>JAEQBH010000215.1:0-1402369 GCA_016808115.1 Tetrastigma voinierianum
TATGTAAAAGAGATTGTATGACTTCCTGAGTACGCCCCGGTATCGATAGTATGAACGAATCCACGATTTGCTTTAGATTCTGGCTTCGACATAGAGCTCTAGGTACTAGGTTGTTCGATCACGGCTTTCCATCCTCGGATGGATGGCGTCTGAAATAACCATGCGAGACATTGGAAGATATGCTTTCAGGCTTATGTGTTAGAGTTTAACGGAAGTTGAGTTAGACATATACCATTAATGGAGTTTACACTACAACAATAGTTATCAATCAAGCATTGAAATGGGCCTTCACGAGGGCCTTATATGGAAGGAAGTGTAGAACTCCATTATGTTGGGATGAGGTAGGTGAGAGAAAATTGTTAGGCCCGAAGGTATTTAGTCACGACGAGATAATGTTAAAGGTTATCGGGATAGATTAAAAATAGCTACAAAAGATTGATAAAAAGTTATGCTGATAACCGAAGGAGAGATTTGGAATTTCAGGTGGGGTCAGTATTTATGGGGATATCACCACAGAGCGATGTGCGATTCAAAAAGAAAGGAAGTTAAGTCCGTATATGGGACCTTATGAGATTGTGGAAAGAACCAGAGTAACATATCGATTCGGGTTACCACTGAATTGGCGGAATCATGATGTCTTTCATGTTTTCTATGTAGTATATAGCGAGATCCTTCACATGTGTTAAGAGATCAACCGGTTGAATTGAAGGAAGACTTGACTTATAAAGAATGACCGGTTCAGATTGTTGATCGAAAGGATCAAGTTCTTCGGAACAAAGTAATTCCTTTAGTGAAGGTGTTGTGGATGAATCACGGCAGAGAAGAAGCAACATGGGAACTTGTGAAAATCAGATCTGAGACTCAATTATCCACACAATTTTGTTCAGTATGAAATTAAATTTCAGGACAAAATTTTTATAAGGAGGAATTGGAGTGTAAGACCACGAATTTAAGGTTTTAATGAATAGTAAGTACTGTTTTCGATGAATGTATTTGGTAGCTTGATCAAATAAATAGTAATATTCCTAAAGAAGCCACTGAAGAATAAAACGTTCGAATAGATTATTGAGTCTAAAGGCGAAGCAGTTAAAATGAAATTATTTTAGGGGTGAAAATGCAATTTTTTCGAAAGAATGGCAAGCGGTAATTTACCGCAGGAGAAATCTAAAAATTTGCTAGTCTCGGATGTGAAAGCGGACTTCATTGGTAGATTCATCTCCGCGAAATCCTAGTCACTAAGTGAATTTCCAATTTGAATTAGAGAACGATCGAATTTTCACGAAGTGAAGCGACAAGCGTCGAGTGGACCGCCAGCGAAATTTTAGAAAATCACGAAAAATGTCAAGTATTTAAGAATGTCCATTAAAATAGATGAAACTGGCTTAGGGACTAAATAAAGTATTTGGACAGCGGAGACAAGAAGTGTGACATGTGGTGTGACGTGAGAGTCACGTGTCCTACGATAAATAGTCCTAAAAAAATCTAAAATATCAAAATGTCTCGTTTGGTCTAAGATCAAACCGTAAGAAAGGGAGAGAGAGAAAGTAATCTTCTCTTTGATTCACGAGTTTTTCGTCGGTCGGATCTACTGGAGTCAAGTTAAATTTGCTTTACGTGACGAGAGTTACGCGTAGATACGAATCCACCGAATTTTGCGGAGTTCAAAGTTTGGGATTTCACAAAAATCGAGAAGGCGCGGTATAGGGAACTCACACTATTGAGGTAGGGTTTTCTCCTACTTGGGTTAATTTTGTCTAAGGGCATGTGTCAGGGAGATGTTAATCAGGTTTTCCTTCTACCCCATGGCTGTGTTTTGTATAACGATGAATTGCCGCTCATCCGGGTGAGTGATTCAAATGTTTAGTTAAACTAGGCGATAGAACATATCTCGATGAAATAGGTCTATCAAATTCGGAGCCCCTTTGAACTCGAAATGCATTCAAATGGAGCTATGTTGAGGCCGGTTTCACGATTACGTTTTGAGACCTCATGGCGTAATTTGGCGTAACTTGGCCATCACTCATCGAGTGGAGAGTGATTCGGAATTTCTAGATAAACTAGGCGAAGTAGAACATATCTCACGTGAAATAGGTATATCAAAGGAATTCCAACACTTTGGAACTCTGGGGGCTGATTCAAAATGCACCGCTTACACACTAATTCTCGGTTGGGACACAATGGTCATGGCCTCCAATTTCAGAAGGCCATAACTTCTTCATTCGAACTCCGTTTTTGGTGTTCTTGGACTCTATGGAAAGCCCATTGAGTCAATATTCCAGCCATGTTCCTGTAGAGGACAGTGGATGATCAGAACATGGCTGAAAATTTATGTTTTGCACCAAGTGTGCAAATTGCTTGGTTATGTCGATTTGAATAGCCGAGTTTTGACATGACCATTTCAGGGCATGTCGTGGGCTATTGTATGGGGTAGTAATTTCCATGAGTTAGCATAAGAAAATTATGAGAAACAAAAGAGGTTGAGTTCAATTGATTTTAATCAATTAGAAGTGATTAAAGGCTTAAGGGTTGCTGGAAAGTATATTATAGTTAATGGTTTAGTGAACATGATTAAGGTATGGATGTTAATGGGGATTTTATGGATAATGTGACTTGTAGGAGAAGGTGATTAGGACAAGGGTGGAGGTGAAGAATTTTTGTTTAAAGGAGGAAAAATGGCTTAAAATAACTAAGGTGAGAAGATGTAAATGTTTATGAAAAATAAAATTAAAAATTAAAAAAATAATATATATATATATATAATGTTTACCAATGTATATGTTTTCATATTTATGTTATAATCTTCGAAATGAAAAAGAAAGAAAATGGTTTTCTTGACTTTAAATTATGTTGAGAAAATATGAAATGAGTATAGTTTCCATAGTTTTATAAAGCATGTGTTGAGAAAAAAAAATGAAATGATTATGGTTTCCATAGTTTTATAAAGCATAATTAATGGTTTCCATATTAAATGAAATGTTTATGAACATATATTCTATATATATGTGTTTATATGAAAATGTTTGAATCCATGGTTACCCTATGTTACAAAGATAAAGTTAAAAGAAAGTCAACTAAAGTACTTTACGCGTGCATGGTACATGGGAAAAGGATAGGATTTTTTTGTTTTACCAGGAAGGAAAGAGTGATGCATATTTCCATACGCGTGAAAATCTGAAAAGTTTACCAATGCATAATGTGATTTATTCCATAGTGCAATGATATTTAAAAGAAAGGCATGATTTATCGGAGGTTCCTTTTGGGCCATCGGTGATCGTAAGACTGTTTCCTCGGAGGTTCTTTCATGGACCAATGATGGTTAACTGTGACACCCCGACCCCGGGGGTCCGTGGACAATCGTTCGGCCAGCGGAATACGTGTAACCATTGAGTGTCTCCGTGGCTCAAAGTGAAGTGTCTCTCTACTGAGACTCAAACATGAGTAAAAATGGCCCTATCGGGCCCATACATCCATACTCATCTAAATATAACCAGCTTCTCATTACAATAGTTTCAAGAGTTAACTACACTTTTATACAAACATATATCAAAATTAGCATTTTTAATACATGTTTTACAAAATATAATCAAAGCCCACGTAGCCGACTTTCTTCTCAAAAGCGGCCTCTAGTGAGTGTCGTCTTCCCGAATACTCCCTATACCTAAAAGGGGGATCCCACGACGAGGTGAGCAATGACCAATAGTTGAATTTTCCTACATGGGTTACTCCTCACCTAAGTGCTCATGCAATGGCACACGAACATTCAAGTAAACAACGTATGTCACTACTCGAATGTCACATATGTTATGGATGAGAATGTGACTCACCCATTCCCGCATCTCGAGTCCCTCAGCGGCTCCTCACGCGTACCTAAGCGAGTGTGAGAGGCCCCGTTTTCAAAACAAGGTTTTTGTTCTTGAAAACATAATGCGATTCAGATAAAATCTATTGGAATGACCCTCAGTGAATTCTTGGGTAACTCTCAGAAAAAAGTCATGAGGTCTTCAAGAGATGAAACGTGGACAACTCTTCAAGGCAATTCTTTTGAAAATCTTCCTTTGAAATCCATTTAGTAACCACATTTTCATGTCATGCACTCACACCTATTACTCACAAAATTTACCTAGTGTTTAAAAATGCAAAATGCCATTTCGTGTCATTTCACGTTAACATATCACGCGCGTGCGTATATTAGCAAATTCACACACAAACACATGTTATTCAAACATAGCAATAACATAAAAATTAAACTCCACATAGATATGCTTACAATCGAAAAATCATCTTTAGTGCCCCCAAAACATCGCACAACAACACACCACATCATGCTATTCGAACATGTAACACCTTGGCTTAACATATACGGGCCATGGTCAATTTCGGAATTGTCCAAAAACACTCTAGGGATTTCTTCCGCTTCAGTCAAAATCTTTGGAATCGAATGAGCGGCCGTTACACCTTTAAACATCCCCTAACCATTAAAATGGTTCTTAGCGAAGGTGAATAAAACAAGTGGGAGATAGCCCCCACCTCCGGGGTTGTGAAACTCAACAATATCGACACTCCCGCATGTAGCCACTGGCCGTGGGGATCCAACTGCCTCTTTGTCGTCGAATCTAATGGACCGGATCGCGGAAAATCTAGAGAGAAGGTAGAGCCTCTCTATCTAGAATTCTCCTCTCTCTTTCCTCTTTCTTTTACTCTCTCTTCCTCCTCTCTCGACTAGTTGGGCGAGAATGGGAGATTCGGCTTTGTGTCATCTATCTGCATGTCGATTCTAAGTGGCTCCTTGGATTACCTCATACTTTATCCTTAATAGTGGATTTCCTTCCACTCATCGGTTGCCCACATGTCATAGGCCCCCATAGCTCATGTTTGACTCGATACGCACATGACACATGTCTCATCTTGACCACTCAAAATCGCCGCAGTGTCCTGTACCCTCGTTGCCTCGAAAACATGAAGTCATTTGTCTCGGAATTCGACGAGAATTTGATGTGGTAGCTAGATTTCGCAAGACGATTCCAACGGTGAAGCCCGTTTCATCATCCGAGGAGATCTAGAAAATTTTGGATTTTAGACCCGAAATTACGTTTACCATTTTTCGAAAATTAGAATTTTCTCGGTTTTATTAACGATGGCGGGGATTACATTGGATATGGCCAGTTCAAAAGGAAAATAAATTATATTGAAAAGATATATTAAATACAATTTTTACACATTGTATTTGAACTATATGGAAAGAAAGTAAAGTAAATGTTTATTGAAATGATATGTTTATACAAATTGTTTTTTACATTGTATTTGAACTTCATCGAAAAGAAAGTAAGTAAATATTTATGAAAATGAATCTCTATGAATTGTTTTACATGTTGTATTTGAGCGAAAGGAAGAATGCAAAGTAAATGTTTATGGAAATGAGATCTATATACATTTGTTTTACACATTGTATTTAATTTATATGCGGAAACATTATTTCTTATAGAATTTGTACTCTCACTAAGCTCCTTTAGTTCACCATTTTTCCAAATGTTTATAAAATGTTTTGAGGGGCGAAGATGCTTGTGCAATTTGAGCATCCTCCGGGCCAGTGACATTCCGCCTCACGCGACGACCACTTTTTGAAAATGTATAGTTTTTGTTGTAAATAACTACTTGTACACAGAGGATCAGAGCTCTCGTAGTTCATTTCTTTAAAACATATATATATATATATATATATGTTTTAAAGAAAATGTTTCTCTGAATCTCTGACTCCTCTGACTAATGAAAGTACATAAACCGGTTGGGTGTAATTCCGACCTTCGAGCCCACCGGTTATAGAAAAATATATATTGTTTATATCTATATAGTGTTCGAGAAAAATGATTTTAAAGTTTTATTTGAAATTGGTTGTGGTGGACTTGACGTCCCATTGTTGGATGTGGAGTAAATTAAATTGTTTTATTACAGGTGTTGTAAATTGGGACATGTCCGAAAAACAAAGGAAACTTTGTCCGATTTTCTATAAGGTTTAATGTTTAAAAGAAAAAAAAAATTTGTCCCACCATGTTTCATAAGATTTTAATGGAATACGTAACTGTATAAATGGGTTCGCTCCACGGATTCACTTTTAAAAATGTTTAAAAGAAATGAAGGTTTTTACGAATCAGGTGAGTCTTTGGGAGATCCCGAGTTAGGAAGGAAACCGGGTTGGGTCCCTTTAATTAACCCAGCAGATTGTTGAAATCTTTAAAAAGATTTCAATAAATAAGTAAAATCCAAACGACCCAAGATCGAAAAAGACAGCCCGAAAACAAAAGGACAAAAAGATCATAATAAATATCTATGACAACGGAAGATAAGAAAATGATAAGATCGAACTCTATCGAGCAGTTGTAGAGCCCATCTTTTAAACAGTAATTTGTCCAAGATTATGTATGGACAAATACGGCCGTCATGTGTTATAATCTTATCAAATGTCTATATCCAATTTCCAAACACAATTTCCCAACCATAAACTACTTTTTTAGTGGTTCTTCTTTTTAGGAAAAAAGGTCAAATTATTTTATTTGACGACGAGGCCTAATGAGCACCCGAAATCAATTATTTAATCTTATCCTTTCTCTCATTCCTCTATATGATAGATAAAGAACCCTTTAGTTAGATATCTCTCTCCCTTGTAATCTCACCCCAAGATCATCTTCACTCTCATCCCTCTTGCATCCTCCCTCTTGTAAGTTATCTCATCACCTTCTTTATTAATAAGATATCTAGGAAAAGCTTTAGGCAAAGAAAAAAGCACTCATTGTATAAGATTGTATCTTTAAACTTTTGTATGATCGGTTGTTTAATTAATTAATTTTATTTAATATTTGCATTTCTTGTTCATATTTTATATATTTAGAATTTAAGACTTTTAAATTTCAGGAAACTTCAGAAGGTTCCACTTAAAAAATCTTATATTATAAAAATATTTTAGTTAATTTTATGATGAATTTAAGGTATTTGTCATATTTCTTAGATCTAAAAAAGGCTCCTTAATTACATAATCATGGTAAGTCAGCATCTTTTTTGATATGTTGCTATTTTTCTTAGAGTTTGTGTTATGGCGTTAATGGAGGCTTGCTTAGTATGAAGGGAAGCATTAGATTAGTTTAGCCCATTTCATTTATTTATTTTTCTGATGAAGGGGCCATGCGAAATCGCATTCCTAGTAACATTTCCTTGACATCTGACACCTAGGGAAAGTCAATTAAAGGATACTATTACAATTTAGAGTTTTGGGTCAAAATATAGCAGAGTTTTGAGTTAAAACAACCTTTTATTAAAAAAATAAAAATTCATTGATTTCCATAATATATGTCAAACTTTTGTTTAAAATGACTCATAAAAATCATAATAAAATTTGTGGCAGCTTCATTTTCAACTTCAAGTCGCGGTTAAAACTATGGTTTCATTATCCTGATTTTAATTACGATATCTAAATTAAATTGGAAAAAAAAAATCTGAACATCTCTCATAATAAGGGGTTATTTTAAATGAAAGTTTTGAAAATTGACTAAAATTAATATTTATTTTATCTAATGGTTATTTTGAGCCCCGAACTCCAAAATCTTGGTTTTGAAAAATATTGTTTTTCAGCCCTTTCTGAAGCATATTTGTAGCCCTTAAAATAATAATTGTCCAATAATAATTGTCAATCCAGCTGCACATTTTTATTTTGTATTAACATCGTAACTGCCAACTATGATCTTAGTCATAGTCATAGGGTGCGTTTGGGAGAGCTTATCTACAACTTATTTGAACTTATCTTATCAAAATAGAAATTGCTTTTGATGTGCCGATGTTTGGGAGAGCTTAAGAAAATAACATGACCCCTATAAGCTCAAAAAAGCTTTTTGGATCTAAAATTGATCATTTAAAAAAATGACAAATTTGTCCTTCTAAAATTGTGAAATTCCCCTCCTTATGTCTATAATTTTCTGTCTAATATTTACTCTTCCTCTCGCTCTGCTCTCTCACTCAAGAAGTCAAACACTCTTTCCTCTCTCAATCTTGGCATTCTGGCGGCGGCCTCCCTTCCTCTCGTAAAGGTATGTTTGATGCTGAAAGATTCTCAAACTCCACCTCAATCTTGCACCCAACCTTGCCCAAGTTTCTGATCAACGTTCTTTATAGCCCTTGGTTTCAATTTTTTTTCAATTTTTTTCCATATTTATACGTTTGTTCTCAAACAGGATTTGTTATTTCGTAATTAGAGATTGACACTTTGCTTCATTGGATTAATATTTTGGTTGGATTGGGTTAGGTTGTTACGGGGTTAGAATAAATCTAGATTTTTTTATGAGAAAGTAGTTTATGCAATGGGTTTGATTCAATTGTATGAATCAATTATTTCTTCACTTGTATGGACCCGATGTGGTCATTGTAAACTGTTTGGGACAGGTTGTATTTGGGTAGAGCTCCCCATACAAAGGAGACTCTGCCCGATTTTCGTGAGTGGTGTCGGGTTACCCGACATCCCACAGGCTCATCCCTTGAGGTTGTGGGTTGTCAACGAGACACCGGGATTAGGCGTCATAACGTGCTCCGAGCTAAGGTAAATGATTACGCCCAGAACTCGGTGTGTGTGTTTATAAGTATGGTTCTAATACCAGCTTCATAGCTTGGTATCAGAGCTAAGGTAAATGATTACCTTAGGAGCTCGGGTTTGGGTATCCATAAGTTTAGGCCATGGTCATAAGGTGTAAGAACATCACAGCTTGGTAAAGCTCGATGTTAGGGTTTAGGTATGTGATTACCTATGGAGCAGTCCGCGGGACATGATTAGAACCTTTGCATACGTGCGTTTATGTGTGAATGGTGTTCATAACATGAGTTGTTGTATATGAATTGTGTGATAGTGTGTGGTATGTTGTGTGATTTGTGTGCTTAGTGAATAGCACATAGGAAAGAATTGATGAGAATAAATTTTCACATTGGTTTACGGTGTAAAACAGGAAAAAATATAAAATATTTAAAACAAATATTTTGGTTCTCTTTGGTGAAAATTAAAAAAATAATACTTTTTTTTGGTAGTTTCATTTTGGGAATGAAAAAAATGGTGAAAAAAATAATAATAAAATAAGTTTTACGGCTTGGCCCGGGTGGTCTGCCCACATTTCGGCTAACGCTCCGCGATACGGTGCATTTGTATGCGTGACACGATGGCGGCGTGGCGACCGCGCCGATACGGCTGGGACACGGCGGACTCGGCTGCGGCACGTAGAGGGAAGGCCTACGACACGGCCGGCTCCCGCGCAAGGGTGAGTGGCTCGCGCGCGAGGGCCTGGCTGCTGGGGGATTGTGTCGCGATACAAATGGGCGTATCGTGACGGTAGTAGTAACAGCCGTTGGGTTGTAATCTCTAGATGATTGGTGTCCACGAAAAGTCTTTATTTTGAACCTGTTTTTAATAGGTTTTTTTTGAGCACTTTTTATTGTGCATAGTGTTATAATTAACAATTGACATGTTCGGGTCTCCTATTGTACTCACGATCATATTTTGTGTGGCTAATTTTGTAGTTTTTGCAAGCACTAATGCAATTTGTCAGTCATTCAAGCATGAAGAATTACAGTCGAACTTCGACATTACAAGGTAAAAATTAGAAGAAAATAATAGCATCATAAAAGGAAAGAAAGCAAAAATAGCATGAATCAGTTGAATAGTGCAAGGAGCAATGGAACGTGCTTCCAACATGATGACTGATCTTGAAAATTTAGCTCTGTTGGAATTTTCGCTATATATGAAAATTTTTTGTTGTTTGTGCGAAATTCTGCTTTCTTGTTTTGTGTTTAAGCGACCGTTTTGGTTTTTCTCTTTTCGACCTCGGTACTTTAATTTGTTGTTTCATATTGTTTGTAATTTCCCTTTTTCTGAGCGCCCTTATAAACCTCGATGCGTAACAAATGGACATCAATCACTTCGACAATAAATTTTTGGAGAAGCTTTCAGCTCTCCCATTTCCCACTTCTTCTCTGCTTCATTTTCTTTCCCTTTCTTTTCCATTTTCTCGGTTGCCAAACATCCCTTGAGGATGACAACTCAAGGGATGGTTGGCTAAACCCTCCATCTTGAAGGAGGGCTCTTGGAGTGGCGTTTTTAAGGTAGATTTTGGTTCCCCATTGTTTTATTAAGCGAGTTATGGGTATTTGTGTTCTATATCTTTCAATCTAGGTTTAAATCCCCTTGAGATGCCTTGATTGACCAGTATTTGGCAATCTTTTCGGGTTCAGTGGATGCTTATTGTTAGATCACTTTGAGATTGATGTGTCTTCTATGAGTCAGCATACGGTAGATCGGGGGCGTGTGATTCCTTCTTAGGGAACATTTATGCTTTGTAAATGATGTTTTTCAAAATGAAAATTTTAGGGTTTACTTTAAAAGCAAGAATAGAAGATAGGTTTGGGAAATGAGCTATAGGTCATCCTCCCAAGCGAGAAAAGGAACCGGGAGCCTCTAATTTGCCTTAAGACCTTAAACCCAGTAACTGATGCTTAGGGATTTCTTTCTTATTTTCCTTCATTTTAATATCCAATCTGCACTACCAAAACCTTGTTTTTATAAATTCCTTAAATCCAAAGTGAAATTCACCATTTTGAACTCCATTGCAAATCATTTGTATAAAGAAAACTCATCCCTGTGTGTTCGAGCCTAGAGTCAACTATCTTCGCGGCCCGACTCCATTCTAACGTTAGGATTTAGGATATAAATTTGTTTATTCATAACCCTTTCTTTGTGCCTGAATTACTAGACAAAGCGTGACAACACGTGGCCAGGGAGGCGCCACAATCTGTGGCGGAGGCGGTGACCACGGCGCCTGCTTGGCCGACGATACGATGCGCGACACGGTGCGCAACACCGCGACTTTCGCAGCCACGGCTCGCTGACAAGCGCTTAGGCCTGGCGACATGATGGTAAAACGCTGCGACACCGGCAGGGCCCGGGCTGCGGTAGAGGCGGGGGCTTGTGACATGGCGGTGTCTTGAATTTGAGCCAAAGGGTGGGTGCACTATGCACTCAACTCAGTTTTGACTTAGTGTGCGACCCGAGTCACTTATTTGGGACATTGTTCATGAACCTTGTTCATGAGCCTTGTTCACGAGGTTTTTCAAAAATGGCATCCATCCCGTAAGAGCAAAATAAAATAATTTTTTTTGTTGTATATGATTTAATATAATGGAATCATTGTCTTGCATTACCTATGAATGCATGGACATAGTGTATAAAATTTTTCGATTATGTGATAGTGTCTCGGTATGTTTACACCTTAGAGATCTTTGCATCGGTTGTGGTAGAGTTGGGCTTAGAGGTTGAGGCGGAGGGCCCCTTGTATGTGGAGTTTCTCCCTAGGGTTAGGGCGAGGAATGGGGATGATGATATATGTCGTGGTTGCGAGGTTAGAGATCTCAGAGATTCTACTCACGGTGGACTGAGGTTCATGGACATGTCGAGTTGACGTCATCTGAGGATGGATTGAGTACAGGCTTTGCAGTCGTTATCGATTGTGAGAGTAGGAGGGTTACCGCCTATCACATGGGGCAAATTACTCGTGTTGTATTTGGGGGGGACAAGCATGATATTTTACTTGAGCAGTGTACAAGTCGAGGTTTCGAGAGGGACGGTTGAGTGGGTTAGGCTGCAAACCTTACTGAAGACGAGAGGTGAGATGGGACTTAGATCTACCTCAGTAGCGGTATGAGGATGTTTTTCCGGTTGAGCTACAGGGATTGCCTCCGTGGGGGTTGTAAAACTTCGGTGTCGAGTTACACCACAGTGCCGCTTATCTCTATAACTCCGCATAGGATGGCACCACTTACGAGTTGCGAGGAGCAGGAAATGCGAGACGAAGGGTTCATTAGGCTAGAGCACTTCACCATGGGTAAACGGTTCTATTTACGAAGAAAATGAGAACCCTTATTGTTCATTGATTACAGGCGGTTGAGCGAGGATTACGATCAAAATTCGGTACCCGTGCAGGATTGATTACTTGTTTGTCAGTTGAGAGGAGCGAATCTACTTTCCGATATAGACCTTCGCTGAATTACCATCAGTTAAGGGTTAGGAGGCAGATATCCACCAAGGCAGCGTTTAGGGCGGCGTTATGGGCGCTGAGTTTACGGTGATGCCCTTTGGATGCGAATCGCCCGATGCATTCATGGACCCTCACGCTCTGGGTATTCCGGAAGCCCTATCTAAGATCAGTTGTTGTAGTCTTCGTGGATGACATTTTTGATCTACTCCCGGTTAAATTAGAGCATGAGTATCATTTGAGGATTGTGTGCAGTTGTTGAGAGACCATCGGTATGCGCGAGTTAATTAATGCGACTTTGGCTTCTTGGAAGTGGCGTTTTAGGACAACGTGGTGTCGACGCCGGGCGTATTAGGTGGACCACCAGAAGGTCGGGCGTGATAGGTTGGGAGGAGGTCGAAGTGATCGATATTCGAGAGATATGTAGTTTCTTAGGATTGGTGGGTACTCTGGGGAGATTCATTGAGGATTTCTCGATTAAGCGGCACCTATGGCGAGATTGACCGGAAGGAGTCAAGTTTTGATTGGGATGACCGTGCGGAGGCATTCTAGGAGTTGAAGAGGAGGCTTGCCGGCTTCTATCTTTGATAGTCCCGGACGGGGGACGAGAGGAGTACATAGTGTGTGATGTCTGAGAAATTTGGGTAGGATGTGTTTTGATACGATCCGAGAGGGTAGTAACTATGGTTCCGTCGGTTGAAGAATAATGGCGAATTACCCACGGCGACATGGGTTAGCGGCCGTAGTCTTCGCCTTGAAGATTTGGCGCCACTACTTCTGTATTGAGTAGTTCGAGTGTGCAAGTCTGAGAGCTGAAGTATATTTTCCCTTGTGGGACCTCCAATATGAGGCGCGTAGATGGATTGAGTTCCTGTTCTAGAGGATTATGACTTCCTACTTTGCATTACCACCTGGCAGGCAAATGTGGTGGCGCTGATACACTGTTGAAAGTGATCACCGGGGAGCATTGGCTGTGCCTCAGCACAAAGAATGAGCTCTGAGGCGTAGGACGGTTTAGGCTACGATCTGGCGAGCAAGCTGGGTGCGTTTGGGGAGTTTAGTAGCTGCTTTGTCTCTGGTGACGAGTGATTGATCCCCAGGGGCGGGACCGCGGAGATAGATCCATCGGGGTGAATTACAGGTCAGATCTGCAGTGGGTTGGAGGTGAGTCCATGCGAGATGGTAGTCTTGGTATAGGGCGGGTAGTGGTTCCCCGGTTGACCAATTTGGAGGGAGATCCTGGGAGTTTCTTTGCTCTTTCGATTTGGAGTCACATCCGGTGACTTGAGATGGACCGGATCTTCGTCGCCCGGTACTACTGGGGCCGGGATGAAGAACCGTAGGGACTTTGTTCCAACGATGTCTCTCACGTGTCAAGCGGTTAAAGTTGTTCAAAGCAATGATTTTCGCCGACCGTGGGGTGGTGAGTGGAAGTGGAGGCATGTCGTGATGGATTTTGTGACCCATTTGCCATGGACACCGCAGGACATGATGATGGTGATGGTGGGCCAGGTAAAGTCGGCATTTCTAGCGTCATCGGATGACACCGCTGATGGAGAGATTCTGGGTGTATATTAGAGATGGTCAGGCACATAGAGTACCCACATTATCCATAGTGTCGAGGATGAGACCCGAGTTTCACGATTGCACTTTTGGAAGAGTTTTCAAGGCCGTGGGCCTGACTAACCCTTGAGTACGGCTCCACCTGTGGACGGATGGTCGGTCGGTATCTGAGTGTTAGGACATCTTGTGAGCATGCGTCTGGATCATAAGATTATCGGGGCGTGCGTAGTGGGTGCCTTTATAACAACGAGTTACCGGGCGGTATAAATCGTTTCCATCATGGGGGCGTTGTATGGGAGGCCATCGTGATCAGATATGTTAGACCGAGGTAGGAAGAGAAGCTCAATCGGCTGGTCTGATGTGATTAGAGACACCTCAGAAGATGAGCGATGCGACAACGTCTTCTCACGGCTCGGGCCGGTAGAAGAGCTATGCGTGTGCGGCGTCAACCCTTAGAGTTCGAGGTTGGAGATCACGCCTTCTTGGTGATACTAGAGAGTGGTCGAGTTCGACGACGAGGGGAAAGTTATCAGCCGAGGTTCATTAGGCCTTTGAGAGGATACTTGAGAGGGTAGGCACTATAGCACTCTGAGTTGGCGTTCTGCGACATGTCGGTGTCCACGCGGGTATTTCCGCGTCTCCATCGCCGGAGGGTATCGGATCCGGCCATGTAGTGGACTGGGAGAAGAAATTAAGGTTAACACGAGGATGGGACCTTCGGAGAGGTCCGGTGTGCATTGTAGATGGTCGGGATCGGGTTTTTGCCTTGAGCCGTGAATGAGGTGCTATGACGGCAGGTGGGTGGAGAGAGTCAGCGTGGGAGCGGGGACATGATGAGGGCCACCTATCCCTTCTTGTTTAGGGATGAAGGTACGTGGTTTAGTCGTTTAACACTTAAATGACTAGTTTACATGCATGGTATAAACACTGCATTGCATATACATGTGATTCGATTATTGTACAGAATTTTGGAATGAAATTCTTTAAGGAGGAGAATTTAAAACCGGAAAAGTAAATTTTTACGAAAAGGGTAAAACGGTAATTTTGGTCAAAATCTGAAATTTGTCTAGATCTCGGATGATGAAACGGATTTCATCGTTGGAATCATCTCACGAAATCTAGCTACTACGCCGAATTTCATCAAATTCCGAGACAATCGGAATTTCATGTTTTTCAGGCAGATTGTGAATCTTAGTAAGCGGCTTATTAAGTATGTGATGTGACAAAAGTCTGCATTGCATGTATTCATGTAATACATGTTGCATGATTGAGAGGATGGGGTCAATATTAGATTAAGCAGTGTCCAAATAGTAAGTAAAGGGACAAGATGGGAGTGTGAAAGTTTAATTGGATAAGATACTAAACATGGGAATAGTCGTCTTACTCGTTGGAAAAGTAAAAGCGTGCGGGAGAGAGCAAGAATTGGCGGTGCTGATTGGATTTTAGGTTTAGAGAGAGTACTTCTCTCTCTAGATTTCTCGTCGTTGACGGAGTCGGTTGCAGACCAAGTAAAGCTATTCTACGCGGGGCTACGCATGGACATCGATTGGTGGAGTTCGAAAACTCAAGAGGTAGGATCTTTTCCTACTTGGTTTATTCTTTGGCTAAGAATTGTTTAATGGATGGAGATTTGTTGGGGCCTAAATGGTGGGCACTAGGTCGAAAATCTTTGAGCCAGAGTAAATCCCATTGTGTGTTTATGATCGTCTTGACCCTAGGGTTTCCTTGTTCACGTAAGTATGTTGTGTGATTTTTGTGTTATTCAGAGTGATTCAAAATGAATTACTTGATTGGTTAATTAGCCACGTGAGCTAATTTTGGTGTTATTAGTTTGCAAATTTAATAACATGATTTATGTGATTAATTATGTTAGTATATACATGATATTTTATATATTGGCATGAGTTGTTGAATTGGCATAATGCATTCCACTATACCGCTGAGACACCCTAGAATAGGGTGAGTGCATGACATGAAAGAAAATCAAGGAAAATGTTTGTGAAAGGAATTTGACGAAGATTTCCGGAGGGGTAATGTTAGGAGATTGTCCAAGCAATTCATCGGAGGGGCCGTGAATTATTTGGAAGGTTATCAACGGTCGCCTTTGGAAGGTAAGTCAATATGTTTCTAGAGATCTCAGGTGGTAAGTTTTCGAGAACAAAAACTTTTATTTTAGACTGGTTCTGTTACGTTGGGCTAGAAATGTGTGAAGTCGGTGGGGACTCGAGACATAGGATTGGGCATGTGGACATTCAAGTAGGATCGTATGTTGCTTGAGTGTGATTGTTGCCATGACATGTGCACTTAGGTGGGGAGTAACCCATGCCTAAGAAATTATCACCCTCCCAGGCATTGCTGCCACATCTAGGATCTTATTTCGAATTACGAGGGAGTGTACAGGAGGACGGCGCTCACTAGAGGCCGCATTTAGAAGAAAGCCGGGTTGTGGCTTTGGTAGAGACTTTTGTATAACATGTATTAGAAATTGTACATTTTAATATATATTGAATTAAGAGTGATTTATTAACTCTTGAACTATGGTAATATAGTTGATGTATTTTATGAGAGTATTGATGGGGCCCAGTGTGAATTATATTTACTCGCATGTGGACCGTTAGTCGTTGTAAGTGTTTTGGAGACCCCGGGTTGTATTTGGGTAGAGCTCCCATTACAAAGGATACTCTTCCCCAGTTTTGTGAAGTGGTGTGGATTACGGAGCATCTACGGTATTCCGGAGTTGACGGGTTGTCGGCGAGACGCTTTGGGATTGAGTCACAAATGCAATACAACACTTGCACTCGACCCATGACCAATGTATGAAGACCTCTACGCATTACACTATTTGTGTATGAACACTCTTGTCTAATGCACACAACATTTCATATATTCAGTTCTTTGCATCATATATCTAGTCACTGATATTCCACACATATTAGTCAATACATCACATAAGCATGCACTACATCTTTTCTATCATTCGAGTTCATTAATGTCAACACATCATTCAAGCATGTATTATCTTATAATTCCAACCATTACTAGGCAAGTAATGCCATAATTCATATTCAATTTGAGCATAGTATATCGGTCATGCGCACACTACGGCAAGCCGACCATGTTCAGCGTAACATTACAACCCGGTGTGTTTGAAACACTAATTCATACACTTGGCGATTACTGACAATCAGTTTTTCAGCACCGATGTGAGCACCTACTGCCACTGAATGTGGCTTATGGTTGAATTCTTGACTTCATAGGCTCTCCATAAGAGTCGAGAACACAGGAATGTCAGTTCGGACGAGAGCGTTATGGCCTAAACAACCAGGGCTTAACCCAAAAATTCTGCATGTTGATCATGTAAACAATAATACACCAGACTGATTTTTCTTCAGTCTAGAAACCCAGAAAAATTCTGCATGTTAGTCATGCAAGAAATAATACTCCAAACTGATTTTTCTTCTGTCTAAAACCCAGAAAATTCTGCATGGTAATCTCAGAACAATAATACACCAAACTGATTTGTCTTCAGTCTAGAAACCCAGAAAAATTCTGCATGTTAGTCATGCCAGCAATAATACTCCAAACTGATTTTTCTTCAGTCTAAAACCCAGAAAAACAGCATATATGATAACATGCAGCAACAAGATCAGTTCTAGAAAAATTCTTCATGGTATTCATTCAAGTAATAACAAACCAACCTGGATTTTCAGTCTTAAAACCCAAAAAAAACAACATATACAATAACATGCAGTAACCAGATTAGTTCCAAAAAATTCTACATGGCATCCATTCGAGTAATAACACACCAACTTGGAATTTCAGTCGCCAAAACCCAGAAAAAACAGCATATATATAATAACATGCAGTAACAAGATGATTCTAGAAAAATTCTGCATGTGCTCATTCAAGTAATAACAAACCAACTCAACCAAATGTTTCCATGGCCCCACGAACAAGTAAATAACCCGGGGAGGAAAAATCCCTCCTGCTGGAAGTGTGTAAGACCGGTTCTTGATCCCACGAATCTGAAAACAATGGAGAAAAGCTTCCTCCTCATTTCTCCTTCCTTATGGTTTTCTTTCTTTTATTTCTCTCACCTCTTCCTACAAACCTCCCCTTTTAAGCGATAGAAGAACTCACTCCTTCCTCCATTCCGTGTTTCTCCACTAAGCTTAGACATGTTTGCATCAAGCTTGACATGGCTCAAGTCCTGGCATGTGTCACCCATGCCAAACCATGCACCCGACCACTAACCTCATACATTCTAGTAACGGCATGGCCACTCCAGTGAAGTGTCCCCCAATCTACAGTGCTCGTGGTCTCTGAACTTTTGAATCAGACGTCGAAGCATGAACCGGTAGCGAATACCTACAACGAACAAAGCGGTGGTGGTTTCCCGTCGCCTCTACGATGCTTAAGTTAGATAGTCAACTGGAAGTGAAACGCCCATTCATTATGGAATCTCATACCTTTTTCTTATGTTCCTTTCACGCTTTTGTACTCCGAGAGGCGATCCTCTTTCATGGAAAGTAGATGATTTCCTTCCAGCGGAAGAGAGATGGCCTTTTCGTGCTTTATGACGGTATGCTTCCTTTTAGATAGTCCAATCATCCACATTTTCTGCCTCAGGAGATGTTTGACCAACCTTAGGGTGGTTATGCGCGTGACTTATATAATTGTTCAAGTTCAAAAAAGGGTCACTAGAATGCCTTTTAAAGATGATAATCGGCCGGAGGCCAGTATCTATGGCCCAGTGTGCCCTCTTCGGTTGGGGATGTATGTTTGGGCCTGACTAGTAAATGAGAACGATTGGGCCCATAGATTTGGCCATCATCTTGTGGTCCTTAGTCGGTCGGGGCCTGTTAGCGGGAGTAGTTGGGCCCAATACCATGGAACCCACAATGCCCCCCCTTTTCCTAGCGGATGAGACAACATTTAACTTGTGAGAAGCACCGTAGGGCTTATTCTCTATGTCGAATGGGTCAGGCGAATCGTCGGCGTTAACTTGTAATACTAGCATGTCGTGCTCCTCTTCGACGGGAGGGAACTAACATAGGTGCACTTCACCAGACCCGCCCGATGATATGGACTCCGGAAGGATCTACTACCAAGCTGTTCCTTTCTTCCACGATGTGCTGCGATCTGCCGTTGCTATTTCTAAGGGTTGGCCCGAGAGGCGAGTCGTTGGAGGTTCATCCTTTTCACGCTCTGCGTTAATGAGCAGCTAACAGCGATGATGACTAATTGGCTACCACCCAAGTCGACTGCTGAATGCGAGTCAAATAACTAATGGTTCAGTGACAACATTAGGTTGAGGGGGTTGCTTTCATAGATGTAACGGGCAGAGCCACGCGATAGCATTTATGCGATCCCAGTCCTCAACCACTTGAAAAATACTTGTTGTGTTCAGAAGGCCACAGCGAGGGAAAGAACAATATCTCCCAGATTAGTGTGGGGGCCAGATTGAACAAAACAAAATTTTGCTGGCCGACGAGATGGTCAAGCGGGACTTTCATCTTGAAGGTGGAAGGTCTGTTTCATCGGTAGCGCTACCAGGATCAACATGGACTCTGTGCACATCAAAATTGTTAATACACAAAGTAAGTACAAGCGCATCATAATGAGGAGTGATGACCCTGGTCGGGGTTTATAGGAGGACAGGATATGGGGTCGTCAACTGACTGAATTGTTGCGTCGCTCTCCGGGTACTAATGGTGTTTATACGGGCTCTAATTGAGGCTGCGCAGAGCATTTTCTTCTCTGCTTAGTTTGGTAGTATTGATCCATGTTCGGGTCTCCCAATAAAGTTGATGGTGGCGGGCTCGGATAGATTAGTCGGCACCGACAAGACCTTTGTCGGCCACGCGGGGGCTGACACATTCCCAGTTGTGGCTCCCCAGTCTTCTAAGATTGCCCGGCCAGTCAATTTTCTACCGGAACTTTAGGCTTTGGCGACATGTGGCCTCTCATGGTCGTAGTCCACAATGGTGTCGCACCTGAAAGGATCGATTTCATTAGTCGGATTTACCCTCATTGGTGGGGGCCATTTAAAATCGGGTGGTCAGGATGAGAGGTAGGAAGTAGATCATAGAGATGTTGAAAAGGGTGAATTGGGGAGGCTCCCTCTTTTTTTCTGTATATTCTTGGGAGCGCTTTTGATTCTTGTTTTGGCTTCCTTTCTGTTTGAGTTAGCCCTTAGTGGCTTCCTTGCTATTACGAGCGAGTTATCTTTGCGTCTGGCGGCTGGATATTATCCTCCCGATGTGGGTAGCATGCGCCGTCGTCCCGGTTCTTCCATTGTTGCGGGTGGATCCAGGATAGAGATTGAAAGAAAGGGGTAGTCGTGACTATTACAGTTCTGAGCCGTCCATGCGTAAATGTCAATTTGTTGGATGGCTTGTCCAAATCTTTAGGTGAAATCGGATATGATTCATCTTCTTTTAGCAGGATGGCATTCAGATGATGATATTTCTTAAACCGACGGCTTTTAAGTATTTATTGGGAAATGAGCAGCTGCACGATTCTATTGGAATGAGTTTATGAATCTCTCTCTGGGTTGTGGAATCAGGCAGACGGGCCTCTTCAAGCTGGCCGGGAATACCTTACATAAGAGGCGGTCATTTCCTACGCTAAGAATCATTGTTTGGTTAAAATGTAGCATGTGGTCGTACGAGTCAGTAGAGCTATTATGCATGCTTGAACGACGACATACTTGAAGAGCGCGGGGGCTCTTAACTTAAAATGTGGGCTAGGGTGGGGACGACATGTCCTGGCCACAGACCGGCTTGAAAAAAAAAACCAAATGCGGGATGGAGGCGCTTACAGATAGGTGATGCCTTAGTGAGTGAGAGCATACCCCAGTGAGATGACACTATGGGGCACAGGGTTCAGAATGGGTGCGTCGTTGGCTTTCCTATGCACATACCGACTGGCTTATACCAGCGATGGATCGGCTAGGTCGGCGTGGGGGCCTCTTTTGGATTCAGCCTTTACGTTGTTCTGAGGTGGTGAGCGATCAAGGAGGAGGACAACCGAAAGATAATTCATTGTGCGTAGGGATCACTTTGTCTCCCATAGAATGGGCTCTTTACCCTTATTTGGTTGAGCTAAGGGGTGTAGGATGGAGCCGAGGCCCTAGCGAGTTTTTCACCCCAGTTGATCTCCCGAACGGGTTCGCGGCGTTAATTCTTCCTGCGCAAGCGGTTTGCGTGCTCGCGTGGTCGACCATCATGCATCTGTTCTTCTTGCTTTGCTACATCTCTTGGCGCTGTGAAGAAAGCGATCTTTGATTGGTACGGTTCAGGTTGCTAGACATGGCAATAAACTCCGGCAGTACGCAGTGGAATGATGAACAAAAGCGAAGATGGGAGATCACTTCAAATTGGGTGCCCAGCTCGCGTATTTGTATGAATTTCTTGTGGCGTTTCCGTAAACGGTGCGGAGGTGTGGTCTCCTTGGCTTTGAATCGCGAACCATGGCTTATGAACAAACTAAGCGAATGCATAAAATAAACAAAGAAGAAAACGGCGTGGTTTCCCAGTAGCCTCTCGAATGCTTCTGGATTAGATTAGTTAACACAGCGAGAAGAGTGGCAGCGTTCATTCGATATAAATCTACGGTACCTTTTTCTTATTTCTTTCACTTTTTATCCATAGGAAGGCGATCCCCTCTTTCCATGGGAAGTAGATGATTTCCTTAAAGCGAAGGAAGGTAAGCGACACCGTGCGTTATGACACGATCTTCCTTTTAGATATCGTCGCATTTTTCGCCTCGAGGAGATGTGTAACCACCCGCCTGGTGTTCTGAAGCAACTATACTTGTTCAGGATTCGAGAGAGGTCACTCGAATGCTATTAAGAGATGATAATTGGCTTGGGAGAGCCGATTATGCAGGCGTATATGCTACTACCTGGTTAGGAATGTATGTTTGGGCGACTTCAAGTAAAGAGCGATTAGGCTGTAAATTGGGCCATCATCCTGTGGTCCTTAGTCGGTCGAGAACTGTGTGTGAGAATAGTTGGGCCCCGAGCCCATGCTTTACGGTGCAGTGGCTGCACCTTCATGCCACGTGTTGTGCCCGCTAATGGCCGTTCACGCCTCGAAATACTTGAAAACCGATTGTCTGAATTAAACATAATTTAATACGGTTCAACTAGATTTCGATGAATATGATTCTAGCAGCGCGTCCCAGTTTCGTCATCAGAGATCTAGAAAAATCTAGAATTTTTACTTTGTATCATCCGGCGAAATTAGGTCGCTCCAGCTGAAGAAAAGAATGACGATTGCTGTTAAAACATTTGGAAAGGCGGTTTTGGATGGGATAACTTCAAAACAAACTATTACGACAAGTGAAAAAGAATAGTATATGGAAGGCGAATTAAAATAATTTCATATTTATATTTATATATATGCATGTATGTATATGATCTTAATATATAATATTGGTGACTTTAAATTCATTTATGTCTGGATATTCCCAAGGTTGCATAGTTCAAAGAGAAGGGTTTAAGAATTTATGAGATGGAATCAGCACATTAGGATACGTGCCTTTAGTTTTGAATTTATAGGCACCTTCGAGGAACTTAGTAGAGGAGGAAGGAAGAGTTGAAGCAAATGATGGACTAAACACTTAGAGACACCGATGACTAAGGAAAGAGAAAGAATATAGGGGCTTGAAAAAATTGGAAATCGACCTAAATCAGTAGTCAAATGTCAAAAAGAAAAAGAGTTAGGGAATAATAAGAGAGATAGTATTGGTCATCGAATGTGTGATCAATTGATGTCATTATAGTGAAAGTTTCACCACTGAAGATTCCACTACTAGTGCAAATGTTTGTCATATTACTACACTTGGTGATTGCTTGAACATGCTTAAAGCATTCCAGGGTTAAAGTATTGTAGTGAGACTCACATAATTGCTATCAGATTGATGAAACAAAAGTCAAATAGGAGACTTTTGTTCTCTTGGATCAAATAATATGACTTAGTTGGATAAAGAGCCACACTTTTCGATGTGTTTGGTGTTGAGTTATTTATAGTTTTTTAACTGTATCAAACATGCTACTAGTTTGTTAACCTTATATTTAGATATTTTTTTTCTTTGAATTCTATTTGATGTTGTTTTTTAAACTATGTTATTAGACATATTTTCTAGTTATGATGTTGTTGTTCATTATTTTTTTATTTATTTTTTTTGCTTATGAAAGTGAATAATGTTATTTTCATTTTTGAAAATTGCACAGGATGTCTACTACTAGTTCTAACGATGATACACTTAGGTTAGATAGTGAAGATTCATTTGACAATAACCACGTATCACATGTCAAAAGGGAAAAAAAAAATTTATTGCTTATGCTAATGCATCTTTTGCAAACTACCTTAAATCATGCCGATAAAGACTCGCGCGTAGGACTTGCATTGAGTTATGAATGGGTACAAGAAATTATCAATGGACATGATGTTCGTTGTTTTCAAATGTTTAGAATGAGAAAAGACGTGTTTCTACATTTGGGTAATGTTTACAATGCAAATATGGTCTAAGGCCAACAAGAGGCATGAGAATTCATGAACAAGTTGGCCTTTTGTTATATGTCTTAGGATATCCAGGTTCAATTCGAAATACAAAAGACAGATTTCAACATTTTGGATAAACTATTTCTCGACAATTTCACAATGTCCTGAAGGCAATTTGTGGCCTTTCTAGGGATATTATTAAGCACATTGATCCCACTTTTGAAATATCTTATCGCCATTAGAAATGATGAGCAATCTGTTAACATCCTTTGGATTGTGTTGGTGTTATAGATGGGAACACATGTGAGAATTATAGTCCTTATTGAACAACAAATTCCTTTACGTAGCAGAAAAGGGTACCTGACAGCTAACGTAATGGCGACTTGTGATTTAATTTGTCTTCACATTTGTTTTTAACCCCAGTGGATGGATTACTTACACATGATACTAGGATTTTATGGATACTTTATGCAAACCTAGTTTATTTTCCTCCTCCTACAAACAGTTAGTAACATATTATTTCAAATTCTTATTTATAATAAAATTATCAACACACACCTGAGATAAATATATATATATATATATATATATATATATATATATATATATATATATATATATATATACTCTATATATTGTTATTTATTTATTTTTGTTTCAGATTAGTAACATATTGCAAATTCTTGTATACCTTCTTTATAGGTAAATATTACCTTGTTGATGCTAGATATCCACTTTCACAGGCTACTTGTTTAAAGCTACTTAGTATCACTCTCCCTCATTTAATTCGGAGCCTAGAGCTGAGGGAAGAAATGGAGTGTTGTTACTTACACTCTGGTCTTGAGAAGCTCTATTGAACGATCATTGGAGTGTTGCAAAAAGCTAGATGGAAGATATTAGGCAATATGCCTCCTTTTCCCATTGAAACTACGACTCACATTATTGTTGCTTGTATGGCTTGCACAATTTCATAGAAAAGGAATGATAATGATGAAGAATTTATGTTATTTAATGAGAATGTTCGGGTGACTACGTCTTGAGAGTAGATGAAAACATACTTGAAGATGTCATATGGGAGAACCAAATCAAGAAAATATTAGGCAAATGGGCAAGTAAGAGACGCGTTAGAAACAGATGTCCGTATAGCATCTTTAATTCGTGTTTTATTGTAATTTTAAAATTATGCATCAATTATCTAGTTTTATTGTATATATGGTATATCTTGATTTTATTTTAAAATTTTAATCACCAGTTCTTAATATATATATATATATATATATATATATATATATATATATATATAATATTAATTTTAGATTGTTAGTTTTTATTCTTTTTTTTTGCTTTGAGAATCTTCAGTCTTTCTTTGTATCATATTTTAGTAACCATGTTCTTGGCTATGTCTTTTCTTATTGATCATTTTTTAGTAAAATGCAAATGAAATATTGTATATTTCTACAAAAAACATAATTGTATTTTTAGTTAAAAATGTAAAAGTAATTTGAGAATATTGAACAAAAAGCATGTTGTCAAAAATAATCGAGTAAGTATAGTGTGTCATTTAGAAGAGCAAAAACAATATAAGAATCCATTCTTGAATCTCCAGCTTCTTCTACCTTATTTGTCAAAATAAAAGACAAGAAGCCACTTTGAATGTCCTAAATAACATTTTGTAAAGTTCATGGTACATCACGTTCAAGTTTACTTAAAAACATCTCAAAGATTTTAATGAAGAAAAAACTTCTAAAATATTTTAGTTTTATAATCTCTTCGACAAACAAAAAAAGAGCGGAATATGGTTAATTAGCTTTTTTTTTATACTAGAGATTACATATGAATGATAAATGTTTTCAGTATATAATGAATATTTACTTTATTTTAATATTTTGATCACGGTTCGTGATATATATAATATTAATTTTAGTTTTTAGTTTTTAATTTTTTTAAAACTATGGTAAGTGTTTATTTATCCAAACACTTCAATTTTATAATCTTATGATGGTTTTGTCGAAATTTATTATGCCTAAGTGTTTAATACATGTGTATTCAAACACCTTAAAATAATGCATGGCGATTTTTTTAAATATGCATCAAACACAATATAACATTGAATAAAGTGCATGGCCTTAAGAGCTTTCATCCCAATAAGCTCTTATAAGATAAGTACTTAATTAAAATTGTTCTCCCAAACATGCCCATAGTCGTACTTCTTGCTCGACTTTTAACCGCAAACTCTACAATTTAGATGAAGACAGGGACAGTCAGTTTCCTCAGCTCCTTTCTCCAGTATTTTCCAGCTGAGTCTTGGGTATGGAACTCACAAACGTTCACGTCTGATTTTCTTGTACGGTGCAACCTGCATTAATTCATGGTGTAACAGTTAATCCTATGATTCATCTCAAAACTGCGATATTATGTATTCAAATGATTAGATACATGTACACAGAAAATCCATTAGAGAAGCACACTAAAATTGTTGTTGCAAATGCAAATCACCTGTTTTGCAATAAAATCCATCACTTGTGCTTCATTCAAGCTGCTCTGAGGCCGTCTTACAACACAGGCCATGGGGACTTGACCAGCTTCTTCATCAGGGTACCTGCCAAAACGCAACAATTCATCAATATGCTCTCTCTCTCTGATAAAATAACCATTTGTTTTGTCTTCTTCTATCATAATCGATCAAGTGAACCTGTAGAATTAATGATTTCGTTAATTTGAAAACACATGCAAGTGATTTACGGTATGACGGCGGAGTCAACAATGTCAGGATGGGATTGGAGAAGGTGTTCCAGCTCCGCAGGGGCAACCTACATACAGTAATAGGAACCATCTCAGTGCATGAGCAGTGAGAGCACCATTAATATATACCGATTAGTCTTTTAACATGGAACAAATAAGCTGAATGATTCAAAGCTAGGATATATGGCATAATTACTTGGTATGCTTTGTATTTGATTAGTTCCTTGATTCTATCTACAACATAAAGGAAACCTTCCCCGTCAATATAACAAAGATCGCCTGTTCTTGTTAAAAGCTATTCTGAGGTTACAGGAGAGAAGTAAAAGGAAACGCAAGAAAGACCATTACAAGAACAAAACCTGGAAACCAAATAATACGAAAATGCCGAGTCTCGTGAGCGTCACAATCTCCTTAAAACAGATTCGCCGTCTCCGTTGGTGCTTGAGATTCAAGGCGTGCGTAACAAAGATAAAGCGAGATGTTGAATGGTCAAACCAATGACTTTGTCGCGCTCCGGCCCGGGTGATGAGCCTGTTTGCTATACCTGACAAAGGGCCCGAGAAGAGAAGGAAGGAAAAACCAGAACTTCGATAATCTCTTGTGGCGTAATTTACTACGAAATACCTCGGCTTAACCTTTATATAAAGGAGAGATTAGACCTTTTGGAATGCCAAACCTTTTGGCTTCCCAAACTTTAAATTCAGCCAAATTATTAATTAATGTCATTAATCTCATTCATTGAGTGTCATTAATTTCTTATAGCTTGAAATCAAAGTTTTAAGAACAAAGGTATCCGAGTGAATGTCATCCATTTCGTTCACTATATCCAGCAATTCCACCGCTAGAGCAGGAAATTGATGACTAAGGCGAGACAGACTTGGTGATAGAAGCAACGGTTGAAACTTGCATAGGAGAGGTAGGTGTTACCCTTTGAACCTTCCTTGTGAAAATATGTTTACTCTACTAGCTAAACAGTAGACACGATGTCCTTAAACTATTCTGCCATTTGTGTAGACGATGACATATCTCTGCAGGGAATCTTCGAAACTGATTCGATTCACTTTTATGTCCGTTTTGGCGTATGGACGTGCGCGCTGGTTGTAGAGTTAGTAAGGTGTGCCATATTCAATTCCCCTCTAGCGGCCCCACTTCACTCTTACATAGGTGATACGTAAATTAAGAGTAGCCATGGCCTCTTCGCCCAATGCTTAGAGATCATTAAAAGCATAAGCTTGACCTTCTTATGAGCATCAGCACATTCCATCATAGGAATGAACCACGATATCCCACAGTGATTATATCCAAGTCTTACAATTTAGTTGTCCCTTTGAACCTAGATCTTGGGATCTTATGTCAGCTGGGTTGGGTATCCATTGTATCGACTTATTCTTTTACGGGCTTTAGTCTCATTCCCTTTGATGACTTTTCAGCGAAACTCTACATTTAACCGCTTTGGTTAGCGGATCCCACTTAATGTTATCCTTAGATTTTATAATCATAGAGATAACCACAATTGAAGTTGTTGTTTAATGGTATTGTGTCTGACGGATATGTACAGACTTCTGGGTATATACATATTGTTTATTAACTCCTACCAATGGCAGTTAGTATCTGTGTATGCATATTGGAGGCAAGCGGCACAGCTTACCTTGGAATGTCCTCTAGGAAGTGGCGTAGCCATTCTGCCTCTTCCCCACATTTGTCTAGTGCTATAAACTCAGATTCCATTGTGGATCTGGCAATAACCGTCTGTTTTGAGGATTTCCATGATACCGATGCACCTCCCAGTGTAAAGACATAACCAGCAGTAACACTTGATCAGGAGGTGCCGGTATGTAGCCAGTATGTGCATGACGGTTTCTGAGTATTTTAGTGCCATAATAAGAATTTTTGAAAATTGGTTTAAGGGTGAAATTATAAAATTTTCCGAGGTGTAGCACTTGCAATTAAGGAAGGTGGAGGGAGTAGTATAGTAATGGAAGTTTAAATAGTAAAATAATAATAATAAATTGTCAAAATAGTTCAGGAAAGTCTCGAAAATTCTCTAGATCTCGGATGACGAAACGGACTACGCCAGATTAAACCGTCTCGCAAAATCTAATAACCCGAGGGAAAGTTTCGTTAGAACCAGAGAGACGATCGGAATATACTACGAATTTCTAGAGCGACGGGTTTAGAGTGAAACACAGCGGGATTTTAAATATCTCGAGAAAAATGGCAAATATTTAAAAATATTCAATTAGGATAAATAAATTTTCGGAACAAAAATGGGCTGAATGAGGTAATATAAATTATTTATCTAAATAATAATAATAACTAATTAAAGAAAAGAATAATAATTAGATTAAAAAAAAAAAACGAAAATAAAAAAAGGGATATTAAAATTAAAATCAACTGCAGGGAGTGAACGCGTGGAGAGAGAAAGCGTCAGTGGAAGAAGCGATTTTTTTCTTTTTTATTTTCTTTTTGTTCTTTCGAGATTCACGAGCTAGGATCGTAGACGTTCGTCGGAGCAGAAGGCAAAATTGGTTTCTGAAGAAGGCTACGCATAAGGAAATACCAATATCTTGGCTTTTTGTCGACTTTAAAGGTAGAAAATTTGTCTACTTGTGTTTATTTCAAGCCCTAAAGGTTATGTAATGGCTTGAAATTTTCTTAGAAGGCCGTGAAAGATTAAGTAAACTTTAGTCCCAAAATTTTTAGACTAAGTTTAGAGATTTTTAGGAATTTTGGGATTTGTTCGGACGATCGGGGCTGAATTCGGGGGGCTTTGTTTCGGACGGTTGGGTTTGAAATTTCGGGAGTGTAGTCGAGACAAGTCGGACGAGAATTTTCGAAATGTTTCGGGTATTTTAGACCCTATGAAAAGTCCTTGATCAAGGGTTGGCTAAAACATATAGTTTTTATGGGACATTTAATGTGTAGGGAGACATTTTGATCAATTTCACATCATATTATCGATGTCATGCTCGAATGGGACTAGCTCGTAAAGAGTTTTGTTAGAATCGAGTTCGTTCGAATATAGTCATTTTGAAGCGCGTGGTATGTTTTATGGTTAAAACGTTAAACTGAGGGCATTTTCGTAATTGAATGAGGTGTGTGAGCAATTTGGGCATCAGGCGAGAATCTGAGTGCTTGACAAGATTTGAAAAGAGTGAGTCGAGAAAAGGTGAGTACTCAAAAATCATTTTCTAAACGAAGTGTTTAAATTACAAGTTTGTAAAGTGCTTTGAAAATATAGATTTATAAAGCATATTTTTACCACTCCCAATTGTTATACTCGACGAAAGTTTTGATTTCGGTATTTAAAAACTTGATTTGGCACAGTTTAGCGAACCCTAGATGGCGCACCGGCTCGGTTTCGGTCAGATGTATTTCGGATTGTGCATGGCAATGTTATGGGATATTATGACTAACTATATTGCTAGGTCGGCAATTTGGGGTTAGATCTAGCATATGTTATATAATTAGTCGCCCTGCGCACATTAGAGGTATATAGTTAGCTGACTTAGTACATAGCCGACGAGGTGTTGGTTCAAGGATTCCCTCCGCCAGAGCATTTTAGTCTGAGGTTCCATTATGCTATATGAATCCATGATGTTCACCGGACCATCTTAAGCCGGGTAGTGTTCGAGGTTCACACTACGATGCGGAATTCGAGTTCAGGGCATCACTTCTGAACATTTCAGAAATGGGCCACGGTGGTTGGTACTTAATTTACGGTATAGCACTTTCAAATATTTAACCACCAGCAGTTTTCGGCGAGAAATGATTTCGAGCGGTTTTCGACGGCCGAAATAATTTTTCGAACAATTTTCAGCGCGAAAGCAGTTTTGAACGAGTTTTGAAATGGTTTCGCGCAAAAGCTGAGTTTTCTCATAAGCGAGTTTTACAACCATTTCTATCACAGTTATTCATATTAGGGAGTACAAATAGTGGAGCAGCAACATTTAGAACTTATAGTACTACCACAGGCCGTTTGGCTCACGGTTTTCATTTTTAAAATAATTTTTTTAGTCTGCGGAGTCTGAAGCCGAGGAAGCACAGCACTCGGGATCCTCAGTCACCAAATGTATTGTGATTATATAAGATAAGGTGTAAATTAAAACTAGTAAAAGTTAAAATGTGCATTTTGTATATGCTTAAATATCTTTTGTAAAATATGCATGTGCATGGTTTAAGAAAAAACAGAGTTGCGATAAACTTATATTGGATTGATCCTTATCTTACTATTTTTGATGAGGACGGAAGGTCGCTTTATTGTTGTAGTTGGACATTTGGAAAACATTGGGAGTGCCATTTTTTTATACGGGTGATTTTGTATTTTGGAAGCGACCACCCAGTGCGGTCGTTATGCTACGAATTTTCGCTAAATCTAAAGGCGTGATTTTTGATAGAAAAGTGAAAATTTTATAACCCACGTTTTTCCAAATACCAGTTCCAGCCGGTTTAACGACTTAACTTCATGGTAACTTGTCGGTCGGCGACTTGGTACGGGAGGATTTCTTGTGGAGTGCCGGCGAGATTTCACGTCACTAGGAAGGGTGCACATCGACTATGGGATTTTGAGGTCTTTATCATTAGATGCTCGGTCGCATCAGCTATCCTTGAAGTACGACGGGATGTCTTGTGTAGTCTGCGGCCCGTAGTCGAGTGAATCGTAAGTATTTCAATACTCATTATTCCTTTACTGATACCATAGCTCGGGATTGCTCGTGTACTACTGAGTTTATTAGCGCATAGGCTATGTACGGTCTTGTACAACTAAATTAAGTACATTAGACTCCTATCACCCTAGGTATTACACTTGAAGCGGCAACTCTCCTTTATTCTTGGAAAAGTGTGAGTTACATCTTCCGTTGTTACGGCATACCCAGGAAATTATCATATCAAATTTCGAGAATATTGTCAACATAGTGTGACTGACTTATACGATCCATCGATGTTCTTTTGATTTTTATTCCCAAAATAACATCAGCAAGTCTATGTCTTTCATGTCAAATCTTGAATTCAACATGTTTTTGGTAGATGTATCATCTTATCATCCTTCTGCCAGACAATCGAAGGCATGTCATCTACATTACAAACATACAATGACATAGCCATGTTGTTCATCATCTTTGACATAGACACACTTGTCACATTCATTACGATTTTGAATCCATGTGACAACATAACGTTGTCAAATTTCTCGTACCACTGTTTGATTGCTTGTTTTAATCCATGCAAGGATTTCACCAATCCTGAGACTTTCATTTTCTTGTCGGGCAGAGAACCCCTCAGGTTGCTCCATGTAGATCTCTTCATTCAAATCTCCATTTAAGAAGGCTGTCTTGACATCCATTTGATGTACCTCAAGATCTTTTAGTGCAGCAATTGCAAGCACCATCCTTATGGAGTTTGATACCAAATCCACGGGGGAGAATACGTGTCAAAATAATCGGACCCTCGGTTGCCTAAGCCTTGGTCGTTGCTGCCTTGTATTTGTCTGTTGATCCGTCACACTTTCCGTTCGCCCAAAGATCCACTTGGAACTTAGGGGTTTTACAACCCGATGGAAGATACACTAATTCCAAAGTATGGTATCGTTATGGAATCAATTTAACTGTTAAATTTGCCTCTTTCCATGAGACTCAGTAGAGTTCACTTTGCCTCTTTTATAGGTTTGGGGTTCTTGAGCATGTATGTCAGAAAATGCGGACCAAATGATTTTTGTCGCGCGCCGCTGCTGGCACAGGTTCTACACCTCTGCTCCGGTATCTTCATCGACTATTTTCATGAATAGTCTCAACATTCGTTTTATTGAACTGGAAGCTTTTTGCCCAGATCCGTATGAAACACATCCTCAAAGAATGATGCATTCCTCAGTTCCCATTATTGTGTTCACCGAAGTGAATATCGGGATATTGGAGCTCATAAACAAGAAATCGATAAAGCGACGCTTGTATGTGCATAACCGGTGAAGATGCAATCAATAGTTTTAGGTCTATTCTCACCTTTTGGGTGGAGGAGCGCCACTTTAGCGAACATCCCCACACTCGCAAGTATTTGTGGGATGAAGCTGTTAACCTCCATAGCTCATATGGAGTCTTTTACGCTTTCTTTTTAGGTACCTTATTTAGAAGGTAATTAGCGAGATAAAATGCTTCTCCCCACATGTTTTCTTTGGTAAACCAGAACTTATCGTTATTACATTCATCATTTCTTTTAGAGTGCGATTTTCCACTCGCCACTCCATTAGTTGTAGCGAATAAGGGTGATGTGGTTTCATGTATAATCCCATGTTGAGTACAAGGTCAGCAGATGGCGATTCATGCTCTCCACTTCGATCACTTCTTAGCACTTTAATTTTTCTATTGAGTTGATTCTCAACTTCGTTTTTGTAGAGAACAAATTTCTCTATCGCCTCACCCTTACTTTTAAGTAAGTACACATAACAGTACTTGGTGCTATCATCCACAAAGGTAATAAAATATTTATTACCACCTCTTGTTTGTACGAGCTTCAAATCATATATCACTATGGATTAAGTCAAGAGGTTCGATTATTGTCTTTCGATACTTTGAAAAGATGACCTGGTTAGTTTTGCCTCAACACAAGTTTCACACTTGTGCTTTGCATCAATTTGGAAAGTTGGTATATGATTTAAGTTAATTAATTTACGCAATGTATCATAATTAACGTAATCTTTAAAATCTACCATGCCATAGATTAGATGATTTCGAAAAGGATATACTTGAAGAACTAGCTATTCATATCACGACTTAATGATAGTCATTACATTAAAAGCTTCCACATCACAGCCACTCATATACCTTTTCAGGCATACATTCGGGCTCTTTGATAGAACAAATTTATCGAGACTCAAACACCAACGAAATCCATGACTATTCAACAAGAGCAGGACATCAAGTTCTTGCGGATTTAGAGTACATACTCTTTATTTGTTAGAGTCGACTCTTTCTGAGAAGTCATCTTCAAGACCGCCCCTTGCCTTGTCGCTTTGATATCCGTGTAGCGAGTTCCCCATGAACACCTTTTCTCTGTGCCGATTGGTTGAGGTGGAAGGCATTATCATCTTGTCGGAACATGCGTAGGCGGGTAGCACCGGTGTCGATCCGCCATTCCTTGGATTTCGAATCCCACGAGTTCACCTCGAGAGATCCAGCTGCGGTGGTCGATTTCAAACACATCCTTGGAGAGGTCGTCAACCACATTGGCTTCCTTAAGTTTGTTTTTCTTCGGAAGTCTGCAATCAGAAGATTTGTGACCTTGCTTCCCACAGTTGAAGCATTTCCCGATAAACTTTTGCTTCTTGAAAACTCCCCCTTTTGGTCCCAGCTTAGTGCCTTTTCCTTTGTTGTTGCCTTTTTTGAACTTGGAACCTTTACCATGTTCCACAAAGTTGGCCTTAGCCTCATTGGGATTGTGTGCCATTTTCTTCTCAGATCCTTTATTGTCTTCTTCGATTCAAAGTTGAATAACTAGATCTTCGATGCTCATCTCCTTCTCTTATGTTTAAGGTAGTTTTTGAAGTCTTTTGGCAGGCGAGTTTCTCAATAATAGGCGCGCCATGAAAAGTTTAGCTCAACATCATTCCTCGGCATGAATCTCATGGAGGATTACTTGAAGTTCTTGGACTTGTTGACCACCGAGTCTTGGAGATCTACCATTTATAATCGAGAATCGGCCTGACAACTTTTTGGCCCCGGCATCCTCGGTTTATGTTCCGGTCTAGTGATTTCCCATAGCTCCTTGGCGGTTTCTTATCTGTATACACATTGTATAGAGAATGGATTAAAGCATTCATGGCGTGGTTCTGCACGAGGAAAGTCGAGAATGTTTCCAAGCATCCACGACGATGACGGATATCGCGCTCATCTTCTTTGAGCTTGAGGCTTCTTCAGTTAAGAATCTCGCAAGATTTGAGGTGGTCGAATAGAATAACGTCTTTTCTTTGCCTTTTGAAATTAAGTCCACTTAATTTCTACGGTTTTCTCCGGAATTGAGACAGGAGATAGGCAGTAGTAGGCATCACGGTGCTTGTGTCCGCAGTAGGGGGTTGCCCTTGAGCGGTCACGGTGGGAACCATGGTGTCGGGCAAATGTCCATTTCTGCAAAATTATAGAAAATTGATCAATTTCTATTCCCGAACCAATTCGCGAGAATAGTGGAATTAACTGCGTAACAAAGTATTCCCGGGAAAGACTGGTGGGGTAAAACCCGAGCCAAACAACTAGCACTCCTTAGGCGAGAATATTCGATTCAGGAAAGATTGGAGGGTCACGAAGCGGTCCACTTAATTTCCAACCTCCTTGAAACGAAGCTTACTGTTTGTAGTTTCCAAATTCACTGAGACCCTGAAGATTAACCGCAAACTCACAAAGTGAGAAAAGGGTTTTGCTTTAAAAAGACTTTTTATAACATCATGTATTATAGCCAAAAATAATATGCGACAAAGCATGTGGCCTTGTGGTTGAGCATTCCCCATTTAATCTTGGTCTGAGATTAAAACCCTTCCTCGTACATGTATAGGATTTTCTTTTCCGTAAACCAACAAACCACTTGTTTGTTTTGGTTTTGCAAGATTTTTTTTCCTTTTTTTTTTTTTTTTTTTCTTTCTGGAACACAAAGCCCGGGAATTGCTTAAAACAAAAGAAATCTTTTTTTTTTTCCTTTCAGAAAATAGAATCTTTTTTGTTTTCCTTTCGAAAGCAATTTCTCGAGCAAAAGCAGACGAGAATTAAAGCAAAAATCTTTTTTTCTTTTTTTCAAAAAAAAAAAAATCCCCTTTGTTTTTCTTTATGAGAAAGCAATTTCGAGCATTTATGAGGAATTCACCCAAAACAAAAAAATCTTTTTTCCTTTTGAAAGAATCTTTTTTTTTTTTTTTTATGTTTGGTCAAACAAGGATTGGTTTTCCTAAAAAAGCAGAGGCCAAACAAAATTTTTTCTTTAAAAGAAAAAAATCTCTTCTTCAAAACCGTAAAATAAATTGGTTAATTTTTTTTTTTTCCATTTTGAAAAAAATAAAAACCTTAACCCGAGCTTTGCTTTTTTCCTTTTGACACTTTTTGTCTTTTAATCCCTTAAAATATCGCTTAAGGAAAATTGAAAAAAAATATATTTAAAAAGGATTATTTATCTCACGTGTTTTTCTTTTAACAAATAAAAAACTTAAAAAAACTTTTCCTTTGCCAATTTTTTTCATACGCCTCTGTAGATCCAATTTCCGACGTCTTGCCCGCTCCGATCGACTTCTTGATTTTTTTCTTCCCTTAGAAATACATTTTTTAAGTTTGTTAAACACTTTATTCTGGGATTAATAGAAAGCAAGGAAATTTGCGAAAAATGGTCTGAACTTAGGAAACCAAATATCTGAAAATCTGCAGAATGCGTGACGTCGCAATCTCGCCCAAAAGCAATTCGCCGTCTCCGTTGGTGCTTGAGAGATTCAAGAGTCATCTCCCACGGGATAAGCTTGGGGTGTCGAATGGTCAAACCAAAGCGAAGCTTTGTCAGCATTCCATTGGCCCGATGTGTGTTCTTGCATTGTCCTTGAAACATGAGACGAAGGAAGGAAAAAGCTTTAGGAACTCGTCATCTCTTTATTGGCATAGTTTTAAATCATAAGCTTGATAGCTTTTATATAAGGAGGCCCAGGCCTTTTGGAATTTTAAGTAAAACCGCGTTTTGAGCTTCAGCTTTTAAATTAGAAATAAATTATTAATTAATATCGTGTCGTTCGTTAGTGTCGTTAATTTACTTATAGCTGAATCAAAGTTTAAACGAAAAATTATCAGGTGAATGGTAGATTTCATTCACTATATCCAGCAATTCTCAACACCATCTGAAACCAAAGTTTCCTGGGTTGCCTTTGGGTCTCAACGCAGCCTGCAGTGGCGTCGGGCGTGCCGTAAGTAATTAATACTCTCATTTGATGAGGTTATATATTTGCAAATCACAAATTGGATTTGATTTGATTCAATTCATTCAATTTTCACCTTTCATAATTGAAGGGCCTCTAAGCCAGAGTTCACCTTGCTTACAGGGAGGCAAGGGAAGGCCTGTGTCTGGATCCACAATTTTTGCTTCAACAATCGCTGTAAGCCTTCCTACCGAGCCACAGTGAAGACATTCTTTAGGATCAACCAGTCGGGAAGTTGACCCCGTTGATTCAGTCAGACCATTACCCTGGATCAAAATTTTTAGAAAGAAAATATTAAGAATTGGAACGAAAAAAATCTGAAAATTTGGAGTTGTCAAGGATGAGATGTAAGATCCTGATTACCTGCCCCATCACCACATTTGGGAATTTGGCAATGAATGCTCGGCACACGTCCTTCCCAAGCGGGGCTCCGCAGCACATCACCGCCTCTAATGAGGTTAAATCGTTGTTATATTCATCTGCATCTTCCTTGACCATCGCCACCAACACCGGCGGAGCCAACGATTTGATCACCTTGAATTTCCCCACCAACATCAGCATCCTTCTTAAGTCAAACCTTTCCATCACCACCAATGTCTCGTTCAAGGCCACAGACGTTAAACAGAACAAAAAGCCGATGATATGAAAAAAAGTTCCTGTGTGTAAAATTACACCCGGCGAACTCCTCGCAGATAGCGCCGCGTGTACGCTTGCGATCATCGCAATCAGATTTCGGTGAGTCAGCATCACCCCCTTCACACTCCCGGTGGTCCCCGAGGGATATATAATCGCCGCCAGATCTGATTATTTCACCTCCGGGCGGACGAGTTCACGGATCGGAGCAGTCATCATTGGAGTCGAACTCGGACGAGTCGATGATAACGGTTCTGTGATGAGGCTGGGAAGCTTGGCAGGCGGCAGTTGAGATGGAAAAAGAGGCGCAAATCACTGGCTTGCACAGCTCGATCCTGACGGGCAATTTCGGATTTGGTGCTGATTGGATTGGCCCGGAGAGATGACAACGCCGATCGAGGCAAGGAGAAGTACAGAATTGGGATCTGAATGAGATTGGAAGAGTATAAAGGCAGTATCCCCTTTGGAGAGCCCGATCACTGATTTGAGGTAAGCAGCCAAGGTCTTGGAGCGGAAGGAGAAGTCGGAATACAAGAGGCCGTGACCGGTGGTTGCATTGATGAGCACGACGGAGTCGGGAGAGCCCAAACTGGATCGAAGAGAGAAAGCACGTGCATCGGCGGAGAGAAGGAGATGTTGAGGTGGGAGCTCAACAACGAGTTTGAGAGGCTATGGAATGTGTTGGTAGCCGAGCAGAATCCGCTCTTGGGATCGACGTGAAGGTTTGATTCCACCATGCTAATTAGTAAGCTGAGACGAGGACGGGCAGAAAAGCTTTAAGCTGGTGAGAGTGTGACCAGTCACTATAGTTTCAGTTCCCATAGGCCATAATAGGTGATAGAATAGCAGGCTGGATGAAAGGAGAATGTGACGTCTCTGTTCCAAAAGTACAGTTGAAAAGAGGAAGACAAGCCCCATAACCGCTCATTCGTTAAAGTTGAAAATATCCCAGATGTATCCCGAGTCGATATGTCTACATATATCGATATCGATAATGTTCGGCGCGATATCGGCGATTCTGATATATATAGCCGATATATCGGTTTTGAATCGATATATTATGTAAATATGTCGGATCAGAGCTGTAGCGTTAGTTTAATTTTTGATGGAAATATCGAATATATCGAATATATCGGAGATATATTTAAATGGCCAGAGATTTGAAATCTTGAAGCTTGATCCAACGGTTATGGATTGTCCTTTAACGTTTTAATTTAAATATATCGATATTAAGTATAAAAATATCGTAGATATATACCGATATATCCGATATATCGTAAAAATCAGATCTTAATAATAAAGTCGGCAGAATATTTTAAATGCTGCACTAGCGAGCTTATTTCTTTACAAACATATCTATCGTAGCTTTCAGAGCTTTCTTTAGATTCCCTCCTTTTTTTCTTTTTTTCTTTTAGAAAATTCACTGCCCTGTTGATTAAAGATAAAAAATAATAATAATAATAAAAGGCATTGTATCGGTTGGAACATAAAGTAAAAAGAAATAAAATGGATAAAAAAATAAGTGAAAACAGGAGGAAAAAGAAAATTGAAAGGAAAATAAAAATTGTTTAAATTTAATAAATTATTTTTATTTATTTTTATTATATAAATATCTAAAATGTTGATTATATATATATATATATGTTAAGAAATCAAATTTGAGAAAATTATTTTAATATTTTTGCCTTTCTATTTTTCACATTTCAAATGGAGTTACTAAGATTTTTCTCGTTTCAAACATAATCATAAGATTTCCTATTTTTCCCATTTCAAACCGAATCATAGGTTTTGTGATATTTTATAGTGCTAGCACCTTTTATTAGCATCTTTGACTAACAAATAAATAAATTTAGAAGAAAATAAATAATGGATCATTGTGGACATTAATAAAATATCAAGATTGAGTTTGATTCTTGACAAATATTAAAGGAATAAAAAAAGTGGTATATATATACTCATGATATAAGAACTAAAAAAGGAAGGAGTCGCGTGTCAAATGCAATATCTTTCAACACAGATAGCGCCCTTTTTCTTTTTTTTTTTTCTTTTTTTTTTTTGAAAGAAACATAGATAGCCTTATGAACAGTAACATGGGAAACAATATTTGATTGGAGAAAATGAGACTAACATATTAGAGCATTGATGCAACAATAATTTGCATGTATGCATAATGCTCCAGAGTAAAGAAAGGGATATTTATGGGTATTTTTAGTAATTATGCTTGTCTTCTGGAATGAAATTAGGGGTGTAAGCAAGTCAAGAAATTCTTGAGCTCGATTAAAGCAAAATACTCGGGTCGTTTGAGTTAATCGACTCGGGCTCGAGACTGACTCGAGCTCAAGTAGTTTATCGAGTCGAGTTCAAGTATCACAATACTCAACTCGAGCTACTCGTAAACTTAATTGAGTCAAACTTCGGGTCGAGTTTGAGTATAAATATTTATTTATTTTTTAATTGATTCGAGGTTTATCAAGTCGATTCGAGTAATTCTCCTATTTTTTTAGTCGAGTTCGAATTTCGGATTTTTTAATCGAGTCGAGCTTAAGCTTAGTTTTATATCTACTCGATTACACCCTTAAGTAAAATAAAGAACGGTAGGTGTTTCTTGGGGAACAAGTTGATGAAGGAACTCCTTGATGCTCATGAAATCTTTGAAGTTCCCAATTGGGAATTTCCCTTTTTGGTTTAAATTTTCTTTAATAAAAGCATCATTTGGTTTATGCTTTTAAAAAAGACTAACAAAAGTGGTGTCAATCCATGTGAGTCGATCGTGTTATCCTCGTGTTAAAAACTAAGACCCCGTTTTTTAGTAGGCCGTTTTTTATTTTACCGTATTAATATTTGAAATTTTGATTTTGATAGTGTTTATTTTTTGAAAAATTCATTTTAATAGTGTTATTTTTACAATATATTACATAAATAAAAAATTTATATCAATAAATTACTGAAAATTATATTTGTATGGTCTTAAGAGGCCTTTTCAAGTGGAAAAATAGTGGAATGGACATAGATGAGAATCTATGAATGATGTTTATAAGAATAGAATATTATAATATAATATATAAAAGAAATAAATAGGAGTAAAAAAAATATTAATAATAAGGGGCTAATTTTTAATAACCGATGGATAAAAAGTGAGTAACCTAAGAAATTGAATTAATGGAGAAACCAAGCCAAAAATAAGTTAATCGAGATCAACCCGATTCATTTTAAGTTTTTTGTTTTATATAGTCCAATTTCAACATAGGTCTAGGTTTACAAAATATAAAAATCATGGTTTTAAGTTTAAACTACTTAAATTATAAAATACAATGTATATAATATGTATTATGAAAATAGGGCTTTATATATAAATGCGCTAAATGTCATGGGTGTCAATATCATTTGTCTAAAAGGAGCTTTATAGAAAAGAAGCTGAGGTTGAAAGTATCTTGTTTGCACTTTGTAACAACGTCATTCCATTGACCAATCACTTATTGAAAAATAATTAACGAAAATCAATAATCAACCAAAAATTAAACGTGGATTAGACATAGAATAGGAAACTAAAAGCATATGAAGACACATAATAGAAAAATAAAAGCATTAGAATAGTATGAAATTAAATTTTTGTCTTGACAAAATCATCATTATAATGAACCCAATTTTTTCTATACATTATGATAAGCGAAGCAGGTAAAATGTTAAAGATGAAAACAAACCCTATAATTTAGACGAAAGAGTCATGTGATAAGCTGACATTAAATTGTCTAAATGAAATAAATAACCAATGCAATTGAAGCAAATATTGAAGTTCACCATATTGTCCAAATGAAAGAAATAACCAATGCAACTCAAAATTGAAGCAAATATTAAAGTTCATCAGAGTACAAAGGTGGTATTTTCTTCTTTCATTTAAACCACAATAAATGACAATGATATCTATCTCTATAGCTCTACATTCTCATAAGCCTCCCACCCCAAGACTACATAGTTTCCATCAAAAGGCATTTTAATTATACTCAAAATATATGAAAAAAAAGACAATTTTATGATTAGTGCCTAGGCTACAAACAGATGAGGACAAGACAAAGAATTTGATCAGTTGAATTGAGCTTACCACACCCTCCTTCCTTTGGATTGTAAGTGGTTCAAACATCCATCATCACAAGCTTCCTTGTCAAAAGATCTATCAATGTGGGTAATTTTAGTGAATATATATCAATTTAAGATTTACACGTTCAAAAATTTATTAGAGAAAAAAAAAACTACACATAGTAATATTCAAGAATATCTGCTGGTTTTACATACATTGTTAAGATTCATTTTTTTTTAAGTATCTTTGCTCTTGAAATATAATATATCAATTTTGTTTTCTTACTATTTTTCTTTTAAATTAAATATTTGAACTGATGTTTAGGAACATGTTAGGTGATCATAAATTTTAAAAGTATATAAAGGAAATAAAATAGAAAGAAAGAAAAGGAGAAAAAAAAAGTTTGAACTCCAATAAATTGAGGGAGTAATTGATAGGAATAATCCCCATATTGATCGATTACTTCTTTAGTGTCTCACTCTTGTTTAGCCAAATAATCACCATTTGAAGATGCAAGTATCCTATTGGTCCGCTTAGAAAGGTAACCAGTTAAATAGATAAAAAAAATCATGTGTCAATATTAATTAGCCTTCAAATTTTTTTTTAAAAAAAAATAACAGTTTGAGCCCACCCCTCCCTCTCCTCTCTTTTCACCCAAATCACCCTTAATCCATCATCCCTTTTCCCAACCAACAAAACCAAAACAGGTCCCCTTCTCAACCCTCTCAAAAGCAACAACAACAAATCATCATCATCATCATCATCACTCCTCAACCGCCCTGGGGAGGGCGATGAAGAACGTTAGCCTCCTCAACCTCATCCACAAATGGCGAATGGTTGCCAATATAGCGAGCGTTGACTTCATGAATTCCAAGGAAATTACTATAAGATCATACTTGTGAAGTAATAGTAAAATTCTATAAACTAAAAAATGAAACAAAGATATTCCCAAGAGATAGTTAAATTTTATATAAAGAATAATTAACACAGGTGTAAATAGAAATAGAACATATCAAATGAAAAGAAAATAGCTTAGCAGATTCTTTGAATTGACTAATCAATTAATTGTTTCTGTTACAGATGGACAAGCAGATAACATGAATTCATCCTACCTATTCACAGAATAAGGGACTAAAAAAGGTATTTACTTTTGGGAAAAATTCTCTTAAGTCATATCTTAAAGTAACATAACTTTCAATTTGCTACCACATAAATTAGATGAAGAACAAAAATGTATAATAGATAATCTATTAGTGATTTTAATCAAGTATTTAATAACTAGATCAACAAAAATCTACATATAAAATATTTTATTTGTTTGAATAGTCTATCTAAATATTTTCATAAAAAGAATAATGGTAGTACAAATTTTAATTTTTATGTTGTTTACCAAGGCCGTAGAACAGGAATATTTAAAACATGGAAAGAAGTTCTTCATAATATTTCAAATCGTCCTAGACCATTTTTTAAATGTTTTTATGATCTATCACAAGCCCTTGACCAATGTAAAACAAATATAGGAAATAATTATTAGCCCATTGGTCAAAGAAATTTTTAAATCATCATGGTAATATTATTTAAATTTTGCATAAATAGCTAGACACTGATTTGATTCAGTACATGATTTTCCCCTACTTTTTCTCCCACTTCCATCTCAAGAACACCTACGTACTTAGGAAGAATTAGAAATATTACAGAAAAAATATGATAAATGTTAACAAGAATACCATATTAAGAAAAGATTATATGAAACCAAGGTAGATAATGAAACAGAACTTTTTTCAAAAGCTGACTTTAGAAAGGAAGAATTTTAAAATGGAAACTTTAAATAGTTTACTCTTTGTAGCGCCCCAAATCAGGTGTCCGTTGACTACAAATCAACTGCGATATCTATCTGTCTCGTATCACGAATAGCATCTGATAAAAATGACCTCTTGGGCCCCATAAACCAATATAAAATAAATATCAAACTATATTCCAATAGTAAAAGTTATCATTCTCTTAATACACATACATATTAAAATTTACAATTCTAATACATATTATCCAAAAACCATCAAAGCCACAACCCGGCTTTTTTCAAAATCGGCTTCTAAGATGAGCCGTCTCCTCATACGCTCCCTGTACCTGAAATAATATATTCCTCGCGGGAGTGAGCGCTATCCTTGATAGTGGAATCACCACTAAATGAGTTACTCTACACCTAAGTGCATATGCGATGATCAGATTTAAACACACTCAAGTAAATACGTGATCCTCTTTAATGTCTATATGCCCATTCCATGTCTCGAGTCCTCACCGACTCCTCACACTTGCCTAAGCTATGTGAGAAAATAATCATTTTCAAACAAAACTTGTTGTTCTTGAAAATATACTCTGCAGCATTATTCGGTAAAAATATGGGACACTACCCTCGAGCGGGTGGTTGATGAGCTTTAGAAACGATCATGGTCGCCGTCAGTGTCTGATGGCGAAAGTCCGGCCACGATTCTCCCGGAAAATCATCTGTGAAATTCCTTTCGCTAACCGTGTTCGTTTTGAGAGAAAATTCATGTCATGCAACACCTAATCTCTAGGTTACCGGTGCATATGAAAATGCATTATGCCATTTCCAAAACCATTTATACAATATATATACCAATATAGTAATTATGCAGCATTCTCAAATTTTAATTCACACCATAATTCAACAATATGGAAATCGAAACAACACCCAAATTAGCTCACTTGAAGCGATTGATTTCGTCTCCGATGGCTATCTTTACCCAATTATATTCCATATAAATGAGTAAATCAAAATTTTATCTCGATGGCCTATACACACAATTATATTCCATATAATTAGGCAAATCACAATTATTTCATAAATTATTAAACAAACACCCCGGCTTGACCCCTCGTAGTCACCGATTTGTCCAAATGGGCTCCAAAATTCTCAATTTCCACTTCGGTTCCAAGATTTGGGACCGATCAAACGGCCCCTCACGGCCTCAAACCAACACAAGCATTTACAAAACACTTAAACAAGGGGTAAAACAAGTAGGATAAAACCCTACCTCATATAGTTTGTCTAAACTCCAACTTTTTGGTGTCCACGCGTAGCTCTCGTGCGTGAATCGAATTTTACCTTCGACCACAGATAGAAACCTATGTCTGATTTTCATGATGCGAAAGAGCCAGAGAGAAAAAATTGAAAAAACAATTCTCTCTCCAACGCCTCCTCTCCTCCCTATCAGTTCCTCTACCCACTTTTTATGATTGATTTTTTTCTTTTTATTATATTATTATCATTTGGATACATGGTTCATATTACTTTATTCGGGTCCGTTTCTGTCCCGAAAAATTTTATTTCTTTTCAGTTCAATTCTTTTAAATGAACTTTAACTCCGACATTTTGACTTCCGAGTTTCGTAAAAATCTAGATCCACAGAATCAGCGGTGATTTATCGCAAAAATTTAAGTAAAATATTCGTCTCGAGTGTGAAACTTTTACGGGTCAGCGCTGAAATTTGCGAGGCCAGATTTAACAAGCGTGGTCAGTTTAAGTCATCCGAGATCTAGAAATTTCCGGTTTTCAACCAAATTACGTTTAACCCTTTTCGGAAAAATTGAATTTTCTCGGGTTTATTCTCCCCCATATACTTGAATTCGTCCCGAAATTCACGCACATACGCATCACTCACATGCATATGTTACCTTCTACAACTCCAAGACCGTGTCGAGTATGACAACCCAGTTAAGGTCCCAATTATTGACAACCCGATGACTGTCAACTCATTCATGTCAAGAATGACATCAAAACCCGATATGTCTACCATATCTGACCAACTCTCACCCTAGATACTAGAGAAGAATTTCCCATCATTTTTCATTTTTTTTTTCTCATACCGGCTCTTGGAAAACACCCAAAACAAATAAATTTTTTTTTCCAGTAAACCAAATAAATTTCTTAAAATTTATTTTATCCCTTTTTCTTTAGTTTTACACACTGTGAAACCTTGGAAAATTTAATCCTCAACACACATTTTTTTCATTGAATTACGGACTATTTACTGAAATTCTCGAACACCTAAGGATATATTTCATTTTTAGTGTTCCAACGTTTTCCTATGCTATTCACCAAACAAGCAATTCACAACATTCACAACAATCACACAATCACATAAAACAGTGCACCTTAGTGTTTATAATCACGATAAGTGATTGTCTAGGTAATCACATACCTAACCTAACGCCGAGCCACACCCAGTGGTGATGTTCTTACCTCATCAATGCTAAGCTCTGGGTGTTGCAAGCTGAGCTACGATACCTTTGTCTTGTGAAATTTGGTATCGGGACCCCAGCTTTCTCCCTATCGCTAGAGCTTGAGTGTCGTTTACCTTAGCTCGTACCAATTTGTGACGCCCCGAATCAGGGGTGTCCGTTCATTCACCGTCGGCCTGTGGAAAATCTATCTGTCTCGTATCGAGGCAGCATACCTGAGTAAAATGACCTCTTGGGCCGCAAGCCGTGCTCAAATAAATATCCCAACTATATTCCAATAGTCCAAGAGTTATACATTTCTCTTAATACACATATATATTAAAATTTACAATTCTAATACATATTATCCAAAAACCGTCAAAGCCACAACCCGGCTTTCTTCAAAATCGGCCTCTAAGATGAGCCGTCTCCTCGTACGCTCCCTGTACCTGAAATAATATATTCCCTCGACAGGGTGAGCTATCGCCCAGTAGTGGAATCACCACCCAAATGAGTTACTTACACCCTAAGTGCACATACGATGATCAGTTTAAACACACACTCAAGTAAATCATTGATCTACTTCAATGTCTATATGCCCCATTCCCATGTCTCATGTCCTCCGACTCACTCACACTTGCCTAAGCTATGTATGAGAAAATAATCATTTTCAAAACAAAAACTTGTTGTTCTTAGAAATATACTACAAACGATGTCGGTGAAATATGGGACTACCCTCCAAAAGCCAATTGGTTGATGAGCTTTCGAGAAGATCATAGTCCTCATCGAAATGATCTGTTGGCCCATCTCCCCAACCCAATTCTAGGAAAATCATCTATGAAATTCCTTTACTTAACCATGTTAGTTTTGAGAAAATTCATGTCATGCACTAACACTAATCTCTAGGTTACCAGTGCATATGAAATACATTATGCCATTTCAAACCATTTATACAATATATACCAATATATTAGTATGCGACATTCTCAAATTTGCTATTCGCACCATGTAATTATTGATATGGATCAACTGACACTGAGTGGCTCACTTGAGCAATTCAATTTCATCTCGATAGCTATACTAAGTATATTCCTTATAATTGAGTAAATCAAAATTTATCTCCAATGGCCTATACACACAATTATATTCCATATAATTGAGCAAATCTAATTTATTTCATAAATTAAGCAAAAACACCCCAACGGCCCCTCTGTAGTCACGGACTGTCAAATGGGCTCAAAATTCTCGAAAATTTCCACCGCCGGTTCAAGATTTGGGACTGATCAAGCCGGCTTCCTCACGACAAACCAACAAGCATTTACAAAATACTTAGCGAGGGGTAAAACAAGTAGGATAAAACCTGCCTCAGAGTTTGTCTAAACTCCAACTTTTTGGTGTCCACGCGTAGCTCTCGTCGCGTAGATCAATTTTGCCTTCAGCCCCGATAAAAACCTATGATCCGATTTTCATAGATCTGAGAAAGAAACGAAGAGAGAAAAAATTAAAAAAACAATTCTCTCTCCAACGCCTCCCTCTCCTCTATCAAGTTCTCTACCCCTTTTTTATGACTGATTTTTTCTTTTTATTATTATTATATTATTATCATTTGGATACATGATTCATATTACTTTATTCGGGTTAGTTTTATCTAGAAAAATTTGTTATTTCGATTCGATTCTTTTAAATGAACTTTAACTCAAACCATTTTTGACTTTGAGATTTCGTAAAAATCTAGTCCACGAATCCTTTGGCGATTTATCCATAGAAATTAGTAAAATATTACGGCGTCTCGAGTGTGAAACTGCAGGTCACTAAATTTCGAGGCAATTTAGTGTAGTCCGTTTCGTCATCCGAGATCTAGAGAATTTCCTGTTTTCAACAAAAATTACCGTTTAACCTTTTTTCAGAAAAATTGAATTTTCTCGGGTTTTACATTCTCCCCCCCTTAACAGAATTTCGTCCCCGAAATTCACGCACATACGCATCACTCACATGCATATGTTGCATACGCAACTCTAAGACACGTGTCGGTGTAATGACGATTAAAAGGTCCCAGTGGTGACCACGGGTAGTGTCGGCTCATTCATGTCAAAAATGACATCAAAACCGATATGTCTACCATATCGACCCGACTCTCTCTAGATCCTAGAGAAGAAGTTCCCATCATTTTTCATTTTTTTCTCATCCCTGACTCTTTGGAAAACACCCGACACAAATAAATTTTTTTCGATCGACGAATAAATTTCTTAAAATTTATTTTATCCCTTTTCTTTAGTTTACACCTTTGTGAAACCTTAGAAAATTTAATCCCTCAACACACATTTTTTCATTAATTACGGACTATTTTGAATTCTCGAACACCTAAGGATATATTTCATTTTTAATAGTGTTCAAGCGTTTTCCTATGCTATTCACCAAACATACAATTCACACAACATTCACAACAATCACACAATCACATAAAACACAGTGCATGTAGTGTTATAATCCTGTCTCGTGATTGTCTAGGTAATCACATACCTAACCCTAACATTGAGCCACACCAAGTGGTGATGTTCTTACACTTAATAACTCGGCTAAGCTGAGTCCCTCGAGCCCTAGGTAATCATTATACCTAACTTATCAACCATCCTAGGTATTTATAAACCTAGGCTGATACCCATCTTTGTGAAGGTGGTATCGGACTAAACACATATCTACACCCCTGGGAGCTTCCCAGAATTGTCGTTTACCTTAGCTCGTCTCAAGGCTGTGACGCCCACAATCAGGTGTCAAGATTTGACTACTCGTCAACTGCGGAGAGAATCCCCATACGTCGTGCTCCTTTGAAATGGCATCACACGAGTAAAAATGACCTCTTGGGCCCCATAAACCAATACTCAAAAATAAATATCAACTATATTCCAATAGTCCAAGAGTTATACATTTCTCTTAATACACATACATATTAAAATTTACAATTCTAATACATATTATCCAAAAACCATCAAAGCCACAACCCGGCTTTCTTCAAAATCGGCCTCTAAGATGAGTCGTCTCCTCGTACGCTCCCTGTACCTGAAATAATATATTCCCTCGACATGGTGAGCTATCGCCCGATGGTAAATCACCTAAATGAGTTCTCCCCACCTAGATTGCATATACAATGATCCAATTTAAACACACTCCAAGTAATCATTGATCCTACTTGAATGTCTACATGCCATTCTATTGTCTCGTGTCCTCGCTTAAGCTAAGCTCAACGCACTAAGCTATGTATGAAAATAATCGTTTTTTCAAAACAAAACTTGTTGTTCTTGAAAATATACTACCGAACGTGTCGGTAAAAATATGGGACTACCCTCCGAGGCGAATTGGTTGATGAGCTTTCCGAAATAGTCATGGTCCTCATCCGAAATGATCTGTTGGCCCATCTCCCAACCCAATTCTCCGGAAAATCATCCTGTGAAATTCCTTTGGCAACCATGTTCGTTTTTCAGAAAATTCATGTCGTACCTTAACTTTAATCTCTAGGTTACCGAGTGCATATGAAAATGCGTATGCCATTTCCAAACCATTTATACAATATATATACCAATATAATTATGCGGCTTATTCTCAAATTTGCAATTCCACCACATGTAATTCAACAATATGGATCAAAACAACACCCAAATTAGCTCACTTGGGCAATTGATTTCATCTCAGTGGCACATACTCACCGATTATATTCCATATAATTGAGTAAATCTAATTTATCTCAATGGCCTATACACACAATTATATTCCATATAATTGAGCAAATCTAATTTATTTCATAGAATTATTAAACAAACACCAAACGACCCTGTAGTCAAATGGGTATCCCGAATGGGCTCAAAAATTCTCTAATTTCCACACTTTGGTTCAGATTTGGGACGGTCGAAGCGGCCCCTCGACCTCAAACCAAGCACAAACATTTACAAAATACTTAAACAAAGGGGTAAACAAGTAGGATAAAACACAGTACCTCCACGAGTTTGTCTATTTCAAACTTTTGGTGTCGCGCGTGGCTCTCACGTCGCGTAGATCAATTTTGCCTTCAGCCCTGATAAAAACCTATGGTCGGGTTTTCGCCGTCGAGAAAGAAACGAAGAAAGAAAAAAATTAAAAAAAACAATTCTCTCTCTCCAACGCCTCCCTCTCCTCCTGTCCGTTCCTCTACCCCTTTTTATGATTGATTTTTTTTTCTTTTTATTATTATTATAATATTATTATATTATTATTATTATTATTATCATTTGGATACATGGTTCATATTACTTTATTCGGATCGTTTGCATCCCAAAAAAATTTTATTTTTTGATTTCAATTCTTTTTAAATGAACTTTAACTCAAGCCATTTCTGACTTCCGAGTTTTCGTAAATCATCCTGAAGTCAGCGACGATTTATCGCGATGCGTGAAATATTACATTTGTCTCGGAGATTCGTGGCTTTTCTAGGTCACTAATTTGCGAGGCAGATTTAACGAGGCGTGAATAGTTTCGTCATCGAGATCTAGAATTTCGGTTTCAGCGAATTACCATTTAACCTTTCAGAAAATTGAATTTTCGGGTTTTACACTTTTAGAAATTTTGATATCTGAGTTGACTTGACATACCAAAATATCAAGGCCAGGCCTAGTTCATTGTGCCAAAATAATGAACCTAAAATCCCAAATCAAGCATTTATTTGAGTAAAAACATATCAAATCCATTAATGGGTGAGGCTTTTCCAAAAAGCCTAATTGAACAATTATTATCCTATAGTGATTCTTGAAATCATAAAAATATTTCAATAAATGGCGAACGAGAGAACCAGATGAAGACAGCCGAAAATGGCGGTAAGATCATAATAAATATCTATGGCGGCGAAGATAAGATCGAACTCTCAAAGCGGTGTCGGCCATTTTTTCGACGATGGTTGATAATATTCATAGTAAGGGATAAATCACCGATCATCTATGTGTCCTTAATCTTATAAAATATCCCTACATCAATTTTCTTTATTTTCGACCACTTCTTTATTTAGTGGTTCTTCAATATCAAATTATTTGATTTGACATTTGAGACCCTGATAAGCACTAAAATCCAATTATTTGATCTTATCATTTCTCTCCTTCCTCTATATAACAGAAAGAGAACCCCTTAGTTAGATATCTCTCTCTCTTATAATCTCCCTTAAGATCATCTTCTCTCATCCCCTCTTATCCTCTCTTTTAAGCTATCTCATCACCTTCTTTATTATTAAGATATCTAGGAGCTTTTCAAACCTGACTTTCCTCATACTATAAGGTGTCTTTGGAGCTTTGTAAACTAGGTTGTTTAATTAATAGAGTTTGTTTAATGTTTAAATTCTTCGTATTTATATGTTTAAAATTTAAGGCATTTTAAAAGCAGAGCTTACCTAAAGGGTTTCCTTGAAATCTTATAATGTATAAAATACTTTAGTTAATTTTTATTATGTATTTAAGGTATTTTGTCATATTTCTTAGATCTAAAAAACACTTCTTAATTACATAATTATGGTCGCTCGTATCTTTTGATATGTTGCTATTTTTCCCTATAGTTTGAGTTATGCGATTAATGGAAACTTGTAGCATTAAGAGATGCATATTTATCCCACAAGTGTTTAATTAGATCTTTGATATATATATATATATATATATATATATATATATATATATTATTTAATTATGATTTTATCTATTTTTTATAGTTTAAAATGAGTGTCAAAGGGTTGATTGTTCGGTTATAAAATAGTTTTACTATTTAATTATGATTTTATCTATTTTTTATAGTTTAAAATGAGTGTCAAAGGGTTGATTGTTCGGTTATAAAATAGTTTTACTTAGTGTTTATATATATATATATATATATATATATATAACTGAAATAGAAAACACCTTACAACAATTATCACTAACAGATTCAATATATGGGTAGGTAACATATTTACTAAGTATGTATATAAAAAGAATTTTAGCCCATTTTATTTATTTATTTTTCTGATAAAGGGGCTATGCGAATTTGCATTTCTTTTAACATTTTCCTGATCTGACATCCCTGGGAAAGTCAATTCAGAATAGTGTTACAATTTTGAGTTTGGGTCAAAATAGTCTTTTTATTCAAAAAAAAACCCTCTAAAACCGTAATAAGAAATCGTGAGACATTTTTCAATTAAAGTCATAGTTAAAAACAATGATTTCATTACCACACAATTTCTAACTGTAACTTCTAAATTAAATAAAATAAATAAATAAAAAATATCTAAACATAGTCCTACTAGATATAAAGGCTATTTTGAATAAAAGTTTTAAAGTTGATTAAATTAATATTTATTTTATAAAGGTTATTTTGAACCCAAACTCAAATAGCCTTGGTTTTAAAATTATTGTTTTAACCCTTTCTGGAAACATATATTTATAGCCCACTTAAAACTGTAATTGTAGTAGTAATTGTCCAATCAAGGTTTATTTTTTGAACTAAATCGTGACTGTCAGCTTCACAATCTCATTTTCTACTAAGAAATAATAATTACTACTTTGACTTTCAACTTACATTAAATAAAAAAAAAAAAACTGTAATTTTGACCACAAACTCTACAATTAAGATGAAGATCCAGGAAAGTCAGTTTCCTCAGCTCCTTTCAGTATTTTTTCAGATGAGTCTTGGGTATGGAACTCACAAACGTTACACGTCTGGATTTTCTTGTACGGTGCAACCTGCATTAATTCATGGTGTAGCTGATTAATCTATGATTCATCTCAGCCGCATAATGTATTCAAATGATGGAATGCCTGTAGACAGAAAATCCATTAGAGAAGCACACTAAGATTGTTGTTGCAAATGCAAATCACCTGTTTTGCAATAAAATCCATTGTGCTTCATTCAAGCTGCTCTGAGGCCGTCTTACTACACAGGCCATGGGGACTTCACCAGCTTCTTCATCAGGGTACCTGCCAAAACCCAAAATCACACACCCAACAATTCATCAATATGCTCTCTGATAAAATCACCATTTGTTTTGTCTTCTTCTATCATAATCGATCAAGTGAACTTGTAGAATTAATGATTTCATTAATTTGAAAACACATGCAAGTGATTTACGGTATGACGGCAGTGTCAACTATGTCAGGATGGGATTGGAGCAAGTGTTCCAGCTCTGCAGGGGCAATCTACATACACTAACAGGAACCATCTCAATGCATGAGCAGTGAGAGCACCATTAATATATACCGATAAGTCTTTTTTAACATGGAACAAACAAGCTGAATGATTCAAAGCTAGGATATATGGCATAATTACTTGGTATGATTTGTATTTGATTAGTTCCTTGATTCTATCTACAACATAAAGGAAACCTTCCCCGTCAATATAACAAAAAAGTCGCCTGTTCTCAACCACCCATCTGAAACCAAAGTTTCTAGATTTGCCTTTAGGTTCCAACATAGCCTGCAGTGGCGTGGCGTAAGTAAATTAATACTCTCAATTTGATGAGGTTATATATTTACCAAATCACCATTGGATTTGATTTGATTAAATTCATTCAATTTTCACCTTTCATAATTGCAGGTCCTCTAAGCCCAGAGTTCACCTTGCACAGAGGCAGGGAAGGCCTGTGTCTGGATCCACGATTTTTAGCTATACAATCGCTGTAAGCCTTCCTACCGAGCCTGAGTGAAGACATTCTTCGGGATCAACCAGTAGGAAGCTGGCCCCGTTGATTCAGTCAGACCGATGAAACCCGGATCGGAGGAGAAAGCATGTGCATCGGCGGAGACAAGGAGATGTTGAGGTGGGAGCTCAATGGCGGGTTTGAGACTATGGAATGTGTTGGTAGCCTAGCAGAATCCGGTCTTGGGATCGACGTGAAGGTTTGATTCCTCCATGCTAATCGGTAAGCTAAGAAAAGGAGGGAGCAGGAAAAGCTTTAAGCTGGTGCTGCTGGTGAGAGTGTGAGACTGACAGTGACTATGATTTCGTTCCCATAGACCATAATAAGTGATAAAAAAATAGCAGGCTACAGGATCTGAAGAGAATGTGACGTCTGTTTCCAAAAGTAAGTTGAAAGAGGAAGACAATATTAGATGGACAGCGAAAATGAGACTAACATATCAGACATTGATGCAACAATAATCCCTCAAAATCAAAGGGATATTTTGTGGCCTTAGCCTCAAAATTCGGGGATCCTTTGATGTCATCAACTACATAAAGTCTAGATATGTGTGACCCGATATCACATTTATTTGTGCCCTATTCACTAGGGATCCATGATTTTACCAAACTGAGTAGAGTCCCCTTTGCACGAAGAGCTCTATCCAAGAATAGGCACACGCACAACATGCCATTGTTGCGAGGCTTCACATTATACGGGAGGCCCCGGGTTACTAGGCGAACCCACCTTCGCTAGGTGAACTGCACTACTGGCTGAAGCTTACCTTAGCCCGGACAAGTGCCGTGCGGGCAAGCTTACCTTCTCAGGCGGCGGAACCCCATTTCGGGATGGCCATCGGGCTGTAGCGAACTCACCTTCGGCCCAGGCGGCGAAGCCTGCTTTACAAGACAATTTCATACAAGAAGGTCCATTTTGAGTTTAATTACACTCCTTTACACAGAAAAACACACTTGAGTTCAATTTCCTCATAAACACATTTATCTGAGTCAAATGAATTTACTTTAAACATTTTACAAAAATGATCACAAAGCCATAAAACGGCTTTCTTCTCTCTCATGGCTCCGAATGAGAACCGCCCACTTGCGCATTTCCTGCACCTAAAATGTTATTCCATATAAAGATTGATACGCTAGTAGAGTAATTCCTACAAAGGAGCTCTTTCATATTATAAGTCTGGAAATGCAATGTTCAGCAGCAACCACATTCACATCGCCAGCTTCCGGCTTGAATATCACGATCACAGTTGGAATTCTACGTGTCGTCTTGTAGATGAGTTGAGGCCACTCATGTACGTAATAAAGTCTTTCTTGGCTCACCATCTTGAGTCTTTCTGATTCCATGCAGGAGTCATACAGGCTCAACCATGCTCAGTCTTGCCCGACTCGACCACACAATGCGATACCCATGTGAGATAAAAACCATCATTGATGGATTACATCCAATGATCGTTTTTAAAACCAAAAAGTCATCTTTACCTAAACCAAAACTTTTGAATGTCATTCCTCGAATGAACATTTTATATACCAAACCATTGTGTCTTTTGTGGGTATTGGATTTTGGAGTCCCACTGCTGGTTCCACATGCCGTTTACACTTTTTGGACTTTCACCGTTGAAGTGTAGTAAACCAGTCCGAGTCTTTCACCCGAGGAAGTGTTTAGCCCTTCTTGCTATTACCCGAGCCACGAGTTTTATTTTTGTTTGATGCAACCATGCGACTCACGATGGACTCCGTCAGCCCGGTGCTCAACTTTCCTTGTCAAATCATCAATTTGGTGTTTGATCCTAACCATGCACCCACACTCATGAAATGCAATGTTCTCGTGCATATGCAATGCAATGTGTCATCGCATGTTAATGTCATGCCCCATATGTGATAAATTTCATATGGACAATTTAATCCTTTGTTACCTTGTATCATGGATAATTATATTACATATATAATTTCCAATTAATCATTCTAACATGCTAATACATTAGACCATATATTAACATTTCGCAAACCACAACAAACAAGCACACTATCACATATCAAGCAACAACACTTAATCATCAAGGAAAAATGTGGAATATAGAGTCATGACAATAGCGCTTGACCCACTGAACAGGGCTCATAACTAGCTGACAGACCTTAACATTCCGAATTTTTCTTTTTAATCTCAAACAGTCCCTAAATACTTTTTGGGACATATTACACACAATTTATAAAACAACTCACTACACGCCTGGCAGGACACAAAATGCATAAAGTCATTTTAACACAGTCAAACAGTCCCTAAGGGTAAGGATTTCAGCCAGACATCCTTTAAACCTTTGAGCATGCCATGGACACTTCACTAATCGGACGTGAAGCCGATACAAATAAGTCATAAAAAGCGACTTCTTGGTTCTAAATAAGCGAATAGGGCCTTAGGACCTCTACACCACATTTGCCCTAAAATCAGCCCCTTATGGTTGAAACAAACTAGAGTAGGAAGAATCTCTACCTCTTAGAGCGTGATAGCACGGATGGGAAGCCTTCCTAGCTCAAAATCCTTCATTTCTCGAAATCTCCTCCTTTGGATCTTCGATGAAACCAGCCGTTTTTTGTATCCACCGTGGCCCTCATTGAGTATATGAACTTTCCTCTTGGCTTGGTCGTAGACGAACTTCATTAGATCGAGGAAAACTTGAACTCTTTCTTCGTCTTCCTCTCTCTCTCCGTTTTCTACTAGCAAAAATGTAATCTCCTTTTGTGTTGTGTACCCAAAATATTTTACGTTGATTTGGCAGTCCAATTATTATTGGTGAGGTTAAGATGGCTATAAGGCATCTTTTGCGCAAATCTTTGGAATTGGAGTCAAAAAAGGGTTAGACTATTGTTTTAATTCATGGTAAAATTGACATAGGGTGAGTATGGAGGAATTATTCTTAATCGAGGTTGTTGCTTCTTAAGGGAGTTGTAACCGTAGCCTTTGATTGTGTTGTGAGAGAAGTAAAAGGGATGGGTATCTTATTTAGAGGAGAGGATTTTAGTTGTAAGACATGGGTAAGGATTTAAAGGCAATAAAAAGGTATGTGTGAAAATAGCAAATTCAGAATTTTGTACTTTTTCTGCTCAGACATGCTTTAATATTTATATTAAATATTCTTATCCTAATTTGTGTGGGAATCTTGCAGAGTTCTAGTGTAGGGCTCCACCAAACAGCTATTGGAAATTCTTAGCCCAAAGGAACTATATTGGTTAAGTTAGCTTCTCTTATACTGATTTATCCTTATGGTATTGTCACATTTAACATCAATAAAAAAATATCTATTGTTTGGCTATATCATTCTTGTAAAAAGTCACTTTGAGTTGCCATTGCATAAAAATGATTTTTTTTATATATTTGGTTATCTAATAAATTTCAAAAAATATATATAAAAATATAATTACTTACAAGATGTCGAAAGAAGATATTCTAGTTTGTATGGTTATAAAAATATAAAGACGAAGAAAAAATGTTCATTAGACATTTTAAATGCTTTCATAATTTCTATCATGAATCAAATTCCCTAGCTTTGACACCTTATGATCGCAAGTTCAAATTTGCTTTCACATTGATGAATGTGGCTTTGCATCTAAATTTGAGTTTTGTTTTATTCAAGTGTTTCTTTAAGATGTGAAAATTTTGTGTACATGAATGGTGGAGGAGCAAAGAGTGCTGTCATTTAGGCTTTTTCTAGTTCACGTGCAAATGAATTTTTGTTTGCTTTGCTCAACTTGTAGTGCATTAGGTAAAATCAATTTTTTCTTCTAATAAATTCCTATTGCTGACCATGGTGAAATGAAAAAATATTTGCAGAAATAGTTGATAAAATATTTGCAATTAGGAAATGAATCTTGAAAAATAAGAATTTTATTTTCGAATTCAGCAAAATGCAAACCATTTAGCATTCTAAAGGAAAATAAAAAAAAAATAAAAAAGTGATCTTTGCCAAAAAAAAAAATAAAACCTTTATATACTTTCTAATTGTTTTTTTGTATTGAAAAATGAGTTTGTTTTATTTTCAAAGACAAACTCAGGGACTAGTTAGAAATTTCATTTGGGATATAAACTATAAAAATACTATATACATAGATTGTGGAAGATATACCATGTCCCCTCATTTGTAGCCATTTTTAGGTTCAATTATAGAAGAATTTTTTGTTGTATGACACATATTTATTGTCAACGCTAAAGCTAACACATAGTTAACATAATTTATTATTCTTATCTCATTCTTATGTAGTTAACTTTATTAACATGTATGATATTGAATATTTATGTTTATGATATTAAGTTCAATATGTGTATTCTCTTGAAAATCTTTTGAATTTTTTTATATACTTTTTATTTGTTTGTTGTTGTCTTATCTTTCTAGGTCTTCAGTAACCTTGCAAGAGGAAGACAATAATGAAGAAATAAGATTAATTTCTTTTTAATTGCTTTTCCTACTTTTAATCGATTCCCTTCTTAGATCTCTTTAGGTGTATGAGTTTCGAGTAGTAACCAGTTTGTCTCTATTTGAAATGCTGCCTTATCTAAGTATGGATTTTTGATCTTGAATTTGAGCTTGGCTCTGTATCGACTCGGCTCAACTCGATTACACCCTTAATCGTACCCTGTTCCTACATTACTCAATCATGAGTGAGAATAGAAACTGGATGTACCAAAGGTTGATAGAGATGGCTTTCTTAATCAGGTTGTTTAAGGGTTGAAATTTTCAATTTGCTTGTGCTCATTCGAGAAAGGATGGACGAGTAATAAAGTGTCCGTCGGAGATCAGAGTGTCGAATTACTAGTTTCTTGATATGGAAACGATGAAATACCATCTTTGTTGAGATTATGGTTTCAAACCACTAATATTTTATTGTGGAATAGACATGAAGCAGATGAAGTGATATATGAGCATCATTGTATGGATTTCTCTAGTCCTTCTAATATAATGAATGATTATCATACAATAGTTATAGATGATGTTTGTCATTCCTTTAATCAAAATTATGAATATGAGGAGAATCTTAATCCAACGGGCCAACAATGTTATGATATGCTTGATCTTGTGATATCACATTGTGAGGTGTGAAAAATCATTCACAGTTATCAATGATGGCTAGAAAGTTGAATATCAAGGCTGAGCATCATCTGTCTGAACTTGCATTTGATGCAATTGCTTGTTAGTAATAGTGCTCTAGGCCTATCGTATGGACATGGTATTTTGACTATTTATGAGAATTAATTATTATGATGATTTGCATGTTTATTATATATAATGTCCTTGAATAATATTATTAATTATTCTAAATATCCCTAGTCGATTATTGTTATGGGAACAATAATGAATTAAGATTAGTATAAAGTTTAATTGATATTCATGGGATGAATATGTGTATGAGATACAAATCAAATTTATATGTATTTGTTGAGAACAAATGTGGGAACCAGTCTTGAGATTAATACATGGATCAAAGTCATAATTAATCTCTAATAGTTATTAATCATTAATCTTTGACTGAGATACATATAGTTCTCAACATAAGGAATATTGTGTTTTATTACCAAATCAAGCGTTGTCTTTAATCGGATGACTATAAAGGTTATGCTTGAACATATTAAGAATTATGTAGTGAGATATGGCCCGATTAAAATGAAATTTGTCCCTCTTATTATAAGAGATATCTCTGGGCCCTGACAATTGAGGCGAGAAATGCATGGCGTCAGCACCGAATGAATTAATGGAGATGATGCCGTTTGTTTAGTCAGTCTAATTCGAGTTTCGAGTAATCAAAGATAGAGAGCGATATAAAGTTTGACTTTGTCCATGCCTTATATTCTCATCAAGATATCATGAGACAAAGGATTATGTCGTGGCATATATTAAAGGTTGTCTCGTCCTTGAGCTTTCATTGCTTGGGTAGTCACTGAAAATGTCTTGCTAGAGCACTTATGACTTGTAGGATCAAAATGTGATTTAGGCCTCTGTGTGTTGTGAACCTATAGGGTCGCACATTAGAACGAATAATAGCAGTTATGCTTTTCCTCTCTGTAGTAATTTAAAATGATGAGATTATTTTAAATTACAAATAACAATTAGTTGTTATTTAAATTCGAATTTAATTTTGAGAAAGTTTAAATTCATGATTTAAATTATAACAAATAATTAATTTGTTATATTTTCTTATTGGATAAGGAAATAATCTGTAAAGGGTTTTAAATATATAATAATATAAATTCGTTTCCTTATCTGATAAGGAAATTCGTATTTAAATTGTTATTATTTAAAATTTTAATATAAATAGAATTCGTTTCCTTATCTAATAAGGAAATTTGTATTTAAATTGTTATTATTTAAAAGAGTTTTAATGTAAATAAATTCGTTTCCTTATCTGATAAGGATTTGAATTTAAATTGTTACTATTTAAAAGCGTTTTAAATATATAATGATATAAATTCGTTTCCTTATCTGATAAGGAAATTCGTTTTTGATTTAAAACCCTAGCAGACTTATATAGATATATATATGTGAGACATATATATTTTTGTAGTAGTCGTCTTTTACAAGAAGAACAGCAAAATAGAGATTTTGTTCGTTTTGAGAAGAGCGAACTTTGAACTAGCATTCAACAAGATCGTTCATTATTTGTTCGTGTGTGGATACTTGTAAAGGGTGGTAAGCTTTTCGAAAGGAGAGCACCTTTGAAGATCGAATAAACCAAGGCCTTGAGACTTTGAAGGCTTAGTCGATCTACAAGAGGTAAGTTTAGTTTACCCTTCCTTCGGTTTTATGAAGCATGTGATCCTTGGTGGGTTAAGGGATAAAAATTATAAATTCCAGCGCATTTTATGTTCAGCAGTTGGATATTCGCGTAACAACGATTGATATCAGGCCACTTGTGTTTTCATAAAAATCGATAATGCCATGTTTGTTCGATATGTATGTGATGTATATGATTACGGCATGATTTGCCTTTTTTGAAAATATGTGATATTATGGTTTGTCATGACGACATAGATAATAGGTTTTGTTAAGGTATTGGTGATTGAATCCGAAACCTAAAAGGATTCATTAATATGATTAAGAATCAGATAGGATATTGCCATTAAAGTGTTTAATAGCATGTTATATGATTTTGGCTTTGTCTTAATCAGTTAATACATGGAATTTGAATTATATATCAGATTACGATTTATCAATGGTGTTTATGGTGGTGCGAAAATAAGCCCTATGTGTGAGATTACATAATATCTTTGTTTAATGTGATTTGATGGCTGGCTTATTCAAAAATTTATTGATGAGACCGATGAAAATTTAATTTTGAGGCGAAACTCTAATGTTTCTAAAGAAATTTTTCATTTGCCCAGACCCCGCGAGGGCCTTATGAATTTAATTGGTTTTAAACAAACGCCTATTATAATTTATCTCTTTTAATACAAATTGTTTATGCTATATGATAACTTGATATATTTTGTATGTTGTAATTGCTTCACGTAGTGCCGCAATTATGGCCTTTTGACGATGTGAATGGCGGGTTATTATTAATTGTTTACAAGGGTTGTAATTGTCATCTGACTTGCATGCCGTTTTGTTTTATTGTAATTTTATTTTACTATTAGTAGTATTTATTTAATTGTTGTAATAAAACAAAACAAGAGACAATGCTATTTGAAGTCAAAACCAATCCATGAATGATTGGAGGAGCTAGGTGTCTATAACAAGTCAGGTCAAATGGTACCATGGAGTCAAGTATTACTTACCTAGAACATTGTTGACTTATATTTATTTTGTGATCACCCTAGATTAAGGCCATAATGACACGTTTATTATATGCACATGATGTATGATGTTATATGTGATACTAGATGTAAGGATGAAATCTATTAATTAAACAAAATTCAATCAAGATCCCTCACATAAAATTTAGTTAATAATGTCATCCATATTTAAAACACTTGTCAAACCTTTTATCACCTTAATGTGGGTTCTACCAAAGTAGAAGTACATTAGGTTACATTAGTGAGACAAGATGAATAATGGTGCTGTTCCATATGTTTAAAATGGTTTAACTTTTAGTTAGTTATCAAAACGTGTTTTTGGCCTAATGGTATTAGATGAGATTTAAAATGCCGGACATATGATGTCAAAATCCCATAAATATCTAAGAATTGTACAGATGTACTGTGAGTTACCTACCTAAATAATCTGATCATGTCATGCCAAGCTGACTTAAAGTTGAGTGTAAGATGATCTAGCTCACTAGATTAATATGATTATTCTTTGAGGGTTGTTAATTATGGAGAATTTTTCATAATCAAAATACTTATCGAATCCTTGCATTCATCAGAGATGGCCAACAATAACAACAACAACAATTCTACTATGTCATCAGCGATTAGTCCTTGAGAAGGATAAACTTATCGGGACTAACTTCCTCGATCGGTTTCGCAAATTTGAGAATCATTTCTCAAACAAGAAAGCGAGTTTAGCCCTGATGAACCTCTCTATGAAGGAACCAAATATAATGTTCCTGTGAGTTGAAAAGAATGCTTATGAGAAGCATCATAATGACTCTCCCATTGATGTTGCATGTCGATGCTAGGCTACCATGAGTTCCGAACTCGTATGATCCGGAAAATACAGTTTATGATATATCTTTCAATCTTAAGGAAATGTTCCGTGCCATCGGGCAAGGCAAGAAAGGAGACTACCGCACCGATTCTCGCAGATGGTCGAGGGTGCTTGGCTAGTGCTCATGTTATCGGTACCACAAAGTCGATTTCATTGAAACAGAGCAGCAAATCGATTTGACCTCAATCATCATGTTATGGTCGGCCACAGAACTATAACACATGAAAGGACAAATCATCCCAGCTCACACGATGCTTAAAACCGAAAGCAAAATATTAAATCCAGCCCAGCCATGTTCTGATGGTTCAAATGGAAAGGGTTTCATTAACAAAGGTATGCGCGGTGTGCGTGTTGCGAGAAAGTCCAACAAACAACCAACCAAACCCAACCTGAACCTTACAGTTTTTCCTTAAAGGTGTTTATTTTTCGCAATGGAACCCGGTCATTGGAAGAGAAAATCAGAAGCTATATTTATGACTAAAGAAGAAGAAGAAGAAGACCTGAGACTAGTTCAGTATCATGCACATTAATTTTCTCCTTAGTCTTTAGGCATTAGATACTGGATAGATCCACATTTGCACAAATGTATAGGTCTTAAAAGGAGTAGACAACTCAAGAAGGGCTAAGTTGATCTACGAGTAGGCAATGGAGCAAGTTGTCGCTTCGCTGCAGGAAGTTATGAAAACCATTTCACCATGGGATTTGTTACATTTGATAACATACATGTCTTCAGCAACTCAGAGGGGAATATTATTTCAGCCGCCTGAATGATGGTTTTATTATTAAGAATATTAATTGCTCAATTCATAAAGACATGTTCTGGTTGTAAAAGCTTATTTTACGTGGATGGTCTTGCGTTAGTAACCTCAAAAAATCCAACAATTCTCATGTTCATAACATAGTATTCAAGAAATTTAAATCCAATTGATTTAAATCAACCTATCTTTGCATTGTCTACTTATAATGAGAACACATCTCAAACCCATCAAGTCAATTCTTTGAATCTGCTTGATTTGAACTACAAGACATATGAATCTTGTCTACTGGCAAGATGATTAAAGGATCCCTTTACTGGACATAAGGAAAGGGCTTAACAAACACTGATCTCATACATACGTATGTACGTGGAATCTATTAAGTTCGATGCTAGAGGTTACAAGCACTTCAGCCATATTTACCATGACTTCAAGAGGTATGGTTATGTCTACTTGATGAGACATAAACCTCAATCATCGTTCGTTCAAATCTTTTCAAAAATAAGCACAAAACCAACTTTGCAAGACAATCATAGTAATCAATTTGACTGGTGCGTAATATTTGTTCGAAGAATTGATGACCATCAGAACTTAGGAATCATTTTCACACCAACTTCCAACAACACAAATAAACATGCCCAGAGGACTGGAGATAGATATGGTTCGATCGGCAAGTGATGAGTCCAACAGATCTTCCATTTACCTTCGTTGCACCTAAACAACTTTTTTTCGCATTCAACTGAGTCTATCCAAAAAGGAAAGACATCATATGAGATGTGAATCAAAAGGCCCAGCTTTGTCTTTTCGGTGACTGGGTTGTAGGCTACAAACGCCGTTTCAAATAAGTCGGAGCCAAGTCTGGAGCAAATACCTTGTATCCTAAAGACTAAGGATACTACTTTACAATCACATGGGAGAAACAAAGTGTTTGTTGTCGAATGGTGTCTTTTCAGCAATTACTTCAAGAACCTGGAGTGTTTCAACTCAAGAAGTCTGAGAACTATAAGACAACACCAACCGTCATGATACCTATAGTCAACAAACTATTAAGCCACACAACTCCAGAATGCACCGGTTTAGATCCGCATAGATACGAGCCTCGAGATATGGACGGATCGAAGTAACCATACGCTGTTAGTGATCAAACAACCACCACTTATCAAGAGGCGGTGCTGGATCCCAACTCGAGAAACGGTTGGGAGGCTGCCAGTCCAAATTCAATCCATACAGCAATCTGCGCATAACTGACTGACCACCAGCGCAACATCATCGGTGCAATGGCTTAAAAAGAAATCGACAGATGTAAAGTATACTTACAAAGCAAGGCTAGTCAGTAAAGGTTTCAAACAACCTATGGTAGCGTGACTATGATTAATTTTCAACTGAGTTACATATGGTCTATCAGATTTACTGCATCAATGACATCATGATTATGAGATTTGGCAAATGATGAACCGTGTTTCTTAATGGAAACTTACTGAGGGATACATGACACAACCCGAGGCTTCAACCCACAGAATCTCATAGAACAGAGCATGCAAGTCAAAGATCCATTTACGGTTTGAAGCAGCCTCTCTGAGTCAATCTTTGCTGACAATCTACCAAAGGGTCAAACAGATCATTAAAAACAGAAGATGGCCCTTAGGCTACAAGAAAATTAGTATTTTAATCATATTTTGGTCTTATATACCATGACATTTTTACTCATTTGGGAATGATATCCCTACCTCATAGTAATGTCAAGTCTCGTTAGAAGGTTCTCAACAAAAATATTCCAGTAATCTATCCCAGGGATAAAAGATTTATAGAGATATCTGTACAGGCTGATCGGGTCTAAGTCACTTACACAGACAAAGCACCAACTCACTATGCAAGATTCCAAGAGAGATATCTAAGGTTCCATGGTATTACTTCCACGAAATCTCTGTCCTAACACTAAAGACGGAACAGAGCCTTAATTTGAGTAAGATTCCTATGCCTCAATAGACCTATCATGTATGCACATGTTGTAATTATTTCCATGTATCTTATGCTTTCACACAATGATGACACCAATGATCCCATGAGTCAATGTTCACAAGAAACATTTTTAAGTATCCGGAGAAGGTCTAAAGATATGTTCAAAAGGCCACTGAAAGATGATCCGCTGTGAAAATGGTTACACAAATGCAAGTCGCAACCGATTAAAGATGATTCATCGCAAATTTTTACATGCTTCGCTTAATGGTGGTGCATGGTGCCCAAAGCAGCACTGGTTGGCCGCCGATTCTACAACCTAAGCTTCACTATATCAGCATCCATGCAAGAAGGCTGACTGGGGTTCCATTATCTGATTCAAGGTTCTAGCATTACAACCTGCTGATAACATCAGGACATAATGGTGCTATCAGACAAGCAGTGAACCTAGACCATCAAGATCCAAACACATTCTATGAGTTATCATCTCCATTCGGTAGAAATCATCAGGAAAGACAAGATACAAGAGTTCCAACAAATATAAATCGCATGATCCATCGACCAAGTTTCTACCACAGCGTGCCACAGACCGCATATTCATGTGTATTAGACAAGAATATTAACTTGGTCGGTAATGCTGGAGATCGTTATTAGTGCCTTCAGCCTATCAGATGATACGATATTGACTATTTATAGAATTAATTATTGATATTGCATGCTATTATAGTATAATGTCTTGAATACATACTATTCTAAATATCCCAGTTTTATTATCATATGGAACAACAATGAATTAAGATTAGTATAAGTTTTGATCGATATTTTTGCTGATGAATAATTTTTGCATGTAGATACAACCAAATTTATATGTATTTGCAGAACAAATATCGATGAATTTGGGCTCTCGAGATTAATACATGGATCAAAAGTCATAAATTAATCTCTAATAATAGTCACAAATCATTTAATCTGTAGATTGCTACAGTTCTATTCTCAACATAAGGAGTATTGTGTTTGATATAATCAAACGTTGTCTTTAATCGGATGACTATAAAGGTTATACTTGAACATAATAAGAATTATGTAAATGAGATACAGCGATTAAATGGAATTTATCCCTCTTATTATAAGAGAGATATTCTCCGCCCTCGACAATTGAGAGACCGAGAAATGCATGGTTTGCTCAAATGAATTGATGGAGACTTCACGTCATTTGTTTAGTCGCCTAATCAGGTTTCGAACAATCAAAGATAGAACGATATAAGGTCGACTTTGTCCATGCCTTATATTATATCAAGATACTTTATAATGTGCGATTATGTCATTAGCTATATTAAGGTTGTTCCCGATCATGAGCTTTTCATTTAACTTGGGTAGTCATAATGTCTTACAGAGGCCACTTATGACTTAGGATCAAAATGTGATTTAAAGCCTACCGCTGAAATAGTTTAATGAACCCATATTCCACATTAAGAACTTAATAATAACGGTTATGCTTTTTCACTTCCTCTCTATAGTAAATTTAAAATGATGAGATTATTTTAAATACAAATAACAATTAGTTGTTATTTAAATCTCGAATTTAATTTTTGAGTTTAAATTGCATTTAAATTATAACGACAATTAATTTGTTATATTTTCTTAGTCGGATAAGGAAATAATCTATAAAGGGTTATATATATATATAATAATATAAATTGCTTTCCTTATCCGATAAGGAAATTATTTAAATTGTTATTATTTAAAAGAGTTTCCTGATTATAAATAATTAAGTTTCCTTTATCCGATAAGGATTTGAATTTAAATTGTTACTATTTAAAAGCATTTTAAATATATAATGATATAAATTCGTTTCCTTATCTGATAAGGAAATTCGTTTTTGATTTAAAACCCTAGCAGACTTATATAGATATATATATGTGAGACATATATATTTTTGTAGTAGTCGTCTTTTACAAGAAGAACAACCAAAACAGAGAGACCCTAATTTCGTTTTGAGAAGACGAACCTGAACTAGCATCTGCACGCATCGTTTCATTATTTGTTCGTGTGATACTTTTGTAGAGGGTGGTCGCCGTAAAGGCAGACCTTGAAGATCCGACAAACCAAGACACTTTGAAATGTTTTGACGAATCGATCTACAAGAGGTAAGTTTCGCTTAATTCTGGCTTATGAAACGTATGTGATCCTTGTGGTTATGGATAAAATTATAAATTCCGCTGCATTTATGTTCCAACCAGATTGGATATTCTGCCCGTAACCCAACATTGCTAAACTAATGAAAGAGGTTATGCCCAAAAAAAGTCTTATTGCTGAAAGCTTTTATGAAACAAAGCGTATGGTTCGGGGCTTAGGTTTACCAGTCGAGAAGATACATTGTTGTCCTAATGGATACATGATTTATTGGGGAGAAGATTTGAACAAGACTCTGTGTAGGTTTTGTGACCATTCATGTTTTAAGAAAAACGACAACACTAATGGAAAAGGGAGAAAGAAAACCGACGTGCCCATCAAGAAAATGTATTACTTACCTTTGAAGGATTGGCTTCTTAGATTATATTCATCTAAAGCCACTACTAATGAAATGAGGTGGCATGCAGAACATTAGTCAAGGATGATGTAATGCAACATCCTTCCAATTCTATTGCTTGGAAGCACTTCAATGATGTTCACCCTAATTTTGCGATAGAAATTAAAAAGGTAAAGCACAACCTTTGCACATATGGGTTTCAACCTTTTGGCCAATATGGGCAACAATACTCGTGTTGGCCTATTATTATGACTCTATATAATCTACCTCCACGGTTATATATGAAGGATACATCCATGTTCTTAACTATTCTTGTTCCAAGACCTCGAAATCCTAAAGACAAGTTAGATGTGTACTTACAACCGTTGATACATGAGTTGAATCTATTATGGAGATTATGGTTGAAGCACTGACATTTAATCAAAAAATTTTCAATCAGAGCGCATCGATGCACTATTGAACCACTTTCCGCATATTCAATGTTGTTTGAATATGCTAATGCCAGACAATTGGTCGTCCTTACAGTCCTGATGAAATCTCTTACCTTCACCTAAAGAACTTGTTCAGGCGAAGCCACTCGTCTCTTAGCGAGGCAGAACCCCATTTCCATGATGGCCATCGGGCTCGCCCAAGCGAACTCACCTTCGCCTAGGCAAGGCAAAGCCTACGCTTACAAGACAATTTCATAAAAGAAGGTCCATTTTGAGTTTAATTACACTCCTTTACATGAAAATACACATATGAGTTCAATTTCACTCATAAACACATTTATACATGTCAAAATGAATTTAATTCAAACATTTTAAAAAAAGGATCACAAAGCCACAAATCGGCTTTCTTCATTCTCGCTGCTTCGAATGAGAACCGCCCATCGGCACATTTCCCGCACCTAAAATGTTATTCCATATAGGGTGAGCCACCCTAGTAGAGTAATTCCTACAAGGGCTACTCCCCGCCTAAGTGCACATTCAATGTTCACCTTAGCAACCACATTCACATCACAATTCCAAACACGAATATGCAATCCTAAGTTGGAATTTTACATGTCATGCCATGAAATGAGTTGAGACCTACTCATGTACCATGTCCAAGTCTTTATTGACTCCCACCATACTCGAGTCTTTACCGACTCCCATACCTGAGTCTTTACCGGCTCCTCCATACTTGAGTCTTCACTGACTCCTACCACACAATGTGATGCCCATGTGTGATAAAAACTATCATTGATGGATTACATCCAATGATCCTTTTTAAAACAAAATTCATGTCTTTATAAACCAAAAGTTTTGAATGTCATTCATCTAATGAACATTTTATATACAAAACCATTTTTTCTTTTGTGGGTATCGGATTTTGGAGTCCCACCACCAGTTCCGCATGTCGTCTACACTTTTTGGACTTTCACCGTAGGAGCGTAGTAAACCAGTCCGAGTCTTTCACCTGAGGGAGTGTCTAGCCCTTCTTGTTATTACCCGACACAAGTTTTATTTTCCGTTTTATGCAACCATGCGACTCTGTTGGACTCTGTCCAACGGTACCAAGCCCACCCATCAAATCATCAATTTAGTGTTTGATCCTAACCATGCACCCATACTCATGAAATGGCCGTTCCCAGGCATATGCAATGCAATGTGCCATCGCATGTTAATGTCATGCCCCATATGTGATGAATGCCATATGAACAATTTAATCATACAATTTACCTTGCATCATGGACAATTATATTACAGACATATAATTTACAATTAACCATTCACAACAATGCTAATACATTTAGACCGGGCCATATTAACATTTCACCAAACTACAACAAATTAAGCTGTATATCACACATCAAGCAATGAACACTTAACTCAAGGCAATGTGGAATATAGAGGCCCACAATAATACTCCAACAAATTCTTGAACCCTGCTCATAACTAGCCAACTGTGCTCCAATATCTCGGGAATTTTTCTTTTTAATCTCAACAATCCCTAAATACTCTTTGGGGACATATTACATACACCACACACCGTCTGCATAATTAAAGTACAAAACGGCACTTAAAGTGGTTTTAACATACCAAATGGGGCCCCAGAGCAAGGATTTTGTACCTAAACATCCTTAAACCTTCTTTGAGCATGCCACCAGCGATACTCTACCAACCGGGTCATTTAAACTAACCAAATAAGCCAAGAAAACGGCTTAAATAAATTCCCAACTGTTTTCAAACAGGCCTTAGGATGATTTCTTACACCATTTTCCCTAAAATCACTCTAGAAATATGATAGCACGAATGGGGAAGTTCTTCCGAGCTCAAAACTTTGATTTTAAATCTCCACCTTTGGATCTTCGATGAAACCCTTCATTTTTGGTATCCACGCTTAGCCCTCGTCGAGTAGATGAACTTTCACTCTTGGCTTGACGAATTCTGACCGGTGAAAGTCCGTGTATCAAAGAGAGAAGCTTAAACTCTTTCTTCCTCTTCTTCTCTCTCTCACGTTTTTCAGCAAAAATTGTGGTCTCCTTTTTACGTTGAAACTATGTACCCAGAAATATTTTGCATTGATTTAGCTTGATCCAATTATTATTGGTGAGGGTTGAGATGGCTATCAGGCATCATTTTGAAAATCTGTGAGATCGTCATAAAGGTTAGACTATTGTTTTAATTCATGGTAAAAATTGACTTATATAGAGATCGGGTATGGAGGAGATTATTCTTAACGCTCATGTTTCTAGAGGGAGTTGTAATCAGAGCCTTTGGATTGTTTTGTGAGAGAAGTAAAAGGGATGGCATCTTATTTGCAGGAGAGGGATTTAGTCGAAGAGACACGGGTAAGGATTTAAAGGCAAGAAAAAGCAAAGGAAAGCAAATCTTAATTTTGAACTTAGCTTAGGACATGCTTTAATATTTATTATATATCTATCCCTAATTTGTGTGGGAATCTTGCAGAGTTCTAGCTTAGGGCTCCAATCTCAAACAACTATTGGAAATTCTTAAGCTCCAAATGATTATATTCGTGAAGTTAATTTCTCTATACTTATTTATCCTTATGGTTGTCACATTTAACATCAATGAACTTGTAAAAAGTCACTTTGAGTTGCCATTGCATAAAATGATTTTTTTTTTTTATATTTGGTTATCTAATAAATTTCAAAAAATATATATAAAAATATAATTACTTACAAGATGTCGAAATAAGATATTATAGTTTGTATGGTTATAAAAATATAAAGACGTGGAAAAAAGGTTCATTAGACATTTTAAATACTTTCATAATTTCTATCATGAATCAAATTTCCAAGCTTTGACACCTTTATGAGCGAAATTTCAAATTTGCTCGCACATTGATGAATGTGGCTTTGCAGAAATAGTTAGGTAAAATCAATTTTTTCTTCTAATAAATTCCTATTGTTGATCATGGTGAAATGAAAAAATATTTGCAGAAATAGTTTATAAAATATTTGCAATTAGAAATGAATCTTGAAAATAAGAATTTTCTTTCGACCAGAAATTTAAACCATTTTTCATTCTTAAAGGAAAAAAAATGCTATATACTTTCTAAATTGTTCTTTAGAGTCAAAAAATGAGTTTGTTTATTTTTCAAAGTACAAACTCAAGGGACTAGTGTCACGTCTCACTCCGATCCACCGAATGGCTAAATCCAACCAGTCCTATGCCGAAATTATATACTCGACCTATTGACTCTGCTTCTCTTTCTCGTAGCCGAACTTGTATTCAGAGTTATACAAACAATTTCTGTAATAACAAAAATCATTTACATTTACAAAAGAACTACCACCGGAGTGGTGTCCCTCCAAAATCTATACACATATACTGAGTCCCATTTACTTAGACATGTACATTTTTTTTTCTAATACAACACATCGAGACGCAAGTTAGCAAGTGAGTCTTGCTAGTCCGAAATGGCCTTCTCTCACACGGAATGTCCCGTCCTCTATCCTTGTCTTCTCGCTGTACCTACACGGATTGAACACCTATACTAAGCTTTACGCTTAGTGGGAAATATAAGCATGAACAAACTACCAATGGTGACTGTTTACAAGCTGGAAGATATGCATTTCATATATCTACACAATTTCATAACTTTGATTTCTTATCATCTTTACATTCCTATCAGATGTCACATGTTCTCTGGGCTCGACATATCTCCTATTTATACTTTTAATTGTGATTCCTAACCTTAGTCATCTTTACTTATCTCTAATGCTTCCTAGCACCCTATGCCTTCTATCATGTGGTCATAGCATGTTCCATCTATTCATTAGGTATTTCTATTATATATTCATATCATATATTTCTGTATTCTAAGATTATCATTTGATCTATTATCTTTCTAATGGTTCATATTACATATCCTATTCTGTGCATGTCATATTCTAATACATATTTTACTTTCATGCTTATATACTATACCATTTGTTATGTTCTATTTTCATGTACTGTTATCATGTAATGTGTTCATGTACTAATTTCATATATTGTATTCATGTACTGTTTCAGGTACTGTTCATGTACTATTTTCATATTATACATTTCCATATATCATGTCGGATCATATAATCTCATGTTACATAACTTATCATCACATAGCAGTGCTATGCTTCTCAGATCATATCATATCTTTCCACATGTCATATTCAAATCATTTATTTTTTATTTAATGCCTGTAAATACCAAAGAAGTGGATATAGGAAACTTATAAAGGCCCGAAGGCGCTGTTATCATTGTACTAGACAATAATCATCTTATAAAGGCCCGAAGGCACTGTGGTGACCCTTTCGGGGCCACCGTGATCCAAATGGGATCTATGTCATCGAATCTAAACTGGGCCTCGATATCGTAACAGAACGTAACATAACTTATGTGCTTACTTATTTTTCCTAATAGGCATGCCACCTATCCCTCTACTTGGTCACACAGCAATCCGTTGACATTTTCTGTACATATCTCATAAGCATGAATAACTATTGATATCATGATCGCTATGCAATATATACTATCATTACTTTTAAATCAGACTGCTCTCATATCTCTGTAGCTTCATATTACTAGCTCTCATATTTCTCTATAATACATTTATTCCTATATTTTTATCATGCATGCATTTACTCATTCCTATATTCATATATGCTTATCATTCGTGGTACATGTACCTCATTCCCGTAACATCTGGTATCTGTTAATCATATCTTCAATGTACTTTATTAGATTATCATATCTTATGACATATACCAATACATTTCTATACTCAGTATCGCTTCTTTACTTGTACTTTATCGTGACTCGTCCCTATCTCCCGTAGGAGTTACGTGTAACTTATACCCATACGGAGGTACTTATACACGATTTGTACTTTTATCTATCTTATACTTGTATCTTATCTTATATTATGCATGATATACTATGATTAATATCATATTTGCTTACTGTTTTTCCATATTTCTGACCTAATATGAGTTCCACTTTTATCATACTATGTATACCGTATTCTTGACTCAATGGGATTTCCATAGAGTCCAAGAACACCCAACCCAGTTCGATTGCATATGACCTCCAAGTCGAGGTCATACGTAATCAAATCCTGAACTGGATGAGCTGACCTGACCTCGGTGAGCTCGGTCTAACACCTCATTCTGACACATAATATCCTCCTCAGGCATATCAATGGATTCTTGACTCAATGGGCTTTCCATAGAGTCTAAGAACACCCAAATCAGAGTTCGGACGAAGGAGTTATGACCTTCCGAAGTTGGAGGTCATACGTAGTCAAATCCTGAACTGGACTAGCTGACCTGACCTCGGTGAGCTTGGTCTAACACCTTGGTCTGACACCTAATATCCTTCTCAGGCATATCAATGGATTCTTGACTCCAATGGGTTTTCCATAGAGTCCAAGAACACCCAAATCGGAGTTCGACAAAGGAGCAGGACTCCGGAAGTTGGAGGTCATACGAGTCAATCCTGAACTGACGAGCTGATCCTCGACCTCGGTGAGCTCGGTCTAACACCTCATTCTGGACACATAATATCCTCCTCAGGCATATCACTGGATTCTTGACTCACGTAGCCGATAGAGTCTAAGAACACCCCAACCTGGAAGTTCGGACGAAGGAGTTATGACCTTCCGTTGGAGGTCATACGCAGTCAAATCCTCGAATCGACGACGACCTCGACCCTAGCAAATCTCTGGCCAACACCTCGGTCCACACCTAATATCATCCTCCGCATATCAATGGATTCTTGACCCAATGGGGCTTTCCATTGAGTCTAAGAACACCCGAATCGGAGTTCGACGGCAGAGTTATGACCTTCCCGGTTGGAGGTCATACGTATCAACCCAGACGTAGCTTAACCCGAACCGGCCGCTACAGATGAGGTCCGCCGACCTTCTCGCTGGACGAGGTCCGCCGACCCCATCGCATGAGGTCCGACGCCCGCCGCAGATGACCGGCGGCTGACCTTCTCGCCCATTGTGACTGTTCAGAGTAAAAGACCATAACTTGGTCTACTGTGGTCCGACTAAATTAAAGCCTAACATCAAGTTCATTGATGTGGCTACAATTTAACAGAAGGACTTATCAAGCAAATTCCCTTTATTTCGACTCCAAAACCCGTCGAAAGTCCCACATCGAGTATGATCAAAAATAGGGAAATTTCTTGGTTCAACTTGCAACTAGACCCTTCCTAAAACACACTTATAGGAGCCTTAGAACTCTTCTCAACTCAACCCTAACCAGAAATGAGTTTGAGAGTTTCCAAACCCAAACCATACACCAAACAAAGGCCCAAACCATGTATCTAAACTTTTGCACTAAAACTAGATTTCCATACAATTCGTAATTTACATACACATACTCATTTTTAGCCTCCATACTCAATTTCATAGTTCCTTACTTCTAGACTTCCTTCTTTCTTTCTTTTCTTTTCTCTTTCTTTCTTCTTTCTTTCCTTTCTCTTCTCTCTTCTCTCTATCTCGTTTTTTCTTTCTCCAAGACCAAATGAGATATTTATTTTAGTCTTATCCTTATCCGATCTTATCCCCTTTTATTTCACTTTTCTCTCTTTGAGCTTCCTGATCCAATCAAAGGAGGAAACTCCTCCCTTTTCCTTCAAGCCACTTGTCTCTTCCACAATTTTCTTCCTTATTTCATTTTAATATCTTTATTTTATTACTCTTTGGTCCTCACATTCATCTTTTTATTCTCTATTCAATTTATCAAAATCCTACTTTGACATATGAACTTATTATATTATGACCCTTGGGTCATGAATTGGTAATTTATTAATTTACCCTTAACTGTTGTATTAATTCCAAGTCTTTCTAGTTTTATTTTTATCTTTTTAATTTATTTCGGATAAATATACTTTTACTTTTATTATACCCTAAACATGTCCGAAAACTGCTAGAGTATATTTTGGGTTGTTACAACTAGTTAGAAATTTCATTTGGGATATAAACTATAAAAATACTATATACATAGATTGTGGAAGATAAATACTCATGTCCTCATTTGTGAGCCATTTTTGTGTTCAATTATGTAAGAATTCATTGATGACATATTTATTGTCAACGCTGAAGCTAACACATAGTTACAATATAATTTATTATTCTTATCTCATTCTTATGTAGTTAACTTTATTAACATGTGATATTGAATATTTATGTTTATGATATTAAAGTTCAATATGTGTATTCTCTTATGAAAATCTTTTAATTTTTTTATATACTTTTTATTTGTTTGTTGTTGTTGTCTTATCTTTCTAGGTATCGAAGTAACTTAGCAAGAGGAAGACAATAATGAAGAAATAAAGATTAATTTCTTTTTAGTTGCTTTTTCCTACTTTTAATCGATCCCCTTCTTAGATCTCTTTAGGTGTATGAGTTTTGAGTAGTAACCAATTTGTCTCTATTTGAAATTGATGAGTGCCTAAAACACTCATATTATATTCGCGTCAGTCTTCCATTTTCCTGTCTATTTTAGAGTAATTTTATAGTTTTTGTGACTAGAATACTGAATTGATGTCTCATAGAATGTAGGAGCACATTGGGGCGAAAAAGAGACAGCTAGGAAGCAAATTTTGGAGCAAATGGGAACGGTGCGATGAAGTGATCGCCACGCCGCGATCGCCCCTATCGTCACGCCGTCCCCACGTCGCGACACCCCACGCGGCACGTCGCGACGCCCCCACGTCGCGACGCCCCCGACGCGCGACGCCACCAGACCAACCCTATCATTTAAAGTAATGTATGATTCAGAAAAGGGGGATGGGGAGATTTGACGAGGAAAGTAACTAAATTCCGTGAGCGCATCGACGTAGGCTCTGGAGGAAGTGCTCTGATTTGGACCGTTTCTCATAGTTGATATTATTTTTGGATAATATGATGATGTTTTTAATACTAGATAATTGGATCTTTCTCTTCCGATGATGTTCTAGATCTCTTTCAGTGGTTACCCAACCATTAAGCATGCAATGGATTAAAGTTCGATCTTTCATGTTATTCTTGTTATTAATTTGTCACATCTACTCTATACCCGCATTTCAATTATATGATAATGTCCTCGCCAATATTAGCATAATCAGACCGAGATCCGAGATCTCGAGAGATGAGGGTGGTCAGGGGATCTCGTAGAGTAGCCTTTAGCCGACTCGGTTACACAGAGATATTCAACCCGAAGGTGGCATTCAAGTTAGAACATTTTAAGCATTTCTGGGCCACTGAGCCTAGGACAGAAATATACTCGATTCTATTCACGATAGGCGGATATACCAGAGAGGATAGGATATCTCAGAGGCAAGATCACTCGCCATTGACATATTACAAATATATTGAATAACAGTATCTTTAGAAAAGTAATCCATTGAACGTGATAGGGGGAGATTTAACCTTAGGCGCCAACACCATTAATTCACTAGAATCAATAGCTTAGTCAGTGAGTTTCCTTTACTTGTAATTTTACCCTAGAATCATTTATTCGTGATATTGTCTCAAAGTAGTAACCTTCGTGAATCAATCTACCTTTCCCTGTGGATCGAGCATCCGTACTTTTAAGTACACTGAGATGATTGGCTAGCGCGTGCACTGCACACACAGTATTCATTTTACACACCGCTTACTGGCTGTTTTTGGCGCCGTTGCCGGGGACAAGTTTAGATTGATATAGAGAATTACGCAATCAGATATTACTCTGAAATTTTCTTTATTTTTGTTTATTTTTACAAGTGCTGGTAATCTGGTTTGGTTGGTTCGTGTGTTATCATAGTGATAGTGGTTCGCAAGTACATGCGACATCGAGATCAAGCTAATCTACATTTGTTTGATCCTGAGCCAGAAAGAACCTTGCACAGATTACTTCGAGAACAGAGAACAGAACAGACTAGAAACCGAACGACCATGGAAAATAATGAAGATCAAAATCTTGGCATTGAACAGACTGAACCACAGAGAGGCCGAAATGGGAATCACGGAAGGAATCAAGCGCCCAGGCCAATTATACAGCCAGATGATCCTTTCATGTTATTAGACGAGTTCGTGTTACCACCGACTGTTGTTCAGACAGCTATCAGACGACCACCTATTCAAGCAAACAATTTCGAATTGAAGTCACCACAAGATGTATGTTTAAAATATCTTGTTCCATGGATTACCCCATGAGAACCCGAACATGCATTTGACTAACTTCCTCGAAGTTTGCGATACTATCAAGTATAACGGAGTTACTGAAGAAGCTCTAAGGTTACGGTTGTTCCCACTTTCACTTGGAGATAGAGCCAAACACTGGCTAACCAGTCAACCACCAGATTCCATTACTAAGAAGGAACGATTTGCGTAAATTCTCAATTCCAAGTTCTTCCACTGTTTAAAATTGCACAACCGGGTGCAAGAGGATCAATACCTTCGGGACGTGGAGGAGAACCCGGCAGAGGCATGGGACAGATTACCACTATTATGGAAGTGCCCACACCACCGACTAACCAGATGGATGCAAGTCCACACCTTCTATAATAGCGTCCGAGAAATGCAACCGAACAATGATCATGCTTCACCGGGAGGAGATTGATTGAAGAAACCGCCAGATCAGCGTGACAGATCTGTGAAGATAAGCGTAAATCAATACTCAATCAGCGGCCTGTAGAGAAGGCTACACTGTGAAAGTGGTGGTAATCGAGCACGAGGTCCTCAACAACTGTGAATCATAAGCTGCACACCACCGGGCGTCAATTTACGCTGAAGGTACGCGAATGCCATGCCGCATCTAACCAGCTGAGTCAGGTGAATTTCGTGGAAGACAAAGACAATAGCGCACGCCACAGAAACAAGAGAGCGCAGCCCGCACGTGTCGAGGTTCAATCGTATCGCAACATGCCAGTTAGCGACAAGATAAAGGAAACAATTATCGGGACCAGCTTCGGCGCCAAGGGTGGCGTAATAATCGTAATCGTAACAATCGAACAATCAAGTAAGGTATGGATGGAGGAATAATCGTAATGAATATGCCATCGAATCGAAGCAGCGAACCACTGAGAAAAAGTGGATTTAGAACAAGCTCCGTACGCATGCTCACCTCACACACTACCTTTATGAATGAGACAAAGGCGACATATACAATAAAGCCAACGCCAATCAACAATCAAGCGCGCCGCTTGAGAAACTCGGAGGCCAGATGGGTCAACGGCCAAATTGTTGACGTAAAGGCAAATGTGGTTCACTACCGCTAAATTCGCAGGTAAACCCTAGAGAAGGGAAAGATACCGCGCGCCATCACTCTAAGGAGTAGAAAAGAGTTAAACCCTGTGTATTTTAAACTATGGGGTAAGAGAATTGAAAATTAAGGAACAAGACCAAAGCATCCCTTTAAAGACCGATGAAAAAGGAGCAACCTTTGAGTTATGAGAGCAAAGAAAGGATAATAAAAGGTGAAGAAACCAGAGGAAATGACAAAAACAAATGAACTGTCACACCAACCCTGCAGATCCTCGAGGTCACAAAGGTAAGTTGGTGAAGCAATTTGCAAAGTTTCTCGAAGCATCTTCAAGAAGCTACATATTAATATACCCTTTCGAGGCACCGGAGAACGCTGCTATGTGAAATTCATGAAAAGATCTTAAGGGTAAGAAGAAGTTGAGGAATATGGGACCATCGCTTTAATCAAAGAGGAAATGCAGCGGCCATCCCGCAAAAGAAGCTTCCCCCAAAACTACAAGATCCGGGTAGCTTTGCTGGCCACCGCTCTATAAACCCGTGCATTCGTGGAAAGCCCTGTGTGACTTCGGGAGCCGCATCAACTCGATGCCGCTTCGATGTTTAAAAGGCTAAAGTCGAGAACCGAAATCGACTACAATCGCCTTGCAACTATACATGTCATACCAAATGATCCCTCGTGGTATAATCGAAAAATGTCCCTAGTGAAGTTGGTAAATTGGCCCACGCCAGACTTTGTCATTCTGACATTTAGGAAGACGACCGCTCCCATCATATATCTCTGGTAGACCCTTCCTTGGCCACGTGAAAAGCCCAAATCAATGTGCAAGAAGGGAGCCCTAAATTGAGAGTCCATGAGACGAGATCACTTTCCATGTATTCCAGCCTATGAAGCATCCAGATAATGACCCAAATGAAGATATCCCGGAACCTAACTACCCAGAGATGTTGCAAGGAGATGCGAAAAACTTCAGGGATAAGCCTATGACTGCACAGAGAGACACCGAGAAGGGCAATGGTGTGAACAGAAGAATATTTCATCCACCTCGAAAGTACGGGTGAGTACGGCAGGGATGCGAAGCATTTCCCGCTCTCTACACATAGCGCATATCGAGATCTCGCAGCCGTCGAGCCAACGACATTAAACATAGCGCTTCTTGGGAGGCAAACTCCAAGTGTTTCTTAACCTTTTCCTTTTTCTTAGTTCCACTTATTGTTTATTTTCAAAGCAATATAGGGTTCTAGCTTCTCCTGTAACTGCGGTTTCTACTTGTTGTTTAATTTCAGAACCCGCGAATGCAAAATGGTAAGACTCAAAAGAGGTGCATTTATTAAGTCCATGTATCGGGCTTAATGCGACGAGGAGGAGGGTGCTCCATCAAGAGATCATCATCGCGCCCAAAATTATCAACATTCATAAATCCTCCACACGTCAGCAACACGCAGGGTTTCACGCCGCGATCGCCAAATTTACCTATCGCCGCACGTCAGCGACGTGGGATTTCGCGACGCCATTTTCGCGGCAGGCTCGCCACGCCGCGACGCGGATTTCACGCCGCGACGCCATTTTACATGTTCATGCCACATCGCGACGTTGCCTCCAACGTCGCGACGTCACTTAGTGAAGCTCTCTGTCACGTCGCGACGTGACCCCGCACGTCGCGACATGGCCCTGTTTTAAGCCCAAGAGCAGTTCATTTCTGGCTTCACCTCACACAACCAACTACTTGAAACCCTAGCCTCCCAGCGCACTTGCCCTCACCGGACTTGCCGGAGCCTTTTTCCACGCTGGTCGGAGGACCTACACTGTTCTACGACCACTATTGTGCCCTTACGTGTCGCCCACCTTCCCTAGTTCCGAGTCATTGTGGCATTCCCATCACATCAGGCTCTGCCCTAGCTTCTCCCGGGACATTTTCTAGAGTATCTTCAGACTCTACAGCTTGGTTTAGCACACTAGGTGCTCAGGTTTTTGTTCCGCGAGGGGCCCACTTTGGTACCACCCACCACGTGTCTCCTAGCACAATATGCTCCGCAAGAGGCAGAAATCGCTCGCTGTTTAGCCTAGCCCTTAGCGAGGACCTCGACTCCCACTCACGATGTCACGTTTGTGAATGTGAGTGCCGCCGATCGGTTTGGCACCATTTGCAAAACCGATCTCACATCAAGGAGAAGGCTCACCACCCGATGACTTCTTCCGCAGCGGCACCGCGCTTAAGGATGGCGTGCTCAGGCCAACCACCTCATCCGCGCGATGAGTGTGGGCAGGCGCGAGTTCTACACTAATCTCGCATCCCATGTCTTGAAGAAAGTCAAAAGGGCGATGGCCGACTTCAAGGCGGAGTCGATCAATAGGTATTATGCCTAGAACATATCCTCTGAGCCGCTCGACGGCTCCGGAGCACCCTCTCGACTCACCCCGAGATTATACGCGTATCACTCAATGGTCGTGGTGAGTGGAGAATCACAGCTGGTCATGCGGTAAATTTCAAGGCTACATTTAGCCTTCATTCCTGTTGTCCGCACCACTTCATCACACGCTCACCCGACGACGAACGTGTGTGAAGTGATCGCCCAATGGGTCAGGCTCAACTATGCCATCTTACGGCATACCCTTGATGTCATGTGTTATCGAGATGCCATCCTCCATAACCTGATGCAAAGATGAACCTTTGACACCCCTTTCCGATCTTGGTTTGTGTAAACAAGCCGGGTGCCCTTGGATGACACCGACATTCTGGCTTCACCCACCAAAGCCATATTCACTGCTGACACACCCTGGGCAGGTCCAACCGAGAGGGACCTACGATTCGGGTCATGAGCCCTCGGACGAGGACGAGCTTTATGAGTATCGGGCTCGTTATGGATCCCTGGCGATCCCTAGGGAGACATTGGCACCGTTCCAAATACCTAATTACCACACCTGAAGTACTCAAAGGCAAATTCCTCCCAGCCCTTCCCCAGACTCAGACCTCTATGCCTCCCTCACCGAGCGCTCACGATTCGATGAGACTCCAGAGCACCCGCGTCCCTGCCTCACAGATTTGAGAGCCCTCCGTGATATGCATGTCCCGGCCAACCAGCCACCATTTTACAAAGAAGAAGCAGCTCTGCAGCTCGACGCCCAACCTCGCTTCTTCATCACCTCCACCACCACCACCAGCAGTTGATCACCAAAGAGTCCCTTCACCCTACTATTTATTTCTTGCCCGACACCGCTATTTTATTCGGGGGTAATCGTGTTTATTTATTAGTTATGTTTTGTTCAGGTTTTTATAGTGCTTTTATTTTGTTTAGTATAGTTGCGGTTTCTATTTAGTTCATGTTTAGTCCACTTTATCCGAGTCTTCATGTAGTTCGCTTACGTTTGTGTTAAGTCAATCTTATATGGCTAATTATGTGTTGTAGCCATGTTAAAATTGAGGATCACTTTGACTGGATTCACGACATGAATGTTCAAATGCATACAATGTTTTTAGGGTGCTCTGCACTAGGTCGGTCAGATGGAAAGCGGTTAGGTGAACCAATCCTCAGTAGTCAAGAGACACCCGCCTCAAGAACCCTATCGCACACACACTAATGACCTTCAGTACATAGGCGCCGAGACCAATCATCAGTTCGACTAACCTTGGGAGACTTGAACCATTTAAGTGATGGGACACTCAATAAAAAAGAGATTGCCATCGAGCCCCCAAACTAAAAGAGAAAATACAAAAACAAAGAAAAGTGAAAAGAAAAGACAAATGACAAAAATAGCATTCGCATAAGAATAAGCGAGATCATCCTTCAATCGGAATCCCGCATACCAAGGGCCTGGTCAAAGCCTAATGCCCCTCGAGCCAACCGGGCCGGGAGTCATTGACTTCACCGCCGCCAAGGCGATAAGATGGATCAATATCTACGCAACCTAGGGCCCTCGAAAGTTTAGTTGAGGTCTGGGGTGAAGTTTGAAGGGAATTTAATGCCTGGTGCCCTTAACCAACTGGTGGGGAGTCACCAATGGATCCCCGCTACAGGAACACTCGGCTAAAACTTCTTGGCACTAGGTTTTCTTACATTTATTCTAAGTACGTAGGAAGTTTCTAGGTATTTGGTCGTGAATAAATTGTGCGCCTTATCCTTTCTAGTTAGCTTCTTCCAAATAGGTGAGTTGAGCTTAAGTTTGGGGTGTCTAACCTAGGCATATAGTCGGAGGTCATTCATTATAAGCACATAGGGGTTTTGGGAAAGGCTATTGAGTACCATGGGATTTGATGCACTAGTCACTTCTACCTATTTCAACCGAGTTTTCCGAAAGTCGAACACTTGTATGCATTTGGTGAACTTCGAGCAACACAGTGGGAGTGTGAGTCAGTCCAATTTGATCCCTTATTTTTCAGCATGTGCAACACTGTCTTAGTTTTAGTTGCATTAGGTTGTGTGTGTGTGTCCCTGTTGAAGCCGCTCTGCTTCGAGGACAAGCAAGAAACTAAGCTCAGGGGTGTGATGAGTGCCTAAAACACTCATATTATATTCGCTGCTTCCATTTTCCGCTCATTTTAGAGTAATTTTATAGTTTTTGTGACTAGAATATCGAATTGATGTCCTGTGAATGTGAGCATCAAGGAAGAGCAAGAAAGTAGAAGCAAATTTTGGAGCAAATGGGAACCAGGCGATGAAGTATCTGTCACGTCGCGACGTCTCCACGTCGCGACGTCAGCTCGAGATCTGCACCCTATCATTTAAAGTACGAAGGATTCAAAAGGGGGATGGGGAGACGTACGAGGAAAGGCACGGAATTCCAGAGCAGATCGACAGAGACTTGGAGGAAGTGCTCGGGATTTGGACCGTTTCTCATAGTTAGATATTATTTTTGGATAATATGATGATGTTTTTAATACTAGACAATTGGATCTTTTCTCTGATGATGTTCTAGATCTCTTTGTTACATCAAACCCTGTCACATGCAATGGATTAAAGTTTGATCTTTCATGTTATTCAGTTGTTATTAATTTGTCACATCTACTCTATACCTGCATTTCAATTATATGATAATGTCTGGCCAATATTAGCATAATCGCACTGGAGATCCGAGATCTTAGTGAGATAGAGGTATTCAGGATCCGGGTAGAGTAGCCTTTAAATGACTGTTAATAGAGATATTCGAACCTGAAGGTGGTATTTGGGTTGAACATTTACTATTTCTAATACCGAGTCGAGATAGAGATATACTGATTCTATTCACGTAGATAGGCGGATATACCTCGAGAGAGGATATCTCGAGGGCAAGATCACCTCGCCATTGACATATTACAAATATACACAATGTATCTTAGGAAAAGTAATCCATTGAACGTGATAGGGGGAGATTTAACTCTAGGTGCCAACACCACGACCACTTGAATCAATAGCTTGGCCACGCTTCCTTACTAGATTTCTACCTAGAATCATTTATTCGTGACATTGGTTTCTGAAAGTGCGAACTCCGTAGTCAATTCACCTTCCTCAGGATCGATATCCGTACTTTAAGTACACTATATTATTGGGCTACGCGTGCACTACAAGACATAGCATTCATTTACACACCGTCGCCCGTCGAAATGCTGCCTTATCTAAGTATGGATTTGTGATCTCCAATTTGAGCTTGGCTCAGACGACTCGACCTGATTATAACCCTTAATCATACCGTTCTACATTACTCAATCAAGGAGTGAGAATGGAATCGGATGTACAAAAGGTTGATAGATGGCTTTCTTAATCCAGAGTTTGTTTCTGGGGTTGAGAAATTTTTGGAATTTGCTTGTGCTCATTCATAATGGATGGACGGGGAAATAATAAAGTGTCCGTGTCGGAGATCCAAGTGTAAGAGTCTCCAGTTTCTTGATATGGAGACAGTGAAATACCATCTACTAAGATATGGTTTCAAACCATAATATTTTGTGTGGAATAGGCATGGGGAAACAGATGAAGTGATATATGAGCATTATTGTATGGATTTCGCTGGTCCTTCTAATATAATGAATGATTATCATACAATGGTTATAGATGATGTTGGTCATTCTTTTAATCAAAATTATGAATATAAGGAGAATCCTAATCTAATGACCCAACAATGTTATGATATGCTTGATGCTGCCAATAATATGTTGTGGCCAGGGTGTGAAAATCATTCACAGTTATCAATGGGGTCTAGAATGCTGAATATCAAGGATGAGCATCATCCGGTCTGAACGCGTGATTTGATGTGGTACCTCAACCAATGAAAGAGGTTGCGCCCAAAAAAAATCTTATCGCTGAAAGCTTATAAACAAAGCGATGGTTCGGGCTTAGGTTTACCAATCAAGAAGATACATTGTTGTTCTAATGGATACATGATTTATTGGGGGGAAGATTTGAACAAGACTCTGTGTAGGTTCTATGACCATCCACCTTTCAAGAAAAACGACAACACTAATGGAAAAGGGAGAAAGAAAACCGACGTGCCTTAAAGAAAATGTATTACTTTCCTTTGAAGGATTGGTTTCTCATATTATATTTATCTGAAGCCACTACTAATGAAATGAGGTGGCATGCAGAACATGTGGTCGAGGATGATGTAATGCAACATCCTTCCACCGCATTGCTTGAAGCACTTTCATGATGTTCACTCTAATTTTGCAATAGAAATTGAAATGTAAAGCTTGGCCTTTGCGTGATACGGGTTTCAACTCGCCAACTGGGAAACAATACTGTCGGGCTCATTATTATGACTGTATAATCTACTCCATGGTTATGTATAAAGGATACATCCATGTTCTTTAACTATTCTTGTTCCAAGACTCAACCAAAGACGTAGTTAGATGTGTAATTTTACATCCGCTGATACATGAGTTGAATTTACATGGATTATGGGGGTTGAAGCATTTTACATTTCCTCGGAATCAAATTTTCAATTGCGAGCAAAGATTGATGGTAATAATTAACTACTGAAGGCTCAAGGCGTTCCGAGATGGGTTTGATGTCGATCTTAGTGGGTCATAAAAGGCAGTTTCTACTAAGTTTGGAACATTCTTTAACTCCGATACGCAGGCAACTTATCTTATTGCACTAGCCTTCTAGCTCTTTCGGGGCTATTGTGGTTGGAATGGCTGAGAACTCAGGCCTTTGCGCCGCCAAATCCATCATTGCATCGACTAACTCCACGATCTCATTCTTACACAAGTGCAACCTTATTCGCCTTGTGTCGGGCATGCTTCTCCACACAATACTAGTACATTTAATTTTGATTTAGAATATCCCGCCACAACGTCAATGTCTCTCGATTTGGAACATCTCCCAAGTTCATTTGGGTGGGATTATCTCGCTTCGTTATCAAAGAGGCTTTCTATTGAAGCTGCATTCTCGTCCGTCATGAATTCTTCTAGGTCGCTCTTCTACGCTTGGAACTGTTTATGCGGTTGTGATTCCCTGCTCTTCATCTATTTGCAGGTAAAGATGAACTTTGACCTAGAAAATCGTATAAATCGTTAGCCTTTTTGTTTGGGGAGTTTCACCTTTGGTGTTCTCTATACCCCTTAAGGCCGAATGAGTTACCCTGGTGGATTTTCCAAGCTTCGTATTGGTGACAAAGGCACTTTGAGGATGGCTAGAGGGGAAGGTAATGTAAGACGCTGTGTGAACGAGGATCTGCCTTTTACCTCTGAGGAGGCTATTTCACGTGCGAATTCTACTAGGGTCATAACATGGCTCGAACTCATTGGGGAGTCTAAGGAAAATTCTTTTTGGAAGAAATTTTACTTTCCTCCCAACGTCTAGGTTTCCTTTCCTTCCTCGAGGCCTCATTATATGGACTCCAGACTTAAGGGGGTCGAAATGAATGGAATTCCATCTATCGTCCGTGTGAGATTCATATTAATGAGGGATCGAGATTCCCCTTCCCCCACCCCTTGATACACTAGTTTCTACACTTTACTCGAAATTTTACCCTATCCACATTCATGTGAACATTATCTGTGTTCTGTAAGGGGTGTGTGTGTTAAATAAAAAATATGAGCCAACTGGTTCGGAGGAGGTTATCTATGCTTATACCTCTAAGCCGCATAACCCCCTGGAGGCCACCCTCGTTGTCGATGCAAATTGCTTCGCGCTTTGGTAATGAACTTACTCACAACTAGAAAGAACAAGCCATAAGGTAACGTCTTGCTGTTCGGAGCTTGGGGATACAAAAGGGATCCCATGCTCTGAGAGTTTTTGGTGAATACAGACCACGATGTAGGTCTGGCATAGGGATCTCAACCTTATTCTATCCTTGCCTTGGCCACTTGGTTAAATAGAACGAACTTACCTTAATTTTGTTTGTTATGGTTTGTGTGTGCAAGTACCTCGGAAAGGTGGGGAAACTTAGATGACCTAGATCTGTCCGACTGCAGACTCACTAGGAAGGAAATCCAAGCCTCCCAAGTCTTTAGAGGGACTTTAGACATCTCCTAATCTCAAAAAATCTCAGTGGAGGTATTTGATCATCCCGAGGAGCTCAGGATTCAAGGTCCCGTGACCCAAACTTTCAGATCCGAGGCCCGAGCAAAGGAGTGAGTTTTAAAGCCGCCTCTTCCCTCATCTCAGCGGCATTCAAGGCCCGAACTCCAAGAGGCGGTCCGAGGTGATGGCAGGGGGTAAGGTCGGCAATGATTTTCCATTCATCCCTCCTCCGTCTCGAGAATCTTTGCCAACCTGATTGAAAAGGCCAAGGTATCTAGAGCTAAACACCATGTCAGAGTTGCGGCAATAGGAAGCCACCAAAGAACGTAGTAGGCATGGGAGAGAGCTGTAATTCCCTGACCAAGGGGGGTCGCTTGAGCCCCCAAGGCCGCTTGAGTTTCCACTGAATCGATCGAGGAGCGTTGTTCTTCCTCCTAAGCTCAAGTGGTGCATAGCTGCCCCTTCGAGGGGTCCTAATTAGAGCCGTAAGGAAAGGGAAGGCAGTAACCTCGTCAGAACCTCTTCCATCTGTGGAGAAGTCAGCATCCCCTCCTTCCCTAGAGGTGCCTATGTCGACTTGTCGTTGTTCGGTGAGTCGCCGAAAAGGACCCGACGAGAAAAGGCTCTCGTTAGATTGCGGTAATGGAGCAGGTGACGAAGAATGCAGACCCCCCGAGGGATTCAACCCCTTTAAAATGGCAAAAGATTGGTAAGTATCCTATCTTTGTCGGTCATTTACTGCCTCGACACTACAAATCAAGTGTGTATGATCATTGGAGCCTATATGGTGAACTTTTATGACACTCGGTAGCACCAACTAAGCTGTCTTTCCCATTTAAGGGAGGGGGCCCGAGAGACGTACAGTAAGGTGCAGGCGGATTCTCGGATTCCTTAGTTGGAAAAGGGTTTAGAGGAGGCTCAACTAAAGCAAATATCTGCCAAAGACGGGCCGATTTAGCCGAGAGAAAAAGGTGCGCCTTCGAGTCGGGTGGACGAATCAGGCTTTGAAATTATTGACAAAGCAACATCCACTAGGCCGAGGTAGAGGGACTTCATACCGCTCTTTAAGCCAAGTTTGAAAGACTGTGTGGCCTTCACTCAATCTTAATATAGAAGTAAAACTCTTTCGAAGTCGAGAAGGCAAGACAAAATCATGAAGCCTCAGACAACAAGAAACTACCTAGTCTCTACCGGGATCAGTACGAGCTGGGCTACTGGGCCAACTACATAGAAGCTAAGCGGATTGTGCAAGGTGGCCCAAAGTCAAGCCTTATCTGCTCACATCAGTACCTGATCGCTGAGCCTAGTTTCTCAAAGAAAGAAGTCATCCTGCAATCTCTATACCAACATGAGAGGACTTCTAGGTGTTGCGATGGTTAGCACAAAGCCTGTCATTATTATTTCACAGAGTTTCCAATCGTTGTAATCAAACCTTCCTGAATTCTCCTCTCTTCTTAATGTATTCAATTGTACCAGGTGGTTTGTTCTCTAACTTTGTTCGGTTCTAAGATATCTTTTGATAAGAAACTTGATTATCACATATTCTCTCCGTCTGTCATACCATGTTGCCTGCAGGTACTAATTTTGCTCAAGGTCTAAGACAATCGATGGTTAGCAACCTTAGGATTTAAAATAATCATCTTATTAAAAAGGAGAAATATTTCCTATAGGGACGTGTTCACCTCAAGGTCTAGGGACAATTCGTAATGCTCGAGCCTTAGGATATCCTGTAGGAGCTTTTGCTGTCAAGGTCTAGAACAATCATCTCTTCAACGAAGAAACAATCATCTCAAGCAAAAGATGGAGAAATTATCATCTGGTTAAAACGGAGAAAGAATATCTCAAGCATCTCATAAAAATTTGACCAACAACTTTCATGCATTCATAAAAATGGAGAAATAACATCATGCATCTCAGCAAAAAGATGTGGCAAAATAATCATCTCAAGCACCTCATAAAAACGGAGATACAATCTATCATACATTCAAGCAAAGATGAGAAATAATCATCTCATAAAAACAGAAATAATCATCTCAAGCATCTCATAAAATGGAGAAACCATGTAGCTTTTATCGGGTTCATTAGAACAAAACATCTCATGACAACGGAGAATTCAATGAAAATAATGCCTTCAAATAGGTCAAGTTCCAGGGGTGAGCCTCCATCTTTCCGCATAGGGACTATATTTTGCACGCACCTTTGGATCCATCCTCAAGAATGACTATGGACTCCAATTTGGTTTCAATTTTCCCTCCTCGAAAGTGCGTCGAAAGACAAGATTTCCTTTACTGAAAGCCCTTGGCTTGACGAAATTCTAAATCTTTTTTTTTTTTTTTGCGTTTGATAAAACACGATGGTACTCGCAATTCTAATGGTCATTTATCTCGTTTCTCTTGAGCTTGTCCAAGGCCCGAGAGCTCAGCGTGTCATTAGTGCATAGGGTTTGAGTCCCGAATTAACGGAATCAACGCTTCTACCAAATTAAGGGTTTCGGTTTCAGCTTGGTCGCTTCAAAGTGGTGCCAGGACCAAAGTGTACAGGTAGCTTGTCAAATCTAATTTCTTTTATCGCTGTCAATCGCTTCTTCAAATAGCCGAAACGCTTTTTTTGCACTAACTCGCGCATTAATTGGGGATATCGAGGCATAAAGTAGACATTTTTTATCCCATACTCGGTGCAACATTGTTGAAAGGGCTTGCTAATGAATTATGGGCCATTGTCCGAGACGATGGAATGGGGTAGCCCGAACCGACATAAAATTTTCCTTTGCACAAATTACTGGAGTCAAGGTTCTTGATCTCGCACATGTGCCCTGGGCCGCCTACTTTCAGAAATAACCATGGCACTAAGATGAATTTCACACCTTGAAGGTGTACAACTCCCACAATATCAATACCCCACTTGTAGAAAGGCCATGGATTTGACACGGAGTGGAGCGTCGTGGCTGGGACATGAATAATATTGCCAAAATTTTAGCAAATATCACAATTTTTCACAAATAGCTCAGACTCTTTCTTCATCGTGGGCAAGTAGAAACCCTGTGTCATAATTCGTGGATCGAAAGGACCGTCTCGCCATGTGGGCACCGCAAATGCCTCTGTGGACTTGTTCAATGATTCATTTCACCTCGGCGGGAGGGACACATCTCTGGTATGGACTAAAAAATGATTGCTTGTACAAAATATCATTTATCATAGCGTGATCTGCTACTGACCCTTACTTTCTACAACCTCACTTTGGCCCGCAAGTGTGGTCTGCTTCTTAAGTAACCGAGAGATAGCATCATCCAGAGTTTCTAGTCGAATCCTCTAATGCGGAGGATCGCCACATTACAAATAGATGGATGGTTTGGTTTGATCACAACCCACGTGCAAGGGTACCTGAGCGCTGGATGCTGTTGACTAGTAAGTATCTACTATCTCTATTTTCTACTTAAGGACTCGAACCATTATGAATCGAAAGTGAATCTAGCCATTAGTGACTAAGCCACCTTCAAATATTGCCTCAATTCTCCCATTTTTTGGCCTCCTCAGAATCAGGATGCTACTAACTGTGAGTCACATCGGAGCTCCAAGTTTCATACCAAGAGTTCCTTTAGACAATCAGAATCCCAGAGAGAACAACTCGTATTCTTACTCATTATCGAGGCAACGAATGCGAACTTTACCACTGAGCAATGGATGTTTATCCTGTGGATCGTGTAACCAATAGCTCCCCTTAGTGCTCGTGATGAGTTATCACCAAAGATCCATAATGTGTCAATCGGTAATCTCGGGGCTGCACATCTAACAACTCGACTATAAAGTCAGCAAGGACTTGACCTTTTTATAGCCAATCTCAGGAGATACTCGATGTCAATCCCCCTTTGGCTTACTAGGAACCCAAGGAAATTCCCATACCCAACCCTAAATGCTCACTTGTCTAGATTCAAGCGCAAGTAGTGCAACCTCATTAATTGAAACGCCGCTCGTTAGCGACCTATACGGTCTTCCCAAGACTTCACTCGAACGTGCATCATCGCCTATACACTTCCACAGTTCTTCCTAATAAAGGCTTAAAGATAATGGTGACATCATACGCTAGTAGGTGGTCTGCATTCATCAACAAAAAGGTATCACGTTGTAGCAACACATCCCCACAGTTATGAATGTTGTGTTGAATTAATGAGGGGGATACATCAAGAGTCTAGATTGTAAACTAAGAGTACTACGAGTTGATGAGTCAGATGGCCAACTGTTACATCTACTATCTTATCTATACGGGGGAAGGGGAATGTATCCTTCGGGCAAGCATCATTTAGATTAGAATAATCGACGAACATGCACCTTTTTCCATTCTTCTTAGGGACGGCCACATTATTGGACAACCATTTAGGGTACTAATCTCTTTTATGAAACCGGTCACGAGGAGTTTGTCAACTTCCTGTTTTATGACTTCTCGAAGTGTTAGATGAAATTGTCCTAGTTTCTAATGTATTGGCTTGCATTATTTTTGAAGGTTCGATAGTAAGTGCTTTGGGTCAGGAGAAACGCTAGGCATGTTGATGTGGGACCATGCAAAACTATTAGAGAACTCTTGCAGTATTGATAAGGAGTTAACCTCTTTCTCAGAAAAGAGAATTTCTGTTAACTTGCTTCGGCCCCGTTTCAGCCGAATGTAGCAATGCAAACTGTAGAGGCTCCACAATTTCAGATCATCATGCTCGGTAAGACGAGCCCCAAGCTGTCGTTGCTATTTGGTCGGTGTGTCATCCTTCTGCTATTTGACCTCGTAGCAAGACTTTGCAGCTTTCTAGTCTTCCTTATGTCAATATGGCCTTATGGAGTCAAGAAACTCAACATTTTGTGGTACGAGGATGGCAATGCCTTCATCATGTGGACTGGCAGTCCCAAAAATGGAGCTGGCGATGAAGGCTCATCGATCAATGAGTTGGACCGCGGTGACAGTCTAGCCTCGAAACCAAAGAACACAATTTCTCCCTATGAATCGGTCTACAATCCATTGAAGCCAACCAATACCCTTTAAGATCATAAGATTGAGGTAGTGGCTTATAAATGCGAACAAGGTGGGCAGTAGAGAAAGAATGGAAGCACTGTCGAGGTCAACCGAAATTCTTTTCATCAGGCATTGCATGACTTCCAAGGTCAAAACCAGGGCGTCTTAGTAGGGCATATATAGTTGTCTTAGGGGAGACTCGGAGAAGGTAATGAGGTTGTTAATGGGCTGGATGTCACGGTGTCAGAAAGGTTAACTCCAGCCCACAAAGATACCCGAAAGCGTGGTTGACCTCGGGGTCTCAAGTACGGGCTAGCAAGAATATCATCTATCACAGGTGAGAGCTTGTCAGTGGAAGGGGTTGTAAACTATTTTATAGCTGTTCTCCTCAACGCACTCTCGAAGATGTCCCTCACCAAGTAATTCAATGTACCGGTTGGTAATACCGTTGGTTCCACACCGACGTCCCTCTAATACTCTCAAAATCGAGACTTGTCTCTCCCCTCTAGATCTCCCCTCTGAGGCCTAAGCCACTCGAACCCCTAAAGCGATTGAATAAGTAGGAGGAGTTGAGAGTGTGGTAATATGAACCTCGTCTGCTTAGTGTTGTCATCCTGCCTCGGATTCTCGGTCGCTCGACTCCTCGACTTATTGAGATGATCGGTTCGCCTTGGATCTATAGGGTCGCGTTTATCCCTTTTGTCCTGTTCATCTCTTCCTCTATTCCCTTTATTCCTACCATAGTGTAGGGAACTGACGTGAAGGGCAACCGTTTGCTCGTCGTCAACTATATCCTGAGTGGGCCGTATTGGTTTCCCCTTGGAAATGCTCGCTGACAATGTGGGGATGCATGACAAAAATCAAAGAACTGGTAAGAAATAAATAGCTTGTTTCATCGTCAAGGGAAAATTTCCCCCGAGGCTTGCGGTACTAGTTAGAGGATCGCACCAAAACATTTCACAAAGTCTGATAGACAGGATCTCGATATTCGACAAGACTGTGGTAAATACCAGCTTGACTGAGCACATGTGGTTGAAAATAAACTTTTCAAACAAAGTGTGGGGAAGGAGGCTCACAAGATGAGCTATGGTGTCCACGACAAGGTGGGGTCCGCTTAAGGTGGAGGGGAAGACTTTACATAGAGCATCTTATTTGTCTCAGAACGCCATTATCTCGGCTATGCAGCAAGATGGTCAAAGGGATCCAAGACCATCGTGACATTTGAAATTTCGTTAAGGCGGCGCTGTGAAGACATCTTAGTTCGGTGACGGGAGGGCTTGATGACATGTCGTCTAATGCATCGAACGCGATCCGGGAGCTCCGCGGGAAGGAGACCTAAACGCTAGTGGCTTACAACTGGCGATGATCCCGAAGAGGGGGAAGAGTAAAGCTATCCATGGATTCAGATAGTGCAGAGCTACAAGGCAAAGTCGGGTCGGCAAGGCGAGAAGCGATGGCCACATTCCGCAAAGTGGCATTTTCTTCACATAATGCGACATTGGCCGCTAAGAAAGATGCCAACTTTTGTTGGTGAGACACCTACTAAATTTTCAGCATTCGTTCCAGTGATAGCAACCGTTGTTCTAACGTAGGCTCGGAATTGGAAGGGGGAATTTCTCCCATTAAATAGGTCGGAAGTGAACTTTGATCGTCTTTGCAACAACTTAGAGGAGCGTGGGATTTTTCAGTTCCCACAGACGACGCCAATGGAAAGGACTCAAGGTTCCTTCCAAAAATAATTTATTTTATTTCTCTAATGAGTACCGCTTAAAAAAAACCTAGATCCCTCCCTGATCCAAGCCCATGGGCTTTATAGGAACTTATGAGGTGGGCGGTTATGAGGTATACAATTATGAGTGGTTTTAAATTCGTGGCGTAACGCCTACGTTGCATATAATTTTGGTATAACGCTTGTCATACAAAGCGGGATAAGGAAACGTGTTCTCTCGATGCCCGAGGCAATTTGACTAATTGAGTTCAACCCCATCCGTCGACGCCCCGGCGGCTTACCGAGATGGGCCCATGCCTGATCTTAGTGGGCCGTGTGCCAAGAGGGTTTCTACTAAGTTCGGGTCGTCCATATGAGGTACAACTTATCTCATTCCACTACCAATAGCCACACCTATTGAAAGATGTGCAAACAATTGAAGGATGATCAGTGGCTAGATTTGAAAAGAGCTTCGAAGGGAACAATCAGATGATCCAAAGCTCCTGCAAACATGTCTTTTGGAAGAGTTGCATACGGTTGCAACTGCTCATAAGCTCTTGAGTAAAGACTCTGGACTGGCCAAATGAAGGAAGTTGGTTCATTGTTAAAGCTTCTCTTTGTAAGAGAAGCCCTCGAGTGACTTGATGTAACATAGGCCTAGTGCACACGCTTGTGTAACGATCTTGTTGTGTAATACAAGTTGGGTTTATAACTGTATAAATTATATGGTTCGCTCGCTTATTGCTTGTTTGTCGGTACACAGGTTTTGGAAGGGTTATTCAAGACAAGTCTTAGAACTCGCTGATCAAGGGAGGGTTCGTAATTCAAAAAAATAGTAGACACTTCAGCATGGTGGGCCTACCTATTTGTCTTTGAAATAATCAATCTAACTTACGATTTGATTTCTAAACTCCGTCAGTTTGGAGGAGTTTTTTTTTTTGGTGAAAGAAGATTACAAATAAGAAAGTCTATAAGATTACAAATACGAATGAAATTATGAAAGTAGTATTTCACCTTTCATAATTGCAGTCCTAAGCCAGAGTTCACAAGCTGCTTGCAGGGGAGGCAAGGGAAGGCTCAAGAGTCTGATCCACGATTTTGCTTCTACAATCGCTGTAAGCCTACTGAGCCACAGTGAAGACATTCTGTGACTAACTGCAAGGAAGCCAATCCCGTTGATTCAGTCAGACTAGTAAGGAAATCGGATCGAGAGAGAAAGCATGTGCATCGGTGGAGAGAAGGAGATGTTGAGTGTGGGAGCTCAACGGCGGGGTTTGAGGCCATGGAATGTGTTGGTAGCCGAGCAGAATCCATTCTTGGGATCGACGTGAAGGTTTGATTCCTCCATGCTAATTGGTAAGCTAAGACGAGGAGGGAGCAGGAAAAGCTTTAAGCTGGTGTTGCTGGTGAGAGTGTGAGACTGACAGTGACTATGATTTCGTTCCCATAGGCCATAATAGGTTATAACTGATAAGAATAGCAGGCTGGATTATAGGCCATAATGTGACGTCTGTTTCCAAAAGTAAAGTTGAAAAGAGTGAAGATTTTATAATAAAGCCACTCACGTGCCTCTTCACTTGGTCAAACCAAAATAATCGAGCCAGATTAGAATTTAGTGGTTCATTTCTACAACATATCGTATCGTAACATGACTTTCTTTAGGTTCTCCCCTTTTTTTTTTTTTTTTTTTTTTGAGGAAATTCACTGACCTATTTGATTAAAGCTTAAAAAAAAATACACAACATATCGTATCGCACCATGACTTTCTTTTGATTCCCTCCCTTTTTTTTTTTTTTGAGAAAATTCACTGCCCTATTTGATTAAAGATAAACAAAAAAAAAAAAGTCATTGGATCGGTTTGGAACTAAAGTAAAAAGGAAATAAACCATAGAAAATAGAGTAGATTTCATGGAGGAAAAGAAAATATAAAAGAAAAATAAAATATATGTTTAAATTAATAAATTAATTTTATTTCATTTATTTAAATTTATTTTATTTATTTCTTTCTATTATATAAATATCTAAAATATTGATTTTATATATATATATATATAAGAGAGAGTATATATATATATATATATATATATATATATATATATATATATATATATATGTATATTACATGAAAAATCAAATTTGAAAATCATTTTTTAATATTTTTACCTTTCTATTTTTTCACGTTTATAAGATTTTCTTGTTTCAAACATAATCATGTTTCTACTTTTCCTATTTCAAACGGAGTCATAAGGTTTTGTGATATTTACAGTGATAGCACTTTGATTAGCATGCATCTTTGAGTAACAAATAAACAAATTTAGAAGAAAATAAATACCAATGGATCTGGCTGTGGGTATTAATAAATAAGATTCATTTGATTCCTTGACAAATATTAAAGGAAGAAAAAGTGGTCTATATATACTCATGATATAAGAACTAAAAATGAAGGGGTCTTTATGTCAAATACAAAACTTTCAACAGATAGCTTTTGAACAATAACATGGAAAACAATATTTGATTGGAGAAAATGAGACTAACATATTGGAGCATTGATGCAACAATACCTGTATGCATGCACGCCTTCAAAATCGCAAGGATATTTATGGGTATTTTAGTAATTATGCCTTAATGTCATATGAAATTAGGTAAACAAGTTAAACTACTCGAAAGTTCGATTCATGAATAATGACCCGATTCGAATTAATCGAATTGAACCTCGAGCTCAAGTAGCTTATCAAGTCGAAATTAAGCTCAGTTGTTCTTTATCAGTGGGAGTCTAAGTATCAAAAGCACATCACCTCTAAACTACTCGTAAGCTTAATTGAGTCAAACTCGAGTCGAGTTTGAGTATAAATATTTATTTATTTTTTAATTGATTCGACGTTTATCGAGTCGATTCGAATAATTCTACTATTTTTTTAGTCGAGTTCAAGCTTTGAGTTTTTTAATCGAATCGAGCTCAAACTTATTTTGTATCTACTTATTACAATTCCTAAGTAAAATAAAGAACTGCAGAAAGCTTCAGGAAAAAAGTTGATGAAGAAACTTGCTCCATGTTGTGACATGGCCTTCTATGTCGAGACAGGGTCTTCGGGCAAGCTGGGCGGCCTGGGTCGCGACAGAGGTTTTCTCTATCGCGATAGGGTTCTTTAGCCCTATGTCGCGACAGTAGTCTTGTGTCGCTGACAGACTCGCCGTGCCGAGCTCTCGTGGTCACGACAGAGAACTTCTATCGCAACTGGCCGGGATCATGAGGAGTATCCTCATGTCGCCAATTCGACGCCCAGGGCTGCGACTGAATTTAGCTCTACATGAAACAAGGTTTCCGACATGGCGCACGTGTTGGCACGACGAGGCCCGTGCATGTGGCGCGATTGTACCCCCACTCCAAAGCGCAGCTGAGCACGTCAGATGCACACTCCGCCGAGGGTGCTGCGGATGCGTCGCGCTCACGGCAATGCCTCAAGGCCGTGGTGACAAAGACACTTGGTGCAACGTGGATAGACCACTCATGTTTGCTCGTCATGAAGACTCATATGAGTATATATATATATATATATATATATATATATATATATATATATATATATAGGTATATAAAGAGTATATATATCTAAAAGACCCCCGGATTCAAGTGCCAGCCTTGGTGATAGAAGATAAGTGTGATACGAATCACTCCAGGGACTCAAGGGGAACGGGTTTAGATCATGCATCTATTGTGCATTTTGAGGAATTTATATGTGTGACATGTTGCATGATATTGTGTTGTATATTGTATGAATCATATACTTAAAATAGTATATGGAAAATGAGTATGATTAATATTAGCAGTGGTGCTGGGCAATACTAATCGAATAAAGAGAAAGAAATATTAATTTCCATTTGACATGTGTAGATGGCAAGTCGAGGACAAGGGGCGAGGTCATCCATCAGGGCACTAGCCAGCACCACTCTTGCCTTTGATCAACAGCCCTTATAGAAGCTATGGGAGCCGTAGAGCACACTCACATTGCAATGACTAGTGCTTGGGGGTCAAGGAGGGCCGAGTAACCTCCAAAGGTTTAAAGCGCATCATCCTCCGACATTCATGAGTGAGGATTCTGATGGTGTGGTTGAACATTGGTTCCGGCATAGTTGAGAAGATATCGAGGCCATGAGATTACCTCCAATGCTAAGGAGGATTAAACTAGCAAGATTTCAAATAGAGGGTGAATCCTAAGTATGGGTGGGATCGTCAAGACCTTTCGAGGACTTGTAGGCAATGACTCGGGCAGTTCCAAGGAGCTCTTCAGCGAGAAATATTCGCCACCGTAGACATGCAAAGGCTTGGGAGTTCCTAGAGATAAAGTAAGGAACGATGATCGTGATGGAATACGGGCTAAGTTCACGAGTTAGCCCGCTTTTGTCGACGACACATGGCTATAGACATGGGCCAAGGTGAGGAAGTTTGAGGACGGCCTGAAGTTGTCCATCCGGGGCAAGATCAGAGATTTCTCCAACAAAATGGACTACATCAGGACAAGATACACATAGAGAGGGGAGATGGAGATGCACGGAGTATCCAGATAGAAAAGAAAAGAGGAATGAGGGCCCACTTTCTAGTTCTGGAAAGAAGCTGAAGGCTTCTAGTTCGCGAGGATTTCAAGGACAAGGTCGTGACTATCAAGGCCAAGGCCATATCAAGGCTCCTAGCTAGTCAGGACCGATGACATGTTTCCATTGCCAACAACCTGGACATGTGAGACGAGATTGCCCGTAGAGGTAAGGATCCCAAGGCCATGGGACACCTCAGTCCCAGTCATCGGTGGGACATGCACAGACGCAGTATGTTCCTTCTTACGCCAGTGCGGGCCAAAGGAACCAATATCAGTCCCAGGTGCTGCACAAGCGCCTTCTGCACTGAGACGGGCCAAAGGCGGAGTATGGGTCAGTCGGATAGAGGCTCTAGCGGGACATCTAAGGACGGCCTATCTGGTCTTACCCTTAGTGAGCATGGTCAATCGGTTATATAGGGTATGTTTATCTTATCTGCCTATGGGCAAGGATATTGTTCGATTACGAGGTGTCATTGTTCTTGTTGCATCATGTGTGAGGTGGGCTTAGAGGTTGGGACCTTAGAAAATCACGTTGTATGTGAGCTCTACTAGGAACTAGGGTGAATTAATCGATATGATATGTCGAGTTACAAGTTAGAGATCTCCAGGATTCTACTCACTGTGGACCTGAGGGTCATGGACATGTTAGAGTTTGATATCATCCTTGGGATGGACTGGTTGATGGCACACCGAGTCGTTATTGATTGTGAGCGTAGAAGAGTTACTACCTACACACCGGGCGGTACTTGTATTCGTTTCGAGAGATGACACAATTCTTTCCCTAAGCGGTATCACGGCTCTACAATTGTGCGGGTAATTGATGGATTGGTTAATCCTTACTGGATGACAGGGTGAGACAAGACGGTTTGCCTCGGGTAGTTTCTTAGTAGAGACTTTTCTAGATGAGCTGGGTGCACTCCGTAGAGGGATGTAGACTTCTACATTGGGTTACACCACGAGTACGTCACCCCGTTTCTATGACTCCGCCGGATGGCGCTGGATGAGTTGCAGGAACTCAAGGTCTAGATACGGGTGTTGGACAAAGGGTTTCATTAGTAGAGCACTTCACCATGGGCGCTCCGGTTGCATTTGCGAGGGCCAAGACCGCCCCGATTGTGCATTGATTACAAGCGAGTTGAGCAAGGGTTACGATCAGAATTGGGTACCCATTACCGAGGATTGATGACTTGTTTATTCAGTTGATAGGCGCGAGTCTACTCTAAGATAGACCTTCGTACCGGTTACCATCAGTTGAGGGTTAGGGAGGCAGATATCCTAAGGCAGTTTGGGAATGATGATGACATTTCGAGTTCACGGTAATGCCCTTCTTATTGACGAATGTGCCAGCAGCATTCATGGATATCATGCATAGGGTATTCCAACCCTATTTGGATTAGTTTATGATGGTTTTCGTCGACGACATTTTGATCTACTCTCGGTATGAGGAGGAGCATGAGGATCATTTGAGGGTCATTCTACAGCTCTTAAGAGACCATCAATTGTACGCCAAGTTCAGTAAGTGCGAGTTTTAGCTTACTGAGGTGAGATTCTTGGGAGCCGCGTGGTATCGACGGGTGTGTTAGTGGACCACGAGAAGGTTGAAATTTGTTATGAGTTGGGAGAGGCGAAGTCGAGTCTTCGAGATAGCCGGTTTCTTAGGATTGGCAAGAGGTATTACAGGGAGGTTCATTGGATTTCTCATTGCGGCTTTATGACAAGATTGACTCGGAAGGAGGTCAAGTTCGAGTGGAATGACCTGTGTGAGAAGGCATTCCATGAATTGAAGAGTAGGCTTACTTCAGCTCCTATTCTAATAGTCCCGGAGAGGGGGCAGAGGTACACAATGTATTGTGATGCCTTGAAGGACAGACTGGGATGCGTTTTGATGCAATCCGGGAGGGTAATAGCTTATGGTTCCCGGTAGTTGAAGAATCATGAGCAGAATTACGCCACACATGACATGGAGTTGGTGGCCATAGCCTTTGCCTTGAAGATTTGGCGACATTACCTACACGGTGATTAGTTTGAGGTGTTTTCAGACCATAAAAGTCTGAAGTATATCTTCACTTAGCGGGATCTCAACACGAGGCAACGCAGGTGGATGGAGTTCTTGAAGGATTATGACTTCACTTTGCATTACCATCCTAGTAAGGCAAATGTGGTGGCTGATGCACTCAATAGGAAGTCACGAGAGTATTGGCTAGCGTAGCTTCCCGGGAGTGGTAGATGCTCGAGACTGTAGGGCAGTTTGGATTACAGTACAGTGATCAGGCTTAGGGTACGTTGGGGAGTCTAGTGTATACGCCTTCCCTAATTAGCAGAGTGATTGAGTCCCAAGGACAAGACGTCAAGATAGTGTCCATCAGGGAATGGGTACAATCAGGTACGGGTGATGAAGGCTGGACCATTCACACAGATTGTAGTCTTTGGTATAGGGGATGGGTTGTGATTCCCCAGTTGACCGATTTGAGAGAGGAGATCCTCATGGAGTTCCACTACACGAAGATGTACCGTGATCTTTGTCGCCAATATTACTAGAGCGGAATGAAACGGCACGTTGGAGATTTTTGTTTGACCAGGTGTCTCAGTATTATTGACGGGTAAAAGGCGAGCATCGAAGCCGGCGGGCTTACTCGACCGGTAAATTGGGCGGAGTGGAAGTGGGAGCATGTCACGATGGACTTTGTGACCCACTTACCATGGACACCATGGAGGCATGATGCGGTATGGGTGATAGTGGACCGGCTCAATAAGTCGGCACATTTCCTAGCAGTGCGAATGACCTTCACACTTGAGGTGCGCGATTGTATTAGAAGATGTCAGGCCGCCAGGTGCAGTGTCCATAGTATCAGATAGAGATCCCAAATTTATGGCACACTTTTGGAAGACCTTCTAGAAGGCCACGAGGACACGGTTGATGATGAGCACCACATTTCACCCATAGACAGATGGTCAATCGGAGATGACCATACAGGTTTTAGAGGACATGCTACGAGCATGTGTCCTGGATTATAAGGGTAGCTGGGAGAAGCACTTACCTATAGTGGAATTCGCCTACAACAACAGTTATCATGCGAGTATACTAATGGCACCCTATGAGGCTTTGTATGAGAGGCCATGTCGATCCCCTATTTGTTGGACAGAGGTAGAGGTCCATCAGTCCCGGGTGATTAGAGACACCTCGGAGAAGGTGGGTTTGATACAGAGGCGTCTTCTCATGTCTCAGAGCTGGTAGAAGAGCTATGCTAACAGACGATGTCGACCCCTAGAGTTTGAGGTGGGTGATCATATCTTCTTAAAAGTTATGCCTAAGAGATGAGTGGTCAGGTTCGGCAAGCGGGGGAAGCTAGCATCAGTGTGGGGGCCCACGCCCGAGATCGAGAGGGGTGGGCATAGTTGCGTACCGGTTGGCATTATTGCCGAGCTTATCAGGTGTTCATGAGGTCTTCCACGTCTCCATGCTCTGGAAGTACACTCCAGATCCATCTCATATAGTAGATTGGGAAGAGATTATTGTTGATACAGAAGAGACCTTCGAGGAGGGACTAGTGTGTATCTTGGATAGCCGGGATCAGGTTTTACGACGCAAGACCGTGAGGCTAGTCAAGGTGTTATGGCAACACCGAGGAGTGGAGGAGGCGACGTGGGAGCGCGAGGACACGATGCGGGCCACCTATCATTTCTTGTTTAAGGATGAAGGTACGTGGTTTAGTCGTTTAGTGATTAAATGACTAGTTTATATGCATGTGATTGTGTATGGTTGCATATGCATGCGATTCGATGTGTATGTGTGTGAAATTTCGGGATGAAATTCTATAAAGGGGGGAAGAATGTAAAACCCGAGAAAAATTCAATTTTTCTGAAAAAATGGTAAAATGGTAATTTCAGTGGAAATTATGAAAATTTTCAAGATCTCGGACGACGAAATAGACTTCACCGTTGGAATCATCTCGCGATATCTAGTTACCCCGTCGAATTCCAAGACAGTAAGAATTTCATGTTTTTGAGAGCGCAAGAAATATATTAGTTGAGCACTTGGCATGTTGGATGGCTCGTATGGGTAATGTGTCGGAAATAAGAGTAAGTCAAACAAAAGTCTAAAGTGGGACCCATGCCAGGACATGTGTCACTTGACTTTAGATGATGAAATCGGAATTGGATAAGAGGATGAGAGGCGATCTAAGAGAGAGGCAGTAGAGGTGACATGTGCTATGGAGGGGACATCCCACTTGAGCATGTGGGAGCAAATCCGGTGGAGAGGGAGAAATGGGAGAGAAGAGAAAAAGGAAAGAGAGAGAAAAGAGAGAAGATGAGTGAGAAGCTCCAACTTCTCTCTAGAATTTCTGGAGATCGGATCATCGGTTTTCGTCGGAATAAGAGGCAAAGTTCTTCCACGCGTCAAGAGCTTCGCATAGAGACAAGAATCCGGGGTTTTCGCCAAACTCCGAGAGGTAGGGGTTCTTCTCTACTCGGTTTATTTTTGGTCTAAGAGTCATTCAAATGACACGAGCCTTTTGGGGCAGTTAGTGGACGTGCAGTTTAGTCCTAAAATTTGGGGCCCAGATCTTGGAATTTTGGGATTTGTTTCGAGCAGTCTGTAAATTTGGAATTTTCGAATTTGTTCTCGGACAGTCCGAACTAAGTTCTTAGGACTATTTCGGGTAGTTAGGAGGCGGGTACTGGGGCTGTTTTGGCGATCTGGGGCTGATTTGCCCAGTTGTTGTAGATTAAAGTGTATTGCTTTTTGCGTGTTGTTGCTAAAATGAATAACATGTTGGTTGTATGTAAATTAATATTTATGCATATGCGTATATGATATATTAACATGAATTAGCAAGAAAATAGCATCTCGCATTTCATATGCACGGGGACAGTGTAGAGTATTAGGTGTGAGTGCATGACATGGTTTTTGAAGAAATTATATCGGAGGGTTGACCAACAAATATTTATCGGAGGATGTCCACTAAATTTTATCGGAGGGTTGTCCACAAATATTTATCGGAGTATGTCCACTAAATTATATTGAAGGGTTGTCCACAAATATTTATTGGAGTATGTCTACTAAATTATATCAGAGGGTTGACCAATAGATTTTGATATTGGAAATTTGTCGATAGGTTTTGCAAAAATCTTTGTTTTGAAAACAGGTCTTACATACACATGGAAAGTGCATGTGGCCAGAGTCGATAAGGACTTCGAGAGCATGGAGCATAGCATGCGTACCATTCGAAATGGGAAAGTCTTTGATTTGCGCCAGATAGATTGTGGTTTGCTGCATTGCATGTACCAGTGAGGAAGTAGCCCTGCGAAGGAACTCATCACCAGACATTGCCACCCACATTGGAAATTATTTTAGTCTTTAGATGCGACCAGTGAACACACGAGGTTTGGATTGTAGAAAAAACCCGGATATATCATATTCATGTATTCCCTGCAATATTTTGGATATAGTATCCACGGTTTTGTAAATGTACATAGGAAGTTTTAATAAAAACTTATTATGGCTTGTTGGATCGATGTTGATGGATTTTTCCCCATATTTTAGAATGTAGTAATGGCGTTGTGAAAATGCGATGGTGTAGAGTGCATTTGGGTGGAGGCGGAAGTGCGGGAGTGAAAAGGGTGAAATTTGTGCCCAGTTTGGGTTTATTAATAGCGACAGAAGAATTCTCTCTACTCAGTAGGGTTTTTCTGAATACCGTGTGTGACACAACTTTTTAATATGTTCTTGACAATGGCCCTCGGGTGACCTTTGGACTTTGCTGGCGTGCTAAAAGTGAGTGAGTGTGAGCCTTGGTACAGACTAACATTCACGGCGGTGAGTGGCGTCTGCCACGCGTGGGAGCTGGCCGGTGTCGACGCGTATCAATAAAGCGCAAGGTCTGAGAAAGGTGGTAGGCGAACATATGCCGATGAGTTTTCTTTGTGCCAGCGAGTTCTTAACCTCTCATCTGCGATAAACAATCTGCATGTTACAGCGGACATATTAAACGGGAGCTCACGTACATGACGAGAGAACTTCTTATCCACAGCAATTTAGGTCATGAGGAAGAGTCCTCATGTCACTACCTAGCGGCTGTAATTATAGTGAGATTTGAGACTGGACATGGGTGAGTATGTCAGCGACATAGGTATGGGATTGCGCGGCGAGGCACGGGGCGTGCGATCGGGCGAACCCCGTCGAGGCCGCGATTCACCGCGGCCCCCTGCGGGGCGCGCGCGTGCCTGACCGGCCTGCGCCGCGACACTATCATTAGCCCGTAACGGCGACCACGGTACCACGACAACACGCCGCGGCGCGGTAGAGACGAAGGAGTCTGGCCGGCGACAAACCACTCATGTTTGCTACCGCCGCGACGAGAGATTCTACGATTGCGGCTGAGGTGTCGATAACGAAAAATTTCAAGAGACCATGGGATTGGAGTATCACAAAATACCTACCAAGTCTGCATTTGTAGTTACGAATAAATTATTATTTTCAGTTTAAGTAATTCATTTCTAAAAACCGAGAAAAAATTAAATTAAGTAAAAATATATACACAAAAAAAAAAAAAAAAATTCAGTAGACTTTATATGAAGCATTGTTGTGTGTTTCCCTTCTTTTTCTCATATTCTTGAGGAGAGGAAACAAGCGCGGTGGGTAGTGGTGGAGGAAGGAAGAGAGGGAGGCGAATGAGTCTTAAGAAAGAGAAGAGAGAGAGAGAGGGAGGAGAGAATTAATTTAGGATAAATGATTTTAAATTAAAGGAAATTTTGAGCTCAATTATATAATGAAACATGACGAAAGAGGGAGGAGAGAGAGGGATGGGATCAAATCGTTTATGCCATGTAGGATAGGTTTACCTGTCGCGGGGTGCTTCCGATTTAACGAGACTAATGGTATGAGACCCTTGACGTGAAATTATTCTAGTTAAACGATGATGAGACTAATTAAAAAAAAAATAGGGTCAAACTATAGATTATTCCTATTAATTATCACTGAGAATTATATTTTAATTTAAAATTCACTTTACATTTATAACTTTCAGAAATACACATGGGCGTGAGACTTTAACAAAAAAAAAAAAATTTGTAAGGCAGTGTGGCAAAGAGTGTGTGGGAGGCGTGCACAGTATATAGGATGCTGGGAGGGAGTGTTCAAAACTAGGTAAGTCATATTCGAACTAATTTTCTTGAGAATCAAGCCTAAACATCCAATCAGGAAATTACTAAGAAATAACGTTGTTTCAAATGGGAAAATTTTACGTTAAGATATCATGCAGCAAGGAAATCATGCCTCACGAAAGATTTAAACATCATGGATTTTATCAGGATCTTTATAATATAAAGATCGTGGCTTATTGTGACTCACATAATTAAAGATCATCGAAGCCAGTGATGAAAATTCCCACTTAATTTAAGCTGTAACAATGTCATTCCAATGACAAATCCTGCAATACAAAAAATAATTAACTAAAAATTAAATGTATTAGACGCATAATAGAAAATAAAAAGCATTATAATAGAAAGATAAATCAAGAAGTTTTACTCGACAATCTCATCCACATTATAATGAACCTAATTTTTTGTGCATAATGATAAATGAAGCGGTAAAATGTGACCATGAAAACAAAATTGTAATTTGAAACAGAAAAGAATCTACGCAATGGTGACATTAACATTGTCTAAATGAAAAGAAATAACCAAACGCAACTCAAATTGAAGCAAGGGTGAAGTTCACCATAGTAAAAGGTGTTCCTTTTCTCCACTTCTTTTAAACCACAATAGATTACAACAATATTTATCTTTTATAGCTAGAGGTTATCAATGTGTTGATATATTTCTATAAATTTCTCATGGGGCACTCTCCACCTAGGACTGCATAGTCTCCATTGTAAAGTTTTGAATTTCACTATAATATATTTAAAAAGACAGTTTTTGAAGCGTTAGTTATGAACTACAAGCGGATGAGGTGAGACAAGAGGAGTTTGAATCCTTCAGATTGGGCTTTCTGACCTCCTTCATTTGGATTTAAAGTTGTGGAACCTCATATCATGCTAGCTTCAAAATCTTGTTAAAGGTCCCTATTCATGTGAATCATCACAATTAGATATTATTGAGACCCTAATTCCGGGGTCAGATTGACCATCGTCGACTTTACGGAAAACACATGTGTCTCATTATCGTGGACCAGTAAATGAATAAAAGTAAGCGTCCACGAGAAGCCCCATACATCCATACTCATCAAAATGCCTCTTCTATAAAATAAATTGAATTTACGATTGTTTTGACTACAGATTGTCAAGCTTGGTCTTTTACAGGATGTTTACAAAATACATAACGGCCATGCACATATGACCATTTATTCGTCTAAGACACCGGATGCGTCCATTCACAGGTGAACGCCCGATGCAAAGCATCATTTTCCATCGACGGTGAAATGATACTGATGGTGTAATTATCTTACGCCGGTTGCACCCCGCTAAATGCTCGTGCGTATGACGAACGTTCGAGGCAGAAGACATGTATTCCTTCTTTTCAAATGTCACCATAGGTAGATGAGAATGTGACTCACCCTTTCCCTTCTCGAGCCTCCTTTGACTCCACTCGCATCTAAGCCGAGGATAAATGACATTTTCAAATAAAGGTTTTGTTCTTGAAAACCACTCAATAAATTTCGGTAGAATCTATTATGAATGCGACGAATTCATATTAGTATATTAAGCATGCATATACTAAGCCAATTCCTCCCCACAATCATCATGTTATTCATTCATACACACTTGCTAACATAAAATAAGCTCACATGGGCAAAATAAACAATTTACTTAATTCATTTTGAAGCGCCCCAAACAACTAAACCACGCTGAAGATCCACTTGTGGGCAATTTTGACCACAGGTCTCGGAGCTATCCGGCGTCACTCTGGGATTTCGCAAACCGATTCCCGATGCTGGGTTGTGCGTGTCGGGCCTGAGATATCTCCATCCCATTAAAATTGCTCTGCAAAGAATAAATCAAGTGGAAGAGCCCTGCCTCCGGGGTTATCGAAACTCTAATCGGGTACCACTGCGTGGCCGCGCGGCGTAGACCAGCTTCTCCTCTTTCAGGCCCGGAAGCCAGCAGTGACGTAGTAGATGTAGAGAGAGATGGACTTCTGCTGTAGCTCTTATTTTCTCCTCATTGTGAATACCGGGCCCAGAAGAAGATGATCTGCACTGCTTGCTGTTTTTCTTATGCATCATCTTGGTTGAACTCTGGACCGTTGACAGTATGAAACTAATAGAAACCACTTATCTCGTCCTCTGTAATATTAAAATGTGACGTAATGTCGAATGGATACATTATGGTGACGTATCTTTACATGCATCTTGTAATCATGCCAATCATCTGGGGTTATTAGTGTTTTTAGACACTCCGATCTTGTAAACGTAGAGGAGATGGGTTATCTAGGTCAATGACGAGGAGTCGTGGAATGGCCTGGATTCTCAAGACAGTTCAACGGTGAAGTCGTTTCATCATCCGGATCAGAAGATTTGGTTTGACCAAATTCCCTTCCATTTTTTAAGGTGATTGCAGTTTGCAAATATATCAATTTTAAGATTTACATGTTGAAATATTCATCAATTAGAAAAATAACTTTCTTTGCATTGTAATATTTAGAATACAGAATGTCTGCTAGTTTTATACATTAGTAAGATTCATTTCTAAATACATGTTCTTCAAATATAATATCGAATTTTTGTTTTCTCACTATTTTTAAAGAATTGAACCGAACTTAGATGTTTAGGAACACATTAGGTAAATCAAAAATTTTTAAAAGAAATTATATAAAGGAAAATAGAAAAGGAAAGAAAATGAGAAGAAAACAAATATATAAATTTGAACTCAATAAATTATATCATAATTTGAAGTTTCATTTACATTTATGGCAACAAGAGTGCAAATAGTATGAGAACTTAAAAAAAAGATTATTATCATGTGCTTAAATGTGTGAGGCATGCATAATATGGCGGATGTAGAGAAACAACGTCAATAAGACATTATACTTTAGATAGATCATATTCAGAAACTAAATCCATAAGCCAAATAATAATCGAAATAACTTGGGGATAGATATGGATTCAAATGGAAAATTCTTAGTAAGAGAATAACCTATAACCAAAGTAATGCCCTCACAAAGAGTTTTAAACACGTCCTTGGATTTCATAAAGGATCTTCACTCAAAATCATCCAGAGCAATGGTCATTCCTTAGTTCAAGATCATGAAGAAGTGGGGTTCAAATTATATTTGCACTAATAGCAGCAACATCATTCATGACCAATAGATATTGAAAAATAATTAATCAAGATTAAATATGTATTAGACACATAATAGAAAAATAAAAGCATAAGGGGGCACACCAACCAGGAAGTAAAAAAGCATTAGAATAGAATAAAATCAAGATTTAACTAAACAATCATCATTGTAATGAACCACAATTTTTTTATAAATGGAGTGATAAGAGCTTGAGTGAAATGTCAAACCGTAAAAAGAAAGCTATTTAGAATTAGCCCTTTTCATGGGCTAGACCACTTTATAAAGCTAAACCCGTATTCAATAAAAATAAAATAAAAAAATGTAAGCAGCCTTCGAACTTTTTAAACTCAAAAGAAGAAGAATGGGAAGAGAGTAGAGAAAGAAAGGATTGGGGTTTGAATCTTTAGCGAGAGATTAAGAAGACTTGAGCCTTATTCATTTTGACTCGAATTTGGTATGTTGACTCCTTTAAAAAAGGTGTTCTTCAATCCTACTTAGTTTGGATGGATTAGTTTAACTGCCTCCACAATACCCATTTGGCTATTCCGTCACTTTTAGTGAGGATTTTTCTTTTTCTCTTGATTGTCATTGCTTGAGCCTCTGGTTTGTGGAAGTTTAGGTGGCTTATGAGTCCGTGGTTTTTGCCCCCTTCACTTCTAAGGATTTTCACATAAGGGTATTTTACTTATTGCTTGATTGATTTATTGTTGTCCCAGTTGTATTTTATTGTTAAGCTTATTTGTTTATTGTACCTGTTACCTTTAAAAGAGGAAAGAGTCATTTCTAGAATCATTTATATTTAATAGTCTTTCCTAACAAAATAAACAGTGAAACTTGGTTGATTGGAGTTTTTTTTTTTTTGTTAAAATGGATAGTGGCATGATAAAGGAATTAAGTTTGTTGAATTATTCCACTTGAGAGCGTGTGATGGAAGATTTGCTCTATTTATGAATTTACTTTGACCAGTAAATTGAAAGAAAAACAATTTGACACTCTCAAGTAGAGATTGATTTGTGCAGCTTCAGGTCAAAATTTTCTAAATATTCTACATCCAGTCCCGGTGGGATTAAATTCTAGTCTGCCTCTAAGAAGGCCTTGAAGCCATTAAATGACATTTAGGCTAGAAAACACAAGTAGAAGAGAAAATTCCTGCCTCATGGAGTTTGAGAAAGCGAAACTCTAATATTTTACAGTGCCAGCAATAGCTCTTTCGTTGCATAGATCGAGCTTTTCTTACTTTCAGACGAAACCCTACAGTTTCCAATTTCTATGATCTTAAGGAGAGTTGAAGAAGAAAAAATAAAAAAAAATATTTCTCTCTCTCTCTAGTTCTCCCAGCCCCTCTCGTCTTTGCCATTTTTCCTAGCCTTCTTTTTGAGTTTGCCTCACTTTTAATATTATTATTATTATTATTATTATTATTTATTATTTGGATCAGCCAGTTAATGTTAGCCCATTCGATTATTACGCCTGAAACAATTTTATTTCTTCGATTCCACTTCTTTAAATGAGACTTGGTCTAAGACTATTCGACTTCCGAAGATTTTCGTAAAATCTCGTCCTTAAATCGCGACAACTTATCGCTGGAAAAATCGAAAAATTTCGAATCTTAATTGTGAGACAAATGAAATTTGCTAGTCAAGCTAGAGCGAGATTGGTGTGCATCCATTACATTACATTAGTACTGAAAGTGCTATTTTGAGGTCCTGGCCGAGATAGGTTTTGAGTGCTTTTGCATTCATCATATTATTTAGTGGAGATTGACGTGTGCGGGTCCCATTAGTACTCTTGAATTTGTTTAAAGGGGTTATTTTCAGTAGTTTTAAGTTGGCGTGAACCTCACCTCCATCATATCAAACCTTGGCATCATGATTATCTTTGATTTATCTTTGAGTTATTCTGGAATTCTAAGTGGTTCATCAAGCTTGCGGGATGGAAGAAATCTCCAGTTTGGAAATGAAGAATCTGAAATTTGGATGATCTGAGAAGCGACATAGGAGAATTAACATTTTCTCTATATAGCGCCATGTATGAGAAATTTCGCGAGGATTACGAAAAATTTATATTAATGCCAAAAAATTCGCAATCTAGCTAAATTTTCTCTGTGCACATTTATTATGATGGCGAAATTTATTATCATGAAGTGAAAATTAAGCTATCTGTAAAAATCTTAATATGCATGAAAATTCAAATTATTCTTCACTGTGATTTCTCTATGATAACGAAATTCACTATGCATAGCGAAAATCTTACCTATTTTGTGATCCAAAACGACCCGTTTGTATAATTCCTCTTTTTGCCACTCAATGTAATCCTTATTATTTAGAGTTAGTTTGGTATTTTCCACATCTTTAGTAAATTTATATAAGCCACTTTATGACAATTTGTAATCTAACTTTTCAATCCACTTGCGACTTTTCACTTTTTGGTTCAGTTTTCTCTCTTCTCTCCTCTTTCTCTCATTTTTCTTGTTTATGAACACACCGCACAGGATAAAAACTCAAGGATGTTTGAAACTAAACCTCAAACGGAAGAGGAGGGTTGCTAAGGATTTAGTTAATGGTGGTTTGCGGATGTTCCTCTTATTTAAATGGAGCGGAGTCTTGCATTTTGTGTTGTTTCCAAGTTAGGGTTTAATGCTATTTAATGTATTTTCTTTAGTCAAATACTTGGCATGCTTTAGGGTTCGAGTGTATTATTATTAAGTAGATACTGCTGCGTTCGATCTAAATGTCATTCTACGAGCCATGAAATTAGTTAAATCTTTATATTTTCAGCTTCTTTGAAGCATTAAATGCTCGATAAATGCTTCAGTTCAAATAGGAATGTTTTTAAAGAGGTTGGTTTTTAAAAGCTAAACAAAAGATCGGTTTGCGACTATATGTCATTGAGTCCCTTTGCATCTTGTTTTAGCTGGCATCGATTAACCTAGTGACAACAACACCCACACACACCAATGCTAAATCAAGAAAATCAGATAAGCCTCACCATTTGAACCATGATACCGTCATTTGTAGGATGAGAGCCCATCCATGTTGACCTATAGCCGGCTATCTGCGGTAAGCAGCTACTTTGCGGTAGAAAGGGAAAGTAGGATACAAAATGTTGTTGATTCAGCCATCCACCCCTCTTGTGCGCAGATCATTAGCTGGACATGATGACACACCCCACGCACCCTATGCGGCGGGTATGCGCCTCCCACATAAATCCCCAGTAGGTACTCACAACAGCTGGGAGATTTACGTGAAATTGAAATTAGTATTTAGTACTTAAACCTCGTCTAAATTTTTCTTTTCCAACTTCAGTTGAAGTAAAACCTCGCGACATGGCAGCTGCATATAGGACATATTGATCTTGTATGCCTGGCTTACACATTTTCCAAATGTAGCCTTGACAATATTCTCTACATTTCACAAAACTACTATATACATACATAGAGCTACCCATTATAAAAATTCAAAGTATATTCTTACAAAATAATATTAATACACCCACCACAGACCTGTTAGAATCTAATCTTTGCTCCACAGTTAATAAAGATGTACATTACAAGAAAAATAGTTTTTTAAAACAAAATAATAGGCTAAGCAGGCTCATTGAGTATATACTTATAAAATGTTTTTAAAAAACTTTGGAAAAAATCTCAGAGCCCATAAAACTCTCTTTACGATTTATTTTCCAAAGCCTTGCCCCTTACTTTGCTTTGCTTCCTTCACAAAAAGTTTCTACAAAACTTTACGTGCTTGCTTTTTAAAGTTTATAGAGACTTTTAATGCTTGCTGCTTTTTAACTTTGCTCTTTAAGCTTATAAAACTTTCTCTTGCTTGCTTGCCTTTAACTTGCCTTTAAGGAGTTACATATACTTTATAAAACTTCTTTAAAACATTAAAATGTAATAAAACATTTCTCAAATCTTGCTTTAAAGGATTTTCTCGAAGCTTTTTATAAATCTAGAGCCTAGGCTCAGCGTACTTTGAAAAATAAAATGGGACACAGGCTCCCAGCCATTTCGTTTGAAATAAAGCGGGCCCAATAATTATCCTTAGTTTTAGCCACCCCAAATCTCTCTGGAGACCAAATCGGCGTGGGTCAAAATCTCTACAGGAGCACATGCTCCAACCGTACACCAATGGATTGATTTTCAAAAGCCCGAATGATCGTAGCATAAATCATCAACCATAGAGGCTATACTTGCTTATTTGTACCCCAGTGAACACGGGAGCACGGGCATCGGCAGGTGCGGTGGAAGGACTTGTGTCTGCATCACCTAGGTGGAAGGGCTTTGGGGCGCGCCCCACTCCACCTTTAAAGTGAAATGTGGTGGAATTGACACGAGTCTCCATCACCCATAATTTAATTCATTGTAACCTCCATATACTCTATACATGCCGCGTCTCCTTTAAATGCCCATGGATGCGGCTCGTTTGCGGCGAAGCAAGAGCTAAAATGCATAATATGATATCCTAACTCCGCACCGTGCGATACAGAATACCTCACAGCAGGTTTGCCTTGCTCTTCAGGATTTTAGTTATGCATTTTCTAAATATTCTTTTTTGCTTGCTCTTTGAAATATGGTTTTACAGTTTAAAGCCATTTGCTTGTATTACTTTAGCAGAAGGCTTATGGTTTAATAATTCAAAACCATTTGTACTTGCTTGCTTGCTTAGAAAAATGGTTTAATAGTTTAAAACCATTTAATACCCAGTAAAACGATTTATAATAATAATACTAGTATTTGAAAAATAGGTTTAGAAACGCTCACCTTTTACGCACTGAAACTTGAGCACAATTCCACAATTTCCCGCCTTTGCTTTTAGCCTACACACTCAAATGATTACGGCAAAATATTAATTGCCTACGTAACGTAAACTTAACGTACTTCCTAGCACTTAGTCATACTCAACGCTCCATGGCTAACGAGTCGCTCCCGATTTTCATCGAGTTCCAATCTTATTTTGAACCTCTCTTAATCATTTAGTAAGGTTCCCGTACTAACGATGTATGAATTTGAAGCAATTATAAAAACTACAATCTGGGCATTTTGGGCGCTGCATGCGATCACACCCACCTCGACTTATGCGTGCGAGGTTGCATTGTTGGGTGTCACGAAGTGCTGTTGGACTGTCTGTGCGGGTTCAATACGCACAGGGTGTACTGGTACGACCATGCTTATCTTAAGTGCAGACCTTAAAGTTTGCCGATTTGATATTTTGCTGCCCGATACCATTTCTCTTCATATACTTATTCCTTAAAGCCTCAAGAATCATCCCTTGAAATCATCCCAGAAAACAACTTCACCAATAGCAGATTGGTGATTTTGGAACTCATCTTATAAACCACAGGTGAAAATCTTGTAGATTTCAACCAAAGGTCACCAATTCTTCTAAAAACCATATATAAATATGATGATTCCATAATTTATTTCCTGATTGAAAGTTTTGCCTCCTCTTAACAAATTCAAAGGGTTTGAGTGATCTTCAAAACCAGACAAGGAGCAACTGTGCTCCAAAACCTGAAACCTAGGAATCAAAATGCCCAAATTAAACATGGTTCAAGACTAAGAACATACCTTGGTTTTGGTCTTCAGCTACTCCTTCTCCTTCTTCTTCCTCTTAACTATCTTCTTTTTCCTTCTTCTCTTCTCCTCACGATTTTCCTATGAAAATATGAGACAAATGAATTTTGTTTGTCTCGACTCTCTTTATACTCCGTAATTCTCCATGTGCAATTAAGCCCTTAATCTCCTTGATTGCAGCGACTTTTGTTATTTCTATTATGGCCCATCTCTACTTGTTTAATGATTTTCCATATCATATGGCAATTACAATTTATCCATGTTCTAAGTATGAAATTTGGGTTCATAAATTTATCATTTCATATATAACTTAGAAAATACTGCAGTATGCACTTGGTGCTGCGTGTCGCCCCTACGATTGTAATATCTTTGTACCTCTCTACGGGATGAGAGCGTACAAATCCTCCCTCCTTTAGAACATTTGCGTCACGAAATAGACAAACTAAACTCGAGAAGAGAAGGAAAATACCTCATTAGGAAAATAATTGAGAGGTAATGATAAATGCTGTCCCGAGCCTCACGAAATAAAGTAGTTAGCTTCCTCTCGCGAAGTTCTTCCATTGGACTTTAACCCAGGAATCACAGCAGTCCTCCTTTTTGTTCCTTGATCTACAATGCAGGGTCAATTCCTCATAAAGTCGATTCTCCTTTGGAGCTATCTTATTTTTCTCAACACATGAAAGGATGCAGGATGTATTTTTATCGGCATCGACACATGGAATGTATCATGTATCATATTGATAACTACAGGGAGTGACAATCCCCTGTAGCTAAATTTTCTTGCTCACAATCTCATGGGGTCTATATCTTAGGACTAGGCTTGCATAAACTGAATCTCAAAACTTGCCTTTCCGAGGGAAGTCTTCAAGAGACTGTGCTATCTCAGAGTACAAGTCTCTCGACAGTTTGTAAAACGCTAGCTTTATGTCTATCTTATATCTTTGGGATTAGCCAAACAGCTTTCACTTTCTAAAATATCCTGTGAGGCTCTCTATCTCTCCTGCTCTCGTCAACCTGTAGATTCAACTCTATGATACCTCGGAAAATGGGGAGACAACTCTCTATCAGCAATGTTTGATGATATGCAACCAAAATCAAATAAACTAAATAAATGTCCCAGCTCATGGATTCCATCACACAAGCTCTCATATCCTCTAGCGTCTGAACACTGAAATGTGAGAGAGCAGGTACTGCATTGTTTTACAAATAAAACAGAGCTTGGATGTGAGACTGGGGTCTTGATGCGGAAACTATGTCTCGAGAGAAGCTGGGACCCAATGGGGGAGTCTCATATCTCATCCCACATACAGTTGAGAAGTGAGCACTTTCAATGGAATCTGCCAGCGTTGCTGGTGGGAATGGGCAGGAAGCCAGTCAGACCAGTTAATTATCCCTTGTGCTGGCGTCATGTAGTGGTGTAGGGTTGGTTGGACGTGCTTCAAAAATCCATAGTGATCTTCTCATTCCCACCTTTGGAATAAGAATGGTATCTTCCACTAAGACGCCATTGCTGCGCCTTCACCTGAGCAGTTTGGGGCACAGGAAGCGAAACTTGCTCTCTGCTCTCAATCCCATTCCACCTAAGTATGTGCTAATCACCACCTCTGGCACCACACAGATCACATAACACATGTGGGATGAGATGTATTTCTTCATAATGTCTCTCTTGAGTTCATTATGCTCTGCTTTGCACATTCCTCTTGTCGCTTTCAGCACTATCGTATGCATCATCTGCTGATTTTGAGCTCTTGCACCAACTCCTTTTTCTGTATTGGCTATGAAGCGATCGTTTTGTGGATCTGACATGTTGTGCAGCAAAGTCTTTGATCCACTAGGAAGCGATCAACATAGGCTGCTTTAATAGGCTCTGAATCCTCGACCTCAATATCACTATAAAACTCTAAAATCACTACTCGGCGGTGGAATGGCTTTTTTGATCATGTGGGACAAGGAGCTGGTGGCTTTGCTGGGGCATGCACTCGACCGTTGGCTTTTCTGGATGAATTTTCGATAGTAAAAATTAGTGATCATGGTATACTTTAAATCCATCTTCTTTCTGGGTTGCTCTTTTTTTGGGTGAAAATATAGTAGAACTCTGCCAATTTTGTGAGATCCTGCAAGAGGAACACCATATAAATGTCATATTTTTAAGGCAAGCTTGTGAAAATTCTTTACCCAGGCTCTAGAATCGTGTGTCGAGAGTAATTCTCACTCAGCCTTAACACAGCTGTCTGAGAGGCATGTGCAATCCTGTATCGTTTTGCGTCAGGCACTATTGGGCTTTTGGGCTTATCCTTGTAAAACCCTGTGAGGCCATCTCTCGTTGGTGAAACTCACTGAAGTGATTTGCAGGAGAGTCAATCATCTTTAAACTCCCTCGAAACTGCGTTGCGTGAGCATCCACTGATCATGTGACATCTTTGCAAATCCAAGCGAGTGCGATTGGGGGTGGCTATCTTGAAGAACCCACCCTCAGCAGGCTTCGCATGTGCAGCCGCTGGAGCTAAAGGGAGGCTACAACCTGCAGCACGTTCTTTGGTAGTTTCAATTTGCCACAACTTCTATTTTAAGAGATCCAACACCCTATTTTGAATCACTTGACTGAGAATACCTTTGTCAAAAACAATAACTTCAGTTTGCTCAACTTGGCATGTGTTGTCTCTCATAGAGTGCGCAACCACCAATCCCTCAAGATTGCTCTAAATGTTCCTACGAACTACTTGAATACACTAGAATATCATCGAATAAAAACTATGTGAACCTATCCAAATGCAGATTTTGAATAAGTTCATCAAATCCATCTAAATCTTCTTGCAGGGCATTGATCGAACCAAATGGCATCTGACTCATAATGCCCGTAGTGTGTATCCTATTGAAATATAATCTGGGTACATCTTTCCTCTGCACCCTCAGCGTGATACCCGGAACCTCAAGTCTGTCTTAGGTATACTAAAGATCCATATGGTGGTCGAATAACTCATCGATCTGGGGAAGTGGATGAATTCTGAATAGTACTCTATTCAGAATTACTTGTAATCAATACACCAACCTAAAACTCCCATCTTTCTTTTCACGAAGGCCCCGGGAGCTCCCCCATGGGATATTCTCGGTAAACCAGATCCCACCTCATTTCATTCTCTGGCGGGCCTTAGCTGCTCAGCTCTGAGGCAGTGCATGGGAGGGAATGGAATTTGGCTGGAGTCCTGAGATCAAATCCAGTAGTGGGAGCTCCACTCTCTTTACAGGCAATCTGCGATATCTGTCAAGGAATATGGGACTCTCTGGCACAATGGGGTCTCATCCATCTCGTCCCTCCTTATCTCCACCACATAGCCTGAATATACACCTTTAATACCTTAATGAGATTCTCTGCTTATTGCCGTACATGGAGAATCCATCTTACGGAAGATAATACCTCTCGTATTCCTTGAACTTTACATCAGTTCCTTTGGCCTGTGCAGCTTTGCTTCCTTTTATAACAATCTGGCCCATGAGAATAACTATGGCAGAAGCGATAAATCGTCTTGACTCATCAAGAGTCCTCATATCTAAAACTCTGAGAGATCAGTCGGACTCATAACCCACCTCAATTAGAGCTCTGCTATCTAGATTACTCGATGAGAATAGCGGATCTCCGGTGGGAGAAGAAACTCTCCTCTGACCCTCTAATAGTGCAAGTCTCTATCTAAACTTAATCTAGAATAACAAGACCAAATGAATGTGGCTCCTGGGTCGTACAATGTGTGTGTCATGATCGAGGATGAAATAATACGGTGACCATCTGGGCATGTCTTGGCGAGTCGGCATGTGCTCACGGCACAGTCACAGGCCTTTGCTCCTAATATCCAAAGGACCACTCACTCTACCTCTGCCACAGCCAGCCTCTACTACTTGGTATGCAGCCCCCTACAACTTGAAGCCTCTCACACTTAAGACCCCACAGTGCTCATGCGGAGTGCTGGGGTAGCTAGGGTGCTCTTGATGTCTCTACACCCGATCAGTTGGGGGCACTCCCTAATGAAATAGCCTTCAGCCCGCAGTCAGGCTCACAACATGCTATATCTCTTACACTCTCATGGTGTAACCGTATATGACAAACAAGATAGATACTCAGGGTACCAGCTCTTTGTATTCAGGAGCCTCACTTGAGTCCCACGACTAGAATGGCTCTCGACTTGCACCTCGGCCTACATGGCCTTGCCATGTTTCTCTTTTCTATTGTCCGACCGAGCCACTGTTGGGACGTGCTGGCACTCACTCTTACACTCTTACCTGCTACATTATGGCGCAGTACTTTTGCATGCTTCCAGGGGACTGCCTCAACTAAGTCAAACTCTGTGAAGACCAACTTGATAAATGCATACGATCGTCTTTTATGAAAATCCCCCAATAAAAACCTTTTTCATGGGGCTTCATCGGCTTGTATATGGAACAATCTAACTAGTTAGAACTTTAACTACTCATGTCGACAGCGACATTTTCTTCTGTTCTAACTTGAAGAACTCCTCAATTTTTGAATCCTTATGACTTTGGGGAAAGAACCTATCAGTGAACTCTTGCTGGAATTGGTCCCATGATATGCCATCAGGATACCTCCTTTTCATGGCATCCCACCAATCCTTAACCACTGTCTTCATCGAGCGGAAAACAAGACTCTTTGCTCATCATGTGACAGCAACTCCATAAACCTTATTGTTTCGGTCTGCTTCCTGAACACGGTACCTTCTAGATCCTGCGCCGTCCTTATGGCTTAGCGCCCGATTCTATTACTCTCTCTATTAACCTCCGGTTCTTCGAACCTACAAGTAGGCGCTGGAAATTCATTCTTCTGTAGTCGTATGAGCACTATCTGTCTGTCATGCCACTGCTCTGCGTAAGCAATCCGTACTTGAGGCTCCTGGTAGCGGATGGTGGCTTTGACTTCTTCTTTGGAGAAATTTACAGTTCATAAAGGCGTGGTGGAACGACTACGTACTCATCCTCGAATCTGCGGGGCCTTTCGATTTGTTGGAATGACTCTGGGAGCGTCCTCTCGTCCTCTTCCATTTATAAGTCAGTAATTGCAAAAATATCAACTTCTTTAATACTTTGAATTACTTCATATATATGCTGAGTTTGAACGTGCATGGTTGCCAATACTTGTGCTTTCTACGATACCACGTTACATGCATTATCATCTCCTAAGTCTTATTTATTATCTGACCTGCTCTGATCTGCCTTGACACCCCCACCTTACCAGGCGGGTGTCTTGTGTGATCACGAAGGAATCCCGGTGCGTTATCTTTGCTATTAAGAATTCTGAGAAGCGAGGCCAGTATTTAGCAAAATTAAACCTGCGTCTAAGTACCTTTCTTTTCAATAAGTTTGTAAGACCTGGCATCTTTTTCACATAATAAGTGTAATATGGGACATATTCAAATCTATATACACAACTTATGCATTTTTCCAAAATGTGGCAACCAACAATATTCTCTGCATTTCACAAAACTACACTATGTACATATATATGCTTCCATTATACAAATTCAAAGTATATTCTTACAAAATATTATTGAGAATTCTGACACTTGCACAAATGTCGAGGAGAATCCTGAATGCTCCAGTCGGAGTGCCTATGCTGGAAGATAGTTTTTAAAACAGGAAAATAATGAGCTAAGCAGGCTGGGTGGTGTATACTTATAAAATGTTTTGCTTTTAAAAAACATCTCCAAGCTAGCAAAACTCTCTTTTCTGATTTATTTTTCGAAACCTTGCTTTGCTTTGCTTGCTTTAAAGTTTCTAAAACTTTAACGTATGCTAACCTTATAAAGGATTTATAAAACTTACAATACTTACACTTACTTTGCTTTGCTTTCTTTAAGCTTATAAGAGCTTCTCAATTCTCTTGCTGCTTGGCACACCTTGCTTGCTTTAAAGAGTTTATAATACTTTTAATAAAGCTTCCTTACTTTAAAATGTATAAAACACATTTCTCCGTCTCTTGCTAAAAGTTTCCTAAAAACTTTTTATAAATACGAGACACAGAGCTCGGCATGCTTTGAAAAATAAAGCGGGAGCCTAGGCTCGTAGTTTCTTTAAAATCGCCACGGGAGCACGGCTCGAAAATTTACAACCGTTTTGATAAAGAGGAAATGGGAGCACGTGCTCAGCCCGTTTGCTTTAGATCCTGCGGGAGCCTTGAGCTCGACCGTGCGTGGGAATCTCTACGGGGCATGTGCTCGTGGTGCCTTGATGGTTGATTTTTCAAAGCTGAATGATCATAACCTCGTCATCAGCCACTAGGAGCCTGCTTGCTGGCACAGCCTTTAGTGAACCCACGGGAGTCTGAAGGGCATCAATAGTGCGATGGAAGGACCTCTGTCCATCACCTGGGTGTGGAAGGAGCACAGGCACTTGCCTTCACTCACCTTTTAAGGTAAAATGTGGTGGAATTGGCACAGGTCCATCTGTGGTTGGTTGGGCTCTTAACCTCCTTATGCTCGACCACGTGCACGGTCTCCTTTAATGCCATGATGCATGACCTCGTTTGCGACTGGAAGCAAGAGCTAAAATACATGTACTTGATATCCTAACTCCACATTTTATCTGAATACTATACAATAGGTTTGCTTATAACTAGGGATTTTAAGTTGAGCTTTATTTTCCATGAATGTTCTTTTGCTTACTTGCCTTATCTTCAGAAATATAGTTTTACAATTTAAAACCATTGCCATTCTTTAGCTTGAAACATGGTTTAATAATTCAAAAATCATTTGCTTACTTACAACTTGCCCTTGAAAATGGTTTAATAATTCAAAACCATTTGTATTTGCTTTCTTCTTACAGCGAAAAATAGTTTAATGATTCAAAATAGGCTGTCTGAAACAATAAAAACAGGTTTATATAATATTAATACACTGATATTTGGAAAAAATAAATTCGAAAACTACTCCCACTGTATTTTCTTTGTACTAAACTTGGCACAGTTCCACACAATTTCCAGCCACATACTTTGCTTTACTTTGCACTTTCGAATGAATGGTAGAATATTAATTGCCTACGTGCGTAAACTTAGCGTACTTCCCTGCCTTAGTCATCTCAGCGCCAGCGAGAGGCGCGGTATCACTAAGTTTTCACGTCAGTTCAATCTTGGACCTCTCTTAATCATTTGTGCAAGGTTCCATGCACTATTGGTGTAGTTTGGAAGCTTAATTATCTGAAAACCCACCTTGCAATCCCCAAGGCATTTGGGCTTTGTCTGGTACCTCTGGCTGTGCAGGAGTGCGAGGTTACTGGCTCCTGACAGGAATGCCGTCGGCTTGGACCTGCTGCCAAGTGCAGGTTGAGACCCACTGCTAGGGATTATGCTGACCACGATACAGCCACTATCTGAATGCAGCCTGGGGGTGCCCTAAATATTTTACCACTTTTAATCCACCATTTCTCTTCATATAACTTCCCATTCCTTGTAAAGCCATAAAATCATCATGAAATCATCCCGAAACAACTTCCCACAACATGAATTGGTGATTGACTCATCTTTTATATAAAATAAGAATTGAAAATCATTATGAATTCAGCAAAGATCCACGAGTTCTTCACAAACCATATAAATATGATGATTTAATGTTTATTTTCCACCAATTAGGAGTTTTACCCTCATAACCCCAACAAATTCAGGGTTTGGGTGATCTCTTAAAAACTCTGGAAACCGAGAACAACTATTCTCAAGCTGAGCCTTAGGAATCAAAATGCAAGATTAAACATGATTTGAGACAAAACATACACCTTGGTTTTGATGAGTCTTCTCCTTCTATCTTCTTATTTCCTCTTCATTCCATATTTCTTTCTCTGTATTTCTCTCTCTCTTTGTTTGTGAAATATGGAATGAATAGTTTGTTTGTCTCAGAGTAACCTTCTATCTCCATAGTTACACCATGAAACTACAATTCAAACATTTAATCTTTCCAGTAATTACTGCTGACATGCCTTGTTATTTCATATTATATTATCTCTCATGTTTCAGGTTTTCCATATCTGTATGAAGCAATTACAATTTTATCATGTTCTAAATCACTAAAGTCAGTTCATTATCCTTCATACTCTGCTGAAAATACTCATCTGCTGCAAATACCGTATCCTTCTGATTATATATATTATGCCCACTTTTCTGGAGACGAAATTTTGTATGAGGTGATTTGCCTAGAGACTGAGGATCCGGGGTTTGGAGCAGCGCGGTCCCGGTCGGTGGGGCGGAAGGCGAGATACCAGTTTATTCCTCCGCTCCTAGTAGCTCGGAAGTTAAGAAGGGCTGTGTCGATCTTTCAAAGGCCTCATGAGCCACCCCCTCGTGCCTGAGAGACGAGAGGCCTAGAGAGAGGGAGGTGAGGTCATGGACGGCGGGAGGCGGAGCCACGGGCAGGGGACAGCAGGGATTCGGGAGTCAGTATCCTATGCACCTTCATCACCGGCTCAAACACTGCGAAGCGATCCCAGGTCCATCTGAGGAGTGCGTTCTTGCTATCTCACTTTATGCTTTGATGAAGTGTTATTTGAATTTTACAGTACCGCATTCATTCATTGCTCATCAGTTGTGTCAGAGTTAGACTTGGGGTTGAGGCCCGGAGGACCTTGTGTGAGATTCTCCCACAAGGATTCAGAAATGAGATAAGGATGATATGCTCGAGGGGTGCGAGTTAAGAATCTGGGGATTTTGCTCGCGGTGGGCTGAAGGTCATGGACATATCGAGTTCGACATCATCCCTTGGGATGAATTCAGCTAACCAGTATAAGTGTCGTCGATTGAGCGTAGGAGGGTTTACCGCACACCACAGGGCGGTACGTATTACGTTTGGAGGACAGTGATATTTTGCGAGCGGTATACGAGTCCAGGTGTCATGGGCGGTGGTAGGTTAGCTAGCAAACCGCCTACAGAGGACAGGTGAGACCGAACCAGATCTACACCTCGAGTAATCTCTGCAGTATGAGATGTTTCAGGATGAGGATCTGCAAAGGTTGCACATACGCAGAGAGATTTATGGGCTCTGTCGGGGTTACACCTAGTACGCCCTTCCCATCTACTGACTCCACATATGCATTGGCTTTGATTGAGATTCTGCGGGGCTCGAGTCTAGCTACGAGATTCACTGGACCGAGGATTTTGTCAAGTAGGCGCTTCTGTGGCGCTCTGAATTCACATTGCGAAGAAGCATGAGAACCTTTGAAGTGTGCGTGACCTCTAAGCGAGTTGGAACAAGGTGCGATCAAAAGAATCGGTTGCCCGTTGAGGATTGATGACTTATTTTGATCGGTGAGAGAATTGATCTCCTCCCGAAATAGACACCGCCATTGATTACCATCGGGTAGAGGGTTGGGAGACCAGATATCACCAAAGATGCATTGGGGGACGCGTTATGGGCACTTTGAAAGGTTTACGGTGATACTTACTTCCCCTGGATTATGAATGCGCAAACTAACATTCATGGAATCTCATGCATGGGTGTTTCACCAGCCCCTATCTAGATCAGTTTATGCATTAATCTTTAGCCGGATAACTTATTTTGTCCTCCCGGTTTGATGGGAGCATGAGGGATCCGATTACGAGTTGTTTGGTGTTGAGAGACCATCGGTTTATGCCTTCGGGTCCCAGTAAGTGCGAGTTTTGAGCCACTGGGTGAGCTTTTTGGGACACGTGGTGTGCCGACGAGGGCGTGTCGGTGGACCCCCGGAGAAAAGTCAGTCCATGATGAGTTGGAGAAGTAGAAGTCGATCTTGAGATACATAGTTTCTTAGGATTAGGCTAATTTTCCAGGAGATTCGTGGATTTCCTCACAGATTAAGCGGCACCTATGGCCAAATTCCATTGGGAAGGAGAGTCAAGTTTGGTCGGGCCAGCCGTCTGAACATCAAAGTTGAAGAAGGAGGCTTACTTCAGCGCTATCGATGGTCGGAGAAGACGGTACCGCGATTATTATTGATGTCTCGAAGGGCCCGGTAGGATGTGTTTACGATCACGATCTGGGAGGTGGTGGCTTATGGTTCCCGCCAGTTTAGAATCGCGAATTACCCTATGACATGGGTTGGCGATAAAGTCTTACCTTGGTGGTAGCCATAACCTAATGACGATTTGAGATATTATAGACGAAAGAGTCTTGAAATTGTATTTTCACGTGGGACCTCGATATGAGGCAATGCGGATGGATCGAGGTTCCTGAGGATTATGACTTCGCTTGTTACCATCCTGGTGAGACAAATGTGGTGGCTAATGCCTCGGTCGGAGATCCTGGAGGCAGTAGCTAGTATGGCTAAGGAATGGGCGGATGCTCAGTATGGGACGATTTGGGGCTGCTCGTCTGTTGTGGAGCTCGAGTCGTTAAGGAGTTTGGTGCTACCGTCTACATTGACGGAGATCGAGGGCGGGGGCGTAGAAGATAAGTAATATCGTGATGGCGAGCTGGACCATCCGCCTTGACGGTAGTCTTGTTCAAAGGATAGGTAATGTGGCTCCCGAGTTATTGTTCGATTTGAGAGAGATCCTGAGGGTTTCGCACTCTCAGTTCCGTTCATCCAGTGGCATGAAGATGTGCAGAATCTTAAATCACGATCGCTACTGGGAGAAGCGGGATGAAGAGACACGTAGGGGACTTTGTTTGTGATGTCTCACGTGTCGAGTTATGCATTTGAAGCACGAGAAGCCAGTGAGAGGCTACTTCAGCCATTAGAGGTAGCTGGTGATGAGAACGCGTCCGCGATGGATTTTATGACCCACTTGCACCCGCGAGCGCGTGAGGCATGGCTGTAATTGTAGGTGATAGTAAACCGGCTCGTGATCGACGCATTTCTAGCGTGCGGATGGCCTTCACATTGGAGAATTCCTACGGTTGTATATTCAAGAGAGATGGATGGCTGCATGGTGCCACATTATCCGTAGTGTCGGATGATAGGGCAGGGTTTGCGTGGCACGGAAAAGCCAGGCTATGGGCATGGCTGACCATGAGTACAACCTTCCCGCCCCACGGACGGATGGTGGTGAAGGACCATCACGGTGTTAAAGGACATGATGCTAGCATGCATCTTGGATCATAAGGGTAGTTAGGAAGAGCATTTGCCCTTAGTGGAATTCGCCTACAACAACAGTTATTAGGCGAGTATACATATGGCACCATATGAGGCGTTATATGGGAGGCACGTACGGATCCGCGATGTCATTGGGCCAAAGTGGAAGGCTCCATCAACGGTCTGATCGATTAGAACACCTTGAGTAAACGATGCCATACGATCTTCCTCATGGCATTTGCGGAGAAACTATCTTGATGTCGTCGACATAGAGTTCAAGGTTGAAAGATCCGTCTTCTTGGAAGGTGATGCCTAAGAAAGGTGGTCAGGTCGGTAAGCGCGGGAAGCCTGCTAGAGGTTCAATTGGATATCGATACTTGAGAGGAGGTAGGCATTATAGTGTACGGTTGAGCTTAGCGTATGGGTGTCCATGAGGTGTTTCACGTCTCCATGCTCTTGAGGTACACTCCAAATCCAGCTCATGTAGTGATTAGTACCTAAAAAGTTCTATTTTAGGCCACTATTTGAGATGGAGTTTTAGTGCTTTTGCGCAATCATATCAAGCAAGTGCGATTAGTGTTAAGGTCTTTATAATATCCTTATCTTGTTTTAGAGGGTATTTTTGGATTATTACTGAAAGTTTTACATCACATGATTCAAATATCGAGATGTATTGAATAATGAAGATCAAAGCTATTTTCGCCTCAAACATTCAGTCGATGAAGGGATGAGGCAAAGTGAAGAAAAAGCGATCCGATGGAGATTCGAGATCTGGTCACGATGAGAAGAACGAGGGGCAGCAGGATTTTGCATATGATTGCGAAAGTTTGCATTGGATGAAATTTTGGAGTCATAGCGAGGGCCCCAGCGATCTGGCAGTGAGAAGGAGGCCCGCTAGATTTAGTGAAGAATTTAGCTGTGTAGCGAGAATCAGCGTACTCTGTGAGGATTATTTTAATTTTACCGCTATCTAAAATATTTGAAGCTAGGCTGGAAATTTAATAACTAGCGAAATTAGTATGCATAAGCGAAATTTTTATGTTCGGTATCTCTGCTGCAATTTAGCTAAATTTGGCGGTGACTACTAATGGGGATTCTTACGCTGTGAGAATCTCCACCCCTTATCATCTTTATTGTAATTAATGCCACAGAATCGACCTCATTTTAATTGTATTATGTTTGGCATCCAGCTTGTTTTAAACTTAAAGTATTGGAAGGCTTTGTACTGTTTCATGCATTAGTTGATCTATCATAAGCATTACGTGGTTTGTAACCTATTGATCTTGCTTTATTTTCATTTGTATACAAATATCTCCACTGTATTCAGATTAAGTTTTTGTTTTCTCTCTCTTCTCTCTCTTCCTTATTTTCTAATTTGCCAAACACCCTCTTGAGGATGACAACTTCAAGAAGGGTGTATTAAGCCTTCTTTGAAGGGTAGCTACAAACCTTGGTTGTGGGAGCGGTGGGTTGTCCTCATGTATTAAATACTCGGAATCTTGTAATTTACTTATTGCATCTTCTCCAAACTAGGTTGAATATCATTTAATGTCATTACAGCAGACCCATTCCACCATGCTTTAGGATGGTGCATCTTGTTCCACTGGGTCTCTTTGATGTTCTTTAGATGAGCCTTCACAGGCAGTGAGGAAATGATGTTGAGATGTTAGGGTTTCAAGCTGAGAAAGGGTTTGTGATGCATATTACCTATATTACAGCTCGAAATAGGAGTGATTCTAAGGTTGGTTGCTAGTTAAACAAGATCGGAGTTGGCTTGGACTGGGTTGCTTGTCATGGGGATAAAACAGGGGACAGCAGAAATTTACACCTATGTTCATAATTGGTGACTCAAATCTTCAAAAGTTACATGCTCATAGCTCCATACTGGGTTTTTACAATTGATGGTCAAACAACTCCTGCTGTTTTGAAACAGGTCAAAAATCCAAATAAAGCCTGCCATTTTCAGCACCGATGCGAGTCATTCTGGATAAAAAGAACCCATCAAGTGTTCGACCACAAGCCTGCAGCTATCACGAGGGAAGAGTAAGCTTAAAGCTCTGGCGGTAGGGGAAAGGCTGGGATTCAGTGCAATGATTAAAGATCACCCTACCGTGAAGCCCCTGAATCATCATAATTGGATTCAGAGATATTGAAGGTTGACCATAGATGGGGACGTGGGGACAGGTGTTAAATGGATGGCAGGGATTGGGTTTTGGCGCGAAGCCGTGAGAATAACTAATTAAGAGAATCTTTGTGGCAGCTTAGTGGAGTGGAGAGGAGGCTCAGCGATAGGTCTTGTGGGAGACGCGATCTGGACCGCATATCCGCTTCTTGTTTAGGGATAAGGTATGTGTAGTTTAATTCGTTTAATGCTTGGGTGACTGGATTTGCATGCATGGCATAGTGCACGTAGCATATGCATGTGATTTTACGATGATTGTCATGAATTTAGGAATGAATTCTTTTAAAAGGGAAGAATGTAAAACCTTGAAAATTCTAATTTTTAGAAAGGTAAAATGGTAATTTTGGTAAAATCCAGAATTTTCCTAGATCTCCCGGATAGTGACGAACTACGTTGGAATGCTCTGAAAATATCTAGCTACCGCATCCACAAATTCACGTCGGTGAGATAATCAATTTAATCTTAAAGCTTTGCATTAATTGTAGGTCTTGTATTCCCGGCTGTAAGTACACACCGATACTGCAAAAGGCATGTGTGGTGTGACAAGAATTCCTACTACATGCATCAAAAGTAACGACACATGTCATGAATAGTGAGAGGATAAAGATGAAGTAAAGCATAAACAAGCCATATATCAAAGAAGCCATAAAGAGTCGACTAAGAGGACAAAAGGAATAAATAGAAAAGAAAGAACTTTTGGCATGGTATCAGAAAGCGTGAGGAGAGAAAACATATTTTAGAAATTGCACAGCCTCTCTGCGTTCAACATTTGACGTCAGTTCGTCAGATGAAGAGAAGTGAATTACATCTTTGTATGGGTTCTCAGCATGGACAGCGATTTTTGTGGATTTTCGACCGAACTCAGGAGTGAGGTTTTCTCCTTATTTTATTCTGTATTATTTTTATGGACCAAAAGGAGGGATATTCTAAAGGCATGAATGTTCGTGTTTTCAGTTCCAAGATGAGGATTAGTGAAAATCCACAAGTGTGATGCGTGACCCCGGAGTTTGGAGGACCTAAAGTTGTGAAGTATTCCACATGATCTTATGTATCTAGTTTGTGTTGCTTAGAAAGTGGTTCAAAGTGAATTTAGCAAATTGTTTATTAGCCCATGTGAGGCTATTTACTTGGTGTTATTACTATGAATAGATAACATGTGGATTTGTGTATTAATTTTGTTAGTATATGCATGTTTTAATATATTAGCATGAATTGTTGTGAAATAGCATGATGTATTTCATATGCAGACGACCTAGAACATGCAAATCTTAGTGCATGACATGAAAGAAAAAAAGGAAAAATGGTTGGCAAGAAAGGAATTTCAAGGGAAGATTTTCGAAGATTGACAGAGGTTGTCAGCAGGTTACGCATACGGAGGAAGACTCTGTGACTAAAGTCACCTGGCAATTTACCTTGGAGAAGGTTGTCGATAGATTTACTAGAGCTTCTGGTATTATATTTTCAAGAACAAAGAACCTTTGTTTAAGCATAATCTTCCACATAGCTTAAACATCGTGGAAGAAGATTGGTGATTAACAGAGAGGGGGTGGGGAGGGAGGTCACGTTCTCATCCGTTTTCATGTGGACATTTGGGTAGGAACATATGTTTTGGCGGATGTTGGGTTGTATTCTGTAGCGACAGGTGTGGAAGTAGCAAGTGTAGGATGAATTTCCTCTTTGAGCATTTACTCCTTCATACTGTCAGGAAAAGGTGAAAATTTACAGTCTTGAAGGTTCACTTGAGATGGGACGCATCCAGGGGGCCTTAGAGACGAGAATGTGCATATGTGGCCTTGTTGTATTTTTGTGAAAATACAGGTAAAGACCACATCTTGGATAATTTAATAATCAAAACAAATTGTAAAATTAACTTATTTTGTATAAAATGCATTTGGTGATATGGATGTATGTGGAGGCCGAAAATGTGGCCATTTTTTACTCATGATGTGAGAACTCAAAGTTTCCTGATTGACAATTGGTGACGGGGACCCTCGAAATGGGGCGTCACAAATAAAGTAGTGGTCATAAAATAAAGAAAATTGGATATGGTGGATATTTAGTAAGATTCTACGACACATGAACCAGTCACATTTGACCCCTACAGAGAGTAGCGCCCCAAATCGAGTCCCACGTTCAAGCCACCGTCGACTCTTGAGCTTTATTATTATGCCGTATTGTGAGGCCGTCATCAGTAAAAATACGAATGGCGCTTTACATCATACTCTACCAAAATATAATCAACCTTCATATCACCATAGTTTCAAGTTTATTACATCCTCTTAATACGAACATATAATAAAATTAGAATTCTAATGCATGATTTAAAATATATATAAAGCCACGTCCAAACTTTCTTCTTAAGCGGCCTGTAGGCGCCGTCTTCGAAACCTCACATGCACGAAATGATTTTTACCTCGTAGGGGTAGGTAATGCCCGATAGTGATAATCTCCTGCATAGGTTACTCCCGCCTGAAGTGCACGTAGTAATGGCGGCCCGAAACTACATTCTAAACAAATACAGCAGTCCTACTTGAATATCTGTGCGATCCGTGTCTAGAGTCCTCGCTGAGCTCATACGCATCACCTAGAGCCATGTAGCAAATCATTCAAACAAAATATTTGTTTTAATTGCTTGAGCAACCCTCCCAAATTATAAATACGTTTGGACAATCCCATCAGAGAGTGAATTTGTTGGGTAACTCTCAAAAGCAATTCATGGAGTCCCATAGGCGTGACTGTTGAATGATTTTCTGACACAATTCTTGGACAACTTTCCGATAAAATTACTAATACCTAATAATTTTACAAAAGAACTCATCGTTTGGACACCCTCCAATTTATTTGTCATGCATCTTTATTCTAAAGGTGCCTCGTTGCATATAAGAATGCATTATGCCAATTCATATAATCAGTTCCGATGGCTCACACACGATTTATATTTCCTTATAAATTCCAGGCATCGTAGTAACACATTAAAATTACATTGCATCAACATGTGTTTCACACAATCTAATGTCATCTAGTTCAAGCAAGAGTCACTTGAACATTTTCGGTCTAACCATGAAATCGAATTTGTTTTTCGCACAATTCTGACAGTCGTCGATTGTCGTGGGCGGTCCTTCATCGACCTCGGTTCGGCTTCTTTGAACCCTGAAATCCATGGCCAAATTTAAAGCTTCACAACACCCAAACCACAATTTGCATAATATTATTCAAATGTCAACAATAACACACAAATATAATACACATATAAGGCTGAGGACCATTCTGATCAAGAGAATCAATCAGGGGCCCACATCCCGATGAGTCCCAAAATTCAACATTCAATGATTTTGGGGATGATAGCGACCTCACGGCCTCCACTGCATCAAACCTTTAACGAGGGCTCTTAGAAATCAGGAAATAGACGAGGTAGGATGGGACCTACTCGGAGTTGTTGAAACTCCACAAAGGTCCCGGTGTCGTGCAGTAGCCACTTTGCCAGCGTAGAACAGCCTGCAACTATCTGCCGCGATTATTTGTCAGGTGGGAAATTTAAAGTTGGGCTTTCTCTCTACCAAGCCTATTCTTCCTCGCTGCCGGTCAGCTAAAATAATGAGGAAAGATGTTTCTTTTCTTTTCATTTATTCCCTTTTGTCCTCTCACTTGCCACTTATCGACCTCCCGTTGGTTAACCCAGTTTTCTTATCCTCTTATCCACCTACTTTGCAATTTCCCATCAGTGAGGAATGTCCACGCCACATCTGGAGCCCCACTTAGCTCTCCTTATTTGACTAATTACACACACACGACCGCATGCTTCCTTTGTAGATAACCCTCAAAGATATTACCAGTGTCTGACACGATACGCTGGTTGCCTCGAAAGAAGCGTACAAGTGCTTATCTTAGAGATTCGTGTGTGACTAGATTTCGTGGAGACCGGTTCAGCGTGAAGTCATTGCTTGCGTCAGGAGATGCAGGAATTTTGAGTTTGACCAGAAAATTACCATTTTGCCACTTCGAAAATTGTAATTTTGCCGGGTTTCTGGCTTTAAGGGAATCTTATCAAATTATTGATATAAAATAGCGACAGCTATTAAATGGGTTTGAATCTTATCATTTTCTTATCTGCAGTTGTCATAGATAAATATTTGGGATCTTGTTGTCCAAAGCACTCTTTTAGGCTATCTTTTAATCTTAGGATTTGTTTGTTACAACTAACTGCTAGAAATATTTTCTAAAGTTAGGAATCAGATTAGATTAATTCAGGTCAGGCTTTTTGGGGAAAACGACGTGATTTTATATATCTTCTGACTCACAGATTTATTTAGATTAGGTTCATTATTTTAGTCGATGAAGCGGCCTCTTGAATTAATCTTTCAAAAGTGCTGATTTTAGACCTATGTCGATAGGTTTTAAAATTACTGCACGGTCATTAATCATGTCATCTCCCGATTAAGGTGTTGCGTATTGTTCTGCAATGGCATATACCAGCAAGGGTGTTTTGGTTGTTTGAACTTTTATCACACATTTGGACTTCGGCCTCAGTACGGAAATGATCGATCATGAGGATTGGAAGATTTAATCTCGATAAGTCGAAGCAAACCCCAATCGATATAAAAACAAAAGCAGTGAAGAGGAAGTGAGATGCACGATTGAAGATAGGATGGGAGGCGGGAGGAAGCGACGAAATCTGACGAATTTTACTTGTCCGATTCGCAAACTCTTAGCGATTTGGAATAACTACTTAAGCGTTATGATCTCGCTGAATTGAAGTCGCTAGCCAACTTGCCTTGTGCGTTCTTGAGTCTTCTCCTTGACAATTCGCTATTATGTTGCTAGCTAAAGCGAAATTCAACGATAAGTCGGCTAAAGCATTGCCTGGTCGCTAAAGCCTTGCCAGTTCCAGCCTATTTGTGCTGGAATTAGTAACCCTGCCAGATTAAGCTTCAGTGTGAAATTCTCACCCTCTGCGAGGAGGTGCGGGGCCTTATCATCCACTCGTAAATTAATAGTGCCTTCGAACTTGGTTTATTACCCAATTGTCACTATAGCTTAGCCTTTGTAGTTATTAAAGGTTGGTAATTCGCATCATGGAGAAACTTATAAATACCCCTCATGTCTTGTAATAGGGGAGGGGATGAAGGTGAATACAAGTTTTTGTTGATTTGCAAGTTGTATTCTTTTCCTTTGTTTTTGTAAAATAAAGTTTTTAGGTCTTGCTTTATTTCTTTTCTCTCTTCTCTCTCTTCTTTTCTCTCCCTTTCTTGTACCTCAAACGCACCTCTTGAGGTTGACAGCTCGAAGAAGATGTAGCCTAAGCCTCCTTCTTTGAAGAGGAGGAGGCTAGAGAAGCTCCACAGTGGTGGAGACATATGCATGTTGTCCTCTTGTATTGTTAAAGGAAGCTCAAGTTGGTGTATTTGTGGCTCTTATTCTCAAGGCTTGGTTGCACATAACTTTGTGGATATTTATTGATTTGTGTCTCTCAATATTCCAGAATTGTTGATGTCTTTTCAGATGGTTTCACGAGCCTCTGAGGATAATGTTACATGTTAGAGGTTCTTCAGATTAGAGGTTCAAATAGCGTTCTTTATTATTATTTTTGGCAGAATATTCTCCATTGCTTTAGGATCACGGGTGCTCAAGGTAGGAGATGCTGCATTGTTCTTTAGATGGTCTTCTGAACCTCTAAAAACCAATGGTGAATGTTAAGTTTTAAACTAAGAGGGCGCTATTTGCACATGCTTTCTATACCACATTTTTGCTCCAAATGGGGATGTTTCATGGGTGAGTTCACGCTGAAGTTAAATATAAGATCCCGGTTATGCCATGGACTATGTATTTGTGTGCAACGAGGATAAAACCGAGGACCTTGTTTGCTAACCCACCCGATCCAGTAACCTAAATCTTCAAGTTCTTACTACTTTTCTTTCGGTTTTACAATTTACAGTTTTCAAACCATTCCCATGTTTTTTGAAACACAATTCAAAGTCAGTAGAAAACCTGCCCTGTCTCTGGTGCCTTATGCAAACTATTTCTGGATGAAACCATCCACAGTGATGGAGGCCACAGACCTTTATCTGCTGCGGTAAACTTATTTCACAGTAGGAGAACAGTATATAAATATTGTTGATTATTCATTTCTTGCTTGCAATCAAATGGCCTTGTAGATCACGGGGATGGTGCGAACTACAGAAGAGGAAATAGTAGTTGAAGAGTACTTGTGATCCATCAAAGTGAAAGGTAACAACACACCTGCTGCTTCGATTCTGAGGAACTTCTGATTTGCTTCACGTAGCGATAAGCGCAGCATTTGATTTGATTTTTCATTCGATTGATTTTTATTTTAGTTAATTTTAACGATCTTTTTGCGGGTTGTTTATTTGCTCCTTTGTTGTCTCTTTAATTATTAACAATGTGTATGCGAAGCTGTGGGATAGAGCCTTGGTGGATTGAATAGGATGGGTACACATTTAGAACATTTGGTGAGTTGGTGTAAGCGGTACCATGGATCCGTACGGGGAACAGCAGACCAGCAGGGAACCCCCATGAATCAATGCCTATAGAGACCGCGAGGGATCATCTACCCTCCACAGGTTGAGTGCCCGTCCACCTTATCATCCCTCCCTATTTGAGATTGTGCGGTGAGCCATGTTGAATTACCTCTATACCCATATCGTGGTAACTGGAAATGAAAATCCATCTGCTCATATTAGGGATTTTGAGGAGGTTGTACTACAGGAGGTATGAGTGGACATCGTTCTTGAAATAAAGGCATTTCCGTGACTCTTAAGGGTGAGACGAGAGATGTGAACACGACTCATTTGAGGCTAGAGACCGTCCCAGAGTTGAGGAATTTTGGTACATGAAATTTGATTCTTAGAAAAGTTCTTGATTACTCCTGAGTATGGTGAAAGCCCGAATTTATACCTTTTGCGGCCTCGGGATGGTGAGGGATTTTTGCTGCCCGGTGTTAGGAGGGTTATGAAACCATCGGTGCATATCCACATAATACAGGTTTGACCACATGGATATTTGATTCTTTCACTTCTATAGTTGCCAATGCTCTTGCCATGAGACAACTCTTAGAGGCTCATGTGTGGGGAGACTTTTTAAGCAAACATCTACGATGAAACCACATGGATTTTTAGTGCATTAATTTGAAACTTCTAAGGGAGTTAGGATGAGCTTAGCCACTGGAAATGCAGATAGGATGAGACCACCCAGTCTGACAGCCAGGAGGATGTATCTGTACTGAAGAGAAAATAGAATGAGAGTGGGATTTCGGCCCCTGAGCTAGGAAGTGGAGGAACTTGAAAACACAAAACGGCTCGAGGTGCATGCGATGTGAAATCTGCCTGATCTGATCACGCAATTTCAATCCCACCGCACCAGCCAGGCAGTGTCCTATGGCCCCTGCAGTGAAGGATTTGATGTCGGAATGTTGCTGCAAACCTTTGTAGGAATAATCTGAAGCCACGACAATCAGTACTCCATATGGTAATACCTACAATTCGATTAGGAGAATCACACTAATCTAGCATAAGAACCTTCAACATGCACTTGGTACTTAAGCCTCGAGTTTAGTTTCCTCCACGATCCTGACAACCACCATCCTCTTCTCGATGCGAAATGAGCCATATTGAATTTGAAGTAAAATTGGTAGAGGCGACTTTGTTGAGAGAACAAGAGGGCTGTGTCACTTAGTGGCACAGGGATTGATGATCTTTATCAGAGAATCCGTTGAATAAGAGAATAGATGGGCTTGAGAGGCAATCTCAACTTTGAAAGAGTCAAATATCTCTGATATTCAATCACAGATCAGCAAGTTCTGAAATCTGAGGAGATGGGAGGGTTTCATCACAAGCGTTCAAATCCATAAAGGAATTCATGAGATAGGATTATCCAACAGATCGAGAATGGATGAGGTAAAGGCCGCCAATCACCACTGAGAGTGGAAAGAGGTTATTCAAGCCTATGCCAAGGCTTTGTTAAAAGCCTCAAACGGGGAGAAGAATTGCAACGAGCTATTCTCTAGGAGGATTGATGAAATACCGCAGCCCTACCTCGGGTTCTAAGCACTTCGAGAAGAAGAGAAGAGCAACTCTTCAAAGCGGGCATTCTTGAGGTTTTACTAGGCAAGTGGATGCATTCTCGAGGTTTTAAGGCAAGTAGCGTTAACATACCTTTATCGACCTAATCAAATGTCCCCGCTTATGCAAAATTTTCAAAGATCTGCATTAATCAAAAGGGATTAGTATCGAGAAGAAGGCATTTCACCGAACATGTCGCGCTATAATCCAAAGCAACACCCTCACAAATACAAAGATCCCGGATCTCCACTTCGCCTGCTAATATTGGTGGGAATTGCATAGAAAAGTCCTTGTTTGATTTAGAGCGTTGTGAACCTAACAACGTATTCAGACATAAGGCAGTTTAGGTGAACTTAAACCCACAACATCACACTCCTTACTGGGTCATAGATCCGTGAAAACTCCTAAGGGATAGTTGAGGATGTCTTGCTTTAAGATGCATAAATTTACTACCCAAAAGATTTCAGGGTACTGATGACTAACCAATTGCTAAAGTGAACCCAATCATGTACCAATCATCTTAGAAGACCATCGCCACCGCCAATGCAATAATAACAGTTTAATGTGGAGTCAAGGTGCAATTAACTTTTGGTAACATGACTAAGTGGAGTTGAATATCTTTTCATTCAACAACAAACATGAGTCATAGAAATTGAAAATCAAATTTCAATGAGTCGTTTCACCTGGACGCGTGCGTGAAAATACAATACTCAGAAATGCAAGGAGTGATCAGCCAAGAAAAATGAAGATATATCAAGTTTTGGCCATCAACACTCCATCAGAAACTAATTGCACAATTCCACAATACACGAGGAGTATATCAACAATCGTCACCTAAATACTGAATGAATTAAATTTCGTAACCCGCAGGTCGGGAGAGTGAGATTATCCTCCTTGACCCTCCTTGAGCACTCTGGTAAATTGAACTGGTTCAGGTTCTCAAAACCAAATTGCGCTTCAACAATTTTGTTTTTGTTATTTAGTCAATTTCCATTTTAGCTATTTTTAGTATGTTTCTTAATTTAGCAATTTCTCATTTTAGCAAGATGGTAAGTATTTTATATTATCTCATTAAATAATTAGATATATTCTATTTCCTAACTTAATTTTTAATTTACTTAATAATATATTAATTTCATTTTAACTTTAAAATTTGAATTATGCGGTGTACTGGTGTGAACTAACCGCTTAAAAATAGCAAAATTGGTGACGACTCTACCGTCGCTATGTTTATATAGACAGGGAGGCTGCCTTAGAATGCCACTACATTCTCCCCTCCCCAAGGTGTCTCGAGCTTCCACAAATTCGCCAGCCCCTAGGTCACCAGATCCCAAAGATCGGGTCAGCCCTCGCATCCCAAAATGATCGTGACTCATCCCGAGCCTTAAATTCGAGCAATACCTGCAGAGCCCCGACTGATGACGGATCCGGCAGGCGTGCTGAGCCAGTGCAGATTGCGCCCACCACATCGCGCACTAGGCCCGGTTACCACCGCTGTACTGTCCACCTGCGCCCGCCTCAAAGATCCGGGCCATTTCTCTCGAGCCCCTGTTTCGTTAGTTCGGGGCTATCTCCAATGCATAAATAAGATTCGTTCACTTTGTTTGTCGTGGTGATTCAAGAAATTCCGTAGAGCCTTCGTCTGGGCATACAAAGGCAAAGCAGTTTATATTTCAAGTGAGTCGAGCCCTTTAGCATTTTATTCTCGCTGGGAGCACTTACATGGTTCAGACTTCCTGGTGGGTCCTGCCTCGACCTGTGCGAGATCTAAAGACGCCCGAGAGAGTGGGCCCCAGCCAGTCCCACTCCTCGAGAGCCACCCGTCCCCGAGGCCACCGACGAGCCTGGATTCAGACGCTACTGTGACACTACCGGATCCCGCCCCATCATCGTACCACTGAGGAGAGTTAGAGGGTCTTACCTCCTGCTTTCGCCCGTGATATCTGGGCCCAGCGAAGCCATCTTCCACCGTGCCCCCACCATCTCCGCCTCCAACCACTGTAGGCGACCTATCAACACAGCCTATCACGGCCGCGATCAGAGGCCCATGTTCAGAGGAGGCCCCATCTCTGGAACGCGACATAATGTGTAGCCGACCATTTCACAGGAGTCGCTCTAATGACGCTCCTCGGATTGATGGTCGACCCCAGATACCGTGAGTCAGCGTGATTGGATCGAGAGGCATTCGCTCCTCCCATTTACGACTCCACGACGCTCTACTACCCGAGCCGGTCCGATGCGCTTCTACCACTCCATGACCTCCTGGATGCAGACAGCCCACCTGAGATCCATTTCAGGATAGATGACCGCCGAGGTGTACCTCACCCAGCCAGGTTATTCTCTCGCAGCCTTTGAGATCGCTGCGACACCGGGCCAAGAATGCCGAGGTCATAGATCGGGCCACTCCTCCGCCCCGTGAGCGATGGTTAGAGACCGGGGCCAGGATGCTACACCGGTCCACTTTTATCTGAGGCGCCTTCCACTCATATGCCGCCATCACCATCTCACGCAAGACTTGTTTATTCCTCCGCAAAGATTATGCGCAGAAGCGGGCCCATCTCAGGTATCAGACCGGATCTCGGGCACTTCCTCGGGTTTAGCCCCATCCGAGATGGTGATGACTTCACCCATACCAAGAGAAGGTCCATAGAGACTCCTACACGAGCAGAAAGAGAGGCATAATGTACCTTATACCGAGGCTTCTTTCTCCAATGTTCCCGAAAGCAGATGGACAGAGGAGCCTGGATGTGAGATGCGAGACACCGTCTGCTGTGTAGTAGCAAAGTGGACCTGCTATGACTATGCCCGGGCCCATTTCCTACATACGCCAATGAGACCAGGAGGAGGTACCGGGTGAGGAGGGTCGAGGACAAAATACGAGATGATCTGACCTACTCCTCGTAACCCGAGGTACTGCAGGAGTCCCACCTGCTTCGCATCGCTCACCTCCATCTCCCCCCACACCACCTGCACCACAGATCCGCAGATGCTCCCGGCCTTCATATTCAAAGACACCAACACCAGAGATGGCACCCAGTTAGTTCTGAGGAGGACGGCTGGAGCGGATGGATGCGACTGCACACTGAAGAAATTAATTAGCAACCCAAAGATGCAAGACATGACCGCAGATCGGTTCTCGAAATGAGGCCACTTCATGGGACAAACGCCATTCCATGCTTCACTGTGACTGGCAATCACCTGGCCTTCCTCATGATCCTCACTCCCGAGAGAGCTCGCACCGATGCACCTCATTGATATCCCTGCAGCACTGCAAAGAGTTTCACCACCACCACCACAAAGAGTGAGGTGTTGGTCTCTTTGATTTATATAGTTTCAAATTTTTATCAATCACTACTAATTTTTTGATTATGATTTTTTGACAATATGTAGGCAGGATATGTTTTGTGTAGCTCGTTATGCATGTATTGGGCTATTTTGTTATATCAAAAGCGTTTCAAGATTATATATGTATATATATATATTCAGCTTTTTGCATATTGTGTTTACTGTGTCCCCTATGTACAAGTATGTGTTTTTCTTTCCAACTACATAATTAAATTGCTTCAAATTGAACAATTGAATTGCTTCAAATTGGACAATTGAATTGCTTCAAACTGGACAATTGAATTGCTATAAGCTGGATGATTGAATCATCATGTTTTCACTTCTATGCTAGAACAAATTCCATGCTTGACCAACTTAATACCATACCAAAGATGCTCAACTTAAAAATTTCCCCTTATGATATTTCACACACTCACTCTAGATTGCTTCAATAGGATGTAAATTTGTATGCCTCCTTCCACTTTGCAAAACCGCCTTAGGTATGTTGACAACCTAGAATTCTGGGCTTGAAAGACAAAGAATTGAAGACCAATGTTGTCTTCCAAAAAGGAAAAGAAAAAGAAAAAGAAAGTTAAGAAAAGAAGAATAAAATCGTGGTTTTGCTTTGAAACCCGAGCACGGTCCGAGGGGTGTGGCGCGATGAAGCCTTTAAACCCATGCTCCTGCCTTCATCGTCGGGAGTCATCGATTCAGGTTCGCTATAATGGGTGGATAGGTAGAATTTAGCGAATTGTGTGCTGATTTTCAAGCCGCTGAAGTCCCGGTGAAGCTTCATGAGTTAGTGGTCTTGATCCTTTGGCTTGATGCAATAAACCTTAATTGTTGGGAGTCGCTTCTGGGTGGACCTCCGCTACATGACTTCGTGAAGTTTGATTTTTAAGCATTGCATCCTACAATATAATCGAGAAAGCAAGAGAAGTGTAACCAGTCTTCTATCTTAATTGTTCAATGTTTTAAGGCCATGTCAATGCTAGGTTGGGGAAACAAATTTTGCATTTTATTGATCAATCAGATACAAATGAACCATTAGACTTGTGTGGAAATCCCGCTTGAAAATCATGGAACAGGCAGCACTTAAAAATTGTTCTCTATGGATTTTATTCAGATATAGGTTTTCAAAATGTCAGATTTCAATTGTTCACTTTAAAGTAATGTTAGCTCAGAGTATAAGTACAATAACCTTTGGAAACACAACCTTTTGAAAATCACTACATGTAATCTCAATTTTATCTTGTATCAAGTAAGGACTAGCAACGCTTCGTCGGGGGTGTGATTGAAGGCTCGTGCAAGTGCAATTTCAACCCTATATTAGAGTAGGTTTTGGCAATTTTTTGATCATTAATCATGTCATATATCCGAATTGAAGTGTTCATGTTACCTTAGTAATTTATACCAACTCGAGGTGTTTTGGTTGTTTTGTAGACTTTTATACACATTTGGACTTCAACCTCAATGCAAATGATCGATCACGAGGTTGGAAGTTTAGTCTCAAACATCAACAAGCCTAAAAATCATAAAACAAAGGTAAGGCAGTGTTGAAATGAGGTGTTGAAGATAGGATGGGAAGCAGAAGAAGAATGAAGAATGCAAGCTGACTCGCGAATCAATCTAATCTGGCGAATTTCGCAAACTAACTCGCAACTGCTCGCACCAAGACAAATTGCGAAATTGCCAGTCAATCCTAGACTGCATTTGCGCAATTAAGCCACCGATAATTTCGCTGAAGGCTAGCTAAATTTCGCGAAGCAGCGAAATTTCAACATTACAATTCGCTTAAAGCATTGCCAAATTCGCTAAAGCCTTGCCAATTTCGCTAACCATTGCCACCCGCTAATCCCTGCCAAATCTGCACTAGCGAAATTTCTCACTCTAGCGAAATTTGCGTGCCTTGTCATCCTTCCTCAATTAGCCGCAACCGCCTTCCAAACTTGGTTTATTACCCAATTGTCCTATAAACTTAGCCTAGTTATTGTGGTTTTTGGTAGTTTCATACTTCGAGGAGGCTTGCAAATACTCTCTACACCAGAATAAAGGAGGGGATAGAAGGTGAATAATAAGTTTTTGTTGATTTGTGTTATTTTCTTTTACTGCTTTGTAAATGTTTTTTAGGTCTGCTTTTATTTCTTTCTCTCTTCTCTCTCTTTCTTTCTCTCCTCATACTAAAGCAAACACACTCTCGAGGATGACAACTAAGAGATAAAGTTTACATAAGCCTCCTTCTTTGAAGAGGAAGGAAGCTTAGCTTGTGGTGGGGCATATGCAGCGTTGTCCTCTTGCATTAAAAAGCTACGTGGTAGTGTATTTATGGCTCTTATTCAAACTTAGCCGCATAACATGATGTTATTGATTTGTCCAATATCATGCTTTAGAATCATGTTCTTTAGATGGTTTTACGAGCCTTCAGATAATATTTACATGTTAGGTTCTTCAAATTAGGTTAAATAACATTTATCATATTATTTTGGCCAATATTCTCCATGTTTTGTGATGCAAAGGCTCTGGAGATGCACCCGCTGTTTGTATGGTCTTTACGAGCCTCTAAAATGATAATTAAATGTTGTGGATTTTAAACTAAAAGGGGCCATAATCGCATGCTATCTGCTTTAACTCAAATAGAGATGTTTCAAGGTGAGGTTTATAGTTGGGGTAGATCCTGTTATGCATGATCATATGTTGCATGTCATAACGCGAGGATAAAACTCGAGGACACTTGTTTGCCCTTAACTTTGCTGTCGTAACCTAAATCTTCAAAGTTAACTTTTTTCTTAAGACTTTAACTTTCGCTTTTACAATTTTCTAGCCAAACCATTCCACCGCTTTTGGAAGTCACAATTCCAAAGAGTCCAAGTAGAAAGCCTTACCTTCGTGCACTTATGCAAATCCATTTCTAGGATGAAAACCCATCCTCTTGTTCACCTTAGACTACTATACGCAAAGAGCTTGACTACTACAGAGGAGTGAACTTAGGTATATAAATATTATGTTGATTCAAATTTCACCACTGTGGCACGACCACTCGCCTTGACATTTCGCTCGCTAAGCCGTAGTTTATATTATCAAAATTTTCAAAAGAAAGCAAAACTATTAAAGTTTCCTATTTTTAAAATCTTCTTTTTCTAAAGAAGCTTTCTAAAATAAGCAGGTTTCTAATGATCTACATTTAGGTGATCTGAAATTCCAATTTCTGGAAAAGGCAAAATTGTAATTTCGATAAAAATCCGAAATTTATTCTTAGATCTCACGATTTAAACTGATTTCACTGAATCGTCTGAAATCTAGCTAGCACTTCAAATTTCGTCGAATTCGGAGAGTAGAGAAATGATGGAAATGGATGGCCGAGATAGTGCCGAATGTCAAAACTGGGGAAAGAAGGGACATAGATGACATTAAATAAAAGAATAAATGATAATGGGACAAGATAGCCTTACCGCTGGACTATCTTCCTTATGAAATGAAGCAAAACGTAAAAGAAAAGGACGGGATGCAAAAGAGTCGACTTTGATACTTGGGAGAGAGAAATATCTGACTTTCTCTAAAATATCGCGATCCACCACTCCAAGTCGTTTAGACATGAAGAAAGTCATTTCATGCATTGAGATCACGTTGCGGCAATTCTAAGCCAGGAGTTTTCGACTAACTCTCAGGAGGTGGGTTTCACCCTTACTTGAGTTTTTATAATTTTATTTGGCGTTTTATGCAATGTTTCCTTTGTTTGGTCTGAGGCCTCAACGCCGCTTTGATCAGTTCCAAAACTCGGGACCGCTATTGGAAATTTCGACATTTTGGTCACTGCGGGTTGTTGGGGACTGATTTGGTATTTGTATGATAATTTATGGAATAAACTATGTATTGGTTTGTATGGGAGGCCAAAATGGCTGGTGAAATCTCTGCCCGCTGCATGAACTGATGATCGTGATTCACGGAATAAAAGAATCCCAAGGTTTCACTGTTCATAGGAATAGTGTTCACAAAATATTTTTGTGAAAATGTGCTTGGTTGAGTAATTCAAATCGAATTGCTCGTGCTTGATAATTAGCCCAAGTGAGATAATTTTTGGTGTAATGAATTATGAATTGTACAACATGCCTGTGGTGATTTTTTAATTATGTGAATATATGCATGATTATATTTGCATGTGTTATAGAATTGTAAACGGAATTACATCATGCATTCCATATGCACCGGGGAACCTAGAAAACTATAGGAATGAGTGCATGAGGGGATTCTTTGAGAGAATGATTTGAGGGTCGACTAATAAATAAAAATTACCTGAGTGTCCATTATAATATCGAGGTAGTCCATATATAAAATATCAATCGCCTGAGTTTACTCCAATCGATATACATCGGCAGAAATCCACCAAATATAGCATCGGAGACAATCCACTATTTATATCGGAGGGTAGTCCATAAATAAGAACAAAGAGCTTTGTTAAAATAATGTTTCTCTTGCGCTAGCTAGGTAAGTGTGAGGGAGTTGGTGAGGACTCTGGTGCTGAGCTATGTCTGCAGACATTCAAGTAGGATCAAGCGCATTCGCTTGAATGTGTGTGTTTACTTTCTGAGCATTGCATATGCACTTAGGTGGAGAGAAACATCAGGTAATTCCCACTCACCAGCATTAGTCACCCCGCCAAGGGAACATATTTCTCGTGTACAAGGAGCTTAATTTATGGTGACTACCAGCCTTTGAGGTCGCTACAAAGCCGTCAGGGCTTTGGTTTCATTTTTATACATGTATTAAAACTGATTTTGTTATATGTTGTAAAGAGTAAACAATTAACTTTGTAAATTATGGTAAGAGAAGGATATGTTTATGACATATGTTGTGAGTATAAATGCAGGGCTCAAGAGGTCATTTACTCAGATAGTTACATGAGACCTCAAGGCATTACCGATGTTGATCGATGGTGTGATGTATTTGCATGTGCCTTATGGCAAATGAGATCACTGATGCCATGAGGCACTACAACCCGACATCCTAATTAGGTGCATTCCATGTGCCGACGGTAGGCCTAACACCTCCTGACGCACATTACAACCTCATAGTTTCATATAATCTTTCATAATCTAATACTCATTCAGATTTTTGACATTTTTTCTGTAATATTTCTATTTCTTCTAAGTAGGTGTTATTGAGAGGGAAGTGGGAGAAAAGTGGGGAAATCGTGCATTCATTAGTATGTGTAAAATACACTATTAATAAGGATGATTTGAAAATTTTACTAATGAGCAATAAATAATTATATCTCATATTTGTTTTACACTGGTCAAGGACTTGTGATAGATCATAAAACTTTAAAATGGTCTAGGATGATTTGTGTCATTAGGAAGAACTTTCCATGTTTTAAATATTCATGTTCTATGGCTTTGTAAACAACATAGAAATAAATTTGTACTATTATTTTATTTTTATAAAATATTCAAATATCTATTCAAACAGGCTTATAAAATATTTTCTATCTAGATTTTTGTTGATCTGGTTATTAAATACTTGGATTAAACTTATCCATAGATTACTCATTATACATTTTGTTATTCGTCTAATTCTATATGTAGAGAAATTAAGTATGTTATTTTTAGGATATGACTTAAGAGGAATTTTTCCTAAAAGTAAATAATTCTTTCTAGAAATGTAAAAAATTTAACTGATTAGTCTACTAAAAGAATTGCTAAGTTATTGTCTTTCCTTTTATGTTTTATTTATATTTTTACACCATGTTAATTATTCTTCTCAGAAAATTTAACTATCTCCTTAAAGATCTTTTTTCATTTTTTAGTTTATAGAATTATTTCATTGCTTCATATTATGCTTATAGTAATTTCTTTGAAATTATGAAAACTCAAAAAATTATATTACATATATTATTGCTAAGATTTCTTTGCATCTATACTACTTATGTTTCCTTTTCTTATACTTTCTCACTAGTATATCTATTATTTTTTTTCTCTTCTCGAATATTTATAGTTTTGCTAAGAGTATAACTTCCTCTTATAAATTATTCATTAAGCTTTTATTATCAAATAATCATTTATTAGTGGTAATGCTAAAGGTGGTCATTTGTTACTATAATTTTTAACTAGATATCTTCTATTAAAAGTATTTTTGCCCATTTTTTTTCGACTCTCTAAATAAAGGTCTCATATTCTTATTTGCCTTTTATGTCTTGCATACTTAATAACTTAAAATTTATGCAATTCTTTGTTTCCTCTATTTATCTGAAATTTAAGATTTTTCTCGAGAGTGTGGTTGTAGTGAGGCTTGTCCTTTCCTATTGCTACCCAAAAATTTTATAGTGGTTTCCGAAAAAGTGTATTTTAGGTTTACCACTCATGATACTCATGTTGTTCAAAATTTTAAATACACCGAGATGTCTCTTGTGTTACTTTTGAGCTTCACTATAACTAATCGAATTATTTATATGGTTGTTAAAGAATCATATTCCTATAGAGGCTCTTTGAAATATAGAGGATGCATTTTTTAAATTAAAATGGCATAATCTAGTTCAAAATACCGACATGAAAGCTCGCCTGTTTGTGGGCATTTTAACTTGCCAAAATACCGATTTATCAGCCAAATTTACTAAATACATTGCAATTTTAATTTTTCCTAGTAAATATTCTTAGTAGGTATATCATAATGATCGCCTTCTCCTCGTATTATCATATTTACTAGGAAAAAAATTAAAATTTGTAATATTTTAGTAAATTGAATATAAATCTAGATTTTGGCAAGTTAAAATGCATAAAGATAGTGTACCTTGGACACTTTTTCATGTCTAGAAGGACATTTTGAATTGCTAGTTATGTCATTTGGTTTAAAAAATGCACCCTCTATATTTCAAAGAAAAATGGATAGTATATTTAGGGAATATGATTGTTTTGTAGCCATATATATAGATGATATATTAGTTTATAGTGAAAACAAAAAGTAACACATAGGACATCTCTAATTAGTAAACCTAAAATGCAACTTTTTCAAACTACTATAGAATTTTTAGAGGTAGTAATAGAAAGGGACAAAGAAAATACAAAACTACATATATAAAAAAATCTTAAATTTTCCGCATAAAATAGAAAAACAAAAGAGTTACGTAAATTTTAGATTATTAAATTGCAAAAGACCATTCATAAAAGACTTAAATTTGCGTAACCTTATTTAGTAAAGAATGTTGGGAATTTGCAAAAATATTTAACCAAGATGGTATTAATCTAATTAAAAAGATTAAAACTATAGTAAATAAAATTACTACATTTAGGCATTACCACTAATAAATGATTATTTGATAATAGAAACTAATGGATGTAGTTTAGTATGGGAGCCAGATTTCTAGCAAAAATCGCAAAATATTCAAGAGAAGAAAATAAAAAATTTGTACATATACTAGTGGAAAGTATAAAGAAAAAGGAAACATAAGTAGTATAAACAAAGGTATACTAGCAATAATATATGCTTTAGATAATTTTAGGATTTTCTAATTTCAAAAAGGAAATTACTATAAGAATGCATAAGAAGAATAGTAAATTCTATAAACTAAAAATGAAAAAGCATCTTCTCAAGGAGATTGTTAAATTTACATAAAGAATATTAACAAAGTAAAAATAGAAAATGTAACTTATAAAAGGAAAAGATAATATTTAAAAGAGATTCTTTCGAGTAGACTAATCAATTAATTTTTCGTTATAGATGGACAATAAATTTAAATTATTCCAAAACCCTATACGTATCAAGGGACAATTAATGTATTTATTTTTGGGAAAATTCTCTTAAGTCATATCCTAAAAGTAACATAACTTTCGAATTTGCTACTACAAGTAGAATTAGATGAAGAACAAAAATATATAATAGATAATCATGGATCATTTTTTAATCAAGTATTTAATAACCATATCAACAAAATCTAGATAAAAATACTATAACTTGTTTGAATAGTCTATATGAATATTTTCTATAAAGAGAATGATGGTAGTACAAATTTTAATTTCTATATTGTTTACCTAAGGTCATAGAACAAGAATATTTAAAACATGGGAAGAAGTTCTAATATTTCAACTCATCCTAGACTCATTTTAAAGGTTTTATGATCTATCACAAGGCTCGACCAAATAAAACAAATATAGGAAATAATATTTATTAGCCCATTAATCAAGAAATTTTTAAATCATCATGATAATAATTATTTAAATTTTGCACAAACTAGTCAGACATCTGATTTAGTACATGATTTTCCTTCAGGGTTGAAAGAATTGAAAGTACAGATGGAGGAGTGAATAAGTGGCTGGTCGTGCCGAGTACTTCATCTTAGGGAGCCTCTGCTCTATCAGGGAAGAAAAGGATGGAAGTCTGAGATTGTGTATTGATTACAGAGAGTTGAATAAAGTGACAATACGAAATCAATACCCGCTTTCACGGATTGATGATCTTTTTTATCAATTACAAGGAGCGTGGGTATTTTCGAAAATTGATCTGAGGTCAGGTTACCATCAATTAAAGATCCGGTCAGAGGATGTTCCCAAGATGTACCTTTCATAACACAAAAGATAGGCATTAATAGTTCTTAGTCATACTCATTTGACTAACTAATGCCCTGGGGCCATTTTTATGGATCTTATGAATAAGATCTTTTAGCCTTATTTAGATTTACTTTGTTATAGTATTCATTGGATGACATTTTGATCTATTCGTGCAGTAAGGAAGAACATGAGGAGCATCTAAGAGTTATTTTGGCGTATTCGAGGGAAAATTAGCTATATGGCAAATTCAGAATGCCGCTATGGTTAGATAGTGCGTTGCCGAGGACATGCATTTCAAAGTGGAGGGGTCGTTGATCCTCAAAAGATTGAGTCAATTGTGAAATGGAAACCACCTACGAATGTGACAGAGATAATGGAATTTTCTGGCTCAGCCGGGTACTAGCAGAAATTATAAGGGTTTTCGGCATACCCTTTGACTAAATTGGGACAAGGAAAGAGGAAAAGTTTGTATGGTTTAGGCATGTCGCAAAGCTACAACTAAAACGGAAATGACCTCGCTCTAGTTCTTACACTTTCGCTGTAAGGTGATGGATATATGCTGTATTGTGATGCTTCCAGGCAAGGCTTAGGGTGTGTGTTAATGCAACATGAAAATGTGATAGCATATGCTTCGAGACAATTGAAGAAGTATGAACAGAATTATCCGACACATGACCTAGAGCTGGCTACTGTGGTGTTTGCTCTATAGATATAGAGGCATTACTTATATGGGGTTCCATGCAGAATTTTTACATATCACAAGATCCTGCAATATTTATTCACATAGAAGGAGTTAAATATGAGACAGAGGAGATGGTCAGAGCCTATTAAGATTTTGAGTGTACTATTGAGTACCATCCGGGAAAGGCAAATGTGGTAGCTGATGCTTTCAGTAGGAAATCTACAGGTTCCATATCTCACTTAAAGGCTGTATACCTCCCTAGACTTGTGGAATTGAGGTCTTTAGGTGTGAGACTAGAGTCAGACTGACATCGGGAGCTTTACTAGCTGCATTTCATGTTCATCCTGCATTGATAGACAGATAAGGAGCCAGACTCAAGATCCGACCGTGATTAAGTTGAAAAGGAAGCCGAGTCCTGGCAACAAGGACACCGAGCGATGGTACATTGATGATGGGTCACAAGTCAGGCGTATCGTGATGTGGGAGAATTAAAGAAAGAAATTATGGAAGAGGCTCACTCTTCTGCATATGCGATGCATCCAGGAAGCATAAAAATGTATCATACCTTGAGAGAACACTACTGGTGGAGGGGTATGAAGAAAGATGTTGCAAGAGCTCTATCTCCATATAGCCCTATCTACGAAGTTAAGGCTAAAGATCAAAGATTCGCAGGCCTATAGTCCCTTCCGATCCTCGCGGAAATGGGAAAATCAATATGGATTTCGGTGGGTAGGACCACATGCCGCAGTGGTTATGACGATGGGTGATTGCTGATAGATTGACTAAAATCACCCATTTCCTACCCATGAAAAACAAGCTTATCACTTGAGAAGTTGGTCTAATCAGATGTAAAAAAGAGATTGTATGACTTCACTAAGACAAGATCAATAGTAATTTACGTGAGATCCACGATTTACTTCCCGATTCTAGCCCAGCCTATAGAGAGCTCTAGGTACTAGGTTACATTTCGCGACGCTTCCATCCTCGCATGGATGGCCAATCAATAACCATACGCATATTGAAGATATGCCTGCGTTTACGGTTAGTGCGCTTTCTAATCTGGAGTTTGGATAGACATCTACCATTAATGGAGTTTGGCTCTACAACAATAGTTATCAACTGGCATTGAAATGGCGCCTTTACGAGGCCTTATATGGAAGTGTAGAACCTAATATGTTGGATGAGGTAGGTGAGAGAAAATTGCCAGTCCAGAATTGTTCAGTCATTATAGATAATGTTATTTATCGTATAGATTAAAATAAGACAAGATCGATAAAAAGCAGCCGACAACCGAATGAGAGATTTAGAATTTTGTGGGGATCAGTATTTATGAGGATATCACCCCTCGAAAGCAAGTTTTTCACATTCAAAAGAAAGGGAAGTTAAGTCCCCGCTATATGGACCTATATGATTGTGGAAAGAATCGGGGAGGTAGTATATCAAATGAGGTCACACCGACCGCCATAATACATGATGTCTTTCATGTTTCTATGCTTCGAAAGTATATGGCAGATCCTTCACATGTGTTAAGAGATCAACCAGTTGAATTGAAAGAAGACTTGACTTATGAAGAAAGACCGGCTCGTATTGGGTCGATCGAAAAGGATTTATTCTTCTTAACAAAGTAATTCCTTTAGTGAAGGTGTCAGGATGAATCAATTTCCAAGTAGAGGAAGCAAATACGGAACGTGAAGCACGGGATGCATCAAAGATCCACACCTCAGCTTTAGTCGTATGAAAATTAAATTTCAAGGACGAAATTTTATAAGGAGGGGTAAATTGCAGACCCCGAATTTAAGGCTCTAATGAATAGTAAATTTTGTTTTCGATGAATATGTATTTGACTGGAAACAGTCAAATAAATAGTAATCTTCTAAAAAAGAAGCCCTGAAGAATAAAAAATGTTCAGAATAAGGTATTGAGTCTAAAGGAACTGAAACAGATTAAAACGAAATTATTTTTAGGGGTGAAAATGCAATTTTTCTTAAAATGGCAAACTGAGACTTTGCTACTCTGAAAAATCTAAAAATTCCATAGATTCGATGACAAACGAACTTCATTGTTGAATTCGCCTCATGAAATCTAGTCACCTAAGTAAATTTCGTTTGAATTCCGGTGACGAATTTTCACGAACCGAGATTTATTACATCGAGTGGACTTTAAAACGAGAATTTTAAAAATCTCAAAATGTGTCAAATATTTAAAGAATGTCCATTTAAAATAGATGAAACTAAAACCGGGACTAAATAAATTATTTCGGGACGAAAACAGAACCAAAGAAGTGTGACATGTGGTGTGACGTGAGTCACGTGTCCACACTATAAATAGTCTAAAAAAATCTAAAATATCAAAATGTCTCATTTGGTCTAAGATCAAACCGTAAGAGAGAGGGAGAGAGGGAGAGAGAGAGAAAAGTAATCTTCTCTCTTCGATTCACGAGTTTTCGTCGGTCGGATCTCGTTGGGTCAAGAGTTAAATTTGCTTTACGTGACGAGAGATATGCGGTACCTAATCACAAGATTTCGCAAGGTTCAAAGCTCGGGGGGTTTTCACAAAAACCGAGAAAGGCGGTGTCCCTTGAACTCACTCACTGAGGTAGCTTTTCCTACTTTGCATTTCTCGTTTGCGGCATGTGTGTCCATGGAGATGTCATTCCGCTTTTTCTTCCACTTATGATCAGATTTCGGCTGATGACGTGGTCATCACTCATCCGACCGGGAGCGATTCAAATTGTTAGTTAAATTAATAGGATTCGACAGAGAATATATCTCATCAAATAGGTCTATCCAAATTCACCCTTTAGACTCGTAGCTCCATTCAAAATGGAGTCTATGTTCGCATTTTCCCCGTTCGCTTTTGCACCAAGGACTGTAATTGGGTCATAACTCGTCATCACTCATCAAAATCGAGGATTCAAATTTCTCGATAATCAGAATCGACAGAGAACATATCTCCGTGAAATAGGTATATCAAAATTCCAACACTTTGGAACTCAGAAATTGATTCAAAATGCACCAACACACTAATTCTCGGTTGGGACACAATGGTCATGGCCTCCAATTTCGGAGGCCATAACTTCTTCATTCGAACTCCGTTTTTGGTGTTCTTGGACTCTATGGAAAGCTCATTGAGTCAATATTCCAGCCATGTTCCTGTAGAGGACAGTAGATGATCAAAACATGGCTGAAAATTTTACAGTTTTGCACCAAAGTGCAAATTGCTTGGTTATGTCATTTGAATAGTTTAGTTTTGACATGACCATTTCAGTACGTCGTGGGCTATCAGATGGGGTAGTAATTTCCATGAGTTAGCATAAGAAAATTATGAGAAACAAAAGAGGTTGAGTTCAATTGATTTTAATCAATTAGAAGTGATTAAAGGCTTAAAGGTTGTTGGAAAGTATATTATAGTTAATGGTTTAATTGAACATGATTAAGTATGGATGTTAATGGATTTTATGGATAATGTGACTTGTAGGAGGGGAAGGTGATTAAGGACAAGTGTGAGGTGAAAATTTTGTTTAAAGAAGGAAAATGGCTTAAATTACTAAGGTGAGAGAAAATGTAAATGTTTATGAAAAATAAAAAAATTAAAAATTAAAAATAATATATATATATATATATATATATATATATATATATATATATATATATATATATATATATATATATATTAATGTTTACCAATGTATATGTTTTCTTTACTATTTATGTTATAAATGTTCAAATGAAAAGAAAGGAAATGTGGTTTTCTTGACTTTAAATTATGTTGAGAAAATATGAAATGAGTATGGTTTCCATAGTTTTATAAAGCATGTGTTGAGAAAAAAAAAATGAAATGATTATGGTTTCCATAGTTTTATAAAGCATAATTTATGGTTTCCATATTAAATGAAATGTTTATGAACATATATTCTATATATATGTGTTTATATGAAAATGTTTGAATCCATGATTACCCTATGTTACAAAGATAAAGTTAAAAGAAAGTCGACTAAAGTACTTTACGCGTGCATGGTACATGGGAAAGGATAGGATTTTGTTTATAGAGGGAAGGGAAGAGTGATGCATATTTCCATGCACGTGAAAAGTACGAAAAGTTTACCAATGCATAATGTGATTTATTCCATAGTGCAATGATATTTAAAAGAAAGGCACGATTTATCGGAGGTTCCTTTTGGGCCATCGGTGATCGTAAGACTGTTTCCTCGGAGGTTCTTTCATGGACCAATGATGGTTAACTGTGACACCCCCGACCTCGGGGTCCGTGGACAATCCGTCAACCCGCGGAATACATGTAACCATTGAGTGTCTCAATGGCTCAAAGTGAGTACCCTCTGCCTGAGACCAAACATGAAAGTAAAAATGGCCACCGCCTGTACCCATACATCCATACTCACCAAATATAACCAACTATATTACAATAGTTTCAAGAGTTAACTACATCTTTTATACAACATATCAAAATTAAGCATTTTAATACATGTTTTACAAAATATAATCAAAAGCCACATGCCTGCTTTCTTCTCAAAAGCTTACCAGTGAGTGTCGCTTCCGAAGCCACTCCCTCAGACTTTAAAAGGGGGATCCCACGATTTCCAGGTAGAACAAATGACTAAAAAGAGTTGAATTTTCCTACATGTGTTACTTCCTCACCTATGCTCATGCAATGAGCACACCAACATTCAAGTAAAACACGATGTCCCTACTAAATGTCTATATGTTATGGATGAGAATGTGACTCACCCATTCCCACATCTCGAGTCCTCACTGACTCCCTCACGCATATCTAAGCCAAGTGTGAGAAAACCCCGTTTTCAAAACAAAAGGTTTTTGTTCTTGAAAACATAATGTCAATTTCCGATAAAATCTATTGGACAACCATCCGAGGTGAATTACTGGGTAACTCTCCGAAAAAGTCATGGGTCTTCCTCCGAGATGGGAACTCACTGGACAACTCTCCAAGGCAATTTTTTGGAAAATCTTCTGAATCCATTTAGCAACCACATTTTTCATGTCATGCACTCACACCTATTACTCTAGGTTACCCTAGTATATGGTAAATGCAAATGCATCTCATGTCATTTCACGTTAACATATCACGCATGCATATATTAATGAAATTCACACACAAACACATGTTATTCAAACATAGCAATAACATAAAATTAGCTCACATGGGCTAATATACAATCCGAAAATCCATCTTTGGAATTGCCCAAAACATCGCACAACAACACACCACATCATGCTATTCAAAACATAGCAACACACAAGCAACATATACAAAGCCATGGTCAATTTCTTGGATCTGGTCTAAAACACTCTGTGGTTTTCACTACCAAAATCTTTGAATCGAATGAACTACCATTCGCCCTAAATATCCCTAACTATTAAATGGTTCTAACCAAATAATAAAACAAGTAGGAGAAACTCCACCTCCTGGAGTGAGCCAAACTCTCGACAATACTCCACCCACGCTGCAGCCTTGCCGTGGGGGATCAACTTTGCCTCTGGTCTCGTCTGAATTTAATGGACTCGGATCGTTTAAAATCTAGAGAGAAGGTAGAGCCTCTCTCAAAGTTCCTCCTCTTTCCTCTTTCTTTTCTCTCTCTCTTCCCTCCCCTCTCTCAACTAGTTGGGCCAAGAATGGGGTCAACTTGGTGTCATCCATGCCATGTCCACCCTAAGTGGCTCCTTAGATTACACCTTATCCACTTTATCCTTAATAGTGGATTTCCTTCCACCTTACCTGGCTTCATTACGTCCACTTGTCCCACTTTAAGCTCTTCATGTTTGACTCATTCGCACATGACACATGTCTCATCTTCGAGCCACTAAAAAGCATAAGTGTCCCACACACTACCCTCATTGCTCAAACGCGTGAAATTCGACCGTCTCTAATTTAATGAAATTTGATGTGGTAGCTAGATTTCGCAAGACGATTCTAATGGTGAAGCCCATTTCTTCATCCGAGATCTAGAAAAATTTTGGATTTTAGACCGAAATTACCGTTTTACCATTTTTCAGAAAATTAGAATTTTCTCCGGTCTTACATTAACGGTAGGTGGGTTCTATTGGATATGACGGATTCAAAAAGGAAAATAAATTATATTGAAAATATATGTTAATACAATTTTTTTTACACATTGTATTTGAACTATATGGAAAAGAAAGTAAAGTAAATGTTTATTGAAATGATATGTTTATACAGTTGTTTTACACATTGTATTTGAACTACATCGAAAAGAAAGTAAAGTAAATGTTTATGAAAATGAGATCTCTATACAATTGTTTTACATGTTGTATTTGAACATAAAGGAGAAGAATGCAAAGTAAATGTTTATGGAAATGAGATCTATATACATTTGTTTTACACATTGTATTTGAACTATATCTGGAAACATTATTTTCTAATGAACTGTACTCTCACTAAGCTCCTCTAGTTCACCCTTTTTCCAAATGTTTTATAAAATGTTTTCAGGGGCAGAGACTAACGTGCAATTTGAGCATCCTCCGGGCTAGTGACACTCCGCCTCACGCGACGACCACTTTTTGAAAATGTCTAGTTTTTATTGTAAATAACTACTTGTACACACACACACACACACACAAACACACACACACACACACACACACACACACACACACACACAACACACACACACACACACATATATAGAGTATATATATATATATATATATATATATATATATATATATATGTTTTAAAGAAATGAATCACGAGAGCTCGATCCTCCCTGTCATAGAGGTACATAGGCGCTGGGGGTGTAATTCCTAATTCAGCCCACCTATAGAAAAATATATACGTTTATATATCTATGTTGTTCGTAAATGATTTTAAAGTTTGATTTGAAAGGTGTAGACTGACGTCTCATTGTCGATGTGGAGTAAATTAAATTGTTTTGGCATGTGTGTTGTAATTGGGACATGTCCGAAAATGTATGAAACTTTGTCCGATTTTCTATGTTTTAATGTTTAAAAGAAAAATTGTCCCACCATGTTTCATAAGATTTTAATGGAAACAGAATCGAGTAAATGGGTTCGCCTACTGATTCACTTTTAAAATGTTTAAAAGAAATGAAAGGTTTTTTCCGAACTGTAGGGAGTGCCGGGAGGGTCTCCCGGACAGGAAAAGGGAAACCGCCGGGTCCCTTTAATTAACCCAAATAGACATGGAAATCTTTAAAAAAATATTTCAGTAAAGAAGTAGAACCAGACAACCCAAGATCAAAAGATAGCCCAAAAGAAAAGGATAACCAAGATCATAATAAATATCTATGACAGCCATAAGATAAGAAATGATAAGATCCAAACTCTATCGTCATTGTCACCATCTTTTGTAACAATAATTGGAGCAAGATTCCCTTGGGCATTTTTATTAAATGCACCGCCCATGCGCGGTAATCTTATCAAATATCCCACCTTATCCAATTTTCTTAATTTCTAACCACTACTTTATTTAAAGGGTTCTTCTTTATGAAAATATCAAATTATTTGATTTAAATATTTAGCCCAATGAGCATCCAAACACCATTGATCTCTTATCCTTCTCTCCTTCCTCTTATATAATATAGCAGAACCCCTAAGTTAGATATATCTCTCTCCCGTAATCTCCCTTAAGATCATCTTCTCATCCCCCTTATCCTCCTCTCTTGTAAGTTATCTCATCACCTTCTTTTATTAATAAGATATCTAGAAGCTTTTCTAAGACAAACTTCTCACCACTCTACAAGGTGTGTCTTTAAACTTTTGTATATTCAGTTGTTTAATTAATTAATTTTATTTAATGTTTACTTCTTGCTCATATTTTATATGTTTAGAATTTACACCTTTTTAAATTTCAGAAACTTCCCGAAAGGGGTTCCCTTAAAATCTTATGGCCATAAAAATATTTTAGTTAATTTTTATGATGAATTTAAGGTATTTTGTCATATTTCTTAGATCTAAAAAATGCTCCTTAATTACATAATCATGGTCGTCCGCATCTTTTGATATGTTGCTATTTTTTCTTATAGTCTGTGTTATGACGTTAATGGAAACTTGCTTCGTATTAAGGGAATGCATGTTTATGTACATAGGATGTTTAGTTAGATCTTTGATATATATATATATATATATAGGTATATATATATATATATATATATATATATATATATATATATATATATTATCGAAATAGAAAACAAATTTACAAATAATTACTTCATTCAATATATCTAGTAGGTAACATATTTACTAAGTATATAAAAAGAATTTTAGCTCATTAGCATTAGATTATTTTAGCCCATTTCATTTATTTATTTTTCTGATGAAGGGGCCATGCGAAATCGCATTCCTAGTAACATTTCCTTGACATCTAACACCCAGGGAAAGTCAATTAAAGGATACTATTACAATTTAGAGTTTTGGGTCAAAATAACGAGTTTTGGGTTAAAACAACCTTTTTATTTAAAAAAAAAAAAAAATCATTGATTTCCATAATATATGTCAAACTTTTGTTCAAAATGACTCATAAAAATCATAATAAAAAATTGTGGCTTCATTTTTCAACTAAAGTCGCAGTTAAAAACTACAAGCCATTGTCACAGTTTTTAATTACGATTTCTAAATTAAATTGGAAAAAAAACTAACATCTCTCATAATAAGGGGTTATTTTAAATGAAAGTTTTGAAAATTGACTAAAATTAATATTTCTTATTTTTATATAATGGTTATTTTGAGCCCAACTCCAAAATACTGGTTTTAAAATATTGTTTTCAACCCTTTCTACAAACATATTTTGTAGCCCTTAAAACAATAATTGTCAACTAGTAATTGTCAATCACTGTTTTATTTTTGTATTAACATCGTAACTGCCAACTATGATCTTAGTCATAGTCATAGGGTGCGTTTGGGAGAGCTTATCTACAGCTCATTTGAACTTATCTTATCAAATAAGTACTTTTGATAAAAATTATAGATGTTTGGGAGAGCTTAAGAAAATAACTCATGACCCCCTATAAGCTCAAAAGCTTTTGAGCCTAAAATTGATCATTTAAATGACAAATTTGTCCTTCTAAAATTGTGAAATTCCCTCATATAGTCTATAATTTTTCTCTGCCTAGTTGTTCCTCTTCCTCTCGCTCTCATCTCTCACTCCTAGCATTCTACACTCCTTCCCTCTCTCAATCTTGGCATTCCCCGCGGCAAGACTCCCTTCCTCGGTAAAGGTATGCTTCGATGTTTAAAGATTTCAACTCCACCTCAATCTTGCACCCAACCTTGCCCAAGTTTCTGATCAACGTTCTTTATAGCCCTTGGTTTCAATTTTTTTTCAATTTTTTTCCATGTACTGCAAGTTATTTCTGTAATTAGGGTCAAGCACTTGCTTTGCATTAGTTAATATTTCGCTGGATTGCTAGGGGTTGTTACGGGCTAGAGATAAATCTAGATTTATTTATTTTTTATGAGAAAGTAGCTTATAGTAATGGGTTTGATTCACCAGGCGGAATCAAATTATTTTACTCGCATGTGGACCCTGTGGTCATTGTAAACCTGCTTGGGACAAGTTTTATTTGGGTGAGCCCCATACAAAGGAGCACTCTGCCCGATTTTCGCAGCTAGGGCCGAGTTACCCGACATCCACTAGTATTCCGCAGGTTGACTGGTTGTCAACGAGACACCCCTGATTGGGGCGTCATGCCTGGTATCGTAGAGCCAAGGTAACCATTACCTTGGGAGCCTGCGTGTGTTTATAAGTATGGTTCTAATACCAAATTCTTCATAGCTTGAGATCGTGAGCTAAGGTAAATGATTACCTTGGGGAGCCTGGCTCGTATCCATGTTTAGGCCATGGTCATAAGGTGTAAGAACACTGCGTATAGGTAAAAAGCTCGATGTTATTTAGGTATGTGATTACCTAGGCAAATACTGACAGATTAGAACACTACATGCATTGTGTTTTATGTGTGAATGGTGTGCATAACATGAGTTGTTGTGTATGAATTGTGTGATCGTATGTGGTATGTTGTGTGATTGTGTGCTTAGTGAATAGCACATAGGAAAAAAAATGATGAGAATAAATTTTTTCTGTTAGTTTTACAGTGTGTAAAACAGGAAAAAAAATATAAAATATTTAAAACAAATATTTTTTGTTCTACTGGAAAATGAAAAAAAATAATTATTATTTTTTTTTTTTGGTGGTTTTCCAATGGCTGGAATGAAAAAAAAAAATGGTGAAAAAAGTAATAATAAAATATTTTTTTTCTGGCAACTGGGTGGGCTACTGCCCATTTCCTGCCCCTTTGCTCACGATGGCGTTGCATCAGACATCGTGATTACGCAGGCAGGGCGAGCAGCCACGCCCACGATACGCCAGGACATACCTGCACCTCGGCCTGTGACACGGCCGAGAGGCCCTACGACACGGCCGGCTCCCCGCGCTAGCAGGAGTGAGAGCCGCGCGCGAGGGCCCGGGTCATTGGGATCAGGTCACGATACAAATGGGCGATTCGATTAAAGCGCCAAGCAGCTGTCGCCGTTGTATCGGCTAGATGACCAAAGGCTCCAAAAGTGCTATTTTGAACCCTATTTTTAATAGGTTTTGAGCCGCTTTTGTGTACTAATTCGTTATAATTAACCCAATTGACATGTTCGGTCTCTATTGTACTAACGATCATATTTTGTGTCTAATTTATAGTTTTTTGCAGCTTAATGCCAAGTTTGTCGAGTCATTCCAAGCATGAAGAATTCTGGTCGAACTCAGCATTACGGATCAAAAATCAGAAGAAAAGAATATCAGAAAAAGGAAAAGAAAGCAAAAATAGCATGAATAAGTTGAATAGTGCAGGAGCAATGGAACAAGAGTCAACAGATGAATAAGTTTAAAATTTCGCTTAACACGCTGAAGGCTATATAGCGAAATTTTGCTTGTAAATAAATTCTACTTTGTTGTTTTGTGTTTAAACGACTTCGCTTTTGGTTTTTCTCCTTTCTAATTTCATTGTAATTTTGTTGTTTCATATTGTTTTGTAATTTCCTCTTTTCCTCGAGCATATATAAGCTCATCAGAATAAATGGACATCAATCACTTTGACAATAAATTTTTGGAGAAGCTTTCAGCTCTCCCGTTTCCCGCTTCTTCTCTGCTTCATTTTCTTTCCCTTTCTTTTCCATTTTCTCGGCTGCCAAACATCCCTTGAGGATGACAACTGAAGGGATGGTTGGCTAAACCCCCTCCATCCTTGAAGAGGAGGGCTACCGGGGTGACGTTTTAAGGTAAGATTTTGGTTCCCGTTTAACGTAGCGCTATGGGTATTCAGGTTCTATATCTTTCAATCTAGGTTTAAATCCCCTTGAGATGCCTTTATTGACCAGTATTTGGAAATCTTTTCGGGTTCAGTGGATGCTTATTGTTAGATCCACTGAGATTCGGTTAGTTGTCTTCTATGAGTCAACAGACGTGTAGATCAGTGGACGTATGCTCATCAAATGGGGAACATTTATGTTTAGAACGCTGCTTTTCAAAACGAAAAATTTTAGGGTTTAGTTTTTAAAAGCCAAATTAAGATCCGGTTTGGGAAATGACTATAGGTCATCCTCCCCAACGCGAGGAAAAGGAACCGAGAACCTCTAATTTGCCTTAGACCTTAAACCAGAGTCTCGACGCTCATGATTTCTTTTCTGCATTTCTCTTCATTTTAATATCAACTGCACACTACCAAAACCCCAATCGCTTTTATAAATTCCTTAAATCCAAAGTGAAATTCACCATTTTGAACTCCATTTCAAATCATTTGTACAAAGAAAACTCATCCCTGTGTTCGAATCTCAGAGTCGCTTATACTACAAAGAGTTCCACTACGATGCAGATTTTATATATAAATTTTGTTGATTCATAACCCTTAATCGGTGGCACGACCACTAGACAAGCGTGATACACCGGAGGCGCCATATCACGACGCCGGAGGCGTATACACGACGCCCGCGACGAGATACACCGCGCTACATGGCGCCAAGAACACACCTACCGCGATGACGGCCACAAATAAGACACATGGGCACAATGCAGACACTACAGGGCGCTTTATGAAGACACCGCCAAGCTCGCGGGACACTACCGGCCAGGCCCGTGACATGGCGCAAGCAGCGCCTGTGCGACTAAGGGTGGTGCAATCGCGGCACTCGACCGCTTTGACTTAGTGTACCGTTTCCGAGTCACTATTTGGGACATTGTTCAGAACACTGCTCATGAGTTAATCGCTCACGAGGTTTTCAAAAATAAAATAAAATAAAATGAAACAAAATAAAATATTTTTTTGTTGCATATGATTTAATATATGGAATTATCATTTCAGACACTATGAATACATACGGACATAGTGTATAAAATTTTCTGTGATGTGAATAAGAACTCGAGGCTTTGCTTACACCTTAGAGATGTCAGACGGCTGTGGTAGAGTTGGGCTTTAAAGGTTGAGGCCTTGGAGGAGCCCTCAGAGTGTGAGTTCTCCCTAGGATTAGGCGAAGATAGGGATGATATGTCGTGGTTGCGAGTTAGAGATCTCCAAGATTCTACTCACAGTGGACTTGAGGGTCATGGACATGTCAGAGTTCAACGTCATCCCGATGGATCGCTAACAACTTACGCAGTCGCGTATCGATCAGGGAGAGTAGAGGGTTACCGCCTATACGCAGGATCTGCGCATCATGCTGTATTTCTCGTGACAAGCATGATATTTTGCCCCGGACGATGTACAAGTCGAGGTGTCAGGGACAGTTGGCGGTTTGGCTAGCAAGCCTTACCCTGGAGGACGAGGTGAGATCGAACTTAGATCTACCTCGAGTATTCTGCGAGTATGAGGATGTTTTTCTGGATGAGCTACCGGTATTGCCTCCGTAGAGGGTTGTAAACTTCAGCATCGAGTTACACCCTGGTACTTCGCCCATCTCTATAACTCCTCATAGGATCGCACCACTTGAGTTGCAGGAACAGGAGCTACTGGACAAGGGGTTCATTAGACCGAGCACTTCACCATGGGGCGCTCCGGTTCTATTTAAGAAGAAGAAAGACAGGACCCTTCGACTGTGCATTACCATGTGCGCTTGAACAAGGTTACGACGCGAACTCCGCACCTAATAATGGTGATCGACACGGTTTGATCGCTGAGAGGAGCGTCTACTCCAACATGCACCTTCAGACCGGTTACCATCGCTAAGGGTTGGGAGACAGATATCCCTAAGACATAGACGCCAAGTTATAGGCACTTTGAGTTTACGATGATGTCTTTCTGATTGACGACGCGCCAAGAAGATTCACGGACCTCATGCATGTGGTATTCCGACCCTATCTAGATCTTTGTCGAGTCTTCTGGGGTGGATGACATTTTGACCTACTCCTGGGCCAGAGTGGGATACGAGTATCATTTGAGGATTGTGTTGGCAGCTTGTTGAGAGACCATCAACACGCCAAGTTCGCAAATGACTCGCTTTCATCAAGTGACGCTTGGGACACGGGTGTCGCATCAGCGTGTCATGGACCCTAAGAAGGTCGAGGCCGTGATGAGTCGGGAGAGGTCAAGTCAATTCCTCTTCAGATATGTAGTTTCTTGGGATTGATCGGGTACTACAGAGATTCATTGGAGGATTTCTCCGATTAGTCGTGACTCTATGACGAGATCGGTCCGAAGGAGGTCAAGTTTGATCGACGATCGATGCGTAGGAGGCATTCTAGGAGTTGAAGAGGAGGCTTATCACCTTCCTATCTTGATAGTCCCTAGACAGGGATGTGGGTACACAAGGTGGTCAGGATGTCCCGAGGGTCGGACTGGATGTGTTTGATGCAAACCGGAGGGTAGCAGCTTACACCCCCACTACCAAGAATCATGAGCGCACTACCCACACATGACATGGAGTTGGCGGTCGTAGCCTTTCGCTAAGATTTGGCGCCACTACTTATATGGTGAGGTTCGAGGTGTACTGCACTTTCACAAAAGATTGAAGTATATTTCACTGCTAGCCGGGACCTCAATATGAGGCAACGAGATGGATGGAGTTCCTAGAGGATTATGACTTCACTTTGCATTACCAAAATTTCAAGAAGGGCAAATGCAGGGTTTATGCACTCACCGAAAGTCACGGAGCATCACTAGTATAGCTTCTGAATGGCTAATGCTCGAGACCGTGGGATGCTTTAGACTACGCATACGAGCTGTGCTCAGTGGTACGTTTGGGGAGTTTAGTAATTGCACCGTCTTTGTTGAGCAGAGTGATTGAGTCCTAGGCGTGATCGGAGATAGAGTCCATCGTGGACCGTACAAATAAGACAGTGGATGAGGGTTTGACCAGTCTATGCATGGTAGTCTTCAATATAGAGGACGGGTAGTGATTCCCCAGCTGACCAATTTGAGAGAGGAGATCCTCATGAGTTTCACTCAGTCTCGACTGTTAGCTATGCGCATCTAGCTTATACGAAGATGTACCAGATCTTCGTCACAAGACTAATGAGCGACGAAGAGACATTACGTAGGGACTTTGTTCAACGATGTCTCACGTGGTCGCCAGGTTAAGGCCGAAGCACCAAAGCCAAAGATACCTACTTCCAAATTACCGGAGGTGGCCGAAAGTGGAAGTGGAGCACGCCACGATGGATTCCAGACCATTTGCCATGGACACTGCAGCGCGACATGATGTGGTATGGGTGATAGTGGACCGCCTACAAAGCTCCAAGACATTTTTCACAGGCGATGAGCTTCACTGATTGAGAGATTCTACCGGTTGTATATTCTAGAGATAGTCCGGCTACATAGAGTACCAATATCCATAGTGTCGGATAGAGACCCAAGGTTTACGGTGCACTTTTGAAAGAGTTTCCAAAAGGCCATGGGCACATAGCTAACCATGAGTACAAATCTTTCCAATCTACGTACCTGATGGTCACCGTAGAGGACTATACTAAGTGTTAGAGGACATGTCAAGAGCATGCGTCCCGGATCATAAGGGTAGTCAAGAGCATTTTGCTCTATGGAATTCGCGCCTCTATAACAACAACTTACTGTGCGAGTGATAGCTGCATGGCGCCATATGAGGCATTGTATGGTAGGAGAGAGCTCCATCACTAGTCCTGATGTGATTAGAGACACCTCCAAGAAGGTGAGCTTGATACAACAACGTCTTCTCATGGCTCAGCCGCGAAGAGTCATGTCGATGTGCGACGGTCAACCCTTAGGAGTTCGAAAGGTTGAGATCACGTCTTCAAGGTGATGCCTAAGAGGAGTGGTCAAGTTCGATGTTATGAAGCTATCACAGTTCATCGGCCCTTCTGAGATACTCGAGAGGGTAGCACTGTAGCATACCTACATGCTATCGCCCAGCATGTCGTGTCCACGAGGTATTTCACGCTCCATGCTCCGGGAGGTACACCCATCCGCCCATGTAGTGGATCGGGAGAAATTGAGGTTAACACGGATGGACCGGTGAGGATCAGCCAGGCATTACTGATACGATCGTTCTCGTGAACGCTAAAGACCATGGCGCCAATGAGGCATTTACCAAGACCGCGGAGTGGAGGAGTCAACGTAAAGCGAGGACACGATGGCCACCCATCCCTTCTTGTTTAGGATGAAGGTACGTGGTTTAGCCGCTTAATACTTAAATGACTAGCTTTCATATGCATGGTATAGTACGCTGTACATATGTATGATTCGTTGGTACTGTGTAATTTCGGGACGAATTCTTTTAAAGGAGGGGAAAATGTAAAACCCGAGAAAATTCGAATTTTTTGAAAAATGGTAAAATAGTAATTTCGGTCAAAATCCGAAATTTGTCTATATCTCTGATGACGAAACGGATTTCATCGTTGGAATCATCTCACGAAATCTAGCTACTACGCAAAGATTTCGTCGTACTCGAGATGCTAATTTCACGCTTTTCAAGTCAGGTCGGGTGTCAGAACGGCCAGAAATACATGTGAAGTGACAAAAGTCACCTACTACATGTACTCATGTAACACATGTTGCATGATTAGAGAGAGGATGGAGATTAATGGCTTAGATTAAGCAAAGTGTCAAATAGTTAAGTAAAGGGACAAGATGGAAATTAATGAAAAGTTTAATTGGATAAAGATAAAAATGGGAATAGTCATCTTCTCCATTGGAAAGCCAAAACGCTCGTGAAAAAAATTGGCAAAGGAGTTAGGATTTTAGGTTTTAGAGAGAGAGAGAGAGAGTACATCTCTCTAAATTTCTTGTCGTCGAATCCGTCTGCCTCGCCGCCATGAGCAGCTATCTGACGCAACAGGCTACGTAGGATGACCGATTCGTGGAGTTCGAAACTCCAAGAGGCAGGGATCTTTCCTACTTGGTTTATTCTTTTGCCAAGAGCCATTTTAATGGGATGGAGATTTGTCGGGGCCTAATGACGGCATTCGCCTCAAAATCTTGAACCGATAGAGAAAATCCTCTATCAGGTGGCCGTGAGAGTGCCAACTTGTGGGTTTCAACGTCACGTGATATGTTGTGTGATTTTTGAAGTTGTTGGGGTGATTCAAAATGAATTATTTGATTGGTTAATTAGCCCATGCGGTTTAATTTGGTGTTATTAATGCAAATTGAATAAATACATTTATGTGAGTTAATTATGTTAGTATATACATGTTTTTATATATTGGCATGAGTTATTCGAATTGGTGATAATGCATTCCATATACCGGGGCACCCTAGAATATTAGGAGGAGTGCATGACATGAAAGAAAATCAAAAGGAAAATGTTTAGAAAGGAATTTCGACTAAGATTTTCCAAGAATTGTGGTTGAGATTGTCTAACAATTCACATCGGAGGGGTCATGAATTGCTTAGGAAGGTTATCCAACATATTCTCGCCTTGAGAACTACTATGTTTACCGAATCTCAGTAGTAAGTTTTCGAGAACAAAAAGCTTTTGTTTTGAAAACTGTGATTTTACTTGCATTGGGCTTAGGCATGTGTGAGGGAGTCGGTGAGGACTCGAGACATAGGATTGGGCATGTGAACATTCAAGTAGGATCATGTATTTGCTTGAGTATGATTGTTCGCTACGACATGATGAGTGAGTAACCCATGTAGAAATTATCACTACCGGGCATTGCTCACCCCGTCGAGGATCACTATTTCAGTAATGTGGAGTGTAATAGAGGACGACGTCACTGTGAGGTCGCATTTAGAAGAAAGCCTGTCATGGGTTTCTATAGAGACTTTTGTATAACATGTATTAGAAATTGTACATTTTAATATATGCTGAATTAAGAGGATTTATTAACTCTGAACTATGGTAATATAGTTGATGTATTTTGTAAAGATTATTGAAAATTTCGCACAATTATTTTATTTCTACGCTGACCCTGTGCGGCCATTGTAAACCGTTGGGATGTGTTAGAGTCGCAGAGCCTGCACAAAGGGACTCTTCCCGATTTTTGTGAGTGGTGTCGGGTTACCCGACATCTACGAGTATTCCGCAGGTTGACGGGTTGTCAACGAGACACCCTGGGATTGGGGCGTCACAAATGCAATGCAACTTGTGCCACTGCACTCAAGTCCATGACCAATGTATGAAGACCTCTACATGGACATTCTACACCGTACACTATTTGTGTGCCATGAACACTCTTGTCTAATGCACACAACATTTCATATATTCAGTTCAAGAACACCCGAATCGGAGTTTGGACGAGAGCGTTATGGCCTAAACAACCAGGGCTTAACCCAGAAAATTCTGCATGTTGATCATAAACACATTACACCAACCGATTTTTCTTCGCCTAGAAACCTTAAAATTCTGCATGTTAGTCATGCAAGAAATAATACTCCAAACTCGATTTTTCTTTCCGTCTACAAAACCCAGAAAATTCTGCATGGTAATCATGCAAACACATTACACCAAACTGATTTTTCTTTCTCGCCTAGAAACCTTAAAAATTTCCGTGATGTTAGTCATGCCAAGAATAATACTCCAAACTGATTTTTCTTCGCCTGAAACCTAAAAAATAAGATATATGATAAATACGCAAAGAATAAGATCAGTTCTAGAAAAATTCCTCTTCATGGTATTCATTCAAGTAATAAATAAACCAACCTGGATTTTCAGTCTTGAAACCCAAAAAAACAACATATACAATAACATGCAAGAACTTCGATTAGTTCCAAAAAATTCTACATGGCATCCATTCGAGTAATAACACACTAACCTGGAATTTCAGTCTTAGAACCCAGTAAAAAAACAGCATATATAATAACATGCAAGAATAAGACTGCCCTAGAAAAATTCTGCATGGTATCTATTCAAGTAATAACAAACTAACTTCAACCAAATGCCATTTCCATGGCCCCAAACAAGTAAATAACCAGTGGAGGAAAAATCCCCTCACCTCTTGAAGTGTGTGTAAAACCCAGCCGATCCACCCAAATCTTTAAAAACAATGGAGAAAAAAGCTTCCTCCCATTTCTCCTTCCTTATGGTTTTCTCTTTCTATTTCTCTCCTCTTCTAGAACTCCTTTGGGCCGATAGGAAGAACTCCTCCCCTTAGCTTCCTCCATTCCATGTTTCTCCACTAAGCTTAGACATGTTTGCATCAAGCTTGACACATGGCTCAAGTCATGGCATGTGTCACCCATGCCAAGCCATGCACCAACCACTAACCTCATGCATTCTAGTACTCGCACTCGCCACTCATGCCAAGTGTCCCCAAGTCCTGTGCCCGTGGTCTCCGAACTTTCTGAATCATCAACTGGTCGGCTACGAACCAAATAGCTTAATACCTACCAAACGAATAACAAAACGGTGGTGGTTTCCCCATCGCCTCTCTGATGCTTAAGTTAGATTAGTCAGCCTAGAGAGTGAAAACGCCCATTCATTATGGAATCTCATACCTTTTCTTCTCCTGCTCTTTCGCTTATCCGTATGTAAAGGCGACCCTTTCCATGGAAAGTAGATGATTTCCTTTCAAACTAAGAGGAAGGTGATGCTTTTTCGTGCGCATGACTGCTCTTCCTTGGGAGCAGCCCACCAGTCCGTATTTTCTACCTCATGAGATGCTCGACCACCCTGCAGGCTGGTGACTTATAATTGTTCAAGTCTTAAAGAGGTCACCCGAATGCCTTTAAAGATGATAATCGCCAGAGAGACAAGATCTAGCGATATGCCCTACTCCTGGGCGTACGTATTACTGGGGGCTCCCACTTGTAAATGAGAATGATTGTGCCCACGATCGTCATCATCCTAACTCCAGCTCAAGTCGTGGGGCCTCAAGAAGGGAGTAGCTCGGTCCACACATGGAAACTCCACAATGCCCCCTTTTCCTAGTGGACGAGACAACATTTAACTTCAGGAGAAGCATGCATAGAGCTTATTCCTACTGGCATCCGAATGGGTCCAGCGACGCCGACGTTAGCTTGTAATACTTGTCAGACCGTGCCCTTTCCTTCGACAGGAGGGAATCCAACATAGGTGCACTTACCGGGCCCGCCAATGAGCGGACTCAGAGGATCTACTACCAATCGTCCCGCCTTCCGCTGCGCCCGGCCGACTGCGGATTGCCATTCGAGGTCGAATTTCTCGGGGCGAGCCGCTCGGAGGCTCATCCTTTTCACACTCCTACATTAATAGTTGATAACACTGACAAGCGCCTTAATTGGCTACCCCCGAGGCCGACCTCTCGCGAATGCGTACCAACAACTAATAGCCTGGGTGGATAGTCGAGGACTACTTACAATAAGTGTAACCAGTTCGACTCCACGATAGCATCAGACGATCCCCAATTCCTCCTCAACCACTAAAAAAATACTTGTCAGGTTACCGGTCCCGCCTCTTGAGGAAAGAACAAAGACTCCCCCCAGCGGGGGTCCCGCTAACCCAAACAAAATTTTGCTAGCCGAATTGAGATGGTCAAGCAGGAATTTCATCTACTGGAAGGCTGGAAGGTGCAACAAATCAGCCACGCTACCAGGATCAACATGGACTCTGTGCACATCAAAATTGTTAATACACAAAGTAAGTACAAGCGCATCATAATGAGGAGTGACACTCGGCCCAAGCGATAGGAGGAAAGGATATGGGGCCGTCAACTGACTGAATTGCTGCGTCGCTCTCCGGGTACTAATGGTGTTTATACGGGCTCTAATTGAGGCTACGCAGAGCATTTTCTTCTCTGCCGCCGGATCGGTATTGATCAACTGGCCGTCTCCCAATATGAAGTCAGATGAGTAGCCTAGGGCTCGACATGGGTGTTCAAGACCAATTGCTTTATCGATCATGGGTCGTTTTCGCTCCACTCGTTAGCTCCCAAATGTACCTTCTAAGGTGCCCAGCCCGGATCAATTTTTCTACCAGGAACTTTAGGCTTTGGCAGCGGGTGGCCTCATGGTCATGGTCCCTGTGGTAATCACACCTCAAGGATCGATTGTGTTGGTCCGGATTTGCCCTCATTGGTGGGGGCCATTTAAAATCGAGGTGGTCCAGGATGAGAGGTAGGAGCCGGTCATAAGAGATGTTGAGAAGGGTGAATTGGGGATGCCCCTTTTTTTATCGTTTCGGGAGCGCTACCCTTTGCTCAAGCCTTTCTGGCTTGGTCGCCTCAGTGGCTTCATTGTCGGTGCTTATCTTTACTGTCTAGGAAGCGACCTGTATATTATCCTCCAATGTGGAGTACTTGTCTGCCCGTCGATACAATTCTTCCATTGCTGCGTGGATCTGCTGGATGTAGATCAAAGAAAAGGGTAGCCACCCAAAGCTTCTTCCGGGCTCTAAGACCGCCCATGTTGTAAATATCAATTTGTTGGATGGCTTGTCCAAATCTTTGGGTGAAATCCCAGATAGATTCATCTTCCTGCTTGAGGATGGCCTAGAGTGAATTGATGTTTCCTTTCTGTCGAACCAAGCATAAGTATTGGGAAATGAACGCTGCCCACAGTTCGCTGAATGAGTTTATAGATCCTCTCGGGAGTTTGTGGAATCAGGCCAAAGCGGGCCTCTTCAAGCTGGCCGGGAATACCTTACATAAGAGGCGGTCATTTCCTACGCTAAGAATCATTGTTTGGTTAAAATGTAGCATGTGGTCGTACGAGTCAGTAGAGCCATCGTACATAGCAAACGACGGCATAACGAAGTCGCGGGGGGGCTCTTAACTTAAAATATGTGGACCTAGGGGTGAGGACAGCATGTCCTCTGGCCACTGGACAGCGGAAAAAAACCAAATGCAGATGGAGGCTGCCTCACGGGTGATGGGCGGCAGGAACTGGGAGCCATCCCCGAGCCGACAAGCATATTCAGCACCAGATCGAACGGCGTCCGTCTCTCGCTGCCTCTAATTCGATGGCGCATGCCACTGATGGATCGGCTAGGTCGGCGTGGGGGCCTTTGATTCAAATTTCTACGCTTGTTCGGGGTGGTGAGCGATCATGAGAGGAGAGTCACGAAGATAATTCATTTTCGTAGGATCACCGTCTCCCCATAAGAATGGGCTCTTACCCTTATTCGCTGAGTCAGGTAGGATGGACGTCACCCCTCGCGAGTTTCCACCGATTAGCTCCGTACGTGCCTGCGTCGCTCATTCTTCCGTCTGCGGTTTGGCGTGCTCGCGTTTATTCAAATACCCATCTGTTCGTCCCGTTTTGCTTTCATTTATCTCGACGCTGTGGAAGAAACCGATCTTCGATCGTCTGGCCCACCGGGCTGCTAGGACATGGCAATAAACTCCGACGGTACCTGGTAAAATGATCGAACTACCAAAGCTCGAGGAATGGGAGATCACTTCAAATTGGGTGTACTCTAAGCTCGCCAGATTACCTATGAGATTTCTTGCTCGGGCGCTTCCCTAAACGTGCCAAGTGTGGTCTCCTTTAACTTTCCTAATCAACGAACCATCGGGCTACGAACCAACTAGCGAATACCTGCAAAATAAACAAGAAAACGGCAGTGGTTTCCCCACCGCCTCTCAGATGCTTAAGTTAGATTAGTCAGCCTGAAGAGTGAAAACGCCCATTCATTCAGTATGGAATCTCGTATCATACCTTTTCTTCCGTTTCTTTCCCGCTTTATCCGTATGAATGATCCTCTTCCATGGAAAATAGATGATTTCCTTCCGAAACGGAAGGGGAAGGTGGCGCTTTTTTCGTGCGTTAGGACCTGTTCTTCCTTTTAGATAGCCTAGTTGTCCGCATTTTCTGCCTCAGGAGATGTGTAACCACCCTTAGGGTGGTTATGAACGTGACTTATACTGCTCAAGTTCGTATAGGTCACCCGAATGCCATTTAAAGATGATAACTGGCCGAGATGATTCAGGCGGTATATGCCCTACCCGGTTAGGGATGTATGTTTAGGCCTGACTTGTAAATGAGAACGATTAGGCTCGCAGATTGGGCCATCATCCTGTGGTCCATAGTCGGTGGGGGCCTGTTAACGAGAATAGTTTGGCCCAAGCCCATGGCACCCACAGTGTCAAGTGGCCTGCACCTTCATGCCACGTGTTGCCCCGCTAATGGCCCATTCCGCCTCGAAATACTTGAAAAACCGATTGTCTCGGAATTCGACACAATTTGTCTGGTTCAACTAGATTTTGTGAGATGATTCTAACGGTGCGATCCGTTTCGTCATCCGAGATCTAGAGAAAAATCTAGGGTTTTGCCTGTATCATCCCGACAAGAATTACCGATTCGCTCCTTTTCAGAAAAGAATGGCAGTTATGGGCAAAACTTGTTGGAAAGGAGACTGGTTTTGGATGGGATAACTCGAAACAAACTATTGCAGCAAGTGAAGAATGGTGGGAGGCCAAGATTAAGGTAATTTCACATTCAGATTAAATTATATATATGCATGTATGTATATGATGCTCAGATAATATTTAAGTGACTTTAAATTCATTTATTTCAGATATTCCCGTTGCAAAGTTCAAAGAGAAGGGTTTAAAGAATTTATCTCGAGATGGAAATCCTTTATGATACTGGTGCTTTCACCGGTTTTGGTGCATAGGCACCTTCGAGGACCTAGTGTAGGAGGAAGGAAGAGTTGATGCAAATGATGGACTAAACATAGAGACACACCAATGACTAAGGAAAGAGAAGAATACGAGGGGGCTTGAAGAATTGAAATCGACCTAAATCCTTCTAGTCAAATGTCAAAGAAAAAGAGTTAAAATAATAAGAGAGATACTATTGGTCATCGAACGTGTGATCAATTTGATCGTATAATTGAAAGTTTCACCACTGAAGATTCCACTGCTAGTGCAAATGTTAGTCATATTCCTACACTTGGTGATTGCTTGGACATGCTTAAAGCATTGCCAGGGTTAGAGTATTGTAGTGAGACTCACATAATTGCTAATGATTTGGATGAAACAAAAGTCAAATAGAGACTTTGTTCTACTGACAATTCTATACTTCAACTTAGTTGGATAAAGAGCCACACTCTTTGGCTGATGTGTTTGGTCATTGAGTTATTTATAGTTTTGTAACTGTATCAAACATGCTACTAGTTTGTTAACCTTATATTTAGATTTTTTTTTTCTTTGAATTCTATTTGATGTTGTTTTTTAAACTACGTTATTAGACATATTTTCTAGTTATGATGCTGTTGTTCATTATTTTTTTATTTTTTTTTTTTTGCTTATGAAAGTGAATAATGTTATTTTCATTTTTGAAAATCAAAGATGCCCATCAATGCTAGTTCTAACGATGCTACACTTAGGTCAAATAGTGAAGATTCATTCGACACAATCCACATCACATGTCAAAAGGAAAAAATTATTGCTTATGCGCACGCATGTCGCAACCATTTTTAAATCATGTGATAAAGACTCCGCATAGGACTTCTGCATTGACAGGTTATGAATGGGTACAAGAAATTATCAATGGACACGATGTTCGTTATTTTCAAATGTTTAGAATGAGAAAAGACGTGTTTCTACATTTGTGTAATGTTTTGCAATGCAAATATGGTCTACAGCCAACAAGAGGCATGAGAATTCATGAACAAGTTGGCATTTTGTTATATGTCTTAGGACAACCAGGTTCAATTCGTAACACGAAAGAGAGATTTCAACATTCTGGAGAAACTATTTCTAGACAATTTCACAATGTCTCAAGGCAATTTCAGGCCTTCTAGTATATTATTAAGCCTGTTGATCCTACTTTTAAAGATAATCCTTATCATATTAGAAATGATGAACGATATTATCCTTATTTTAAGGATTGTGTTGGTGTTATAGATGGAACACATGTGAAAATTATAGTCCTAATTGAACAACAAATTCCTTACACCTGTAGAAAAGGGTACACAACAACTAACGTAATGGCAGCTTGTGATTTTAATTTGTGCTTCACATTTGTTTTAGCTGGATGGGAGGGTTCTGCACATGATACTAGGATTTTTATGGATACTTTATGCAAACCTAGTTTACATTTTCCTCATCCTCCTACAAGTTAGTAACATATTTCAAATTCTTATTTATAATAAAATTATCAACACACACACACACGTAGATAAATATATATATATATATATATATATATATATATATTTATTTATTTATTTATTTATTTATGTTTCGATTAGTAACATATTGCAAATTCTTGTAAGTACCTTCTTTATAGGTAACATTACCTTGTCAGATGCTAGATATCCTAACATTACAGGCTACTTGGGCCCCTACAAAGCTACTTGGTATCATCTCCCTCATTTTAGATTAGGGCCTAGAGCTAGGGGAAGAAATGAAGTGTTCAATTACTTACACTCTAGTCTTCGAAGCTCTATTGAACGATCATTTGAGTGTTGCAAAGCTAGATGGAAGATATTAGGCAATATGCCTCCTTTCCCATTGAAAACTACGACTCACATTATTGTTGCTTGTATGGCTTTGCACAATTTCATAAGAAGGAATGATACAAAATGATGAAGAATTTATGTTATTTAATGAGAATGTTCAATTTGACTACGATGCTGAGGTAGATGAAAATATACTTGAAGATGTCATATGGGAGGAACCAAATCAAGAAAGTATTAGGCAAATGGAGCAAGTAAGAGACAACATTAGAAACTAGATGTCCACAACTATCTAACTTTAATTTCGTGTTTTTATTGTAATTTTAAAATTATGCATCAATTATCTAGTTTTATTGTATACATGGTATATCTTGATTTTATTTTAAAATTTTAATCACGTTTTTAATATATATATATATATATATATATATATATATATATATATATATATATATATATATATATATATATATATATATATATATAATGTTAATTTTTAGTTATTTAGTTTTTTATTCTTATTTTTGGTTTGAGGATCTTACGTATATTTCTTTGTATCATATTTTAGGAAACCATGTTCATGGCTATGTTTTTCTTGTGGATCATTTTTTAGTAAAATGTTAAATGAAATATTGTATAATTTCTATAAAAAAACATAATTGTATTTTTAGTTAAAAAAATGTAAAGTAATTTGAGAATATTGAACAAAAGCATGTTGTCAAAAATAATCAGTAAATTATAGTGTGTCATTTAGAAAACAAAAAACAATATAAGAATCCATTCTTGAATCTCACGCTTCTTCTACCTTGTCAAAAAATAAAAGACAAGAAGCCACTTTGAATGTCCTAAATAACATTTTTGTAAAGTTCATGGTACATCACATTCAAGTTTATAAAAAACATCTCAAAGATTTTAATGAAGAAAAAACTTCTGCAATATTTTAGTTTTTATAATCTCTTCGATCTATACGAAACAAGTAAAAGAGTGAGAATATATTAATTGGGGCCTTTTTTATACTAGAGATTACATATGAATGATAAATGTTTTCAGTATATAATGAATATTTACTTTATTTTAATATTTTGATCACGGTTTCATGATATATATATAATATTAATTTTTAGTTTTTAGTTTTAAAATTTTTTTTTAAACTATGGTAAGTGCTTATTTATCCAAACACTTCAATTTTATGTTATTTCATGATGATTTTTCGGCATTTCAACTATTATAAAGATTTGCCTAAGAATGATTCAAACACCTTAAAATAACGACAAGATTTTTTAAAATACGTATCCAAATACATATAGCCTTATCGACAAAGACTTCTACGACATAACCTTTCTCATCTAATGTGTTCTTATACGATGTTATTTAATTAAATTGTTTATCCAAACATGCCCATAGTCATACTTGCTAACTACGACTTTTAACCGCAAACTCTACAATTAAGATGAAGACCCAGGGACAGTCAGTTTCCTCAGCTCCTTTCTCAGTATTTTTCCAGCTGGAGTCAAACGTTACACGTCTGATTTTCTTGTACGGTGCAACCTGCATTAATTCATGGTGTAGCCTGATTAATCTATGATTCATCTCAAAACTGCGATATTGTATTCAAATGATGGAATGCCTGTACACAGAAAATCCATTAGAGAAGCACACTAAAATTGTTGTTGCAAATGCAAATCACCTGTTTTGCAATAAAATCCATCACTTGTGCTTCATTCAAGCTGCTCTGAGGCCGTCTTACTACAAAGGCCATGGGGACTTGACCAGCTTCTTCATCAGGGTACTCAAGCAAACGCAACACCATCAATATGCTCTCTCTCTCTCTGATAAAATAACCATTTGTTTTGTCTTCTTCTATCATAATCGATCAAGTGAACCTGTAGAATTAATGATTTCGTTAATTTGAAAACACATGCAAGTGATTTACGGTATGACGGCGGAGTCAACTATGTCAGGATGGGATTGGAGAAGGTGTTCCAGCTCCGCAGGGGCAACCTACATACAGTAACAGGAACCATCTCAGTGCATGAGCAGTGAGAGCACCATTAATATATACCGATTAGTCTTTTAACATGGAACAAATAAGCTGAATGATTCAAAGCTAGGATATATGGCATAATTATTTGGTATGATTTGTATTTGATTAGTTCCTTGATTCTATCCACAACATAAAGGAAACCTTCCCCGTCAATATAACAAAGATCGCCTGTTCTCAACCACCCATCTGAAACCAAAGTTTCCTGAGTTGCCTTTGGGTCTCCAACATAGCCTGCAATGGATGTCACAGTGCTGTAAGTAATTAATACTCTCATTTGATGAGGTTATATATTTGCAAATCACAAATTGGATTTGATTTGATTCAATTCATTCAATTTTCACCTTTCATAATTGCAGGTCCTCTAAGCCAGAGTTCACCTTGCTTACAGGGAGGCAAGGGAAGGCCTGTGTCTGGATCCACAATTTTTGCTTCAACAATCGCTGTAAGCCTTCCTACCGAGCCACAGTGAAGACATTCTTCAGGATCAAGATCAACCAGTACGGAAGCTGACCCTGCTTCAGTCAGACCATAACCCTGGATCGAAATTTTTAGAAAGAAAATATTAAGAATTGGAACGAAAAAAATCTGAAAATTTGGAGTTGTCAAGGATGAGATGTAAGATCCTGATTACCTGCCCCATCACCACATTTGGGAATTTGGCAATGAATGCTCGGCACACGTCCTTCCCAAGCGGGGCTCCGCAGCACATCACCGCCTCTAATGAGGTTAAATCGTTGTTATATTCGTCTGCATCTTCCTTGACCATCGCCACCAACACCGGCGGAGCCAACGTGATTTGAGTCACCTTGAATTTCCCCACCAACATCAGCATCCTTCTTAAGTCAAACCTTTCCATCACCACCAATGTCTTGTTCAAGGCCACAGACGTTAAACAGTACAAAAAGCCGACCATATGAAAAAATGTTCCTGTGTTTAAAAGTACATCCGGCGAACTCCTCGCAGATCGCGCCGAGCGTAGGCTCGCGATCATAGCAATCAGATTTCGGTGAGTCAGCATCACCCCCTTCACACTCCCGGTGGTCCCCGAGGGATATATAATCGCCGCCAGATCTGATTGACTCACCTCCGGGCGGACGAGATCACGGATCGGACCGGTCATCATTGAGTCGAACTCGGACGAGTCGATGATAACGGTTCTGTGATAGAGGCTGGGAAGCTTGTGAGCGGCAGTTGAGATGGAAAAGGCAATCACTGGCTTGCACAACTCGATCTGACGGGCAATTTCGATTTTTTTTTTTGTGGAAGCTGATTGGATTGGATGAGAGATGACAACGCTAATCGAGAGTAAGGAGAAGTACAGAATCGGGACTGAACAGATTGAAGAGTATAGCCACAGTATCCCTTGGGAGCCCTGATCATTGATTTGAAAGCAGCCAAGGTCTAGGAGCGGAAGGAGAAGTCGGAATACAAGAGGCCGTGACCGGTGGTTGCATTTGATGAATACGACGGAGTCTGGAGAGCCCAAACTGGATCGGAGAGAGAAAGCATGTGCATCGGCGGAGAGAATATATGTTGAGGTGGGAGGTCAACGGCGGGTTTCTGAGCTATGGAATGTGTTGGTAGCTCGAGCAGAATCCGTTCTTCTGGATCGGACGTGAAGGCTGATTCCCTCCCATGCTAATTAGTAAGCTGAGACGAGGACGGAGCAAGAAAAGCTTTAAGCTGGTGAGAGTGTGAGACTGACAGTGACTATGATTTCGTTCCCATAATAGGTGAGAAGAATAGCAGGCTGGATGAAAGGAGAATGTGACGTCTGTTTCCAAAAGTAAAGGTGAAAAGAGGAAGACTATTAGATGGACGGCGAGAAAATCAGAATAACATGTCAGAGCATTGATGTAACAATAATCCCTCCAAAATCAAAAGGGATATTTGTGACGTCCCAAAATTCGGGAATCTTTTGATCAATCATAACCTGCGGAAGTCTTGTGGATATCCTATGACCCAATATCATATTTTTGTGCCCTATTTACCAAAACCCATGATTTCATCATAGATTCACCTTCGCACGAAGAGCTCCATCCCAAGAACCAGCCTGCACAACATACATTACAGCAAGAAAACTACTTATACAGAGTCCCCAAGCTGCTCTTGTGTGAACCCAAATTCCTCGCCTAGGTGAACTGCTTGCCTAGGCAAAGTTACCTTAGCCTGTGCGAACTGGCTTCGTCATAAAGCTTACTCGCCAGGCGAACCGTCTGCCCTGGGAAACACTTATCTTCGCCTGGCTGACGTAACCCCATTTCCCATGATGGCCATCGGCTCGCCTCAAGCTAACTCACCTTTCGCCTAGGTGAGGCAGAGCTTCCACATATGACAATTTCTGCTAAAAGAAGGTCCATTTTGAGTTTAATTACACTCCTTTACATGAAAATACACATATGAGTTCAATTTCACTAAACACATTTATACATGTCAAACACTCCGATTTAAACATTTTACAAAAAAGGATCACAAAGCCACAATCGTGTTTTCTTCACTCTTGCGGTTTCTGATGAGAATCAACACCACAAAGATTTAATTCTCATCAAACAATTTCCACGGCGCATTTACCCAAGAATGTTATCCCATATAGGTAGAGTCACACTGCAGAATAATTCCTATGCAGGTTACTCCCCACCCAAGACACATGCTCACCTTAGCAACCACATTCACATCACAATTCCAAACATGAATATGCAATCCTAAGTTGGAATGCTACATGTCATGCCATGAAATGAGTTGAGACCCACTCATGTACCATGTCCGAGTCTTTACCGATTCCCACCATACTCGAGTCTTTACCGACTCCCATACCTGAGTCTTTACCGACTCCACCATACCCGAGTATTTACCGACTCCCACCACACAATGCGATGCCCCATGTGTGATAAAAACCATCATTGATGGATTACATCCAATGATCCTTTTTAAAACAAAAGTCATGTCTTTATAAACCAAAACTTTTGGATGTCATTCCTCGAATGAACATTTTATATACAAAATCATTGTGCCATTATGGTATGGATTTGCAGTCTCCCACCGTTTGCTTCATTCACTCCCAACACCTCACTTTAGCATTAAGCGAAACTATATTGACTTTACCTTACTTTTCTAAACATTGGTGGTCTCAAGTCTTATAACCTAATCAAAATATCATATACAAAGATACAAAATAAAAATCACTGACGTAGTGGTGTTTACAAAGGTCAATATGACAAGTCAGCAGCCCCCATTTACATATACATATACAAAAACTGTACATTTACATTTACATTATCAAAGCGCAAAACCTACAGGTGATGGACCCCTACAAGTGTGATGGCCCAGCAGAATGCGAAAGATCACGGACATCCTCCTCGTACTACACTGATTGCAAACCTATGCTGTTTATACGAGGAAACTTTCTATGACTTATACATGTACACATGCATTGATACTCACTTACAATAGACATATAACAGTAACAAATATATAGTAGCAAATATCATAATTTTTCATGAATTCATATATATAACAAACTTATACGCATACTTGTACTTATTGAGTTACGTGTAGCCATACTTGTACCTGAGGTACCGTGAGGTACATTCGTGAGCATAACTATGTACATTACTTTACTCCTTATTCTATATTCGACTTTATCATATAACTGTTTGACTACCTAGACCAGTAATAAGAAATGAGTAGGACATAGCACAATAAGTACCCGAAGGTATGGTACAATACTGAGGAAGCAGAAGACAAAGCAAGAGTGTCAAAGCACGATGAGAGTATGTCATCGTGACTAATCGTAGAGTACTTCGGCGTTTAAATGTGCTCAACTCACGCCGAGAGTGCCACGCACCAATCGTGAGTACCAAAGTACTATAGTGCCTGGCCACATAACAAAGGTGACGTGTCATTCAATATCCTGCCTGCGCAGCCTCTACAATTATACGTTTCAGTGAACTTACTATATTATCATAGTAAAGCATTATGCTCGCTTAACATTTCGCTTTAGCTTAAGGCAATACGAGGTACGCCAAGGCTTTTCACTTAATTTTATTCTTATTTGAACCTTCGTTAGTCATTTATTAGGGTTCATATACTATTGGTGTACGAATTTGGGGCTTAACAATGCAAGGGTATAAAAATCAAGGCCATCGAGCTATCCGTATTGTACCACTTTAATCGGCAACGCGCACCAACCATTTTCGCGTGAATGGGCAATTCTGCACCACTTCGACGGTATCTGCACCACTTCAGCCTGCCTAATGGGTATCGGTACCACCCCTTTTGGCACCGGGGCACCGACTGCGTAGTTCCGCCTATAAATGGTAGATTTTTGCCATCTCTCACTCACTTTTCTTCAATAAACCCTCCCTAATTCCATCCTACATCAAAACCCACCATGGAATCCACCTAAAACAACTCCAAAATGGTTCATAACCCAAACATAAACACAAGAGGGAAATTAAGAGGATTCCTAACTCCTAACAAATATTCATACACCCAAATCAAATAACCTACATGATTCTCCACAAATCCATAGAAATTCTCACTTCCAAACTTATCTATACATATTCCTACAAGTTCCAACCCAATAACTTCCACAAATGGTGGGTTAGAACTTCTCATAGCAAAACCCTAGATAAAGAACTATATCAAGAATCCATACCATACAAATCCATACAAATGTTCACAAATCCATACAAAACCATAGCAATCCATACAAACCCATAGTAATCCATACCTGAAATCCTCTTCTCCTTCTTCTTCTTCTCTCTTCACATAGAAGCCCTCCTAATCCCCCAAATGAGAGACCAACTTGGTCTTATCCCATTTGATTTTAATTTTTCCTTTTATTACACTTTGGTCCTCAAACTCCCTTCTATTTGCACCCTAACTTATGTCATTTCTATAATAGCATCTCATCTTCTTATCTTATGACTTTTATATCCTGTTTTGACAAATTCCACTTTTACCCTTATATCTTGTACAAATTTTGGGTTTCGAAATTTTCTCACTTAGCAAAATAATAATTACGAAAAATTTCAAAATGCACTTATAATATACCCTAATTATGTTTAAAAATGACTAGGGTGTATTTCGGGGTGTTATAGGTTCCGCATGTCGTCTACACTTTTTGGACTTTCACCGTCGGAATGTAGTAAACCAGTCCGAGTCTTTCACCTGAGGGAGTGTCTAGCCCTTCTTGATTACTCAACACAAGTTTTATTTTCCGTTTTATGAAACCATGCGACTCTGTTGGACTTCGTCCAATAGTACCAAGCCCACCCATCAAATCATCAATTTGGTGTCTAATCCTAACCATGCACCCACACTCATGAAATGCAATGTTCCCGTGCATATGCAATGTTCCCGTGCATATGCAATGCAATGTGCCATCGCATGTTAATGTCATGCCCCATATGTGATGAATGCCATATGGACAATTTAATCATACAATTTATCTTGTATCATGGAAAATTATATTACATGCATATAATTTCCATTTAATCATTCATAGCAATGCTAATACATTTAGACCACATATATTAACATATCACCAAACCACAACAAACAAGCATGCTATCACATTTCAAGCAACAGCACACTTAATCCTCAAGGAAAAATGTGGAATATAGAGTGCCCATAACAATAGCTCAACAACCCCTGAACCCCCTTGAACCCGAGCTCATAACTAGCCAACTAGGCCCTTAACATTCCGAATTTTTCTTTTTAATCTCAAACTGTCCCTAAATACTTTTTGAGACATATTACAATAATAAATTTACAAAAAATTAAGACATCGGCCACAATCACACAAACGCACTCAAAGTCGTTTAACATACCAAACAAATTCCTAAGGGTAAGGATTTCAGTCAAACATCCCTTAAACCATGCTTTGAGCATGCCATGAACACTTTACTAACCAGGCCACGAAATCGACCACAATTAAGCCATAAAAACAACTTTAAATAGTTCCTAAATCAGCCAAACAGGGCCTTAGGACCTCTACACCACATTTGCCCTAAAATCAGCCCCTTATGGTGGAAATAACCAGAGTATAGCCAATCCCCACTCTTAGAGCGTGATAGCACGGATGGGAAGCCTTCCTAGCTCAAAATCCTTGATTTCTCAAAATCTCCTCCTTTGGATCTTTGGTGAACCCTTCATTTTTGGTATCCACACATAGCCTTCATTGAGTATATGAACTTTCACTCTTGGCTTGACGAATTCCGACCGACGGAACTTCTTAGATCGAAGAGAGAAGCTTGAACTCTTTCTTCCTCTTCCTCTCTCTCTCACGTTTTCCAGCAAAAAATGTGATCTCCTTTTTTCGTTGAAACTGTGTACCCAAAAATATTTTGTGTTGATTTAGTTGGATCCAATTATTATTGGTGAGGGTTGAGATGGCTATAAGGCATCTTTTTGCGCAAATCTTAAGAGATTGGGTCATAAGGGTTAGACTGTTGTTTTAATTCATGGTAAAATTGACTTATATAGAGACTAGTATGGAAGAGATTATTCTTAATCAGGTTTGTTGCTTGTGGAGGGAGTTGTAACTGTAGCCTTTGATTATGTTGTGAGAGAAGTAAAAGGGATGGGTATCTTATTTAGAGGAGAGGGATTTTAGTCGTAAGACATGGGTAAGGATTTAAAGGCAAGAAAAAGGTATGTTTGGAAAGAGCAAATTCAAAATTTTGAACTTTCTCTACTTAGACATGCTTTAATATTTATATTATATATTCTTATCCTAGTTTGTGTGGGAATATTGCAGAGTTCTAGTGTAGGGCTCCACCAAACAACTATTGGAAATTCTAAGCCCAAAGGAACTATATTGGTTAAGTTAGCGTCTCTTATATTGATTTATCCTTATGGTCTTGTCACATTTAACATCAATGAAACAAATATCTATTGTTTGGCTACATCATTCTTGTAAAAAGTCACTTTGAGCTACACAGATAAAATATATATATATATATATATATATATATATATATATATATATATATATATATATATATATATATATATGTTTATTATCTAGTAAATCCCAAAATATATATATAAAATATAATTACTTCAATGTGATGTCTAAAGAAGATATTCTAGTTTATATGGTTATAAAAATATAAAAATGTAGAAAAAAGGTTCATTAGACATTTTAAATACTTTCATAATTTCTATCATGAATCAAATTCCCAAGCTTTGACACCTTTATGAGCGCAAGTTCAAATTTGCTAGCACATTGATGAATGTGGCTTTGCATCTAAATTTGAGTTTGCCTTATTCCAAGTGTTTCTTGCTGTGAAAATTTTTTGTGTACATGAATGGTGGAGGAGCAAATAAGTGCCGCTATTTAAGCTTTTTCTGGTTCACGTGAAAAGGAATTTTTGTTTGCTTTGCCTAACTTCCATTACATTAGGTAAAATCAATTTTTTCTTCTAATAAATTCCTATTGTCGACTCATGTGTGAAATGAAAATATTTGCATAAATAGTTGATAAAATATTTGCAATTAGGAAATGAATCTTGAAAAATAAGAATTTTCTTTTCGAATTCAGGAAATGCAAACCATTTTGTATTCTAAAGGAAAATAAAAATAAAAATAAAAAGTGATCTTTGCCAAAAAAAAAAATGCTATATACTTTCTAAATTGTTCTTTATATTAAAAAATGAGTTTGTTTATTTTTCAAAGTACAAACTCAAGGGACTAGTTAGAAGTTTCATTTGGGATATAAACTATAAAAATACTATATACATAGATTGTGGAGGATATACCATGTCCCCTGATTAATTTGTAGCCATTTTTAGGTTTAATTATAGAAGAATTTTTTGTTGTACGACACATATTTATTGTCAATGCTAAAGTTAACACATAGTTAACATAATTTATTATTCTTATCTCATTCTTATGTAGTTAACTTTATTAACATGTGATGTAATGCTCCCAACCCGGCACTCGGTGTCAAGCGAGGGTGTCAACATTTTTTTTTTTTTTTTATAAATTTATAGTCTTTAAGCTTGTTCAATCATATAATGTTAAACACTTAACTTGTACTATATCCTGTAACAGTGGATTACAAAATATATACAAGCGCTCCATACATGGAAGTATTCAACATTTACAATATTTACATTGCTTCATTTGTTTACAAACAACAAAAAGGATATTACATATACAAAATAGACCAAAAGTCTTCAAGTGAGCACCTAATGATGTGTTGACCTTGGAGACTGATGTGGATTGTCTTGTCCTCTTGCCTCTGCTTCCGAACCTACACGAATGAAAACCCGTGCTAAGATTTACGCTTAGTGGGAATAACTCGTGGACAACCACTAATAAGAGTCATCTCACTTTACACATTTACATATACATATAACATATCATATACTTATGTCATATTCTATACTTGTCATATACACATGCTTATATATGTTCCATACATATAATTTACACATGTTTATGCAATCTTATACTTTCTTATCATATCATGATTCATTTCAGGTTGTTTACATTTTTCTTCTTGTCTGTCAACATGTAATTTGTCATCGCTTACATATCATCATACATATAAGCAATGCTATGCTTCTCATATACCGTCATGTAATTTCTTTATCATTTTCGAATCATTCAGATATACTCATATTTTTTTACTGCTTACGCCACATAAACCTGTAATAGATAAAAGGAAACTATAAGGGCCCGAAGGCGCTGTACTGACTGTACGAAACAGTGGTCTATAAGGGCCCGAAAGCGCTGTTATCATTGTGCGAGACAATGACTATCTAAGGGTCCGATGATGCCATTTATCATTGTACGGCATAACGACCATCTATAAGGGCCCGAAGGCGCAGTAATGACCCAAATGAGGCCAACTAATCAATATGTCATGAGAACCTGAGTTTTCCCACAGCATGCCTCACCCATCCTTCCACTGTGTCCGGGCAGAGGCAAATCCATGCCAGATTTTACGCTTAAAAGAGTATCCAAGTATTCCCCACAACAGACTTGTCATCCGTAACAAAGAATATACAATCATCTGTTTGATTTTGCATTTTTCATATCTCATTATATGCATTAATAACTATGGTTACCAACAGTGCCTACTATTTTTCATGATTTCTGGACCTAATATGAGTTCCAATTTTATCATGCTATATATGGCTGGATTCTTGACTCAATGGGATTTCCATAGAGTCTAAGAACACCCGAAACGGAGTTCGAACGAAGAATTTATGACCGTCCAAAGTTGGAGGTCACACATGAGTAGCCAATCCTAGTCGGCCAGCAGCTCTGGAAAAACCTAGATTTTAGCAGTGTTATATTCACCTAATATCCTCCATAGGCATATGTTTAGAATCTTGCCTCAATGGGCTTTCCATAGAGTCTAAGAACACCCAAAACGGAGTTCAGACGAATAAGTTATGTTCATCCGAAGTTGGAGGCCAACAATCAGAAAAATGACAATTGTGTCCCACTCGGGCTGCTGCACACCATAGCGTGGTCGCCTACCTTGGATTTAATTTCTGCCTAAAGGGTTCTGAATTCGGGATATACCTATTTCAAGGAGATATGTTCTCCTATAAGTCTAATTTACTCGGAAATTTGAATCACTCAATCTTGGATGAGTGATAGCCAGGGTTATGGTCAAAACAAAAACACGCTTAAATTTCGACAAAGATATCCCCTAAAACCACAATATGTCCTTAATACAAATATTCCTCAATTGAGGATTACAATCAATCAACCCAAGACCGAAGATGAACCCAAAACAGAAACTGAATCACACGGAATTCCAAATTCCACTGAATCGAACCCCATATTTGTATAGAAATGTTCATACAAAAATCATAACATCCTTACTAGTGTACAAAAATCCATACAAAATCCAAACTAATGCATAAAAACCCATACTTCCATACCTTTTGCTCTTCTCTTCCTTCTTCTTCTCTTCTTTTCTCTCTTCCTCTTTTTTGCTCTTCACGTTTTTGGTCTCTCAAAAATGAGAGACCAAATGATCTTATCTCATTTTTTATACTTTTCATTTTTTCTTTATTTACAATTAGGTCCTTATACTCTCTTCTATTTGCAACCCAATTTTTCTTATTTCTATAATGGCATATCCTCTTCTCATATTATGCCTTTCATATCCTTTTTGAAAAATTACTAATATACCCTTGTATCTTGTATAAATTCTGGGTTTTCGAAATTTTCTCACTTAGCAAATTATAATTACGAAAAATTCAAATTATACCTACAAAATACCCTAAACATATTATAAAACTATTATGGCATATTTTAGGGTATTACAACTCTCCCCCACTTAAAGAAATTTCATCCTCAAAATTTTAACTGTAGTAAAAGAGCTGGGCGGATAATCGCGCTCATAGCTGCCTGCTCCCAAGTAGCTTCTTCCCTGGCTAAGTGGTGCTTTTCTGCCATAGCACTTTCACTAACGGTACTTGATTATTCCAAGAATCAAGTTTCACCCTCTCGAGCCAGTAATAGCTTTGGCCATCATATGACAACTGGCCAGATTCGCACATCCTCGTGATGGTGGTAGCATGTGCGACTCATCAAAGAGGTATCTCCTCAAGCATCGACATTACGAAACACATCAGGTAATTTGACCAATTCTGAGGGAGTGCCAAACGATAGTTTCACAGGCCAATTCATTCCAAAACCTCATATGGCCCTATAAACCTTTGGACTCAATTCTTTTCCCTTTACCAAACTGTAGAATTTTTCCTCCACTGATATTTCAAGAAGACCTTGCTTCCCACGTCATATGCAATGTCTCTCCCTTCTTCAAATCGGCATAAGATTTTTGTTGATCACTAGCCTTTAACCTTTCCCGAATAACCTGCACTTTCTCTTCCGTATCTTTCACTATGTCTGGACCAATCACTTTATGCTCATTTAACTCCGTCCAACACACAGGAGTTCTACATTTCCGACCGTACAAAGCCTGGTATGGTGCCATACCAATGCTTGACCGAAAACTATTGTTATAGGCAAATTCCATCAATGGAATATACCTATCCCAACTTCCCGAAAATTCCATGACACAACCTTGAAGCATATCTTCAAGCACTTGAATCAACCTCTCCGATCATTCATCCGTTTCATGAATGGAATGCCAGATCGGCCGCCTTGCAATACCAAAGCCGATTGTAAATTCTCCTTCCGCAACCTTGATAAACGCGGATTCTATCTGACACAATAGATAATGGTACACCATGCAATCGTACAATCTCCTCCACATATAATTCAGCTAGTCGATCCATAGAATAGTCCATTCTGATCGGTATAAAATGGTCCGACTTTGTGAGCTTATCAACAATCACCCAAACAGAGTCATGCTTCTGTTGTGTGAGGGGAAAACCTGATACAAAATTCATGGTAATGTTTTCCCACTTCCATTGGGGAATTGGAAGGGGATTTAACAAACTCATAGCACTCGTGTTCGCCTTTGACTACGACACAAACACTTAGACATACTGATACATCTCTTTTCATTCCTTCCACCAATAAAATCGCTTCAAGTCCTAAAAGACATCTTATTACTCAGATGCATGCGCGAAATACCGTAGATATGAGCCTCAAATAGCAACTTTTTTAGCTCCTTATCATCCGCACACATAACTGCTCCTTTAAATACAAACTTCCAACTTCTTTCTCCGAACTCCTGGCCTTGTCACCATCTCTAACCATCTATAGAATCTTTGCATTTCTTTCATCATTTTCCGAGCATGTATAATCATCGTTTCAATCCAGATAATCCTCAATCGAGCCAACAAGGCTCCACCGAATCAACTCTCCAGTCATAATCTTTCAAAACCAAAGTATAAATCATTTTCCTACTCAAGGTATCCGCCACTACATTTGCTTTCCCGGGATGGTAATCAATTATACAATCATAGTCTTTATATAATTCCAACCATCGACGTTGCCTCAAGTTCAAGTCTTTCTGAGTTAGCAAATATTTCAGACGAGATTAGTCAAAAATTTACATTTTTCCTTCGTATAAGTAGTGTCGCCATATTTCGTGCCAAACACTACCGCGTACCAACTCTAGGTCATGAGCTGGATAATTTCGTTTCATGTGGCTTCAATCGTCCGAAGCATAAGCCACCACTTTCCCATCTCAGACATTAACACGCATCCCCAAAAACCAATGCCCGAAGCATCACTATACAAGGTATACTCTTTTTCCCGGGCGTAGCCGTGGCCAATACCGGGTGCTTCAACCAACATCCTTTTCAACTGCGCAAAACTATTCTGACATTTGTCTGTCCACTCAAACTTTATTCCTTTACTGAGTAACTTGGTGAGTAGAGAGGCTATGACAGAAAAGTTTCTCACAAATCTTCTATAATAACCTGCTAGGCCCAAGAAACTTCTCACCTCGGTTACATTTCGAGGTGGTTTCCAATTCACCACGACTTCAATCTTGTAAAAATAACTTTATACCCTCCGCTGACACAATATGGCTTAAGAAGGAAACTTCCTTTATCCAAAATTCACATTTGCTGAGCTTAGCATATAATTTCTTTTCTCTTAGCATCTACAGGACTATTTTCAGATGTTGTTCATGTTCTTGTGCATCCTTAGAATACACCAAGATGTCATCAATAAAGACCACTACAAACTGATCCACATAGGGTCGAAATACCCTATTCATTAAATCCATGAATGCTGCCGGTGCATTAGTCAACCCAAACGACATTACCAAAAACTCATAATGGCCATATCGGGTTCTAAATGCGGTCTTCAGCACATTTACTTCCTTTACTCTCAACTGATAATATCAAGATCGCAGGTCGATCTTCGAAAAGACACCCGCTCCTTTCAACTGATTAAAAAGATCTTCAATTCTAGGCAATGGGTACTTGTTTTTCACTGTCACCTTATTGATCTGCCTATAATCGATGCACATCCGTAGAGTGTCATCTTTCTTTTTCACAAATAAAACAGGTGCACCCCAGGGGGAAACACTAGGTCGGATAAATCCTTTATCCAAAAGCTCTTGTAGCTGAACCTTTAACTCCTTCAATTCTACTAGAGCCAGCCATCCTGTAAGTGCCCTAGACACAGGGGTTGTTCCTAGCACAATTTCTATGGATAAGTCCACCTCCCTCTCAAGGAATAATTGCAACTCTTCGTGGAATACATCCGAAATTCCCTTATTAATCGGAATCCTTCCACATCACCCCACTTCTCAGTCAAGCATCAAGGCCAAACCACCTCATCCTTATAACCCCCTCGCCTCGCATGGCCGAGATCATTAGACATTACACCGGATCTAATGCCCCGTATTATCACTCCTGACCATCAAAGCATCTTAACACTACTATCTGGTCCACAATCAATTATGGCTCGGTGTTTAGTCAACCAATCCATTCCCAACCGTCAACTCTCAAATGGTAAGGTTTATCAACCAGCGAAAAATCTCTCGCTTGTATAACAACGGTGTAATCTCTATATATGCTATTCACACTAACGCAGCCCCAACTGACTAGTCACATGCATGTCATATGCTAATTTCTCCATCACCGTACTTTGTCAAATACATGCTCCATGCACACATAAGGAATGAGTAGACCTGTGGATCAACCCAATGCATGCATCTCAATATCATATAAAGAAAATATACCAATTATAACCTTAGGAGCATCCTGATCCTCACGAGCCTTCACAGCATAAGGCCCGTGTCAAGCTCAGAGTATGCACGATCCACTGCCTCCCAAACTGCCTCCCCGTCCTCTGCGCTAAGATGGGCCACTACTACCCTACCTCATCAGCGAGCCTAGGCGGTGCCGCAGACCTTCCTCCCCGCCACTCCCGTTGACTTCTATTATCCCCTGATTCTTGGGGACACTATGCTATCAAATGCTTAAGGTTTCCACACCGGAAACACCCTCCTGTCAATAACTTGCAAACGCCCGAATGTCGTCTATGGCAATGAGTACACTCTGGAATTTCTCCCTGCCCAATTGAAGCACCTCTACCCGCACTAGATACTGTTGTACTTCCTCGTTTTCACTTCTCAGAGTCGAACCCCGTACGAACTCCTAGCTTGAACATCTCTTTAGCTCTTTTACTGTAAGAGAGGAGGATCCTTTTTTGAGAACTTCTTCTTTGAGACTTTTCTTTTGTCAGCCGGTTTCTAGTCCCCACTTTCATTGCAACTTGGACCAATCGATAAAAAAGTTCAATTCCGTTGGAGAGAAGTCACAAAGCAAGTACTCTTGATGGAATCATGTAGTCCATCTTCAAATTGCCTACACCGAAATGCCTCTGAGGACCGTCTGAAGGCAGAGCTTCAGATGGTCGAACTCTTTCATACTCACAAATTTACAGATAAGTTCCTTTTGCTTCATATTCGAACTCAAGCTTCAATTTGACTCCCCTATACATGTTTGTAACATACTTTGCTCCCCAACTCGACAAAGAATTCTATGTCATGGGATTTGGAATCTGACTTTGAAAGCACCCGCTTCACTTCAATCATATGAGTCTCACCCCGCAATAGTGAGACTCCGCACATGATGCTCTAATCGGGAGGGCATCTAACATCTTTCAATACCCTTTCTAGCTTTTCTAACCGTAGACCCGTCACTTCTTCCATGCTCGACCCATGGAATTCCTTTGCTCCATGTCTTCTTACTATGTCTATTAAAGCTTTAGGAGCGGTAAATCTATCCAATACCCGAGCCATGTCCTGTGATATTCTCAGCAAGGCTTCCGTGGGCTCATTAAGTACATTACTTTCTGAAGGCTCAGAAGCTTATAACTCTTGTTCTCTTGGGTTAACACTCTCAGCAGCTTCTTCAGGACGATCCATCTATACAAAACACAAGGACATCCACATCAGAGTTCAACACATTACTTAACATATGCATGTTTATCTTATAATCTATCTAGAAGGTTTAAAACTTGTCCAGAAATGCCTAAACCTACGCTCTAATACCCCTAACTTGTGACGCCCCCAACCCGGCACTCGGTGTCAATTCAATCATATAATGTTAAACACTTAACTTGTACTATATCCTGTAGCAGTGGATTACAAAACATATACAAGCTCCATACATGGAAGTGTTCAACATTTACAATATTTACATTGCTTCATTTGGTTACAAACAACAAAAAGGATATTACATATACAAAATAGACCAAAAAGTCTTCAAGTGAGCACCTAATGATGTGTTGACCTTGGAGACTAATGTGGATTGTCTGTCCTCTTGCCTCTGCTGCTTCCATACCTACACGGATGAAAACTCATGTTAAGCTTTACGCTTAGTGGGAATAACTCGTGGACAACCACTAATAAGAGTCATCTCACTTTACACGTTTACATATACATATAACATATCATATACTTATGTCATATTCTATACTTGTCGTATACACATGCTTATATATGTTCCATACATATAATTTACACATGCTTATGCAATCTTATACTTTCTTATCATGTCATGATTCATTTCACAAGCATTTTTCTTCTTGTTTTGCCGCCAACATGTACTTGCCACTGCTTACATATCATCACATAGCAATAAAAATACAACTATGCCAACAACATATGCCACAGCACTCACATCACAAGTAAAGTGCGTTTTCATATCATGTCATGTACTTTATCATTTTCGAATCATTGTATATACTTGCTGGGTTTGTTTTATGTTTCGCGTCTCGTATAAACTTAGAAGTGGATAAAGGAAACTATAAAGGCCTCGGCGCTTATACTCACCGCACTAAACAAAGGGTCTATGGCGCCCGGCGCGCCAAGTATCATTGGCGCGAGACAATGACCATCTATAAGTAACCGGCGCTGTTATTACGTACTAGACAATGACTATCTATAAGGTCCTCAAGGCACTGTAATGACCCAAATCTGGCTAACTAATCGCAAGACATCGCAGACTTGTTTTCCCACAGTATGCCCATCTATTCTTCTACCAGGTTCTAAGCAGACAATCCATGTGTATTTTATGTTTAGTACATATCTCATATTCCCGAATAATTATTGTCATCCGATAATCATATGCGATATGTACAATCATTTACTCAGATTCGTGATTTTTCATATCTCGTTATATGCATTTAATAATTATGGTTACCACGCGCTCATGTTTTTCATGATTTCGATATAATATGAGTTCCAATTTTATCATGCTATATATGGCTGGATTCTTGACTCAATGGGATTTCCATAGAGTCTAAGAACACCCAAAACGGAGTTCAGATGAAAAATTTATGACCGTCCGAAGTTATAGGTCACACATGAGTAGCCAATCCTAGCCGACCAGCAGCTCTAAATAAAACCTAGATTTCAGCAGTGTTATATTCACCTACTATCCTCCACAGGCATATGGTTAGAATCTTGACTCAATGGGCTTTCCATAGAGTTCAAGAACACCAGAAACGGAGTTTGGACGAAGAAGTTATGGCCATCCGAAGTTGGAGGCCAATAATTCAGAAAAATGACAATTGTGTCCCACCTGGGTTGTTGCACAATTATAGCAAGTCATGACTTGATGAATTTCGACGCCTGGGGCGTTCGGGGACCTGATATACCTATTTCAAGGAGATATGTTCTTCTATAAGTCTAGTTTACCCAGAAATTTGAATCACTTAAACCCTAATATGTCCTTAATACAAATATTCCTCAATTGAGGATTACAATCAACCAACCCAAGACCGAAGATGAACCCAAAACAGAAACTGAATCACACGAAATTCCAAATTCCACTAAATCAAACCCCAGATTTGTAGAGAAATGTTCATACAAAAATCATAGCACCCTTACTAGTGTACAAAAATCCATACAAAATCCAAACTAATGCATAAAAACCCATACTTTCATACCTTTTGCTCTTCTCTTCCTTCTTCTTCCTCTTCTTCTTCTCTTCTTTTCTCTCTTCCTCTTTTTTGCTCTTCACGTTTTTGGTCTCTCAAAAATGAGAGACCAAATGATCTTATCTCATTTTTTATATTTTTCATTTTTTTTTTATTTTCAATTAGGTCCTTATACTCTCTTCTATTTGCAACCCAATTTTTCTTATTTCTATAATGGCATGTCCTCTTCTCATATTATGCCTTTCATATCCTTTTTGAAAAATTACTAATATACCCTTGTATCTTGTACAAATTTCGGGTTTTCGAAATTTCTCACTTAGCAAATTATAATTACGAAAAATTCAAATTATACCTATAAAATACCCTAAACATGTTATAAAACTGTTATGGCATATTTTGGGGTATTACATGTGATATTGAATATTTATGTTTATGATATTAAAGTTCAATATGTGTATTCTCTCATGAAAATCTTTTAATTTTTTTATATACTTTTTATTTGTTTGTTGTTGTTGTCTTATCTTACTAGGTATCGAAGTAACTTAGCAAGAGGAAGACAATAATGAAGAAATAAAGACTAATTTATTTTTAGTTGCTTTTTCCTACTTTTAATCGATTCCCTTCTTAGATCTCTTTAGGTGTATAAGTTTTGAGTAGTAACCAATTTGTCTCTATTTGAAATGTTGCCTTATCTAAGTATGGATTTATGATCTCCAATTCGAGCTTGGCTCTGTATCGACTTGACTGGACTCGATTACACCCTTAATCGTACCCTATTCCTACATTACTCAATCATGAGTGAGAATAGAAACTGGATGTACCAAAGGTTGATAGATGACTTTCTTAATCCGTAATTTGTTTCGGCAAGAAATTTTGAATTTGCTCAGGCTCATTCGTATCGGATGGATGAGGAAATAATAAAGTGTATGTGTCGGAGATCCAAGTGTCAAAAGCGCCAATTTCTTGATATGGAGACAGTGAAATACCATCTGCTGAGATATGGTTTCAAACCATAATATTTTATGTGGAATAGGCATGGGGAAACAGATGAAGTGATATATGAGCATCATTGTATGGATTCCACTGGTTCTTCTAATCTAATGAATGATTATCGTACAATGGTGATGAGTGTCTAAAACATTCATGTCATACCCACGTCCTTACTACGTTTTAGTTCTATTTTATATATTAATAAGTGCATTATTGCCCGATATCTGGTTTTTGGATCTTATGTACACGCAGTGAATACGGTTTTCGTGCTTTTGGAAATGCAAAGAAGAAGTGAAGACCCGGCAAAGAACGCCGTGATCGCCCATTGTCGCGGACATTGCAACGCCGCGGACGCTTGGTCAACGTGTAAGTAAAAGTCAAAGAGCAGCCCAACGTCGTAACGTTTCCACGATTCCTGCATCAAAATTATAAAAAGCACAGGAGACCCAATTTTTAAGATATCGAGGGACGTACGGACAAGGAGCAGAATACGAAGCAGGAGCAACCCGAGAGATCGTAAAGACTCGTGTTTTTTGTAATTCTCTTCTCAAAACGATCAATGATTTATAGAACTATGCTTGTAATAATTTCCATTATGTTCTAGATTTATTTTTGTGGTTTTGCTTAACCTCGGCACAGCTTGTATGGATTAGAGATTAATTATATTTGTCGCTTTTATTCATGAGTTATATCAATTGCTTATGCTCAGGGTTTATTTTCATGGTAATGTTTGGCCAACATTGACATGATCTTGTCGGGTATCCAGATCGAGAGATAAGTGACTCGCAGGATCCGAAAGCAGCGACACTTAGTCAATCTGGCCAACAGAGATATCCCGGGTTCCGTGTGTGGCAATTGTGGTTTGAGCATTTAAGCATTCTGAGTACGTGGTCAAAAGATGTTTCAACCCTATCGGGCGAAATAGGCTGATATATTCTGAGAGAGGATATCTCGTAGGAACGATCACCCCGTCAACGAGAATTCATTAATAAACTGAATATTAATTCTTCTAGGCAATAATCCATCAATTGTGGCAAGGGGAGGCAAAAACCTAGTTTTCTCAAAAAGTAATTTCACAAATTATTTAGATTTAGTTTTACTTCTATACAGTAATTATATATTCATTAAGAGTTTAAGTCCAAATAATATCGTAGGGTCAATTTCAGTAGTCAACGCACTTCTCCCTGTGGATCGATATTCATACTTAGGTACACTATATAACTTGATACGCTTTACCCAATTTATACAAGTCATACATTACGTTTTCGCGCTATCAAGTTTTTGGCGCTATTGCCGGGGAATATCAGTGTTTTATGCTAATATCAATACTAAGTACTTCTTTAATCATTTTTTTATGTATATATTTGTGTGGTTTTTAGTTTTTGATACTTTTGTTTTCTATTTCAGAAATTTCAAAGTTAAAATCACAATGGATCTAATCAACGAGTTGACAAACGCATTGGCTCACCTTGAGCAAAGAATCAAGAATGCTAAGAATTGCCGATGAGTTACTAAAAAAGAGTGATTAACTCAAGGAGGAAATGTATGGCAACCATATGCATCAATGGATTATGCTCAATATGGAGGTACCCCATACTCAAGCAATCATAATTTTGGATGGAGTCACCACCTAAACACCTCATGGAATACAAGTTATACCACTCTTTAATCTCCCCAAGTCCAAAGATCAAGCCTAAAAGAAGCTATGGATGAATTACGAAGAGCTCAAGGTGAATCTACCTAGGCACAACATTAATTTTCAAGATCAATGGCTTAAATGGACCACTCTCAAGTTGGGTTGCCTAGGTTTCTTGATCCAAATGAGATAAGTCAACCTCCATAGGAGAGAATGACAGTTAGGAGGCAAATATGGTCAATTGAAAGATTTCATGCTGAATGTGCAACATCTCAAGTTCAATTCATGGAATTGACAAGGGCTAATGTTCAAATTCAGCCTACGCCATTCAAGAGCTTGAAAGAAGTGATGGCTCCAATGACCACTTTCGGTACTCAACTTACATTTGAGAAAGAACAACCTAAAGAAGAGGAGAGTATGGTTATAGAAGAACTAGTGGCAAAATATATGAAAGAACAAGAGAATATGGTTACAATGTCCTTTGAAGGACAACATGAGAGTTCGCCATCTACTATTGGAGTGAATACAAAAGAAGAAAACTAGAGCTACAATGAAGAAATCACTTCAAAAGGTAATGAAGAACTAGAGAAGCTTCAAAGAGTGGAGAATGATGCAGAAACTTTGAAAGACTTAGTTGCAAATGAGGAAAAAGAGTCCACTTCTTCAGAATCATATGAAAAGGTAAAAGATGAAGTTGTAAAGACTATGCCGAGATGACTCTAGAGATGACTCTATAGGGTGAGATGCATGAGGGTTGAAAATGGGAATATTAACTAAATTGGATGGCGCCAATTCAATTGAACAACGAAATGAAAGGAACCTTTGTGAAGAAAAAATAGAAAAAAAATAGAAAATATAAAAAAAAAATAATGATCTTGGAAGCTTATGTGTTTAAGTTGTTGATTTAGTACAATTATCGCCTCTTAGAAAATGATGGAGGCCAGAATTACCAACATATACGTCGTTGGTAGAGTCTAGCTGGACTCGAAAAATGGAGCAACTTATTGGGAGGCAACCCAAGTTCAAAAAGTTTCCTTTTCCCTTTTTTTTTTTATAGTTACTTTTATGTTTGTTTTTCAATAAATGCCCTTGCTTGATCTTATGTTTCTTATTGTTGTTTTTCAAGTTTTGAGAGTTCAAAGTTGGCTATGGAGGTGGAGAATCTTGAAAAGTGGAAGTTTATAGTATCTTGGAGGTTCAAAGAACAAAAATTGAACAAGGAAATCAGTTCCAGCATCCTCCCTCATTTCATTCCATATATGCTTCATATTTTCAAGTCTTCTCTCATTTGGAACTAAAGTCTAATCACTCTTAACATCTTTACCTCCAAAGCAAGTCATATTCATTTGAGCAACTTCCGGATACTTGATCAACCTCGGGGGAGTACTCATTATCCATTCTTGCTTTTGCTTCACATTGAGGACAATGTTTAATTCAAGTTTGAGGGGGGGGTGTTAGTCAATTTTTTTCAAAAATCCAACTTTTGTATCTCCTTACATGTTTAGTTATTTCTTTGTAGTTGTTTGGTTATAGTTTGCATGAGTTTTTTCTTTCTTTCTTTTGTTTGTTTTGTGTCTCACACTAGTTAGGTTGGTGCATAGTAATGGTTTTGAGAATGCATTGGTTTTATGTTTAAATTGTTTCTTAGTCAAATTTGGGACACCTTTGAATTTGTTTGATTTAGGACTTGAATGTATGTTTTGGTTGTGGGAGACTTAGCTTAAATAGCTCCATTGTTTCTCAAGAAATCATTTCTTAAGGAAACTCCTACACTCTCACTAGGTCTCATTTATACACTTTGGCTCCAACCTCTTTTTCTCAAATTGAACTTACCGTGAGAGACCTTAACTTCTATAGTTATAGGACACCTCAATAAAGAGGATTGTCATTGTGCCCCAACCGAAAAAAAAAATACAAAAAAAAAACAAAAAGAGAAAAAGAAAGAAAAGAAACAAATAAGTGAATTTACTCACAAGTAGGTGCTTTGGTTTTTAGTTGAGTTTTCAGGGTGAAATTCTAGGCGAACTAAATGCTCGGTGCCCTTAACCAATTGGTGGGGAGTCACTAATGGATCACCATTATATGGACACTTTTCTAAAACTCCTTAGCATTGCTTCCTACTTTTTAGTTTTAGTTGTTTAATAAAAGGTGTGTTCTTATCCTGTTTTGGTTAATTTTCTTTCAAATAGAGTGAGTTGAGTTTGGTTGAAGAGTTTTTTTGGAACCTTAGTCTATATTTGAGACCTAAAACATTATTTACACCAACTCCCTTTAGGAAAGATCTATTGAGGGCTTGGGGGAAAAACTTGCCTTGATCAACATACCATTTGAATGCCTCATCTTTTAGAGATGATAAATGTTTTGGAATCCCATTTTGGCTAACATGTTTTCTTATAACATTTCCAAGCTTTCTCTTAACTTGTACTAGCACCATACTCATACTCATATTTATCTTAGTGTTTTTGTTTTATGTTTGTGTTTCCTTTGCTTGGGGAAAAGCAAAGATTTAAGTTTGGGGGTGAACATTAGTAAGTCGGGCTCTTAGCCTAGGCATACCCTGGAGATCACATGTGTGTGGGTGTGGTAAACTAATCAGGAATTGGTTTCTTGAATACCCAGGAGTTGACTCACTATGTCCCCCCTACCTATCTAACATGTAATTCCCGAGCATCTAACAACCCACGTATCCTTTCTTGATTTGTACTGTGTTTTTCCGAAAAGATTTGAAGAGGTCAAAAGGGATCCTTGATTAGAAATCATGACATCACTCACATAAACTACCTAACACAACCCTAAAACCCGAGACAAACTAAAACAGGGAACCCCCAATAAACAGAAACACAAAAATAACACAAAAACAGACACACTAAAGCAGAAGACATAGGCATAAACACCAAAGAAACCCTAAACAGAAAACACATAAATAAGCACATAATAAACATAAAAGCAGAAAACACATAAATAAACATAAAAGCAACTCGATCACCCACACCCCCCAAACAAGTGCGGACAGTGTCCTCAATGTCTATAGAATAGCAAGAGATAGTGGAGTGAACTCCCCTGGTGAATGCTCGAATCACTGCGGTGGTGGTGGAGGGGGCAAGTGAAAGGCAAGGAGTTGGGCAAGCTGATCCTAGATGGACTGCTGATTGCGGAGGATGGTCGCCTGATTATGCATGACTGTGCGCATGTCAGCTCGGAGGGCATCCATATCCTAGCTAATGAGGACCCGGTGCTCCATGGTCTCATCCCAGTACGCATCAAATCGAGCAGTGAGGTCCTGCACCTAGTCCTCTAGGAAAGTGAAAGGACTGACCGGGTCCTCCTCTAAAGATGGCTGTGGTGGTGGGGGTTGGGTGGAGGACTGCCTGGCTTCTCCCTAGGTGCCTACGAGGATCCTAAACCTAGACTAATACGCTCTAAGCTTGATAGGCGTATTTTGTGATGTGTATATAAAATTATGTAGAAAAATATAAAAAGAGAGTCTATTCTGCTTGCCGTGCCGCGCCAGTAATAATACGATTAATACGTGATGAGATATCAATCCATAGGGAAAATGGGATGCTAAGTACCAAAATTATAATACCTCTCTAATATTCAAACGGTCAAAGATGGTTTAAACAGTAGTTAAACTAATTTACTAAAATCTAAATCTAACTAATTAAACTTTGCAACTAAGGGATGCCAAGAGATAATAAAGTTCTAGGGTATTTGGTGCATGTGAACAATCCTCCTTTGTTTAGGCCAAAATTCCATTCTATTGTCTCTTAAAAAAGGCTTCAAAGCGACTCTTACCAGAATTTAGTATAAGCCTCTTGGTCGGATAACCTACCAACTAACACTAGGTCTTTTGTTTCTCAGTTCAACCCCAAGCATTAGAGATGCTTTAAGATCCAAGAATGTCACACACCTCCTAATTACTGGTAATTTCTACACTACCAAGCTAATTATGTTGATTCATATTTGTTTAGTTCTTTACTCCTTTTGGATCTACTTAAAGAACCACTCCCTGTAATGAATTGGCTAGAAATCAATATGTAAGTAGAACCAAGCATGAATCGATAGATAAACGATCACGGAGAAACAATAGAAAAAATTAACGAATAAATATAGATTCATGTCTAAAATCGAAGCCAAAACCCTAGACTACAGTTAGAACATAATAGAGGTTTGATACATCATGAAGCTTCAGGACAAAACATGAGAAAGAGAAAGAATAAACTCTAATGATCAAAATGATTGAGGTGATTCTTGGATTTTTCCACAAATATCTTGATCTTCTCCAAATCTTCAAAAGCTTGACTCACAGCCTCTTTCATACGATTTAAAGTGTGGACAAGTCCTTCTTCGAGCCCTAGCAGCCTTCCTCTTGTCTCCTTCGAGTTTGAGCTTTAAAACCCACAATTATGGGCTCAAATGGACTAAAAATCCACCTAAAATCAACCCCGAAGGTCGCAACGTCATTTGGCAACATCGTGACGTCGGGATGCTATGTTTTTGTAGCTCTCTACAACTTCCTGTTTTTGCTCCACCTTCGTAAAGCCATAACTTTGTCATCCAAACTTCAATTTAGGTGTTCTTGGTACCGTTGGAAAGATCTTGAAGTGTAGAATCTAGATATGGCTAGTAAAAATACTTTAGGAATTATTATAAAGACTTAATGTACAAAATTCTCTAACTGGTCACTATTGAGCTATCTTCTCTTCTTCCTTCAACTACCAAGAGTCATAACTTGATCATTTGAAGTCCAAATGGAGTGAATAAGGTCTCTTTGAAAAGCCTGAGAAGTCTCCTATCCATCAATATAAATATTGTAGCCATTTGGGATCATCTTTCAGCTGAAAACATCAAAACACAGTAGCTGCTACTACATGTGTAGTTTGTTGATTTTTAGGCTTTATCTCTTTGTTTTTGCTCCATATTGGCTCATAGTTGACCTAATCACAAATTGAACATTTAGAGCATTATATCACTTATTTATATAATAAAACGACTAAAAATATAAGCAAAACATGTTGATGAAATGAGTATAAAGTATACTCATCAAATGGTTATAGATGATGTTGGTCATTCCTTTAATCAAAATTATGAATATGAGGAGAATCGTAATCCAACAGCCCAACAATGTTATGATATGTTTGATGCTGTCAATAATTTGTTGTGGCCAGGGTGTGAAAATCATTCACAGTTATCAATGGTGGGTAGAATGCTAAATATCAAGGTTGAGCATCATCGTAAGGCATTGAATTTGATCTGATTGCTGACTAATGAAGAGGTTGTGCCCCGAAAAATCTTATCGTTGAAAGCTTTTATGAAACAAAGCGTATGGTTCGAGGCTTAGGTTTACCAGTCGAGAAGATACATTGTTGTCCTAATGGATACATGATTTATTGGGAGGAAGATTTGAACAAGACTCTGTGTAGGTTCTATGACCATCCACGTTTCAAGAAAAATGACAACACTAATGGAAAAGGGAGAAAGAAAATCGACGTGCCCTTCAAGAAAATGTATTACTTTCCTTTGAAGGATTGGCTTCTTAGATTATATTCATCTAAATCCATTGCTAATGAAATGAGGTGGCATGCAAAACATGTGGTCGAGGATGATGTAATGCAACATCCTTCCGATTCTATTACTTGGAAACACGCTATTGAAGTGTTCCCACCCCCAATTTTGCAATATAAATTCAAAATGTAAAGCTCGGCCTTTGCACAGATGGGTTTCAACCTTTACAACGTCCCCGAGGCGACAATACTACCGTGTTGGCTATTGGCCACTGATGTGTATAATCTACCTCCACGGTTATGTATGAAGGATACATTCATGTTCTTAATTATTCTTGTTCCAAGACCTCGAAATCCTAAAGACAAGTTAGATGTGTACTTACAACCGCTAATACATGAGTTGAATCTATTATGAGATTATGGGGTTGAAGCATTTGACATTGCTTGGAATCAAAATTTTCAATTGCGATCAGCATTGATGTAGACTATTAACGACTTTCCTACATATTCAATGTTATCTGAATGGTCAACAGCAAGACAGTTGGCTTGTCCTTATTGTATGGAGGACTCATATTCCTTCAAACTAAATAAGAGCAGTAAGCAGACCTAGTTTGAAAATCCTAGGAAGTTCTTGGAACTTGATCATCCATTTAGACGTAATAAGAGTGCATTTCTGAAAAACAAAATTGTGATAGTTGGCGCACCTCCAATTAGATTAGGTTCAGAGATACTGAGCATAATTGATCATTTGGGTTTGAAGAAGGTGGCCGAAGTCGATGCTTATGACATTAACAAAGGGATTAGTCGATCATGTGGTTGGAGAAAAAGCAGCATATTCTAGGATTTTCCATATTGGAGCTCTAATCTAATTCGACACAACCTTGATGTCACGCACATTGAGAAGAATGTGTTCAACAACTTGTTTAATACAGTGTTGAATATACATGGTAAAACAAAAGACACTCTTAAGTCAAGGCAAGAACTCAATACCTATTGTCAAAGGCCAAAACTTGATCAGTTGGCTTCAACAGGCAAATACCCTAAGGCTTGCTACACCCTAGACAATAGGGCTAAGAAGGAGTTGTTTGATTGGTTAACAAAATTGAAATTTCCTTATGGTTACATGTCTAACATGGGTAGATGTGTGGATAAACAAAGATTGAGGTTGCTTGGAATGAAAAGTCACGATTGTCATGTCTCCATGCAGAAGTTGATGCCTATAGCATTTCGGGAACTACTACCTACTAATGTGTGGAAGGCTATCACCGATAGCTTGTTTTTTAAAAGTCTAACTCGTGAACATTTATAAAATGAAAACATAGCTGACTTGAATCAGACATCCCAATTATTTATGCAAGTTGGAAAAATATTCTCCAAGTTTTTTGATTATGGAACATCTTCAAGTTTATTTCATTTTATGAAAATACATTGCAAGGCCAGTGCAATTTCTATGGATGTATCCATTTTAGAGGTTAAAACCTAACTTGTAAATCATAATGGCCAATAACCTTGAATTAATGCATGTGTCTTACTTAGCATATCATTTTATAGGTATCTTCGGAAATTGAAGCTCAATATTAAGAATAAGGCACATGTGGAAAGCTCGATATGCAATGCATATCTAGTTGTTCTATTCATATTATTTCGAGGATCATGTACAAACAAAAGCAAAGACCATGCCTCGAAATTATGAAGGTGGTGGGGATAATATTCCATCGGAGGATCCTTTAAACTTATCAATTTTCAAATATAGTGGTAGACCACTTGGTCGTACAGAACGAGGCATATGACTCAACAAGAATATAAGGCAAACATTCCAAGACATAACTAAGAAGTTTAGAAGATAAACAAAGATTTTTTATGAGTCAAACATCTCCTATATATTATATTGTTTACAACTTGATTATACTTTGACTAACATATCCAAAATTCTATCAACCAATAATACACTGATATGTTGCAACATCTCAATCCAAACATAACAAATACATAAATTGATGCTAAACTTGAGATAGACTTTGCTATCTGGTTCAAATCATATGTAAGCCTTCTTTTTCTCACCCTATCAATTAAACTTAATATTATTAACATGTGTAAAATACCTATATCCTATTGTTCAAGGCAGAAGATCCAAACTCTAGTATCCATATCAACTACATACAAGATCTCGCAAAAGGTCCATTGGGAACTATTAAAATATATAATGGTTATTTTGTAAATGATACAAGTTTCACACAGTTGGACGTGGTGCAAGTAAAATGTCAATAAATAGTGGGGTTTGCATTAAAGGCTAAAATTATAGTCATAATGCGAATGATTGGTATGGTCAGTTAAGAGAAGTAGTGGAAGTGGAATATCTTAACTAGCTAATTATGAACTACCTTCTTCATGTGTGATTGGCTGATCCATCTAATATGGGTATAAGAGATTGAGCACTATTATTAGATAATAGAGAAAGAAGATGATAGAATATGAACCCTTTGTCCTGGAAATGCAAGCAGCTCAAGTATATTTTTGTTCAAACCCAAGTTTGCAAAAAGACAAAGTTGATTGATGGGTCGTATTGAAAATCAAACCAAGAGGGGTTGTTATGATGCTGAATGAAACTGATAGTGAATAAAGAGGTAGTTGTAGCTGAATAATGTTATATTACAAGTGTTTAGTTGTTGATTAACTTCTTTTTTGAATTTTTTCATTCAGTATGAGGGTCAATGTTGTGTTGGAAGTGTACCCATGAGGGATAGTCGAGGATGAGGCACTGGAATGGGTCATTCTTCATCTTTAGCAGCTACTTCTACATCAACAGTATCTGCATCCACTACTACACTACTTGGTATAGAGACAGTTGGCCCAAGCACGTCGACATTTGTTGGCCCTAGCACATTTACATCTCTTATCACATAGACTAGTACGTCTAGCTCTCTCGGACCATTCATAAAGATACACCGAACATCCCACTCTCCAGGATTAGGCCTCAAATCACAACCACATACTCCTATCACACCTGGTTCAGATTCCGACTTAGGAAGTAGTTATATTGGTAGTCATAAGAGACTACGAGTGCATGATGGGAGATGAGATATTTAATACTATTTAATTTACTATTTAATTGTTCTTTATGTTAAATTAATACTTATACATTTATATAATTGCATCTTTGTTGAGTCACATGAGATGTCATCTCGGATATGTCGTATCTTTTAAGAAATACTACATGAAGATGGATACAGGTGGAAAGCGGTGTCACGAGAGGTTCGAGATCTATAGTGGGGTGAATTTCAAGTAAATAAATGTTTAGGTTGCTAAAACTTGTGTATTTTGTTGATTTAAATTTTAATAAAAGTAAAATTACTTCAGAATTATGTTTGAGATACTTGAATGTTGAAAATGCTTGATAATTTCAAATTGATGTTGTTTGGATTATGGTTTTTAAGTTGTATATATTGAGAATTGCTAAATAATATGAATGTGAGTTGACATGAATTTCAGAATTTGGCTGAGAATTACAATGTACATTGAAAACATTGTAGGTAATTTTGGATAATGCATTTTAGGGAAATTATTAAATTTTTTTTTAAAGTCCATGTATGTTGACTAACTTTATATATTACATAAATACTATGAGTGAGAGAATGTTTGAAATGGGATCGTTAAGAAATTGTGGGAGCAACTCGCGGGTAAGAGATACTCGGATATGCTTCATCGTTGGAGGAAATGCGAAAAACCTACATTTGTGTTTGATGAGGTGTGGCATAATTGGCAGCATCAGTGGAATGATGCATCATTCCAATCAATAAGAAAGCATCAATCGAGAAACGCTGAGAATGAGACTGTGGACCAAGATCCGAATGTCACTTACACTAGGGTCCATATCGCTAGCTACACTACACGTAATTGAGGGCAGAATTTTTTTTTTACATTTTTTTATATTATCTCAATTTCTACATGTCTTATATCTAATGTATTTATTTCAGGAAATGAAGGAGGGTGCCCCACCGAGCAAGGTAAGGCTCTTTCACAATACCCATATGAGGAAAAATCCAGAGGGATCGCAGGATTATATTGATCAACGTGCAAGACAAGGGGAGTAAGTGCTCAAAAACGCTATCTTACATCCTAACTAAGAAACTGCTAATTTCATATGACGTTTTTTTCAGGAGAAGATACAGGAGCTAATTACTATTGAATCCTGAGATGAATATGGAAACCAGGTTCCTTTGTCAAAGGAAGATGAGGATCGTATATTCCTACAAGTTGTTGAAGCTTCATCACATGGCAGATACATGTATGGGACAAGTCGAAATAAATCATCCAGCTTTGCATCTGATGCCTCTACAACCTCAACACTCCTCGAGGCGGCTCATCAATGGATTAGAGAGCTTGAGTCATCACAACTTCGCTTATAGGAGGGGAATACACGGCCACGGCAACATTCACCCTTGATGAATGGAGACTTCGTGATCGAGGAAACATGAGTCGCATGACGGGAGCGTAGAGTGATGGAGGAGAGAGAGGTTTCGAGCTCAATTGCCACCGTGATGGTCCAGCACAATCGCATACGTCGCCACTAGATGTTCCGGGGCCAGTATATCACATTTTAACGTTTAATACTTTGTGTTTTCAACATTTAATACTATGTGTTTTTTAACATTTGGACCTCAGTCTTGACTTTTAACATTTAATACTTTGTATTGTTTTCTAACATTTGAACCTCCTTGACTTTTAATATTTAAAACTTTGTGTTTTTAAATTTAAATTATAAATATATTTAAACTATATATATATATATATATATATACATTTAAACTTATTAATATATCAGTAATAATTTATTTTTATGAAATATTTATAAATTTAGTGACCACGAGATGTAGTCACTAAAACAGAGACCGCTAATATGGTCACTAAGATGGAAACTATTTTATGGTATATAGTGACCACTTTACGACCACAAACATATAATGACCACGATTTGTGGTAGCAAATTTGCTACCCTGTGTAGGTGGTCACTAAATCTTCATCGATATTAGTGACCACATCAGCAACCATAATTTAACGACTGCAAGGTGGTCATAAAATTTGTCATTATATAGTTCATTTGGTCTTCTGCTAATTACATTTTATGGCCACTTGAAGATTTATTTATGACCACATATGTGGTCATTATTTGTGACCACATTGTTGTGATAGCTCAGTTCAATGACTACATTTCTTATGGTCACATTTTGTGACCATTGGTCACTGATTGTTTTTGTGATGAAATTTTCTAAAACTACAAGTTGTGGTCATTGAGGGGTCGATACCTCTCTAGTGACGACTTTTTGTGGTCTCAATTTTGTTGTTTTTTTGTAGTGAACGAAAAAGTTTTTTCCACATTCAATTCCTTAAATAACCAAACACCACCCTTTTTCTACGCCTCACCCTAGAAGGAAGACGAAGATACTTGCTAGTGTCTAAAGGAGAAAAGACATCTAGAGTGGTTTTAATTACCTCCCTAAGATCCTCCCTAACATTATGACCGAAGAAAATGCCCGACTTCTGAAAATTAACAACTTGCTCAGAGTCTTGCCCATATTGATCAAGAATGTCTTTAATACATTCAGCTTCCTCAATCAATGCTCCAAAGAAAAGCAAGTTGTCATCTGCAAATAAAAAATGAGATAAAACTAGGGCACCTCGACTGATCTTGCATCCTCAAAGAGAACCAGCATCCACAACTTTCTGACGTTAGGTAAAAAGCCCTTCTGCATATAGAATAAATAAGTACGTGGAAAAGGGATCTCCTTGACGAATCCCTCGACCTGGATTAATCGGCTCAACTTCCACACCATTGACAAGAACATTATAGGAAATAGTGGTGACACATCATAAACCACCAAATCCATTTATTAGAGAAACCCAATCTAAGCATAATAGCCTATAAGAAATCTCATTACATTCGGTCTTACTCCTTGTTGATGTCCAACTATATTGGTCATGTTCAGAGATGATGGAAACGAACCTGCCTGTAGCCAGCTAATAAAGCCTGAAAAATGTATAGTCCAATAACTAACCAATATTTCTAAAAGAAAGCATGATTGAGGCCATATGGGCCTAGGGACTTTGTCCGGATGCATCTGGGAAATCACCTCACGAAACTCCTCAAACTGAAAGGAGCAGTAAGATATTCATCATCATCATCTTCATTTGAAACTCTTGGCAACACAGTCAACTGAAGCACTACTATCATCGTTACTTCCCGCGAAAATAAAGATATAATAATCTTTAGCGATAGTTTCCAATTCCGAGGATCGTCAACCCAAGAACCAACATGTTTGCAATCTGGAAATTCTATTTATTCTCTTACGATTGGACGTTGTAGCGTGAAAAAACTTACTGTTTTTATCGCCCTCTTTAAGCCAAAAGGACTTAATTAGCTTTGGCTCCAATATACATCTTCCTAATCCAAGAGCTTATTTAAGTCTCTATGGCACGTAATAACTCGTGAATCAACTTCATAATCAATAGACTGCAATGCTTGCAAAAGATCAGTTATGGCCTTTTTAATGTTCCGTGAGCATTGGGTTCAAAAACCATGACTCCATTCCTTCATTCTCTGAATACGGTCATCGATTCTGGTCATAAAGCTCCGCCCAATTAACCGACAAATCCCAGCACTAACGAATAAATTCTGCCTCTTTATTCCAACAGTTATCAAAGCCGAACTTAAATGGAACTTTCCATGGGGTAGAAGGAGATGTCTCAATTTTAATGGGATGATGGTCAGAATATGAACTGGGAATACAAGAAAGCGTGGCCTCAGGAAATAACTCCATCCAATGAAAAGACACTAGACGTCTATCCGGTCATTCTTCCATAAGCTATCTCGAATTACGACCATGAAATTATAACCTTCTAAGTGCATATATATCATAAGAGCCACTATCATCTAAAGCATTTTTTAAATCTTGAACCAGTCGTTCCGAATAAGCATTCCCAGGAATACTGTTGCAATCCCCTATCACACACCAAGGCAAAGATGATCTATGTTTAAGCTCTCTCAACAAACCCTAAGACAACATTCTAAAGTTTTGGTCAGGCTAGCCATTAAAGCCAGTGCATCTCCAAGATACTTGATTTTCATCAAAAATAGAAAAATCAACATGAGATAGACAGTAGCTCAGTACAGAAATAGAAATAGAAATAGTATTATTCCATAATAAAGGTAGTCCCTCACTCCTACCATCTCTGTCAACACAAAAAACAACAGCTAAAACCAATTACTCGCTTTATTTCCTCCCAACTTCTTGGAGTGTATAAGAGTTTCATAAAGAAACACAAATACTGGCTTCCAAGATTTAATTAAGCTCCTAGTAGTATTGGAAGAGTCATTCTCCTTAATTTAGCCCGTTTAAATTCTATCCCTCAGTCACGTGAGCCTTCACATCCTTATCAGTTATCACTACCACCGTTGACTAGCCGTCAATTGGGTCTGGTGCTTGTTAAGAATTGTTTCCTGATCAAACCGGAATTGATCCGAATCGAACGGTTCAAAATCAGTCATATTCAAGTACTAGGGTGGGTTTGTTTGTTTTACTTATCGTTCAATATAATTTTTTTTTAGCTTAATATTGCATAGTATTTAATTATATTAAGATAATCGTTATTTTTTTAATATTACAAGAAGTAGGGATAAGAATAAGATGGTTTATTTGTTTCCTCCTCATCTTATTAGTTTTACTTGTGCTCTACAGAATCAGACCGTGCTGACGATTTCAGGCTATTTTCTCAAATCCCAGGACGAGCTCAAGATTTGTGATTGCATCATTCTACCCTGACATATTTTAAAAATAATTTTTTATTTTATTTTTTATACTTTAATATAAATACAATTAGTATTATTAAATATTTTTAATAAATAATTTATAAAATTCAATATTTTATTTTTTATGAAATATATTAATTTTAATATAATAAAAATAAATGGCAAATATAAAAAAATTAAAATTAAAAAATATAAACAAAAAATCAAATATAAACGGTTCGCTTGAATTTTCCCGTCCTCACTTGCCCCATTTAATTTTTTAAATTTAAGACAGTCAGACCGTGCATCAAACGACCTGGACGCACGCGCCACCCCGTCCCAAACTCCTCCCATCGTCATCCCTTAATAAATAAATGGCTGCTAACTATTATTTCATTTAAAATGACTTTTTTCGAATGTAAAACTAAATATTTTCATTTTTTCTATTCCATAACTTTTGGGTAAATTTCAATAATAAATCGTAAAAATTTAATAAACAACTTATATCAAAACCTCAATTTTCTTATTGTCAAAATAAACAACCCTAAATAAAGACACTCTACTACAATTCAATGGCCCTTGTTAGTCAGGATCCCACATCATATAAAGTCATAGCTATCTTGATTTTGTTCAGTTTAAAAAAAGCACGCTTAGGCGAGGCAGGGGTATCGAACCTGCGAGCAAACCTTAACTCAGATTACAACTTCAATTTCCACCAAGTTACAGAAAAAATATTTATATGTCTTATTTTGAAAATATAAATGTGAATAAAGTATAAAAATAATTAGTATATCACCTTTTTTCATTTTCAATAAATTGTTATACTTAAATATTCTCCATATTATGTTTTAAAATAGTAATTTTAATATAATTATATAAAAATGAATAAATAATATTATAAATATTAAAATATATATTTAAAAATTAATTTCAAAATTTTAAAAATATAAAATGTGTATTTATGATTTCACTAATTAAATCGTGCTTCAATCATTGATCAAACCATTGAACTGTGAACCATTAGTTTTTTCGATTTAATTATCGGTGCAGTTTTTAAACATTGTTTATAAGTCTTCATCTTCTCTTGAGATTGCACCTTAGAAAGAGTCCCTATCAAATTAGAAAATAGGGTTACTTAGCAAACTTCTCACCACCAATCCTTTTTCAACTCACCATCTCCACTAATAAATTGCATGGAGCAAAAAGCATCAATATGGCCTAGAAGATCGTAGTAATAAGAAAAATAGGTTAACCTTTCTTATTTGAATTGCACCAAAGACCAATCTCCATTAGCAAGACCATTCTTCTGACATCCATGGAGACCCTAATTCTCATTAAACTCTTCCAACCACCTTTATCGTTAGTGGAATCATATTCCAGAAATTGACCAATGGAGTTCTCTAACTGTTTCCCAACTACCATAGACAAATAACCAGTCGAGACATCATAGATTTGGATCCATACTAGGACATGAAACAATGCAATAAATGTTGGATCTTGATCCTTTTGAACCTTTTGTAGAATCAAAAGGTGGCTATCGAAAGCCCACAGACCCCATCTGTTACCCTTTTGAAATCAACACCATGAAAGAATTAGAACATATAAAGGCCATTGTGCAATTCTTCCATACTCAACCCCTTGCCAAGTCTCCAAATGCTAGCCATTTTAAAGTTGATTGATTTCTGAGTGAGGAATCTGCCTACCAGACAAAACTCCATGAGTGAAACTCTCATAGACTGACGACAATAGGATCTCCTCACCTTTTTCATTGAAAGCATCTCCACGGGATTAGCTAAATTCTCCCATTTAGTTATTTTATATAGCCGATTCTTAGATATTGTCACCCAGGAGCTATCTATTTCTCATTACTACTATTTGGCTAGCTACTTCTAGGCTCTAGTTAGGGCCAAAACGCTAACTACTCTGATTTTTGTGTCAACAACACTCCATAGGATTCATCGCAGAAGATCGTCTTCATCGTCTTCAAGACAGATACCATTTACTTCCGTTATAAATATGATCATTAAATTTTGTTATTAATAAAAATCAAAATTTTAAATTTTTGATGACGTGACATAACACGTCAACATATTAACACACAGACACATGACATACTACATAAGATTTTTGCATTTTAATAATTAATAATAGTTAAAGTTAATTGAAAAATTGTTAGCTAAAATAGATATATGGTTGAGTGAATGAAAACATTTAATAAAGTAGATAATATAATAAAAAAAAATATTTTTACTAATTAATTTACATAACTCACTTGAGTTGCTCTAAGAGCTAATTTAACCAACAACTAAAAGAGGAAAACAATGAAAAACAAAGAAGCAAATCAAGTGAGAACACTTAAAAAGCTCTCTAGCATAGGAGAGAATAAAAACTCTCAACGAATGAGAGGAGCTCTCAAAGCGAAATTTAACTCTAATTATATTTTCATTTTTTCTCTCTTTTTTTTTTTTTTTTACCTATATTTTCCCTCTAGAACCAAACACAACCTTAATATATAAACAAAATTTATCATTTCAATTTAAAATTTAGTTTATTAAGCAAAGTATATTATGAATTTCTTATAAAAGTAATTTCGATTAATTATTATCTTAAAGTAGCACTCTTCCTTAGTGAGACTTCATAAAAAATAATTTCATTTAATTTGAATATATTTAAAATATCCATAAATCCGCCGGATATATTCTCGAGCATCTGAGCATTCCAGAATGCTCGACACTAAGATCGGGCGAGATATCTGCTGTGATCGACATATCGCTGGAACATCGTGACGCTAAGATAAGGCCGGCTTAATTTTCGATAAAATATCTAAATATTTCCTTGGATTTTTATCTAGATATATTTAAACGATTATTAAATCCTCGATTATCCAATCCACATTAATCACAATAATTTAATTTTCGATATATCGATATTCATGTAAAAATATCCACCGATATATCCGATATATCCGTAAAATTCAAGTATCGATATATCCATCGAAACCGATATTTTCATCCTTTAGTAAGTAAAACAAATTGAGATAATCATCCCACATTTTACTAGAACTTTCTATTTTCAGGGGAATTAAAACTCTTTCTTTGTCTAATTTTATTTCAAATGTGATGAATTAATTAATAGAGAGCACTGAAATTGGATGGTTGTTGAGGAACCCTAGACGGTTTGTTTTCTTCGATGAGTTTGGTGCAATCCCCCCCAGCTCACAAGACGACACCATTTCTCTGTCAGTCCGAAGTCCGAATCCAAATTCTCACTCACTCCCTCCCTTATCCCTATTTTCCTTCCCATACGACGATACCCAAATCGACTTCCAAAACCCATACACGAATTATCTCATCTCATCTCACCTTCTGGAACCCCAGAATCCAATTCTATATGTCTATCTAGACGCCTTAAACCCTAGCCCTGGATCTTGAATTTCGTTTCTCGACCGCAATCGCCATGGATGTTGCTCATCTACCCTACGAGGACCAAGCTTTTCATCTCCCCGTTCCTTCTTCTTCTCCCGTTCTTTCCAGGTCTGATCTGCCAGGTCTAGGCGCGTGGCTTCGTTTCGACCTATCAGGCTCTGTTCTGCGTCCGGCTCCGATACCTTGGTGGCCGGGTCGCGGAAGGAAGATGGGAGGGTTTCTGAAGCTGCCAGGAAAAAACTAGACGAGTCTGGAGATTTGAAATCTTGGATGCACGAAAATGGGCTTCCTCCTTGCAAGGTTGTTCTTAAAGAAAGGCCGTCTCACTACGAGCAACACAAGGCTATACATTATATAGCTGCCAGCGAAGATCTCCAGGTTTTTTTCTCTCGAGGGGGAATGCTCAAATTTTGTTAATATCTCGAAGAAGTTATCCGGTTCTTGGTGAAGGTTTAGCGTTTTTTAGTTTTTCTTCTTTTGCAGGCGGGTGATGTTGCTTTCTCTGTTCCGGATTCCTTGGTCGTTACTCTGGAGAGGGTTTTGGGGAACGAGACCATTGGTAAGGTGCCACTGTTACTAATGAGTCATTCTTTGTCTAATTTATTCATCATTATGTTGTCTTTTGTCTGTTGAGTAGCGCTGTTACTTCATACTGCAAATTAGGTCAATAGCTGGTAAAGAATGATGGAAATGACTGGCATTGCATATTTGTTAGGCAATTAGAAACTGACGGATCTGTCTCCTTATTGTTGACAACAAATCTGCATTGTGGTTTCTTATCAGTTACGGATGATATTGCTAGAATTAGAATTCGCATTTTACTCTTGCCTGACACTTGAATTTGCAATTTAAACTCTGAAATAGAGCCAAGATCAACAAGCAAAGTAAGTAAATAAATAAATAAATGCACCAAAATGAATTTTGGAAGGGACACCAAGATATCTAGTACATTTCTAGCATCTTTGTGTTTATATTTATATGTATCTACTTTTGCGCTTGAGGCCTGGCTAGGTAAAGGGTTGGGATGGGGTTATGAGAGGTTACAGGGTCAAGTCCCAGAGTGGACAAAAAAGAAAGAATATTACCTATGAAAAAATGCATCTATATTCTTTGGTTACCTGTCAAAAAAGCAAAAAAAGTGTGCGAGTACAAAGCTTATTCATTTAGCGTGTCTGCTTGCTGCAGTTGCTCAGGAGCATTAGGCACCATGATTGATTGTTGTGATGACATTCTTTTAGGACCTTAATCTTCTAGGGTAGTGAAAAATTGATTTGACCTGGATAACTTGAATTGCCTGTTTGATTCTTCATGCAGCGGAACTATTAACCACAAACAAACTCTCGGAATTGGCCTGCCTGGCATTGTATTTAATGTATGAGAAGAAGCAAGGAAAGAAGTCTTTCTGGTACCCATATATTAGAGAGCTTGATCGTCAACGAGGGAGGGGCCAGTTGGCTGTGGAATCTCCCCTGCTATGGTCAGAAAGTGAATTGGCTTATCTTACGGGCAGCCCCACTAAGGTAGTTTATTCTGAACCTACCTTACCATGATAAAATGAATGTTGCTGCCAAAATTCAAATTAGCAAATATGTTTATGGTTTGAAAAGTACTAAGACAGCATTCTGGTGGCAATATATTAGGCCGAAGTTCTTGAAAGGGCAGAAGGAATCAAAAGAGAGTATAATGAGCTTGACACTGTCTGGTTTATGGCTGGATCTCTGTTTCAGGTCATTCTCTTACATCTCTTTCATTGAAACCCAATAATACATGTTTTTCCATTTTGCTAATTTAAATATATTGCTGCTTCCCATCCAGAGATATTTTTATTACATTGTTCTTGATTTGTTAAATGTGGATGAATGAATGATTTTTTTTTAATTTCATTTTGCAGCAATACCCGTATGATATTCCTACTGAGGCCTTTCCATTTGAGATTTTCAAACAAGCTTTTGTTGCAGTTCAGTCTTGTGTGGTGCATTTACAGGTCGATACCTTTCCTTATCAGAAAAATAAGATTTATTTATTTATTTAAATTCCCTCTTCGTGATTTTCCAGAAGATTCAGTTACGTTCAAACTATTTATATCATGTTGCATTTGGAACATTTGGAAATCCCATGGTTAGAATGCTGTTTTTTTTTTAGATATTATGGTACTCTAATATTCAACAACAAGAAAGCCTTGCATCCCAACAATTTATGGATTTATCCATTAATATTCACCTTTCAATTTTACCTAGACCTTATCCTTCGTTTTAATTTAAGACAATTACATGTTTCTTTCACTGATTGCCTCAGCAGCTCATTCATTTATTTGTTGCTCTTATAAGAATCATCTTGATGATTCTTCTTATTCTGAAATATTGCTCTCTCTAACTTCTCAAGGATACATTCTGCTCTTATTTAATCTTTATTTGTTTTGTCATTCATTTAACTTTGCATCTTAATTTTGGCTACAAGGTTCACTCCAACAAACTGTCTGAATAGTAGATAAAGATGATGCCCTTTAGTACATTTCATACTCCTCTGCTTGGCAATGATCATTTTGTAATACGTCATTATATAAGTACCTCTTCAAAACAGCAAATTGTATCAAAACTGTCATACTGCGGCAAGGTCTCCTCTATAAATGCCTCCCAAGTGTTTAATAGGTATAAAGGTCTCTCAACCTGAGAATCCTGTACTCATTCTCAGATATTTCACATTTAGCCCTTAAGTAATTGTTGACTTGAGTTTAGCCGGAGCCAGGATTTATGGGCCAAACTAGAAATATGCAGCCCATCAGATATTTACATAATATATCTGCGGATAACAGAAACCCCATTGTATGGACCATATAGAAACTCTGTTTAGATTTGATACAACTGCCTGTGTTGCTCAACTACTATATTTCTGAAGCCCTAGCCTCAACTTCCTAAACCTGTTTTTGTGTAATGGCATCACATATCTAAGCCTTGTTATTGTGTGACAACTTAAAGGATTATTGAGCAAGATAAATAGAGAAAGTCAGCCTGGTTTGAGATTCTCCACCCTGGTCCCTCTAGGACCTCCATTGCTAGCTTATAGAAGCAACTGTAGTACATGTTACCGCAGTCATGGCTTCGTACAACTAGTGCCGATCAACCCGGCGCCAGAACCTTACTGTTATCTGGTATGGTATTTCGGCATATTGGGTTTTTAAGTGGTCACGCACTACAATGCCGTTTCCCTTATTGTCTTCCTGGTATTTTATGCAGGTGTGGTCCATAGTCAACTGAAATTGTTTCTGAATTCATGGTTTGTTATAAAGACACATCCACGATCTGAACTGAAAAACATTTACTTGAGTCTCATCTTCTGCGCCCAATTTTAATTGCTTCCGCTCAGATTGAATATTTGCTGATACAATCTGATAATACTTATGCAGCCTCAAAAAACTGAAAGATCCAATACTGCAAAAACACTACTTGTCAAAGAATGGAAAAAACAATAAAAAAATTCCATGTCTGATAACATTACCAAAATTTTATTATCTTGTATCTTCTATTTTCTTATCTTGAGCAACTGCAAGCATACTTAAAAGAAAGAGAAGCTTGTCCATATATGTTCCTTATTCACATTAATATCCATCCCTCTGAGATGAACCACATTCTTTCCTGAACTAATATCCAAACATCTAAACCAAATTTTTGTTATAATCAGATGTGTTTATCAACAGAAGTAGATAATTCACAACGCTTCAAAAAAGAAATGATAATTTTAGATCCTCACACTCCCACACCCATCAGAAGTTAAAAATATAACTGCTTAAAATCCATAGTATGTTGCTTTGCTTACACTAATAACCTTATATGAAAGTGATATTTTTCCAAGCCTCAGGATGAAATAACCCTTTCACAGATGTCATGCATGCAGAATACTGATGCTATAAAAATATGCTTTTTGTTTTATGAATTGAAAAAGAAATGCAGTTCTACTTTCTCTATCTATGTGCTCAGAACCACCTTAATGAAACAGATAATGGAACTTTCATGGTGGATAAGCTTATGATGGCATTCACTGAATGTTGTAGGTGAGTCCTTGCATGGAACGTGCAGTCTTGGACCAACTTGTGGATTATTTTGAGAGACGGTTGGCTGGCTATCCTACCACTTTGAGTGAAGACGAATCTTTGGTGATTATAACTTCTCATAAAGTTTGTGGCATCTTGAACTTTTCAGTATAGCTTGCTGAGCTTTAATTTGATATGCTTTTAATAATTAGTTGGCAGATAGTAATTTGGACCCAAAGAAGCGAGTTGCCACACAGCTTGTCAGGTTGGAAAAGAAAATGCTAAATGCATGCTTGAAGGCTACAGTGGATTTCATAAACCAGTTGCCTGATCACACCGTATCTCCATGCCCAGCTCCTTATGCTCCTCTGCTGAAATGAAAGGCGTATCTCTCTCTCTCTCTCTCTCTCTCTCTCCTGTGCATGAGCAAGGTGGTTGGTGTTGCATAGTCTCTGTAAACTGACACTTCTGCTCACACTTGCATACATTGCCTCCATTCATATATATTGGATTTATGTTGAATTAGTTGAAATTTTGAAATGTTTTCAGTGACAAACCAAATCTATTTTCTGATCTAGCAAAACCACAAAGCTTCTTTGCAGTAGTGGTTTTACTTTACTGCTCAACAGAACAATGTAAACGAGGTCAGTTTCATCAAACCTTCAAAAATGAAATTAAGTGGTCCCTTTTTCATGAATATGGTTGGACTCTACATCTTGTTGAGATTTTTTTGCAGGTACATCCAAGATGCCAGGTACAGTCTAAGAGCAATGAAGAAATATGGATAGCAGTTGCTCTCGTACGCTTAGAACAAGGATGAGTATGCATGATGATGATGATGTATGAAGCAAGTGTTTGGAAGCTATAGAACTAAATTTGATGTTTGTTGCTTGTTCCTCACCCCTGTTCCCTAGACCTTTCTTCTTATCACATGATGTGGTTCTTCTATCTCTCATCATTAACGGGAGGGACTAGAACAGCCAGCCAGCCAGCCAGCCATGTAAGCATATTCTCTTGTAAATGTGAATTGAATTCAACAACACCTTTTGTTCTCTTTGTAACCGTATAAATGGGCAATTCTTTCAGAAGCCATTCTCACCCTTATTCCCTTGTTTCATTTCAATTCTTAATAAGCACCATTTTAAAATTCGATTCTTTGTAAACATATTCTCTTGCTGTTCAAACTTTGTTCTTGGTCACTTGTTCCCACTACTTGATTCGCCCCCTAATGGTTGGGGGCTTCTTTACAGAAGAAATCCCAACTCACAAGGGTCCATCCAGGACTGGAAACAACTCACCAATTGTACGGGGGGATATAATTTATTATATGAAATATTTTGTTAAAAAACCTTAAATGTGCTCAAATTTGTAAATCTAATCCTTTTCTTTCTTGAAAAATAACCCAATTTGAAACTTAAATATTCTTTGTCAATATGCATTTTTTAAAAGAAATATTACTTTGCCAATAAGACTTGACTCAAGTAATTAAGAGCTCAAGCAAGCATCTTGGGAGAGGTCTAGGTTCAAGTCTCAATGAGACAAATTTGTGAAGAACAAAATACTATGATAAAATGCAAAGTAAATAAATGACAAAAATATAAATATTACTTTTACAAAAAAAAAACAAGGAATACTTAAAAAAAAAACAATGAGAATATTAAATATTACTTTTACAGAAAAAAACAAGGAATACTTAAAAAAAAAACAATGAGAATATTTTGGTTTGATTGAAACCAAAAATTGATGAATAGTTAAATTTCCGAAATTTGGTTTTCAAAAGCCCTTTTAATCAAATAAGTTTTTTTTTTCAATTAAATAAGTTAACCCTTATTATATTTAATTTATAAGAAAATATAATTAATTTATTATAATCAATCTCAAATATAATCCAGTTGCTTTTTAATGAAACAAAAAAACATTTTATGTCAAAGTAAAATATATTAATTATTTAATGGACTATTTAAAAACAAATTGCATTTAATTATATTTTATTTAAATTGTAAGTAATAAGTTATGTTTATATATAAATTGTATTTATTTATTTTTTGAAATGAAATTGTATTTATTTTAAATAAATAAATACAAACCTTAAAACTTTTCCGAGTCTTCAATTCATAGAAATGACTAGTTAGTTTTCAAAAGTGATTTTCTTTTTTAAATCACCGATCAATTAAAATACAGAAAACAAAATTGTACTTTAACGTGATTTAAACATATAATATTAAAAAACCTAACTCAAATGATAGAGCGTTTATCATTAAAACAAACAAAGAGTATACGAAAAGGGTCTCAAGGGGAATAGTAAACTATCTTGAAACTACAGTGTATTAAAAAAAAAAATAGCGAAACAAAAAAGAATGATATTGAGAAATACTTAATCAAAGATAAAATTAATAAATGATGTTGAGAAAATTTTAAACAAATTATTGTCACGCATGATCCCGCAGCCCAACTGTCGTCCAACCTGGATTTTTGTGGGTTCTTCTACTGCAAATACAAGATTATCAAAATTACAGCATCTTGGATTTCCTTGGTGTGGTTCTTCTTCTACTGCAAATACAAATACAAGACTCAAGCTCAACTATGTTCACATATTTCTGATCACTTTCCCAGGCTGTGTTTTATCTGGCAGCAAATACAATATATATCACAAATTATCACAAGCTCAACTTGGTTCTCCACATATCTCCGATCACTTTCCTTGGCTGTGGATTATCTGCTCCTCTATCCCGCTGTCCAGATGTAAAGTACAACCATCCATCCCAGAAAGCAGCTAGTGTGGTTTTTGCTCGAAAAGGCATCTTTCCAATTACTGACCATTTCTGTATTTGGCAATAGAAAATAAATCTTCAAAGTTCATTCAACAGGGGAAGCAGAAATTGATTAATCTCGATTATAAAGGATTCCAGAAAATATAAATTCAATGAACCAATTTAGTGTTTTGTTGCTTGTTTAGAGGAGAAAGAGTAAATTAACCATTTCTTCACTGAAAAACTGTGTACTTAGTCAAAAGAACAGCATCACTATAAGAATAACAGGAACAATGATAATTCCCTTCAAAGTTACTTTAATGATGTGAAGAGGTCCATACCAATGAGTCTAGATGAAATTGGAACACCTCGCCGACCAGGATCATTCTTTTGGTCACCGGATGCTTTTCTGTTGTGCCTCCTACAATGATAATGGAATTGTTGACAACAACCCAAGCAAACTCTATATGGGAATCAGGCTTTGGCATAGGAGGCAGCACTTTCCACTTCATCTCGTCATCCAGCATATAAACATCTGCATAAACTACCTGGAACACGAAACATCTAATGTTTATAAAATTAAGCATAATTACTTTAAAATACGCTAGTTTGACCCCTATATGCAAGTACAAAGGTCTCTGGCGTTCAAATATCATGATTACCACAGGTTGCTACAAGCCAATCTACAAAAAAGAAATCCCCAACTAGACTACAATAGTTGGATCATGTACCTCATGTCTCCTTGAACACTTGAAAATAGGTGAACCAGGTTTAGCCATGAAATCACCCTCTTGACCACCAATAACATAGAGCCGATCATCAACTACAACACAAGCCCTAATAGCAATTCAATAATTAAAATTAGAAAAAGGTTGAATAAACTATAGATAAGATAGGATCCATTTACTTGAATTGCATGGGGAAAAAAATCTATTGAAAAACTATGAATAAATGATACATCCCAGCAGTTCATATCACTGACATAAAAAATTTCATAAATGCAACAGAAACTAGTTAGGGAGTTCTACAATCTGAAGAGACTGGCAAAAAAGGCAGAAAGGCTCTTTCAGCAGAAGCTGGTTAACCAGCTTAAGGAAAACCAGTCAATTAAGACAATTAGTCCATGATGGAGTTTATACTATAAGTGATAAGACTGAGAGTTACTACAGAGAATAAATATATATATATATATATGAACGATAGGTCTCATCATCAGGAGAAATAAGAATTTCACGCTCAATAGAACTTCTACAAATAATACGAAAAATTTGATGTAATATCATTAGCTGTTCATCTTTTAGGAACAGTGTAACAACCATGAAAAGCAACACTGCATCTACTAACAAACTGACAAAAATATATGAACTAAATCATCAATATCGGGGAAAATAAAAAATAAAAAAACAGAAGAATTTTGCAATACATATTAGACAACCTAATTTGGCAAGACAAACTTCATAAGCATACTTTCATTTCATAGCAATAGTGACAGAATTGAACTCCCTTGATTTTAGCTACAATAATTATGTTAGGTCACTCAAAATTATAGAATTATCAATTCTATATGTTTGAGGTTGAAGAGGGCATACTTTATGTTCACTTCTCAAATGACTAAACAGTAAAGAGAGGGAAGCATATCACAAACCTATGGGGTCCCCCACGGGGAATGGGAATTTCAGATCGCCACTCTTTCTCCAATGCTTTTCCATTCTTTACTGCAAGGCTCCAGTGCTCCAATCCAGGTGTATGGCGATTCTCCTTGCCACCACCCATCACATGAAGTCTGCCTCTCCAAAGTTGAGTTGCTGGCGCATACCTGAAACTCTTGTGTTAGAACTTTTGTTTAAAGTGCCAATTGTATGGCATAACTCATATAAAATTTGCAGCACTGATGGAACTTGGTTAACAGTGTAATAATATGTCAAATTCTGGATGGGGGAGGATTGCTTATAATACTAGCCTCTCTTAACTGCCATGCTAGTCACGATTCATCATTTTGAAGTAATGCTAATCCAGGGGTAGCTTTTGAAATTTTTTTACCATTCCTACAACTGAAGCCAGGAAATTGAGAAGTTAATCCTCCTACACTATAGACAGTTTCTGAAGTAGGTACCACTTGTACTAACACACTAGATGCTGCTGACCATCGCTACACAGACAAATCATTCCCCCCAAATGGGAAAAAACAAAATCAAGTACTCGAAAAGCTCTTGAACTTTAAACATCATCGAAGAGCAAAACAAATGCAAGGAAGTAATGGGCATGTTTGGTTCCTGTTTTTCAAAACTGATCTTGAGAATAGTTTTTTAAAACACAGAGAACACCATTTTAGTGTTCTCTGAAAAGTGAAAACTGTTCTTGGTCTCTGAATTTAATATTTTATGTGTTCTTTGTGTTTTCTAGAATAAAAAAAAACTGGGAACCAAATGTATTCTCTGTGTTTTCCTTATTTCTCAGAACAAAAAACAGTTTTTAAAATCTATAAACAATAAGATCCAATTGTTTCAAACTACATAATGTCAAGCAGGAACTGCAAGTGCCAAAATGTCAATCAAGTTAAAGCATCTTAATTCAAATATGGTGGTGACAAATAGGGAAATGGGCATCGAACTCTGAAAGGGCAGGACATAAAGAAACAATCATAGAGAATATTCACAGTAAACTCAAAAAGTTCAACTAGTACTTCTCAAACCAAGAGCCAAAAATGATGGGAATGAAAGTTTGGTCAAGAGGAAAATGCAATACAGTCATGGGTTGTCTTGATCAGATGACATACCTAGGTGCTGGTAATGTGGGAAGGTCCGCCCATTTTTTTGTCTCTGTATCAAGCACAAAACAATAGGCCGTTGGACCTCTGCACTGGGACCGTATTGTCCTGTGACTGCGTAAATGTATCTTCCATCAGTTGCCATTCCTAAATGTGAATGTGCCATTTCTTTTGGCATATCAAACCTTCCTCCCCACGTGTTATCAGACAGATTATAAATATCAACATGGGAGTGCACCTACAAGAACATAAACACTGATATAAGCAGGAAACATTAAAGCCAGTAAAATTTATGATTCCTAAATTCTCTTCGACAATAATATGAAAAGAAAATGAAAGATTTGAAAATGGTTAGAGGCTGTCCAACCAAAACCAGAAGTAAAACCAGCTTTGAGCTTATGAAAGATTCTCACATGGTCAAGATTGGCATATCCTGCAAACACATAGAGAAGATTCTTAATCTGTATGGAGGCCCCATCAAGGCGAGGCACGGGTGCTGGCGGCATTTCCTCCCATTTCAACTCTGGAGCAGGTAAATCAGCAAAGGTTGCGGATAAAACTCTCCCTAAAGTGCGATTCTTTTTGTCTATTACATCTAGCTTCTGCAGAAGTAATGATCATCAATTCTCAACTTCATTCCAGAAAAAGTATCAAATACCAACATCCCAAGTGAAAAAAAAAATGCTGAATCCATAACATTCAGCATTGTTGGTAGCCACAAAACAAAAACCCTCTTCTCATTGTTCAAACGGGTCTAGTTAAATCAATCCAAATCAACCAGAAAACCAAAAACAAAACACGAAATATCCAAATATTTCTCTCAATTTTCCAGGAAAAAAAAAAGTGAAGAAAAAAAAAAGGAAAATATTTCAAAAAAAAAACCTGCTGGGGCTTTTCTTTGAAATTCGGAGGTAAGACGATAGTGGTAGATTTGGCGCCCGCCCAGTTGGATGCGATTGATAAATAGGGAATGGAAGAAGAAGCCCAGAGATAATCAACAATAAGGAGAACCCCGAGAAAGCCAATAAACGATGCAAGGAGAACCAATTTCCTAGAAGTGTGGTGGGTAGCAGTAGATCTTGCCATTTTGTGAGGCACCATGAAAACCAGAGATCCCCCATTAACCCTCTGTATTTATAGAAAAACGAAGAAAAGAAGAGAAATAGAAAACAGCGTGAAGGCGAGAAGAAAGAGACGGTTCACAGAAAATTTTGAGACTCTGTGTGTGGGCGCCAATGGTTTCCGTTGCCTTCACCACCTTCCTCTTACCTTTTAAACCATCCGGATTCCGGCACCGGCACCACGACCATTATTAACTTTTTGTTTTTCAAAGAAAAGTCGTCCGATTTATTATTATTTATTTTATGCTTTTTGAATAACGATTAAATGATTTCATTTTTTTATTACTTGTAATTATAGTGTATAATATTTTATATTCTTTATAATAAAATAAAATATAAGAAATTACTACTTAAAACTAAAGTATATTAAAAAAATAAAATAATTTGAAAAACCAATTATAAGCTCCTAAGGAAATCTACGAATAAAAATATTATATTTTTCTATTTTTATTCTATAAATTTTCAAAATTAAGTTTATATATTTCATCCTTAATTATTATATATATATATATATATATATATATATATATATATATATATATATAGAGAGAGTATATATATATAGATAAATATTTTAAATAAAAAATTTGTCTTTAAATTTATTTATTATTTGTATTTGTCTTAATTTATTTGTGATAATTATAGGGATTACAAATTTATTTTCAATTTGATACTAATTTTTTAATTTTATTTTTAGTTATTTAATATGATAAAATCACAACTCAAAATAAACTCTATTTCAAAGTAAAATTTTGATGAAATGATTTATAAATATATGAACATAGAAACAAAAATAAAAAAAATAACGAACATGAAAAACTTAAATATTAAAATTAATTTTATTTATCATAAATTATATATTTAATAAATTTACATAAATATAGGCCCTGTTTAGTTCAATTGATACAGAGGCGGATCCTCTAGGGGGCATGTGCATGTAGGGGTAGGCCCCCCCTATAAAATATTTTTTTTTTTTTGATAAGTTATATATATATATATATATATAAAAGCTAAATAAATGAAATCTGCAACCATAACTGAAATACTCATCTGGATAGATTAATTCGTTTGATGCTAAGTTTACCCATATCACTACAACCAGCGCATCAAAATATCTGCGAACACTCCGATATATTCCAGAATTGGGATTTACCTAAATATTTCCAGAATATCATGATATTTTACAAAATATCGGGTTATTAAAATTTTCATATTTTAATTATATGACATGGTAAACGATTCTTATCTTAATTAAGGTGGATTAAAATCAAATGCGATTAGTAATTATTAAATTAAATATGTTATATTTAATAAATTATTCACAGATATTATTATGTTAAAGATATATTATTTATTTGTTTTTGTTATTATTATAAATATTATGTAGATAATGAGGAGATTCAATATTATATAGTATAATTCTTAAATTCTTTTTAAATGATATTATTTTATTTTTTTCCTGTTCAAATTAAATATTTGATTTTTAAAAAATATTTATAGTTATAATGTAAAATAAAAATAAAATAAAATATTATAAAGGATTATAAACAAATAAATAATAAGAGAATATAAAAAAGTTTGCATTATATATAATAAGTGCAATCAATGGCTTTGTTGGTTCGAGTACGCCATTTCAGCATACGCGCTCAAACCCGTCAGAAGCAATTTTTTGCATATTTTTGGAGTCAGGAAAAAAATCGGTTTTTATCGGAAAAATCGGCGATTTTTCGCCGATTTTTTTTTCCCGATTTTTCCATCCCAATATCTTTTCCAGCACCACCGAAATCCGATTTTTCTCCGAAAAATCGGCCGAAATCGGCGATTTTTTTGTCCATGATTACAACAACTGAATGAGTATTTTATACTATGAAAATTATTAAAACTAGGCTGCGTAGCAAAATGGATAATGAATTTATTGATAATTATTTGATTACTTATATTGAAAAAGACATTGCTAAGCTATTTAATGTTGATTCAACTGGCGACGCCGCTGAGCTCAAGAAAAGAGCCGGGCGCAACTTCACGTCACTTTTAAGAATCATAAATAATCGCCGACCACACCTCGCATTTCACCGATGTTGTAACTATAAATGCTAATATATGATATATTAAAGCTTACATATTTTAATTTTTGATTTCAAAAATTTAAATTTTTTCATACCTAATATATTTTTTTTATAATTTCACCCCCTATTTTGTTGTGATCCGCCCATGAGCTGATAGCCGGTAATAATAGCTAGTGCTGATAATTAATTGGAGGTAAATTTCAAACATAAAATCTCAAGCAAAGTTATTTACCTTGACTCTAGTGGTAAATGGAGGGGAAAAGATAATTGAAGATCTCAAACTAAAATCTTTATAAGAAGAGAATAACACAGCATGTGAAAAAAAATAATACCTTAAAATAATTTTTATAAGAAATAATAATACCTTAAAATTTATTTTCAAAATCTATGGAAAGTAAAATTTGTTTGACAATGTTTTTTTGGACCATTTTTATTATCTATAATAAAAATTAGAATATTAAGGTCTCTTTGATTCCATTTTTTGAAAATTATTCTTGATAGGTTTTTGAAAACACAGAGGACATGATTTTTGTGTTATTTAAAAACTGTATTTGTTATTTGGATTTAGTATTTTACGTGTTTTTAAAAAACTAGGAATCAAGCAGTGTTTTATTTGTTTTTTAGAAAAAAAAAAGTTTTCAAAAATGGTAAACAAACCGAATTAGCAATACATTGATGAAAACACATATAACAAATTGCTAAAAATCATGAAGGATGAAACAATACCAAAATAAAAATGATAATAACCATAATCTAATTTGTTTTTTTTGCTATATCGAGTATGCTTTGACAATTTGAATGACTCACACACAAATAAAAAGTCGTAAGGCCTGTAACAAGGTGACGACACAAGGACGCCATAAGACGACGAAATCACGAAAAACAAACTAAACTCTGGATCTACGATTAACCACTCTTGGGCATAAAAAGAAACGATAAAAAGATATATAAACGAACACTTCAGATCGAGAATAATAAAAACCCCTGCCGCTTTTAAATAAATGCTATGAAGAAAGATAAAATCGGTAAAAATGGCGCTGTAGTTTATTTTTTATCGTGAAAAAAAAAGAAGATAATTTTAGAATGTTTTTTTTTTTAAATTTTGGTGTTATATTTTTTAGTTATTTTAAATGTTTAGAACGATTAAAAATTATATAAAGATAACAAAATTAATTTTCAAATATGTTAAAACAGATTTTGAAATTTCTTCCCATAAATTAGTTACCAAACATACCCATACAAAGTGGAAGTAGAATTTTCAATTTTATAGTTGATACTTTGTAACTGGGCTGACATCTAGAAACGCTAACGGAGTCCACAAACTAAAACTGGGCCAGAGCCTATATAAACCATAACGGAGTCCAACTACCAAAAATGGGCCGGAGCCCAAGCCCAAATTGTTGATTGAATTGGTAGTAGGGGTAAGTGGAAATCGCAGTCCCCAATTTTTCTGGCGTAGGTTGCTCTCTTGTGCGTCAGATCTCTGAGCTGCGTCAAATCTCTGACCGGCAAAACGCCGTCGTTGCGGTGGGTTTTTCTCTTTCTTCATCTCTCTCTCTCTTCCCCCTTCTCTCAATGCCCCTGAGATCTGTCTCCTTTCAGATTACGGTCTCCCTCTCTGTCTCTTTGTCTCTAGATATGTATGCATATGTATGTATGTTCTTACTGGAGATTGCTTTGATGGGATTGGAATTGGAATTGGGATTGTGATTGGGATTTTAATATTTAATTCGTAATCTGCATCTCATGATTTGAAATTAGATTTCTGATGATTCGATCAACTTTCTGGTTTAAGAAAATTAATAATAAAATGTATCGTGTTGAAGATTATGTGATGTTGTTGGAATGTCTCTATTTTGCGGTTGCTTCATTTCTACTGTGTGCTGAAGAATGCCACAGTTTTCTTTATTCCTCTTGGCCAAGGATAAGGCTTTCTGTAGAAAATCAAATGAAAGGGCTGCCCTTTTTTTTCCCTTTTTCTTTTATTAAATTACAAAGTGCATTGGCACTTGGCAGTGCCCCTCAGACCTGCTTCAGGTGGCAAGGGGTTGGATTGGGGATGGATCCCTGGTACCAAAAGTAAAAGGAAAAAAGGAATAGAAAATGAGGGATTTTAAAGTGAGAAAGAGATTCAATGAATTTTCGGTTCTCCTTATTTTATCATCATTTATATTCTCTCTTGGTATTGCCACCTTCACCGGTAACATTGCTGATGGCAGAGAGCAGTTTCAGATGGAAGGAGCAGTCTGAATCTTCTTTCTTTCTTAACCTCTCTCAGCATAGACACTAACATAGTTTGTGGGACAGCAATTTGAAGCCTAAAACCATGACTATTTAATGGTATAAATGCTCTATTGCTCCTCCTTTGCTTAGTTTGATGGATTTTTGGAGGGAGTATAGTCTTTTGGTCATTGAAGGAGTCGAGTAACCAGTGCTTGAATCTCTTTCTCAGAAGTTTGTTTCAGTGCTGAAGGGTTAATTGGAGGGGGAGAAATTCTCTTTTGGAGATTTCTAAATAGTATGATGGTCTGAGTTTGCATAGGGCTCATTAAACTATAGTCTCTCTGTAACTTACCAAGAAAACCTTGCTCTCTCTCTCTCTCTCTTTCTTTCTCTCCCCTTTTGTTTTTGGTGCTTCTTGAGTAGCCCTCCCATGTCAAGATTTGCCTCCTTTTTGGGTCTTTTTTGATTTTTTATTTCTTATGATGTATACTTATTGGAAAAGTATGATGATCACACTTCACTTTTTTTGCCTCTTATTTTTACACATTGCAGCTTATTTGTCTCCCTCATGTAGGAATGGAATTTTGGATATTACTCCCAACATATTTTATTTAGTTATTTTCCCTTTTTTAGATATGGGGTATCAAATATTTTACTGCCATTAATTCTAGTTTTGAAGTATATTTGCAAATTAGGTTTATCTTCAATGTTTGTTTTCTTGATACCTGGCTTTGTCCTTTTGGTGAATGAATTAACAGAACAAATTAATTGAAATGGCTGGAGGAAGGGCAATCCATCAGTTACTGAGGATGAAACTTCGATCTCAATCCACTGTAAGATATGTTTAAATTTTGCATCATCTATATCCTTTCCTGGAACTTTCTAAACCAATTTAGTTTGAAATTTACTTCACAAAAAGAAAAATATTATCACTATATATAGTGTTATTGGAGCAAAATAGTTGCAGGTTCTTAGAATGCTGGAATTTTTTTATCATTAGGCCACATATTTTGTCTTCATATCTGTGAAGAGAGAAAAGAGAAAATCCCTAATTTTTATTATTTCCACAAAAAATAAGTCTAGTCTCTACATTACATATTGGACTTATATATACACACACTCATAGACCCACACACAAGAAGATTAACAAAGGAAAAGACCGTACACATCTAACACTTCTCCTCAAGTCGAGCATATATGTTTATACGCACTGGGCTGTTACAAATGGCTTCCACTCCTGTGGACCTCCGAGAGATTTAGTAAAGATGTTCACTAGTTGATCATTTGAATTGACAAAAACTAGTAGCCATACATCCTATTGCATCTTTCTAATGAAGTGACAAATAACTTTTAACGCTGTTTATCCTTTCAATAAGACTGACGGGATGCAATATACAAAGCAGCCTGATTATCACAGATGAGCTTCATCTGTTCATCATTTCCAAATCTCAACCCTGGCAACTGCCTCACCCATACGAAGTCACACGTCAGTTGCGCCATACCGACACTGGCCGCCAGATCTGGGGCCTACTACATGTTGTTTCTACTTCCAAAGATATTAGGTTACCACCAATGAAAACACAAGACCCTAAGTGGAAGGTCTATCTGTGGTGAGCCACCAATCGCATCCGTGTAACCACCAACTCGTATGTGACTCCTATTCTTATTAACACACCTTACTCACAGACTTTTAATATATCGGGGTTAATGCTGATTACAAAGATTCCAATGGTTATCATAGATCAGAGGGAATCGACTAACACCACTTACCCAAAGGAAATGTCCTACCGAAGAACAGATACCGCCATCTACCACCGTCGATATCTCTCAGATCTCCGAAAGACTTCGCTCTCGTACAAGTTTGACATTAGGATCCATGTGGGAGTGTCAACCGGATGACAGCTTCCAACATACCTAAGCCTAAGATGTCTAGCATACTTCCGTTGGGAGAGGACTGCACTTAACCGGATCAGCTATCTCAATTCCTGCAGCACTCGAGTTTCCCAAGTCTTTAGTTTGAAAGTGGGTGAAAGACGCTGCGGCTTCGAATACCATCCTCGATCATCGCCCCGTAATGACGATGTCATCCACATAAACAACCAGATAAATACACTGCCCCGAAGAGTTTTTTTTTTTTGATCAATAAAAAGCAAATTTATAAAGAAAACCGAAACAAGGGAATCAAAAACAAGAACTCCTGTGAGTACACGGTCGTGGTACAAAAGGGGAACTAGAGCACTTACAAGAAAGAAAACGTGTGTTCCACCAAAAACTACCTACCTCAACCATGTAAAAATCTATAACCGAAAGTGTGTATTATCAACACTATAATGTGTTAGCCCAAGACCACAAGTTGGTTACAAAATTAACTTTAATTCTTTGGGCGAGGGGACCTCGTCAAACACCAATTTATTTCAAGGCGCCGTAGATTCCACAGGCACAACTGGTCGCAACTGCATTTTTCGCGTTTACCCACCGTACAACCTGCTAAGCTAGAAGAGTCTCATGGACCGACGCGGGAAGACCTAACTAATCCCGACAATCGACAAAAGATCCCACAACATTTTAGCGACCTCCAATGAATCAACAGGATGGTCTATGGTCTCCTCTTCCTCCTCGCACATGAAACACTGCTTATGGTCGTCATACCACGACGTTTGAGTTGATCCAAAGTAAGTACTTTTCCCCAAGCAGCTTCCCAAGCAAATACTCCAATTTTTGGGGGAGCGACTGGATTCCAAACCAAGCGGTGAGGGAAGTCAAAGGCGGGGGAAACATCGAAACCTTTATACATGCTCTTGACCGAGAAACCTTATCCTCGCATTCTTCAACGATAGTCATTCCTTCCATGGGGCTAACTTATGATCATACAAGAATTTGGAAGAATCTGACACCCTTCAAACTCCCGCCATTAAGAGATCTTAGAAAGTAGGACCAAAGATCCATCCCCTCTCATCAAGGTCCCAAATATCCGCAACCTTAAATTTCTTTGCTTGCAAATAAATTGAAAAGATTGGGGAAATGATTGCACAAAGCCTCCACCCCGCACCACACATCGCTCCAGAAGTTGATCCTCCTTCCATCCCCAAGAGCAAAGACCGCATTCTGGGCGAAAACGGGCCATTCTTTTCTGATTTCCTTCCATAAGCTAGTTCCATAGCTTCCTCTAAGATCACGAGTGTGCCAACCCCCAGAGGACTCTCCAAATTTACAACAGATAGCCTGTCTCCAAAGCGCATTTTTATCGTTAGCAAACCTCCAGCTCCATTTGCTCAATGTACTTTGCTCAACTCGAGAAGCTTTTTAAACCTAAACCACCTTTGCTCTTTTCTGAGCACACCGTAGCCCATCTCACCAAAGAGATTTTCTTTCAGTGGCGCCTCCCCATAGGAACCGCTTGAATCCTTTCCAAGACGGCGCACACTTTCCGAGGCACACCGAAAAAGAGAAAGGTGATATAGGAGACCGGGATTGTAGTGCCGCGAATGCGTGATCCTCAGCACCCTTAGAGATGTACCGTGTCTTCCAGCACACCCCTTCCAAGATCTCTTCAATCGAGTCCCAAACCCCAAGTGCCTCATGCTTGGCCTGGTGGGAAGACCCAAGTAGACGGGGAAAGGGAACCAATGTTGCAACTCTTAACTCCTCGGGGGTTAACTCCACCATATTAGTCACAGGCCCAATAGGAATAATTTCGCTTTTGGCTAAGTTAATTTTCAAACCCGACATAGCCTCGAACCACATCAGAATCCAACTTAAAAACTTGAGCTGCTCGAGATCAGCCTCGCAAAAGATAAGCGTATCGTCGGCATAGAGGAGGTGGGAAATAGACAGTTCCTCCCCACTCCCGTTTGCAACTCTGCTGCCAGAGAGATAATTGCCATCAACCGCCCGATTTATCAGACAACTAAGAGCTTCCATACCGATAACAAAGAGATAAGGGGATATAGGGTCACCTGTCTCAAACCCCTCGGAACTTTGGAAAACCACCGGGAGAACCGCGAGTGAGGACCGAGTAAGACGCTGTGGAGATGCACCATTTCATCCAACTCAACCACCGATTGCCAAACCCATCCTGCCCAAGACCTGGTATAAACTCCCAACTGATACTATCATAAGCTTTTTCAATATCCAATTTGCACACCAATCCGCATTTCTTCCTCCTCCGGGAAGAATCCACTAACTCGTTGGCAATCAAAACAAGATCCGTAACTGACGTCCTCACAAAAAAGCATTTTCGGGATTCTAGAAATTACCTGTCCATGACCCTCTTGACCTTCATGGCTAAAACTGATTAATTCAGAGGAGACCTCCCACGAGACTAATCAGGTCTTAAATCTTTTGAAATCTTCCACGCCTGTTTCTTAGGATCGTAACTGCAGAAGTCGATTCGCATTTTTACAACTGGCGTTATCATGAAATTCCTTGAAAAATCCGATAACCTCAAATTTCACAAAATCCCAGATGAAGGACCAAAAGGCTAATGGGAAACCGTCAGGGCCTGGAGCCTTGTCACTATTAAGACCCGAAATAGCTGTCCAGATTTCATTCTCAGAGAAGGTTTCCTCCAAGCTATCGCCTTCACTCCCAATCCCGGGTCAGGTTTCATTCCGTGTGAAGGGGAGGGCTCCACCCTCCCGAGGCCGAGAGTAGATTTTGGAAAGCATCTACCAATCCTTCCTTGATATCATCCTCCTTGTCTAACTTTCTGCCATTAATGCAAATGCTGTTTAAACAATTTCTGCGCCTGTGGGCATTAGCCATCCTGTGAAAAAAACCGGTATTCCTATCCCCTTCCTTAAGCCAAGTCTCTCTCGATTTCTGTCGCCAAGAAATTTCTTCCATAAGGGCCCAACATTTGTAGTCCGCTCTGGCTTTAACACGTTCCTCAGCTTCCTCGAGATCCAAACCCCTGGCCTTCTCGCGGTCGTCCCAAAAGGCAATTCTACTCAATGCATCCTCCTTATTAGTCTCGACTTTCCCAAAAACATCTCTGTTCCAAGCCTTCAAAATACCTTTCGTGGCCTTTTAATTTAGCTGAAGTGATGAAACCGAATGACCCAAAATGGAGATTTTGCCACCACCTTCAAGATGTCTTCAACCCCCTTATACTTTAACCACATTAGTTCAACCGAAGGGCGTGAAAGGCCTCGCTCTCTAACTCCGTCACTATCCAATGACGGTAGGAAAACACCCAAATGTGCCCGGAAGGCGTCGAGTCACCTTGTCAGAATGGCTCTCCCGCCGCCAGCGCTGACAAGAAATCTATCTAAACGAGGACATCAGGCCGCTGGCCGAGACCACCACCCAAGTGTAGGCCCTTCGAAGATGTAGATCTCTCAAATCCGTATCATTCGTGACACCTGAGAACCTCCTCATGGAGCTGGACATCCTCGCCACCTCTCGATCTCATCGAAGAGAACCTCATTGAAATTGCCCCAACGCACTGGGCGTTCCAAAGGCCCTGATTCGCCAAGCTCTCTCCCAAAAGATTCTCTCAGAACTTTTCTCAACCTGACCATAAACCCACCGTTCATTGAAACCCGTCAGCATTCCCAATGCTAATTAAATGGAAAACTTCCAACCACGTAATCCACTAGACTGATACGACCAAGTTGTCCCAAACAAAAAGGATACCCCGGCTGATCCCTCAAAGATTAAGCACTTTCCAATCTGCCAAACGACGACCCACCCCCAAAGGAGATCGGCGCACCAAATCAATCGGGCCATCTCGACCTTGTTTCTGTAAGCAAACAAGACGCCCCCGTATTTTCTCGCAAAAGTTCTGATCACCTTTCTTTCAGGGGCATTTCAGACCTCTAACGCTCCAAGAAAGAATTTAATCTTCATTTTCTAACTTTAACAAGTTCCCCGTCCCTTCCCCCTCCTTTGTTAATCTTATTCCCATTATAGTTTATAGTGCTCCTTAGTCTTCTTAACTCCCGCTCACTTTTGAAACTGTCAAAATTCCTTTTTCCTTGCTCATTTTTTGGGAAGCCACTAAATTTCTCAAGAACTAAAATCTCCTTTTCAAACTCCCTTAGTAGGGGAATCCTAGAACTCACTCAAATTTAACCAAAAATGCTTCCAACTCCCGCACCCCAGCTGAGCGACCACATTGAGCCTCCTTCTCTCTTTGGCCAACTACGCCAATCTCCTCCCCTTCACAATTATCAGACCTCACTTCCGAGCCCCATTCCCTTCCTCGTCCGCGCGCCACGCTCCCAAGAGGTATCGAGCCTTCTCCCAGAATGAATCCCCAGACCGAAACCCCCTAACAAAGAAGTGCCACAAAAACTGAGATGGAGCAGAGGACCACCAAAAAAGGAGTGTCATCGTACTGCTCCTAATGTCATACCCTTCCTCGTATCGCAACCTCGCTGAGCCTGCCTCTTCCCCATGGGTGAGGCGTTCCACCCGGCCCCGCTCTCCGAAGAGTCGGATATGGACACCAAATTATCCTGAAATTTCAACCCGCTCACATGACCCGACTCAGCCTTATTTATAACTCACTGGCCTTGAAGCAAAGAAGGTCAGATAACAAAGGATGAGCTCAAGACGGCGCTTTGCGGATTCCACATATGCCCGCCCGAAATCCAAGCCCGTGAATCATGAAATGTGGTCTCACTTAACCTCATATTCTGTCTCCAAACGAACCCGTTTCTCTGAGCTAATTAAAATTTGACCAACCAGAAGCTTTCGCCGCCCGTGGATACAATACTTACGTCACGCCTTCGCCCGAGGGTTCGCCCCGGTCCCATCAAGAAACCCTTCAGTCCTTGTTTTCGACCACGCCTCCTCCTACGCTGTCTTCACCCCTTCATCCCCCTAATCTCGCACACTAAATTCAACTCGTAAACTTGACAAACAATTACATTCTCTCCCGTCAGATGGTCCCCAAGCTCACAGCCTCACTGTCCGCACAGTCAGCTATCTTTCTCAGCACCCATTAGAACCAAACATAACATGTACTTTTCCAAACGCCCCAAGACTGATCCTTCCGTGTTTAAATGCCCCCATCTCCCCGCGTTCTCCCACCCAACGCATCTCTCCTTCCTCTCGCCGTGAACCTTCTTTAAGTCGTTGTCCTCGCTTACATCTCGACTCATACAGGTCGCCCTCGAGAGCCCTTCGTCCCCGCGGCACATCGCACTCCCCGAGGCCCAGCGCAACTGTGGTCTCGCTCGCACTCCATTTTTTCCCGATCCTTCCCTACACTCGCCCCAGATTAGTAAGAGAAAGACTCCCCTCGGGGTGGGTCCCAGCGCCGCCTCCCCGAGACTTGCATAACACAGCCTACGACGACCCTGGTCCGGCCGTAACCTTGGGCCGCAATATCCTCGAGGTGGAGCCCAAATTTTTCCTTAGCCGAGTCCCAAAAATGAACTTTTGGGCTTCCCCTTTCTCCCCCTAATCCCCAAAACATTTTGAAATTCAAAACATTTCTTAGTCCCATTTTAAACCCGTCCCACGCCTCCGACCATTCGACATTCTACTCTCTCACGCAGCCTCCGAAAGTCCCTGATACCACTTTCCTCGGCACATCTCGACAAGTGACGCTACTACCCTTTCATTTTTCCGTCCGTTGGCGCGCAACCTACTGCCTTCCCCACCGGTACCACCCACCTCCGTGGTTCGCTGCCGATAGTACCTCCGCCACCGTCGACGACCCTCCCACCATATTTGTAATTCATAACATCTATCCCCTCACGAAGGTTAACCCAACGTGCTTTAATACACGTTCCTCGTTTACTGCACTTTGCCCTGAAAATTCCGCTTGAAGCTATATCTTCATCCATAGCAACGAAGCCTCCGCAGTTATCCCCCACTTTTTCGTACTTCTCCACCACAAATGCATGAAGACCCACCACTCTTATCCGCACTTTTTTTCGGTCTCTTTAAATCATCGCACCCCCAAGAAGGTCCACCACTCCAACTCCATCACTCCACCCCTGCAGATCCTACTTCCGTTCCCATAACCCATCTGGCCTCTTCCGGCAATTCAAAACCCATAAAAAACAAATTCTGGTTTAAAGGGTGGATAGCAATGCGCCCTTCACCTTCCATGCCCGCCCACCCACCCTATCATTGAGCCAGTCGGTTTACTTCCAGCTTCCCACTACACCGTATTTTAGCAACCCCAGATCTGCTCTTGACCGACACTCGCTGTCTAGCCATAATGTCTCCTGCCTCCTTCTTCCATGATTCATTATGTCCATAGTTGCCCTCGAGATATCTCCTTTGCCCCGTCTTTGTCCTTAGAAGAAGTTTTTGCTAGATTTCTCTCTTTCTCCTTTCCTCCTTATATCCCATAATCCAGGTGGCTTCTTTCTAACATAGTCCAAATTCAAGCATCGCTCTACCTTCAAAAAGCACCCAGGTCTTTACCGTCCAAGTCCTGTGACCGACCAGAGAAAGAAACCCATGGCTATTTCTCCCCATCTCCGCCGAACTGCCGCCATTCTCGCACCATCCCAAGCCTTCTAAATTCTATCTTCCTCGTTTCAACGATACCACGCCTTTCGCAAAGTCCCATCTTCTTCTCCAAATCGTATCCACGATATCCTTCCCGTCGCTTCTCGTTATGAACACCTTCGCCTTATCACATCCCCCACTTCAATCTCGAACGACAGTCTACTAAACCATCTCCGTCTTCACCCACGTACATCTCTCCTTCTTCACGACTTCCCGCGCTCCCTCATCAAGTTAATAATTGAGCAAAGGTAAGCTACCAAATATACTTCATCGTAATCTCGTAATGGTGAAGTCAAGATACACTGCCCCGAAGAGTTATGATGATAAAAACCGAATGGCTTCATTGCATCACAAGATGCCAAATTCCTGAACAAATGTAATCCAAACGGCTGAAACCATACCGAGATCGTTTGCCATATGTGAGCGCGTAATCCGCATTGACTCCAAACTAGACTTCCCCGAGCAACAACAAAACTAGTGGTTGCTCCATATAAACTTCACGAGATCACCATGAAGGAAAACAAAACATTTTTAATATCCAACCTGAAAAGCCGCCAGAACACATAGTACCATGGACGTATGCATCGACAAGCACCCGCAACTGGGAGAGCAGGTCACCATAATCAACCATAAACTGGTATATCCTTAGCAAACTAAGCGTGGCACATCAACCCGACCATCAGACCAACCTTAACTCGTAGACCCAACGACAACCAACCCGGAAACTTACCAAATGGCAAAACAACAAGATCCCAAGTGCCGTGAGTGCGTAGCAAACATCACTCGCCATTGTCGCCGCACTGGATGGGAAAGTGCCTCATCAGGTTTCAAAGAAGAGAAACAACAGAGGAAATAGTAGAAACAAATGCAGAGGCAGGTGAAGATAGACTGATGGTAACTCAAAAAATCGTGAAATAGGACGAGGATTGCTGGTAGAGCCGATTACCTTCCGAAGAGCAATGGGTACATTTTACGAACAAGCAGAGCCTGGTAGAAGTCGAAGGAGAGGAAGGAGTCACAGGGCCTCGCCAGGCGGGAGAGGAACAACTGATCTGGATCGCGATGATAAACCTGAAGTAGACGAGAAGATACATCATCAAATCTGAAGTGAGGAGATGATAGGAAGGGTAAAGACTTCTCGCAATGGGAAGAGACTCTGAGGAGGAGAAGTAAGGGGGGAGTCCGAAGAAGGTGACATCACGAGAGAAAGTATCATGAGTCCGAGGGGAATAACCATAACCCTTCCGGCTCTGGAGTAGCCTAGAAGATGCATTTCATACTGGCAAAGCTCTGCCTTGTCCCGGAGCGGTAATATGAACAAAGCAAGTACAATCCAAGACACGATGAGGAAGGAAATAAAGAGGTTGGCCGTGAAAGAAGGGAATGAGGAATTCGAGCATGTAATACGTGACAGGCATACGACACCTCAAATAACAGTCGCAAGAACAATGGCCCCAAAACGAAAAGTGAAATACGAAACATGATAGTGGAGGAAGAGTCTGGTTGTTTCAATAAGATGACGGTGCTACGTTCGAAGCTACCCCATTTGTTGAGGTATGAGCCTGAAAGGCGATGAAGGATTCCGTGTTGGGACATAAATGAAATAAAAGGTGCAGAAAAATATTCTCGGGCATTATCACTACGTAACACACGAATAGAAATATTGAACTGGGTTAGAATTTCAGCATAAAATTTCTGGAAAATAGAATATAACTCAGCTCGATTTTTCATTAAAAATAACCAAATACATCGAGAATAGTCATCAATGAAAGTGACGAAATCTTGAAGAAACTGCAGAGTAAGGCGCGATTAAACCAGGGACCCGAACATCGGTGTGGACAAGTTCAAAGGAATGTTGCAGATTATTCAAGCGTTCTTTGGAACGAATCTGAGTATGTTTCCAAATTTGTAGGGACTTACACGCAAGTGACGACAAAGTGGAAAAACAAGGGACCAGACGATTGTGGATGAGGAGGGGAGCATCAGTGGAAAGCTTATGGCTGGGGATGATTCAGGAGTGGGGTGATAGAGGCCACGAGACTCCGCGTCCGTGCAATCGTCTTCCAGTACTTTCCGATCTGCAAGGTCACAAATTTATCGAGAAAAAATAATGGAACGATTAAGAGTCACAGTGATTTCTTGATGAAAATAAGATTAAAGGGACGAACCAGAAGTATAAGGACGAAGTGAGGAGGTAGGAAGGGAGAGATGGGCGAACCAGTACCTTTAGCCACGGTTTGAGAACCATTGGCTAGGTATGATGGGTAAAGTAGGGGTGAGTAGTAAGAGAGAAGATCTTTGTTACGATGTGATCGGAAGCACGGAGTCTAGAATCCGAGGTCGAAGATGTATGAGTAAGGCGAGGCGGAGCGTTCTGGGTGCAGGCAACGAGGCAACTAAAGTGACTTGGGCATGATGGCGAAGATAGGCATCATACTCCGCGTCGATTAGGGAATACTGAGATAATGCGGGATCTCGATGCAGGCATTTGAAATTAGAATCGAGGCGGGCCACGTGCGGTGCGGGAGCCGTCCATTACAGCGATAACAACGATCGAGTGTGGCGAGCTTATCGCGATAAGGTGCAATGAGGGCGTTGTCACCGACACCGATTACGCTAGTCACTCCAGAAGGTTAGTATGAGAAACTAACACGAGAAGAATCTAAGGGTGTCGGATGACAAAGTCTGTGGAGGAGATACGGAGGAGCGAGCAAACACATCATCCGGATGGGAGGCCCGATGGGCCAGTACTGATCTCGGTCTCGAGATCGGACGGATGCGATAAGAGTAAAGACCATGAAGAACTTGTCAATCTGCGTTTGTTGAGCCCCAATGCGTCAACAGTAGAGGCATCAATGTCGAGCTTCATGCCCAAGAGAACCGTCGGCCAATATAATTAGATAAATCCATGTCTTGTTGGTGGATATTAACAATCTTGAAGCCACTATAAAGGCGTTGGGATATCTGTTAGTGTATAGAGCTTTGCTGATTCCAAAACTTAGAACATGTCTTGTAAGCTAGAAGATGAAGCAAAATTTTTAGGATCAGCAGAAATTTGCCATATCGCTACATAGTTGTGCGTGTATTTTCTTAGGTGCGCCTTGTCAACACTAGGTATAGCATCCTCCGTGTAATAAGATGATCCTCATAACCACTGTCCGTGGTCGAGTTCCATAGAAGGCGACCGGGAGAGATAATTCGCTCTGCGTGAATTTTCGATGATAGTAGGAAGTCAGGAGATATAGTAAAAATAGAATTTTTAGTTCATATATCATGCTTGGAGATTGAATCAGTTGGATTGAAGAGAGCTCTAATAAGAGGGCGAATCACGGTTGTGGAGCTTGAAATCACGGCTGTGACTTGTCACGGGTTTGTGGGCTGGAGATGAAGAAAAGGACGGCGTGAGAAGGCGGCCCGACGGAGGCGCGGGTAAAATGGACAAAGGTGGGATAAGGAGAACCGGGGTGGGCCGTGGGAGGAATGAAGCATGAGCGGCCCGTTTACCCTATGTGTGAGTCCGATCACCGGAAAAGAACCCACGAGCTGGCGCAATCACGCTCCGTAGCGTGGATGTGGTGCCGGAGGAAGGCCGCGCGGTGGCGGCGCGTGTGTTTTGGCTGGTTGCCGGCGGGGTGCCGGCGTGTGTAGGTCGGCCTCGTGAGCCTCGAAATGTGGTTGCCGTGGGAGGCTTCCGGAAAGTCACCGGCGCGTGTGACCAGGCTATGTAGCAGAAGTGCCGGCGGAGAAGGAGATCGGAATGAAACACGATCACTGAAAAAGTAAATTAGGTTTTCCCCTTTGGCTCTGATACCATGTGAAGAGAGAAAAGAGAGAATCCCTAATTTTTATTATTTCCACAGAAAAATAAGTCTAGTCTCTACATTACATATTGGACTTATATATATACATATGGGATACAAATAAATTAAGACAATAAAGGAAAAGACTGTACAATATCTAACAATATCTAGTGTTTATGGATCAATCCTTTTGGTTTTACTTTTTAATTGTTGTTTGGTCCTTTATTTTTAAACCATTCAATGAGTTGCAAAATTTAACAAAAGATAATGTGAATCTCCAAGATAGAGCTTTCAGTGCGAATAGAAAAGAATGGAAAGAGTTAATAGTTTTTCATGCGTGCATGGGTTGCTGAGTGATCTCTTTTTTATGATACCATAAGCTCTTGTTTGTGCTTGATTGGATCAAGAAGTTCTGATTTGTGTGTGTATGCCCATGTGTTTGCATGTATATGTCTTCACTTAGTTTTGAGTGCACCCAGAGAAATTTGAGGATAAAAGGCAATTTATATAGAACCAAAAGAGGTTTTAGCTACATTTTTCTTTTGATGAAGATTGATTAAAGAGAGATGCCAAAAAAGAGCACCCTCAAGTATACAACTAATCAAAAAACCTAAACAAAAACAACCAACACCAAGGCGTAATAAAAACAACAAAGTCCACTCAATTCATCCCTAACCAATTCACTAAATTTACAACAGAGGAGGGACCGTGAAACATAAAACAGAGGACCAAGCCCAAAGATTACACAATAAGTTCGATTTTAATCATATGAACAACATTTTTCTTATCACTGAATGCTCTACTATTCCTTTCCCGCCAAATTGTCCAAAAGAGATAGAGAGACGTAGCTCGCTGACCTTTAATCTTTTCCTCCCCACAAAGGATTCATGCCATCTAAGAAGCACCCCTTTCACCATAGGAGGAAGAACCCAATGCAGACGAAATAAGGAGATTCCACATAGCATTAGTCATATCGCAGTGGATAAGAATGTGATCACTAGACTCCTCCTGCTTTCCACAAAGATAGCATATATTCGCCATCACCCAACCTCTCCTTTGAAGCTTGTCCAAGGTTAAAATGTTGCTCCAAGATGTTACCCAAGCAAACATCCCCACTTTTGAAGGGACCAGAGAATTCCATATTACCCTTGATGGAAAATCCACATGCCTTCCTGGATCCAAAGTGTTGTTCAACTGTTTGACTGTGAATCCACCATCTTTAGCCCCCACACACACCAATTCATTCTCCTCGTTGTGAATTCTTTTCCCTTGCAATCTCAGTATAAAACTCTTCACCTCATCCAATTCCCAATTATTTAGAAGTCTTACAAAATGAGGTGCCCAACATCCTCCCTCAAAAGAACCATTTGGAACCTCCTCCACCCAAGCCTCCTTAGAGACCGCAATAGCAAATAAAGAGGGGAAAACACTCCTTAAAGGTTCATCTTCACACCACTTTTCTAGCCAAAACTTCACTCTCCTTCCATTACCTACAACAAAAGCCGTTCCATTTCCACTATCTCCCAATCCATTTGAATGGCCTTCCACGTACTAACTCCATGGTCACCTCCTACCTCACAAGTCCACCACCACCCTCCTCCTTCCCTTATTTTCTTTTGATCTCTCTTATCATACAACTCCACTTTCCTCTGCATAATTCCAACTCCATTTACCCAAGAAAGCTCTATTTAGTATATTGATTTTTTCTGCAACCACTCCCACATGATATTCTTGTACATGACATCCCATCATGGTTTAAAAGGCACAGGCAAAGGCCTCTTAGAGCCTTGAAAGTGCAAGGCGCACCTAGGAATAATAGGCTTTGTGAAGTGAAATGTGACCTTGGATGCATATCAATTTTATAAAATATGATTCAAAGTATAATTCTATTAATAAAAAAAATTAAATATTCCTAATATTTAAAGAAAATTTCAATGAAAAAAAGGAGTGAAATTAGAAATTTTGGGAATAAATGTGTTTTAAAAAGAAACTAGAGTATATAAGGTGCACCCCTTCAATAAGGCGTATGTCTTGGAAGGTAAGGCGCTATAGTTAGGGAGTGGTTGTGCCTTGAGCCTAGGCGCGCCTTTTAAAACTATGCATCCCATTTTATCAAATGAGGTCTCCTCTTCAAAGCGCCTCCGTCCCAAAATAAATCTCTTTGAATTTTCTCCATTGTCAACCGCACTATCCTCGAGATACAAAATAAGGGCATGAGGTAAATATGTAAACTAGAGGTCAGCCTCCCGCCTTTAGAAATGTATTTTCTCTTCCGAGCGCTAACCTCCTATGAAGCCTCTGCGCTTCATCCCAAACTCAAATAAACTTACAAGGAGTGCCCTACAGGACGCATAAATAAGAGGAAGGCAAGGCACCAACCTGACACCCAAATGTTTGAGTCAAATCCTCAATATTCACCACCCTACCCACTGGGATATCTCTCTCTTCTCCAATAATTTTCAAACCAAAGAGAGCTTCAAACCACATAAGCACCCAGCACAAATGAGTCAATTGATCTAGGCTCACAAAACACTAGTGGGTGTGCATGCATGTATGTGTGTTCACATGTGCACGTGTGGACTATGTAGATTTGAAACACAGAGTAATTTCAGGATGAAGACAATCTGCAGTGAACTAAAGGTTTTTTAGTTATATTTGGCATATGTCTGGGCAACTGTGTGTGAGCAGGCATGCTGCATTTGGCATAAATTATGGCTACTTTTTGTGTGGTTGGTTTTTGGAACACTGCAATTTCAATGATGAAGACAGTTTGTATTGAAGCTAGACATTTAGCATACATCAATGCTAACTAAAGTTGGTTTTCTTTTTTTTTTTGTTGTTCAGAAATCAATTGCACACCTAGAATCTTTGCATTTTGTTTATATTGTATAGTGTTTTGTAGAAACCTTTTTATTTGTGAAACCATAGTCATTTTTTGGTGCTACACTGTCTCCAACTTGCAGTATTGTTTCCAATGCTTGGTGCTGATAAGTCAAACTTTGCTTGAAGGTGCAAGCCATGAAAGTTTCATTTAGTTCTATTACAAAATAAAAATAAGAAAGGCTATGCTCTTCTCATGTGTATCTTCCAGTGATCTAATCCAGCCTGCATAATTAAAATTTCATAATTAAAATTTTCGGTTTCGCTGCCTTTATTTTCTTCTCTTTTGTGCATCCTCTTTGTTATACTTGTTGAGCTTCTAGTTGGATATGGTCAGAGTGCTTTAGACTCATCTTGATTGGTATCTTATTTGGCTTTCAATTGTAATGCTATTTTTCATTTATATTAATTTCTCTGTTCAGAGAGCTGCTTTCTCTGTCTTTTTATCTTGTTGCTATCTGATTCCAGTCTCCTAATTTCCTCCATCAGACTATCTTTATATACTGCTTCTTAACCTAGCTCTCCAACCTTCCTTCCTTCAATCATCTTTTCTTCAAATTTTTTGTTCCATTGCCTTCTTATCAAGAAATGAAAATTTCTCTCTCCCTTTACAATTTCTTTTTTTCATTCATCTATCGTAGGTACCTTTCATTGGTCTTGGAGGCAAAAAAGGTCTTTTTAGCACTGACTTTTGAATGTGGGTTTGCTTTTATTTATATTGTGGTGTGGTTTATCTTTCTCCTAGAGCTCAATTGGGTTTTAGGTTGTTCATTATCCATATTCATAAAGCCTAGTCGCATTCTGTAGAAATTTTGTCATAATAGACCTGCAAAGTTTTTCCAGAACTGGGGCATCTATCGCAGCTTGCTAATGGTTTGTTTACTAAAAATCACAGGCCTCTCCAGCTATGTCCTCCCTTCTTGCGAAGAAAGATCAAGAAGGAGTTGGATCAGCTGGTTCAATGTCACTTAGAGCACTTGCACTCCTTGGAGCAGGTGTTTCAGGGCTTTTGAGTTTTGCGACAATAGCATCTGCTGATGAAGCTGAGCATGGATTACTCTCCAAATGCAGTGTCTATTGCCTTTATGAACAATCTTGCAGAGAATTGATCCTAAGGCACTGGCACAGAAATAGAGAAAAACTATTTGTAAGATCTTGGGTCATTAATCTTGATCCCAATTTCTCAATGTGATTCTTCTGATGTCAATTTACATGAGGCAGGATTCGCCGTGGTCATCAGGTTTACCAACAAGTCTGTGCATCCTGCCATTCTATGTCACTAATTTCATATCGTGATTTAGTGGGTGTGGCATACACAGAAGAGGAGACAAAGGCAATGGCTGCTGAGATTGAGGTGGTTGATGGGCCTAATGATGAGGGTGAGATGTTTACCCGTCCTGGTAAACTCAGTGATCGTTTTCCTCAGCCATATGGAAATGAACAAGCTGCTCGGTTTGCTAATGGAGGAGCCTTATCACCAAAGTAATTTCTATCTTCTGGTTTGACTTCTAATGGAGATTATGTCTATGTTATCCAAGTAATAGATTGCTTTCTGTCCTTTCAGGCTCGTCACAATGGCCAAAACTATGTATTTGCCCTTCTAACTGGTTACCGTGATCCACCTGCTGGCATTTCGGTAAATTCTTCTTCCCTGATGATATTAAATTTTACGGTTATGTTTGTGACAGACTTCATAATTTTTTTATAAGCTTTAGCATCGTAACTTCATATTTTACTAAATCAATGCATTTTTTCAGCTTTAGGTAAAATAAATTCTTGAGATGATGTCTTAAATAGGGATGCCAAATTGAATTCCAGTGCTTCAATCCTAGTTGCCTGGTTTTAGGCAAATGAACTACTTTTCAATTCAGCTATATTTTTAATCTAACTCGCATCATCATTTGTTGAAGAATAACCATGATGTCTTCTTTCACTTCCTCAAGCCACTTTGTGTTTATCTGTTGATGAGGTGTGATTAAAGGTCTCAACAGCGCTGCCATCTATAACCACCCTTTCTCCAAACTCGGAACTGTTTTATTATCTGTGACACGCTAACACACAATTCAAGGGATCCAGAAGTAAATAATTTTGCATGTTGCTATAGCCATCTAACTTTGGCATGCGGGAAGTTGGTTCAATTACAACTGGCATAATTAGTTACTTGGCTGGCCTTTGTTCTTCTCATTAGGGGGGCTCATACAGCCAATTTATGTTGCAAGTGGTTGGGTGCCTGATACAGTTGCTTCTGATTCAACTACTTGAATCTGGTCGTAGGTGCCATTTTCTCTCATTGATAATGTTATTTGCTTCTGGGACTTTCTAATTAGGTTAGAAAGCTGAGTGCATGCACTTAAGGTATCTCATAGTCTTTTATGACAGTTGGGTGTGGAGTAACAAGGAGGGTATATAAAGAAAACCAAATAAATAATAGAACAGGTATCTACTAAAAATTAAGCCTCAAAACCATACCTGCAACTAAGACTATCTATGAAGGTTCTCTGATAAAAAAGAAAAAGAAAAAAGAAAATATAAAGGACTATCTATAAAGGTCGTCATTGAGAAACTTCCGACTCTGGGCGATGCACAAAGACCAAGTGGGAGGGATTTAATGAAGTTAACATCTGATCATCAGGCTCCCCTTTTTTGCTCTTTCTAAATACACCAAAACAAGCAAAGGGGTGCCCTATCCAAGCATGTCAACTTTCTTTTCTTATTCAAAAAGCAAAAAAATGCCAAACATATAATGACTTATCTGGAGAAGCAGATTCGTCACTGTCTCTGGAAATACCCAATTCTGACCAAAATTTGATAATTGAAATGTCCATTACACCTTTGTCCTTGTACAGTGAATCAAATGTGATCAATAGACTCTTTGCTTCTTTTTAATTTGAAATTTGTTGTATGTTGAAGTTTGATCTTATGTTGTATTAAATTATTTCCAGTATAATATATACACAGACACATCAATTTTTTGTAGTTCATTGAGTATAAGGTTTCTGTTTTTAAATATATTTAGCACTTACTAAGACAATATATACACAGACACATCAATTATTTCCAGTATTAAATTATGTTGTATTAAATTATTTCCAGTATAATATATACACATACACATCAATTTTTTGTAATTCATTGAGATGAGGATTCTGTTTCTTAAATATATTTAGCACTTACTAAGACAATATTGTACTTGAATTGGTATTTTTCTGTCATACATGATTTTTTATTTTTTAATGAGTGATAAGAAAGTGTATTACGAAAGACCCTAAAATAGGGACTTGAACATTACAAGAATGGGCCAATCAGCCCCTCCAGGCTGCGCAAAAAATGGCTAGGATGTACAAAAAAAAACCCCCATTTCACTGACACCATATCTAATCAATAAACTTAGCTATGGTCAAAGGACCATCCAATATAGACGACTTGGTCTCCAACCAAAGATGCAAAACAAAGAAGCTTTAACTTTTTGTATAGACTACATAAATCATCCTTAAAAAGTAGTCTTCAGTCCTTATCAAAAAAAAACTTTTGTCCTCGCCTTCCAAATTGACCAAAATGAACATCCAAACCTTACTCTGTTTTTTTCCAATAAAAAAATTGTTCCAACTTAAAAGAGTATCCTAAATTGAATAGTAACTCCCACAACAGCCTCATGTTTGCATAGTGAAGGAGAATGTAGTCATGATCTCCTCTCTCGTGACATAGATAGCATCTATTGGCAAGAGCAAAACACTTTTTCTAAAGCTTGTCGAGAGTTAGAATCTTGCCCCAGATCTCTTCCCAAGTAAGAAAAACACCTTAGGCTGCCTTTAGGACCTCCACACCAAGTCGTGGCTTAATAGCCTTGTACATCAACTTACCTGAGAAGACACTTTCATTTGTCACCATCCACCTCAAAGTACCCTCCACCCCCACCAACCATAATTATCTTACCAAGTTGAACTAGTAGCCTCTCTACATCATCCACTTCACGATCATTGAAGTGTCTGGTAAACAGGGGGTGCTATCCTTCTCCCTCCTTTGGTTCACTCCAACACTCTCCCCATGCCTCCTTTGGCTCAGTAATAGCAAAAAAGGAAGGAAAGGAGTCCCCGCACCAAGTGTCCCTCCAAAACACCACTCTCTACGTATTTCCCACCACAAAGGACAATTTGGCGCTGACAAGAGACTCATCTCCAGTTCTACAACCCCACACCATACCCCTCCCACACTTCACAAAAGCCTCCTCCCCTAATTACATCATTTTAGAGAGCCCCTCTTTTTTTTTTAGAGGAATGCTAGGGTGAACTAATTGAATTGATGGACAAGTAGATATCTGGATCATGACATAAAATACCTACAATTTTTTCAGTTAAGCCATGGACTGATATCTGGTTGCCTTTCTGATTCTTTTATTGTTTCTTTCCCATGGAATGTCAGTTTTAGATACTGTGTTTTTTTGCCTTGCATTTTTTTTTCTGATGGGTAAAGCAAGTGTTTGTTTGCCTTACATGTATAGTTGGTGCATCCAAGATGATGGCTAAGCTAAAAGCTTCTCATCTTTGGCATGATATATCGTATCTCAGCCATTTTCACCAGTGTTTCTGCTCCACCATGGATGGAAACTTGAATATTGTCAACAGAAGATAGTCATTTTTTTTGTTTTCTTTTTGGCAGCTCCTTTAGATTACATTGAAAAAAATAAATCTGGGTATCGCTTAATAAATGGAAAAATATCCTTGAGGTCTCTCATCTGCTTGTATTTTTTTTCTTTTCTACTGCAGTTCTAGGGTGTTTTGAGGTGCCTTGATTTAAAATCATAGAAATGCATGATGGTCTTTTGTTGTGCCCATAGGAAAGCAGATATTATCTAGTGTACCCTTATATGGTGCTGAATTTTTTGTGTGGAAGGTATTATGTCCGTGATGACTTATTCCTCCACCTAATCAATCAAATTGTTCACAAATATTTTTGTAGATCCGAGAAGGCTTGCACTACAATCCTTACTTCCCTGGCGGTGCAATTGCTATGCCTAAAATGCTCATTGATGGTGCACTTGAGTATGAAGATGGTACGCCTGCAACAGAAGCTCAGGTGGGTTTTCATCTACTAAAATTGCAACTTCGGTAAGACGCTTCTTAACTGTAATTGCATTGTTTTCAATGTGTTGAAAATTAAGTCTCTCTTCCGTAATTCTGGTGCAGATGGGGAAAGATGTTGTAGCATTTTTGTCATGGGCAGCAGAACCAGAGATGGAAGAAAGGAAACTGGTAATTTTGGCTTCTCAATACCCTTTCCATTATGATGAGTAAAATTGAGTTTGTTTATGACTTAAGATTGTCTCTTAAAAATGCAGATGGGATTCAAATGGATATTTTTACTGTCACTGGCACTACTTCAAGCTGCTTATTTCAGGCGAATGAGGTGGTCTATCTACAAGTCTCGTAAGCTGGTTGTTGATGTTGTCAACTAACATCACCTCGGTTTTCTTTCATCCAATGCTTGTGGGAGAACTTGGATTGGCAATAATTATCTTATGAGATGAGGTAGATTTTCTGCCATGTTAAATTGATTCAATCGCACAACTGGTAATGGAGCGACGTGAAGAGTCTTGTTGTTTTCAATTGAGGAAGAAATAAGCCTGTCCACCACATACATGATAACCTTATTTTTTTGTCAAGAATATCTGAATTCCAGTTAGATATTTTTCTGAGTTCAAAATTCTCAGAATTGTTTCACTTTTGAACATTTGGTTGTCTAGTTTTACTTCTGCACCATTGCAGCCCCATTGAGACAAAAAGAGAAACCGTGGTCGAGATCATCTTGCACCAAGAAACAGTATTTCGACCCTCTTTTGGTTGTACCCAGCAACTTTTTCTGATAACAGTGTTTTTGTGTTTATAAACTTAAAAGACCTGGAATAACCATGGATTCTACTATAATAAAAGTATAATGCATGGATTTAGTTATTTGTTTCTTGAAGCTATGTGAGAAAGGATATATATTAAGTGAGAAAAGGGAAAGAAAGGGAGGAATATAAAAAATAATATATACTGTCTCAAATTCATCATGTTTTTCCCCTGGTTATTTGTTAATGATAAGAGTGAATTTTCTTTGTAATATCTCCCCCTTCCCTCTGTGTCATCGTTCCCAATTAGAGTAGGAGCTGAAGTTATGTCGTGTAAAAGGATTCACAAACCCCAGTTAAATATCTAACCTTTGTATCTACAATGATCGAAATACCCAGAATACAAACCCATAGAGGTCATACATAGCCTGATTTGAGCAGCAAACAATGGCGGTAGAAGTTCATATTATTTATCTTCTTGCAGCTAGAGTCTAGTAGAAGTTCATAATAGTTTTCTACCAGTAGTGCATCACCTTCCTTGCTAGTGGAATGACCAGTCATTGGGATTAGGGGTTCCAAGATAATTTGTTGTTGTTAGTGTATTAGTGTTACAGACAAACAAGACCCCATGAGGTGCTTCTTGTCATAAGGGCTACCAATTATATATTTGCAACAATATCTTTAAGAAACTATGCTATATGTATTCCTAATCTTGTGGAGATTTTGCACTCTTGATTATGTTATTAATTGATGAGAGAGTCTGAAAAGTTATGGTATATATCTTCCATTGAGTTGTGTATATGTGTTAATCCATGTCTCTTTGGCTTAAGCAATAGATAACTTAAAAGGTAGCGGAAAGTTTGTGTATCTTTTTATGCAGAATCTGGTGGGGATGAAAAGGTTCTTAAATCCTTTTAAGCCCAAAAATGATATATTTTAAATTATTTCTATAAAAGTATAAACATATTCAATATAAAGAGAGATGATTTTTTTTTATGAAGAACTATTGAACAACGTTTGAGGATAAAAAAATCATGCCGTTAAAGAATAAGGAGTCATAATCTATCAATATATATATATATATATATATATATATATATATATATATATATATATATATATTGTTGTGATTTGTGCAAGTGATAAAGATTAGAGAAAGAAAACAAGAAGAAGACAGATTTTATGTGGTTCGGGACAGTTCGTGATATCATATCCAGTTCAGAACAGCAGTTGGCTTTAAATCATTCGAATAGGTTAATAGGAAGTATTTATAATAACTTTGAGTATAACAAAATTACAAATATACTCATATACTTTGTACTATATTGCAGGGTGAAGGCCTCGTACCCACAACCTATTATTTCATCGTAAAAATTAAGCCTCAAGGGCCAAAATTAAGTCATGATTACTTGAAATTTGCTCCGGCATTTACCTACTCAGCATTTTATTATGATATGAGCCTATACTGCTGACATATATATATATATATATATATATATATATATATATATATATATATATATATACCGCCATATATATATAATATCTTGACTTTCAGCCAGACTCAAATTTTGATGGTACAACTGAATTCCAAACCAAGCGGTAGGGAAAATCAAATGCGAGGAAGATATCAAAACCTTTATACATAGTCTTTCTTGAAACCCACTTTGTAACATCGTAACTAATGGCTTATCCTCCACGAGTGGGATGGAAATTTCGATCTAAAGTTTGTAGGAATCTTCTGCATCTTCAATCTCCCAGGTCGTTGAGAGGTCTTGGAAGATTGGAACCCGACACTTAACCTACGCACTCTATCCCGGATGTCATGACCGTAGCTCTTTATTCAAAGCCAATGGAATATAGCAATAATGTGTAAATAAATAATTCTAATTTTACAAAAGAAATTACTCAGAGTTGGACTAAATTTTATATGAGAAAAAATTCATTTTTCATACCCAGGCAACTTCATAAATTCAACACAAACTGATCCATTGTCACTAGAATTTAGCTATGAAGCAATGGAAATGGATTTTAAAAACTTCAAAAATGGCCTTGTAATTCATAAGCTATTTATCTAGTTGTAAGCAGCAGAAAATTTTTAAAACAGACAACAAAGGCCTCCACAGGCTATGTCCAAAATGTGGATCAGAAATCAAAAGGTGGTAGAAGAAGAGATATTCTCTCCCATAAAAGACATCACTGGCTATCAAAGACAGCATCAATGTTGTAACATTCACTTAGAAAAAACCAGTAAGGGGAAGATGAAGGAAGCCCACCAACAAAGTATCTGCCAGGAAATCTGCAACTTCCAACCCAATGGCCATCCATGGAAACTGCAATACACAAGTTGGCAAAGAGATTGATGCTGTAAATGGAGTTACTGCAGCCTCCCCACCTGTCTGAATTGCCTACCACGCCACAGTTCACATCGCTCAAGAAAATTACTCTGTCTCCCAAGCTCTCTATCTTAATCCATTGCTTCATCTCGAAGTCTAGCTTGAAGACCTGAGGTTTTTCATGGGGAATAAGATTCACCATCAAAAGCTCTTCCTCTGATGCCACCAAATGCAGAGTAGGGCGCAAAAAACCAAATCTCCGTCCAAGTCCCATATAGTCTAAATATGGCACTCGTTTGACTGCCACCGGTGTCAAAGGAAAATTCGAGTTTGGATTCACTTCCCAAACTTTACCTTGACTGGTCAGTGCATAAATCTTCTTCTTGAAAATAGTTAAATCCAAGTAGACCCAGGATTTGCTGGGCACTGGGAGGACAATCCAATTGACATAGCCTGGACAGCAGAACAGTAGATTTTCATAATCAGCAGAAAGAGCCACAATTGAAGAATCTGAAGGCGCCAATGAGGTGATGACAGCATGATGAATGCGCTCAGGTGGGGCAGGGAACTGTATTTCATGCCTTGTAAAAGGATTCACAAGCCAAAGTCCATTTTGAGCATTTCTATCTTCCATCATCAAATAGCCGCAACAGAACCCACAACAGAATTTGTCTGCCAAATTTGGGAAATCTGTCTTGAATTTTCTTCCTTCAAATATGTCATAGAAGAATAATCTTCCTTTGATCTGTGCAGAGAGAGAAACTAAAAATGGCGGTTGAACTGCGATTTTATCTTTCTTGGATGCCAATGCAGATGCCCTCCATGATCCACAGACACCACTAAATGACAGGTGGTCCATCATACGTAATTGCCTCAATATCACATCAAGCAAATCACTAGGGAGCTCTGACCATGGTCTCCAGTTGACCTCATTAATGTCTCTATCACTGTTCTGTCTCAGCATCATGCCTGTTTTTAATACAAGAACAATAAGGACTTAGCTCAGCATTTATAAAAATTAAAAAAATTATAGAACCTCCCAATTTGATTGCTAAAAAAACAATAATGGTTTCCTATTCTTCTGCTATACTAATCATATAGCCCTTCCTTCCATTGTCATGTGATGTAAATATCTAGTAAGTCTTCACTCAAATCTTAATCAATAAATTATTTAGATGATTCTATTCATTTTTACTGAGTGCTTAAAATCAAAACTAAGTTAGCACACTGGATAGAAATCAACCAAAAAAAGGGGCCTGTGTGTCAGATGTAAATGCAAGCATCATCAAGATCAGATGATCATTCTGATTTTTTTGAACTTTTTGCCAGCTTGCTTACTACTCCAAATGGCAGTGTAAGCAAAAGAGTAAAAGGATAAAATCAGTTTTGGATACTGTTTTGTTTACCATATAAAACTAGAAGATAGAAATTTAGTATTATTATTATAATTTAAATTGTTTTTCAGTAGGCTAATACAAGTGGTCAAACAATAGATAGTTTATCATCAGTTGGAAGGCAATGAGAAGTGACCCAGGATCCAGAATAAGGTCAGTGTTGTTTTCAAAAGCCTGAACAGAGCTTTCTTTTTTTTTCCCTGAGAACAGTCCATATGGAAAGAAACGCGCTAGCATGGCCCAGAAAGGCCAAGGTTAAAAGAAAGGAGAGGAAGCTGATTGTATAATTCAAATTATGTCAATACCAGCTTGAACCGGGATATATATTTGGTCATAATAAATTTTTGGCATTAAATAGCATCTAAAGAGTCATGTTTACTCAGTGCTTTCAAAAAATTCTTGAGCTCAAAAAGTTCTCAAAGGATGCTTGGACTTCTAACCCCACAGTAATCGAATCCTTAGAATTCAGCTGTCAGAGCTTCTAAATACAAACAAAATAAGAAGGGAAGCAAAGCCAAGCATTCAACTAGTAATTTCAAATAATTATTTATATTCATGTCTGTTCAACCAAAGAAAAGAACGACTAAAAAGTGAAAGGATTAAATTCATAAACCAGGCAAAACCCTCATATGAGCAAGCAGTTGGATGTCTCTAAGAAGGATTTCTATATATCTTCACAAAACATGACAGATATTGCAATTAACAAATGGAAAAGCCACTCATAGCTTTGCTAAGAGGAAAATTTATGACCAGCATATCTGAAGGAATGGTATATATGGATAGTCTCTAAATGCATATGCTAAGACAGAAGAGGGTCAACTCCGGGACCATTCATAAGAGGGAAAATGTTGCCACTGGTGTCAAGGATGCATCATACAATGTCTTCCCAAAATACCAAGCATAGACTACAAGATTCTAACTGACAATTCACTTTCTATTGGATATCAAGTATCTATTGAACTTCAGTTTACTCTAACAGAACATGTGCCAATTCAAAGACCAGTATAATGGATATAACAAGGAGCAGTGGAATTGAACAGACACCCAAGACATTCAGTGTTGGATTTGTGAGTGTTCCAAATGGACTAAGTATAAGATTCTATTGAAGTGGAGTATTAATGTTACAATGTTATGCCAGCAGGTGTAGTTGACAAGAATCCAAGACTTTTGACATTAGTTTTGTGTTATGACAAAATTTACCTACATACAAAAGTAATTAAGAATATGGATATTTTTGTCAAGAAAATATAGCTAAAAAAGATAATAAGATCATCCAACTGTACCTCTACAAGCAGAGAATCATGTACTGATTTTGATTTCATTCCTACCCACTTAGTTATTGCAATAAATGATTTGCTCTCTATGCTTGTATTTATATTGGTGTAGGAATATTCAATGGAATAGAGGAGCATTTCCAACCCGAAAACATCTTCTAATATGGTGCTCTTTTTTTACTTATAAAGAACATTTCTGATCTTAGCAGAAAGGCCAGCCAAATTCAGCCTAGCAGAAAGGCCAACCAAACTAAGAAAGGCCAGCCAAACTCAGCCTGAATGGGCAAAAAATAAGATAACTTCAGATCTTAGCATTTGATCACTTGAGAGTCAGATGGGATCAAAGACAGGAACAGTAAACTATTATCTTGCTAATGATCCCTAGAAATTAATATATTTGCCACATTGTAAATTAAAATTGAAAAGCCATGAATCAATTCAAAGCTTATTCAATGAAACAAAGTGCCACAAAAATATTCTAAAAGGATACAGCCAAGGGAAATACATGATAATATAGATAAATCATTAATAATGTGATGGCCCAGTTTCATTTGAAATTTTCGATTTCTTCCACTCCAATTTTATATCATTAGGACATATTTCTGTAAGGTACTGCGATCTTGGTTCTTGGAGTACCTAACAGAGTAGAACCAAACCTTACAAATTCATTCGCCCTCCACCATAAAACAAATGATAATTATTCAATCAATAAATGGTAATTATTAAAATTTACAACATGAAATCAATTACGACTTGGATATGTTTAACAAAAAAATTACAAATACCAAGCTCCTCTAAGGAAATAGCTCAAGTAATTCCATCCACAAGAGAGCAAGAACAATGATAAGCAATTAGTTTCTATCAAATCTAAAGAACGTAACAATCTTGAACTACGATTTGAGAAACGTGCATACACAATTTGAATGCCTAAAATTCGTCAACTCAACCAAGAGTAGATTAGTTTCCAAAAATCACTTATGCAACGATATACTTGATAATGAAGACCAATTGCTAACAAAAGCAGCCCAATGGTGTTTTCCTACTCCCCTCTTTCACTCCCTCTCCTTCTTACAACCATGGTTTTGAGGCGAAAGAAAATTAGGGCAAAAACTTTCCCTTAATATCTTATATATATTTACAAACAAGCACCCGGAGAGTAGTACAATTTTCATAAGACCCTTAAACTATGTGATAATATATATTTTAGACATTATTCAAAATAAAATTGATATTTGACCAACAATAAGAAAAATCTTCTCCAAGTCATACGAGCATGTCATGTTGAGCTTGTGCCTGAAAATTAAATACATTTTTCACGAGTATAAGTGTTCACCAACATCCCATAAGTGTATACCAATGTTCAAATTATCTTACCCAACATGTATCTATGAAAAGCACAACTCCAGCTTAGATGCATCCATCCTACTTTTACATGTATTAGCTATTAAAATAAGCAAATCATTATTTACTTTCAGGTGGCATATGTTACAATCACTTGGGTAGGGAGGGAGCCCAAATGATTATAAACCCATATGCCAAGTCATAACTTAGTGATGTGGGACTCAGAATGGGTCATTACAATCAACTCCTCTTTCAGAATCGATGTCTATGGCGGCTAGTGACTTCGTGGACCCCAACTTCTTTTTATGGGTAGCAGTTCTCCCACAACTCCATGGTGACTTCGCGGACCCTACCATCTTTTTATGGGTAGCAGCCCTCCCACAACTCTGTGGTGACTTCGCAGATCCCACCTTCTTTTATGTGTAGCAACTCTCCCATAATTCGGGGATGATGGTCATCCTTAAGGAACGAACCGCTTTGATACCATTGTTACAACCACTTTGGTAGAACTCACCCTTAAAAGCTAGCTGTCAAGGAAAGGGAGTCCAAATAGTTATAAACCCATATGCCAAGCCGGTAACTTAGTGATGTGGGTTTATAACCATTTACTTAGTGACCCATTCTGAGTCCCACATCGCTAAGTTAGGGCTTGACATATGGGCTTATAACCATTTGGGCTCCCTCCTAGCAATGTGAGATTTAGATGTAAGGACCATTGACAAACTTTCCTTTTAAACTACATATAAAAGCATGATTTAAAAGAAAAAGGAAAAAGAAGTTCTAGCCCTATGCATAAATCAACGACCATAAATATCCAAAGATTACACTTAGTTGCATTAAAAATTTAATCTTTTTTTTTCTAAAAAAAAATTATTTTAGATAGAAACTCTACAACATAAAAGAGATCAACATTGATGGAAAAAACTTTATCCTCACAAAAAAAATTAGAAACGAATCTTTAGTGCTTAATAAAAGACGAACACTTGTAGGTCTGCCACCAAACTATAAATCTTACATGAATACGATATAAATAGATACATAGACACATACCATGCACTTCTATGGTGAATTATAAGGCAAAATATGTGATCATAAAAGAGCAAAAAAGAATGTTTTGTATAATTAATATCTGAAGTAACTTCAGTGAGAAGCGTAACTGTTAAATGGTAACTACACCTAAGTGACTCGACAAAATAAATGTTGAATTATGCAAATAAATGGAAATCTAATATGAAAATTTAGTCAAACTAAACTCAGTGGTCTATGCTCCCTATTCAAGGAAGAGAATTTAGGAAATCAATGAGAAGCATTTATAGAATTAAACAAGTTTTATAATGGAGAAACGGTAAAACTAGAGAGCAGTAAATAAAACTATCGCACAAATAAATATGTGAAGTTTAATTCAATATATTTCTGTTTATGATACACTGGTTTTCTCAAATGTTAGATCCTCCAAGTGACTCTTTTATACTCAATATATTGAGTTGAAAGGAAAGTGTTGTTTGGGATTATATTCAAGAGTAATCCATAACAATATCTTTCTCAACCAGTGGCATTATGCCATAAATCCCCTTAAATTGAAAATGTATAATTTACTTTACATGCAGCATCCAATCCTATAAAGGATTCTACAAAGATTACAGAGACAATATCAAGAAAATATGTAAGTATTATTGCTATTATATAAATGATGTTAAGTTTTTATTAATCATTTAAAGAGGGACTCATCAATTGCCCAGTGGCACCAAATGGTCAGAGCTTGAGGAGAAGAATTAAAATCCCATGCTCAAGTTTGGAACCATGCTGCGAGACTTGGGTGTATTGCTTGATTTGTACAATTTAGATCTTACGAGACAAACACATCAATGCACAAGCTTAGCACAGATTTCATGGAGCTCCAATGTTGGAAGAGCTAGAGGTCTCCTAATAGCTGACATAAAAAAATGTTCCATTGCATACTTCTTGAAGGTTGGGTGCTAAGATAGCTCAAGGTCCTGCAAGAGGTATTAAATTATTCCAGCACATACTCCTTGGAGCTTTGGTGGTGGGAGAGTTCTTAATCCTCCAACAGTTAAACACCTAGATTCATCCAATTCATACATCACAGAGCTCAGGTGCTGGAAGCACTCAAGGCCTTCCAAAACTTACACCAGTTTGTTCAAGGCACAGACTTCTTTGGGCTTTGATGTTGAAAGAACTTGAGAATCTTTAAAGTTAAAACCAGTTGTAGGCGAGGGATAGCTATGGATGTTTCTTGAATCCTGCAGGATGAAGATATAATTGTCTTAACTTATGATCAAAACAACTAACCCCAGCCAAACGATGAGTTTTAAGTTTATCTACAACAAAAGAAGCTCAATCTACAGGCCTATAAGTTTTGTGGGCAGCCTATACAAGCTCATAGCAAAAGTCCTTCCAAACAGGCTAAAAAAGGTGGTGAGGAAGCTGGTCAACAAGGCTCAACACACCTTTGTGGAGGAAAGACAGATCCTTGATACTCCCCTTATCGCCAACGAAGTTGTGGACTCCCTATTGAGAAGAAAGGAGAAAGGGGTTCTCTGCAAGCTAGATATTGAAAAAACCTACGACCAGATAAATTGGAAATTCTTATTGACGATCCATCAAAAGATGGGTTTCGGGAGAAAATGGATAGATTGGATACACTGGTGCATCTCCACAACTTCATTCTCAGTGTTGATTAATGGCAGTTCCGCGGGTTTTTTCAAAAAGTTCTGGGGGTTCTGCAGGGGACCTTGTCCCTTACCTTTTCGTGTGGGAATGGAGGTTTTCTCGTCTTGAGGTGAAAGGTTGTCTCTAGAGCTTTATGGCCCAGTTTGGGGGGAGAAGAAGGGGAAGAGATGCAAATCTCCCACTTGCTCTTTGCAGATGACACGCTTGTTTTTTGCAAGGATATGAAGGATCAAATGGTCTATCTTTGCTGGATTCTAGTTTGGTTTGAAGCCTTTTCTGGTCTAAAAATTAATTTGGAGAAAAGTAGCATCCTTCTTGTGGGGAGAGTAGGGAATTTGGAGGAGCTAGCCGAAGAGCTTGGATGCATTTCGGGGATTTTACCCACAACTTACTTAGGGTTACCTCTTGAAGCAAAACGTAATTCTACAACTGTTTGGGATGGGGTGGAAGAAAGGTTCAGGAAAAGACTAGCCCCATGGAAAAGGCAATATATATCTAAAGGGGGTAGACTTATTCTAATTAAAAGCACATTATCCAACATGCCTATCTACACGATGCCTCTTTTCCGATTGTAGAAAGGAGTGAAGTCTAGGTTGGATAAAATTCAAAGGGACTTTCTTTGGGAGGGTGGAAACTCAGGCAGGAAACTTGGTAAATTGGAAATTGTCTGTGCGGGAAAAGAAGAAGGCGCCTTGGGGATCATAAATCTCTCAACAATGAAACGAGGCGTTCTTTGGAAAATGGACTGGAGATTTGTTGTGGAGAAAACTCCTTAAACATCATAAAGCTAAAGTATGGTGCGAAGTTGGGGGTTAGTTTACTAATGCACTTAAGAGAGGGCTATGGGGTTGGGTTGTGGAAAGGAAATAAGTAAAGATGAGCAGCTGAAGAATGACATTTTTTGAGATGAGATAGTTGTAGACAAATTTTTGGAGGATCTTGAATTGCAGTGGGAGCAGATTGTGTTTCTTCCACCTGGCACTATGTTTGATTGGACAAATGAACAATGGCTGTTGAGTGTGGAGGGTACATGTGAGACTGTGTGTGAGATCAGGAGTTCAAGAGGCTGATGATCATGAAATTTGCTAGTGTATCATCAGAAATTTTTTGGGGCCTTCTAATTTCTAAAGGTCAGCCCTCGGAAGAGGGACAACTTAGTTTGGGAAGGTGGCTTAAATAAGCTCTTTTCACGGTGAAGAAATTTTACACACTTGGAGAGGAAGCTAATCCTTCTAGTTCAGTCAGTACTCTAGAATTCCTATGTTCCTACAAAAGTGAATTTTTTCACCTGGGAGGTTTGGTGGAGAAAAGTGCTAACTATGAACCAATTGAAAAGAAGAGGACACCATATAGCAAGTAGATGCCCTTTTTGTAGGAAAAATGAAGAAGAGCTTGAGCATCTCTCTTGGTCCACTACCCAGATTTGGGGCCTTTAGGCGTACTAACATGTTCTGAAATTTGCTTGCATGGTTGAAGTTACGGTATCGGTCATTGAAGCTACAAGGGTGCGATACGTATCCCGATCGCGATGTATTGAAAGTTTATATAATAAGTAGATCACATAAAATAGATAAATAAAAAGTTATAAAAATATTATACAAATTATTACATAAATGAAATGGAATTAAGTGAGTTAAAAGAATTAATAAAACATATTTATCATATATTTAATATTATTTAAGTAATTATAAAAGTATTTATTTGAATTATTATAAAATTAATTAATTAATTTAATCTAAGAAATTTATTATATAAAGAAAATTATAATCGTTAGAACATATTATTTATCAATAATAATAATAATTTTTAAAAGTGTAAATTATTTTAGCATTTGATATTATAAAAATAATATTTTATATTAAGTTAAATATTAATTTAAAAAGTATTTTGATCTTTATCTTTAAAATAATTATTTAAATTAATTTAAATAATTTTTTTTTTATTAAAGTAGATTCTCACCTTGTTATTAAAAGTATTAAATTAGATTAGTTTTCATTTATTGTTATAACTAATTAAATTTTTTTTTTCTGAAATGATAATTAATTAAATTAGTATTATAAAAAATTAGAGATAAAGATTAAAATCTTCTTTTAAATAAATGGAATTTTTAATAATATAAGACTCGTCCACATGCCTAGCTGGTAGAGCTTTCAAAGTTTAAAAATGCAAGACATACATTATAATAATTGTAAAAAAAAAATAGCATAAAATATAATCCTTAAAAAAATATAGCATACGATTCAATATAATTTTTTTTGACATAATATAATTTTATTAATATCATAATTAAATCTAAATTTTATTAATGAATTACCCACCATCCTTCACTTAATAAATAATAGAAATAAATTCAGCTCATCTCCTCCGTTCTCACAAGCAACCCTTTGTTTTCGTTGCACCTCATGCCGATTCCACCGTTGCACCATCTCCCACCATCACGACAATGAGTGTGACAAGGGTTTGAGTCTTTGAGAACTAAGTCGATCTTGGTAGGGAAAGTTTTGATTTTTGGTTCTTTGAAGAGAAATTTTACAAGGCGATGAAAAAGTTTTGATTTTTGATTCTTTGAACTAGAATTTCATATTTATCAACAAAAATTTGATTTTTCCTTTTTGAGATGGGAAAGAAAGGATCGAGAACCTATAGAATCATATTTTTTCTTCTGTAATCTGACCGAGTCGACCGAGTTAACTCGGAATCTCGATCGAGTCACCCAAGTCTTACCGATTCATTGTCGAGTTTTGTGTTGTATCATATCGAGTATCAGAATCGGCGCAACCAACCTCAAGGTGGATACGACTCAGCCGAGTTTTCGAACTTTGGTTGCTTGGGCTTGTCCTCAAACGGCTAGAGACTTGCTTCTTTGTTGGAGTGCTTTTCTAGTAAGGAAACATGCAAAAAAAATATGGAAGGCGGCTCCTCTCAGTCTCATTTGGGCAATTTTGGAAGGAGAGAAACAAAATTGTGTTCGATGATGCTACTTTCTCTTACGACAGGCTGAAGCTCTTTTTTATTAGCTCTCTAACTTCTTGGGTTGGCTCTTTTCCTAATATGGACCTCTCTATTGTAAGAATCTTTTTGTGTATTCTCTAATACCCGGTTTAGGGTTGGGGAGGTAAGTTGTTTTTTGTTTTTGCCTCTCTTTTTTGTATAGGCCTCTTGGCTCCCTTTGTATACCCCATGTGTACAGTCGGGATGCCTTTTTGCTCCTCTTTGTTGGGTTTTAATATACACCTCTCTTTACCCATAAAAAAAAAATACAGCCAAACCTTAGCCCAAATTGGCTGAGTATGGACTAACCTAGCCACAATTGCTAGCACTTGAGCTCAGGTGCTGGAAGACCTCAAAGACTTCTTAGAGCTTGCACTGGTTGATTCAAGCACAGACTTCTTAGAGCTTGGTTGCTGGGAGGGTTCAAGATTCTCCAGAAGTTAAAAATTAAATTGTAGGTGAGGTACCGCTATCGATATTCTTTGATCCTGCTGCATAACTATAGAATTATAACCTTAGGTTCAACTTTCAAGTCAATGAATCCAGCCAAACTTTCGCCCAAAGAGGCTGAGTATGGACTAACCTTACCTAGCATTTGATTAATTGTTAAGTTAGATGTAATCTAAACTAAGGATCAAAATAATAATAAACATTACGACAAAAAGAATACAAAGAAAATAAAGAGCAAAGGGTCAAGTGTGAAGTGCTAAGACTTAAGTCATACACTTAAACCTTTTTTTTTTTTTTTTTTTGATAAGTAACAGGCAATTGAATTAAAAGAATATCAGCCGAAGGCCTGTACAAAGCATACACAAATTGAAGCCTAAGGGCTCAAAATCCAACAAGGAAAAAGAAAATCAGCTCACCACCCTTAATTAGGACCTGCCCAATCAAAATTGATTAAGTAAAGAGGTCCTGCATCTATAAAACCCTTGGTCCAACACCAAAAAACTACATTCAAAAGAATTCTTCAATCTTTGAATTGAAAAATCCCCATTTTTAAAAGCTATTCTCTTTCCCTCCAAATCGACCAAAAAATGCATAAAGGAGCCACCTTCCACACCTTGAATTGCTTTTTTCCAACAAAAGAACCATTCCATCCAAGTAAGGTCTCTCTTATCCTCAAAGGAAAGACCCAAGACACTCCAAAAATTGAGAAGAGTAGCTCCCATAAACACCAAGTCACCATCCCCTCCTCTTTAGTTGATCCAAAGTTAAGACCTTGCCCCATGAAGCTTCCCACCTGAAGAAACCCACTTTAGGAGGCACCCAAGAGTTCCAAATGATTTTATGCAGAAAAAGAACTTCACTCGTATGTTCTAGAATGCCAAAGAGAGATTTAACTGTGAAATTTCCATCCCTTGAATGTTTCAATGAAGTGTCCCACCAAGTCTACCACCCAATCATTAAAAGGTCTCAAAAAGCAAGGGGCCTACCCTCCCTTGTTACCCGATGAAGCCCACACATCCATCACCCAGGCCTCTTTCAACTAGGCCAAGGGAAGCAAAGAGTGAAACAAGTCACATAAAGCACATCCATTGCACCAAACATCCCCCAAAATTTTATTTTTCTACCATTTCCCATCAAAAAACCAACATTACTACAAATTAAGGAGGAATCCTTGATAATCTCCTTCCATTCATATACTTAAACAATATTAATGATTCATGAAATAAGTATGCTTTATAAGGTCATACTCACAAAAAGTTATGTGCCTAGTGGAATACAAAATCAAAAAATTTATTTTACACTTTATAAGTTCTAGGAATACACAATATTTAAGATCTGCAATCTAAGAAATGTTTAAAATGAATTTATATAGTTTAAGAAACCTAACAAACTTTCCTAGAATATGCATAATATGATGTATAGACAAGGGGTACGCATGGTACCATCAAGAACAAACAAAATGACACACAATAATAATTATAGAGAAAGTAGATGATCCTAACAAATACAAAGCAATACACAAAGATGTTAAACATAACAACCAGAATTGTACAGTTTTATTTGGAGTCCCGAACTCCCTTTTCCTTCCCATAATTACATGGTTAGGAGATAAAGTTTCAAATTGAGGTATTATCACCTTGGTCTATCAAGAGCACCATATTAACTTGTAGAACCAAATATTTTGAGCTCACTCGCCTAAACTATTAAATAAATAATAGTAACTCAATCATTAAATAGTGAACATTCAAATTAACAACCTTTAAGAAACTGATTGCAACTTAAACTTGTCACAAATACCTAGCTCCTCAACTAAGGAAATGCCTCCCGTAATTCAATCAAACAAATATCAGGACCCTTTATTAGTACTTAATTATATCAAGTCTATAAAGAATCTAAACACTTTCGAAAAAAAAAATTAAATTACAGACCTGATTTTTAGGAGTTTAGAAGCTATATAGATATTATATGTGCAGTCATACAAGTCAACTATATAAGAAAAATTATAGAAACAAATGTGTAAACTTAAGTCATATTTAGTCACAATTCTTCCAACATTACTCCTGAAGTTGGTGCAAGGGTATTTTGCATTTCAAGCTTGCCTAAGATTTGATGAGATGTTAAACTAGGGACATCGATGGCACATCGCCCAGAAATGGAGAACTCAAGGAGATGATGTTGAGCCCAGAAATGGAGAACTCAAGGAGATGATGTTGAGCCCAGAACTGGGCCTTGAGACCTGATATGTTGCTTGACATGCATGGCACGTGTCTCAAGAGACAAAAACACCACAAACAAGATTCTTCCTAGAACAGATTCCTTGTTGTCAAATGTCAGAAGAGCTTAGGTCCCCGAGCAGCTGACACTAAATTGTTCCATTACATATTTCTTCAAGCAGGTCAGATGATTGGCTGGCTTGAAGTCCTCCAAGAACTTAACTGTTGCAACATATGCTTCTTAGAGCTCAGGTGCTAGGAGAGATCAAAGTTCTTGAGAAGTTTAAACCAGATATTTCCAGTTCATGCTTCATGGAGCTCAGATATTTTAATAGACCAAGATCCTCCAAAAACTTACACCAGATTATTTGAGCACTGTTTCTCAGAGATTGAGTGTTAAGATAGCTTGTGTCCTCTGAAAGCTAAGAACAGATTGAGTTGGGGGACCACTTCAACCTCAGGTCAAGTCAACTAAGCCTAGTTAATGGGTATAATTCTCATCTTTTGCAAGTAAAAAAAAAGGAACAGATATTCGCTCAGAATCGCATTCCTCACCAAAAAGCCAACAGTGAATTGACAGCCGGAGCATCTAGGTCAATGCTCCCAACAGAGTATTTTGTGAATTCCTGAAGGCCTCAGAGGATCTGCCCATATCGGATTTTCATTTCCTTCTGATTTGGGTTCAGGTCTTCAGTCATCTTCCAATATCATCTATACACAAGATCTAGACTTTTGGAGTGTCAATAACCAATACTCTCACCATGTTTTTTAGTGGGTAATGGAAGGGCGGAGGTGGCCAACTTCCATTCAAATCCCAGTTTCCTTTGAATTTGGGTCTGCATCTTTGACCCAGTCGCAACACCAATCACTTGGCAGGTTCTTTACCTCCAAGATTTTCTTCTGAAAAAATGATTAAAGCAACCCTCTTGTTTGTTCAACCAGACTAAGTAAAAGCAGATTAACTACCTTTATCTGATAATATATCCAATCATTATAGTGGCCTAGAAAACTGTATCCTTTCATGCAATGGTAAGGGTAGAAGTGATCCTGGTCCACTACATAGGAGTGCTGCATATAACATTTTGAGATTCCTTTTAACAATTATGAACTAGGACGCAATTCGAAAGTAAAAGTTCACAACCCCTGTATGATTTTGTTCCAAAAATGGAAAATCAATAAAGACCCTTCGTTCTGGACGTGATCTATAGCACAGAAGAGACGAAAGGAAAAAAAGATGAAAAGTAAACAAGAAAAGTGTCATTATCTCGTAAACCTTTCATCAAACAGGTGGTGAATTTCACATAGCCTTAACAAATCAAGAATCCAGCAGAAAGCAACAAGAAAGAAAATAGGAAATACCTGCACCAGAACCATTCTAAGAACCGCTTCAGATTCCAAACATGGACTAGACCCGAATTGGATTCAGTAACCCAAATCTTGCCAGCTGAGCAAGCATAGCCATCAGATGGAGATGTGCTGCACAAAACAGGAAACCCAGTTTCAATTCCATGTAGTTGTTGCATCTTTGCCTCTTCTTTAGCCATGACTTGAAAAGATGCTGGAATTTTGGGTCTGGGTCTTTCTCTTCAGAGCTTCAATTCAATGCTTGGCAAGATCCCAATTCGTATACAACACCAGTCATAGTAGAGCTTGATCAGGGAATCTGGTTCCATTAATTATTAAGATGCTAAATAGGAAACCCACCTAAGACAAACTATGAATTCAAAACACCAGCCATGTAGATGCTTCGAGTTGGAGTAAAATTGAGAATGAGCAGGGTGAGAAAGAATCTACCGAACTAACCCAATCTGGAAGAGAACACCCACGATCTACACCTGCACAGTCCAAGCTAACAAAACAACAAACCAGCGTTATGTGAAGGTGGGCTTTTCTTGCTTGGGAAGCCCTCTTAACCCTTACTATTTTTTGTATTATTTTGCATAAAAGAAACAACTTTGTTTTTCACAACAAAAAAAAGTTTTCAACTCAAAGGATCAAATCTTTTTTTTTTTGCAGCTTTTGATCTTATACAAATATGTACAAGGTCTAGATATTTGTTTGATTTTTGGACTTGAATGTATAATAGTATAATTGAAGGCATTTTTATTTCATTTTTCATCTTTATTTGACCCTTCTAGTAGCCCTTCTCGTATACCTTTTCTATGTTTCTCATGAGCCAAACGCTTTTTTTGACGCTGAATATATTTTTGATTTTACTCATAAAAACATATATAAGGAAAAGAAAGATGTCAAACAAATTACATTTTCCGATCTTATCACATTAGATTTGTTTATTAATAATCATTAATTCAAGTCTATTCAAAGTCATTAGAGGATTTATTCTCATCATTAATTTTATAAAAGTTGTTGGTTCAAACACTTACGGTTACTCGAACACCTACAGTTATAAAATAAAAATAAAAAAATAACATTTTCCAAGATTTTATGTTATCATTTTGAGGTCACTCGATGATGGCAAGGTGTCACATGTTAATAAATAAATAAAATAAAAAAACTATACATTAATTAGATGAGTGATAGCTATATGGGCTTTTTAGACATTTGGTGGAAAAAGAGAAAATATTCGTTAAATAAAAAAAGTTAATAAATATTTTTTAATTTAGTGTAGTTTTTATTATGTAGATCTAAAAGTGTTTTTTTTTTTAGGAAACACTTTTTAAAAGTTTTAAGAAACACTTTTTACGTTAAAAACACAATTCCTTTAATTTTAAAATTTTTTAAATGTAAATTAAAAGCGTTCTTTAAAAACATTTACTAAAAGTTTCAAAAAACACTTTCTACATTAAAAATACATTTTCTCTAATTTAAAAATTTTTAAATATAAGTTAAAAGTGTTTATTGAAAATATACCTTCATAATTTTGAAAATTTTAAATTACAATAAAAATGTATTTTGAAGAGACATCTTTTTAATTTTGAAAATATTGAATTTAGACTAAAAATATATCTTCAAAAGACAATTTCTAAATTAGTCAAATGTTATACTGAAATTGTCTTAAAACATTTTCGCAATTTAATTTTTTTTTAATTTATATAAAAAATTTCTTTTGAAGAGACAATTTCTAAATCGTTGAAATGTTATTCTGAAAGTATTTTTTGAATAAATACTTTTTAAAAATAAAAAAATAAAAAACCAAAAATATATTTTGAAAAGACATCTTTCAAATAGTGTTTCTCTCAACTTTTTTTACTATCAAAACCAAGATTATCACTTATGTGAAAAAACACTACATTATACTTAAAATTAATTTTCAAACCACACTTTTTCATGATTTAAAATTTTTTTTTATTAAACATAGAAGAACGACGATACAATATTTTATTTTATAAACCACAAAGGTTTTTTTTTTTTTTTTTTCTTTTTTCCAATTCTAAAACCTATTATTATGGGTGATCAAATTATAGGGAATATAAATTATACAAATATAAACAAAGAAAAGAGAAGTCAAGTCAATGAATGAACTATTTGATTTTGAACAAATAGTTTAAACAAAAGTGAATATACTTTGCCTTTGATTGAGTATGTTTATCAAGATTTTTTGTTATTAAAAGTATTATGTCTAAACGATATAGTAGTTTTGATCAAGATTAATATCAAAATTATCAAATTACTTGTAATAATTATTTTTATTATAGTTTCCTAAAATATATAAAATTGATTTGACTAAAATTGAGATTTCTTCTAATTCAGTTGCCTAAGAGATATAATCAACTTCAGTTGATATTAGGACCTTTTTTTTTTTTGATAAACAATGAAGAACCTTCATTAAATAGATGATAAATCGTAGTTAATCACTTCTTCAACCAAAGAGGGATGACAAAGGACTCGTAGAGGCCAATATTAAACAAAGATGCCTAGCTAACATGCAGCACACTTGTTTGCTCGTCTCTTTACAACCGACAGAGTAATTACCATTACCTCTAAGACGCACACAATCCGAAATTAAAAACCATATTCATAACAGTCTAAAGAGTGTGAAGACAAAATATTAACAACTAATAGAGAATCCGTTTCAAACTCCACATCAGCCAATTTCAAAGATAAAGCCCAAAGAAGGGCCTCTGCCTGAGTGCTAATGCTCTCACTTCTTCTGACACTACAGGATACGGGCATCCGCAACGCTCAAGACGCATAAAATCAAGCCATCATTCCTTCGCAACACCACCCAAACCTATAAATGCACAGGATCATGAAACAATGCTGCATCCAGATTGCACTTCCAATCCGCTCTAGAGGCCGAGACTGTTGAGGTCCATGAGCACGTAACAACAGAGGAAGATGCACCAGCACGGGCTCGACGCCAATCCTGGAAAAACACATACCCCAGCTCCACCGCCTTCGCTGCTGGAAGTAAAGAGTTCTCCCAAAGCTTCGCTCGTCTCCAAACGCACCATGTGACTGGCTTGCCACCGAACACATTTACGCTCTGGATCACAAGATCATCAATCAACTTTAGCAACCAAACAAAAAGAAACTCGCCTGGTGGTCATGGGATTTGCTTAATCCACTTTAAGAAGAGATTCAACACGAGGACGACACGGCAATCATGAATAGATGCCAAGACGTTCTGACCCTCGCCCCACAACACACAACAAGTCAAGTACCATACCTTTATCCAAAGAATCGACCAAAACAGAATGCAACTATTACTGTTAGCTTCATAAAAGCAGAAATTATTTTAGCTAAGAAATAATTTCCACAACTTCTCTTCCAACTGTAGACATATAACCGATTCGCCATAAAGGCTACCCGTCGACATTCTATAGCATGATTTTATCAGATATAAACCGTTATTTGAATAATGCCACATCGCTGAAGCTCCGAGGTCCGAGGATCTTGCTAATGGGATTGAACAAATACCGTGAGAAACATTATTCAAAGATAAGAGCGAACTGCATCCGAATCCCCATCCTCTTCCGCATCTAACAAATGATTCGAAACCTAAGTTTTCAAGGTCAAGACTGGATTGCTTCACCAAAACCAGCATCACGTAATCCAGCATCCCTCCATACATAAATGGATTTACCATCCCCCACTCTCCATCGAGTACCCTTATTAACAACTTTTCGTTACCCAAACACTAATACGCCAAACAAAAAACTCTGATTACTTCCTGATGATTTAGAGATAGCTTCCATGAGGAAAATATTCGCCTCAACAAACGAGCTACCAAAGTGTCAGGGGTTATGAATGAAGTTCCACCCGTTTCCCAATAAAGCAAATTAAACACCTCAGAAATCACGTAAAACCCATGCCACCCAATTCTTAGCACGAGCTAGTTCAATTAAATGCCACATCTAATCCCTTTCCCATTCCCCTCGAACTCTCACCCACCAAAACGACCATCATTTTCTGACCCCATCACAAACCGAGACAGCAAAAGAAACACACTCATACTATATGTCGATTGGCCCGAGCAACCGATTTAATTAACACACCTCGCTCTCGCCGTGAAAGCAACTTGTTTCTCCACCTCGATCCTCTTCCGTGATTGCGGTCTTCATGTAGCCAAAAAGTAGCACGTTTGGATCTACTCAATCAACGGCTGCAAACCCAAGTACCTACCCGTGCAGTTAATACCATTAGTAACTCCCAACACCTGGCTGATGACATCCGCTGTTTATCTTGGTCGACGTTAGAAGAAAACACATGATACCCGATTGAGATTGATCAAGCCAGCCCTCGAATAAGACTCATACAGCTCAAGAATCCGATGAATCACTCTAGCTCCTCCTCCGTACTCTTAAAAATAAGAAGGAATCATCGCCAAAGAATAAGTTCTGATATGCTCTGGGCACCACTCAAGATACCTACTACCATTAATCAAACCAGAAGACTCTGCCTGACGGAGCAAAGCTGACAACCCCTCCGCACAAATAATAAAAAGATATGGAGAAAGAGGACAACCTTGACGCAAACCTCGCTTAGGAATGATAGGATCCACCTCTGAACCATTCACAAGCACAGAATAGCGAACAGACGTTACACACATCATGATCCACTTAATCCACCTGTCATTAAACCCCAAAACCCGAAGCATATGGTGCAAAAACTTCCAATCTACTCTATCATTGATATTAGGACCTTGACCATACAAAGGTATCGATTTTAGTAAATCTTTAAGATATATACAATCAAATGAGATTAACCCAATTTCCATAACTCAACATTTTTATTTATTTAAACTAGTAATACATAAATCAAATTTACTAAAAACTTTATGATACAATATCCAGGTTAATAACATAATGAATCGATTCAAATCCTACATATTTGATAATCCTATAATGACTAGAATATTTATTACTTCAGTTTTGCAGTATATTGATGACCATGATATGATTTATTGTCTCTGTCTAATCAAATATGCTTTGTTGTCTGAATTGTCCACACACTTATAAACATCATAATAAGATGATGAAAAACCAACTGTCGTATCAAGATGACACAATTACACATTGCAACAAGTCGGTGACAAATCACAAAAAAAAAAAAAAAAATTAAAAATTAAAAACTTAAATTTATATGGAAAAACTATTTTATTGAAAAAGAAAATGATAGAAAGAGATGTCGAAAGGTGATTTCAGATAAAAAATGACCAGAAAGTTGTCCCTTCTTTAGCAATATCATCAAATGAATGGATTTTTAATCTACACTTAAGTTTGGACATTTGAATTTTTATTATCCATGTAAATTCACATAATAGTAAAACCTTAAATAACAAGATGTATTATTAAGAATCCTTGGAATATTAAGGAATAGGGGATAGTACCAGTCCCTAATAAAAATTAACATTAATTAGAAGATATTTTTATTTTCATTTATCTTATACACTCTTTTGCAAATTAATATGAAAAAGAAAAAGAAAAAAGAAAAAAAAAAGGATTATATTTATGCATACATATAAGAAGACCCTAAAATACCTAAATCCATAAAATATAACAATTTCTTTAGCAATTTTGATTAATTGGTTATGCAAGACAAAGAAAGAGAAAACATTAGCTATTTATTCTGAATGGGTCATCACTTCTACTTAAATGTAAAAGATTAAAAGATTAGTTAACGTAACCTACTTTTATTAAAGGATTACCAAATCACATACCTCCTCTCAATTTAATGAGTTTTTTTTTTTCAAGTACCTTTAAGATATAAAGATATTTTTTTTCATATGGTTTTGGTTTTGGTTTATCATATAGCTTATAGTTATAAGAGTAAATACATATTCTCTAGTATCTTATGCTTAAGAGAAATAATGTTTGTTCACATGCCTATTTCAGTTGGGATTTGAGTCTCAGTAAAGACAATTTATTACATTGTAAAAATGATTAAGCTTTCAAATAAAAAAAGAGAAATAATGCTTGATTATTACGATTTAGCATTTTATATTATTATATATAATTGTTAATATTAGCAAAATAATAGAATTAAAAAATAATAATTTTTGTCATAACTTTTTGACGCAATTGCGAAGTTTCCATAGTTGATTCAACACAAATAGCAAGCTACACAAATTGGAGATTTTTAAGAGCTACTCTTGTTTAGAAGCATGATATTGAGTTTTAGATCGAAATACTTTATTTGAAAAAAAAAATTATAAAATTAGTTTGAAAACCAAATTAATGCCCAAAGAATACAGAATACTGCCATTGACAAGAAGAATTAAATTATTAATTGCCAACATCGTCTATATAGCAAAAGAATTAAATTTGTAAATAATCTCTAAAATGCAGGAGGTGGGGAGAAATGGGATGAAGAAGACAAGACAAAAAAAAAGACTAAATGCCGTTTATCTAAGATAAATGTAATTGAAGAAATTTGGGGGATCAAATGCCGCCTAAGACAATAAGTAATTGAATCAAATTCAAACTGTGAAATATGATTGCGCATTTGAACTTTGAAGGAAAAACACTATAAAAACAACAAAGATTTACAAACACACCTGGCCGTGTATTACTGACCGAAAAACTAAATTCCTCATTTTTTTCCCCATAAACATTGTTTCAGTCTAAAACTTCATGATATTCATATTGGAGATTTTTAAGAGCTACTCTTGTTTAGAAGCATGATATTCATATTCAACCCAAATTCTTCGAGTTTTAGCTCTTAGGAAATTTGGTCGTATCGAAGCTTAGTATGATAGGAGGTAATAGATTTGACACTTCTCTGTAATTTAAATATTTGATTCTTGAGTGTTTATTTGAAAGTTAATGGAAGAATCTATTTGATTTATTTGTGATAGTAAGGTTGCAACACATGAAGATTATGGAAACCTCCTCATTCACGTGCGGTTGAAGGTTCTGGAATCCACCTTCATACAATTGAAGAGTATTATTCCAAGTGACTTTTCTGTTGTTAACTGTTTTAGTTTCCAGAATGTTCTTGCCTCTTATATAAATTATTTCAGTCTTCAATTAATTGAGTTCAGTCTTCCTATATATTCTGTTCTTCAATCTAAATGTCTCCCTCTACAGCCATCCTAACATGGTATCAGAGCTTTGAGTGATGCATCCATGGCGTCATTTTCTTTCTTCCTATCCCATGCACTCTTGCTAATTATCACAATAAGCAGCAAATTTCTGGTGGGAACCTAGTCTATGCTAGAAATGTGACTGGAACATTTCACAACAAATAAAACAGTGAAAAGATGCGATTGAGTATGCTAGTCACTGCTGGTGAGGTGCACAGTATCATTATCCACACTCTATCTATAATTTAGATTTTTCTATATGATTAATTTACCACATGTTGGGAATTTTCAAGAAGAGAGAGAAAAAAAATAATTTTTCACTACTCACGTAACACCCTTCTCTCTAATTTTTATTAAATGCAAATGCCTTTTAAATAGGCTACAAGAGATAAATCAAGATTAAAATAAATAAAATCCATTAATTATCCTATTCAAAAACTAATCCTCCATATTTATCACATAGCTAAAAAATCTCAAACAACACTCTCCCACTCACAATTAAATAAATAAATAAAACAAAGCATTTCCTAATTAATAGAAACTATTAAAAAAAAACCAACTTTGAATCATTCTCTAACATTCCCCCTTGATTCAAAGTTGCAGAAATTTTTTTTTTTCATGGAGCACATCTCTCCATCTTTTCAAATTTGTGAAGCACTTCTCTCCACCTCATGATGCACTTCTCACCATCTTGTTGATGCACTCTCTCATCAACCTTCAATACTTCCCTTCAATTTGTCAAGCATCTTCTTCAAAAATCAATCTCGCCATGGAGCACTTTCCAAATTTCTTTGGTGCACTTCTCACCAACTAGAAGAGTGTTTCTCTTCAATCACATAAAGAAACCGCTGGTCACGCCTTGGTTCCCCTGGTACGATTGCGCCATTTCTCCGCGAAGCAATTAAACGTATAGCTGTAGCTTGGATCTCCCCGCGAAGTAATTGTGGACTTTGTTGTTGTCTCCGGCGTTACGCTCTCAGTGCTTCTTCCCTAGCTTCGCTTTTTCTCCACTGGAGTCAGCCATCGCCGACTTCTTTTCCTCCCCTTTCACTTTCGACCCACCGCCATAAACCAAGACTCCTCAAATGAGCTTTCATTTTGATGTACCCCATACATGATAATTTCACCATCAAAAACTGGTGGTGAAAGAGTAGAAGCCATGAAAGAAGAAAGTTATTCTCTCTCACAGGTCCCTCAAGATCCTTGAGTGCTCTGATACCATTGTTGGGAATTTCAAAAAAGAGAGAGAAAAAAATAATTTTGCACTACCCACGTACCACCCTTCTCTCTAATTTTTATTAAATGCAAATGCCTTTTAAATAGGCTACAAGAGATAAATCAAGATTAAAATAAATAAAATCCATTAATTATCCTATTCAAAACTAACTCTCCATATTTATCACATAGCTAAAAAATCTCAAACAACCTTGGACTCTCCCACTCACAATTAAATAAATAAATAAAACAAAGCATTTCCTAATTAATAGAAACTATTAAAAAAAAACCAACTTTGAATCATTCTCTAACACCACAATGATAACATTTTATCTTCTCTACGAATTTGGATTTGACACTTGATTTATTTTGCTCAAATGATTCTTGGTTTCTCCTTCGCCCTCTATTCTCTATGACAAGGGTATGTGTGTCATTGTTTACAAAGTCCTTTCTTCAAATTTCTTTATTGAATAGAATATTTCTAACCATAGCCAACGTGACTTTTCCTTCAAAAGCTAAATTTCTCAGAGACACCACCAAAGGATTCCAACTACCTGACAATGAGCCAAGTAGCAAGCATGCTCGGGTCTCATTATCAAGAGAGGCCTACAACTAATAATTGAGCGATCATTCCTTCGAAATTATTTAGATGCTCAGCAATTGATTGACCTTCTTTGAGTTTCAAATTCATTGGATTCCGCATCAAGAAAATCTTTGCTTATGCGTTCTTTGTCGTGTACATGTTTTCCAAGTTCTTCCAAAGAGTATGAGGATTTGTCTCTTTGACAACATGATTGTAAAGATTGATGTCCACCCACTAGCAAATGACACCTAATGTTTTCTTTTTCAACTTCTTCAAATTAGCATCTAACATGTAACTTGGCTTGCCATTATTTCCCTCAATAGGATTATATAAATCCTTACAATTGAGGAGATCCTCCATCATGGACTTCCACAATGAATAATTTGTTACTGTCAATTTAATCTTGGGACCTCGACTAACTTTCGGCTATGATTCCATCCAAACTCAAACCACGTTCTGATACCAATTGTTGGGATTGTGAGTGACCTGTGGAATATTACAGTAAGTAATATTTGGTTGGCTTTGCCAATCCACTATAAATGTTAGCAATTGGGTGGCAAGATCAATCCATAAGATAAAATAACAATTGGGTGACAATGTCAAATCTTCGAGAAATTAATCAACAGTTGGATGGCTAAACTTGACCTTTAGAAATAAAGTGCAAATTTGGATGGCCAATATCCACAAAATGAAGTTCAGGTTGGATGACTAAGCCAAACTATAAGTAGAAGTGAAAATGTCTTTTATTCGATATATATGACATTAGGTAAAGCCCTCAAAATGAGGAAGCTTCCTGAGGTAAATCTGAAATAATCATTTATGAGATGGCGGCGCCAGATATCCGCACCGGATAACCTCATGTCCGCTTTTAATTTTATCTCAGTATTCTCTCTGTGAGTACATATTTTCAAGCTCTACCTCCAGTGTGATAACCTCGAATGTTTTACACTTCCTTTCAACTCTTTGTGGTTGAAAGTTAATATGTTGTCTTTTCGCTTTCTACTCTATTGGAACTATGCAAATTTATGTTGCTTGAATGCCTATTTGTAGGCAATTTTTGTTCTCATGAAAGGTTTCCATTGGAGCATTTAGAGGCAAGTTCCATTGGCCAAAGCCAAATATTGTCGGATAGAAAAGGGGCTTGTGCGGCACTATGGCGATGAGAGAATTTTCTCTTTGTTTATGCGAGTATGACAGTATGCATCAGCCATAATAATAGGGTTGGACCCCACAAAACCAAGTGAAAATATCGTTGATCCTACAACTCCATCTGCAACTGTAATCAATCCAGAATATGTTGCTTGGATTCGGCTTGATCAGTTTGTAATGAGCTGGTTACTTTCCTCAGTTTCAGAACAGATGTTAGGACATGTTGTACACTGCTGTTCATCAGCCGAGATCTGGACTGTTATTGAACACCTCTTCTCTGCCAAATCCAAGGCACAAGCTCTTCAACTGCGTTTGTCCCTGCAAACAACAAAGAAAGGTGGAGGTACTATTGAAGACTACATTCTGAAAATAAAAGCTTTGGCAAATTCTTTAATGGCTGCCGGACAACAGATCTCTGATGATGAGCTTATTCTTTACATCCTTGGAGGTTTAGGTCCAGAATTTGAATAAGTTATAGTAAATCTAACCTCACGAGAATCTGTTACACTTCATGAGATGCGACTTGAGAACCTAAATTCATCTACAACAATTGATCTCTCCCACGTTGCTACCAATTTTGTTCAGAAACAGAAATCTGCAACACGTATGTTTCAACCTCCTGCACATGCTTTTCGTGGAAATCAATTTGGCTTCAAAGGAAGAAATTACAGAAGATCTAGAGGACGGTTTCAATAAAGTGGAGGTCGCAGTTATAATTCCTCTAGCAGTATGAATAAGCCGCCACTATGTCAGATATGCAATAAAACTGGTCACACGACATTGAAATGTTTTTATTGATTTGATCTATGTTACCAGTATGATACTCAAGGGCAAAAGACCTCATCTAAATTGACAAAAAGTGAATCTTCAATGACTCTTCAGAACTCAGAAGCCTACATAGCTATGCCCAGCACCTTGAATGACTCCACTTGGTTCTTGAATGACCATATCACTGCAAATGAAAATTCTCTCTCTGAGAAATCAGACTATTCTGGTAAGCACAAACTTGCACTCGGGGATGATTCTAAAATCTCAATCTCTCATATTGGACATGCCACTCTTTCTTCTTCAAAACCACCATTGCAAAGAATCTTATAAGGCCTATGAGAATTGTGAAACTGAAACTTCAAATTGTGATGAATTTTGTAGTTCAAATTCACAGCAACTCGTCTCTTTTACATGTCCTGATTTTTTTGATGCATATATCACTTGTAAAAACACCTCAGAAAACAACAGTTCAGCTTGTAATTCTCAGGATGTAATGAGCCTATGGCATAGCCGATTAAGCCATCCAAATAAATTGATTTTAAACCAAGTGTTGTCTCATCTTCATGTTAAAATTCCCCCCGACACAGTGGTTGAATTTTGCGAAGCATGTCAGCATGGAGAGCTACAGCGTATATCCTTTCCATCATCCACTTTCCCGCACACAAAAGGACATCTTCAATTGATTCATATGGATGTCTCGGGACCTACTCCAATCTCCTCTATTGAAGGTTACAGATATTACCAGTATTTTATAAACTGGATTGATCGGTCCAACCGGTTCAATCGTCGACCGGCCCTTTATCCGGTCCGGTTCTCTTTTCTAAACGGTCTAGCCATCGAACAGACTAAACCAGTGGTTGGTATTGGAGAATCAGATTCTACATCCAAATAAGTAAAGTATGATTCAATGTATATCATGTAATTACAAATATGTAATATTTATTTTTAGATTGATTCTAGGATTTGTCTATACATAGTTTAGGTTAGTCACCAAATTTGTTTTAATTCATTTGTATTATTTATACTTTATGTGATTCAATGAAAAGTGTGAATTTAATCTTTCTACATGGTATCATAACCATGATCTAGACTTCTCCCTTCTCCCTAATCATCGACTCACCTCCCTCTTGGCTTCCTTGTTCTTTCCACCCTCTTCCGCCTCCCTCTCCTCCTACTCTGGTCATCTACATGGTATCAAAGCCATGATCTAGACCTCTCTCTTCTCCCTAGTCATCGACTCACCTCCCTCTCGACTTCCCTGTTCTTCCCACCCTTTTCCGCCTCCCCCTCCTCCTACTCTAACAACATCATGACTCAAGAACAGGAGTCAATCACCATTCCCAATTCATCTCTCACCCTCATCATCATCCCCCATCAAAACATCATCAAACTCACCTCCACAAACTACCTCTCCTGGAAGCTTCAGATTGAAGCTATCCTTATTGGCTACAACCTCTATAAATATATTGATGACTCTCATCCTTGTCCCCCAGCCATGACTCGCTCGGACGACAAGGAAACCCCAAATCCGGACTTTCTCTCCCGAATCTGCTAGGACAAACTACTTTTTGGTGCTCTTGTTGGATCCATTTTGGCTCCCTTAATCCCTTTGATTCAACAATCCACCACCTCCTGTGATGCATGGCTCACCCTTTCCAATACATATGCTCAACCATCTCATGGGCATATCAAACAAATCAATGACCAACTCAAGACTACCGTCAAGGGTTCCCAGACCATCATCAAATAAATGCACTTCATCAAGTGCCGAGCCGATCAACTTGCGACTCTTGGGAAACTGCTTGACCATGAGAATCTTATTAATAGAATCTTGGATGGCTTGGATGAAGACTACAAATCCATTGTCGATATTGTCCAAGGCCATGACACTCCGATCTCTTTGATGAATTACCTGCGAGAAAAAAACTGATCAATCGGGGTGGCACTAAAACACTGTGATCCGACCACTCATTGTTCGGAGTCCCGCGCCAACATAACCTCCGGGTGCCCCACCGGCCAAGACCCTCATGTCCGCGCTCCGCTTCTACCGGTGATCATCATTAGCGAGCTCTCGGCCTCACCGGAGCCCCGTAGCCCTTCTCATCACAAAGTCGCCGTACCTTGGTAAGTGCCAAGGATGCTGAACATTTGGTCACTTAGTCAGTCAGTGCTCGCTTTACCAATTGATGTCGTCCTCCTCTGCATGAGCTCTCCTACACCCACCAACTTGGACCTCCTTGGCTCCGCTCAATCGCCAGTGGCACCCCGAGGCTCATGTTGCCACCTCTCCATATCTAGCATCACCACCATGTTTTCTTGACATTGGTGCCTCTCATCATGTCACCAGGCCCTCGACAAGCCTTAGCCCATTTTCCACTGTGATGGTCGGATAGCGTTGTCATTGGTGATGAATGCTTGGGTTACATATTACACATTCAGGCTCCACTTCCTTATCTACCCCTTCCCATTCTTTTACTTTACAGAATGTTTTATGTGTTCCTAACATGAAACGAAATCTTATATCTATCTCACAATTTTACAAATCAAACAAAACATCTATTACGTTTTTACCCTCTTCTTTTCATATGAAAAATCTGCAGACGGGGCAATATCTATTCACGACCGCACTAAAGATGGCATGTATGAATGGCCAACCAATCCTTCCACCTCCATCATTGCATTCTCTAGTGTTAAAGCCTCACCTTTTGATTGGCATCATCGATTAGCCCATCCTTCTAAGCCCATTCTTCAGCATTTAGTTTCCCACTACAAGTTGCACACTGTGTTTGCTTGGTCGTCTTCTTTTCATTATAATGATTGTTTTTGTAATAAAAGTCATACTCTTATTCCACCATTGTGTCTTCAGCTCCACTGCACATTATCTTTTTTGATGTATGGATATCTCCTATTCAGTCGACTAACAACTTCAAATACTATGTTATCTTTGTTGATCACTTCACCCATTATATCTGGCTATACCCGCTCAAACGAAAGTCCGACGTCAGCTTGATTTTTCCCTACTTCAAATCACTTGTTGAAAACTTCTTCAAACGGAAGATTATCACTCTTTACTCAGATAATGGGGGTGAACACACGGGTATGTCCACCTTTTTAGCCACCCATGGCATATCTCATCATACATCTCCACCACACACTCCCAAACATAATGGTTTCTTTGAGTGTTGTTGATGAGTAAAAAACTCATTGAATTTTTAGTCCATTTTTATGTTTTTTTATTACAATGTAATTGCTTGTTTTTATGAAGAAATATGTACTATTTACCAAATTTATGTTTTGCATAAATTTATAGTAGAAATGAAAATTCGAGGGATCGAGAAGTGGCGGTTCAATGGCCAAAGGTGAGGTCGCGACCAGAGAATCGAGGTCGTGACCCGGAAGTCATACTATCTTGGAATGAAAGCTATTACGACAAAAGAGAAGTTCTTTGAGACAAAAAGGGCCAAGGAAGGATTTCATGTCGCGATACCATTATGAGGTCGCGACACGAAAGGAGAACAACTCACAGTTGAAACGAGATAATTGAATTCGTGTTATGAATGGTTGATGACTAAGCTTACTAAGTCTCTACCAGGCAATTTAAGGTTGTGAAAAAAATATAAGTTGGAGACTCCAATCAGGTCACGACTAGGTATTTATGTGGCGACTACATTTAAGCAACTGGGATAAGAGCATATAGGTATTGAGCCACCACATCATGCGACATCGTTTTCGAGGTCGCGACGAAAAAGACATTAATTGGTAGTAACGAAGAATTGATGTGCGACAAAATGTAAGCTAAGGACACCAATCGAGTGGCGACCAGGAATTCATGTCGCGACATAAAGAAGCCCAGGCTAAGCGGTTAAAACATGTTGCGACTAAGTTTGAGCCACTTCACCTTCAAAAACAAAGTAAGAAGGGCCCTTTACTCGATTGCGACACACTTTCTAGGTCGCGACCAGAAAAAGAAGATGAATTGATGGGAAACTGTTGTAAGTAAAAAATGAGGTTGCGATAAGATTGGAAGAAAGAACGGTCGCGACATGCTTTCGAAGTCGTGACAGGAATGAGGGCAGAAAACTAGATATGATGTCACGACATGAAAGGGAAGCTGAGACCAGGGATCAAAATAGCTAACAACAAAAATGGTGTCACGACATAAAAATGAAGTCACGACACAGAATACAGAGAAAGGGAAAGACAGTCAAGTCGCAACAAGGAATTATGGTCACGACATCAACTGCAACAAGAGCAAAATTAATAAAGACAACCATTTAGTCATGACACACTTTTGGTCGCGACCCGATAGAAGAAAGGCGAATTGAAAAGCGTATGACTAAAGAAGGAAGTTTGCAGCAGGATGGGGAGAATGATGTCGCGACATTGCTTTTAAAGTTGCGACATAGATTCCCCGGTAAGGAAAAGAAGCGGTGGAGTCCACGACCTAAATCTCATGTCGCTGACGAGATAATGAAACCGGACAAACAATTTAAGTCACAACATGAAAGGGAGCTATACTTGATAATAATGTTGACAACGAAATGGTGTCGCAACATGCTTTGAGTCCACGACATAGAATCACCCGATGAAAGCAAAGCGGCTAGGTCAGCGACATGGGCGGGTCAGCGATCTGAGGTGGGGGTGGCATTAGTGCAAGCGAAGATCAATATGGTGCTTATGAAATGATGTGACAGCAAGAAATTGAGGCATGACATATATTTTGACAAAGGAAGAAACCGAGTTAGATTAAATGACGAAATAGAAAAATGAATGGAACTATTGAATGCATGAAAAATAGAGTTCTGTTGGATAGGAAGAAAGAATGGTCGCGACATACTTTTGAGGTCGCGACAGGAATTGCAATGATTAAAGAAACTACTTGGTCGCGACCTAATGCCCACGTCGTGACAAGAAAACAAGCAGACCAGCAAATTTGAGTTGCGAGCTGCTTGAAGGCTCAAGACAACTGAATGATGTCTCAACCTGAAAGAGAAACTATGACAAAGAATTAAAGAGGTTGACAACAGAAATGATGTCGCGACATCGAATCGAGGTCGCAACACAGAAATGCATTAAAGGCAGAAAGAGCCAGGTCGCGACATCAAATTAGAGTGCGTGACGCAGGGTCTTCTAGGAAATAAGAAAGAAATTCGCGACTAGAGTTCTCATTATAAATGACTAACATACGAGCTACTTCAAAGAATTCATGTGTGACCACTAATCAAATGCAACTAAAACAAATTCGCAGCGAAAACATCAGTCGCATTACTTGATTCACGAGAACAAAGTGAAGAGCGTTGCGACCGGTTTCACGAGGTCGAAAGACTTGAGGCCCGGTTAGGATTTTCATGTCGCGACAGGTTCGGTCGCGACCTAAGCGATTAAATTTGGGCCATTGATTTTAGGGAAAATCCACCTGGAGCCTTGGAGTTAGGCCCAATTTCAAAAGGTTATAAAATGAAACACACTAAAGAGAAACTGACTTTCGTTTCACAAAAACTCATTATGCAGGAGGACGAGAAAGACTCACTGTATATTTTAGAATAGACTTTTCTTTTCTTTTCTTTTTTCTGGATCTGAACTAGTAATCAGTTTAGAATGTAGAAGCTGGATTTAATTTTTCATTTTATTTTCCAATTACGGCCTAGAATCAATGAAGTTCAGACAATTTCTGGAATTCGTTTCTTCCAGTGAATTATAGTTACAATGGATGTTCTTGATCAATACTCCATTGTCGATTGTGATTCTATAATTGAGAAGCACATCTTCCATTGGAATGGACTGCTTTGTTGAATTCTGATCTTTTAGCGAGTGGAAGGAATTTCCACGAAATTTGGATTTTGATTTATTTGATTGATGTTGTTTGTGAATTGAGTTGTTCTGCATTGGTGATGCGAATCTGTCTGAGGATTGTTCTCGCTCTGATTTCGGGGAAGCCCTCGGTATTACGGAGATGGAGATTCACGAGGCTCGAACATTTAACTTGTGGGTATGTTAGACTATCATTGAAGAACTAAGGAGCTCTGAGAGTTCATTTCGATAGATTTCCTATTCACACATAGTTGAGGTTAAAGAGAATTATTTATAAATTTAACTCATCAGAGATTTCACCTTAATCTGTTGGATAGATCTAGATCATGTGTTAGGTGAGATCTAATCAAGGAGAAGGAAAAATCCATCAGATCTAAAGGATGAGTCATCAACCATTTTGTAGAAGTTTTGCAATGACTAGACTTGGGATGCAAAATCCAGCAGTCTTAAAGTAGGTATGAAATTATTGAAAAGAAAAATACCCCGAGATCTTATAAAGAGTGTTTGAATACAAATGGCAGTTAGATCCTTTGCTTTGAAAGAAAAAGGGACATCTAATTAGTGAATAATGGAGAAATCCAAGTTGCATTATTAGGCATCTTTGACAAATCCAGATCTAAAAATCAAGATAGAAAGAATCAATGAATTAAAATGCAGAAATTGACTGTTCCACAACAATTTCATCCTAGTGTTCATTTCTAGCAAAGATATGATTCAGTCCAATTTATTTGTTAGTTCAATTCAAATTTTATTTTAATTAGATGAAAGTAATATAGAATTACCTTGTCTTTTAAATTCCAGTTTTCAAACTATTACAATGAGGTTCAAATAGTGTGGATCTTGAGTAGTTAGGGTAGTTGATTCAACGTTAGCATCGATTTATGTGGGAATGATATACGAACTACATTAAATTTTACTACTTGTATGACCTATCAAACGCGGTGTGTAGACTAAACCAAATATTAATTCTAGAACTTATAAAATCGGTTTCTTCATTTCAAACAACTCCTATTCAACTTTGACATAGATGCGAGAAAAATTGTAAGGCTCTGTATAAGTGGTTTGAGTCCATATTTCACGGACAAACAAGTTTTATGGGCGCTATTGCAGAGTTAGAAAGGATTTGAATAAATCAATATTCGACAAAGAGAAATGCTAATTTGGACATTTTTCTTTATTTTTATAAAGAAATGCACAAAAGCAGTTTTTGATAGCGAGTGGTACATAAACTCTTGATCTTTTAGAAGAGCTTAAAGGATATTATATGATTTGTGATACCACTGTTTCCAGTGTAATCTCAATATGTCTCCATTTCGGGAGGTTAATTAGCGCGAGAGGAAGCTAAGTCATATTTGTTTTTGTAGATTACGGGTGGAAGAACCTTCGCGGAGCTTGAGTAGCGAGGAGCGAAAAGTAACCATGGCCAAATAGAAAGGGTGATCGAGACAGTTGAACGAAACAACAACGAAAGGCCTCCAATTCAAGATACAATGGAGGATTTAAGGGCTTTGTCATCAAAGCGAGAATACTCAACGGTCGAATAATGACCTATTGTAGAAATTTAACAACTTTATTTGAAACCGACCTTGATCACCATGGTTCAGCGATTAGTTCTTGTAGTGCATCCGCGAAGATCCTAATGAATGCCTTGAGATTCCTCGGGATACTTGAAGCCTGAATAAATTTGGCGAGCGGTGTGAGAGCGAGAGGTGATAAAGCTACACCTCTTCCTTTTCCTTAAGAATATTGAAGCCACATAGTATGAATGTACCATATGGCTCGATTGATACTATGGGAAGAGGTAGTGGAAGCATACCTAGGCCGATTTTCCCCATCCTCACATCAGAAAGAAGAAGGAGATCATGAGTGTTCAAACAAGGGAGGATGAAAGCTTGTATCTTGCATGGGAAGAAATCTGAAAATTTCCTTAAGAGATGTCCTATGCATGTCATAGATACGAGGCTTCGAATGGATGTTGTCTATCACTCTCTGAATGATACTTCTAAGGGTATCATAGATGCTTCTTGTTGTGGGGCATTGAGGGAAAGTCGGCAGAAATGGTTTGTTCGCCTGTTGCAAAATCTAACATAATCACTCGCGATCTTTTGGGCAGCGACCGATCGATCAATACCAAATTTAAACCAGATGTTATCATCAGAGCATGCCTTGGCCTACCAATGCAGTTGTTTATGGGACAAATTTCACTGCTCATAGTCTGAACGTGAAGTCGTTAAGTGCAAAATAATAAAATCCCTCAAGTCAGGGCCAGTACATGAGTGAACAAAGCTATCACTTTAGAGCCTAATCCCGACTTGCACATACATTATAGTGCCCACTTTCAGGAACCATGGAACTTCTCATATGGTGGAGGAGCATCATAGGGCTTGAGGATGGCGAATCTCAACAAGGGTATCAACCACCAAGGTTCCAAACGTGACAATGGCAAGAAGAAAATGAAACAGATATTAGCAAGATTGAGGACCCGGCCCTTTGAGGAGCGAGATGTTGCGGGTTCATGGGGGGATAAAGAGAGGCACTAAACCTCCGCGAGACATAAACTTGTAGAGTTGAAGCCTTCAAATCCAACACTGAATTTCCCAAACAAACACAAGTTCTTCACTAAAATTTGAAACCACAGGTTAGGCGAGTTGGCTTTGACCTTACGAAAGGGCGAGAATGCTTTCCACTAGTGACACGGGAAAATCGAAAAATGTATCGCGAGTTCAGCTAAATTAAACGAAATGGCTTGTGATCGACGAGAAAAGAAAAAAATAGTGACCCAAAAGAAGAGGAAATTGGAAGAGAGAGGGCCAAAGGAAGCGGTGGAAGCGGTATAGAGCGAAAGCAGATCTGGCCCAGGCCGGCTTGGAGTAACTTGTCAGCAAAAACAGAAGGAGAAGATTCAAGCATACATATCTGCAGTTCCATTCCCACAAAGACTTCAGAAGGCAAAAAGATAAGAACAATTTTCTAAATTCTTGGAAATATTCAAGAAAATAGAAGTGTATTCCCTTGCAAAGCGATCACTCAAATGCAAATTATGCAAATTTACGAAGATATATTGAAGCAGAAGAAGATTCTTTGAGGAAGGAATGAAGTGAGTTTAAGCTACTGACTTATGGTGCGGTTATTCAAAAGTCTACCCGGCCAAGATGAAGGACCCGAGCTGACTTTACCATTCCTGTTCCATTGGGAGTATGAATTCGGAAGCCTTATGTGAATTAGATTGACATCGACTTAATGCCCTTATCGGTGGCACGAAGACTAAGGATTGGAACTTGCTCCAACAGCAATCACCGCTGCGGATAATTTACGATAGGTCCATGGCACAACCAGAAGGAGTCCTTGAAGATGTGCTAGTCAAGGTAGGGAAATTTATCTTCTCTGTGGATTTTGTTATTATAAAGATGGAGAGGATACCCCGAGTTCCTCTCTTTATTGAGAAGACCTTTCCTAGAAAGCTGGGGCGCCTTGATGATGTACAAAGGATGACGCGAGTGGGAGATGAAGCGGTCTGATTTAACTCCACAAAAAGCTTGACCTGACTGATGTTGATCTGAAAAGTGTATAGGCATTTGTAGATAGCATTTATCCGTTCGAGTTTAGGCGAACTCCCATTTGTAATCTTCAACATTCTATCAATGAAAATGAGTTGAATTTCCATTTCCCTTTATTTATATTCTCTATTTTAGATAGATATTCTACACACACACACACACACACACACAATGAAAATGAGTTGAATTTCCATTTCCCTTTATTTATATTCTCTATTTTAGATAGATATTCTACACACACACACACACACACACACACACACACATATATATATATATATATATATATATATATATATATATATATATATACTATATATATATATATATATATATATATATATATATATATTACCTTGATTTCCCTCTTTGTGCCCGAAGGACTTGCTTTGCTATTTCCTGACTTCTTGCTCTTATTTTATCTACTCCCATTTTCAAACCACTTTAAATTGATGTTTTCAAAAGCTGGGCCAAGAACCTGTCGGTTCGACTGTCAAACCTTTAGCAGAGTCACTATTTCGATTTTGGTTCAAATGATTCGCCGGAATGTAGTGGCTTAGGCATTGAACCGCGTGAGCCGGTGATTCAACGGTGAACGATTGAGCCGTCGGTTTACCGCGAGCCAGAGCTGTTCAATAACATATATAGTTTTTTAAAAAATTTAAATTCAAAGTGACATTGTTTTGATGTTTTTGGCATCAAAATGACTTCGTTTTGATGCCATATATGTTAAAGCCCAGAAAAGTTGTTCTTCTCGACTTCCCGACCTTGCCCTAACCTCTCTCGTTGCACTTGCAGCAGGCTAGCAGCAAGTTAGCAACCGCGGTAGTCCATTTGGGATTTTACATTTATCGTATCGTGGCCAGGCTGGTTTGAAATTTGGGTGATTCTGCGGAGTATGTTTATATTTTGAGTTCCGGCCCGGCTCCATGTCGAATAAATGTTAATTCGCCGACTTGGCATTTTCCGTTTGTTAAATTTTTAGTCTTTGCTATCTTGATCTTCTGTAGTGTAGTGGAAGACAGTTTTAGATGAAGGGCTTTCTTACATATGTATATTCTTTTCCCCCTCTTAATTTATTATTTTAAGATCTTAAATGTTTCTTACATATGAATCGATAGTTTTTTCGGTTCAATGATTGGTCTGGTTTTGAAAACATTGCTTTCACCTTTTGACTATTTATTTTCAAATCTTTACTTTTAATTTTATTTTATTTTAACTAAATCAAACTCGTTAGAGTCCCTTTTGTTTGGAATGTTAAGCTAAATTTCACAAAAATAATTTTAACAAAGTTTGAGCGTGGAAGCGCTTGTTTATAGTTAGAACAATTTTAAATCATTAGTATACATCTTATTTTGTTTCATTTTTGCCACTTTTAAATAATATTTCTAAAATCTGAATTTTATCTATCACCTTTTTTTAATACTAACTTTCAAATATGTGTATTCTTATTTTAACTTTTACTCCGTACTTTTGTTATTTAGGAAAAAAAACATTTTCTCTAATTTCAATTTAAAAATATATATTTTCGTTAGTTACTAAACTAAATAAAAATCATTCTTTAATTTCAAAAAATAATAATTTCTATAATTTCAAATTTTTTTAGAAAATATAAAATTTATGATCTTTATATTTATAAAAAATTTTATAACAAATTCAAAATTCACTTTCTTTAAATTTTACAAATCAAATAATCTTTTTCAAATATCCAAACCTCAAACCTCTTCTTTTCCAAAAAGACATTTTTATTTTTTATTTTTTTATTTTTAATTCCCTAATTAAAATTTAAATTTTCAAAATTTTTTAACCTAAATTTCAAAACTATAAATGTACAATCAATTCTATAATTCCAATAAAATGGAACTTTGTTAAATTGACTCCGTGCTAAATAAATGGCACACTTTTCTTTAATACATAGGATAAGAATTAGCAGTCTCTATATTGATTTCATACTAATTTATATATCAAACTTAACTTTATGAATATCCTATCCGATAATTAAATATTCTTCATCTATTAGATCATATTTAATAAGTTTTCATACATGGTACCAAATTTAATTCACTTTTGAAGCAATAATACATAATTTTAGATAAAATAAAAAAATTACTCTAACAATATCATAAATTTATCACACATAACAAAGAGTCTTGATTAAAATTATATCATAATGCATAAAATGTTAAAAACATCTAACACAAGGAAGAAGTTGCAATGGTGATTCACTAATGTCTCAAACATCATTAACAATTTTCTCTTACAAAGGCTATAGTTGCACCTCGTCCGAAATAGAGCAAAACGTAAAGCAAATCCCATATACCTAAAAAAATGAAAATAGTCACAAAAATATGAATACTGCTTTACCATAAATACATGAGAATATAAAGCAAATTTGCTATGTGAAACCCCGAGAAAATCTAATTTTCTGAAAAAGGGTAAAACAATAAATTCGGTCAAAATCCAAAATTTTTCTAGACCTCGGATGATGAAATGGACTTCACCGTTGGAATCGTCTAGCGAAATCTAGCTACCACGTCGGGTTTGTGGTCGAGAGATGGCATCAAAATTTCCGTTTTGAAGACATAGGGTGTCTAGTCTTTATAACAGGTTTAGAGACATGTGATGTGACAAAAGTCACCTACTACATGTACTCATGTGACACATGTTGCATGATTAGTGAGAGGATGAGATGAATGACCGAGATTGTGCCAAGTGTCAAAAATCAAGAAAAACGACACATTAGGAATTATTGGAATTGTTAATTGAATAAGACAAAAACGTGAACAGTCTTCTTCTCCAAAATTAAAAGAGAAAAATGGGCAGTGGCTGGAAGAAAAAGGTGTAGTGGGCGTGAGATTTGAGTTTTAGAGAGAGAAGGTATGCCTTATACAGATTTTTCGATCGTCGGATGAAGTCGGTTCTCAACGGGCGAAGTAAAGTTGCTCTGCGTGGCCAGAGACTGCAGCGTGGGCACCAATTTGGTGGGTTCGACAACTCCCGAGAGGTATGGATCTTTTCCTACTTGTGTTAATCTTTGGCTAAGAGCTATGCATGATGGTTAGGAATGTTACGAGGCTTGTTTTAGCGAAGTAAATTCGAGTCTCAGCTTTGAAGCCAAGTGGAGAAAATTTTTACATTTTTGTGGTCGTGAGCGATTGCCAGCGGGGTTTCCTTTGTTCGCGCGAATGTGACGATGATTTTCTTGAGAAAATATGTGTTGTAAGTGATTCGAAATGAATTGCTTGTGTTTGCTAATTAGCCCGTGAGCTAATTTTGGTGTTATTGATATGAATTTAATAACATGATTTGTTTAGATTGATTATGTTAATATATATGCAAGTCAATATATTAGCATGAATGTTTTGGGATTGGCATAATGCATTCCATATGCACTGGGGCACCCTAGAATATTAGGAGAGAGTGCATGACATGAAAATGAAAAGAATAGTGAAAACTGTGTTTTTGCTCGCATGTTGCTTAGGCATATGCGAGGGAGTCGGTGAGAACTTGAGACATGGGATAGGGCATGTAGACATTCGAGTAAGTTCATGAAATTGCTTGAATGTGATTATTTGTCATGACATGTGCACTTAGGTGGGGAGTAACCCATGTAGGAAATTATCACTATTGGGCTTTGCTCACCCTGTCGAGGGATAATTATTTAAGGTACAGGGACTGTTCGAGAACACAACTCTCTTTGGAGGCCTATTTTAAAGAAAGCCAGGTTGTGGCTTTGATGTTTTTGGGTATTCGTTTTGTATAACATGTATTAAAACTCTAAATTTTGATATATGTTTGGTAAAGAGTAATTTATTAACTCTTGAACTATTGTATATAGTTGATGTACTTTGTAGTGTCTGGGGGCCCAATGACCATTATTTTACTCGTCGTGGACCTGTGTAGTCGTGTTAATTGTTTGGGACGGGTTATGTACCCCAGCGGGGAGAAACTCCTGGCCTAAGGAGACTGCCTGATTTTCATAGTGGTGTCGGATTGCAGGCATTCCACAGCTATTACGTGGTGACGGGTTGTCAACGGGACCCCTGGTTTTGGGGTGTCACATGCTAAACCTTAGAAAATGAAAATGATTGGAATAAAAAAGGAAATGATACCATTTTAGTATATACATTAAGACTTAACAATAATCTTTATAGAATATATTATTAAGAAAAAAATATATTTACGTTCATTCTTAACATTTAACAATAAAAAAGTTGGACAATGGAAGAACAGGGTTTAGTCTTCATGAGAATAGAATATCAAAAGCCAAGATCTGATCCAGTCGGCTTCGTCGACTAGCCCTCTCTCGGTCAGGGGTGTATTAGGCCGGACATTTAATTGAATCGACATCGAACCAGGGAAACCCTTTGGTTCTAATGAAACGAGCTTATTTGGTTCATTCAAATAACTCTACTCCCTCATCCACTTGTGCAATAATTTCATTATTAGTTAGGCCCCACCCCAATTTATTATGAGTTGTGTTGCTTATTTTAAAATGGGTTCAGCAATAAAAAGTTCGTTCTCATATGAGAAAGAGCTTTTTATAGCTGAACCGTTTCATAATTACTTTCTCAATCTTCCCACAACAATTGCCTTTATTTGTTGCATTCAAAAAAAAAAAAACTTCAAAACATGGGTATATGAAAGCCTATAAGCCTTTGTCACTCTACGATGTGAATGTAGAAGATAATGGATGACTTGCCAAAAATTCATTGTTGCTAAAGGGGATTAAACTCGGGTCTTGAGTGGGTATGGTATTGAGTTTAACCACTTGGCTACATAGCAAAGTTTTGTATAAATCTAACAAAAAAAAAAGCATTATATTTCATAATTCAAAAAACATAAATATATAATGTTATATTTTCAATTTTCAATAGATTTTATATTTTAATATTATAATATTCTATATTTTATAAAAGTAAAAATATTAATAATAACACTATATAAAAAATAAATAAATGATATTCTAAGTAGATTATGTATTTTAAATTTTTAAATATAACATATATTTATGACATCACTAATTCAGCCCAGTGATTCGACCCAGCGCGTCCAATGAGTAAGCGTAGAGCAAATAAGCTTCGAGTTCAACTCTAGGTCTAGTTTTTAAAACATTGATTCCAAGTGAATCGATATAAAAAAAAAAAAAATTGTGTTTGGCTCTTAGAAAATATTAAGGAAAAAAAATGCTAAGGAAAATAATTGTCTTATAATTTTTTTTTAAAGAAAATCATATATAAATAAAATTTCTTAGAAATTTAAATACTTTAAAATTATTTAATCTTTATATTGATGAGTTTAAACAAATAAAAAGGAATTGAGGGTAGCAAATGCAAGAGGCCGCATATGGAATTTAATTCTATTTTATTTTCCTTCATTTTTTTTCTTTTATTTTTCCTTCCTATTTTCTTTTCTTTGATTTTCCCTCAAAATTTTAGGGAACCAAACATAGCTCTAAAGAAGATCAAATATAAATAAAATTACTTTAAAACTTACAAATGAGGAACTAGAAATGGGAGTGAGAGCGAATAAGCGCTAGGCGAGGTATAGGGATGGAGAATAAGGTTTGAAAACTTTGAGTAGATTACTACAGCGTTATGAAGGCTGAAGTGAATAGTTATAAGAAATAAAAATAAAAAGGGAGTCAAGGGGCATTTTAATTTAATGGTATAAGATTATGGGATTTGGGGGGCATATTTTCCTTCCCGGTTGGATTCCACTTAGAAACAAAGAAAGAAATTTTGAGTGAGGGGCCTTCCACTCACCGACACTACAGTTGGCTTTACTTATGATAATTAAATTGCATATACAACATCAATATATACTTTATACTAATTTCAATCACCAAAGGTGTGATCTCGTTGACAACCAGTCAGCACAACGGAGCTCTTGTGGATGTCGGGTAACTGACACTATTCCGCGAGAATCGACGGGAGTCTCCTTTGTGCAGGGCTCTGCAATACAATGCAACAGGTTTAAGGCTTGACCACAAGGATACATGCGAGAGTAAAATGGCCACTTGGACCCATGCATCCAGCCACTCTCACAAAATATATATCCAACTATATTACATGGTTGAGTTAATAAATCACTTTTAATTCGAACATATTATTAAAATTTAAAAATTATAATACACATGTTATCTGGCAATACAAAGCCACAATCAAGCTTTCTTCCTCAAATATCGGCGGCCCCAAAGCAGGGATCCGTTGACAGCTTGTCGGCTTGCAGAATATTCATGGATGTCGGGTAACCCAGCGCACCACTCATGAAAATCGGGCAAAGAGTCTCCTTTTTGTACGAGGAAAGCTACCAGGTCGAAACTTGTCCCAGCAATTTACAATGACCACACGGGGTCCACATACGGAAGTAAATGTGGTCCACTTGGACCCTTGCATCCAATACTCACAAAATACATCAACTATATACAATAGTTCGAGTTAATAAATTACTCTTTGCAAACATATATCTAAATTTAGGAGTTTTTAATATATGGCCCATACAAAATAAAAATGTCAAAGCCACAATCAGGCTTTCTTCTAAATGACACTCTAGTGACGTAGTCCTGGAGTGCACACTCCTTTGTACCTGAAATAGTGATCCTCGGCCAGGGGTGAGCAAAGCCCACGATAGAGATAATTTTTTACATGGAGTTTTACTCTGCTAAGTGCACATGTCATGGCAAACAATCATCCAAACAATTACATGAACCTACTCGAATGCCCTGCATGACCAAATCCCATGTCCAGAGATCACTCAGACTCCTCACATAAACCTAAGCTAAATGCGAGGAGTAAAATATCTAGTTTTTCAAAACAAAAGCTTTTAATTCTTAAACTTTCCTTTTAGGGTTTCCCCAGGTAAAATATATTGGACTACCCCTCAGGAGAATAGTTGGATAACGCTCGAAGCAGTCATGGTCATCAGAAGTGATATGTTGAGAGGCAAACTCTCCAAGAGCTTGAAATTCTTTGGAAAATCTTTTGTTAGAGAATTACTTGCAAGCGTTTTCGTTTTTCATTTTCTTTCATGTCATGGCTCGCTCCCAATATTACAGGGTCTTGCTCCGGTGCATATGGAATGCATGATGCCAATCCCACAAACTCATGCTAAAATATATAACATGTGTATATACTAACATAATTAATCCACATAAATCATGACCTTGCAAATTCCTGACCAATAACACCAAAATTAGCTCACATGAAATTACAATTAACAAGCCTGAACAATTCATTTTGAATCACTGGTATCATAAAAATCACACCAAAAATCACGTCTTTATTCTAGTGATTAATGAAACCCTCAGTTGCAGCACACTTGTTCCGCGACCCACAAATTTGGGATTTTCTCCACTCGGTTCAAAGGTTTTGAGACCTAATTTACGGCGAAATCAAGCCTCATAATATCCCTAACCATAAACATGACTCTTAGCTAAAAAATATCACAAGTAGGGGAAAGATCCTACCTGTTGGTTTAATCGAACTCCACTTAGAATCGGTGTCCGCATAGCACCGTGTCAGACTTTGGCTCTTGCTCGGAGTCGAGAACCAAACGGTCGAGCGTAGCAAATCCCCAGGGCTCATTCACTCCTGCTCTAAAATCACAACCAGCAACCTGCGCGCATCTCACATTCCGTTTTGGCCTTGAATGGGGAAGATGAGCATTTGTTCGTCATTGTGCTTATTATCGTGCTTTATTTTCATAATTCTCAATGTGTCCCTTTATCTTGATTTTTGACACTTGGCATAATCACCGTCAATTCATTTCGTCGTCTCTCTGAATCGTACAACATGTGTCATATGGTACATGTGGTAGGTGACTTTTGTCACATCACATGTCTCTCGAGCAGTTTTTCACGGCACGAACACTCGGTCTCCGAAAAATGTGAAATTGGTATCTGCCGGTCGACGGTCAGCGTGTTAAATTTGGAATTTGTGAGCGATTCAACGGTGAAGTCAGTTTAGTTATCAGGGATCTGAAAGAATTTTGGATTTTGGCCAGAAGTGCGGATTTTCTGGTAGCACGAGAAAATTAATTTTCACTGGGTTTTGTCAAGCGACTCTGGTGAGGCGCCCAGGTCGCCACGGCATCGCAATTTCACTTAATGCGAAATGTGATCGCCGACATGATGAAGCGATGCCCGATAGTGATAATTTCCTACATGGGTTACTTTCCCCACCCCTAAGTGCACATATCATGGCAAACAAATCACACCTGAAGCAAATACATGATCTAGCAGATGTCACATGCTGTCCGTGTCACCGGTCGCCAGTGAGCTCCTCACATGCCCTAAGCGAATCTGAGAAAACACGAGTTTCAAAACAAATTTTTGTTCTTGAGAACATAACTAGAGTTTGAGCAAAAATATTGAACCTCAGAAATTGAATTGCTAGGTAATTCTTGAAAGCAATCATGGGTCGCCTCTGGAGATGGCTTCTTGGACAACTCTGAAAGCCGGTGCCCGGAGAAAATCTTTCCTTGAATTCCTTTCTGATTGTTTTCATTTTCTTTTATTTTCCTTCATGTCATGCACTCACACCTACTATCTAGAAGATTACACTTACGAATACATATGAATGCGTATACCATATACAAATAATTTATTCTAATACATGCATTTTCACATGCATATATTACGCATAATTTCTTCCATGGCACAATCATGTTATCGATCTCGTAATGAAGTAGGCTCGCATAGACTAATTAACAAATTAAAGCGAAATTCATTTGAATCCACCCAAACATCCCTGAAAAAATCAACGCAAAATCCGATGAACGATGAAACCCTCGAATTAAACTAGCGTTCCCGCGACCGCAGTGGGATTTCTTAAGCTCAGTTTCAAGATTTTGAGGCAGATAACACGACTTTCGGGCCTCCCGACAAATCTCCATCCATAAAATGGCTCTTAGCCGAAGAATAGCCAAGTAGAAAAGATCCCGGCTGTCACGGAGTTGTCGAACTCGCTGAATCGATGTCGGCGGCGGTAGCGCTTTGTCGCGTAAAGCAACTTTGCTTCTTGCTCAGCGAGAATAAAGGTTGAAACGGCGCGAAGCTCCAAAGAGGAGTCGTAACTGCTCTCTGCAAAATCTACTCAAACTCCAGCTCAGCACTTGCAGATTTTGCTTTACATTTAGAGAAAGAAAACATTTATTTTTGTCTTATTACTTACTCTTTTAACAATTCCATTTGTCGCCAAGTTTGGATTTTGACACATGGCTTAATCTAAGCCATTAATTTCCATCATCTCGCTAATCATGCAACATGTGTCGCATGGGTACGCCTTAACCGTGATTTTTGTCAGCATCAGCGTGTTTTGCCTGGCCAGTTTTATGGCCTTGGCAGCGATGCGCCGGCGTGAAATTTTACGTCTCAGGAATTTGTGAAATTAGACGTGGTAGGCCCAGATTTCGCGAGACAATTCCAACGGTGAAGTCCGTTTCGTCATCTGAGATCTAAAAAAATTTCGGGTTTTGACCGAAATTACCAATTTACCTTTTTTCAGAAAATTCGAATTTTCCTGGGTTTTACAAAAAGTTTTGGTTATAGAAAGGAAGTTAATTATTATATATGGATGCAAATAGATAGAATATTCATAATTGTTTCTTGACCTACTAAAAATAAATTATATGTTTTTTTTTTAAATAAGGTTGATTTGACTATATTTTGATAGAATGATAATTAATCTCTAATATAAACTAGAACTAAAATTAATATAATCTTTTCATACCTTTTTTTATCTAATTTTTTTTATAGAATATTTGTGTTAATGATTTCAAAATTAGTATAAGGAGAAATAGAAAGTACATAAGAAAAAAACAAAAAAAAAAAAAAAAAAATGGGAGAAGACTAACATTTTCATGCTATATTCTTGTCTTTAACTTTGGTAGATCACGAAGTTTCAACTTCTCTAACTAAGAGAATGAAACCTATAATATGAATACATTACATTATCAATTTGAATGTATGATAAATATAAATATATATTTCCCAAATGATTCATCAACCGTTATTCCGCAAAAGTTTAATTATATTTAAAAAATGAAACAACTAAGGAGATTTTCATTCCTAAATTATTTTTTATTCATAATAATAAATTAATTTCAATCACTTATCACTCTTATTCCATGCTTTCATTTTATTAATATTCACTCTTCATGTTTAGATTAAAAGCTTCAAATAGTTTAAGAAATATATTATGTGATAATAAATTGTGTGCATATTAAAAAATAAAAATATATATATATATATATATATATATATATATATATATATATATATATATATATATATATATACTATATATATATAAGAAGAGAGAGTAAAGAAGCACCTTATGATTACTTGTGGCCTTTCATTTGTCCTCAAATATATGAGAGATGTTTAAATTATCAAAAATATTATAAAGTTAATGTGACGCCCCAAATTCGGGGTCCGGTGACTTAAAATCTTCATGGAAATTCACTGTGGTTGGTGTAAATCTGTATTTATTATGTCATTGTCGGGATCCATATTTTCAAAAATTGGGCATAGTCTCCTTTTGTTCGGGAGCTGCGGCGTCTGGCCTGAATAACGGTATAATCGTAAGCCCATCAGGAGTGCCAGCATGCGTAGTTTGACCCCACATGGTCCATCTGTCCATATCCTCAATATATACATCCCTTTATCGGGACCCATTCATTCACATTTAAATCTAAAATATAAAAATAAAACGCTTAATTACAGTCCATAAGAGTCCGATCATGATCATCTTACCATAATTACATACCGATTATTTATACAATAGTCCAAAACAATTTAATTACAATTCTTTTTACATAAAATACTTTTTACAAAGTATTGTGAATACATCAATAGGCCTTCTACTTTACAATCACGACCTCGTAAGATAGTAGTCTCCTGACTCCTGTGCACGAAAGGGGTCGCGACGGGGAGTGAGCAATGCCCGATAGTGATAATCTCCTACGAGGTTGCCTCTGAGCCACAAGTGCTCCTCCGATGATCAAACCAGCCATACATCAGAGTGAAAATGTCTATATGAATGTTGTATGTCATGCATGGAATGTCTTCATGCCCATATCCCGAGTCACTCACCGACTCCCTCACACATGCCTATGCCAAGTGTGACAACCGTCATTGGTAGTACCAATGACACACATCTGAGCCCTTACCGGCTCACCAGTACCCAATGCAAGTGCCAATGGGCAACTAATCCCGAGTCAATCTCGACTCCTATCATACAACTTGAAGTCTATGTGATAACCATAACCGTGTGTCTTCTTTGGGCAACAGAAATTTTCGGCTTACGCCGTAGGTCTCTTACACCCATATAGAACTTTTCGGATCACACTATGAGTCTTTTACACTCATGTTCCAGGCTTTTCACCTGAGGGGGTTAACGGTCCCCTTCTTGTTCCGCCTTACACATATTATTTATATTTCTTTTTATGTTTTAAACCGTGATTTCGAAGTATGAGTTCACTACCCATTCATCAACACTGATGATGGATGACCATACTCATGCACACACCCAATATGCTGATGTCCCTGTGCATATGAAATGCAGATATGTCATTTCATGCTATGTCATGCTACATGCATAATAAGAAGGCATGCAACATTTATAAATTTCGGATAATTATATTTCCTACATATAATTTCCATTCATCACCATTTTCATGTTAATACATCACGCAAGCATATTTTAACATGATTTTTATATACAATAACATGTTATTTATTTTTTTTCCAACAATAACACACAAAATAGCCCAAATCTCATACCCACATAAAACAAGGCACTTTTTAGTCCCTTCATGGTTTTGTCTTGAATTCTTGTGTGCAAAACACACACAAAAACTTCGAAGACATCGATCCGGGATTAAAACCAAACCTGAACCTAGTCCGAGACTACTCGAAAACAGTCCCAAAAATTTAGCAAGGACTATCAGAAAAAAGTCCCGAAAATTCGATTTAGGACTTCAGAAAACCGGTCCAAAAATTCAGCGGGCATTCACAAAAGCGTCCCAAAATTCCTAAAATTCCTCTGATTAGTCCCAAAAATTTAGGACTGAAATTTACGACCTCTCACAGCCTCTAAGAAAACCCCAAGCCATTAAATGGCCTTTAGGCTAGAAATTACCAAAGTAGGAAAATTCCCTACCTCGTGGAGTTTAGAAACTCGAGATTTTGAAATGCTAGCGGCGTAGCTTGCGTCACGTGGAGCAGCTTGCCTTTTTACTTCGATGAAAACCTACGGTCCGATTTTCGTAGATCTTAGAGACAAGCAAATTTTTTTTTCCCTTTCTCTCTCTCTTCTCGCCCTCCCTGCTGTTTTCTTTTCCTTTTTGACTTTTTATCCTTTTTTTTTAACCATATGTCCATCTCTCATTCAAGTCTGTTTATGCCCCAAAACAATTTATTTATTTTCAGTTCAATTTATTTTAAATGAACTTAGCTCAAACCGTGTAGCGCCACGAATCACGAGGTTGGTTAATGACAGTCAAACTGTGAAGATAAATGGATGTCGGGTAATCAAACACCACACCGTATTGAGATCATACCCAGGGACCTAGGATTTAACAAAAATCGGGCAGAGTCTCCTTTGTGCAGGGAGCTCAACTCAAAATACAACATATGCAATTGCATGGCACATCCCGATATTTATGCACGACCCGCAGTGAGTCCATTTTACGATAAAAATAGCCATAAGGCCCATTTATCCATACTCAAACATATAAGCACATGACTATGGGACCATAGTCCATAAGAGTTTAAATTTACACCACTCTTATACAAAACATATATCAAAATTAAGAATTCTAATACATGTTTTACAAATATAAATCAGAAGTATGTCAGAACTTTTCTTAGCATTATTGGCCTCTAGTGAGCGTCGTCTCCACGCACATCCACTGTGCACGAAAGGGGTCCACGGCGGGTGAGCAGTGCTCGTGGGAGTGAAATTGTGACGCCCCCGAGCAGGGGTGTTGACTGCAGTCGACCCGCGGAATACAAATTAGGTCAGTTGCAGACGCCACTTTAGAAAATGATGATCTCCTTTGTGCAGAGCTCTACCCCGATTAAAACTCACATGAAACACAGTAAGCGGAGTCCAAGCCTCTTCAATATATCAGAGATCAAAATCACACATGAGTAATACGGCCACTTGGGCCTAGCGATACTCATAATACATACTAACTATGAATTGACTATATACCAATGAATTCTGAAGTTCAAATGTTTACTCTTATACAACATATATTAAAATTAGGGAACATTCTAATACATGTAGATATCGTCAAGCCAAAGTCACAATCCGGCTTTTCTTCTAATCCACGGTCTCTAGGATGAGTCTTCTCCTACCTTGCGGCTCCTGTACTTTTTGTGAAAGGGGGGATCCACGCGGGGGTGAGCTAAAGCTTCGATGGGAGAATCGCACTAAGTGGGCTACTGCACTCGTGATTGTATTCAATTTAAGCAAACATTCAAGCAAATGCATGATCTACTTGAATGTCTACGTGACCAACTCGGATCGAGGCCCTCCATAGGCTCTCTCACACTCGCTAAGCCTCGTATGAAATTATTAATTTATTAGTGGACAACCCTCCGATGAATATATATCAATTGAAGTAGCTCAGGCGATTGATATATATTGGTGTTGTGGACTACCCCTCAGAATGAATAAATATCAAGCTAGTTTTGCTCCAGAGCGGATGATATATTCTTTTAGTTTGTGGAGCTACCCTCAGATGAATAAATATATTTAGGCGCTCAGAAGCGGTTGATATATTATTTAGTTTGGACTACCCTCAGGAATTTATATTTTAGACTACCCTGGGAACCTTGTTTCCTCTGGGCTCATCTCATGCGCTCGTTTCCTATATTCTAGGATGTTCCCGGTGCATATGGAATGCATGTATGCAGGTTCCAATTCGATCTAAATCACATGCAAATATATATACATGAATATATTTACATAAAGCGTAAATCACACATCAAAATTAGCTCACTTGGGCTAATGATCATACCACAGTAATTTAATTTTAATCACTTTCGGCCAACACGTCTTTCACAAATATATATTTTTAGAACCATTAGGGAATAGTGAAACCCTCGTTTACTATTCAGGAAAATCCTGGCTAGGTTCACTTAGTGAACCCTGCAATTCACGGCCATTCGGCCCAAAGCATATAAACAAACATTTAATACGAGATGCAGCAAACCACCCAAACGGCCGCAGCTTGACTCATTTTGTAACTCAAAAAATGCCATCAGTCGGTCCCATATTTGGGGACCCGATCATCTGACCCATTCTGAGCCTTTATCATCTCAAGCATAATTGTTAAATTACCATATAAACACCCCAATTCGAGTCCACGACAGCCGGGCGCGAGAATGTCTAAAAATTCTCTCTGGTCGGTCCCATGTTTTGGGACGATCCAACCCACCATTCCGGCATTTTCTCCTTATCAAGCATGCATTTTAAATGCCAAAATTTCCACACAAACAGCCCCTAACGTACAGACGATCCACGACCTAACAAAAATCTCAAATAAATTCCTGGTCGGTCCATGTTTAGGACCCGATCAAAGCTTGACTTCACGACCTCAAACTACTTAGGAAACATCGAAACCCTTAAAAATAGGAATAAACATAAATAGGGAGAAAATCCTACCTCTTCCAGGTTGTCAAGGCTTCGCAAACCGGGAGTCCGCGCGTAGCCTGCTCCACATTAGAACGTTTCCCCTTCTTTGCTCGGCCGTGGCGGTGGATCTCAGATTTTCTAGAGAAAGCCCCTCTCTCTCCTAGAGCTCTCAAATTTGGAGCTCACTGCATCAAAAATGGCCTCCCACGTTTTGCTTTGGCCTAGTGAAGAAGATGAATGACTATTGGTATTTTGTCTTCTAGTCACTTAAAATCAAATTCATAATTAAATTTTGTCCCTCTCTTCTCGGATTTGATATTCATTTATCTCGTAGATCCATTTTTCATCATTTCTCTCATACCACTTATGGTACATGAGTACATGCTCTACGTGCCTTCCGTAGCATCGAAAATCGATTCTGACACCAGACAACGATGCCTCGAAAACGTGCCGACTCATTGTCTCAGAGGAAATTACGAAATTTCTGCGTGCTAACTAGATTTCGAGGCGATTCAACGGTACAATCCGTTTCGTCATCCGAGATCTAGAGAATTAATTACAGATTTTTAACCGTAATTACAATTTTGTAATCAAAATTACTATTTTGCCCTTATTCCAGAAATTGGAATTTCTCGGGTCTTACAGAAATCCTACAAGGGCTACTCCCCACCTAAGTGCACATGCAATGGTCATGCCACAAGCACATTCTAATCACGATTATGTCAATCCTAGAATGGAATCTACATAACATGAATGAGATGCTACTCCTCATGATCCCTGTACCAAGTCCTCTTGACATCTCTCAACATGCAATATGCCATGTATGAAAAACTGTTTTTTCAAAACAAAATATTTTTGTTTTTGAAAACTCATTGGACAATCTTCGATATCAAAATTTATTGGACAACCCTCCGATATAATTTATTGGACATACTTCGATAAAATTTGGTGGACAACCTTCCGATATAATTTATTGGACATACTCCGATAAAACCGCTTTGTTCAAAAGCCATGTTAGGCAACCTCCGATTATTCATGCGACCATTTAGGTTTTTATCCCTAGACCGAAACCAACATCAACACCAAACACAATGCTGATTTTCCTATGCACTCACACTCATTTCATGCGATGTACTTGCACATAAATGCAATGCAATATGCCATTGCCTATCACCATGCTACATATATATATGAGTGCTATATACCTATTCATGCATTTCAACTCATGCATCAATTGGAAAGTTATATCAATGAACACATAAATTTCAATTAATTCACATGATTCATGTCAACATATCAATACACGCATACATTAACATCATAAGTTATTACCACTCGAGTAACGACATACTTTAACCTCTAGGCCTAATTGTGACATATCAAGTCCACAAGTAGCCTACAACAAGCCATGCAATGGCCTCAATTATACACAAAATCATGCATTTCCCCAAGCCTCATGGATAATTATATCAATATGCATATAATCACCAACTTGACATACACGATTTCAATGTATTAGACCATGGCGTCATCCTGATCAAGCAATTTGCACACTTGGTGCTACAATTAAATTTTCAGAAAATATGAAACAAATGCCATTCCGCAGAGCATATGTCGATTCTAGACTCGAGGGCTTTAGTAGAGTTCAGAACCTGAATCGGGTTCGGACAGAAAGTTATGGTAGTGAAGTTGGAGCTACCATGTGAGCAGGTAACCCGAGAAAATGCGTTTTTTACGGTTCTCTCGCCATCCAAACAGCCCCTAAATAGCCAAGACCAAAACAACTCCTAGATGGAAAATAAGCCCGAGTAGGAAGGTTCCCTACCTCTTGGAGCAAAGACGAAACCTTTCGAAGACCCGAAAGCTCGAAACCCACGGCCTCCCGAACTTTCCGCTCGAATCTTGGACGGAAATTCTTGATTTTGGTGTCCACGCGTTGCCCTCGACGAGTACTCCGACTTTAAGTTTTGGCCTGACATGAGACGACCATTCGAGCTCCGTAGATCTTAGAGAGAAGGTGGAGCTTCTCTCTCTAACTTTTCTTCTCCAAACACAAAATCTTCGATGAAATTGCGTGTTGTCGGTACCCACGCGTAGCCCTCGTCGAGTAGATAAACTTTAAATCTTGGCTCGATGGATTCCGACCACCGATCTCCATAGATCGTAGAGAGAAGGAGGAGTTTCTCTCCTTTCTCTCTCTAACTCATGCACCTCCCGCCTCCTCCTCCTCTTTTGACTTTGCTTTTTTTTTTTTTTATTACATGGCACAATATCCATCTCTCATTCGGGTCTGTTTCTGCCCCAAAACAATTTATTTAGTTTTAGTTCAATTTAGTTTAAATGAACTTAGCTTAAGCCATTTCGACTTAAGTTTTCGTAAGAATCACAGTCTAAAATCCTTTAGCGAATTATCACCCGAGAAAATCATTAAAAAATTCCGATTGTCTCGAGAATTCGACGAAATTTTCTCGTCATAGATTTGTGACGAATTTATGGCATAGTCCGTTTAGTCATCGAATCTAGAGAAATTTCTAAGCTTCCTAAACCGTACTTTGGCAAATTATTATTATTATTATCATTTTGTCATTTTTGAAAATTTCTAATTTTCCCAGGTTTTACATTCTTCCCCCCTTAAAAGAATTTCTTCCTGAAATTCCTACACACAATCACATGCATATGAAACAGTCATTAAATATCCAATGACTTAAGCGTACTCACAACATGTCTATGACTAAAGGTCCCACGATTAAATGAGAATCCCCGAAGATCCCTAAAAAACAATCCTTACATATCTGATCAACACTCACCCTTGCTCTTAGGGGAGAACTTACATGTATTGGCTTTTCTTGAGGTCTCAACTTCTAAGCCCAAACCTCGCAATGCATGAATGCAATGCACCCGAGTCAAGCAAAACCCTTGCCCATAAATGAAATAGCAAGAAAGTACCTTGTATGATCGACTGATCTTCCATCTCAGTCTATGGTGTAATGGCATAGACTGCCCACCTGAGTCCCCCGAAGTCGGCTATGCATGCGCACATGGCCTGTAGAGGCCCATGCCGGCCCCTTTGGCACAATATAGAAATACTCGGGGTGCCTATCACGCACCACAGGCCCGTGCTGTTCAGCCCATACTAAGGTAGGAACATATGGTAATGCGTGCGTGTCCCAGCGATGGCCCGGGAGGCCCGATGTAAAACCCGACTGATTGAATCATTATGTGTGAGTGTTTTTAAAGCGATTGAAGAGGTCGATGATGATGAAAGCGAGGTAGATTAAATTTAGAATGCTGGATCATTTTGGAGCATGAGTGGAATTTTAGAAAATTTTATGAATCTTTAAGAATAATGGTTCTTATTATGTCAGAATGGAGGTTTGCAGGGAATTTGTAAGAAATTTACGGAGTTCTATGACTTTGAAGCCGATATTTAGAGAATAGGAAATTTAAGTGAATGATGATTTAGATTTGAGGTGAACTGGATTGAAATTTTTTGTAGTGGGCCGAAAATCTTTGAAAATATAGAATATATCATAAAGACCATGGCCGGAAATAAAGTGAAAGCGGTCAGTTTGGATAGTTTCAGGTGATCCGAGCGTAATTCGGGTAATAATACGCTATTATCGGTTCAGGTACTATGATTTTAAATCCGATTCGATGATTTGAGCCTAGAATCAATGAAGGATTTAATTAAAATATTTCGTAATTCGATTTGAAGTTTAGGCGACCATAGAATATTTTTGACATTTAATCGGTATAAAAGCGATTATAAGGTGAAAGCGAGATAAAATGCGCTATAAGGGATATATTTTCTTGTGAGCCAATTAAAACCTTTGCTTAATGACTAAGTTATGAATAAAATAATAGGTTAATGGATTTGTGATTCATTAGAATGGACCCGATGAGCTTCTTTGGTTGAGAATTTTAGCGAGTGGGGAAAGAGCGATTTTTGTCAAGTGTGAAGCAAAATCTAAATTTAAGGGATTAAGTTGGCTCAAAAGGGAGGAGGGCAGTGGAAAGGAGAGGAAGAAAAGAGAAAAGGAGAGAAAGATGAGAAGAAAAGTGGAAGGCGAAGGTGTGAGATGTGATTTTTCTCCTCGATTGAGCTTTCAAGTGATCTTCAAGTGGTAATCAAGGAGAGGAGCCAAAGAAACTCAAGAAACAAGTAAGTTTTTTGTGGTGGGAAAGTTGGGGTTTGATCGTTTTTACATGTTTAATGTCTTAAATTCTGTTATGGATATTCTAGATCAGTGAATGTTAAGGTTTAATGGTGCTGAATTTAATATCAATTGAAAGCCATGTGGTTTAGGTTAGGGTTTTGACAAAATCAGAGTGAGTAAGTTAGGGTTTGATAGTGGTGTGTGTTATGTTGAAATGGGTATAATGCAGCTAAGATTTAGTGTTTAGAGTGAAAAGAAAAAATGGAAGAAAGAAACACATTTTGGTCAATTTTGGGCAGTAGTCTCGGTACAGGAAATGTCCTGTTTTCTATTTTGACAGTTTTCAAATATTTATGCTCTTTTGCTCAATTTTGATCCGATTTAATGAGTAGTTTTAGTAGCTTATAAAATGAACGAAGGAGAACAAAACTTAAGAAGAAGGTATCTGCCAAATTCTGATCCTAAGTGGCCTAAATATTCCTCCAAGTAGGACCATGTAAGCCAAATTCTGGTTCAGTTTTGAACATAGATTAGCCGGTTATTTGAATATTAAAGTGAGTTTGGTGCTCAGTGCAGGTGATTCAATTGGAATAGAACCATAACTTTTCCATAGCTTTAAATGGTATAGGACATGATGTCAAAATATGAAATTAGAACCTCAAAGGAAAAATGAGTAATACAAACTGTCACTAAGAAAATCGGTAAAATGACTAGTTGGCATAGAAAATGCCATAACTTTAGTTTGGATGATCCCGATTGGATTGATTCCAATTCCTAGTAAAATAAAGATTCCTAAGAGGAATAAGAATATAGGAATGATGTTTATGGTGGATTAAATGGAAATTATGGTTAATGTGTAGTGATTTTTCTTGGAAAAGGTGAAAAGACTATACGGGCCAGGGAAGCGGGAACTCAGCGGGAAGCAAGCGGGATTGAAGCGGGGTGAACGATCAGTAAAATGATATTTTGAGAATTGAGTTTTTAAAAGTGAATGGTTTGAATGTGTGAAAGTTTAATGTAAAATTTTATGTAAATGTTAAGGCATATGGAAATGTTTTATCTTGCATCAATGCATGTTATGTGTATTAAAAATGTTTAAGAATGCATAATAATGTTTTTAATGATAAAGTAAAGGATTTAAAATGTAATTTATAAATGTATTTTGAAGAAATGTTTTTTCTGATGGTTACCCTAAACCCCATATGAAGCGTTATAGTGATATCGACGAAGTACTTTTAAAGCGTGTAAGGATTTAGAGAGGTGAAAGTTATGGGTTAGCACTAGCGGGGAGGGGAAATAAGGTGTCTAGGTAATATCCTTACACGTGATAAGTGCTATATTGGAACCCTATGCAAGCGTGAGTTTCTCATGACGTGAGTGGTTACATGGCTAGATGTGGCGTCCCTCACGGAAATCGATTGCCGGAAGCCCCATTCGGTGTGTTTATTCCCACAGGTTCAAAATATCGGAAAGAAGAAAAAAGAAGAGGAAAGAAAGAAAGAAAGAAAGAAGAAGAAGAAATAAGAAAGTTCATTTCAAAAATGTTTAAAAACATAAATGGTTTCAGTATAAATATTGTATTGAAAAGTTTAAGGCATAATGTTTAAGAGTATAAATGGATTTTAATTGCACTTAAATATTATTTTGGTATATCTAGAAATATTTATTTTAATGAAAATGTACACTCAGGCCTTTAGCTGCATTCTTTTCCCTATGTTTCAAAAACATTTTAGGGACCCAGAGATAGGTGCACGGGTAGGCGTTTGGGTGCGGGTGGAGTCGGAGCCATCAAGGAGCGACACTGTGATTTCATTGGCACATGTAATTTTCATCTTGTATATGTTGAATGTTAATTTATGGATATATGTATATGTATAAAGTTGAAAAAGGAACTCACGTGGGCTTTGATCCTTAGTGGACGAGGTGCGTGGCGGTCGGCTTAAGTCCGGCTCAGGCCCAATCTTTATTAAAAATAAATGCATGGATTTGAAGAAGTTTCAAATGTTTTGATGATTGAAATAAATAAATGTATATATGCTTATATATTGTGTTTGATTTGGTTGTGGGCCAGAGAATCTAAGCGGAAGTTAGGAAGTTGAGGATGGAAAGATTAGAAGTGTTTTTAAATGTTTCGGGTTTTGTAAATTTGGGAGAGAGTCAGAAAAAGCAGGAGAAACTTCAGCCAATTTTTAAAGAAAAAATCCAGTGTTTAGAAAAACAAAGAAAAGAAAAGAAAAAAAATTTATCCACTTAGAAACCCCAGCGTATTATTTTCTAAACTGATATGTTAAGGATTGTAAGGGGTTGCTCCATGGATTTTTATTTATTTGTTTTGAAAAGTTTCTATATCCATTAGATCTTAGAGTCCTCGGGTTCATGAGGTTAATCCGGGTCGGGATCCTTCAACGTGGTATCAGAGCCACGGTTTTGAAAATGTTATAAAAATTTGAAAATTTTATGTTCATATGATTGTTTTAATGTTTATTTAAATTATAAATTATTTATGTGATTTAAAATCATATATGCATTACATGACATATTAAAATTTTGAATTCACAGAGAAAATGCGTCGTCGAGTGGAGGCCCACGGAGAGCTCCTGAGGCGGTAGTACCAGAGGAATATGTTGATGAATCACCGCATGTTCCTCCACCGATGGTCTGGTGACCTGCCACCATGACAGGGCACGCCACCACCTCCGAGGTCATGGGAGGGCAGAATCTTGGATTAGACGGTAGTGGCTTTTAGCCAACGCATTACGGCGACCAGAAACCGACCAGCCCATAGAGAGGGGCGACCCAGGGGCACAAACTATGATGGATTAGGAGACCCGAGAAAGGCTTACGTCATGGTTGAGAAATGAAGCGGATCTGGGGTGATGCGGTGTGCGGATGAAGCGGATGGTCACTTTTACGCCTTTCTCTGGGACGAGCATTGTGGGGATGGGTGGAGGCAGTTGGGAGTGCCGGGAGGACATCACAGGCCTTGATTCGAGGAAGAGTTCTGGAACAAGTTTGTTCAGGCCGGATTCACCCAGAGATGCAAAGGTGAGGAGTTCTTTAAGGAAATTTGGAGGCCGGGGGGACACTCTCGTGTGACGATTATGAGGCGGAGTTCCCGGGCTCGTCGGGCGTATCCGTTGTCGGGGGATGACGAAGTTTAGCGAACGAGGGTTCTTTGGCGTGGGTGTCGTCCAGAGATAGGACCATAGTAGGCGTCGACTGACCCACACGGTGCGACCGGGTGGTCGAGCTGCGGGTTAAGGGTTGGGAGGGAGCATGGGGTTGAAATCCCGAGGCTCACGACCGGTCGAGGAATGACGGAGTGGGTCGACGTGGGTTCGAGAGGTTCCGATGCGCCCGAGTTCAAGAGGAAGAACCGGTGGACGGTGGCGGCGGGCGGTCGAGAGCCTGATCCTGCCCGGGGGTTCGGTGAGGCCCTGAGAGCAATTGTAGCTCGAGGTCAACCCAGTGTCTTGAGTGTGGGAAGAACCATTATGGTGAGTGCGGAATGAGGTGAGCAGGTTGCTTTAGTGTGGGCGATAGGGACGCCGCGGGAGGCGCCGCGAATGGTTTGGCGGGTGGATGGGAGTGGGACAGACGAGGCAGACAGGTTGTGATCTTTGGTAGAGGTCGAGTGGTCGAGAGAGGGGTTTGAGACGAGCCCCTCGTTTACTAGATACGGAGGACCCGGCGGTAGAGGTCTGACCATCCGGAGGGCCAGAGCCAGGGCGACCACCGGACCTGGTTAGGGTGTTTGCGATCCTTTCAGCCGAGGAAGCGAATCTTAGCACCGAGAGGTCATGGCGGTACTAACTATCGAGTTTTAGAGTGATCACTTATGTCTTGATAGATCCAGGGTCTTCACTCACTCGTTTATTTACCACGAAATTTATTGCACAGTGAACATAGAATCGACCCATAGATTGTGGCTGTATTGGTCTCCGCTCTACTGGAGATTCACTTATAAGCGAGATCTAGGTATACACATGGGTTGTAGGAGGTGATTATTGAGGGGCCATGGGTTTATGGCCAATTTAATTGGACATCGGGACTTGATGTGATCTTGGGGATGGGCCAGTTTGTCTCGACATCACGCCACCATGGATTGTTTCGGGAAGAAGTTAAGTTAAGTAGGCTTAGGGAACCGGAGATTACTTTGTGGGGTAGAAAGATATTAATCCTCAGTATGATGTACGTGATGATGGTACGGGAAGATGCTCGAGAAAATCATATCAGGGATATCTAGCATCTTGAGTTGAGGAGGTGAGAGATGATGATGAGATTGGAAGACATTCAGGTAGTCAAAAGAATTTCGGATGTGTTTCCGGATGATCTTCAGGACTACAGGATAGAGATTGATTTTACGGTCGAGTTAGCCCACAGGGCGGAAGCTTAGATTCGAGGCGCCATATAGGATGGCCCACTGCGAGTGAAAGAACTTAAGGTGCGGATGGAAGAAATGGTCGAAGCAAGGGTTCGTCCGGACCAGGCACATCGCCAGGGAACCTGGGAGGTTTTATTTGTGAAGAAGAAGGACGGGAGGCATGCGATTATCGCGGTAAATTCTGAGAGAGTTGAATAAGGTAGCTGTCGTATCCAGTATCCTCTTAAGTTGATAAGTCTTTCTTTTGATCGATTCTGAGGAACTAAGGTATTCTCAAGATTGATTTGGTCGAGGCTATCATCGGTTGAGAGTTCATGATGAGGATGTTCGAGCCCGGCATTGAGCACGAATGCGGGCATTTTGAGTTTCTAGTCATGCCATTTGGACTTACGAATGCCCGGCCACTTTATGGATCTCATGAGCGGATTTTGAGCCCTTACTTGAATCGGTTGGTATACGTGTTTATTGGCGATATGCGATCTATTCGGGAGCGTGGAGAAGAACATCGAGGAAGCATGAGGGATAATTCACCACACAAACATTCTTGGGGAACATCGGTTATATATGCTAAACTTAGTAAGTGTCGGTTTTGGCTCGGCTTGGTGCTCGCAGCACCAGGACACATGGTTTCTGAGAGGGGGTGTCAGGTGTGGATCAGAAGGGTGACTATATTGAATTGGAAACCTCACTACAGTGTTACGAGAGATAGAGGTTTTAAAGGTTTTATTGAGAGATGCAGTGGGTTCGTTGAGGATTTTGAAGATAAGCGCACCTTTGACTAGGCGACGAGAAGAGGAACCGTTTTTGCATGGTCGGAGGCTTGTCGGAAGAGTTTCGATGGCCCGAAAAGGAGATTGACCTCAGCTCCGATGCACCCTTCCATCCCGAGGGCGGGATGGTTTGAGTGCTGTTGTGATGCCTGAAACCGAGCTTAGGTTGTGTGATAATACGAGAATAATGAGGTGATTGCATATGCTTCTAAACGAGTGAAGAAGCATGAGCGAGGGTAGCTCTACACACGACCTTGAGCTAGCAGGTGTAGTATTTGCCTTGCGGATATGGGCATTGCCACATATGGAGTGCCACGTAGGATTTTTCACGGATCAGAGCTTGCCGATATCTTTGTTTCACGGCGAAGGCGAACATGAGGCCGGAAGATGTGGATTGAGCGATCGCGGGATTATGAATGTACCATTGAATATCATCTGCAAGGCGACGTGGTAGCGGTGCTCTTAGTAGAAGACCATGAGTTCCACATCGCGCGTGAGGGCCGTGTCTTCCTCGGCGCTCACCGGTGAGGTCATGGGTGTGGTTGGGCCCAGCGGTTCGGGGAACCTTTGTTAGCCATTCCATGTCGTCACGTGATGACGAGGATTAGAGCTTGGTCGGGATCCACGAGATAGTGAAGTTAAAAGGTGAGTAAGTGCAGGCGGCGAGGGGTTGTCATTGAGAGAGGATGGTAGCAAATGCAGTCATGGGATAGGGTTGTCTGATAACACGGTAGGTGATGTGAGGAGAGAGATTATGGAGGAAGCCAAGATTTCATAAAACATCTTCTGTCATCCAAGGGAAGCACAAAGATGTATCATACCCTAAGAACCTTCTTGCGGTGGAAAGGTATGAAGAGGGATATTCTTGAGTTCGCATCTCCGGATGTCTCTGTGTCGGCCAGGTGAAAGCTAGAACATCGAAGCTGCGGAGGTATTGCGATCCTCGATTCTCGGTGGAAATGGGAGAGAATCACTATGGTTTTGTGGTAGGACTTCCACGTTCATAGGAGTGGCCATGATACGATGGGTGATTGTAACGAGGCCCGGCGAATCGGCCCATTTCTACCTACTCGAGAATAGTGATTCATATTGGATAGAAGTTGGCGATTATACGTTAGAGAGATTATTCAGGCTTGCATGAATGCGCGGGAGTTTCCATTGGTGTTTTGACAGAGATCGGAGTTTACCTCACGGTTTGGCCCGGTTACAGAATGCCCTTGGCCTTTAAAAGGCTGCATTTTTGAAATGCGGCTTTCATCCCGCAGACCGGATGAAGCGATACGAGAGGACTATCGGGCTAGAGGATATGCTTAGGGCATGTGTTGGAGTTTAAGGAGGCTGGGACACCCATCTACCTACGATGGAGTTATACAATAACGATTGTCGGACCGATATTGGTATGGCCCCTTATGAGGCTACGTATGGGCGGAAATGTCGAACTCAGTCTGTTTGGGGACGAGGCTAGGTGAAAGAGAATTAGTAGAGTCGAAATTGTTCAAATGACTTGTGATAAGATCAAAAGTTATAAGGATGAAGCGAAAATTGCACAAGACCGACAAAAAGTTATGCGGACAATCGCAAGTAAAGGGACCTTTAGAGTTCGAGTGGGGATATATGGTATTTTTGAGGATTTCCCGAAGTGGAAGGGTGTACTAAGATTTGGAAGCGTGGAAAATTTGAGTCTGATATATTAAGGCCATCGAGGATTGTTGAGGATTGGAGAGGTGGCATATCGATTGGAGTTGCCATCTGACCTCGATCGCATTCACGATGTTTTCCATGTTTCTATGCTTCGCAAGTACATACCAGACCCTTCATGTGATGGCCGGAAGCGACGGTGGAAATCACGGAGAGGTGACATCTGAAGAGACGGTCACGAGATCCTCGGCCAGTCGAGCAAGTGCAACGCCCAACAAGACTATTCATTGGTGAAGGTATTGTGGAGGTCATACGGTAAAGGAAGTACATGGGAGCATGAGGGCAGATGAAGAGGAATTATTCCCATCTCTTGATGCGGTACGAATGTTTTAATTTCGAGGGCGAGATTTTATAAGGAGGGTGATTGTAAAACCTGACCTGATTGAATGTTATAATAGTAGTTTTAAGCGCGATTAGAGGTCAATGATAGAAAGCGAGGTAGATTAAATTTAGAATGCTCAGGACGTCATTTAGACATGAAGTGGAATTTTAAATTTTAGCAAGATACCCTAAGGAATAATGAGTTTTTCTTATTATATCCAGAGATAGGAGGGGTTTACCAAAGAAAGGGAATTTGTAAAATTCGGTTCTATGACTTTGAGCGATATTTTAGAAGAGAATAGAAGATTTAAGTGAATAGTGATTTCGGATCCCGAAAATTGGGACTGCGTTGAAATTACCCGGAAATTGGGCCGAAAATCGAGAAAATGTCAGAATATATCCATAAAGACTAACGAAACTGAAATAAAGTGAAGCAATTCAGTTGGATAGTTTCGGGTAATCCGACGTGGTCGGGTGCATCCTTTATTATCAGTTCCGTTTAATGATTTTAAATCGATTTCGATGATTGAAGGCCTAGAATCCAATGTGAAGGATTTAATTAAAATATTTCTCATGAGTGATTTGAAGTTTAGGCGACCATAGAATATTTTTTGACATTTAATCGGTATAAAAGCGATATAAAATTGAAAGCTGAGATAAAAATCTTAACATAAGGGGATATATTTTCTTGAGAGCTGATTAAAATAACCTCTTAGCCATTAAGTTATGAATAAAATAATAGGTTAATGGTTTGTGATTCATTCAGACTGGACTAATGAAGCTTCTTTGTTCAGGAAATTTTGGCAAGTGGGAGAAAGAAATTAATTTTTGTCAAGTGTGAAGCAAAATCTAAATTTAAGGGATTAGGATTACAGCTCAAAAAGGAGGAAGACAGCGGGGAAGGAGGAAGAAGAAAGGAAAGGGAGAAGCAAGAAGAAGAAAGAGTGAGAGAAGCCGAAGGTATGAGATGTGATTTTAACCACTCGTTTCAAGCTTTCAAGTGATCTTCAAGTGGTAATCAAGGAGAGGAGCCAAAGAAACTCAAGAAACAAGTAAGTTTTCATGGTGGGAAAGTTAGGGTTGATGTTTTCCATGTTTAATGTCTTAAATTCTGAGGTATGGATGTTAAATTGATGGTATTTAAGGTTTAATGGTGCTGAATTTAATATCAGATGAAAGCCATGGTTTGAGTTAGGAGTTTGAAACCAAAATCAAGTGAGTAAGGGTTCAAGGGTTTGATAGTGAATTGTGTGGCATTGTTATGTTGAAATGGGTATAATGCATCAGATTTAAGTGTTTAAGTGAAGAAAAATGGAAGAGAAGCAGCGTTTGGTGATTTTTTGAAGGCGGCAGTCTCAGTGGAAATGTCTGTTTTCTGTTTGACAGTTTATTATTTTGGCCATAACTTGCTCAATTTTGATCCGATTTAGTGGTTAAGTGGCTAGCATAGAGTAGACTTGAAGGAGAACAAAACTTAAGGAAGAGGTATCGCCAAATTCTGATCCTGAGTGTCCTAAATATTCAAACTCAAAGTAGGATAAAAGTAGTACCAAAGCCAAATTCAGTTCAGTTTTTGGCAGACATGAATTAGCCGGTTATTTGGACGTAAAGTGAGGTTTCGGTGCTCCGAATGGGTGATTCAATTGGAATAGAACCCTTAGCACCTTAGCTTTAAATGAGTATATAAGGACATAGTGTCAAAATATGAAGTCGAACCTCGGAAAAATGAGTAATACAAACTGTCACTAGAAAAATCAGGTAAAATGACTAGTTGAGCTGCGAAAATGCCACTTCGAATTTTGTGGATGATCGATTGGATTGATTCCAATTCCTAAGTAAAATAGATTCCCTAGAGGAATAAGAATATGGAATAGTATTTATAATTGGATTAAATGGAAATTATGGTTAATGTGTAGTGTGATTTTCTTGGAAAGGTGAAAAAGGACTGTCGGACGGGAGCAGGAGCCTGAGCGGGAGCAAATGGGTTGGGCATTCAGTGAGTGAGTGAGTAGTATTTCAGTGAGGTTTTTAAAGAGTGGAGTGGTTTTCAATGTTAAGGCGAAGAGGTTTAATGTAAATTTTATGTAAATGTTAAGGCATGCTAAGTCTTGTCGCGCGTGATACCTATATTTATATCAATAATATTAAAAATGTTTCCAAGAATGCATATGTGTTTATTAATAAAGTAAAAAGTTTAAATGTGATGTTTATAAATGTATTTTGAAGTATTTCTTGATGGTTGCCTCAGTATATGGCGTGCATGGCGATATCGGCCAGAAATGCTAGCGTGTAAGGGTTAGAGGTAAAGTTATAGGTTACTGGCGGGGAGGGGAAATAGGTGTTAGAGTAATATCATAGAGCGATGAGTCATGTGGCGGAACCACGACATGCAAGCGATGAGTTTCTCGCGTAGTGGTTATATTTGGAATGTGGTACATCCTCACGTCGATTGCCGGGCTGATGATGGGTAAGTCGTTTATTTCACTGATTATGGAAGAAAAGGAAAGAAAGAAAGAAAGAAAGAAAGAAGAAAATAAAAGAAAAGCTAAATTTCAAATGTTTAAACATAAATGGTTTTAAAATGTAAGTATTTCTTGAAGAAAGTTTAAGACATAAATGTTTAAGGTATAAATGGATTTTAATTGTAAAGTGTGTATTATTTTTGGTATGTCACAATGTTATTTTAATGAAAATGTACACTCAACGAGCTCCTTTTTAGCTCATTCTTTTTCCTATGTTTCAAAAACATTTCGGGCCGAGATAGGTGCCGCAGGTAGAGCGTCCCGATCGCGGTGAGTCGAGCCATCAAAGGCGACGCACAGTGATTTCATTGTATATATAATTTTCGTACTCATACCCATCATTAAATATTTGTTATAGGATATATCGCATATGTATAAAGTTGAAAAGGAACTACGTGGGCTTTGATCTCAGTGGGATGAAGTCGTCGGCGATCGGCAAGTCCGGCTCAAGCCCATACTGATAAAAATAAATGCATGGATTTGAAGAAGTTTCAAATGTTTTGATGATTGAAATAAATAAATGTATATATCTTGCCTGTTGTAATTTGAGGATTTAGTTGTGGATGAAGGAGTCAAAAACGGAAGTTAGAGGTTGAGGATGGAAAGATTAGAAGTGTTTTTAAATGTTTTTCGCGGGTTTTGTAAATTTAGGAAAGTCAGAAAAAGCAGAGGAAACTGCGGCCTTTTACGAAAAATCAAGTGTTTGAAAAAGCAAAAAGAAAAGAAAAGAAAAAAAAAATTTATCATGACTTAGCATTATTTCTAAGATATGTTAAGGATTACTGCGTGGTTTAGCTCCATGGATTTTATTTGGCATTTGGAAAAGTTTCTATATCCATTGAGTGGGAGATCCCCCTCGGTTCATGGTTAATCCGGGTCGGGATCCTTCAAGCGAGGTGTCCCGCTCTGGGGTCCACTATCTCTGAGAGCGATCCATCTCGAGTGTCCCGGCTAATGGCGGCTGATAACATGTCATACTTTCGTCTGGCTGAACACCACAGACACGGCCTTGGCCTTGATAATTCGTGACTACGTCACGGAAATCCTCAGTGGGCGAAGTCTCTCGCTTCTTTGACCATGAAGGTTGACTCTCGCGCTTCCATATTTTACTTCTTTCACCGCATCGGATGGTCGTGCGTCATCCACTTCAGCTCCAATGACCGTAGTCACGGTCGGTGAGGTCCCCTCCTCTAGCATTTGGAGGATGATGTGCCTCTAATCGTTGGAGGTTGTTCGACCCTCCTCGACTCACAATTGCACAAGCATGTGCAATCATGACAGTCGTCGCACCAATAGCTTCGATGAAAGCTTGTTAGTCAAAGGCTGGTGGCATTCAGTCGTTGCCTCGTCCACCGCCTCTACGTCCTCTCCACTCAGATTTTGCCATTTACCATATCAAAATAACCAAAATTGAGATTCATTCAGATTGTCTCTAGCGATTGCATATGCCAACTACCAATGGAAATCCATATCTCTTAAGACTATCTAGATTCATTCATGTATTTAGACACAGGTTATGTTACTTACTAACACAGAAAGTGTTCATCATTTTCCTATATACATCCTACCATGTATATAATTCAAGCAATTTGTAAAACACAATCACGCAACATACATCACACAAGATGAATGCAATGGTCTAAACCCCATGGCCATCTAGTCCTACGTAATCACATACCTATACCTTGGATAACACTGCCAGGACGCCTAAGATCAAATACACTACACTAGGCAATCATGAACCTAAGCTCAACACCAAGCCATGACGCCTATATCTATTTCACCAAAATAGCCATACCGGCCTATGTCCCCGCCCAAGGCAATGTGATACCTATGCCTGATGCCATACCGGAAGCCCTGTGATCTCAGTCCGCTGACAACCACAACCCGTTAAGATTTGTGATGCCTGCAACCACACCACACCATTGAGTCCCCTTTTCTCGATCCATGATTTTAATGCAAATCAAAGTCTTTCAGACGTGAGCTCTACCCAAAATACAACATGTGCAATTACATGGCAACCTGTCCCAATATTATACAACGACCACACCGAATCCACTTACGAGTAAAAATGGTCACATAATGCCCATTTATCCATACTCAAACATATAAGCACATGACTATAGGACCATAGTCCATAAGAGTTTAAATTTACACCACACTTATACAAAACATATATCAAAATTAAGAATAATAATACATGTTTTACAAAATATAAATCAAAGTCAATCCGTTTTCTTCCTCATTATCACTCTAGTGAGCGTCATCTCGCACATCCCCTCAGACTAAAGGGGGTCCCATGATGAGGTGAGCAATGCCTAGTAGAGTAAAATCCTACAAGGGCTACTTCCCACCTAAAAGTCAAGACACGCAACGGTCATGCCAAAAGCACATTCCAATCAATGACAGTCAATCTTAGAATGAAATCTACATGACATGACCGAGATGCTACTCCTCATGATCCCCGGCATCAAGTCCTCACCGACTTCAACATGCAATATGCCATGTATGAAAAACCTGCTTTCGTAAAATATTTTTGTTTTTGAAAACTCATTGGACAATCTCCGATATCAAAATTTATTGGACAACCCTCCGATATAATTTATTGGACATACTCCGATAAAACCGCTTTGTTCAAAAGCCATGTTAGGCAACCTTCGATTATTCATGCAACCTTTTAGGACTTTGTCCCTAAACCGAAACCAACATCAACACCAAACACAATGCTGATTTTCCCATGCACTTACACTCATTTCATGCGATGTATTTGCATATAAATGCAATGCAATATGCCATTGCCTATGACCATGCTACATATATATATATATATATATATATATATATGAGTGCTATATGTACATGCCTACTCATGCATTTCAACCCATGCATCAATTGGAAAGTTATATCAATGAACACATAAATTCCAATTAATTCACACGATTCATGCCAACATATCAATACAAGCATACGTTGACATCATAAGTCATTACCACTCGAGTAACGACATATTTTAACCTCTAGGCCTAATTATGACATATCGAGTTCACAAGTAACCTACATCAAGCCATACAATGGCCACACAAACTCATGAATTTCCCCAAGCCTCATGGATAATTATATCAACATCCATATAATCACCAACCAACATACACCTATTTCAATGTATTAGACCACACGCGTCATCACAACTAAGCAATTTGCACACTTGGTGTTACAATTAAATTTTCAGAAAATATGTGAGTACCAAATACCATTCATAGGCATATGGCCAGATTCTAGACTCAAGGGGCTTTCCGTAGAGTCCATGAACACCCAAATCGAAGTTCGGATAAGAAAGTTATGGCCGTCCAAAGTTGGAGGTCTCATATAAACAAGAATCCCGTGCAGAACAGAATGATCATCATTCATCTGACATAAGGCGACTGAAATACGGCAGGATAATCATCAGTGATCAGATCATGAATCTGAATGAGTCAAATACACAGTTTTCCTGCTCTAACATCCAACACTGAGGTTCAACCAAGACCAAAACGACTCCTAGATGGAAAATAAGCCCGAGTAGGAAGGTTCCCTACCTCTTGGAGCAAAGACGAAACCTTCCGAAGACTCAAAAGCTCGAAACCCACGGCCTCCCGAACTTTCCGCTCAAATCTTCGACGAAAATTCTTGATTTCGGTGTCCACGTGTTGCCCTCGACGAGTACTCCGACTTTAAGTTTTGGCTTGACGTGAGACGACCATTCGAGCTTCGTACATCTTAAAGAGAAGGTGGAGCTTCTCTCTCTAACTTTTCTTCTCCAAACACGAAATCTTCGACGAAACTGCTACCGCCGCACTAAGCCGTCTCGGGCCGAGTGTATTAAACTTTAAATCTTGACTCGACAGATTCCGACCACCTGATCTCCGTAGATCGCAGAGAGAATTAGGAGTTTCTCTCCTTTCTCTCTCTAACTCAAGCTCAAGTCATTTCTAGACTTCCGAGATTTTCGTAAAAATCTTGTCCCTGGAATCATTGGCGACTTATCACCAAGAAAATCGTAAAAAAATTCCGATTGTCTCAGAGTTAGATGAAATTTTTCTGGGTCACTAAATTTCCCGAGAGAAATTTAACGGCACAGTCGGTTTCATCATCCGAGATCTAGAGAATTTTCTAAGCTTTCCTGAACCATTATAACAATTTATTATAATTAATATCATTTTACCATTTTTGAAAATTTCTAATTTTCCTGGGTTTTACAGTTAAAATGCAATATAAATAAAAAGTTTTTTCATTTGGAGATGTACCTAAAATAAAATAAGAATTAAAATTTGAGCATAAAAACATATATATATATATATATATATATATATATATATATAGTTTTTTTCTATTCACTAAATAAAAAGTTTTTTTTTCTATTCTAAATAATTTCCTAAAAATCAAACAACTATATAAAATTAATATCTTTCAAGAAATATAATTTAAATTTAAAACATTAAAAAAATGTATGAAGAATTGAAAATTTAATTATCTTTTTTGACAACTATACTTTGTTACAATGTAGTAAACTATCCTCATTGGGACTCGCACCCGAGACCTTCCCCTTCCTAGATGTCTTGTGACGCCCCAAACCCGGGGGTCCGTTGACTACCCGTTAACCCGCGGAATACAAGTGGAGGTCGGGTTACCCGACGCCACTTTTAGAAAATCGGGCAGAGTCTCCTTTGACCGGGGAGCTCTACCCAAATACAAAATATGCATATCCTGTCCCAACAGTGCAATATAATCCAATCACATGAGTAATACGACCACTTGGGCCCATAAACAATACTCAATAAAAATATCTCAACTATAAATCCAACTATATCCAATAGTTCTAAGAGTTCAAATATTTACTTTTATACAACATATATTAAAATACTCGAATTCTAATACATGTAAACATCATCAAAGCCACACCCGATTTCTTCTAATCCAGCCTCTAGTGACGAGTCAGTCTCTCGCACGCTCCCGTACCCGTAAAAGTGGCCCCACGACGGCGGGTGACCGCAGAGACCGCCTCTATGGGCTACTCACCACCGGCTGCAGGTACGTTCCATTTAAACACACATTCAAGCAAATGCATGATCCTACTTTGAATGTCTACATGACCAACTCGTGATCCCGAAGTCCTCACCGACTTCACACTCGCCTAAGCCTTGTATGAGAATTATTGTTTTATTAGTGGACAACCCTCCATGTATATATATTCTCAATTGGGCCATCCGACGCATTGATATATTATTTAGTTTGTGGACTACCCTCCGATGAATATCAATCACATCTGACGATTGATATTTTAAATTGGGGCTACCCTCCAATAATTAATATTTTTATTAACCCTCCTAACCTTTTTTCTAGACTCATCTCACGATTCACCCTATAACTTGTGGTGTTGTGCTGCATAAGGGAATGCATGTATGCTAGTTCCAATAGTCTAATCACATGCAAATATATAAACATGAATATACTCGCATAATATCCAATCACACAATCATGTCATGTAAATTAATTAATTCACACATCAAAATTAGCTCACTTTAGCTAATGATCAAACACGAGCAATTTAATTTAAATCACTCGACCAAACACATATTTTCACAAAAATATATTTTTAAAACACTGTTTCGGGAATAGTGAAACCCTCGGTTACTATTCCCAAAAATCACAATTCATTGGTTCACCTTGTGAACCCGCATTTCCCGGCCATTTTTGGCCTCATTCCAATCAATACATGATTTAATGCAAATTTTATGAATTAAAACACCCAAACAGCCCGTAATGTGAATGATCGTGCTTCACCACAGTTTCAAAAATTTGAATAATCTTGGCCCTGCTCGGGATCGATCAAACGGTCCCAATCCGCCTCATTCGACTCAAACATTCGTAAAACACTTAAACTTAATAAAACTCAAGAGCAGAACCCCACCTCTCAGCTTGTCAAAACCACAAACTCGAGTCCACGCTGCAGCTCGCTCCGCGCAGTAACGTTTTTTCCTCTCTCTACCAAGACCGCCGACGGCCTATCTCCAGATTCTGTATATAAGACGACTCTCTCACTCTAAAACTCCATTCTTCGATCTACTGGATCTCCCATCTTCTCCCCCACGTTTTTGCTTCTTTCAGATTCGCTGGTGGCATGTCACTATACATGTTTTGTCTTTTAGTGACTTAAACAATTCCCTAAATGACCATTATGTCCCTTCATTTCCTGTGATTGATATTCCCAGACGCTTCGCCGTCCATTTTCATCGCTTTCACCACGCCACTTGCTAAGACATGAGCACATGTGTTATATGTGACTTTCGTCGCATCGAAATCATTTTACTAAGACTCGACCGCGACATGCCTCAGGCCCCGCCAACTCCGAATTATCTCAATTTTACGAAATTTTACGTGCTAGCTAGATTTTTACAGATCGATCTCCAACGTGTGTGCAATCCGCTTCGCCATCCGAGATCTAGAGAATAAATTTTTTGGATTTTTAACCGAAATAACACTTCAGAATCAAAATTACCATTTTCGCTCTTTCCGTAAATCGAATTTCTGCCCATATGTCTTACCTTTAAACTATGAATGCTCTACTAACTTGAGCTAAGCATATGACTATGAAATTGCAAAAACTACATATTCGATACAAAGAAAAAGTTTATATATTTATTTTTGAAAAAATATTTCACCTATTTTGATGTTCATGAAAAAAATAATATATATTTTAAAAATAATTATAAAAAAAAAAATTGTGTCCAAATATCTAGATATGGATTTTAATGCTTTAAAATATTAAAATAAGGATAATAAATGTAATTTAATTATTATTTTAAAAGAACGTTAAGAAAATAGTATAGAGAAAATTTTAAAAAGAAAAAAGAAAAAAAAATCTAACCTTTTTGGTAGATAGCCCTACACCATTAGTAGGAGTAAACACCTCTCCTATCCTCCATCCCACAATCAATGATGTCCAACCGCTTGAGATTGTGAAAATTCTGAACGTGGAAAGACGATACATACGTCTTACTAGCATTCTCATCACCATTGCCCGATCATTGCTTAACCTGTAGGTTCTTCTAATATTAGTGTTCCTAATTTTGCCTTGCCTGAAAATTCAGTTTCTTCAACTTGGAAAATCCTTCTAAAACCAGAACCTCCAAATTAGGAGAGAATGAAACCTACATTAGAAAAACAATATAATACATGACATAAATAATTGTAAATTATCGCTGTAATAAACCTTAAAATACGAAGTCTATATAATTCAGTAACTCCTAACTACTTTAATAAAATAATAATAATAATGTCCCTTTTAAATTTGTTTTTCCTTGTTATATTTATAACTTTTTTTTTATTTAGATTACAATAAACTTACAATGCTTTTTATTTTTATTTTAATATTAGTGTTAATATTTTTAAAATTAAAAATTGAATTGTAACTTTATTCTTGTTTTCAACTCCTTAATATTTTATTTATGATCCATGAGTGTTTTTAAAAACTAAATTATAAAATTATTAACTGTAGTGATTGTTTTAAAATTGAAATTAATTAGTCTCCTTATATGAAATAATATATATTTTACCCTTTTTTATATTTTCAAAAGTAAAATGTTATCTTAATCATATAACATTTGAACTTGATTTTCCCAAATGTTATTTAATTCTAAATATAACATTATTATTTGAATTAAATTTTCACTTATTCTCTTTTCCAATCTAATATAAAGATTTCACTAGCACCTAATATTTTTTCTTTCTATACTATAATAATAACTACCATTTTTTTACCTTTTTAAAGATATTATCTATATTAATACATTTATCCTTTTAACATTGATTTTTCACTTTAAAATTTTATTTTTTTCAACTTGTTTGTAATTTACGTATTATTCATAATTGTTTATTATTTAAAATTAATTTAATAAAATTATTATTGCAAGATTAATGTCCTCTTTCACTTTTTTTTAATATTTTCATGGTAAATGTCTCTAAATATTTCAAGTGGCATAAGAAAACAAACAAATATAAGAAAAACTAACCTTTCTATCTAAGGGCTTCCAAAGAAGAATGATATGTAGCTCTTTAATATGCTCCAAAACCGTGAACTTTTGTGGGATAAACGTATATGGCATGTTGTCATTCTTGTCTCATAAAAGGAAAGCCTCACTTAGGTAGTTTATTTAACTTTAGAATTTCTATTTTTGGGAGGATTCCTCCATCATCTCAAGTCTCGATGATCAAACACATATTCTAGGACTTACAATCATACGCCATCTAACTCTTTCAAATTTTGGGAAGCTCAGATCAAATGAGATGATAAGATTATTAAATGTGGACAAATATATACGCCTTAATATTCGTAATTTGTCGTGAGAATTTGTGTTTGGGATGCCATATCATCTTCTTTAACATGGAAAACATCAACAGTGTTAACTTCCTGTGTTTGGGAATTGAACCCATAGAGACACATCATAATACATAACATCATTCGTCATAAATTTATAGGTAAAGATAAAATATTTGTCAAACATAATTCATTAACTCTCGAATATCTACATCTCATTCTTGTCATAGGTAGAGAACACGAGGTCATAAAACTTCTACAAATCAAATTAAAATGAATCATATTTCCCCCGTTGGTGGTCAAAGTTTTAGTCAAGTAAAGACAAACAATCATTCATTTATTTCATATATCATGTGACACTCCAAATCCGGGGGTCCCGTTGACAACCCGTCAACCTGCGGAATTCCTATGGATTTCGGGTGACCTGAGACCACATTGTTGTGTCCCATTTATCGGGATCCATATTTTTAAAAAAATCGAACAGTTTCCTTTGTTCAAAAAGCTCTACTCAACATACAACCTGTATAACAATATAATCATGACCCATCTAGGGTCTCAATATAAGTAATATTGACCCCACAAGGTCCATCTGTCCATATCCCTAATATACAACTATATCATAACTACCCGTGGACGCCGAGTTACTCGGCACCATCTCCAACATCCCTTTACCGGGATCCATTCATTCACATTTAAATCTAAAATATGAAAATAAAACACTTAATTACAACCCGTAAGAGTCCGATCACGGCCCTCTTACCATAATTACATACCCGACTATTTATATAATAGTCCCAAAAGAATTTAATTACAATTTTTTTTATACAAAATACTTTTTACAAAAGTAAGATCAAGGCCACACATTGGCCTCCTTCGTAATCACGGCTTCGTGGGAGCGACGTCTCCCTATACATTCCCTGTACCTGAAAAGGGGTCCCACGACGAGGTGAGCAATGCCCAGTTATAAATTTTTCCTACAAGGGTTACTCCCCTCCTAAAATGCACATGTAATGGCGTACATTAACCTCAATCACATTTCATACAATTTATGCAACATTATATGAAATGTTCCGTGTCATGCATGAGATGCGACCTCTCATGCTCACAACCTGAGTCTCAACCGACTCCCCCACACTTGCAATTGCTAAGTGTGGAAACCAATCATTGATATTTAACCCAATGACTTAAACCATTGGATAACCCTCCAATTTTTAATTTATCATTTCATGATTTTCTTTTCTTTTGTGGGCCACGGATTTTCGGGTTTTCACCGTAGGACGCCGTACGCCTTTCCAACATTTTCGCAAACTTATATCGCTGGGATTCATGTCTAACCGTGAATAGCATTTGGGTCTTTCACCCTCCGGGGGGATCTACCCCAACTTGCTCCATCCAAAACATGTAATTTATCATTTTGATCAATTTACACATCTGTGAGTCTCAACCTTAGACTTTGTCTCATTTTCCGAGCTCATGACCCATTCACTAACACCGGTGAATACTCAATACCATGCACCCACACCTAACTCGACGCGATGTAACCGTGCATATGAAATGCATGATGCCAATGCATTTTCCTTTATGTTACATGTATATGTGAGTGTTACATGAAACATTAATACACCATGGACAATTATAATTTTTACATATAATTTACATCCATGCTATGACGCCCCGAAACCTGGGGGTCTCGTTGACCACCGTCAATCTGCGGAAAACCTGTGTCTCATATCATGAGACCCATACATGTGTAAAATGGCCACGTCGGGCCCATACACCCATACTCACAAAAATATCATCAACTATATTACAATTGCTTCAAGAGTTAATTTCACTCTTATTCAAAACATATATCAAAATTAAGAATTCTAATACATGTTTTACAAAATATATATATCAAAGTCACATGTCAGCTTTCTTCTCAAAAGCTGCCCTAAAGGAGCGCCGGCCTCGAACACTCCCTCAGACCGAAAGCTGGGATCCCACGACGGGGTGAGCAATGCCCAGTAGTTGAATTCTCCTACAAGGGCTACTCCCCACCTAAAATGCACATGCAATGGCACACAACAATCACACCCATTCCATACGAATTACAATTTACACATGGAATGATTTTTTCATTATGCATGAGATGTTTCATGCCCATATCCCGAGTCACTCACCGACTCCCTCACATATACCTGTGTCAAGTGTGACAATCGTCACTGGAAATACCAATGACACCCATATACCGAGCCCTTGTCGGATCACCAACACCCAATGCAACTAGCCAATGGGTAACTAATCCCGGGTCAGTCCCGACTCCTATAACTCAATTCTAGGTTTAAGTGATAACCATGACCGTGTGTTTTCAAGAATGTAAATTTCTGATATCTCCAAGTCTTCTTACAATCTATATGTAAATTTCTACATTCCATCGGTCTCTTACACCCATATAGAAATTTCGGATATCTCCGCGGGTCTCTTATACTCATACAGAAATTTCGGATATCTCCACGGGTCTCTTACACCAAATTCCTGCTTTTCACCGAGGGGATTTGATGTTCCCTCTCCGACTTTTTGCCAATACACATTAATTCTATTTCTCTTATGTTTTAAACCATGAGACATTTATTGGATGTCGTCCAAAATATAACTCACCCCATATTCACCAAATTGGTGAACGATCGTACCGTGCACCCACACCCGACTCGACGCGATGTCACCATGCACATGAATGCAATGATGCCAATTCATATAATCAATTCTAATGATTCATACACAATTATATTTCATATAATTCAATCAATCATGTTAACAAATCAATTTAGCATGCATTAACATATCATTTTCCACACAATCCATACCATCCAACCTAAACAAATACACATGGACAATTTCAGTCCAACAAGCAAATTCGGACTGTTCTTCATAGTCCCAAGACAGTATGTGGGCTGTCCGTGGACAACCCCCTCATCAAGCATCAACTCCACTTCTTTGGAAGCGAAATCCATAGCCATTTCTGGCCTCACAACACCTAAAACCATTATCGTGCCTCTTTAAACAAAGAATATCCAAGTAGGAGAAGACCCCTACCTCCCTGAGTTTGTCAAAACTCCACTATACCGATACCCACGAGTAGCTCTTACAGTGGGGACCAACTTTGCTTCTTGCCTCGCCGAAGTTTGCTGGACTGATCACCGAGAAATCTAGAAAAAAGGTAGAGATTCTCTCTCTAAAATCTCTCTTTTATCTCTCCTTTTCCCTTTTCTCTCTCTATTTTCCCTCCCTTTTCCCCCACTCAATCGGTTACCGAGTCAGTCATGAGAGTACCTCGCTACATTTCACCATACTATCGCTGCTCATTCGATTTACCTTATCCTTTTATCCATCTATTTTGGATTTCCATTCAATCCCATGATGTCACATGTCTCCTATGGCGCCACTTGAGCTCATTTGTTTGACTCATCCTATACTTGACACGTGGCACACAGTGAGCCACTCTCCTCATATCAAGTATCCCGCACCCCTCTCGGTGCCTCGAAAAACGTGAAATTCCGACTGTATCGAAATTCGTCGAAATTTTATGTGGTAGCTAGATTTCACGAAATGATTTCAACGATAAAGTCTGTTTCGTCATCCGAGATCTAGAAAAATTCCAGATTGTGATCGAAATTACCATTTTACCTTTTTTCATAAAATTAGAATTTTCTCGGGTTTTACATATGCAATCCATGTTAGTACATTAAATAGCATATATTAACATGATTTTTACACACAAAAGCATGTTATTTAATTGTGAAACCCTGGCAAATCCAAATTTTCGGAAATAGGTAAAACGAAAATTTCGGTAGAAAAAATCGAAATTCTTCTAGATCTCAGATGACGAAACGGACTCTTCCGTTGAAATCGTCTCGCGAAATCTAGTTACCACGTCGAATTTCGTCGAATTCCGAAATAGTCTGGATTTCACATTTTTCGAGGCGTGAGGTGTCGGATGACACATGGTGTAATTAGAGGATGTAACATGGCACCCCAAGAGAGTGACACTTGGCAAAGCCATGTGGTTCACTTGGAGGTGTGGCTCACAATGAGCCCACATGGGTGTGTGATGCAATAAAAAAAATAAAAGAAAAAGGATGGAAAATTAAGGGCCACACAAATGGCATGAGAAAGGGGGAGGAAGCTTCTCCTGACCATTCGGTCGAGTAGGCTCCAAAAAGGAAGAGAAAATGAGAAGAAAAGAATGAGAAGAAGAAATGACTTAAACGATACGGTAGGGTGCCAAAAGAAAGAAAAGCAAAAAAAGGAAAGAAACAAAGAAACAAAAAGAAAACCATTCGTGGGAAAGAAAAGAGTTCGTAGGAAAGGAAAGGTAAAAGGGAAAAGGAAAAAGGGAGGATTTCAGCGCCCGATCAATGTGGCTCGACGGCCCAAGTACTAAAGCGAGACACTCAAACAAGGATCTACACGTGACACCAAAAACTGAAAGCCGACAAACTCCATACGTATGAATTTTCTCCTACTCATTTATTTTTAAATTTCAGAAGTATATAATGGTATGAGTTGTTTCGAAAATGGGATTAAAGCCGCGCAAGGATGGTTTCAAGACGACGACTAAATTATGGGAATTTATGAGACTGCTTTTCGACAAATCGACCGGTTTTCGCTGGGTCGGCATCCGAACCTTGCCCGAGTGACCATTGAAAATGCATGGCTGACTTTGCTGTGGCCGTTTTCGAACCGCTCATGACGGCTTTGAGGTGGGTTTTGATTCCCGAGGTGCTGTCAGCCGCCTTCAACCCTATGATTGTGTTTTGCCATATAACTGGTCATCACTCACCCGAATTGAATGATTCAAATTTCTAGGTAAAATAGACTTATAGGAGAACATATCTCCTTGAAATAGGTATATCCAAATTCGAACCCTTCGGACTTAGAAATTCACCCAAAGTGCAGCAGCACACTATGTGGTGCATCAAGAAATTCCCGGGTGGGACACAATTGTCATTTTTCTGATTGTTGGCCTCCAACTTCGGACGTCCATAACTTCTTTGTCCGAACTCCATTTCGGGTGTTCTTAGACTCTATGGAAAGCCCATTGAGTCAAGATTCTAGCCATGTTCATGTGGAGGACAGTGGGTGAACATAACTCTGCTGAAATCTAAGTTTTCCAAGGTCGTGGTCTGGCTAAGAATGGCTAGTGGCTGATTTCATCATGTGTGACCTCCAACCTCGAATCGACCATAACTTTTCGGTCTCGAATCGTTTCTCGCGTTTCGACTCTATGAAAAGCCCATTGAGTCAAGATTCCAGCCATGTGCCTGTGGAGGGCAATGGATGTTGAGGCTGTCTGGCTAGGGCTGGTTGGTTAGGGCTGGTCTGCTAGTATCGGCCGGTAGGGCTGGCTAATATGTGCACCTCCAACTCGATAATATAACTTCTTCTGCTCGAACTCGTTTCTGGTGTTTTCGACTCTTGGAAGCCCATTGAGTCAAGATTTGGTGCCATGTGCCCGCGAGGGTAGTAGGTGATCATAACCTTGCTGAAAACCTATGTTTTACACCAAATGTGCAGGTTGCTTGGCTGTGTCGATGTAAATAGTTGGGTTTTGACATGACCATTGTACGGCATGTCAGAAGTTATTGTATCAGTAGAAATCGGAGGCTGAGTTAGCCTAAGGAAAGTTGTACGACATTATTCGCTTAGTCACACGACGATGCATACAATGAACCTTAATCGGTGTACGCCATGGCTGACCTGACAGATCCCGTGGTCGGATGGGTCCAAGATCAGAACTTGTCAGGTGTGTTGGGCGGCTTGGTGTGAATAACATGTCAGGTGAGAATAACATGTTGATATATGTTAAATGATGTATTAGGCATGGGTAGAGCATGGAGGTAAATTATATGTATCAATTATAATTATCCATGGTGTATTAACGCTCACGTATCGGCCAAGATCATACATGTAACATTTATAACACAGCCAAGATTAAGATTGCATTATGCATAAAGGATATCACATTGTCGGGTGTGTGCATGGGTATATCATCCATCATCGTTGATGAATGGGCAGTGAGTTAGCACTTCTGATGACGCTTCAATCACCGTCTCACTCGCTTAAAACATAAAAAGTGAAATATAATTAATATGTGTTGGGTGGAACAAGAAGGGGGTCGTTAATCCCCTCAGTGAAAAGTTCGAACATCGTGTAAGAGACCAATGGTGTGGATCCGAAAGTTATGTATCGTGTAAGAGACCGTAAGTCGAAGCTTCAAAGGTTCAAAGAAAACACACTACATGGGTGATTACACTCGAAAGGTGCTGATGTGGTCGGGATTAGCTGCCCATCGACACTCTGCATCGTACCGCAGCCGACAAGGCCTCACAGGCCACGGTGACACTAACGACGGCTATCACACTTGGCATGCAGTACGCGCGACCTACGATACGAGTCGCAAGATGGCGAGTCTCATCTCACGACGATAATAAACATTGTATAATGTCACATAAATTGTATGAAATGCGACGATGTTTATATATGTCATCAGACAAGATATTTAAAGGGAGTAACCCTTGTAGAAGAATTTTTCTACTGGGCTTTGCTCACCTCGTGTGGGGAACTATTTTTCAGGTACGCAGGGGGAGGTAACTAGCATGAGCTCAGCTTTTGAAATGGGGCCTGATCGTAGCCTATTGTTATTTTGCAACATTTCGATAAATGTCCAAATTTTTGAAAAGGATTGTAGTGACTGTCGATTAAATAGTCTATCATATATTTTTGCATTTGTGAATTAACATTTAATAATGGGTCTCAATACATGAGACAAATGAGTGTGATATTGGGACACCCGATATCCACAAGTTTCCGCAGGTTGACGGGTTGTCAACGGGACCCCCGGGATCGGGATTTCACATTAATATTTTACAACAATAACACACAAATGGCCCAAATCTCGGACCCACATAAAAACAGCACCTCTGGTCTCTCACTCTGGCTCTGTCACCGACCATCGACACACACACCACAAAACCCGACACCCCGGGCCTCTGGATCAAAATCAACCCGAACCCATCCGAACCGCCTCAAAACAACTCCGAAAAAGTTCAAATTTGATCATTCGAAAATAGTCCTAAAATTCAGTCGATCAAAGTCCTAAATTTAACCCGAATTGTCCGAAACAACTAAAAATTCTAAAATTATACACTCACCCGTACTCGTGGACTGAATTTACTACTTCATGGCTCTAAGAAAACCCAAGCCATTAAATGGCTTTTAGGTTAGAAAGAACCCAAATAGGAAAATTCTCTACCTTGTGGAATTTGACGAAACTCCAAGATTTTGATACTCACGCGTAGCTCTTGATGCATGGACCAACTTTGCCTTTTACTCCGACAAAAACCTACGATATGATTTTCGTAGATCTTAGAGAGAAGCGAAAAGAAAAAAAGTAAAAATATCTTCTTTCTTCACGCTCTAACTCTCCCTTAGTATCCTCCACCTTTTGACTTTCATTAATTTTATTTTCGTTTTTTTTTCTTATTATTATTATTATATTATTATTTGAATATATGGCTCATATTGCCTCATTCGATCCGTTTCTACCCCAAAACACTTATTTCTTTGGGCTTCCAATTTATTTTAAAACGAACTTACCAAGTTATTTCGACTTTCAGATTTTTGTAAAAATCTCGTCCCCGGGTTACCGACAACTTATCACCCGTAAAATCGTAAAATATTCCGCTTGTCCTCGCACTGGTTTAAACTTTTCCGATCACTAGATTTCACAAGACAAATTTAACGGTGAAGTCCATTTCGTCATCCAAGATCTAGAAAAATTTCGATTTTTCGACAAAAATTACCGTTTTATCCTTTTTCGAAAATTCGAATTTTTTAGGGCTTCACATATCATAACTATTTTTCACATACGACCATTTCTTATTTCATATTAAATCATAAACATACTTTAACAAATTCATTTTTTAAATCTATTTTTATTAAAAAAAATATATAGTTTTAGGAGCGATTTTTAATTTAGTTCATTACTTTCCCTTCAAAATATTATTTCAATTTTTTTGGGAAGATTTGAAAACATAAGAACTTTTTAAAGTCTCTTATTCAACTTGGGTTTTTTAATCAAAATGTTAATCTACCTCCTTTCCCTCCATTATTAAATTAAAATAATATTAATTTAATCAAAATATTTTTTTGATCATATTTATCTTTATATGTTTTTTTTACACTTATTCATTTTGTAGTACATCATTGTAGTACTATGTCCCTCCCTTACCATTTAAGTCAAGCCTCAAAGACATCTTTATCTTTATATATTAGCTATTGTGTTATCATGTTTTTTTCCTTTATATGAAATTTTCATTTTTTTGTTAATACTTGTTCATTTTTATTATAAGTTGAATCATGGAAGGGGAGGGGTTCAAATCCCAATAGTGACAGTTTACTATATTTATACCTTTCAAAAAGTGATTAACTTTAAAAAAAAAAATTTATTTTAACTGATTTTTTATACCTTTGCTCATATTTTCTATTAATTAAATCATTCATATATTTATACATTGCTTATTATGTTCATATTTTTAAAGTTTTATCTCAAATTTTCATATTTTTTATTTAGTTTTATTAATACATTCAGAAATATGGATATTTTCATCAATATTTTAATAAAATAGAATCATTAAAAAAATTTCTTTATAGCAAAGGTATACTATTTTATTTAATTAGATAAATAAATATATAAAGTTAATTATTAAAGGAATAAGATAGTGTATTTTTGTTTAAAAGATAGTGTATTTATTGATGTCAAAAAGATCATGTATTTATTACGCTACGGCCTATAATGAAATAATATAAAAAACAAAAACATATAAATAAATAAAATGACCATTGGTTTTATCTTCAATTTACATAAAAAAAAATTATCCAATCCAATTTTATTTGATTTTTTTTTTCTTGTAAATCATTTTTGAATTTTTCGATAGAACTTATAAAATTATTAATATTTTAAGGTTGTTTATTCAACCTAAACATTACATATCCACAAATAAAATAATATAGTAAATCTTCTTCTAACTATTTATTATCTCCTTTATAACACATGTATAAAGTGGAATTTAGAATTGAATGTTGGAAGCAACCTAATGTTTCAATTATAACATAAAGGAAATAAAGATGGATAGGACAAAGCAAAAGAGAGTATCAAAAAAATATATATTATTTAAGGAGTTATGATAAATTTTATATCTTAATTACTTTATTAATTAAATTTTATTTTATTAAATGTAAAGATAAAAGACTTATAGCACAAACTTATATTTAAAATCTTCTACTTTTTTTTTTTTTTTGTGAAAAATAAAATATCACCTAATAAAGAAATACTTTATAAATAAAAATAAAAAATTTAAAGGTAATTAATTTCCTAAAGATATTATTCATAAATCCTATATATAACAAATTTATATGAAAATACCGGAGAAAACAAGCTAAGGGGTGATGCAATTTAATTAAAATATATATAAAAATTTAAATCATTTTATTTTAAGCTATTCTTACCATTTGAGAAGGTAGAAAATGCCGATTGTGATATTTTTATTATTACTTATTGTTTTTAAATTTAAAAGTTTGTTTAATTAGATTCATTCCTTTTAAAATTCCTTTATTAACCATTGTATCATGTAAAATTAAAATTAAAATTAATTTAGTATTTTTATTTTTATTTACAAATATAACATTTAAATAATATTTCATATTTTTATGAAATTTTTTTGTTTAATATAAAAATTGTGAAACGGAAAATCAAGATTTTGGATAAAGGGTGGAATAGAAATTCAGGTTGAAAATCGAGAATTTTTAGATACGGATAGCCAGCTTGAATCTTTTCATTGAAATCGATCTCGTGAAATTTATTCTCGCGTCGAATTTGATTAGATTAAATTGGTCGAGATTTTCACGTTTTTCGAGGCATGGGGTGTCAGATGACACATGGCTAGGTTGGGGGATGCCACGTAGGCGTGAAGTGTGACAACTTGGCGTAAAAAGGAGTGGGCAATTAAGCCCGTGTGTGGAATGGACATAAGCTCCACATTAGGCATATGAAATGATCATAAAGTGAAATTATGAAATAAAAGAAAATCGTATTGAAAAGGGAGAGCCACGTCTTGTTGAGGAAATGAGGGAGGCAATTTCCTCCATTGGCCGGATGGGTGATTAGTAAAAGGGAGAGAGAAAATATGGCGAGAAAATGCAAAGAAAAGAAAAGATAGAAATAGAAAATGAGAAGAAAATGAGAAAAGAGGAAAGAAAAGCAAAAAGGAAAGGAAAGAAGGAAAAAGAAAGGAGAGAATCCGTAGAAGAAAAAGAGAAGGAAAAGGAGAAGGAGGAAAGGAAAAGGAGGATTTCCTGGGTTTCGGAGGTCGACGCGTTGGTTCAGTCTCAAGAAAGTTGGTGCGATTAGGATCTACGATGTGGACACCCAGTTGTTTGATAAACTCAAAGAGATGAGATATTCTTATAGTTTTACTTTGCTTTAAAGGCTTTATAATGGTAGGGGGTTGCTTATGGGAGGCCATGGTGACCGTATGAGTGGATTCAGTATGGGACTAAGGGGTATGGATTTCATGACCGGTTGCATGGTTGTGGGAGTTAGGGTTTATTAGAAGCTAGGTTTCTAGATGTTGTGATTTGTTAATGAGATGACATGAATTTGATTGGAACCAATATGGTTCATGTTTGTGAAGGAGGCGTGAGGTACCACATTGAATAGTTCCAAGTTGAGGCCTTGTTATTATCATTTGCTTGAATAACATCTTGCAGTGTGGAAATGTGATATTGATGCATGCTTTTTAATGTATTAATATAGTTTGCGTGGGGTAGATTATATGTATGAATTATAATTTGTCATGGTATGCCAAATATTTCATGTAGTGCTCATTCGCCCGTGTAACATGAGGAAAATGCATTGACATCATGCATTTCATATGCAGTCTGTCGCGTCGGTCGGTGTGGGTGCGGGGTAGGATTTATTCATCGGTGTTGGTGAGTGGGTCGTGAGCTGGGAAGCGTGGATAAAGTCCGAGAATTGGGATTCACGGTGTGTAGAAATGATCAAAATGATAAATTACATGTTTTGGGTGAGTGAGACAGGGTGAATCCACACAGGGGTGAAAGTCACACCCAGTTTATTCACGGTTAGACATGAATCCAGACGATGCAAGTTCGTGAAAATGTTGAAAAGGCGTCTGGCGTCCTACGGTGTAAGCCGAGAATCCGTTACACAAGGCAGCCAAGGAAAGAATCAATCGGGTTTTGATAAATAAAATTGGAGGGTGTCCAATGGTTTAGTCATAGTGTGTGACGAGGTTTTAGTCCGCGCTTGGCATTCAAGTGAGAGTCGGTTGGGACTTAGGTGGCAGGCATGAGGGTTCAAATCTCATGCATGTTATAGACATTTCATATAGAGAATAATTGTATGGAATGTGATTACGATTGTTTATATATGCCATTGCGTATGCATTTTTAGTGGGAGTAACCCGCTTGTAGGAGAATTTTCACGGGCTTTGCTCACCCGTCGTGGGACCTTCGGTACATGGACTATCCGGGGAGGCGACCTTTCATTAGGGATAGCTTTGAGAAGAAAGCCGAAATGTGGCTTAGAAAATTTTTGTACTTATGCATAAATCTTTTTGTAAAGCAGGCATGTAAACTATGGTGCTGGTTGATTAATATTATTTTGAGTATTGGCTTATGGAAACCCAGGCATTGTACTCAGTTATGCGTCTCGTGATACGAGATGTATAGATTTCCTTGAGGTTATTGGTGAGTCAGCAGACACCTTAGGATTTGGGCGTCACAAAAATAGTATGAGAAAGTTTTAAAAAAATAATGGAAGAAAACTAACCTTTTCACCAAAGAGCACTTCATCTCCTTCCCCACAACGGCAGATAGATAAACATTTGAGGTTCTGAAAACTCATAGGCATGGAAGAAGAGAAAAGGCCTCTTGTGTGGTCATTCTCCTCATTGTTGCATATAATGTGCCAATTCTTTGGGTCCACAACTCAAAAATTTAACTTTTTGGAAGGATCTCAGTATGTCTGCATCATGAAGATCAAATACATGTTTTAGACTCTTACACCAACTCACCTTTATCTCTTTCAAATTCTTGAAGCTTTGGATCAAATAACATGGGATGATATTGAGTAGGCTATGACACGTTTCCACTCTTAGGATTCGTAAATTGGAGAATGAATCGCGTGGAAGTCGATGATGACATATCTCCTTCAATTCATCGAGGTTCAAGAGTTCCAAATTCTCCAAATTAGAGAATAAAACCTGTAATATCACATATGACGACATCATCAATTGAAAAGTTGTAATAAATATAAACATATTCCTTTCTTGTAATGTAACTCATCAATTTCTAAACTATTGACATTAGTTATATTTTAAAAATGTCTAAATGTCTAAAAATTAACCAAAAAATAATAAGTTATTAATAGAATTTATTGACTTCTCTTGAAATAAAATGAGTTATTTAAATAACGAAATTTTTATTTTATTTTCAGAGCATAACTGTTTTGTTTAAAGGTATGATAATTTGACATTGTTTTTTGGTTGGTGTGTTTGTCAAAACTTATAAAATGTTATTAATATTTTCAAGGTTTTTATTCAACCTATACTTTTTTTTTCAAATATTCACAAAAAATAATATAATAAATTTTATTTTTCTTTAATATTATTAACTTTTTAACACGTATATAGTGGAATTTAAAATTGAAAGTGGAGATAATCTAGTTTTTCAATTAAAACTGAAAGGAGATAGAGATAGGAAAGAAATGATGAATAGAAAAAAAATAAAAATAGGATAAAGGATGATGAGTGGTAAAATTTGGAGAATTGACTAGGGATGAATTTGGAGAATTTGGTCCTTCCACATATTGACATATTCTTAAAAAAAAAATAAAAAAAATACACATATTCTTTTTTTTTTTTTAAAGAAAGAGAGAGATAAGAAAATTTTTGATAAAAAAATTTCTAAAAATTGATAGTTAAATATGTGAAAGGATATGATTAATTTTTATTTGTTAACATAAAGTAAAATTTATTTTATTCAATATAAAAGATAAAAGGTAAATAGTAAATGACTTATCATTCAAACATGTTTATCATCTTTCACTTCACATTTTATTTTGTGGAAGTAACATACTATGCAAATATTTTATAAAAGCAAAATAAATATAAGTAAACAATTTAACGATAACTAATTGACCTAAATATATTATTTGTAAAAATTTATATAAAAAATTTACGTAAAAATATTGAATTAAACATACTCAGAGATGATGGAATTATAAACATCTATTCAATTTGTTTCTTCACGGTATTTTGTTCCTTCACAAATTCGTTCTCATCGGGACTCGAACCCCCTTAACCTCCTCTCATCCCTATGTTAGCTTGAGCTCTTAGCCACTTGACCTTGGTCTTATTGGCTAGTGCTTATTGTTTTTAAGATTAAAATTTTGATTTAGATTCATTCTTTTTCCAATTCCTTTATAATTTAAGTATTATTAACCATTTTTCATTTAAAAGAAAGTATTATTAACCATTTTATTACTTAATTAAAGTTATAAATTACTTTTATTATATTTATTATTATTATTCATGAGTATAATATTTAAATAATATTTCAAATTTTCCATGGAATATTTTCATAATATTTCACTAAATATGTAAGGAGAAACTAAAGAATATTTGAAAACTAACCTCTTAGGAAGTGCATCACGTCTTGATTTGAAATATTAACATTTTCTTGATCTTTGTCTTCCTTTCCGGGACAAAAGATGGATGAACGTTTGACAAACTTGAAAGGAGAGAAACAAGATAAACAACCTCTTGAGCTCTCATTCTTCTCATTGTCACATATACTAATACCCTTTGGCTCAACTAGGTTTCCTAATAACTGAGACATAGGCTTGAGAGGATCTCAAAATGATCTGCATCATCATATCCTTGAACATCAATTACATGTCTTAGATTATCACACCAATTCACCTCTATCTCTTTCAAATTCTTGAAGCTTTGGATCAAGCATTGCGGGATAAGACTGAGTAGGTATCGACAATTGTACACTCTTAGGATTAGTAAATTGGAGAAATAATCAAGTGGAAGTTGATGGTGCCATATCTCCTTGATTTTAGGAAGACAAGAGAATTTCAATATCTCCAAATTGGAGAATAATACCTATAAAATAGTACATCATATCATCAATTGAAAAGTTAGCAAAAATGTAAACATATTCCCTTTGGTAAATGTAATTTATCAATTCCAAGAGGTTGACATCATTACTTCATTTATGTTTTAAAAATCATGTAAACAACTTCGAAAATTCCTTGAAAGAATTAACAATTAAGTTGCAAATATAAATTTTATAGACTACTTGAATAAAATGTACTATTTCTAATGACCATGGATTATATAGATTCTTATGGCATAAGTTATTTTTAGATAATCATTGGATTATTTTCAGCATTAACCACCTATTTCATATGCCATAAAAATCATGTGAAGATAGAGAATTAGAAAAAAATTTATTTGTAGAAATTTATTAACAACCATAATCTATTTAATAACAAGAGTTTTTTATTTTAAAATATGAAAAATAAAATTTAAATCTAAATTTTGTTTATTTATATCCTAAAATAATTTTTTTTTTAAATCTCTTTACTTTCATTTTAATAGCACTTCTAGCCTTGGATATCCCTAACCATAACACGAACCTTGAGAATTAAGAAAATAAATTCGTGTTATAAATAAAATAAATAAATTTGAAGTTTTAGGTTTTATAAAAAATGAATTTTAATTTTAAAATTAAAAATAATAATTATCAAGCTTATAAAGGAAATTTTGAATTAAATTGCAAAATCTTATTTACATTCTAATTAAAATTTATTATTTAATTAAATAAGAATTAGAATTTAAGTTTAGCATATTACATCCAATTATTGGTTTCTCAAATACAAATTTGATTTATGAATTAAAAATAATTAGTTAAAAAATCAATAATCTAAAAATTTTATAATTTAAATACATTTCTAAAATGCGCCAATGAAAATAAGAATCATTTTTTTTAATATTCATAATTGAAATTCCTTTTACTAAAATTCTTGGTTCAAAATTGTCATATTAAAGTTAATAACTTAAAATTTCTAAAAATCCAAATTCAATTCTACTAAATCAAAATTAAAATTCACAAAATCAAATTAATTATTTAATTAAAATTAAATTTTAATTGAGATTTAGAAGAATTAAATTTGGTTTTAGAAAAGACTGATTATCAACTTTAAAATGACAAAAATTTGAAATCAAGAGTAAAAAAAAAAGGTACAATTTTGAATATTAAAAAATGAAGTCTTTAATTTTCTAATAAAACACAGAAAATATTTAAGTACAAATTTGAATTATTGATTTTTCCCTTTCAAAAAAAATTCATGTTTTAACTGAGATTTATTTTTTTATTCATAAAATCAAGTTTATCTTTCAAAAACTTTAATAATTAAATTTACAATTCATTTAAACTTAAAATTTGCTTTTTATTTAAATAAATAAATAATTTTTTAATTTAAATATAAATTCAGATTTTATAAAATTTTAATTCAATTTTTAAAACATTAATTATTATTTTAATTTTATTAAAATTCATTATTCAGATATGTTTTGATCATAACAAATTTATTTTCAATTCTCAGTGCGTGTCTGTTAAGGATATCTAAGAATAAAGTCTTTATAAAATGATATATACAAAACAATTGGTTTAGATATAAATATAAAAATGGTTTAAATTATAAGATTTAATTATTTAATATATTGTTAAAGATTATACTTTTGTTTGACGATAAAGTTCTTTACTAAATATACATGTTTTTCTTTTTGAATTTTCCTGAGCGAGGGTTATGCTTATTTTAACTTATATATATGTTTCAAACGTTATACCTATTGTTGACGACCTGTAATAGTGTGTCATAATATTTATATTCACTAAAAAAATTACTCAATATTCATGTTTATATATATATATTGTTTTATATGTTTTAATGTTTTGATATTCCTTTTTCAGTAATATTTTTTTCTTAATATTTTTGTAAGATAATTACAAAACTTTTATTTATAAACAAGCAAGTAAATGAACAATAGGGTTACTATCCATTTCCATCTAAATCTATTAGATGAGTTTTTCTTTACTATCTTTTCTTATAAAACATTATAATATCCAAAGTTTAAATTCAAATAGGACAACTTTTCTGATACTAAAGGTAATATTTGAGTAAAAAAGATGATGTACTATCTTTGTATCTTTAATGTTCTTCTTTTCAGTTGGATTTTGAAAACATATATATAGGCCTGGCCCAAATCCTTGTTTTTGCATTGATTTGACCCATTAAAAAAGTGATGTAAAAAAGTAAAAATCTATGAAAATTAGCTTAATTAAAGTTTGAACATACGGTAGTTAGCTGGCATATTATTCTCAGGATTACCAAGACACATTGCTTGGATGTTGTTTCCATCTTAAAATTTATTAACCAAAATTCATAAATTTTGAGCTGATCAACGAAGTTCAGAATCTTAATTTAGAATAAGTAGCGCAAGTTGATCAGAACATAGCCATCTTCATTATTTAATTTTATCTCATTTAAATCTGCAGCATTGTCATTTCTTCAGTTGGAAGGTCTCTACCCATGGAAAATGAAAGAAAATTTTCTAATCAAAAACATTCACTTCCAGGCCAATGTTTTAGGTTATCAAAAGACCTTTGTTTGGAATTGGGCCACACGCCTTCCCAATCCCATAACGGCCAGTCTTGATTGTCCCTCATTATTTGAAGTTCTATCCCTAGAAGTAGGCTTTTATCACCACCTTTGAGATGCTGGTCTTGATTTTTCATATGTTTATTGATCGATCGAAGCGCCTATCAAATATTATAAGCATTAAGTGTGATCAAACATGTCTTTGCTTTTGGTACCAGCCTGGCGTTTGGTATTTTTACCTCAATGGGTCCTCAAGCGATGCGGATTATTCAATTCAGGCAAACAAGCATTCTCTCCATATGCAAACTTCTTAGGCTGTCCATTCGAAAACTAGATTTCATGAACAAACATTCTAATCGAGACAAGCATGATAAGATATCATTGGATCATTTAAACTCATCGCGATAGTTCAAATCCATGACCTTAGATTGTTAATTATTGTGTCATTTCTCTGGCGGTTGTTGGATGTTGGAACCTAATACTAAGAACGCCCAGTTTCTTTAGCTCTCGATTATAGTCACCTTCTCCCCGACTTGCACCTATCTAGACATAATGTTCGAAGATTTGAGAGGGATTGAAGCATTGAAGGTAGTGTTGGGAAATGCATTCCAAACAAGGCTAAAACTTTGAGTTGGTTCATCCCTTCAAAGAAAGTGTTTGGGATAGTATTCAAGAAAACACCACTATCGCAATATAAAATTGAAGTTTCGGACATACCGGCTGGGAGAAACTGGTGCAGCTTTGCAATATAAAGGGACAATTTGGATCCATCTTGATCTACGTCGATCTTCATCACGTGAGCATCTTCTGTACTCATCGATAGGATCCTCGGATCTGATAATTCTAGCAACATCACAATTAAGATCGCCCATCCGAACACTCTTATGATCACCACCATCCATGAAAAGCAACCTTGGGCTCCCTACTCCAGCGAGTCTCGAGTCATCTTGATGCCCGTCAAGTAACAAGCTTGAAACTTTGGGGTTTCACTAAATAACTGGTTTATTATAACTCCCTCGATGAATCGTCACGGTCAAAGAAATTCAAACCCGATAGCATACCTTAACATTTGATCCATTGAAATATCACCATATGCTTTCGAAACAACCACAAAGTAAGAATAAGGATTTGACTTCATCGCCTTTCAAATGATTGTAGCTCCGCTCAGGACATGGTATACCTTTTCCTCTATTCTCTTATATTGTTTGGTCACTACAATTCCTCAGTTCGTCCAAGGCATTCTTCCATACAGCAACTGTTTCATCTTTCAATGCCTTTGCAATCGTTACAATTGCAATGGGTAGACCCCCACATTCATCAAGTACCTTAATCGCTATGGGTCGCAATTGGTCCCCCTCCACAGAATCACCTGCTATCTTCTTGAGTAAACGCCATGCTTCTACTCCTTGTAAATGTTGAATTTGAAAACACGCCTACCTTATGTCTTTGTGTAATAGGTTTGCATCTCTGAGGCTTAACACTAGTTTGCATATGATGTGATCATCTTTTGAAAGGAATTCCGACTTTCTCGACTTAATTTCCTTCAAATGTCTCATCCAAGATAATAAGGATCTTCTCTTTCTTTTGTTCCTTCTCTTTTCTACGGTTCCTTCTCTTTCGGCCAGTCTAGCGGTTCATCTGCTCTTGTAGATTCATCCTTCCCCTTAAATTGGAAGCTAACATGTCCAGCTGTTTTGCTGAATTTTGGCGTCCTTCTTCGTCTTTTTCGAGTCTCGAGTCCGGGATACATCTATAAAGATATACGTAGTGAACAAGTGCATTTGTAGCTTGTTGAGCTACTTGTTTGACGAGCATGGTTTGCCCGGACAGCCATCACGAGCCGATCATCTTCGTCTTATCATCTCTCGAGGCATCCGTAATGCCGTTCAGGGTGGAATCTCTTGGTGAAAACATTCCTTATCCTTTAAGCGTTGCACTTTCAGTGGTGGGGCGGTTCCATCGAGTGCGAGTCTGTTTGGATCCACCAGCCTTTCGCCTTCTTGTACATGCTTCTACTTGCCCAGTGATAGCGTGAAGGATGAGATTAGGACACCACCCATTCAAGCGGCTCATGTTTTGATCATCGGAGTCATCAATGCCTCTGCACTCCCACGGCGATCGATCGGCCCGATTCGGCCCGGTCTTGAGCAGTGAAGTCACGATTTCATCCTTTTCTCTTGGCTTCATCAGCGATTTGTTTGCTGATCATCATCAGTCTCTCGGCGTGCGAACTTCGTTCGGTTTTGAAACATGTTGCGATAACGAGATAGCAGAAGTGTCAATAGAGGCAACCCAAGTACTCTGAAACTTTCCCGACACTTGTGATAACGATCTACGCCATTTCGGTCTCTGTTGCCTTGGTTGGGAAACAATTGGGAGATGCGAAAAAGTCACCAACAATTGATGCGGTGTGACCAAAGCGAGCAGGATGGTTTTTTTTTTTTTTTTTGGAAGGAATAGAAGAGGAGAGAAATAGAGAAACAACAAAGGGAAAAGCTTATAATTTGATGGGTGTGACCCGATAAAGGGGCGAGCTGGTGGGGTTTTTTATTTTTATTTTTTGGGAATTTGGGACGCATTGGAAAACGAGGAAGGGAAATGAGAAACAACGGTGGGAAAAGCTTATAATTTGATGCAATCGACCAAAAGCGAGAGCAGGTGGGATTTTTTTTTTTTTTTGGAATTTGGTTTTGTTGAAAACGAAGGAAAGGAAGCAAAGCGGCCAATAGGAAGAAACTAAAGAAGAGAGCTCAAAGAAATGGATAGGAAAGTATTTGAGTTGAGTCGGGCTGTGAGGGTTGGCTTCAGTAGGTGGGACGCGTCGGAGGAATCGATGTTTCGGTGAGATTTAAGTCCTTCAGTCTTTTGAGAAGAAAAAAAAGCGGAATTGTTATATTCTTACTCCATTTACTTTATTACAACAAAAATCAACTTTGTAAGAAATCGAGATTCCTCTTAAAAAATAACTAAAAATCACTTTCTTACCAAGATAGACGATTTTTAATCTAGCTGATGCCGCGCGATGGTGAGTAGACTTTCTTGGATTTCTAATCCTGGGCTTTGGGAGATCAGTGGGTAGGAATGAGCAATAGAGAAAGATGAAGAGATAAGGATAGGAAGAGATGAAGGGAATGAATGGGTACTCACCCATTCGTGCCACCAATAAATCTTATCTAATTACCTGCTGGCAAATCTGTCTTTCTCAATGTACTATCTTTATTCTTTCAATCAAAGGCCTTTGTTGAGGCGGTCGATTCGAGGGTGGAGAGTGGAGTTGTTATGTTTTGTTTGATATAATATAGCTAGGCTTGGTACCTAGCTTTCTGACCACCACCTATTCTCTATGCGCCCCATGGGAACTGTATGATTGGGAATGCGCAATAAGACCCATTTGTTATACTCATTGATTATTTTAATCATTTAATATCTTTTTTCTAACACAACTTTAAAAATAAGTAAAAAATTATTGAAAACATCATCACAAAAAATTATCAATATATTTTTTATTTATATTTCAACTTTCTCTCTCCTCTTAGAGGGATCTCCGATCCATTAATTTATCATGACCAACCTTTTGAATGTATATAATACATTGATGTGGGCCCGGATGGTTGTCAAGCCCATAAATAATAGGGGAGCTCAACTACTCAAAAGATATAGGTGTTCCATAAAATTATCTTAAAACGGAAATGACCCATAAAAATTCTTCAAACTCATTGGGCAAAAGTTGAGTATTTTCTTGTATTATATATATATATATATATATATATATATATATATATATATATATATATATAAAAGTAAATCGAACATTATAATTTAATAAGGGTTTGACAAAACATTTTTTTTTAAGGAAAATGAAATATTCATCTTCTAACTTTAATCATTTTTCTTTTTTATCTTACTTTTTATAGATTTTTTTAGAAATAAATAACAATCAATAATTTTGGATATATTCCAGATATGTTTTTCTATATAATGTAAATTGATATGTTTTTTATTTAATAAAATTTGTATTTTGTAATAAGTTTATTGGGTCTTTTAATTGTTATCAATTGTTTTGGGCTTAATAAATACGGGTATCAGATCTACTTTAATTGACAATGAAACTATCGAATTTGTTTTTCTATATTTTATGTGTTTTGTTTGTTTTTATTGACATGAATTGCAATTTAAAATAAATTTTGGATTTCATCATGGAATTTTGGCTTCTTATTAAATCATGAAATCCAAGTCTATGCAATTTATTTTAATTATAGAATTTTGTTTTATTGACGTGAATGATATGGTTTTTCATATTTCAATCATGTTTTTTTTTTAATTTCTTTATTTGATTGACGCTAATGTCAACCACGAAATTTGGATCGATGGGTTTCCTAAATCCATTTATTACATTATCGTTCCAGGAAGATGCGTTTTCTTTTTTGGGTTTTTTTTTTTTTTTTTTTTTGGGAAAACCAAATGAGAATAAATTTATTTTTAATAATTATTCATTTGTTTTATTGATTATTGGGATGTTTTTGGGAAATAAATATAATGAAATATCCATCAATTTTATTTATTAATCTCTATTTTTTAGATTATTCATGGGATATTTTTTTTACGACAAATTTTATGTTTTCCCTAGTTTTACTATACTATATCATTAAGTATAAAAATTGTTTTTGGAACAACATTTAATTTTGTACCCAATTTTACAAATTATGGTTGTCTGCTTTATATGAAAAGCCCATTACTGTCGCGTGAAAATGACAAAAATTTACTTGGTTAAATACCATATATTATTTTCTCCCGATGCACTTATATATTTTGCTAATTCTCATAACTGAAGCAGTTGTAATGACATCAGATGTATTGTGTTATCTTCGTAGAAGCTGAAGATGAGTGCATTTACTTAAATGAGTCAAAATCACAGTGCTGGATATGCGGATTCGAGTACATCTTTCAAATCCATACAAATCTGATCACAAATTAACAAATACATAAGTGATAATCTAACAAATTTATTCATAAGTCATTACTTGCTTCAACATTCAATAAATTGACTATATAAGATTTGAATGTGTCAATCAAAGGACATTGATATAAGGGGAGTATAAATAGATGTTAGTTTATTGCACTATTTTTCCTTTTGTGCAGGTTTTGCCATTGAGTTTTACTGGCAAGGTTTTAACGAAGCAGTCTTAACAAATTTTCTTAAATTCCATAATGGTCATTCAAGATGAAATGTCATAAGGAAATATATTAATGACAATAAATTTATAAAAAGAATGTTAGTCACATTTATAAAGTAAATACTAGTTATATTGAATATCGAGTTACATGTAGATTTGGGTTCCCAAACATTTATAAATAGTATTCTATTTAACTGTTAATAAATAAAAATAATAAAAAATATGACTTCATTCTTTCATTATATTTCCATATTTATTTATTTATTTGAGTTTCTTTTCATATTTTATTTTATTTACAAGAGATTCAATCATTTCACCATAATTCATTTTCTTAATTTTAAAAAATAAAATATTTAAAAATAATTCTTCCAAATCTTATTTTCTATTTTTTAATTTTTAAAATTGAAATAAATTAAAATAAACATATAATAACATTTCTATTAAAAAAATTAAAATATAAAATTATCATGGCTTTTAAGTTCTTATTTGTTAAACTAAAACTATGAGTTATACTTCTAAAAAAAAAAAATCATTTAAAAAATGAAACTTAAATTAAGTTTCATTTTTATTCTAATATATTGATTTTATTTTTTATATTACAAAAGTAAAAATATAATAAAAAAATCATTTATATTTTTGGTTTAGAAAAAACTATAGAAATAACAGTGTATCAGCTGATACATTTCTTTTGATTCATTTAAAATTTAATAATCGTTATTAAAGTTATTAGCATTCAATAAATTAATTTTATATGAGTTTAACAAAATAATTTAAAATTGATGTTGTGTGACCAGAAAATGAGAACCGGTGAGGTTTTGTTTTTTCGGAATTTGGTTTTCTTGAAAAACAGAAGCAAGCAGGAGCAAAGTGGCAGCTAGCACCACCACCATAAGAGCATTTTCAGCAATTATTTAAAAATTAAAGTATCTAAAACTATATTTTTATTCCCAAAAGTCATTTTTTGAGATTTATCTAAAATTTTATCTAGAGCATCTCCAATAATAAATATCTAAAGTTTTATCTATCCTAAATATATTTCAATTTTGTTTTTTCTTTTTCTTAATAATTATATCATATACCCTTCATTCATTTATATCACTCTATATATTATAAATTTTGTTATTAAGAATAAAATAAAATTTTTCATTCTTCAAATACTTATTGTTAATGAATAATTTCTAATAATATTTGAGTAAATATTATTAAAAATTATTCCTTAATAATACTTTTATTCTCATCATTGTCCTATTGTTATAATTGATTTTTTTTAATTTAGTATTTATATTTAATTTTTTTACTCGAGATGCTTTTAAGCAACTGGTCAGTCAGCCGGTGTTGAATGGGTTGGTGAGGTAATAGGAGAGTGGAGGATTTCCCTTATATTTTGTTTGTTCCCCAAACATAGCAATATGTCAGGCTTTGGTACCTGACTTTACGATCGGTAATAGCAATTAGGAGGTCCTTCCCCCACCACCTATGTCTTGGAACTCAGTATAATTATGGAAGGAATTAAAATTAGCCTTATTTGGGCAGATGTACCCTGTTTAAATCTTTTGCATAAATGCCCCTCATTTATGGAAGATGGTCCACATTTTTAGACTCCCCCACCTCTCCTTTATCCTTTCAAATTTTCAATTTCAATTTCAAATTTAACTGATGCATATTAATTATGCCACCTACTACTCCTTCCCACCACCTCTTCTCTATCTCTTTATATGAGTATTTCTTGTATGATTATGGAAACATTTAATTAGCACTCAGACGATTTGCCCTATTCCTATCTTTTGCATAAATGCCCCTCACTTATACTTGGTATGGCCACGTTTTTGTTAGGTCTCAAGTCAACATTTCGGTTCAGATTTGGAGATGATCAACATTGGTCAGGGGCTCAACCAATAGAAACATTAACATAGTACTTAAGCGAAGAATAAAACCCAAGTAGGGAGAAACCCTACTCTTTGGGTTTGTCAAAACTCTACGTCATTGCCACCTTTGAAGCCCTCTCTGCGTAGTGATGATTCCTTCTTGTCTGAAGGGTTCAAACGATCTCGGATCTCCGCGAATCTAGAGAGAAGTTACACTCTCTCTCTACAAAACCAAAAATCACAGCATAATTAAGTTCTTCATTTCTTGTATTCTCCGTTTCTAACATTAAAGGAAGGACCATTTGTTCATTTATTTTGTCCCTTTTCTCATTTAAATCAATTATTATAATGACATCTATGTCATTTTTTTCCCAGTTTTGACATTCGGCTCTATCTCGGCCGTCCATTTTCATCGTTCTCTACTCATACAACTCATGCACTTAAGAGTGCGTGTTCTGAGCTTCGTCACATAGAAAATGGACTACGTTTCGAAATGCGTCTTTGTCAAGCGATGCCCGTCGGCGTCTCGAATTACGGCGAAATTTTACGTGCTAAGATAGATTTTGAGGCGATTCCAACGGTGCAATCCGTTTGATCATGAGATCGAGAATGAATGGTTGCAACGAAATTACAATTTTGTAATCGAAATTACGATTTTGCCATTTTTCCAGAATTTGGAATTTATCGGGTTTTACAAAAAAAAAAAAAATCATTTTAAATAATGAAACTTAAATTAAGTTTCCTTTTTTATTTAATTATATATTTTGATTTTGATTTTTATATTTCAAAAAGTAAAAAATAATTAAAAATCATTTATATTTTTGTTTAGAAAAACTGTATGATTAATATCGAAATGATACCTTTACTGTTAATTCTATTTAAATTTAATAATTGTTATTAAATTTATTAGCATTCTTAATAATTAATTTATATGACTTTAACATAATAATTTAAAATTTTAGCTAAAAAATAATGGTTATATATGCTAGAAGTTGGTGTATTTTCATAATGGTGAGGTCATTATTACCTTACTAAAAAACATAAAAGGTAAAAGAAAAATACAAGATTTAAAATGCCAAGATATAAATGTAGATGAGTGGCTCATCAAGTTTAGGTCATGTGATAGAACATTCAACGTTTAAATAGACAATGACATAGGGAGGAGAGGGGTCCCGGATTTGAGTCCCAGTAAATACAGTTTATTATATTGTAATTAAAGTGTTTATTTTTCAAAAAAAAAAAAATGTAGATGAAGCGGGGAAATGCAGTTTTACATCTCAGAAATTCAAATTTTAAATGAAAATTATGTTTAACTTTACCATGGAGTGTCGACAACTACAAAGTTTGATAAATGAAAGTTAAATCATGCAAACTTAAATATACACCTTTCGTTACCTTTTCAATTTTTAAATGGTAAACCTAAAAAATATATATTTATTTTAAAAATCAATAAGCAACCATTAAAAGAAAATCTATTTTATCATTCATAAAACTATTTTGGCGTTTTTTTTTGAAGATAGATTAAGAAGCTAGGTTGACAGAAATAAATAAATAACCAAAACAAAGAGGCAACATGAATTTAAATTTCTTTGATTTGCTCATATTATGTTTCTGATTAGTCCTCCCCTTCCCCAACCTCCTAACCTAAGCAAAGACCTTGCGTTGTAAAGTTGTCACTATATAAAGGCCATCGGTATAGGTCATCCTCATCAATAGTTTACATGCACCGATATATATCTACTTTCCATTATTGAAAAGAGAAAGGAGAAAGAAAGAAAAAAAAAAAACATACAAAGGAAAGGAGAAACTCTTTAAATATCGGTTTCTAATTGTCCTCAAACAAACAATCATTCATCACACCTGTTGCATGAGTGAGTAGTGACCCATAAAAAGCAAACATGAGAATAATAATAGGGCTGAAAAGTTTGATTCGCCTATGGAGTTTGGCTTACTCAGTAAACGAATAATAGGCAATCCCTTAAGTCGCGTGGTTTCCTTTATCTTTAATCATGTGCCATCCCATGTGATGTGAAAAAGTATGAAGCTTTTCCTTGGGTGCATTCGATTCCCAATCAAATGGGTTAAATGTCATTTTATAAATTGTGATCAGGTTAATCGATTTACTCTATATTAATTTTTTGTCATTTTAGTTTTGTAGTAAACTAAAACCAATAATTTTTCCTTATTTTCGTATGAAGTTGATGTACTAAAAAATAAAAAAATATTTATTTGAACTCAATATTTTATTTATACACATTTATTTTAAATCATTTATTTATCTAAGTGATAATTAATTTAAAAACATATAATCTATTGAATAAATTTTAATTTGCTTTTATTTTTTCTTTGTGAAACTAAATACTTTTAATTTTATAAATCAATTGTAGCTATAAATATGAATATCTTGATTATAGTCAGGTAATATAGGCGTAAGCAGGCGACCAATGGGGTCCACTGAGTCAGCAGTACGCGCGTTAATATGAGTACATTTACATTCGGGTTAGGCTTTGTTGCGTGAAGCTAGCGCATACGGGTGTGGGCCAACGACCAAAATCTTTAAAAATGCTAAAAAACATAATTTAATAAATTTTACAATTATTCGGATAAAAATAAATAATTTACTTATAAATATATAATAATAATTAATATATAGATATAATAATAATTAATATATAAAATAATTGAGTCTAAATAAAAATATGTAATAATAATTTAAATAAATTAATAATGATACTAGCATTGTTATAAGCAAAATCTCAAATTTGCAGGTAATCATCTTGGTTAATAGTCCCACTTTGTTGATGCATAGTAAAGGAACTTGATTAGCAACAAAGAAAAATAACAGATAATTTGTTATATAATTTTGACGTTGAAATGGATTTGGCCTACCACTACTTCAACCTTCTGATCAATGTACCTCCTCGCCTCAAAATCCTGAAGGAGATAAAACATTGCAGAAGTAAAATCACCAGATCATGACACTTCTCTTGCAATAACAACTTAAAACAGGTTCGTTCATCTCAAAATACCAAAAAGGAGCAGGAACTGAAAAAGAGTTACTATTTAATGAAAGGAATTAAAAAAAATATATATACATAAATACTGGCACCCAAAGAATGCAATGCAATTTCTGTACAAGGTGACTTACAAATGGATATATCCCAGGGTTGTACATATTCAGAATGTAAACTCGTCCTGTTAGTACAGAAACTAAGTGGAGTTTTAAATGCAACACAGTAGGAAGAAAGAGATCATACTGTAATTGAAAAAATCCTTTCATGGCCCATTTCCTTGATGCGCATCAAGATCAATTATCATCACCCTGTACAATTTTGCAGATAAGCTGAGAACAAGATCCCGTGCATGAAGGTAATAATTTATAATTAGTTCCTGACAGAAGACCATAAATGCAAGGGAGGCATCTACTACATTGCAAAAACTATGATGAGCCAGGAGAAAAAAGACTTTTGAGAGCCGTCAAAATTTGAGAGGCAAGGCTTATTCACTACCACCTACCTCTCCCTCTTCCTCTTTTCTACTTATGGAAATTCAGGCCAAGTGATTGAATCCCTCTTTCCTTTTAACACGGTATTTCCAATACCTCGTCTTCTTCATATTTGGCTGCGCTTCTAGTAATGAAGGAAATTTCTAGCGAACCTCCATGTCCCAACTTTACATCATTTCTCAGATTCGAGAATTGTGATGAAGGGCTGCCACTCGCTCTCCGAATGGAAGAGCAACCATACAAGATTGTGATAATGAAGAAATATTAATAAGACAAATATAAATAAATAAATAAAAATTTTGTTTCACATGATGACCTGCCGATCCAACAACCACAACCCTTCAAAATCTAAAAGAATGCCAAAATAAGAAAACAATCGTTTAATTAAAAGATAAAATATTAATTTGTTATCATTTCATGTTAATTTACCTTGCTGCTAAACTACAAAGATAGAAGAAATAAAAGCTTAGCCAATTGTACTGTCAATTTTTCACCCATAAAGTCCTTACACCATTAATTCCACATATCTTACCTCGGACCCTGAGATCTTTTTTTAACTTTATTGCTTTCATTTAGATTTATATGCCAGAAGACTCAAGGTTTCCTCTGACATCTGAACTACTTAATTCTCATCCTATCCTCCATAACAGGCTCAAAATGTTCCTCCTGTAGGGTTGCTTCTTAGGAACAAATAGGATGTAAGACATATTCTAGTGACTGTTCATCAACTTCCAAGTCCTACACAAAATATCAGAGGGGGACATTATATGATGCACCATATAAATTTGGAAATAAACCAACTATAAATATCTCTTCTACTGCCTGATAAGTCCATAATTCTTTCTTTTTTGCTAACACTAACATGATGGACTATCTCATATAACAACATTAAGATTACAATATTTATAATTTCTTCCGCTAGCAATCAAGATGGAAAACTACTCCAAAATGTATAAAATCACATTAATAGTGTAAGACCCAGAGAAAATTCTAATTTTTAAAAATGATAAAATAATAATTTCGGTCAAAATTCAGAAATTTTCTAGATATCGGGATGTGAAAGCGGTTCAGGTTGGAATCGTCTTGCGATCTAGCCTATCCGTCAATTTGTCAAATTAGGGACGAGTGAATTCAGTTTCTAGAACACCAGGAGTAGTGCCGGTGCATTTAAGTAGCATTTGGAGTGGCTCAGATGAGACATGTGTCAAGTGGAGAGCTAGTAAAGCAAATAGCCAGTGGGACTGAGAAGAGACATGTGTGGCGCTATGATTGGAGGGAAATCGAGGTAGATGAATAAGGCAGTGGGTGTCAAGATGAGTAGAATTGGACAAGTGGCAAGTGAGGGCATCTCCTTGACTTCTATCTTCTCCCAACCGATTGGGAGAGAGAGAAAAGGAAGACAAACCAGATTTAAAAGGAGGAAGAAGTTAGAGGCGGCTCTACCTTTTCTCTAAATTACAGCGATCGGATGCTCGGTTTTGGCCAGCAGAGGAAAATCTTTCCTCGTGGCGAGGCTCTAGTACGAATCGGGAGTTTAGACAAACTCAAGGTAGGTCTTCTCCTACTTTGGTTATTTTCTACCCTAAGGGTTGTGTGGTGGTTGTCTTGCCCTAAGGGGAATGTTTGGTTGTAATTTGAACCATGGCAAGCTCTCATATTGTGGTAGTATACATTAACTGGACTTTAGAACTGGTTTTTGGGTGGGAAATAAAGGAAATTTGGTAGTGAGTCCGCCCGGGTAAATTGTAGCCGCCGATTGAACTTGATCTTAAACTTTGAATTTCTCAATTCGAACCTCTATAAACTAAGTTATGGTCCTTTTACCTGAGCAGTCCTGTCGGCGGAGAATTAGGCTGTGGGGTCGACTGAAGCCCGGTCGGCTAAAGCTCGGCGAGTCGGGTCAGGGTCGAGGTAGGTTTATTCGTGTGACGACTTTGGAAGGTCATGCTTAGGTTGAACTCATTCAGGGTGTTCTTGGACTCTATGGAAAGCCCATTGAGTCAAGATTCAGCCATGTGCCTGTGGATAACCCCGGTGGGTACTGGAGCTGGCCGGCTAGGGCAGATTAGGCCAAACGGTCGGGTAGGTCAGTTCGGGAAGGGTTGGTTACTCACGTGTGACCTCCAACTTCGGAAGGTCTGCTAATGATCAGAACTCCGTTTGGTGTTCTTAGACTCTATGGAAGCTCATTAGATAAGAAGCATTCATACTCGCACCACCCAAAGGATAGTAGGTGACTGACCGGGTCATTTCGGCTGCTCAGTTGGGATTTTGACTACCAGTGTACTCTACTTCGGAAGATCATAACTTCTTCATCCGACCTCCGTTTTGGGTGTTCTTGGACTCTATGGTAAGACCATTGAGTCAAGGTTCGACCATATTACGTGGATGACGGTGGAGTCTTTGGGGCGGCCGGCTAGGAAGCGGTCGTCAGGGCGAGTGGGTAGGTCGACTCGGGAAGTGCCGGTTACTCATGTTTGACCTCCAACTTCGGAAGGTCATAACTTCTTCCTTCGAACTCCGTTTCAGGTGTTCTTAGACTCTATGGAAATCCCATTAAGTCAAGATTCTAGCCATGTTATTGTGGATGGCAGTGGGTGCTCGGGATGGTCGGGTAGGCGGTCGGCCGGGGCGGTCGGTGGAGTCGGTTCGGGAAGAATTTGGTTACTCATGACCTCTCGACTTCGGAAGGTCATACTACTTTGTCGAATACAATTTCGGGTGTTCTTGGACTTTATGATCCCATTGGAGTGATTCTAACCATGTTCTATGAGACGGTCAATGACCATAACCTTCCTAAAACATGTTTTCACTAAATTATTAAGTTGCTTGGTTGTGTCAATGTAAAATAGCCAGGTTGTAACACATGACCATTGCATGGCATGTTGAAATATTAATGATAGGTAGGGGATTTTCCCACTCGGTTTTATTTTAAGCCTAAAGGCTTTAAAATGGTATGGGCTGTCTATGGGAGGCCGCGAGAAGCATGAGTTTAGTTCAACGGCTTGCGGATGAAGGATGAGATTTCTATGACAGGTTTACTACAATCAAAGACTGTGGTGGGTTGGGGTTTGAAATGGAAACTAAAGTTTTTAGTTTATGGTTGTTGATGTTGTATGGATGATTGGGAACCAAGGTTCATGATTGCGGGGCCGTGAGGTACCACGTTGGATAGGTCAGATTGAGACATTGTGTGTTATTGCTTGTATAGACTAACATGCGGTGTGAATAAACATAACCAAAATACCATGTTGTATGATGTATTAACATGGGTTGTGCATGGAGAGGGTATATGTACCATTTAATTGTCATGGTATGTAAATGTGCATATCATACGTAACATGATAGTGACTCGTGCATTACGTGCACGAAAACATCGCATGACATGGGTGTGAGTGCATGGTTGGGATCGACACTATGCTAGGTGTTCGATGGAGTGTCATGGGTACACGGTTGTGGATCAACACTATGTATGATATTGATTAGTGGGCTCGGTTAATGGGACAAAGTCCAAATGAGTCGCACTAGTTAAGGAAATGGTAAAGGACAATATGCGCTGGGTATCGGCAAGTTGGGATAGATCCTCCCCAGGGTGAAAGACCCATTGATTATGGTCAGACATATTCCCAAGCGGTGAAAGGCCGTAAAAGTGTACAGGTTTGCGGGCCGTGGTCGGCTGTAAGAAATCACTACCTGAGTACGGGATTGTGAATGAAAATATAAATATATAATGTAATGGTAAAGATATGATCATTGGATGTCATGGAAAATAGTGTTGTCACACATAGGCTTAGGCATTGTCATGAGGAATTGAGTGAAGTGACTCGGGATATTGGCATAAATGACATTTCAAGCATGACATATGACATTCAATAGCAGACATTTTGTGAATGTGTGTTCTTGTTGATCATTGCATGAGCATAGGTGGGAAGTAACACTAGCAGGAGATTATCCTCTTAGGGCTTTGCTTACCGTCGTGGGACCTCCTTCCAGATCTGGAACAGGTACAAGAGAAAATGAGCTCCTTTGGTAGTGAGTACAGAAGAAGGCAGTTCTTGGCCTTAGAAGCATTTTGTGAACTCTCTTAGAATAATCTAGTTTTAATATATTTTGACACGTAAAAGTGTAAAGGTTGGCTGTCGCTCTTGTGGGAATAAATGTAAGGATTTGGTTAATTATGAAGAATTATATAGAAATGGGTCTGATATATGAGACATGTAAGGTGTGATATTGAGTACTTCGATATCCACGAGGTTTGTGGAGTTGTGGGTTGTCAACGTGACTTCGGGATAGGGCGTCTGATAGTTCATCGAGAGAGCATCGGTTTCCACAAGTGTATAAACACGATAGATGGTTTTAAGGCAAACAAAACATCGGTATAAACAATTAGTAAGAAATTAGAGGACAAAATGATCAAATTAGTAACACCTTATTTTCAAACATTGCAACAAATGCGCTTATCATGTGAAACATCACTACTCAAGATTTCTTTTTTCTTTTGATTTTCTTAATATCATCACCATCAGCACCTTTAGTTTCATTTTTCAGCTCCTTCATCTTCAAGAATGCGGTACGCTAGAACACCAACTTTAGGTAGTTTCTCTTGTCTACTTGAGAGAAAGCGAGAAAAGAAGAGTTAGTAATTCAAATGATGATAATGAATGTTTAAAGGATACATGATAGAGGGATGTTTATTTCATCCAATCTTCAATCTGGTCAGATGTCAATCGGTGTTGCAAGTCTGACATCAAGCATCGGTGGTTGATTAACATTTAAACTAAAGCCTTTGTGGAAGACTAATAGGCATAGATATCTTTAACATATGTTTTTACCAAAAGGCTGATATAACTATCATTGATAGATAAGGAATAATAAGATTTTATTTGATGTTTTAAATATATTTAAGAAAATGGTTAGAAAAGGAAAGAACTAGGTATTTTAAAGCAAGGCTGACACATGAAAAGATTCAAATATATCCCCCTTAGGCCTTAGCTTTTAGAGTTGTAAAGAACACCAGCCAGACGAAAAATTTAGACATGTTGAATCCATATATATATTGTTGGTTGTAATTCTTCAACCCCTTTCTTTCTATACCCATAAACTAGCCCTGACCCTTTACACTCATTTCTCTTTCATATCTACCGACGGAAAATAGAAAGGCGGTGTGCTAGATTCATACTTTAGAATGCTATGATAATGAAATAACAATACCTAATTGCATAGAAAGCACTTTTGGTGGTTTAAAAAAAAAAAAGAAACATTCTTTCATTATGACCTTTTTTGGTGTATTTTCAAGGAACGAGCGTGATGGATCAAATGGGCTACTTTCTTGGACCCATCAACACATCATCATCGAAATACACTATAACATATGGATATTAAAAGCCAACGGATTTGATTTACCTTTAAGATTAGAGACCTACCAAATTTCCATGGGTAATTACTTAGGAAAGTTCAAAGAATAGTAATAGAACTGAGCAAATTGTTGAATTGGCGGAGTTATTCGTAGGCATCATTAACTAATTTTTTTGTATTTATACTCTAAATTGTCATATCTGAAATGGATGCACTTGATGATTAAGCTGTCAAAATAGATACAAGCATTATATCAAACATCAAGCCCATCTAAATTATTCGGTCGCAATCCAATGCAACATTAACTCAAATAAAAAATCCAGCACACACATAATAACATATTACTTACCTTGCTCTTCTTTCATCTGATGCACCCTCGACATTGAGCACGGAAACAGTACAACATACATTCATGCTCATGGAACAATTTTGTTTATCTTGTGATTAAACAGCCAAATAAAGTAGTAACAAAAATTTTGAAGGGCAAAAATGTGTAGCATATTATATTTTCTGTTTTGTTCAAGAAACATATATGACAACTCGACTAGTTTCATCAGTACCACAAATACATTGACTTGATGTCTAAGGGTGAAGATTCTTTCATACCAAATGTTATGATTAATAAGGGTAATTCCGAAGAATACAATGTAATGTGCTAGAGCAAAGAGATCCTAACTATTTGTTTCTTCATAAATTGGAAATAGAAATTTGGTTTACATTACAATGGTACATTATTTCTTTAACAAAAAGTAAGCATAAACAAGAAGGATGTGTCACCTTTTTATACAATCGATGATCAATGAAGAAGCCATGCATGTAGGCTCTTAGAAGATTAGTACCAATCAAATTTGTCAAATTCAACTCTAAGTCTTCTGTCATCAATCTGAAATCATCATATATAGTTGTTTGTGCACCCTCTCCGTCCCTTCCTGTAATCATGGCAAAAATTCATTATTTTCATTGGAACAAGGTGAAATTAGACTGAGAATTTGAGGCAAATTTCAAGAACAGAGTCAATAACATCATTGAGATCAAACCGTTAGAGATTTCAAGTAAGAACACCATTTAGGACGAGGCCCCGGAGCGGGTATATGAAGTGTGAAGATATCATTTACCATCCAAAGCTAGCAACATTAAGCCATTGTCACTTGAACATATATCATTTTATTGTTGATTGGATTAATCTTGGCCAGTACCATCCCAAGAACAACCAAAATGTCAATGAAAGATCAAAACCTTATGTAAACTATAGAGGAAAGAAAAGATATAAATATATAACACATTTGATTAAACACATTAAATTATTCTAGTCATGAATAAATAAATTAGAATCGTGATAAATAATGATAAAAGAAACCAATGAAAGATCAATAAACTATAAGGAAGAAAGATACAAAATATATAACATATTTAATTTGAACATATTAAAATTGTAAGTCATGAATGAAAGAAATTAGAGGCGCGATAAAGCGGTGGGTAAAATCAAAGTCGGTTGTTGAATGTTCATGCTAGGATTCTTTTAATTCCCTTGATCATGAAAGGCACATTATGATCTGTTGGACAATTTTCTTGTAAAATCATTAGATGGAGTGGATTTGGACTAAAATAGGGTTGGGGGTTGGCCAAAGGCATTTCTGCCCGGTATCATCCAATTGCAAATCAAACAAGTTGAAGTCAGCAGTAAGTACCACGACACCTTGAAGGCAGTAAGAAAAAGAAGTCAAAACGAGTCTTTGTAGCTAGTCACATTATGCATAAAACTTCCAGAGATTTGAATCTGTGATCATCCTAAATTGTTGATGTCAATTATGGTTACATAAGTTACCGAAAAAAAAAAATTATGGTTACACTAGTTGTCCTTGTGTCCAGCTTATGCGCAAAATCTCCACATTTTTTCATATCAGATTTAAAAACTATTCACGAGCACATTAGATAGTTGAAGAAAGAAAGTATGATTAATATTTGGTATTTTATCCGTTCTGCACTTGATACATGCATAATAAAATAAGCAACATATCACCACAATTCTTTTGTAATTGTCACTGACAAGTCTAAAAGTAATCTAAATTTCTAAATTAACTCATATTCTTCATTTTCTAGAACTCTTGGAACACCTTTCAGAACATGGAGGAAACGACTGAATACTTGTGACACCCCAAATCCGGGATGTCTGTTGACTACCCGTCAACCCGCGGAATACTCGTGGATGTCGGGTAACCTACCCCGACACTCCAGCTCAGGCTGGAGGTCTCCTTTGTACGGAGAGCTCTACCCAGATACATCACCTGTCCCAACATCAATCACATGATACAAATATGGATAAAAACGACCTCTTGGGCCCATACTACAATATCCATCATCATACATCAACATATATCATGTTTCCAAGAGTTAAATGTTTACTCTTATACAACATATATTAAAATACTTGAATTCTAATACATGTAAACATGAAGAACCCTCGAAGCCACACTGGCTTTCTTTACAAATCTCGGCCTCTGGGACTGAGCCGTCTCCTCGTGCGCTCACATGCCGAAAATATGCCCTAAACGGGATGGAAGCTAATGCTAATTGTTGAATCACCCTAAGTGAATACTCTCCACCTAAGTGCATATCATTTTCCAAAATAAACTCACATTCAAGCAAATGCATGATCCTCTTGAATATCTAACTTATCATCTCATATCCAAGGGTCCTCCCGACTCCCCTCACTTACCTAAGCCACGTGTAGAGAAAACTAATTTCAAACAAAGTTATTTGTTTATATTGTAAAATCTACCCTCAGATCTAAGTAGTGAATGATCTCAGTGTTATATTCATTCTGGACTACCTGAAGATATCAATTATAGACGTCTCGGCCCGATTGATATTTTTAGTATGGACTACCCTCGATCATTATTATTGTTTTTTAGACAACCCTCGAAGCCAATTCTCTACAGAATTACCTCATGCACTCACTCCTATCTCTGGGTGCCCGATTGCATGAAATGCGTGTGATATGTTTCGATAACTCATCTCTTTCTGTAAATATATCTGTCATATATTTCACATATAATTTAAATCACACAATCATGTTGCTTTATTTCACATTTCCACACTCCAAAAATTAGCTCACTTGGGTTAATGATCAAACACGAGCAATTCCACTTGAATCACTCGACAAACACATATTTTCACAAAAATTATTTTGTGATCAGCATTTTAGGAGCAATTAAAACCACCGATTACTGTTCCTAACAAAACCCAAATTATCGATTCACTTGGTGAACCAATATTTCGGCGATTCGGCCTCATACATCAAAGCATACATTCTTGCCCTGGCCCCCCACCGCTTCGCACTCCAAACGGCCAGTGAATGGTCGGCCCGGATTGTCCATAGGTTTAAAAATCAACACCTCGGTTCCAAGATTTGGGGCCCGATCAAATGGCCCCTCACGGCTCATTCGGCTCAAACGATAGCATGGCTCAAACAAAGAATAAAATCAAGTAGGGAGAAACCCCTACCTCAAGTTGAGAAACTCCACTAAGTCGGTACCACGAAGCCCTCTCACGTAGAAACTGACTTTCCTTCTTTATCACGAGAGGCTGTAGACGGTCGGATCGTGGAAACTTAAGAGAGAAGGAAGACCTCTCTATAAAAGTTTGGAAATGGCTTCTGCATCTCCCTGCACGTTTCTTTTTCTCCTTTTTCAAATGGAAAGGGTCACTTTATTAGTTTGTCTTATTATCATTTAAGACAAAATTCAAAATGACCATTATATCCCTTCTTTCCCGAGTTTGACATTCGGCCAGTATCTCGACCGTCGATTTTTCGTACTTTCTACGGCTGCCCTTGACACGTGAGTACGTGTTATATGACTATTAACTAGAAGTAGTTTTGTTGCAGGTGATGCCTCTGAAAAAGCGTACCAGCTCCGTGTCTGAGATTAAAAGCGAAATTTTACGTGCTAAACGGTTGAGGCAGTTACTAATTACAATCCGTTTCATCATCAAGTCAAAACCAATTTTGGATTTTTCTGCAAAAATTACTATTTACGTCGCCAAAGTACGATTTTGCCCTTATTCCAGAAATTGAAATTTCTCGGGTCTTACAATAATGCTGTCTTAGTCCACAAAAACCATAGGGAAGTGTGGAAGCAGTGCCATTTTCTACCAAAAGTGCATTTAAACATATCTAATCAAATATTCACATATTAGTCTTAACAATAATTACATTCTACCAGATGTGGCATAAAATGGAGTAGATATCAGGCCGCGATGTGAAGTTTTCCAGTGATGGACTCACCGATGCATCACTTGCATCGACAAATTGGAAAAATAATACCTTCATGGAGAAGCGGGAATAGTGTATGGATCAATTGGAAGTTTTCTGGTGCTGGTCCATAAAGGCAGATGGATTCTAAAGATGGCATTATTTGCATACGAGAATTGCTGTAGTCTCAAGATCATATTCTAACAATGCGGTTATCAATTATTAATCAACCGGTTGGGAATTAAGAGTTTGATGCTACTTGATGTAATATTAGTTGCCATGCAACAAAGAAAGTTTGATAGTTTTGTGAATATCAGGTGTATGCACCATACGGTAGGTATACTTACATGTGATCCTTAATTCATTATACAGGAATTGCCTTTGGGATATGAAGGCATAAAATCATATATCGAGAACACATATTTCGTAGCAATATGGTTTATATTCTGGTTTAAAATAGAAATGGCAACAAAGGTTGTAATTAAAATTTGATCTCTGATCTTAAAGTTAAAACCATACATTAGATTATTACAAGGTCACAAATGAATTGTAGCGCTAAAACCGGGGTATCCGTTGACAACCAAAATCAACTGTAGATGTCGTGGATCCATGGTAACATTTTACTCATCAATAAGGTCAGAGCCTCCTTTGTATGCAAAGACTCAACTAAATCTAACCTGTCCAACATGTGTATGAGACATGTACATGAGTAAAACGACCACTTTGGCCCATACATCGGTACTCATAAAAATACACCAACTATATACCATAGTTCCAAGTTAATAAATCACTCAATTAGCATATTAAAATTACAACATTCTAATACATGTTATACAACAACTTCAAAGCCACAAGTCGGCTTTCTTCTCAATGCGGCCTCTAGTGAGCGTCGTCCTCATGCACACTCCACAATACAAATGGTGATCCTCAGCCAGGGGTGAGCAAAACCGATGATGATAATTTCTATGGTTCTCCCATAAGTGCACATGCCGCGACAAACAATCACATTCAATGATTACATGAACCTACTCAAAATGTCTACATTAATACCATGTCCAGAGTCCTCAGAGCTCCCTCACATATGCCTAAGCTGAATGTGAGTAAAATAATCAGTTTTCAAAACAAAAGCTTTTGTTCTCGGCTTACTACAGAATTGGTAAATATATTAAATTTACCCTTAGAGCGAATTCTTTGGATATTTCTCCGAAGCAGTCATGAGTCGCCTACGGATGGCTTGTTGAATGACTCTCAGGAACAATTCGGAAAATCTGGCAAATTCCTTTCACAAACATTTCCGTTTTTCTTTCAATTTGTGTCATGCACTCACTCTAATATTCTAGAGATTGCCCAATGCATATGGAATACATGATGTCAATTCAATAAACTGTACTAGCTATATTCACATGCATATATAATAACATAATTAATTCACATAAATCATGTTATAATGAATTCACAATATCTTTGCAAAATGAGCTCACATGGGCTAATTATTGACAAACATGAAGCAATTTCATTTTGAATCGCTTAACATCATAAAATCACATAAGAAAATTGCGTGCCGCTATCTTGCATGAGCAGTGAAACCCTGGTGCCTTGTTCACGATACAAATATGAATTTTCTCCTTTCGGTTCAAAGCTTTTGAGGCCAATTTAAACTAAAACAAGCCTCAGAACATTCCTAACCATTTACACGGCTCTTAGCCAGAACTGCGCAAGTAGGAAAAGATCTACCTCTTGGGTTGGCCAGACTCTGTCAGTGCTTGATTAATGCCCAAAAAAGTGTATTTTGAGCCCTATTTGAGATAGGTTTGAGTTCTTTTTGCGCACTAATCATGTCGATAGGCCAATTGAAGTGTTCGAGGTCTTCTTAGTATCCTTATCACTAGTTTAGAGGTTTAATTTTGGTTGTTTTGCGAGGTTTTTGCATGCCTTGAGAGTTGATAATATCGAGATATATCTTCTTTAACCATGAAGATTGAACCCATTTATCGACCTTCAAACATACCAAGATTCAATGAAGGAATGAGCAAGTGATGAAAATGGATGCAGTAGAGGAGCGATGACTGGCATCAGGTGAAGCGACAATTCATTCGTAAGATTACTGAAAATTTATTTGGGGATTCTTGTCATGATCTAGTGAAATTGAGAAATTCAGCTGAGCTTCAAAATTAAGCTATGCCTTGTTCCTAAGCGAATATACCGCTATCTCTTAAAATTTAGCTGGTAGCGAAATTGCAGTCGCCCTAGTAATTGCCGGTGCCTAGCGAAATTCTACGTTCGTATCTACTGTGTCTGTTCATTTACTAGTAAATTTTGCCACCTGCGAAATTGTATTTCCCTAAGCGAAATTTCTGCCTAGTCATCCCTTTTGTAATTAATGCAAGCAGGCCTCATTTGGTGTATTACTTCCTTGTCACTATATTGGCCAAAATGTTGGAAACTCTTGTATTTTCATACATTGGGTGGCACATATATTTGAGTGTAACCTAAAGCAATCTTGAAGCAATCTTTTGGCACATTTTCATTGTATGTAAATATCATGGCTTTCATTTGGTTTGTTTTCTTCTCTCTCCTTTTTCTCTCATTTTCTAGGCTGCCAAACAACCCTCTTGAGGATGACAACTCAAGAGATGTAGCTTAGAATCTCTTAGCTTTGAAGAGGAGATGCTTCAAGCTGGTTGTGGGGTAGTTGCGGGGTTGATATATGTGTTAAATGCTACAGTCTTGTATTTATGGTTCCATCTTCTCAAACTAGGGTTGAATATCATTTAATGTCATTACCTTGTGATACTTACCATGCTTTAGGATCTGATTGCATGTATTTTCTGAATACAGCCGGTGGCTGAACGATGGCCTTTACGAGCCACTTGAAATAGTTGAATGTTAGGGTTTTAAACTGAAAGGGGCTGTAGATGCATGTTACTGTGTTGACTCAAATAGGAGTGATTCTAGGAGTTAGGTTTGCTAGTTAAACAAAGATCGGTTATGAGCTTGGACTATAGGTTGCTTGTCGTAATGCGAGGATAAAACCGAGGACACTTGTTACCCCATGTTGTCAAGCTAGTGACCTAAACTTCAAAGTTACCTTTTCTCCACTTACTTTCAGTTTACAATTAATCATTAGTCAAACAACTCCTGTTGTTTTAAACAAAATCAATCAAATTAAAAGCCTCACTTTCAACGTGCAAATCATTCTAGGATGAAAACCCCGTCCGTGTTCGACCACTGGTGTATCTTTGCCGAGTAACTTGACTAATGGTAGGAGAACAGGATATAGATTTGTTGATTCGGGATCACCCCTGCGTAGCGCGAATCACCCACCTTAGCCCTTGTCGCGTCGAACAGCACACTTCTGCTCCGTATTCGAGAGCCAGGCGGTCAGAATGACCATAAATCAGGAGACAACCTTCTACAGAATCACAAGCCTCACTTTCTGCACCAAACTTCATGCTGCCGTTTACGCCGTGCCTCTAAATGAAGAAGATGACCTTTGTTCCATCTTTTGTCTTATTATCATTAAACTTTCATTTAATTCATCATGTCCTTTCTTCCTAGATTTTTGACACTTGTATATCCCCAGTAGTTTATTTCCATCATTTCTCTACTCATGCAACATGTGTCACATGAGTACATGTAGTAGACGACTTTTGTCACATCACATGTCTCTCAAACTTTTCACGACACGAGCGCGATTGCCTCGAAGCGTGAAATTCGACTATCTCGAAATTCAACGAGGTGGCGTGGTAGCTAGTTGTGAGGCGATTCGCGGTGAAGTCCGTTTCATCATCCGAGATCTAGAATAATTTCGGGTTTTGACTGAAATTACTATTTTGCCATTTTTAAGAAAATTGGAATTTTCTCGGGTCTTACATGAATAATTTTTTTTTTTTTTATAAATATCACAAATGAATAATTCATATGAGGTTCCACAAGAAGAAATGCTTTATGATCAGAAGATTGTGCATAAATCTGAAAATATTCTTTCTCCCAAGTTAAGAGAAGAAAAATCTTGTCACTGATTCCTGATCATTGTTGTTGTTGTCTCTTCTTGGTTTTTATTCTCAGGAGTTGCTCTTTCTTACATGTTGATATAAATAACTAGATCCTTTTCTTCATACTTATTGATGATATCCTCTAGAAATTTAGTCATTCTTTATCGAGTGTTAGAATTCAGCGAGTAGCTTGGAACACCCTTTAGTCAAATGAATGCAAATCAACCTCTACCTTAGATTAAAATATTCATTCTCAAGACTTCAACCCCTTTTGGGGTGGTAAGGAGGGGACTTGCGGCCTTTCACTTTAAATGTTGCTTACCCACTTTGTCTTCTAGAAACTCTTGTGGGCAAATAATCCTCCTTGAGGAAATTCAGCGTCAACAGGTTCTCTATTCCGCACTTACCTGTTCGATCTCTCTTTATTAAAATATCCATTTCATCACAAGGAATTCTGAAAATCCACAAAGAGGAAAGCTGTTATTCAACCCCAAAATATAAAAGGAATCTAAATGGACCCGACACCACCGACTTATATGTCTAAATTAGACACCACCAAATAATAACCATGCAGCAGACCTAGCCCAAACCAAGAAATTAATAAATTCTGACCAACATCTCACCATGGGAACTCCTCTCTTAGTAACGAGTTGCCTAAAGATTAACAGTCTCTCTTGGGAGATCTTGTTTCAAATATCACTTGTTATCTACCACTTAGAAGCTCATGAAAAAATATGACAAATATGCTTCAACAGATCTATATATCTATTCTTAATGTTTAAAAGAATGAAAAAAGACATAAAGACCTCTCAAAAAGCATATTCTTAATATTAACTTTCTAATTGAAAACTAGCTACAAAAGGCATCATCTTTAGAAGGGGGTTTGAATTTGAAAAGAAAGGGTCGAATAAAAGATATCAAATTAAAGAAGAAGAAAGCTCTATGAAGGAGGAAAGCAGCCAGAGATTGCAAGCTCCACGAGTACAAAATAATAGGCTAACAAACAAATAACATTAAGGACACGAGACAATGTCCTTTCTATGGAGACCACAATTCCCTGCATTCACATTGCTATATGGAATGGGCTGAATCTACGGTGGGTTGCTTACTACTTAAAATGTTCGAATCATATAATATGATTAAAATCGAAAAGGTTTGTGATCTTAACTGGGAGCCACTGATTCGTTCATTTTATTCAGATCTGATACTTTTACATTTCCAACATGATCTTATAATATGAAGCTGAGATAAAATAAGAGTGAAGCGAGAAATGAAACAGAATGGTATATTAACAACAATAACAACCTTTTTAGCAGAGTAAATTTTTTTATAAGTTGAGATGACAGTGTCATACATTTCTGAACTACTTTAAGCCATGAGAAAACCCCCATCTCCATCAAACTCCAATCTTTGTCCTCCTAGAAATTTAATGCATATATGAAGATCATTAGGAAAAGGAAATAATGATGATAATTATAGCTGAAGATGATGTAGGAAAAGGAAAGCGATGATGGTCATCATAATATAATATATATAAGCTCTAATGTTGTTACCCACAGAAACTCAGAAATTGTGTAAAAAATCATTAGGAAAAGGATATAATGATGATGATAATGCTTAGGAAAGAGGAAAAGAAATCATTAGGAAACTCCCGATGTTACCTCCCCAAATTGATTGCTTATAGTAAAGAAATTATTTGGGAAAAGGAAATAATAATAGTGATTATCATACTCGAGGAAAGGATAAGAATTGTTAGGGATTGAAATATCTTGCTATTGAGTTTTTAAAATTTCTTTAATAAGTTGAATAGTGATGATAAGCATCATCGCATCATCATTTGAAGAATCTTTTCTGTCAAGGACAATCAAATCTAAGGACAGTGACAAGATGGTTAAAAAAAAAAAAACCCACAGTAGACCATATTAGGTCTCCTCATGCGTAACAAGTTCAGGATACGACAAACAATATAATTTGCATATTTATTAAAAACATCTTCGAATTTACGAGGACCCATTTAGTCAATACAAGGAAATGGCCATTGTTTATTTAAAAAAGATCCTCTTCTTGACTTTTCTGAATGAAAGTCAAAGATACAGTACATGTGAACTCTTCACCCCATTATTGGATGATTCTTGCAACAACCTAAATTTGGAAGTAGAATAGCTACGAGATCAATATCCCTTGTAGATGCGGCAAACATCTATCTACAGTAAGTGATCAATTCTCGTATCAAAGCATTCAATGGCACCAATCTGCTACCACAATGACCTGACCCATGAAGATTACTGGGTTGAAAAACAAGAGTCTTCAGTTTCTTAAACAGGATGTCGTTTAATATTGTTTTTCAGATTGCTAAAAAAGAATACAAGCCAGTTTTCTAATTATTAGAAAGATTCACCAACCTTTGAGATACTACATTTAGAAATTTGAGGGATTGAGTGCTAAGAGAGGAGAGAAGCGTCACAGAGTAAATGATCAAAACGGCATAGAAAAAACCCAAACATAGAAGCAGTTCAATAAAGATTATGAAGAACCTGCTGTGATGGTAAAGCATTATTAATTGCATATAGATCTGGTGAAGGCGGCACAAAACAGGAGTCTGGTAGTTGATCATATGCAATATCTCTTCCCATCTGTCAAAACTCTGAAACAAATGAGCATAACATAATTTCTTTCTGTCACACCTTTGGTTACATGCTCTAATGCAACCTTCTCTTCTTTACTCTTGTTATCCTTAGAACAAGCATTAAATGAAATTAAGAAATGTTATAAATTAAGTGTTCATACCACGAACACGTTAATGAAAGAAAACTAAAAATTAAGCTAATAAATTTCTGGATTCGACTCCCCAGTTTTTATTTTTTTATTTTTTGATAGGTGGAATCAACTCCTAGTTTTAAAAGCCTTGAAAAGGTTACTAGGCAACAAGGCATAACACAATGCACCAGTGAATAAGAATAACATTGATCATGTGATTTATAAATATGATTCAAAATATATTGATTGAATAAAATTTAAAATTCTGCTCTTCAAATATCTGACAAAAAATGTAACAAAATTACATACACAATAAATAATTAACATTATCAATAATAGAAGTGTTTAAAGAGGAAAATAAAGTCTACACAAGCATATTCTTCAATAGTGGTGGTTTCCTTGAGCATAGGTGCACCTTTTAGAACTATGATTTAACCATGTATCATTAACACTTAAGGATGCACAAATAATTTTCATACAAGACTACAACTTTAAATAAAGTTAAAAAGTAACCTTGAATTTGCATTAATGGCTTTATATTTGCATGAGACAAATGGGCAGTCAACACTAAGATATAAACTTTAGATAAGTCATACTGCTGATATCTATTAAGGCTGACAAAATATTCGCAGATTCAAATTTTAAAATCATGAAAAGATTATGAAAGGAAATTGACTAGTAATTATTTCAGCAATTCATAATCAAATTAAATATTTGATTAAAATAGCAAAACTTTGAAAAATGAATATGGAATAATCTTATGACCAGCGAGACGAAGGGTGGAATGTCGACCACATACACTCTAGTGTGCATGAAGATGTTGAAGCATACAATGAAATGATTCGATAATTCCCAATAAGAAACAAAATATTAAAGTCGAAACAGATTAAAATGAAAGTACCCTGAAGATATGTACTTACATTGCAAACCATACTGTCAAATTGTCTCAAGATGATCTCCAACTTTTGTATAATTGACACCCACACAACACTGGCTACAAGAACTCATATGATTCAGAAACATTCCAAGCTTGTTTTCCTAATGGCAACCCTAACATGGGTTTCATGTGCCAGTCAACATCATTATAATGAACTCAACAACTTAGAGCTTTTAGGAAAGTTGGCAACTTCATTATTAAAACTTGATGTCTCGAGGTTTGTGTCTTCTCTATACTACTATCCCTCCCCAAAAGGTAAATGACCTCTATGCATTATGGACACAAATTCTAACCATTAAGGCTTTAAAATAATAACTAACACCTAAAATAAACTAAAGTTCAGTGGCGAGCATGAGAAGCGACAGGAATAATATTCTAAATTTGAGTTGCTGTTCATATCAGTATAGATAACAGTGGTCAAAAACAACAAATAGAACACATTTTCTAACATTGACCCCCAGGAACATGAAAGACCATCTTCTTCAAGAAGATGGTTATATAATATCCATGCATCTAATATATGTTCACATGAAACAAAGTTATTTTAGCGGAGTGAACATTAATATATTTTAATGTAAAAGTTCCTTCGATTAATCATAATTTTTTTTTCTACCTCTTACATAAGGGAGCCACAAATTGATTTTTCTAAATTTTTTGGTGGATTACAAAGGAGTCCATGTATTTTCCATAAACAATGATACTTTCTAAGCATTTGTTTACATTGTTAAAGTTGTCATCCTTCTTGTGTTATCTTTAAAAATGATTAAAGATGCTTATTTATGTTTCAAAAATAAAAAAAGAAAAATAAAATCTATCTGCAACCTCTGGATGTTTTATCATCAGAGGTTCTTGGTGTCTTCTTTCCTCTTGGTGAAGTGTAGATTAAGATTGAGATTGCCTATCATGGCTTATAGGGGCCTATGATAATGAAAGAGTCTTACCTTCTTAAAGCCCATGGAATGCTTTGGGTCCAATGAGCATCAGCTCGTGGACCGTCTCCTTTTCTCCTAGTGATGGAGATAAAAATTGGGCTTGCCTGTTAGAAATTATGGGGCCTTACTTGATAGAAGCCTTGAAGTCAACATTCATGAGACTTTCTGAGAAACAAATTACCATTGAGTATTGTTGGCATTTCCAGACCGCAGGGTGAGTGCTAACAAGGCTTTGTAAAACCAACCGACGTTAGAAGTAGGAAAGCGAGGTCCTTCGACCACAAATGGAGAACAAGACATCATTCACAGGGTTCCTTGTGGTGAGAAAGGGCCATGAAGATATGACCGAAGCACCATATTATGAGACTTTCTAGATATTTGATGATAGGCAATAACTCTGTGTTTAGAACATTTGATTCCAGCAGCCGCCGCCCCTCTCAGAGACTTGACTAGCGTCGATGGAGTCTAAAATCGAAATATTTATTATTCATCAAATATGAAAAAGCTGAAACCTACTTTAAAAGTTGAGGATCAGGTTTTAGTTTTAGAGACCTAGATAAAGCCCAATAGCCCATAATTAGGATAATGAATCGTTGCCCTAATTTTCATTTGGACAAAGCATCCAATCTTCCCGCCACAATAGCAATCTGTTCTGACTTCTAAACGCTGTTGCATCTTGTTCGATCTCTCAGTTGAAGGTACTGTTCCAATTCATCTCCCTCTTTAATCAATTGACTTCTACGTTACATACAATCGTTTGAATGCTCAGAAAACAACTAGAAATTAGGAAGCTTTGTGAATTGTAATGGTTCTTGTCATGTTTGATTTTGAAGCAAAGCAAGTGATGACACGTGAAATAATCAAAATGTGTTTCTATTTTATTTTGCTCCATGATCATGGTAACCAAGCAGACGATTGGATTGTTGTCTATTGTGCTTTTAATATTAGAGATTATCTTTAAAAACCCTTGGAGGTGGAGATATTGGCATTTTGAACAAAAAATTTTGTGGTTTTTATTTATTTTTCTCCATTCTTACAGTAGCAAGAAACAGTGTAATTAGAATGCTTTTGGGTTTTTCAATTCTAGAGTTTCTCTTTGAACATATGGAACTATTGCCGATCTTCACTTGAATTTTTTGTTAGATTTAGGGTCTTTGCTATTTGGGAATGATTTCATGTATCAAAGCAGACTAGGGCTTCTCTTTGAAATGCCATGGAACTATAGCAAGTGCGGAATTTGGATTCTGACTTGAAACTTTTGTTAGATTGGTTTGGAATGCTTTCTACCAAAGAAATGATCGATCTTTTGATGAGTTGTTGCACCAAATCATTGATATTTCTTCATATTTATGATTTATCAATATATATATATATATATGATGTTCCTTCTCTATAGTAGTATAGTAGATGTGGTAAAAGTGGAGCTAGACCATAGTAGGAGATATACTTCATGAATTCACGATGGATTAGATTTAATTTATTACCTAGCATGCACTTGCATTTGATATTATCAATAGTTTCACTTGGTTGATTTCCCTTAATCAAGAAATGAGTGCATATATGTTATAAAAAGGAGCTGTGAAAGCAAAGGGAAGGGAACTATGACAAATAGGAAATAAAACAATTTCTAGAAGAGGATGCGGCAGGAGCAACAGCCTCACAAGATGAGGATAAGGCTAAAGAAGACTGGGGGAGGGGTTACCTTCATCCTTGAAAGGGCTTGTTTAGAAGTTGCAAAAGTTGGAAAGGTAATTAAATTCTAATTTTTCTCTCTTGTTATGCATTAATTCATTTTGCTTACTTGTTCATAAAATAAATTTCCTTCCCCCTTTCTAATTCATCTTCTAAAACGTATGTGTGTGCGTGTGTTTATACACTTGAAGAGATTAAAAGCAGTAAGATTTCTTTTGCTGATATTGTGTGTCTAGTGAAAAAAACTCTACTATTCTTTTGTCAGTTAGCTATTGAGAGCTCAGAGGAGGATCATGCAAACTTCCTGCGACAAAAAGAACAAAAACCCTGCTGATTACAAACATGACACTCTTCACCAAGTAAGTTGAGATTTGTCAATTGTCAGGCATAAATTGTTGTTCAACATGTTATTTATTTCAAAAGAATTAGCTTAAATTCACTTGTTTCTAAACAATATGAAATTGTACATATTGGTGTGTTTAGGTTGGTGCATTGGCCCATGGGAAAATTAATAATGATTATACACATTATTTTAAGGGTAAATTAGGTTTGAGATCACCAAGGGAAAAGAAATTAAAAAATGGAGCCCGAAAAAATTACAAAATGGAAAAGGTGTATTTTGGGAAAATAATTTCTCTTTTGATCACCTTGTATTCGATGGATAAATTCTCTCGTGTGAGTGGGTCCCATTGTCTCTCCACTCTCTTTCTCTCCTCTCTCCTCCCTTTTCTCTTCCTTCCCTTACCCCCCTCTCTCTCCTCTCTCTCTTACTCATCCCTACAGTTTTGCTTTTTAAAAAAATTTAATCTCTTACTTAATATTTTATCCTTTTAAATCCTATCAAATTTAATCCTCCTGCTTAACGAGAAGCGAAGGGGAGAGGAGAGAGGCAATGGGACCCAACGCGATGGGCACGTGTAAAAAGTAAAACCCGAGGTCTTGTCACCCACATCATTTAGGATTTTTTGGCTTGTCATTTATTTATTAAATGTATGAATCACTATCACGATTTTTAAAAGGTAAAAAAGAAAGTGATTTCAAATTCCTCTTGATGGACTATATGTATGACAGGAATACTTTTGTTCATAAAAAGCTAAACTATGATTCATAGATGATAAATAGCTTTTAAACACAATAAATTTTTAAATTTGAAAATATAAATAGCTTTTTTTTTAAACATCTATTATTCACTTTATATATTATGTTATAGTTCATGTTCTTACAAGGATTCAAACCTGGATCCTCACTTTGTATATTGTGTTGTAGTAGTATCTATTTTGTTCTTACAAGGATTTGAATTTGGATCTCCCGTAGCCTCTTCCCACCCTTTTACCACTTGAGTCGTGCCTCGATGACTCTATATAAATAGTTTTTAAAATCTGTTATTTAAATTTTTATAAAATAAATCATGTTTCTTTATTTTTATTTTTCGTTCTATTGTAAACACAATAAAAGCATTGTATATTAAATTTGTACAACTCATATGGGTACCCCAGGCCCGACCAAGACTTAGCGCATTAGGTGGGAGAAGCTGGCAGTATAATTGCCATTCGCACTCTTTGTGTGGGCCAGGTGTGGATCGTGTCGGTCACTTTAACCTTATTTGAAAATTTTGGAAGTAATTGTTATAAACTTAAATCTTCAACTTTTTCCATAAATTTAATTTAAACAAAAAAAAGAAGGTAAAAACACTTCCAGACTGGATGTTAAAACAAACCACAGTTCCTACCATTCCGAACTAATTTTAAGGCCCACACCGATCTATTGCTTAAGCCCGATAACGAACCAATGGGGCCCATTCCTCATGGGCTCTTTGGATTCTTGAAAAACTATAGAAGCGACATAGAGCGCTTTATAAAAATAATAATAATAATTCATAATTTGAATTCGTTTTGCACTTTCTTCAACTACTCGCTTAGAATCAGACTCATTTGAATTTTAAAATAGAAAATTATATAAAAAAAAATTATGTTGTAAGAAGTAGAATATTAGGTCAATCCAACACACAGACGATGCCAAATGAAGAAGTAACATGTTGTAATCTTATAGCTTTAATGTCAATTGATTTAACCTGAAATTCCAATTTATTAGAAACTTGGATGCATAATTCGACTTTTTCTTAAAATAGAATACATCTCCTCGATTTTCAGACAGCCAAACAACCATTACTATTAACCAGGGAAAATATGTAAAGGACGATATTAAGTTGTAGAAAACAAGACAGAATAAAAAATACTATAGGAAAGAATTTGAAAAGGGTCCGAGCAAAGTGTCCTTAGTCCTGGTCAGTAATTTTCTTAATCCCTTTTTTTTTTTAGATAACTAAAAATTATTGATGCACATATAAAATGCTCCTAACTAAGCTGGGCTACAGTGTTGGCTTCTTAATCCCTTATTGATTATTTATTTTGCACATAGTTTGAAGTGGATAAATCCTAAATCATTTCCATTTATTAGGCCAACCCTATATATTTTTCTTCAAATTCATTTACATATTTTCCTTATATATTTTTCTTACTACATTCTTTAACATTTTAATATCACAAATAATTCAAAAATGAAAAAACCATAAAAAAGAAAATATGCATTTAGTTGTAAAAACTGTATAAAACTAATTCTCTAAGGAGCTCCTTAAATATTCCATTTATGGTACTAAAGGTTATATTTTCTTGGCATGTCCTCAAGTTTAAAAACCTTCCACTTGAAAAAGACTAAGAATCGATTGATATGTTCAAAGAATTTTTAATAAGAACAAACAAACAATCAGATAATGGAAGTAATGGAATACAGGCTGAGTATCTTTTTTGGGTTGATGAGCGTCGACCATGAGCCATCCATCAGCTGGTTGGCTCCAAACTCCTGGTCTTTTTTCTTTAATCAAGGAAAAAAAAACAATGGATGATAAAGAACATGGAGAGAGAGGGGCAAGGGAAACCCACATAAAGTTGCTTTTAAAGTAAGAATATAGTTTAAATAAGATTCCTGCATTACCTTATCATACGGGCTTTACGACTTCATCTTCAATCCTTGCGAACAATGGAACTAGAATAAAAATAGTTGTGGCGATGACATCAATGTTCTATAGATAAGGGCTGATTAAGTCTTTAAGTTTTGATTAATTTTCAATAACGGATCACCTTGTAGAACATCAAAACCGCTACAACTTTAGAAATACATTCAAATCCATTCAAATTTTGTTTTGCTTAAACTTTTCACCTCGTCATACCTTTGGTGTCCTTTGGATGTCGGGATATATCTGAGTTTTTCAAAGTGGTAGTGCAGGGAGGTGCCATCTGAAATATAGAAATCTTGGTCGAAAAGTAAGTTTGGTTCACATCCATTAAAAAATAAGTCATGAAGTTCCTTATGGATAAAAGTTGCATCAGGTAAGATGTATTATGGATATATCAAGAAAATATAATTAGAGTTATACAATGGCCTAGAGAAAAGACTAAATACAAAGCTACATTTAATGTATCTTTGTTATTTCCACTTCATCTTTGCATTTTGTGAAAGATCTAATCTTATTAACAAAATACAAAGCCGGAGAAACTATCGACTCATGACGAAATAATAATAATAATAAAAGTCATTTTCAATTTTCAAATCCCAAAGAAATAAACTTTTAATAACTTCCCCTTGAATATGTTAATCAGATAGACACTGAGGTAGATCAGGTAGCTTTTATATAAATTTCTCAATCTCATCTCCTTTTCTTCATCCTCAAGTTACTTGGTGAAGAATGTCAGGTCTGTAATCCACAATGCTGACATTCTCCCCTCCATTGTTTATAGCTTTTATATAGACTCAAGTTTCAACATCCTCAAAGAAATCCACAATGCTGGCATTCTCCCCTCCATTGTTTTCAACCTTAAGTCATGAACAGAAGAACTACATCTATCGAACGAAGCTTTAGAATCATTTCTTCACTTGCCTCGTCGACCACAAGTTGAACTCGATTGCTCCCATACCATCTGTGCGAGTTGCAGTATTAATCCTGATAATTGAATAAGCTCAACCCTGTGCAAGTGAGAGGATCATTGTAAGACCGAAAATTCCAACTTTACGAAAAATGGCAAAATCGTAATTTGGTAAAAATCCAAAAATTTTTCTAAATCTCGGGGATGTGAAAGCGGACTTATTTGTTGGAAATCATCTCATGAGAATCTAGCTAACGAGTGAATTTCGTGGTGTAAGGGCGAGTGAAATTTCCACGTTTTTCGAGGCCGCAGAGGTATCGGGTGAGTAAACTGACACGAAGACATGTGATGTGACAAAGTCGCGCTACGTGTCGTATGGCCAGCGTGTTCTGCGTGAGTAAGTAGAGGATGAGATGAGCAACAGATTAAGCCGAGACCGAAATCAAGGCTAGTAACCTGAAGTGGAATTATTTGAAAGTTTAATGGGATAAGACAAAAGCGAATAGTATTCTTCTCCATACAAAAGAGCAAAAACGAACTGAGGATGGATTTGGAATTACGTGGCTGGGATTTTTAATTTTTAGAGAGAGAATGAGCTCATTCTCTACAGATTTTAACCGTTCGGACTGTGCGGTTCTCAGTGAGCAAAAGTAAGAAGTTGTTTCTCTGTGTGAGAAATTGCCACGTGGGCCTTAGGTTGGTGGAGTTAGGCAACTCGAGAGGTGAGATCTTTTACTCACTGTGATATTAACTTTTTAATTCAAGAAGTATGTTTATAGTTAGGGATATTACGGGGGCTTGATTTAGTGGTAAATTCGATCTGAGAGCCTTTGAGCAGGAGTGGGAGAAAACCTCTCAAATTTGGTGGCGAGTGAGCAACTTGAGGTTACAGCATTCACGTGAATAGTGACATGATTTTCTTGGTGTGAAAATGTGTGTTGTAAGTGATTCAAAATGAATTGCTTGTGTTTGCTAATTAGCCTATGTGGGCTAATTTTGGTGTTATTGATGTGAAAATTGAATAACATGATTGTTGTGAGTAAATTATGTTAATATATGCATGTTAATTGTATTAACATAAATTATTTGCAATCAGCATAATGCATTCCACACTTATACCTTTGAGGCGTCCCAGAATATTAGATGTGAGTGCATGACATGAAATAAAACAAAAAATGTTTGTGAAGGTTTGACGGAAGATTTGAAGTAGAAATTGCCTTGGAGGGGCGTCGATAGATCGCGGATGAGGACCATGACTGTTTCGGAGAGTTATTCAGCAATTTGCCTCGGAAGGTAGTCCAATATTTTTACCGAAACTCGGTAGTAAGTTTTCAAGAACAAAAAGTTTTTTTGTGAAAACTGTATTTTTACTCGCATATTGGCTTAGGCATGTGTGAGGGAGTCTGTGAGGACTCGGGACATGGGTTTGGGTATGTAGACATTCGAGTAGGTTCATGAAATTGCTTGAATGTGATTGTTTGCCATGACATGTGCACTTAGGTGGGGAGTAACCCATGTAGGAAATTATCTCTACTGGGTTTTGTTCACCCTGTCGAGGGATCACCATTTCAGGTATAGGGAGCGATCGGGAAGGCGGCACTCACTAGAGGTCGCGTGTTAGAAGAAAGCTGAGTTGTGGCTTTGATATTGTTGTATAACATGTATTAGAACTTCTATATTTTTAATATGTTTGTATTAGGTAATAATGTTAACTCTTGAACCATGTAAGATAGTTGGTTGGATATTTTGTGGGTATTAATGCAGGGGCCCAAGTGGCCATTATTTTACTCGCATGTAGACCCTGTGTGGTCATTGTTGATTATTGGGACAGGTTTTGTACTTTGGGTAGAGCTCCCGGTACCTAGGAGACTCTGCCTGATTTTTATGAGTGGTGTCGGGTTCTGGAGCATGCAGTCGCCAGACCAGTGGTTATCAGCGTGCCGGTCTTGGGGCGTCACAGCTTGGTATCAGAGCTTAGGTTTATAAATACCTAGAGCTTAGTATCTTAAGAGTGTTGATTGTGGTGCGCATTCCAGTTCAAGAAACACGAAGCTTGAGTTTGAGTTTGATTGAAAAAGTCACGAGAAAATTCGTACGACGGGGAAAGAAAGCAGGCGAAGCGAGAAACGCTAGTGCATAATGGCTAATATTGAAAGAATTGCCTAGTCATCTGAAGTATGCTTTCTTAGAACCAGAAGGGGCAAAGCCAGTAATTATATAAACTGCCTTGAATACAAATGAAGAGCAATATTCTTTAAGAATTCATAGGAAATATAATGAAAGCGATTGCACAGTGATTAAAGACCTTAAAGAATTCTCAGTCTATTTGCATGAAATCCTGGCAGATGATGATGCAAAAACATCGTTGAACACGAAAGGAGAGTGAACACTTGTGATGAAGAAGGAGATGTTGTAAGAAAGGAAATGCTGAAATGGTGCATCTGAATTTATTTATCTGACATCAAATAGCCCGCCCAAGGTAGCCCGATTCATGTGGTCCACAAGAAGGGGTGGATTCATTGTGATCGAAATGAAAGGAATAGGCAGATTCCCTGCAAAGAGCGTGACAGGATGGAGGGTATGTATAGATTACAGAAAATTGAATACTTCAACCAGGAAAGATCATTTTCCCTTGTCTTTCATTGATCAGATGTTGGACAGGTTAGCAGGACATCCTCACTTATGTTTTCTTGATGGATATTCCGGATATAACCAAATTGCTATTGCACCCGAGGACTAGGAGAAAACTACTTTCACATGCCCTTATGGTACTTTTTCTTTTAGAAGAATGCCATTTGGGTTATCTGTGCTCTGTACATTTTAAGATCGTGATGTCTATGTTCTCAGATTTGGCAGAGGATGTTATGGAGATATTCATGGATGACTTCACAGTTTATGGATCCAGTTTTGATCATTGCCTGCAAAATTTGGGGACAGTACTTCATAGGTGCCAGGACAAGAACTTAGCTTTGAATTGGGAAAAATGTCATTTTATGGTGACAGAAGGCATTGTCATGGGCATAAATTTATGACGAGTGAGTGGATCAGCGAAGTTTCCATTATAAAGACTCTTACGCCACCGAGAAGCCAGCCAGTCGAGGAATAAGTTTCTTAGGACATCTTGGTTTTTTATAGGGTTATTAGAGACCGAAAAATTGCAAGACCATTATGTAGACTATTAGAAAGGATACGAGTTTAATTTTGATGCGACTGTGTCGATCTTCATTTGAAGAGATCAAATCTGAATAGTTGAAGCTCCACGTCATGGCTAACCAAATGGAATAGTGAATTTGAGATTATGTGTGATCTTTAGTGATTATCTGATAGGAGATGTATTGAGGCAGAAAGGCGACAAAATGTTTAGGCATATACTTTGCAATGAAAACCTGATGAAGCTCGAGAGAACTACTCGACTACTAAAAGAGATGTTGGCTATGGTATTTGCATGTAAAAGTTTGGCATATATATTGGGGTCACATGTCATCATCAGTCACCGTCATTGTAGCGATTAAATATTTGATCTTTCAGAAAATTGGCCTGTATCGGATGGGTGTTGCTCACTACGGGGAATTTGATACAAATCAAAAGACGAAGGTTGTGACAATGTGATAGTTAATCACTTGTCAAGAGTAATAACAACTCTTTGTAATTGAAAGAGGCAGTAGCGAAATTTTCGGATGAGCGGTTATTTAGAGTTGTCATTCCAATCACCTTGAGTATCTTTGATATTGTGTTTCTAGCTTGTGGAGTGATGCCAGAGATTTAGCTACCCGATGGGGAAGAATTGAGAGATTGGGTTTACATGTGGGATGACCAGCTTATTATTCAAAGAGGGTGATATGATCGTCGGGGTGTATACGAAAGTGAGCAGTAAATTTTCTGAGAATGTCGTATTTACCTTATGGAGGACACTTTGCAAGAGAATAACGACCTAAAATTCTCGATCATGTTTTTATTTAGGCGTCTTATTTTCAAGTTGTTTTGAATGGGTGAAACTTTGTGTCCCGATGCGAAGAATGGAAATATCAGCATAAGGCATGAAATGCCCCTACATGGTATCCTGGTAGTGCAGTTATTTGATGTATGGGGAATAGATTTTATAGGGCCTTTCTATCCTCATTTGGGAAATCTATACATACTCTAGTTGTGGATTATGTTTCCAAATGGAGTTGAAACCGATAGCTTGTCCCAAGAATGATGCTAATACAGTTTTGGGGTTTTTACAGAGGAATATTTTGAGCAGATTTGGGACTCCCATAACTATTATTAGTGATAGAGGAAGCCATTTTGCAAATAAAGCGTTTGAGAAACTCATGAGCAGATATGAAATCAAACACATCATGAGTTTGTCTTATCATTCTCAAACAAATAGGCAAGTTGAGATTTCCAATAGGGAGATAAAGAAAATTTTGGAAAAGACTGTAAGCTCCAGCGGAAAAGATTGGTCTCTAAAGCTTGATGATGCATTGTGGGCATACGAGCCCATATAAAACTCCCATTGGAATGTCCCGTATAGGATTGTCTTTGGAAAACCTTGTCACCTCCCTCTTGAGTTTGAATAAAGCTATGTGGGCCATCAAATTGGTTACGATTTTAGAGTACATTAAGAGGAAGATTACTCAGTAAATGAGATTGGAAGAGTTGAAATGAAGCTTATGATAATGCTAGGATTCTGAGCGAGGCAAAGAAATGGCATGATTAAGGATTTTGGGGAGAATTTAAGGCGGGAGATCGGGTCTTGTTGATATTTCTAATTTGGAAGCTTTTCTAGATGGCTTGAAATCAAAAATGGAGTGGCCCTTGCTCTGATGGTAGCAAGTACAACCTTTGGGGCGGTGACATTGAAAACTAGTAATGGAAAAGAGTTTAAAGTGAATGGTCGGCTGATTGGAAAGCGATATCTTGGAAAACACGAGGATTGATACATAGATCTTAGTGAAGGAAAGAATTTGAAAGCGAGAACATGTAGCAAGTCCGAATTTAAGGACTATTGGCTTGACTTTGTGGGAGGCAACCCATATCACAATTTTTTTTCTAGTTTCATTAGTCAATTGTGTGTTTAAGAAAAGTTTCAATTTTCTAGATAAGCTTTTGTTTATTGTAAATATTATTTATGTTGTTCTCTTGGTGCTTCTGAGGCCGGTAAGAGGCGAGAGCGAGATGGAGTGAATTTGTAATTGCTAGTGTACCTGAGACTCTGAGGAGTACAATCTCTCGATTTATATTATTTGTTTTGGGAGAATGAATGATTGAAGTTTGGGGGGATACTATTTTCCATTCATTATTGAATCTGATGCTTCGATTATCTACATTGATGAACATTTGAATGATGAGGTTGAATGGTTCTTGTTTGAATTGGGTTCGTGCATTAATCTTGTTTGAATTAAAAGTGTTTATGAAGATCACAGGTTTTCTAAGCGTGACAGGCTTTTCTGGTCATGACAGGGTTTGAATGGATAGCATGAGTATTAGGAAATTTAGGTTGCTTATAAGTTTTCTTCGAGACGAAAGAAGGTCATAACATTAATCTGGGAATTATGACAACATGTAGGGATTTTAAGGCGAGATAGGCCTGATGTGACGCATTAGGTTGAGTCATGACAAGGAGCTTGAAGAAGAGAGAAATAGGTCGCGACATCAATTTATTGGTTGGGGTCGCGACAAACCTAAGTAGGTCGCGACCAGAATTGTATAAAATGCAATAAATTGAGGTTTTAAATATTCGGATTTGGGTGTCACAACTTTAAATGGGACATTTATTGTTAGCAATTAGTGTTGTAACTTAGGCATTAATGTCACGCCATTCCATAAGACAATAATGACATTGAGCCCATCCATCATAAAGATTGAAACTGGATAGCTAATTTCTTCTAGAACTCCAATCCAGTTTCATCTTCACCTAACTTTCCATTCTCTTTCTCTCATCGACTACCAAAAACCTAAGACCAGTGCCCAATTCCAAAGTCTCACCCATGACAAATAACCAAAACCCTGTTTCGGATCTTAACAGAATAATTAATGAGCTCATGAGTGAACATTGCCAAGGAGTGGAGGAGTTCACACGGAACCTCGATCTGAGCTGTCCACGAATGTAGAACGAAACTAATGCGATAAAGAGCGAGTTGAGGAAGAAAGGAGCGTAAGATAGAAAATGAGTAGAGGCGCGGAAGAAGAAACGAGAAGCGTAGACTTTGTCTTTGCGAAGCTAAGATTTATGGAATAAGAACAGCTGGATGGCTGAGGGCCGTTAGGAAGAGGTTTTGGGAAGTTGATTTCCCCTTTTTCTGAGATAATAGAAAAGAGAGGTTGGGAGTGCTTCTGTGCACACACGGCGCTTGGATTCTCTACTTTGGCTTGAGAGAATTCTATCTGAGCAGTGGGGGTGAAGACTCGGTTCACGATGCGAGAGTCAGGGTACCTTTTGGGCATAAAGAAAGCGATGAGATGTTGAGCCTAAAGGAACTGAAGCACGGTTCTAAATTAGCGAAATTGGTAGAAAACCACGATCATGAGAAGATTATAGACCTCTTAAGCGGTGGGCGAGGGAAATTAGGAACCTGAGGAAGAACCCTCATTCTGTATCAATAGAGGATCCTCATTTGAGGAAGTGAGGTTTGGTTAACTTCCTATCACCAGTGGTATTCCCATTCATTATCTACGTACGTGAGAGAACGAGGCAATTATTTTATATGCTTTTGAAGAATTTGCCATGAATGTTAGAGTTTAATTGAGGGTCGATCGGAGGGTACCACTTAGCGACAAAGAGGACTAATCCTCACCCGGCCAACAATCGGCCGAACTATGCATCTTTTCTTTGAGATTTGAGAGGATCATGGGACGAAGAAGAAACATGCTGAGGCATCTCCTCGACCCTTGCGAGGTGACAAAGGGGCCCAGAAACAAAGGCAAAAGGGGATGGTGGAAGTAGAGGTAGAGCCTGCTGAGGAGAATGACAATAGGGAAATGGAAACTATTCGAATGGAATTCCTCGATAGAAGAGAAAGAGATGCGTTCCAGAGATGGCCATTGAGCCATTTCTAACTGATATGACAAAGAATTCCACCATGTGAAAGCTCGGAAGAGGAGAGGAACATTGAAATTATGGAAATGCTAAGGGTGATGAAGAAAGATATGGAAAAGGAGTGAAATGGGAAAAACCATTGGCAATTAAAGAGAAAGTTCTTAGAGTTAGAATTCATAGGAAAGAACAATTATTGGAATGGAACTCTTAAAATGAGAAAGAAGAATGGGGAGAAGAGATGAAAAGGAGAGAAAGAATTTGGAGTGAGAAAAGATGAAGGCGGTTTGAAAGCCTTCTACAACAACCGAGTTTAGAAGAGATGAAGAAGTGCTTACCATTATAGAAAGAAATTTGAGATGGAGGTAACATGCTAAAGAAGATTAGGCCTTCAAATACACGTATAAAGGAGCTGATTCAAGGAGTTTGGGAAGTTGATGAAGGATAGAGATAAGAGCTGGAGACCGTGATGTCTATAGAAAATCGGCATGAGGAGTTTGGTTTGATCCAGCTGAGATTTATCGGACATCTTGAGGTTGTATCTACAAGTTGGAAAGCATAATGAATAAGATGGGCTTGAAGTAAGACTCCTTGATCCCGATCTTGTAGATTTAACAAATGATACAATCTCCTTGCGACAAGGCGGAACCCACACCACCGAGGAAAGAAAAGACCAGACATGACCTTTTCCAAATTTTCTCCATGTTTAGCAAGCTTTGACTTAGATCCTCCCAACATCATACCAAAAAAATCTGGTAAGAGAAGGGAGTGAAATAACACAATTTCACTTTTCTTTTTCCCACTGTACTCCTTCAACATCATTAATATAAGCTCAGAAAAGTTCATTGAAAAGTGTCTTGTGAATTGTTCTACTGATTGGATGATTTGGTTTGTTACTTTCAATAATGTTGCAGCCATAACATATACATTGTTGAACTGCTTAATTGAGACCTGGTAGTTGAATAAGTTTGATAAAATGTGAATTGTTTGGGTGGATTGATTTGAGTTAGTAAATTGGGTTAATTGTGCCATGCTTAGAGTAGTAATGCAGGAAGGAATGGTTATTGTGTTTAAACTTTTTCATTGGTGAAATAGCATAACAAACAACTGATTAAGTCAAACAATCTTGAGAGAGAAAGAAGTGGGCTTCATTAGTTTGAAGTAAGAATTTACGATTTTAATTTGAATCAGTTTAAATTACGAATTTGAAAAAATATACAATTGAAAGAAGCAAAATAAGATGATTGAAGATTTGTATGTATAAACGGTAAAGTCAGTCTGAATCTTGGAAAAACAATACACATAATTGAAAATTCTTAAAACTTTGAGAGGGTTAGGAACATCTTAAGGATGATATCTGATCAAAAGTGAGTCCTAGAAATTTGGTTAGATTATTGGTGAGAAAAATCCTAGGTAAAAACAAAGCAACGAGAAATTTGATAGACGTCATCTTTGGAAGTTGAACCTTTTCAAACCTATCCTCAATTATATGCAGGCATACACTCTAGTTCCATGCTTTGAGCAGTAACAATTTCTTGAATACTTGACAATTAGAGCCTAAAATCCCTCGCACAATAATCTTGCAACGAGGCCCCCAGTACTCAGTTTTCAGAATAAGAATGTTTACTGTGCAGAAAGGAACAAGTTTGGGGGAATATATTTCTTTTGGATTACACGGATGAATGAGGAAAAATAAATAGAAGAACTAGAGAAAAAGAAGAAGATGTTGAAAAAGGAATAAGTTTTGTCTTGTGGCCTATTTGTCTTGAACAATTAAGCTCGTAGGGGTGTTGCACACCTAGTACCCTAATGCCAATTGGTATGGGAGTTGCTAGCCCAAAGTTCTCTAAGAGTGATAGAAAGCCTAAGAAGACAAAACATTGCCTTATTGACTCTTTGACCGTAAAGAAACGAAAGAGTTCCGATAAAAGGGCGGCGATAAGTTGAAAGTGGCAACCAAATGAGCCCGCAAACATCGAAGATGATGTCTGAAGCGAGTTTGGGGAGTTTACATTAAAGGAAGGAAAAGATGAAGATGAAGACCATTATACGAGGAAGGAAGAGTGGAATCTGGGTAATTTGCGGCTAGAATTTTCCCGATTGTCCACCCAGTGCAACCCACAACATTATAAGCCTAAAAGACCTCTTTGATCTTGAAGTTTAGATTTATATATTAGTGGAGATCGATATGAAAAACAAGCACATGGGACTTTTGACTAGTTTTTAAGGAGATCCCGGAAGATTAACTAATTCAACATGAAGATGAAAAGGAAAGAAGACCTACACACTCGAGAACAAGATCTATTGTTGAATTGTTTTCATCCGATTATTCATCAGTTTATTTGTGAGGGTTAAGCATTCTTTCTCGGTTGAAAACTAAAGTTTGAAGTAATCTTTGTAATCTTCTTGTTCAAGTCAAATGGTGGAATAAGAAAGATTGTCTTATAGAAACGAGAAAAATATCCTTGAAAATAAAGTTCGATTGTTTGAGGACAAACAAATCTTTTCTCTTTGCTTGGTGACAAGCAAAATTTTAATTTGGGGGAATTTGATGAGTAAAAATCATTGAATTTTAGTCCATTTTACATTTTTACAATGTAATTGCTTGTTTTATAATGAAGTATATACTTTATTTACCAAATTTATATTTTGCGAAATTTATAGCGAGAAATGAAAATTAAACGAGATCGAGTGAAAGCGAGTTCGATGGCAAGAGTGAGGTCATGACGGAGAATTGAGGTCGCGACGAAGTTAATCTATCTTGAATGAAAAGAACATTGCGACAAAGAGGATTCTTGAGACGAGGAAAAGAGACTGAGGAAGGATTTCATGTCGCGACACCGTGCGAGGTCGTGACAGAAGGAGATAATATGGTTAAGAAGGATAATTGAGGTCGCGACTATGAATGGTGATGACTAAACAGGGTCTCTGCCGGAAATTTAAGGTTGCGACAAAGAATATAGGATTGGAGACTCGATCAAAGGTCGCGACTAGGTATTTATGTGGCGTACATTTAAGCGGTAGAGACGAGGCATAGGTAAGAAGAGCGTGCATCATGTGTGACCTTTGTTTTCGGTGGCGACACGAAAGAAAGCGTTGTTGGTAGCAGCGGAAAATTGATGTTGCGACAAAATGTAGCGGGGACCTGTCGAGGTTGTAACCGGGGAATTCATAATCGCGACATAAAATGAGCTAAATAGTTAAAACGTATTGCGACTGAAGTTTGAGCCACTACGTAAACAAAGTAAGGAAGGGCCCTTTACTTTCATTCGTGACACACTTTACAGGTCTTGACCCGAAGAAAAAGATGGAGTGATGGAAGCCCATTGTAAGTAAAATAAGGTTAAATGAGATTGGAAGAAGAGCGTAGCGACATGCTCGAGAAGTCTGACGAGGGAATGAGACGAGAAAACTAGATATGATGTCGACATGAAGAGAGGGAGCGGGCCCAGGGATGAAATGGTTAGCAATGAAATGGTGTCGCGACATAAAAATGAAGTCGTGACACAGAATACAGAAAAAGGGAAAGACAGTTAGGTTGCGACAAGGAATTGTGGTCGTGACATCATGTCACACACCAGGTCCGATCCATGACCGAATAAGCGGTCCGACCGGGTTGGTGTGAGACTATATCTTGGGACTCTTTACTGTTTTTTTTCAAAGGCGAACTTGTACCTATGGGTATACAACAATTTACAATAATAACAAAAATCATTATATATATCTGAAAGAACTACCAGAATTGGTGTCCATCGAAAATCTATACACATATACGAGTCAGTTTACATATACATATCTGAAAAACTTTACTTTCAATTACATATTCGGGCCTTTGAGAACCTACGTGATGAACCCTACTAGTGTCTTGGCCCGGTGTATGCGGAAGTTTCATATGTCTTCTCCTTATTTTCTAGCGGATTAAAAACCGTCTTGCAGGCTGCAGCTTAGTGGAAACATATCTTATAACTTATACGGATACACATGCATTTACTCACTTGAATCACCAATAAACATATAACGATGCAGATATCACCGTCTTCGCTAATTCATTATAACACGTTTACATACATAATTATCCTTGTAACAAACTTATGCTTTTTCGAGATATCGTATCTGATGCGAACTTATACTTATAACAAACTTATACTTTACCAGTCTTGCATTATGGCGAGACTTTTTCTTATTCCAATCTCTCGTAGGACACATACTTATGCTTGTATCAGACGTATACTTATTCAGTTCTCCCAAAGGACATCTACTTGAACTTCTGTCAGACTGATACTTATCCAGATCTCTCCTAGGAGTTTCATAGCTTAGACCTTTACTGAAGTACCCGTAGGTACTGTAGAACTTATACTTGTACTTCGTATCTTATACTTATACTCTGAACATATCAATGGCTGCGGATCAATACTTGTATTCTGAGCTTATTCTTGTCTTACGGATCTTATACTTGTGTTCTAGAAACTTATTCTTGTATTTCGGATCTTATACTTGTATTCTGAGGATCTTATGCGGGCTTATTACGGTACAAAAGTACTGTAGGTACTCTGCAGTTCATTATACGGAGGTACCCTTAGGGTACTACTTGGACTTATATCTCCCAAGGGCACATATTTGTACTTATATCATATTCATATGCCTCTGAATGCTTATACACACGTGCTTGTCCTTATCACATACATATACTTATCAAATCTCTTATAGGAGTTATGAAGCACATGTATACAGGTACAGTGGAGTGCTTATAAGTCGAACAGGATCGGAGTCATAATACATCTGAGATCGGATCGGACTTATGCGAATACACTTATCTCCCGGATACGGACATTAGTCCATAGCAGTGCAGTCAGCATATACATATCTAGGATTCATACCAGTTCGAGAACATATCCGAAAACAAACGGATTTATCGATTTATATCGGAATCATATTCGAGTTACACTTGTTCGGAGGTGCAGTAGATGCTTGCAAAACCCTAATCCTTATACGAGTACCCGTAGGTGCTACGGAACTATACTTATATTATCGATGCAGTGCGAGTGGAGTGCTACCGGAACTATGCTTATATTGCAGATGCGGAATTGCGAGTGGTCTTGCATAACTTATACTTATATTAGATGCGAAATTGCGGTAGGTGCGCAAGATTTTACTTGTGAAAGTGCGTGGGTCTTCTGAGCGAATCTGAGGGGGTGCAGTGGAATGCGATTCGGATCTTTACCATATTCGTTTCTTTACTCTTATTCTTTATTGAGTCTTATACATTATAAGCTGATTTGACCTGGGGCCAAGACATAAGAAATGAGTGGATGCGAACCTGATAAGTACTTCGGAAGGTCTGATATAGTGCGAGGGTCTTTATGTACAAGCGAGTCTTAGAAACAGCGAGCGAGTGTCGTAACCTTGTCGAAGTCTTAGAAGTCTTGACGAGTCGCAGTAGCCTTGTCGGGAGAATCTTAGAAGTGCGAATAAGTAGCACTAATCGAATCTGAAGTCTTGGCAATGACGTGCACCTTGGCGTAACGAGGAGTGTAGCGGCCTTGAAGTGTCGAAACCGCCGTCGAAACGTCGCTCATTCATTTTCGATCCCTAGGTAGATCACTCTTATCATATGTCTTCCGAACTCATAGCTTTATCTTTATCACGTTACGTATTTCATGCCATATTGCTTTTCATGTTCATGTTCATGTTTGATTCGTTTCATATTTCGCTCATATTCATGTTTTATGAGCAGCGGTATCATGTGCGTTCTGTATTTTACTTATTCTTGTGCATATGGCATTTCATATGCTTGTACGGTATGATGCTGTGTATTCACGCATCATTCATGTATTCTTGTCCCTCTATGAATACATTTTACTTAGAAATTGGAATCGTGATTGGATCATCCAATTAAAGTTATGGCGTTTTAAGTAAAATGAGTGATTCTGGAAATATTCTGGCCAAGGACGGTTGTAATACTCCATTTCCAGGGTCTCAACTCCATACTGACAATGGTTCTTTGTATTCATTTGAAGTTAAGGTGCTAAGTTCTTCTCAAATTGGAATCACCGTCGAACGCAGAGAAACTCGAGTTATAATCTAAACATTGGATTGATACATGATAAGCGAAGCGAGAAATTTTCTTGAGCAGTAGCCACTCTTTGAGTGAATTTTTGGGCCACATAGGTCGAATTCGAAGGTACTATTTCGGGATGTTTAGGTTCTCCTTATTGTCTAGTTTATGCGTGACTTGAATCACTTAAATCGGATAAGAAATTAGTAAGTTATGGCGAAATCTGGCTTGCTGGTCGAAATAGACGTGGGTGCAGGTCAGGTTGAGAGACGATGTGATGCAGGTACCGCCTGCGATTTGTCTGGTACCACCCTTTGAAAATTGTCCAGAAAGGTGGTTTTTCTCCCATTTTCCATATGTTGCTACCCCGAATCAACTCAATACTCATGTACGCATCATTCCCTCCGTATTCATTTGTAATCTCTTTTCTACTTAAATCATCTTTCAATACTTGTCTTTCTTCAAAAACCTTTCATGAATTACTCCCAAAACCACTCTAATATTGGTCATAACCCATACATGGTCGAACATAAAGATCGGTTAGGTTTGTTGTTCTAAGCCACAGCTCGATTACTATCAATTAACCATGAATCCAACATCGAGGGAGGATTTCATACTCATCTTGTACCATTTAGGGTTCTGACCACACTTTGAAAAAATCTTTGGTTAGGATGAAATCACAACAAACCACAGGATTTGAGGGCAAGCTACTAACCATCCAATTGCATGAAAATTCATACAAAACTTTGGAATTCCATACAAAAATTCATAGTTCCATACCTTTTTGTTCTTTCTTACTCTTCCTCTTCTCTTCTTCTTCTCTTCCTCTTCCTCTTCTTCTTCTTCTCCCCTTCTCTTCTCTACGGTTTTTGAGATTTTCCAAAATTAAGGCCAAAATTTCTTTCTTATCAGGATTTTTTGACTTAAGGCCATGTTTGGCCTCCCAGAAGCCATTTTTGGGTTAAGTCTCTCTAATTGCCTTTTGGTCCTCCTTCTTTACAGTAATTGCACTATACTTTATGTTATTTCCACTTTAGCCTCTCATCTTATCAACTTAGGCTTTTAAGCTCCTTTTGACAAATTACAATTTGTCCATATATGTGTACAATTCAGGGTTTCTCATTTATTTCAGAAAATTCATATTTAACTTTATTAAACCTAACATGTTAAGCGCTAGGGTATATTTTGAGGTGTTACACGTCAAGCTACCCAGCAGAGAAAAAGTGATAAGTCATTCATTAGGTCGCGACACACTTTTTAGGTCACGACCCGATGAAAGAAGGCGGAATTGAGGAAGAAGCGTGTGTTTAGAAGGAGGTTGCGACACGATTGGGAGAAATGATGTGTGACATGCTTAAAGTCACGACATAGATTTAAACAAGGAAAGCGCTTAGGTCGGCGACACAAATCCGTGTCGCGACAGAGATATTAGGCAGACGAAGCGATTTGAAGTCGCGACATGAAGGGGAGGCGTGACCAGAATGGAGTGGTGACAATAAAAATGAATTGTCGCGACGTAGCACTAGGTCCGCGACCGCAGAATGCGATGAAAGCGAAGGCGGCTAGGTCACGACCTGGAATTTATTGGGATTCGAGCGTGGTGTGATAGAATCAACATAGTGCGACATAAATGATGTCGCGACATAATAGAGAATTCGCGACATATATTTGTGAGGAAGAAACGATCGGAGTCACGATTAGAAATAGAAAATTGAATGAAGCTGTTGAGAAATTGAAAAATGAGGTTCTTATTTGGATAGGAAGAAAGAATAGTCGCGACATACTTTTAAGGTTGCGACAGGAATTGTAATGATTAAAGAAACTACTTGGTCGCGACTGTGCACGTCACGACAAAGAAAACAAATGAGACTAGCAAATTTGAGTGGCGACACGCTTGAAGTCTTAAGGCGAATGATGTCTCAACGCACGAAAGAAGGCGTGACGAGGTAAGAGGTTGTGACATAAATGATGTCATGACATCCAGTCGAGTCGCGACTCTGAAATCATTAAAGCGAAGAGCCGGGTTGCGACATCAGGTGAGAGTCGCGACCACAATTCTGAAGCAAAGAAAAGGGTGTGACCCGGAGTTCTCTCCCTTTGCGACAGTAACATCAGTCCGCAATAGAAGAATTCATGTCGCGACCGCTAATCGGAATGGCGAAGAAAGCAGTCGCAGCGAGCTTATCGAGGTCACGGCTTAAGTGCAAGAGCAGTGAAAGAACATTGCGACCGGTTTCTTGAGGTCCGCGGCGGACGTGTAGGGCCCAGGGATTTCATGTGGCGACCGCGTTCTGGTCGCGACCTAAGCGGTGGCTAGGGCCATTGATTTTAGGAAAATCCACACAGAGCCCAGGTCGGGCTGATTTTAAGGTTATAAATAGGCTTGCACCTTGAGGGGCTTCGGTTTTAAAACCCGTTGTGCAGGAGGACGAGGAAGACTCACTGTATATTTTAGAATAGACTTTTCTTTTCTTTTCTTTTTTCTGGATCTGAATCAGTAATCTGTTTAGAATGTAGAAGTGATGAGTAAAAAACTCATTGAATTTTTAGTCCATTTTTCTGATTGTTCTTATAATGTAATTGCTTGTTTTTATGCAGAAATATGTACTATTTACCAAATTTCTGCGAAGTGTGGCATAAATGAAAATTCAGTAAAGTTAGAAGTGAAAAGCAGTCCGATGGCGGGTGAAGATGCGACGGAATCGAGTCACGACCCGAGAAGTCATACTATCTTGAATGAAGGCACATTTGCGACAAGGAAGTTCTTTGAGGAGCGAGAAAAAGGGCTTGAAGTAAGGATTACATCCGTGACAGTTTTGGTCATGACCTGAAAAGAAGACAGTATGATTTACAGCAGTTATGGATGTGACAAGTAATTCATTAACCTGGCGGTTTCAAAGTCCTGACAGAGAATTCAAGTCTGGCCCAGAAGTGATATGAAGCCCGACAAGTTCTTTGCGATAGTAAGCTTCATTTGAAACGAAGATAGAAGGAACTGAGGAGATTATGTCGCGACATAGTTTTGGTTCGCGACCGCAAAAGACATTGTTGAGGTATGCGAAAATTGATGTCGACGAGTTTATGTTGCGGCATAAAAAATGAGCTGAGCGGTTAAAACCGTTCTTGTAAGTATGAGTTATTGAGAGCCAAAACAAAGTAGAAGGACCCTTGCGAAGTAGCGACACTTTCTGGGTCGCGACCGGAAAAAGATGAATTGATGAGAATTGTTGTAAGTCGGAAATTGGGGTTACGATAGGATGGGAGAATTGATGTCATGACATGCTTTTTAAGGTCGCGACATAGAATTTCGATGGGAGAAGAAACAATTGATCTTCGCGACCTAAATCATCATGACAAAGTGATGAAAACGAAACAATTTTAAGTATGACATGGAAAGGGAGATGTGACGAGAATGGAGTTCTTGACAAAGAAATGTGGTCGCGACATCGAATTGAGGTCGCGACATAGAATGCAATGGACAGCAAGACAACCAGGTCGCGACATAGAATTTATTAAAGAGATTCGAAAAGCGTGGTCATGACGAGGTCAATATAAACGGCAGCGAAATGATGTCAGCATGGAATTGAGGTCGCGACAAATATTTCGACAAAAAGGGAACGTCGGTGCGTGACATACTTTACGGTTTGCGACGGGAATTATAGCGATTAAAGAAATTACTTGGTGCGACACGATGACCCGCGTCGATAAGAAAAATAAACGAACCCGGCGAGTTGAGTCAGCCTTGAAGGCTCGAAACAGCGAATGGCGTCGCTGACATGAAAGAGGGCATTGACGAAATGAGGGCGACAACATAAATGAGGTTGCGACATCGAATCGGTCGCGACATAGAAATCTGATAAAGGTAGAAATTACAATTCACGGAAGCAGAAAAATGAGGTCGCCCAGCGGGGTTTCTGTTTGACGAAACTAACATAGTCACGACGAGGAATTCATGTCACGACCCTTAATCAAATTACAACGAAGAAACAAGTCCTGTGAGAGAAACATCGGGTTGTAACAAACGATTGCAAGTCTGAATTGAAGAAAGTCGCGACCGGTTTCTTGAAGTCACGACCAACTTTGTGAACGGACGAGATTTTGCGTCGCGACGACCTACGAGGTCGCGACTGGCAGTGAGTTGGGCCCGTTGAATTTAGGAAATCCACCTGAAGCCTTGGAATCGGGCCCGATTCCCGAAGGTTATAAATAGGCGTATCTACGATTTAGTAAAAGCGACTTAGTTTTACGAACCCATTTTCTGGGAGGAGGAGGAGGAAGACTCACTGTATATTTTAGAATATATTTTTTTTCTTTTCTTTCTTTTGTTTCCTTTTTCTGGATCTGAACTAGTAATCTGTTAGAATGTAAAAGCTGGATTTAATTTTTATTCTCTTTTCTAATTACGGCCTGGAATCAATGAAGTTCAAACAAATTTTGGAATTCGTTTCTTCCGAGGGGAAATTATAACTCGGTGGATGTTCTTGATCAACCTCCATTGTAGATTGTGATTCTGTAATTAAAACCTGGCTTCACTAGATTGGATTTATTGTTGGATTCACAGGTATTTGAATAAATTAAAGAATTACTGGTTGGAATTTATTTGGTTGATGTGTTATTGAATGGATACGTTCGCTCGTAGTATCGAATACCCTTCAGGTATGTATCTTGCTCACGATTTTCGGGGAGACCCTCTAAGTAACACGAGAGATGGAGATTCGATGATTGAGAGTATTCGATTTGTGGAGTATGTTAGACTACCATTGAAGAACTATTGGTATGAGAGTTCACTTAGATAAAATTCGAGTTCACTCATAGTGATGTTGGATGGGAATAATATTGATTTAAACGTCGGAGATTTCACCTTAATGCATTTGGAAAGCTCTTGAACTTTTGTGTTAGTGAGATCTAATCGAGGAATGGAAATATCCACTAGATTTAAAGGATGAGTCATCAATCAAGTTGTAGAAATTTTACTTGACCCTTACTTGGGAAAGCGAAATTTGGATCTCAGAAATGAGGTATGAGAAGTATTGAGAAGAAAAATACCGAGATCTTGTTGAGTTATTACCCAAGCACAATGCTTTGGTTGAATCTTGTCTTCGAAGCGGGCATCTGATAGTGAATTATGGAGATCGATATTATTGGTATCTTTGGACAATTCGATCGACGCAAGCAGATGAGCCAGTGATCAGAGTGCCAGCTGTTCCATGACCTTCCTTTGAAGTGTTTCATTTCTCACAGAGAATTGATTCAGTCCAGTATATTTGTTTTGTTATTTGCTCTATATTCATAAATTCAACTTTCTTTTACTTTTAGATGTATTCTCTAGAACAATTACTTTTCTAGTTAAGGCTGGCTAATCACGTAGAGATCCGGATAGTATGCATCTTAAGTAGTTGGGGTAATTGATTTTGAAATCCAAGTCGATCTCTGGCAGAATGATATCGAACTTGTCAATTTTACTACTTATTTGACTGTGCACTTGCGGTGTCATAAACTAAACCTATTCATAATTAAGACATTAAGTCGGTTTATTAAATTTTAAGAAACTCCGGTCGATTTGACATGGCTACAAGGGAAAATTGTAAGGTTCTGTATAGGTGTTAAATTGAGTGGTTTAGTACATATCGCCGACGAAACGAAGGCTGGATTTAATTTTTCATTTCTTTTCGATTGAGCTGAAATCAGTAAGTTCATAATTTACGAATTCGTTTCTTCCAGTGAATTATAGTTACAGTGGATGTTCTTAATCAATACTCCATTGTCGATTGTGATTCTGTAATTGAAGCACAACTTCCATTGGAATGGACATGTTGTTAGTTATAGTCTTTTCTGCTTGAATTGGAAGAATTTCACGAAATTTTGGTTGATTATTTGATTGATGTTGTTTGTGATTAGGTTATTCCCAGTAGTAGTCGCAAGATACCATCTCGAGTTGTTTCCTGCTTTGATTTCCAAGAAGCCCTTTGAGTGACACAAAGATGGAGATTCCTGAGAGCTCGGAACATTTAACTTGTGGGTATGTTAGACTATCATTAAAGAAATAAGGAGCTCTGAGAGTTCATTTTGATAGATTTCCTATTTACTCATAGTTGAGGTTGAAGGGAATTATTTATAAATTTAACTCATCAGAGATTTCACCTTATCTTTGTTGGATAGATGCAGATCGTGTTGAAGTGAGAATAATGTCGAGGAGAAGGAAAAATCCATCGGATCAAGGGATGAGTCATCAACCATTTTGTAGAAGTTTTTCTGATGACCTAGACTTGGGATCTGAAATGATCTTAAAATGGGTATGAAGTATTGAAAAGAAAAATATCGGATCTTATAAAGAATTTTGAATAAAGTAGTGAGTTGATCTTTGCTTTGAAGAAGAAGGGACATCTAATTGTGTGAATAATGGAAATCAGTTTGCATTATTAGACATCTTTAACAAATCCGAATCTAAAAATGAAGATGAAAAATTGATGAATTAAAATCACGAAGTGGCGTTTCCTGACAATTTCATCTCGGTCATTCATTCCCAGCGAGAGATTTGGTCGATCCGATTTATTTGTTAGTTCAATTCAAATTTTTATTTATTAGATGAAAGTATAGAAATTACCTTGTCTTTTGAATTCAGTTTGAACTATTCTGATGAGGTTGAAATAGTGTGGATCTTAAGTAGTTAGGGTAGTTGTTGGAATCATTCTTATCAATCTCTGTGGGAATGATATGCGGGTTATCAAATTTTACTACTTGTATGACACATTGCACTTGGGTGTATGGAGCTAAACAAATATTAATTCTAGAACATAAAATCAGTTTTATTCATTTTCAAACAACTCTACTCAACTTTGACATAGATGCAGGAAAATTGTAAGGCTCCTGTATAAGTGTTAAATTGAGTGGTTTAGTCTATATTTTCACAGATAAACAGTCGCCACTATCACATAGTTGAATCCGGTTTGGCACTTCTCTCTCGAGCCTCTCTTCCATTTCCTTCTGGTCATATGCCTTTCTCACCGCCGCATATCTCATTAATCGTCTCCCCACACCTACCCTATAGATGTTATCTCCATATCATAAGCCATTCGGGTATCCTCCCAATTATTCTAAACTCTGTGTCTTTGGTTGTCTATGTTATCCATGGCTTCAACCTTACTCGGTGCACAAACTCAGTCCTTGCCCTGTCCCTTGTGTTTTCCTTGGCTACTTGCTTACCCAAAGTGCCTACATCTGTTATGACCCTTCCACGTTCAAGACCTATCACTCTCGTCATGTTCGCTTTGTTGAGTCCATTTTTCCCTTGTTTGGGGTCCAACCTTTCCTTCCTCGGTCTATTGAGTCCACCATCTCCACATGGTTCAAATCGCCTTGTATCGACTTAGCCACGCCTCGGCACCTATTTGCGAGATCACACCCACGACTTAGTGCATCAGTCCTTCACCCCACCTCCCTCCACCAATTGAATCCACTTAGTAGGCGTCACGAATGCCCAGTCAAGGCCCTCCACCATCATCCACACACTCTTTATTTGTCCACTTGTCTCGGCTCCCCAAACAATAGTTGGTGTCCTGCTGGCTGCAGGTACTCAGGTACCATGTCCATTTGCTCGAGAACTGGCCCTCCTATCCGCCCCCTTGCTGTACCTCCCTCCCGATCACTCATCTTGCAAACATTCACAAACTAGTCCACAAACTCACCCTCTCTACCTAACTAGCTCGTGACCTTGAGCAGAGCCATACGTAACCCATGCCATGAATTTGAATGGCGCGCGACCATGTCGGAAAGAGTTTGATGCCCTTGTTTGGAGCACTTGGGGGTGAGTGCCTTGAGTCGGCTCAAAAAATTATGGGTTGTAAGTGGATCTTTCAAATTAAACGCTTACCTGATGGTTTTTATGGGCCAGTGAGCGGTTGGTTGCTAGGGACTAAGAGACTTGGCATTGGCTATCGCAGCACCTTCAATGCGGTGGTGAAACTGACACTATTCGTTTGGTCCTTCTCTTACCCACTTGAGTCACGGGTGGTGCCTCGTGCTTCGATGTCATGATGCCTTCCTCCAGGGCACCCTTACAGAGGATGTGTTCATGGCTCAACCACAGGGCTTCCTGGGGCATTGATCCAAGATCATGTTTGTCGGATTCGTAAGCCATTTATGGGCTAAAACAAGCACCTTGGGCATGAATCTGATGAGCTTAAACAATTTTTCCTTTACCTACGGTTTTGAACTGATTGCGAGATACCTCCTATTCATCCTCCATCGCCTATGGATTACCATTTATGCGCTGGTGTATGTTGACCTGGCATTATCATCGCGGCGATAATCCGTCGGTTGTTGACACTTCATCACCTTGCTCTCTGCTCGGTTTTTCTCTCGAGACTGGTCCTAACTATTTCCTTGGTTGAAGTCCTCTCTCATAAGCCGCGACTTAATCCTTTCCCCAGTAGGTATATCTTGGAAGCCTCCTTGCCGCATTGCAGATGGCCGAGAGGCGCCGTCTGCAATCTTTGACCTCTCTGCCTTGTCTCTTGATCGACCTTTGCCTTGTTTGACCCTTCTGCGTTTCTCACCATTGTCGGTAGCCTTGATACTTAACATTGACTGACGAAGCGTTGCTTAATAGCAATTCGATAAGCTTTCTGGTTCATGCATGTCGCGGAGCTAGTGACCATTGAACTGTTGTCAAGCGTATTCTCCGCTATTTATGTGACACTACACCATTGTCAATCTTCACTTCAATTACATGCCTACTCAGACACTGACTAAGCTGGCAACAAGGATGATTTTACCTCCACCAGCGCCTTCATTATCTATCTCGGTCGCAATCTCATCTCTTGGAGTTCCAAGGAACAATGTACAGTTGTTTTGTCCTCCACTGAAGCCGAATACCGTCTGTTGCTACCACGGTTACTGAGCTTTGTTGGATATCTAATCTCCTCGGGGAGCTCGGCCTCTCCTCTACTCGGGCATCGGTTATCTATTGTGATAATGTCGAGTTCAGTAACCTCTTGCTTTCCGAACATATTTGGTCCACTCACGTATGAACATGTACTTGACTACCACTTCATTCATAAACAAGTTCAAGTGGTGATCTTGTGTTAAAGTATTCAGCTTCCATGAGATTGGAAACTGCATCTGTGCTGCCAAACCTCTACCACTTCCATTTCATCGATTCTTCTTTCAAGATTGGTCTCTCGTCTTGGCTCCAACTGTGGGGCATATTGGAGGGTAAGTCTACAACCAAATAAGTAAATATGATTCAACAATGTATATTTTGTATTACAAATATGTAATATTAATTTTAGATTGATTCTAGGATTTGTCTATACCTAGTTTAGGTTAGTCACGAATTTGTTTTAATTCATTTGTGTTATACCTTATGTGATTGATACTAGAAAATGTGAATTTAATCTTCTAACCTTTTGAATCTTCTACAATTGAATCGTTAAACCGGGTGAACAAGGTAGTTCTTAATGAATCGAACAATATATACCTACTGTTTTTTGAAACGACAGTACGTATATGCCTACTGTTTTTTTTGAAGAGAACAATATATAACTATTGTTAAAATATAAATAAACAATATAAAACAATATATATTTATTTATAATTTAAAATTTTATACTATTGTCAAAATTAGTAAAATAATAATAACAATATGTAGATGAATGATAGAATAAATTGGACATGCTACTTCTTTTTTTTTTTGAATCGAGAACATGCTACTTAAATAAATTAAAAATATATAAGATTTCGATTTTCAATATATTTTGATATTTAAATATCATGTTTTATTTAATAAAATTAAAAATATTAATATATTTATATAAAATATTAATTTTATAAAAATTTATATTTTAATAAATATAAATTACTCTTTATGGCTGTCATTTGGATTTGGCTACTGGTTGGTGTGATCATGATTGGCAGTGAATCGATTAAGTAATAGTCAGATTTTTTAAAACGTTGGGTATTATTCTGCCTTTGTGGATGATTTTACAAGGGAATACCTAGGTGTATCCACTCCATTTGAAGTCTCAAACAGTCACCATATGTATACAGTTTATCATCATGGTTGAAAGACAGTTTGATACCAAGGTTAAGCGCTTTCAATCTGACTGGGGAGGTGAGTTTCACAAACTTCAACCTTTATTGCAAAAGTTAGGAATTCATTTTCAACATCCATGTCCCCCACACACATCAACAAAATCGAAAAATTGAAAGAAGACATCGGAGCATTATAAAAATTGGACTTTACTTGCTCAAGCCTCAATGGACTTGAAGTTTTGGTGGGAAGCTTTTGATTCAGCTACCAATCTATTAAACAGACTTCCTACACAAGTACTTGAGAACAAATCACCATTTGAATCCCTTTATGGAAGAAATCCAGATTATCAGTTTCTAAGAGTTTTTATCTATGCTTGTTTTCCTTTCTTTTGATCCTATAACAGACATTAACCAGTGATTGAAATTTCGGGATATATCGGTGATATTTCATTGATATATCGGATATACGGCTTGCGTCTGATAAACTGCTGATTATCCCACAATATATCGCAGAATTTTTACAAATATCGCTGGAGTATTTGAAATTATCTCTGGAAATATTTTGGGATATATCTCGAAATTTGTACCGATATATCGGATTATTTCGGTCAAAGGTTGGTCAAACCAACCAAAATTTGGGAAAATTGGCTTTTAATGGGATTCGAACCCAGCCAAAATGAGAGAGTTGTCTTTCCTGCTCCCTTAAAACCAACCATCAAATTCATTAAATATAGATTACAAATATTATTTTAATAGTAATTAATTATTTTATTGAATTTTTTGAAAGTCTTTTTATATTGTTTATATATAACTTAAATTTAAAAATTATTTTACATTATTCCATAAATTTAACTTAATTAAATTAGAATTTTAATATTAAATATTTAATTTCTTCCATTAATGCTTTTATTAAAAATTAATGTCACTTTATTTTTTATTTTTTTCACATTAATATTTTTAATTTTTTAAAATAAATACTGAAACATATGTTTGATTAAAAAATTAGATGTAAAAATTTATAATTTATAAATTAAAATTATTTTGATAAAGATAAAACATATATATATATATATATATATATATATATATATATATATATATATATATATAATTTTCAATAAGATAAAGTCTTAATATAAAGATTAAAAATATCAATTTTTAAGATAAATCAATTACTAGGATAAACTAATGTTAATATAAAAAATAAATACAAATATATTAATTTTAAATAATTTTGGATTTATCGATATTTAAAAATATATATATATATATATATATATATATATATATATATATATATATATATCATGTATATATCTCCAGATATATCACGATATATCCTTAAATCAATCTTGGAAATATGTCATGTCGAAAGCCAGGCAATATTTTATCGCTTAACATTAGTAGCATTTCGAACATCCCAATGTTTATTTCTTGGTTATAGTTCTTTTCATAAAGGATACAAGTGCCTACACCCCTCTGGCCGTATTTATATAGCTAGAAGTGTAAGCTTCAATGAACACTATTTCCATATACAAATCATATTCATCTCAAGCTCATCTACACATAATTCTACTCCCACACACTCTTATAGTGTGCCTACTGTTCCTAAACCTTTCTGTTCAACTACTCCTATTGAAACCTCGCAGGAGAAGCCTTGTATCTCTTCTTCTGATGTCCAGTCGTATGAGTCTGTCCACGCAAGAGCCGAACCCTTGTATTCTGAAACTGAAAATATTTCTGCAGCAAAACCTTTGTATTCTGAAACTGAAACTGTTTCTGCATCACCTCCTGAACATGTTTCTGAAGCACCTCCCATATGCTCTATTCACCCAATGCAAACCAGATCAAAATGTGGTATTTTTAAACCAAAACTACATTTGACTGAATAACTTCAGGAACCAGCCATTGTGTCCACTCCTCTCACCATTCCTCATTGGAAAACAACCATGGAAGCTGAATATAATGCCTTAGTCAACAATCATACTTGGGAATTAGTTCCAGCTACAGAAAACCAGCGCTTAGTTCACTGCAAGTGGGTCTTTCGAACCAAAATCAAAGCAGATGGCACATCGGACAAATTTAAAGCAAGAATGGTTGCAAAGGGTTTCAGTGATATGGGATTAGCTTTAATAAAACATTCAGTCCAGTGGTTTAGGCTTCAACCATAGGGATCGTGTTTACTCTGGTTGTGACCCATGAATGGAACATCCAACAAATTGACATCAATAACGCGTTTTTGAATGGAGACTTGCAAGAGGAGGTCTTCATGACACAACCAGAAGGCTTTGTTGATATTCATAAACCTACTCATGTTTGCAAGCTGCGCAAAGCACTCTATGATTTAAAGCAATCACCTAGAGCATGGACGATAAACTAAAAGATTCTCCTAATTAGCTAAGGTTTCAGAACTCTATCTCAGACACTCTCTTTTATGCTCAGAAAAATGGACGCATGCTCTTATTATTAGTCTATGTCGATGATATTCTTATTATAGGAGAAAATCATATAGATATTCAACAAGTTATTCAGGATCTTCATCATCAATTTGCTCTCAAAACATTAAGACAGCCAGGTATTTCCTCAGAGTTTGAAGTTACAAAATTCTTTGTAGTACATATCTCAGTCCAGTCCCGAATATGCAGCTGATCTTCTGAAGAACGCCTGTGAAACGCTAAACCTATCTCTACTCTCATGTAACGATGAAGTTTGTCACTAACTGATAGGGTTGCCAGCACTGATGGGATAATAGAAACAATGCACAACCAGATTTTATCTCTTATTAGAACTGTGAAACCAATCGAATGGGCGCGATAATTTCTTAGTCAGCAGTATATGAACAGATAGTTTTTGGTGACCTTAATGTAAGTAAAAATCATGGACTCTGGGCCATAACTCATTAATATAAGTGTGAGTTCTGCAAAGATTCTCTCTAGATAAACTGAAACGTACGTCAATCGTATCACCGAGGCAGTGTCTTGTGATGCAGCAAACTTTCATAAAACAAATGGAGAAATCACCAATAGGGACATTGTTCACAGGACACAAAAAACGGTGATCTTATTAGGAACTCGACCCCAATCTCATGGATTTGAGAATGAAGATCAATGAGTTAAAAGTGCTCACCAAAAAACAACTCCAATCGGACCACAAGAATGACCTTGATCGGGGCGATGATGAGAAAAGCGGATTCGAGGGTAGAAAAACTCACCAAAACAGAACCTTTGTTTCAGAGCTGAAGATCGTTCGAGGAACTCCAAATCCAGATCTCCACAGAAACCTCTCCTCCAAAATTGAGTCATTGGATGCAGTAAGCGGGATCAGGACCTTTGATTAATTTGGACGAGTAAAAGAAAAAAACACAGACTATATAGCCTGGCTATCTTTATACTCTCCAAAACTCCAAAATTAGCTCTCTTTCCTTACTCTCCTCTCTTGGTAGCTACATTCTACAAAAAACAGTTTCTTCATTTTATATGAAGACTAAAGACATGTTTTGAGCTCATAGTTAGGTATATTACATAGAAAAACCAACACATTTTAATCAAACCACTTCTTGTAGTATAATTGAGGCTGCAACATCTTACTTCAACATCTGAGATCTTTTGTACTCTATAATCATTTCAGCCAGTACTTACAAGCTCTACAGCTCATTAGAGTGCTGCAGAGCTCTTATGATATGTCAAGAGACCTCTCATGGTCTTATTTTTAACCAATTTCAGGTATTAACACTTGAAGGCTTTGCAGATGTAGAATGGACTAGTAATGTGGGTGATATAAAATAAGTTAGTGGCATCTGCATATTTCTTGGAGGAAATCTCATTACATGGAGTTCAAGGAAGCAACGTGTAGTTGCTAGGCCCAATAGAGAGGCTGAATACAGGGCCTTGGCAAGTGCAGCAACAAATTTAATCTAGATAAAAATTTTACTGACTAAAATTGGTATTAAGCTTCAAGTTCAACCTCCTGTTTTGTAGAGTGATAATCTTAATGCTCAGGCTCTAACCTATAATCTGGTATACCGTGCTAGAACCAAACATATCGAAATTGATATTCTATTTATTCGTAATCTCATTTATGAACAACATCTTGAAGTTAGATATATCCCTACAGAAGGGCAGCTAGCTGATCTTCTTACAAAAGCACTTTCTGTCAATCGACTATCAATTGGTTTCTCCATCTGTGTCACAAGTTTAAAGTGGGAGATAGTGTTAAAGAGACTTGATTATTATTGAAAGAGTTGAGGTATATAAATATGCAAAAAGTAAGAGGTAAGCATAGAACTGATAAAAGGAATCTAAAAATATATCTGCTCTGATAAGGAATCAGGAAATATACTCTAATACGCCCCCTTAAGATGGTGTGCTAGAGAAAACACCGATCATGTTACATAGAGAAAGGAGGCGAGGCCGAGAGAGGGATTTGGTGAGGGCATCAGCAAGCTAGTCACCAGCAGAGACATGAGCAACCTTATTTGCTCGGGCGAACCGGATTCTTGAACAAAGTGATAATCAAGCCCTTGAGTGTTTAAATTACAGAGTAAGAAAAATACAGGATATGAAAAGAAATAAGTGGCACCAAGGTTGTCCGAGAACAAAGTAGGCAGGGATTGCATTGGGATAGAAGTTCAGACGGCGACTTCACCCGTTTGTAGTTTGGCGACGGCGACGTAGCGCAAATGCTGACACCGATGGAAGACTAGCGGCGGTCGCGTTGCTTTGTAGAACTGGGATTAGATTAGCACGAGGAATATGAAAAATGCGTGAGTCTGATCGTAAGGTTACCGGCTGATCGCGCTCGGAGAAAATGTGCGATGTGCGGGGAGTGTGCGGCAAATAGGATACGAGGATCGTACCATTAAGATAGCAAGGGATGTTTGGTACTCCGTAATGGTGTTTGGGCGACACATACATAATGGAGTTTGTTCACGGCGAAGAAATATTAATTTTGAGTCATTCGGAATGTTGTAGTACCAATCACCTAACGATTACATGGTGGCATTGACAGCTTATAATGCATCATTAGTAGTCGGAGAGTACCCACGACCAGAGTGGTGTGAAGGCGAGGTTTGGAGGCAGTATGTTATGTTTGTTGAAAGATCCCGATGTATCTTTTGTTGGGATAGGAAGGCACGGAGGCGACGGAACCTTAACTCCACGAGAAGTAAGATAGTGACCCTAGATCTTGGTGGAGGAATTAAGAGTCGAGTTAGAATGTGGGTGTACGATAAGTGAGGGGTCACTACACGTAATGTCGAGGATCATCGGCATAGTAGGAAAGTAGATAAGTCTTTGATGATGAGGGGGAATAGACAAAAGAGCGTACGCACGGGATGTATGGCCAGAAGAGAAGAAAATGCGTAGCTCACAGTACCCAGCTTAGGGGCTTATTTGAGCCCGCTAAATAGCCTTATTGTAAACAGCATACATGATGTGGATATTTTGCATTACGCATAGGCTGCGGTTGTGCCATATAGACATCCTAGGTGAGATGTCCATTAAGAAATGCGTTATTAACATCAAGTTGGCGAAGGCCCCCTTGGTCGCATTAATTGACCGGGTGTTCTTCTCAAGCAAAATTTATAACTGGCACACCTGCGTCTGGCGTACTTATAAATTTACTATAATCTGTGTTCTAATTTGTCGCAGATTAGTTTTCTTACGTGTAAATATTTGACAAATGAAGTTTAAAGCTGGTGAATTCATTTTGGATTTTGGGTTGTTATAAAAATAGTGGATTTTGTGGTGAACACTAAAGTAAAATGAGTTAAAATGTAAAAATAGAAATCCTTGGTGTTAGGTCCAGAGACTTCAGGTTCTAGAGCGAATGAGGGTTTCTCGGGGTCTTTTCCTCGCGTGGGATAGTAACATATAGATTTGCTTCGAATCGGCCTCTTAGTTTAAGCTATAAAACTTAACCCTCAAATAACATGCTTGAAAATGGCATTCATGAGCATTAATGGTCTCGGATAGTAAAACATGTACCATTATTCCTTGATAGGCCGTAAATGATAGCTATGAGCATCACTAGATATGATAAATCCAGTAGGCCGAAAGCTTACGATTCTTGACCATTCAAGGTGACTCGAAGGGATCACAGAGTTTAAGGAAAACACATAAGTAATATTGAATACATTGAAAACATGAGAAACCTTCATTTGCCTCAAGTTCCTTTGCCCCGTGCCAAGGAAGGAGGGGGTTTAGCCACTCATCCTCTAAGTTGTCATCCTCATAGGGTGTTTGGCTAGTGATAAAATAAGAGAAAATGAGAGAAAAAGGAAAGAAGACGTGAGCTTGTTTGATAAGCTTCCCAAAAATTCAATAATAAAACCAAAACTGTCTTTACAAAGTGTTGTTTGGGCATTATATACGACAATGCAAATTACCAAAATGGCTTGGTAAACTATTCTACGAGATAAAATGGGGAGAAACTTAAAAAGGAATTGAAAAGTTAAAAGAAAAAGGAGCGGAGATTTCGCATTACGAAATTTGCGAAAACAATTACGTTTTCACATGCATATACAGTTATCTGGCTTTCTAAGTTCCAATTGATCTCTTCATTCTCATTTGCATCACATCTTCAATATTATAGCACATGAAAACTCTAGCGCTATAAAATTGATTAGAAGCTTGTGTTAGGTTCTTAACGTGCCAATGGGTCGATTTAGCGATTCTTGTAAAAAGTGCTCAAAACCCAGTGTTAAGAGTATGAAACAAGCACTATTTGGTAGTAATCACCCCTTGTGGCAATGGAGTCTGATATTAAGTACAATATGGGACAATGATGGAATTAATCATGGGATTGAATTCTAAGTGAAAATTGTCTGTTGGTGAAGCGGCTTTATGACAGAGCCGAGCTTTATCTCCGGCGATAGAGCCATCGAGATTTTGTTTGATGCGAACTGCACCAGGCTCGGGGGAACGAGAGACCAAGTGTCGTTCTGGATGAGAGCATCATACTCGTCTTGCATGGCCTGAACCCACTTCGGATCTTGGAGAGGTCGGTGTGATCTGAGTTCGGAGATAGGTGGAAAGACGATGGTAAGGCCATATCTAAAGTTGGGTTTGATAATGACACTTTTAGATCAGGTTTTCATGAGATGATGGTTGAATGGGGGATAGGGGATGGGTAAGGGGTCAGGAGTATGCCTAGTGAGGAGGGGGAGGGTGTCGGACCCAACATGCCAGTAGAGGGAGACGGTTGATGGAAAGGTGTGGGCAAGGTCAGGAATGCAGGTTGGTAGGAGGTCGGGCGGGGTGATGGGAAGTTACTTGGGAGGTCTGTTGAGCTCGGAGGTATGGAGTTGGGGGATCTTTGGTGGAGGGAGGTTGGGTTGGGTGATGGGGAAGTATTCTGGAGGTATATTGAGCTCGACAGTGCTGGAAGGTCGCTCGAGGTGAACAAGGAGACTTGGAGAGCATAGTTTGTGTCTACTATCAGTGATGCGGGGGTGGGGGGGAGAGAGAACGGGAAAAAAATCTCCACAAACTTGACATAATGGACACAAAGATTTTTTTGAGAGAGGGTCAAAATAAAGGAAGATACTCTGAGTAAGGGAGTAGCCGAGAAAGACACACAAACTAGATTTGGGGTCAAGTTTATGGGAAGAGTAGGGACGCAATTAAGGAAAACATAAACAACCGAAGACACGGAGTTGGGATAGGTTAGGAACTTTGTGGAATAACTTTTCAAACAAGGAACCAAGAAATAGACCAACTTTTCAAACGACGAGAAGGTTAGAGGAATTGAGGCCTGATGTAGGAGAGTGAGACTCGTTTCAGCGATATGTCGATAATCGGCGTTGAGTACTATTATGTTGAAGTGTGAGGGTATAGTGAGATGATTTGCCATGGGTCGCGAGAAGGAGGCGAAGAGCTAGAATTCACCCCTTGTCGGTGTAAAGTTTTAATGGTGTTGGTGAAATAATTTTCAACAAGTTGATTGAAGCGATAAAGGTTGAACCTGGAACATCGATTTGCGACGTAATGGATAAATTAAACGGATTATACTTTGTGGGAAAATGATCAACAAAATAACATAGTAATGAAAACCATTAGAAGAGGAAATGGGTGAGGTCCACATCATAGAAGATGGCATTAAGTGGTGAGGAAGGGTGATGCTATTTAGCAAAAGGTAACTTGTGGCTTTTTCTTAATAATACGAGGGTTAAGGAGAAGGAACATAATTGTGCTTTGGGAAAGAATACTTAAAACATTCTGAAAATTTTGAAATTTTGGTAGGACGGATGATCGAGGCGGCGTGTAGCGTAGAGATATGACGAGGGAAGACCCGAGGCTGAGATAGTAAGTGGGGTTGAAGACTTCAGGAGGACTAACTGTGATATGGGCACGGAGTCTCTGGCGCCCGTAGACCCGGGGTGACCCACAGTGTGAAGATCATGCCTGAAAGAAGAATTAGTCAAAGAATGTGACATTAATGTATATAGGCACAAAGAGTCGAGATCGAAATAAGATTCTAGACACGGCGCATACAATGTGGTGACATTAGAAAACATAAAGGTGTGTGGAGGGAGGTAAGGAGAAGGAGCCAATGTTTGTAATCAATAAACCTAAACCATCACCACAATCACATCACAAAGGCGGGGATACAACGCATGAAGGGCCAAGGCACATCCAACACAGGTGAGAGAGGCACCCGAATCAATAACCCAATCTAGAGAGAGGTGTCAGCACGGATGATGACCAGCAGGGGCATAAGGTGCGCGGAAGGTTGGGACACTGAGCACAGCAAGAGTGGGAAGGTAAGACAAACACAACAGAGGTGTGGGTAGATGATTGTATCAGCTTAGCAGAGTGTCCAACATACTATAAATTTGACAACGCCCGCGAGGTAGCACTACGCCCCAGCATGGCGGAGCGGATGCCTCGAGGTAGTAATGCTGAGGTTGTGGCGTTGGCGCCCGAGCTGGGCCGGTGGAGCCAGTCATACGCCTGGTGTCGTATGGCCCATGACTCGCTAAGACCTGCAGGTGGCCTGAGGGTGGCGGCAGGCCAAGATCATGTCGAGTTGGGCCTCATACTCAGGAGGTGCTCAACAATTTCGAACGTGCACTAGAGTCTCCCGAAACTGAGAGCATGAGAGATAAGTCCAAGTAGGTCGGGTCGGCGCTCGCTCAAGACACGTATACGTAGCTTATCAAAGTCAACGGGGACATTCATGAGAGCAAGAGATTCAATGTTGTGTTTAACATCTTGCATGTATTCTGTAATGGTCTGATTACCTTACTAAGGACTGACAAGATTCTAGTCATGGACCATGATCCGTCCGCAGGAGGGAGAGGCATATGTCTTCTCAATGATGGTCCATGCAGCCCAAGATGTGGTTGAGGTGACGAGAAACTACACGAGCGCGGGAGAGACGAATCCGATCATTGCATTGCCAAAGAATTGATCTTGTCGAGCTGGTGAGCATAATCGATTTGGGAGAGGTAGTTTAAGATTGGGCAGAGTTATCATCACCGTAGGACACGGATTTGAACCATCGATGAACCCAAGTAAGTCAGACCCAAATAAGAGAGATATGAATTGTAGCCGCCACGTAGAGTAATTCATGGCTCGACTTCTTTGCGCGCGCTTCCAAGATCGACATCATAATCCACTCAAAGCTCTAAGAAACAATCTCACCAGACCAAGGGCAATGAGATAGCACCGATATAAAGGCACATGAAAAGAAGAGGTGTCGACCATTGGGAGTTTAAGGCCAATGAAGGAGGTGTGGATCATGAGTAGCCACAACTGTAGTGGTGACTAGTGGTTTTGCTATTGCTTACGTGCCTAATACCATATTATGAAGAAGATATTATGAGATTTGTTGTATAAATTTACTAATATATGACACAAAGATAAAACATAGAGACAATAAAAAATCCTAACATACCCTTAATATGAGGGCATATGTAGCTTGAGGCATGTTAGTAAGGCTGTTACTATGAAGATTCTGGAACCTCATTCAGTTCACGTGCAGTTAGTTCTAATCCACCTTCATACAATTAGAGTAGTTCATTTATTCCATGTGACTTTTCGTTGTAATCCGCCACTTCAGAATGTTCTTCCCTCTCAAATTGTTTCTCACTCTTCAATTTATTTATTGAGTCTTTCTGAATACTTTGTTCTTCAATCTAAATGTCTTTCTTTGTAATCATCGAATATGAGGTCCCACGTGAGAAAGAAATTTAAGAAGCATTATATTTATATTAAAAAAAAAAAAAACCTATAAGTTTTAACTTTATAAAAAATTAATGGCTCAACAATATTCATCTACTCGTCCTTTCCCGGAAATTAAGCTTTGAACAAGTTCTTTTTCTTCTCAAGTCGATGCTTCTGCAGTCAAACTCTTCATATCTTCTTCTGACGGTTTTCTACAACCGCATAATCTTGCCATAATAATCCATGAACTTCATCAATAAAATAAAATAAGATAAAGGCAGGGTGACTTTATGATCTTTTAGAATCATAACTTTGTCTTTGTTTTTTGTTTATAAGTATAAAGTATATTGAAGAAAACGCTCAGAAGTTGTGTCACAAGATAGAACAAATAAATAAGACAAAAATAAATAAATTAGAAGAGAATAAACAAGAACCTATTATTAACAAAACTGTAACATGGCACATCACTTACAGCTCACTCAATTAATAAACCCAATTAAGATCGAAGGACCATTTCTATAGCTTTGTCTTATTTGTGTTTGCATAATCTGACCACATTAATAAACAATAAAAGCAACACTTCCTATCCGTGTGCTCAACCTAGTCCATAGTTAATTTATCTTAGGAGATTAAGATAGATATGTATATAAATTATGCTTTCTTGGTTTCATTTGAAGACAACTTTAGAATGTAGTGATAGTGCACTTCTTCAAATTTTAATTATTATTTAGTTTCATAATTGTATAATGTGTTTTATTTGCATAGTAGAATATTTTGATGATTAATTAAGAAAATCATGCGAGGCTCCTCGCCAAAGGAAAAGGGTGATTCTGAAAAAAAAAGTGTTAAGCCATCCATCAAAATTTGTTATTATCGACTTTGTGTTAATTAAGCATCATCAATGAGGATTTCTATAACATTAAAAGGAGATTTTAAATATACTCAATTCATTAAGTTTGAAAAATAAATGACGTTTTAGAGAGTTTGTATTATTTTTATTTATTTATTGTTTTAAAAAATCAATAAACAATTTATTACTTTTTTCCAATTTTACTCTTATTCTACTAAATTACCTCGTTAATTGATTTTTTAATTTTCTAAGTTATTTCAACAAGTAGGAAGCATTTTTTACACATTCCCAATATGTTTTAACCCTCATGATTAATACCATTGGTTTATACATAATTTTTTGTGGGAAATAAAATTATCTCTAATCTTAAATTGAAATTTTTGGCATAAAAAAATTCACGTTAAAAAAAGAATGAAGAGAGCTAGATTTTGTTTTGAAAGAAGATAAAAAGTTAATGAGAAAAAAATAATAATAATTTAGTCTTTTTTATGGAAAGTATATTTTAATAATTTTTCTTGTCATTGTCACCAGCGCTAAGGACGGTTATTTTGAACGGATGGAGTATTTATTAACTAATTGTGATAATTAATGTGTTATAGAATTCATGGTATACGACAATAAAACAATGAGAATTGGCGGTTATGGTAATGAGTAATAGAATGCATGATGACTAGAATGAAACAAAAATTGATATAATTTTTTATTAAAGTAAAAATAAAAAAAGTGCGGTACATAGGTTTAAAACTGAAGAGGACAATAAAAAAAAAAAACCATCTTTAATCTTTTGTTACGTCCCAAGCAAAATAAAAAGTAAAAAATAAAAATCTTAAGGATGCACCAAAATGGGCAGAAAATAGGTTCAGTTAAAAGCAAGAAGAATCTTGTCGTCCATTTATAAATTATTTGAAGTCGTCATTTAATTGAAATTTAATAGTAAAGACAGAGAGAGTAGATGTGTGGGGGAAAACATTCTCAAATATCTGGTACTGACATAGTGATAAACTGACATGACCCCTTATTGTAATGGAAATAATTTATTTATGAATATATGAATATATGAAATAAAAAATAAATAATAAATAAATAAAAATAATAATAAGAAAAGAAGAGGGGAAGCTAGTGTTGTTGTGAATCATTGATTGGATGAGAAGCAATTTCATGTAAATTATGTAAGATGTTTCACCACCCGTCCAATGACGTTACGAATCTCTCCCTGAGATCCAGTTCGTCATCCACCCTATCCACGCGTCCTCATCCTACCACACACACTCTGCCTTGAAAGAGACTCGTCTTTCGTCCCACGCGCGGGTTTGCGCGTGAGATCCACTCCCACGCTTATTGTTGGAAACGCTGGAGGAGGTGGGGATAGACACGCGAGGCCAGTATGAAGCCCGATGGCTAGTTTCTGGAACCTCCACCAAGGGCTTCCAGCCAGAGAAAACCCACGTGTCCCTTTACTTTCCTAGAGTGCTGGACACTCCCCGGGCTTTGATTGGGCGGTCATGTGGGACCCAATCACAGCCCCTTCTCTCGCGCCAGTCACGCTGCTTTTTCATGTGGGGCCCACCGCAACATGCAACCAATCACCTGCCGGACGTGGGGATGATCACCGGCCTCCCCCCATACTCTCTCTCTCTGTTATGATTATCGCCGCTCAGTTCGGCTGGTGCAGTCAGAGGCCAAGATAAAGAAAGTTGAGAGAGAGAGTGGAGGAGTGGTGGTCGGAGGAAAGGATGGTTGGTGGCTGCCCTGTTGGTGAAGGTTTGTTCCTGGGAAGATGCGCCGGCGGTGCGCAGGATAACGCGATAATCAACCGGATATTGCTGAGATTCCGGCCGATTGCCCCCAAACCGGCCGCCGGCGGTTCTTCCTCCGGCGGCCCCTCGTCGGAGAACCGTGCCTCCTTGCTTTCCAGAGGAGGAGGGAAGAGAAAGTACGTAAGGGTTAGGAAATACAATCGGTGCAGGCGAAAGAAACGAACCGCCGAGGGAGAGATAAGAGATGGCTTGGAGAAGACGCTCCAGACGCTGCAACTGCTCCCGGAGAAAACCGACGGGAGCGACTCCCCGGCCGGAGCGTCGTGGTTTAACCTAGAGATGGCGGAGACAACGAGGCCGATTCGAGAAACGCCGCCCATCTGGCTGACCTTCAACGGCGAGAATAGGTTAGATCGGAGCGTGGAGAAGGAGGCGGTGGTGGTGGAGTCGTGGGTGACGGTGGAATGCGTGAGGGACGCATGCATGGAGGGAAGGGGCCTGGGGAGTACGGACGCAGAGAGGAGAAGGAATCTGGAGGGGGACACGTGTCCGGGGCTAGTATCGGACGGTCTAAATAGAGTGGAGTGGGTGAACGAAGGGTACAAGAGGATGGTAAGTCAGGTGAGGAGCAACGGACGGTGGCCGGAGTGTTGTGTATGGTTGGTGGCGAAAGAGAAGCTGCCTCACACGTACCGGGCTTTCACGTGCCGAGTTAGACTACAGTACACGTGTGGGAAGGAGAAGCACTCCCAAACCCTGCCTTGCGACGCCTGGAGAATGGACTGCGGCGGCTTTGCATGGCGGCTCGACGTCAAAGCTGCGCTGTGTTTAGGGCGCTAAAGGGTTTCCAGAAAGCAAACACCAAAGCTCAGTACAGCAACAACAGTAATATCAGGTATATATCCTCTTTTCTTATTCTACTATTCCACCAAATAATAAAAAAAAAAAAAAAAAAAAACGAATGTAAGTAATGTTTATCATGATGGTTATAGAGATGGTGAAGACATAGATATATATATCTCATATGGAAAAGTGTAGGAACTTGGACAGGCAAGAACTACAGGCCAGTACGTTATCCTATCCTATTTATGTTCATGGGAATGGAAGTCAAATGTCAATCGTGTACATCACTTTATGCCATATATATATGTACATGGATGTGATGTGCCTTATTATGGGTCAATTAATCCTTCTTTTATTGACATGAACATGATGCCACAATCAGGCATGTGACACACCCATCATTCATGATATATGGGTGCGCGTCAAATCTATCTTTGTCCCCATAATGCATGGGGATGTATGTATGTATGTATGTATATAAAGCAAAATTGCTATATCCTAAGTTCTTCTAAAAAACTCAGCAATGTGAATATGTCATGTGTGACATGAAATTTAGCCGACACCCTATAAACAAGGAATAAGAATAGAAAAATAAAAAAATAAAAATGAGAGGAGGGTATGATAGAAAGTGTACATGAGATATGATGCCTTTTGTCAAGTCACTTTTCAGCTATACTAAAAATTAGACAGGTGTAATAAATGCCCCATTCCCCGTTGCTGGTAATGGATACAACTTTTCTAGAGCATCCAAAATCTATGCAAGGCCTTTGATACTCAGCCAGCTACGTACTTGGAAAGTAAGCATTTCTATCTGAAGAACTTTTCTTATATGAAACCGATGTTTTAAAAAGCAGAATCGGTATTGAATCGGAAAAATTACAGGTCATTGGATTATTAGTCGGGCCAGGTGGTTGAATCGGTGAGGTAATAAAATATATAGGGTTTTATATTTTATTTTAAATTTTAAAATATATAATTTATAATATTTAAGATATTGTTATTACTTTTATATAAGTAAAAAGTATTTTAAATTTATTTAAAAATATGTATAATGTTTAAATACGAAAATATATTAAAAATGGAAAAAACTTATTTATATAAATATATATTTAATTAATAGTAATATATAATTTTATGCTTATCCCAAAAATAATAAATAATCATGTCACGTAGTAGTAAGTTGTTCGCATAGCTTAAGCTTTCGTATTTGAATCCAGCGGTTTTGTAGTATTTGATTGAATTTTAACTGTCGCCGTAACCTGCAAGCCTTTTAACGCCCAAGTAAAATAGCGTCGTTTGATATAAAAAAGCGTAGCCGATGTCGTTTAAACTGAAAATATATATATATATATATATATATATATTTGTGAGGTAATATTCCGATTCGGCGAAAAATCGATCGGTTCACCGGTCGACCGTTAGTTGAGCAGTTACCGTTGATTCGGTCGCAGTAGGTTTTTTTCATTGAATCGGACCGGTTTTATAGCTGGTCGACGGTCCGACTAATCGAACACCCACGGTTATAAAAAACTTTCCTAGGTTCATAGTCTCTAGTTGCAGTATTCAGAAATGTTTGTCACCAGAAGAAAAACCTTAGTAATGAAATAAATAAAAATAACTTATATGACTGCAAATTTATTTAAAAGTTTTTCTGCCACTTATTGCTCCTATGTTTCCATGCATATATGTTATTTCCTTCTTCACGGGCACATGTAATACAAAAAGACATTAACAGTAAAGTATTTTTAGCAGAGTTTCTTCATATCGATAAGGGACCAGAAAGAACACAATTAATGGGAGTTTTAATCATAAAATGAAATGAACTTGGCTGATTATATACAGGTTAATAATTGGTGTCTGCTTTTTCATCTTCTATAATTAATTGAGTGTTATGCTATTGCAGCTAGGGGGGAGGGTAAATATTAGTAATTGAAGGCAAGGCAAGGCAAGCAACCGGGAGTAAAGAAGCTCTGACAAACCCAGGTTTGTGATAAGAAATTTTCACCTGCTGGGAGAGAGTACATAGAGTAAGTAGTCTTCAGTAAAAATAGAAGAGTTGGATTAAATGTGTGAAAGAAGTAATGAGGAGGCTCAGGAAGAACCCCAAGAGGCCAAAACGGTGGGGTGGGGTGGGGTGGGGTGGGGACATTATGTTAACCAAATTGTAAGTAGTATAACGTTGTACCTGGATTGGAGTATGTAAAAATAAACAAGGTGACAATGTACTGTATAATGGTTGGGAATTATTGTTTGTCTCTTTTTATAGCATTATTTACTATACTTTCACGTATAGAGTTGCTGTCTGTGGAAATTTGTCTTACAGAATTGAAATCATTATAAAGGTTAAATTGAATTTTGTATATATATATATATATTCTGGATCAATGAAAAATACAATAAATTCATTCATCTAATTCTTTTGTCATGTGCTATATTTATATGGTATCAGAGTATAGGGTTTTAATTTATACAAAGTACTTTTTAGAAATTTAGACATAACGCAAGGATTGTCGACAGATTCTCTGACAACTTTACATGCGTATATCACCGATCTCGATTGTGACCCCACCATAAGGATTGTCGGGCGCTTACTTTTATTCATGGAAGAATATCTGGCATTAGATTGTCCTGTAAAATCTGCGTGTCCCTTAGTCTCGAACTATGGCCCACATGTACCAGCAGCGTTAAGGGCGCATGAAGCCTCGAAGAACCAACTTCCTCCTAGTTCGTCTCACGCCGACCAAACCCCGGACACTACCTCCCACATCGAGGCATGCCAGTGATTTTCAAAGGATTTTGTATATGACAGCCTTATTTTCTAAGGTTTTGTGCTTTTCTCCTTGTTTTCTTCAAGATCCAAAAATGTTTTGTGGATTGTAGAGCCATGTTCTATTCCAGTGCAGTGTTTTTTTTGTGGAAAGGTGTTATTTTTCTTACAAGATCCTATTTTTCTGGTATTTTTTGGATTTTCAGATGCTTGTTCGAATTAGACCTGCTTCTATGACTAACACGAAACCCTTAGGAGGAGTTGTGTGTCATTATTGCCATAAACCTGGACGTGTACACCAAAATTGTAGGAAGCTACATAATAAAAATTAAAGATTTTAGTCTGCTAATTATCACAAATCACTTCAGTTTGCATCTACTTCTATCACTACACTCATCAAGTTAAGTAAAACCAACACATGTTTTATTTTCTCTTCCTCCACATGGGTCATTGACTCTGGAGTCATTAACCACATGACAGGTAATTCCAATTTATTTACTACGTTTCAGTCACACCATTCTACCTCTACAGTTACCCGTCAATATCTTGTGTCCTTAGGTCAGGGGCAATTCATCCGACTCCTCTAATCACTTTGACCTTTGTTATGAGTTTACCACAATTATCTTTTAATTTAGTTTCAGTGAGTAAACTCACTCATACACTTAATTGCAATATCTTATTCTTTTCTAATCATTGTTTGATTCAGGATCTTTGAAAAAACAGATTATTGGTCGAGGACGCGAGTCTAGGGGTCTCTACATCCTTGAAACGAAAGTGTCAAACCTTGTTGCTTTAAGGTTGTTGCAGGTCAAATTACGTTGTCGAGCAGATTAAGTAATTCTCTCTCTTTCTTTGAAGAAGTTATATCCCTCGGTTTATAGTCTATCTCTCATTTGTAAAGGTCATGTCAATATGTTAAGTTTCATCGAGTGTTTGGTCACCAGAGTCAATAAGCGAGGCTTCAAAGCTCGCTTTTGAGTTGGTTCATTATGATGTTTGGGGTCCTTGTTCAGTTTTGTCTCCGACAAGGTTTAACTATTTCGTTACCTTTGTGGATAATTTCTCTTGTGTCATTTGGCTTTATCTAATGAAAAGTCATTATGAGTTTTTTTGCTCATTTTAGTGCATTTTGTGCTAAAATTCAAACACAATTTCATGACTCTGTGCAAACATTGAGACGTGATAATGCCGATGAATATTAGTCGGAAACTTTTTTAGTCCTTCATGTTACAACATGGGATTACTCCCGTCGGAGCGCCGTGTGTTAATCGCCCTCTCGAAATGGGGCATAGAGAGAAAGAATATACATCTTCTTTGATATAAGAGCCCTTTGTTCCAAATGGATAATCCTAAACATTTTTTAATTAATAGTCTTCATGGCTTGTTTTTATTAAGCAGGGGCACCCTCATCGATTCTTAATTGGGCTACTCCTTACCACCAGTTGTTTCCAAATAGTCCATTGTTCCCTATTGATCCCAAAGTATGCACATGCTTTGTTCGAGATGTCCGTCTTGATCTCTGAAACGTCTGAAGTCGCGGGAGTGTATCTTTGTAGATATTCATGCGTGTTCAAAAAGATATCAGTGTTATTATTCTATTCTTGGCGTTCACTGTGTGCGATATTGCGTTCTTTGAGACTACTCCCCATTTTCCTTAAATACTTATTACGAGTTAGGGAGGAGAAGACTTGCTTCTTTATGCTCTTACTCGCCCCATTATACTATAAAGCACTTGCTCACATCTTTCTTAGGTAAAAAACCTCATGTCGCTCAAAATCATACTCAAACGCCAACACACTTTAGAGCCCTCCACTAGTTGCTTCAACGTCAAATCCAGTTCTTAATGATGATTTTCTTATTGCTCTTCATAAAGGTAAACATCGATTATTCTTGTCAAATTCTTATTTTCTTCTTTATAATAATAAGTCACATATTTGTTACCTTTATTGCATCCTTGGACTCTATTTCATTACCTAACAAAGTCCCAAGTACCATTGTTAGTATTGTAAGTCAGTACATGTATTCTCTAACAATTTATCATTGGGTAGCTGTAGAACAGCTTCTATGTTACTTGAAATGAGCCCTAAGACATGGTATTTTGTACACTAATCATGGTCATAATAGACTTGAGTGTTTCACGGATGCTGATTGAACATGATCTAATAAGGACATGAAGTCCACTACAGGTTACTATTTCTTTGTTGGAAGGAATCTAGTCTCATGGAAAAGCAAGAAATAATGTTATCTCTCGATCTAATGCAGAGTCTCAATATAGAGCAATAACACAATCCGTGTGTGAGATTATGTGATTTCATCAACTCTTGATGGAAGTCGAGCATTGAACCTTAGTCCCTAATAAAACTTTAGTATGACTACGGTATCGCCATGTGCTTGTCACGGTATTCGTAAGGCAGGCCCAAGCGTATTAAGATAGTGTCATTTCGTTCATAAGTAAATGCGGCTGGGCTTGATTTATAGGATATGTGAAGAAGTGGAAACGGTGAATGAGTAATATCTGTCTTACATAAAAGGCTCTAAATAGAGATCGGGTTAATTATCTATGTAACAAGTTAAACATGATTAATATCTATATTCTAACTTAAGGAGTGATATAGCATATATTGGGTCTATTTTAATTTAAACCAGGACTGAAAGACTAAAATTGATATTGAACTACAAGTTTCTCCGAAGTACAAATGCAGCGTCCCTTTCAAGAAATAGAAGGTTCATGCGACCAAAGGTTGAGGAGGGTTTTCCCTCCCCGGCATGTCTTAACACACTCCAATACCATTTCCCCCAGCAGTTTCTCAACGTCTTCCATAGGTAGGCATGCATCAATAATCTGCAGAGAAGACAAGAAAGGGTTTAGTCTACCACTGATGCAGAAGCATACAAGCTGAGCTGTTTGTTTCTAACACCTAAACAAACCATCATGATCTCAGAGTCCCAAGTGACCAGCTAATGTACTTTGTTGGATATGCAATTCATTTGGTTCTCTTAGAACAAAAATGGAAATGATAGAAATCCCATAGTAAACCTAGTTTGAAATCAAACTAACAGCACGACTTCAAGACATGCATGTGGATCATCACTAGGTAAACCAATGAAAACCTGAATTAGATATGAGAGAACTACATATCAGAAAGCCATAGGTAGCAGCAATTAAGATTTTCAGGTCGCAACATTGGAAAGTACACGAAGTTTGGTGCTCTTGAGAAAATAAAAGACAAAAAAAAAAAAAAACTAAAAGTGGTGTGGACAGTATTGATAACGAATTGACAAAGACAAACTTGATATATCGCAAGATTTACCATCATCTAACACAACAATTGATTTATTCTCAAGCATGTATCATTATTAAAACAATTAACAATTCAGAGCTATAATGAAGATCTTCAACTCAGTATTAGATCATATAATTAAGTCTCAACAAAATTAGTGATAGGTGATGACATTGCACCCAAAGGTTGGCATCAAAACCCAGAGGCAGATTTGCAGCTTTTTGATATGCAAAATTAACATCATATTTTTCCTTCAGAGCCAAAATTAGTACATCTGACGAAAGCTTTAATTTGAAAAAAGTTTTACCTTCCATGAAGGATCACGAAGGGCCTGATAATGAAAAGCAACTTTTCTCTGAAACTCAAGCTGCTCATATCTCTCGCCTCCATAACCTCCTCTTTCTGTAGCTTTCTGATAATTTCATGATAACTTTCAGCTCCAAATTTAAAAGAGAAAAAGGTAAAAACTATCAATAATATAAGCCCCTGGTTCCAGCAGCCAGTTATTTCATTGATAACACAGTTCATATTAATGTTATCTTCATATTTCATCAGTTTAGAAGCATAAAGGAATTGCTTATCATTTCATTTATAATCTACAACAGTATCTAGTAGGCACATCGAGTGCCTTCTAAACTACAACTAAAACATCCTGCAAACTCAAGGCCAGGGCTAAACAGTAATTAACCTGAGTGGCCAAGGAGTGAGCATTTAATTGCTTTCCAGTACAGCTCATGTGGAATGTAAATGGTAAACCCATTAGGATCATTAAATTAAGAGTCCACCAAAAGGGGCCAAGAATCAAATCCCCCACTATTGGTGGGCTAAGAATCAAATCTCCACAATCGTCTACTGATGGGATGGTTGCCAATCATTACAGGTGAGAGTGCCTGAAGCCAACTAACTGTATATGATTGTTGTCTGCCAAAACAAATATGGTCAAAGTTTTTGGACGGGAAGTGAACTAGCCTTCACAAGGACAACTTCCAGGCCCAAAACTCGTGTCTACTAAAAAAAAAATGAACAGTTTTCAGTTCAATCCTGATTTTTATAAGCATGACAGTGATTACAAATTACCTCTGGTGGTATGTCAAGGTACAAAACAAGATCCGGAGCTAGCAATCCCATCTCCGGTGCCTGCAACAAAAGGGTTTGTATCTTCACTACCTCAAAGAAAAAAAAAATCACATTTTTTTTCTGCAGTATCAAGCAAAGTTTCACCTTACACCATTCAATATCAAGTCCTTTGGCAGAAGAAAAGGCCACTCCAGAATAGGAGTAACGGTCAACAATGAGGGTGGTTCCCATCCTCAGCTTTTTCTCCATCAATGACCTGCATAATGTGGATGACCAAGGACAAAACTTACATTTTCAATAGTGCTAGTTGGAAAGGATTCAAGGTTCCCTTCCAAAAATAATTTCTATATTTCTCTAATGAATATTACTCAAAAACAAAGAATCCGATTCCTCCCTGATCCAAGCCCATGGGCTTTATAGGAACTTATGAGGTGGGCAATTACGAGGTATACAATTATGAGTGGTTTTAAATTCGTGACATAACGCCTACGTTTCATATTAATTGTGGTATAACACTTGTCAAGGTGGATGAGGAAACGTGTTCTTCTCATTTGCCCGGAGTGATTTATTGTCGGCGCTCGACCCCATCGCCGATGCAGGCGGCCCGGGCAGGTTCGATGCGGATCTTGAAGTGACACGTGTCAAAGCGAGTCTCTCACCAGGGGATTCGGGACGTCAAGTAGCCCGACCGTGAGATCTGACTTATCCCATTCAACTAGCCCCCCTAGCTTTGTTTCAAACCATTAGGGTTGGAATGGCGGTAGAACCTTTGGTCTTCGTGCGTTGCCAAAGTCATCATTGCATTGACTACTCCACGATCTCGTTTTTCACAAGTGGCAATCCTTGATTCGGCCTTGTGTTGGCATGCTTCTCCATACCCGTCCCTGACCAATACACATTTAATTTTGATTTTGAATACCCACTCCCTGTGTGGTGTCTCCTACAGATTTAAATATCTAGGGATTCATTTGATTTTTACGCTCCAGAGATTATCGAAGGTCTTACATTTGGAAGTGTATTCCAGCTACATTCTTTGAATTCTTCACAAGTCACTCTCCTATGATTAGAGTATCTAAGCGGTTGTGACTCCCTACTCTTCATCCATTTGCAGGTAAAGATGAACTTTGACCTAGAAAATCAGAGAACTGTTAGCCTTCAGTGTTCAGAGTTTTGCCATTGGTGCTCTTTGTACCTTTTTGCTTGCCTTTTCTTTTCTTTTTTTTTGGGTCTTCTCCCTTAAGGTCGGATGAGTTACCCTAGTGGATTTTCCAGGCTTCGTATCGGTGACGGAGGCACTTAAAGGATGGCCATAGGGGAAGATAATGTAAGACGCTGTGCGGACGAGGATCTACCTTCTACGTCTGAGGAGGCTCTTTCACATGCGGATGCTACTGGGGTCATAACGTGGCTCAAACCCATTAGGGAGTTTAGGGCAAATGCTTTTTGGAAGAAATTTTCTTTTCCTCCCTCGGGACCTCATTATGTGGACTGCACGAACGGAGATCGAGGTGGAATGAACTCCATCTACTGGCCGAAGATTTATATTAGTGAGGGATTAAGATTCCCCTTTCCCCTCTTGATACACTAGTTTCTACACTTTACCCGACTCCACCCTGTCCACATTCATGTGAACATTATCCGTGTTCTGCTAGGGGTGTGTGCGTTAAATAGAAAATATGAGTTGCGTCTGGGTTTGAAGGAGGTTCTCTATGCTTATACTCTCAAGCGCATAACCTCAAGAGGTATTACTTTGTTGCTAACGCAAAATTGTTACACTAGGTAACAAACTTGCCCACAACCAATAAGAACAAGCCATAGGGTAACGTGGTGTTGTTCGGGGTTTAGAGATGCGCAAGGGATTCCATGCTCCGAGAGTTTCCGATGAACACAGGCCCCAATGCAAGCTTGGAACAAGGATCTTAACCTTATTCAGTCCCTGCCTTGGCCACTTGATTAAATGGAACGAACTTACCTTAATTTTGTTCTTTTATGGTTTGTGTGTGCCTCCCTTGGGCCGGGGAAAACTTATGGATGACCTAGATTCGTCCCAGTTTGACTCGTTGGTGAAGGTACTGAGCCTCCCGAGCTCCGCGAGGGACTTCAAACACCTCTTGATGCCAGAAAATCTTAGGGAGGTATTTGATCATTCTAAGGAGTTCATACTCTCGATGGTCCCGCATCTGAACTTTGAGGGTCCGAGGGGCGCCCAAGCAAAGGAGCGAGTTCAGAGTCGCCTTCTTTCCCACATTCAAGCGATGTCCGAGGCTCGAACTCAGGAGGCGTCCGAGGAGATGGCTAAGTGTGACGTTGGCGATGATTTTCCGTTCATCCCACCTCTGTCTTGAGAATCCCTGCCAACCCAACTGAAAAGACCAAGGTATCTAGAGACAGACACCATGTCCGAGTTGCGGCAATGAGCGACTGCTCAGAGACCCCAGCAGGCAGTGGAGAGAGCTGTGATTCCTCGACCAAGGGAGGCCGCTCGAGTTTCCATTGCACCAACCGAGGAGCCCACAATTCTTAAGGAGGGATAAGAATTGTGGAGGGTAGCGAGGTGCCCCCACACAGGGATCTGTCGGCGCAGCGAAGGGAATGGAAGCGATGGCCTCTTGAAACCTCCTCCATTTATTGGAGCTTGACATCCCCCAGCTTCCTGGCGCTCATCGGGCACATGCGTTATTCGAGGCGCAAGGACCGAAACGAGGATGTTATCACCTCGCTAGAAGTGCATTAATGCGAGAAGAATTGACGAAGGTGCGGGACTTCCTGAGAGATTCAACCCCCTTCCAAATGGCAGCATCGGTAAGCATCCTCCTTTATCGTTGTTGATCGTTTCTATTTTATGTTCTTGACACCACAACTGCTACAGATGAGCATTTTTTATGCCTATATGGCGGCTCTTTGCAATACGGCGGCCTGGTAAGCCGTCTATCCCATTTGAGGGAGGGGGCCCGGGAGATGTATAGTAAGGTGCAGGCGGATTCTCAGGTTCCGCGACTGGAGAAAGACTTGGAGAAAGCTCGGCTAAAGTGGGTCGATCTTACCAAAGAGTCGGCCGACTTGGCCGCCGAAGTGAAGAAGGTTCCAAAGCTAGAGGCCGAGTTGGAGGAACTGAGACAGAACATATAAAAGTTACGCAACATTTACCAGACCAAGGTAGAGGGACTCCGTACTACTCACCAAGCCCAAGTTGAAAGATTACGTGGCCTTCATGCAACGGAGAACATAAAACCTCTTTCTACGAAGCTGAGAAGGTGCAAGTGCTATCAGAACTACAGGCCTGCGTCTGAGCGCACGGTCTCTGCGGGACGGTGCGAGGCTGGACTGCGAGGCGATTATGTGTAGCGGAGTGGATTATGCTTGGTGGAGCGAGGTTGTCCATCGAGGATTCTCCACGAACTGCTCGTGATCTGATGTTGAACGGCGGCACAAGGAAGAAGCTCGGGTCTTGCCTATGCAGCGGGGAGAATTATTGGTTCATTAGAACATACATCTCATGACAACGAGAGAATTAATGAAAATACTTCTTCAAGTAGGTCGAGTTCCAGGGGCAAGCCTCCATCTTGTCGCATGGGGATTGGATTCTGTACGCACCTTTAGATCCATCATCAGCAATGGCAAAGGGACCTTCCCAATTTGGTTTCAGTTTTCCCTCCTCGAAAGTTCGTCGAAGGACAAGATCCCTTTTGTTGAAAACCCTTGGCATGATGAGTTTCTCTCTTTGGCGAAAGGCTCGGCGATGGTACCCAACCATTCTGAAGACTACTTGATCTCGTTTCTCATCAAGCTCGTCCAGGGCCTGAAAGAGCTTGGTGGTGTCATTAGTGCGTAGGGTTTCGAGTCCAAACGAAAAGGAAATTAATGCTTCGGCTCCAAATGCAAGGGAGTACGAGGTTTCACCGGTGGGATGTCTCGGAGTAATGCAATAGGCTCAAAGTGCAATAGGTAGCTCGTCAACCCACTTTCCTCTTGCCGTTGTAAACTGCTTTTTCAAATAGCCGAGCAACATTTTGTTCATGACTTCAGCTTGGCCATTGGATTGGGGATACCGAGGCGTAAAGTAGACATTTTTATCCCATACTCGGTACAAAATTGCTAAAAGGGCTTGCTAATGAATTGCGGGCCATTGTCCAAAACGATGGAATGGGGCACCCCAAACCAACATATAATGTTCCTCTGCACAAACTGCGTGAGCTGGGTTGCCTTGATCTGCGCATAGGCCTCGGCTTCTACCCACTTTGTGAAATAATTAATGGCTACCAAGATAAATTTTCGATGACCCGTAGCTAGGGGTAACAGTCCCACAATATCAATACCCCACTTGTAGAAAGGCCACAGACTTGACACAGAGTGAAGTGTCGTGGCTGGGACATGAATAATATTGCCAAAATTTTGGCAGATATCACAATTTTTCATGAATAGCTCGAACTCTTTTTTCATTGTGGGCTAGTAGAAACCTTGTGGCATAATTTTGTGACAGAGTGATCGTCCGCCAATATGGGTATCACAAATGCCTATGTGGACTTGTTCAATGATTTGTTTCGCATTGTCAGGTGGAACACACCTTTGGTATGGACCAGAAAATGATCGCATGTACAGAACATCGTTATCAAGGTGTACCTGCCTACTCGAGCCCTTACTTTCACAGCCTCGCTTTTGTCCGCGAATAGAGTCCCATTTCTTAAGTAGTCCGAGATAGGGGATATCCAGGAGTTTCCAACCTGATCATCGGTTGTGAGGATCGCCGCATTACAAATAGATGGATGGTCCATTATACTCAACTCCACGTGGCAAGGGTACGAAGCACCAGATGCTAAATTTGCTAGGGCATCAGCCATTTGGTTTTCCGCTCTGGGGACCTAGGCCACTATGAACTGAGTGAATCCAACCATTAGGGACTAAGCTAGCTTCAAATATTGTTCAATTCTCCCGTTTTTGGCCTCGTACTCCACAGTAACTAGGGGCTGCAACTATGAGTCACAGAAGCTCGAGTTTGCGACCCGATAGTTCGTTAGCGGTTAACGAAAGCAACAAGGCTTCGTATTCTGCTTCATTATTAGAGGCAACGAATGCGAAATTTACCGCATGAGCAATGGATAAGCCTTCCGGGGATCGTAGGACCATGTGGCTCCCCCTGCTGCTTGCTTTCGGGAGCGAACCCGTCGATCTCAAGGATCCATAACGTTTCATCGAGGTCTCACAACTACACATCTGACAACTCAACTATAAAGTCACTAAGGACTTGACCTTTTATAGTCGATCTCGGGGCGATACTCGATGTCGAACTCACTTAGCTCAACAACCTATTTCAGGAGTTGCCCCAAAGCATCTCGTTTATGGAGTATGGCTCGTCGGATGGCTAGTGAGAATGCGACTATAGTGTGAGTTTGGAAATGCGAGCCTGACTTCTTCTTGCCATTCTAAGAGCGATGCGGTCGCTCAAAGTTGGTGTATCTAATTTCAGCATCCGTCAACATCTTACTTACAAAGTAAACCGACTTCTGCCTACCGTCCATGTCCAACCTTACTAAAGCTACACTCACAGCCGTAGCCGCGGCCAAATATAAGTAGAGCTCCTCACCATCAACCGGTTGAGACAAAAGAATAGAGGGAGCGTGCTCCCTTGATAGGTGAAAAGCCTTATCACGTTACGGTCTCCATCCCATGCATTGGAAGCCCTTTTTCAACGTTATGAATAATGGGTGAAGGCGATCCGTTATCTGGAGATGAATGCGATTTCAATACCGCTAACTCACCGTGAAATTTGTATCACTTCTTAGTGAAGAACGCATTTGCGCGATGGCCTTGACTTACCGAGACCATTTGATCCCCGTTTGGTACACCAGGAACCCAAGGAAATTCCCAGACCCAACCCCAAATGTGCACTTGTCTAGATTCAAGCGCAAGCAATGCATCCTCATTAATTGAAACACGTCTCGCAAGTGGGCTATATGGTCTTCCCAAGACTTGGACTTGACCAACATGTCGTCTATATACGCCTCCATGGTTCTTCTCAACAGAGGCTCAAAGAGACGAGACATCATGCACTGGTAGGTGGCTCCGACATTCTTCAGGCCAAAAGGCATCACGTTGTAGCAATACATCCCTGTTGGAGTTATGAATGCCATGTTTGCCGAATCAGGGGGATATATCAGGATCTGATTGTAGCCAAAGTACGCGTTGAGGAAAGATAGGAGTTGAAGGCCAGTTGTTGCATCTACTATCTAATCGATAAGGGGAAGGGAGAACGTGTCCTTCGAGCAAGCATCATTGAGATTAGAATAATCGACACACACACACCATTAGCCATTCTTCTTAGGGACGACCCGCAGCGTTGGATAACAATTCGAATCTTTGAATCTCTACGATGAAAGCCCGGCCATGAGGAGGTTGTCAACTTCCTGTTTTATGACTTCCTGAATAGCGGATGCAGCTGTAGAGGCTCCGTGATTCTAGGATCATCATGCTCGGCAAGGCGGGCCCCGAGCTATCGTTGCTATTTGGTCGGCGTGTCATCCTTCTGTTGTTTGACCTCTGAGCAAGTCTTTGGAGCTTGTTGGTCCCCCCTCATCATCAATCTGTACACAATGGAGTCAAAAACTCAACATTTGGTGATCAGAAGATGGCATTAGCGCCGTCAGTGGATCAGTGCGTCCGAAATGGCGTTGAAGGATGAAGGCCCATCAATCACCGTGAGTGGGATCAGGGAGGTGACAGGTTCAACTGAAATAGGCAACACGATTTCTCCCAATGAATTGGTCTACGATCCATTGAAGCCGACCAATACCCTTTTGGGATTGCGAAGATTATCGGGCTTATAGGCTAGGCGGAGCGAGGCGGGCAAAAATAGAGTAGGTCGGCCGAGCCTCTGGGGTCGACCAAATTTATTTTCATCAGTCTTGGCTGCAAGAGTTAGAACTAGGGCGTCATAAAGGGGCAGAGATAGTTGTCTTATGGGAGACTCGGAGAAGGTAATGAAGTTGTGAATGGGTTGGATGCTACTAGGGGCGAAACTGTAGTTAACTCTGGCCACAAAGATACCCAAGCGTGGTTGACAAGGTCTTGGGCGACGTCGGGCCAACAAGAATTGCATCTATCATAGGGCGGGAGCTTATGAGTGGCAAGGGTTGCGAACTGTTTGAGACCGCCTCCTCAACGTATTCTTAGAGACGTCCCCTCTTAACTAAGTAATTCAGCAGCTATTGAAGTGTATGATCGTTGGTCAGGTGCGGACGATCCACACAATGACACTCCTGAATCGAGACTTGTCTCTCCCCTTTGAGGCCTAAGCCACTCGAACCCCTGAAGCGATTGAATAAATGGGAGGAGTTGAGAGGGTGGCAACGTGAACCTCGTTTGCTCGGTGCTGCAATCCTGCCTCAAAATCTCAGCTGCTCGATCGCCCGACTCCTCAGCCTCATTGCGATGTCCGGTTCACCTTGGATCTCTAGAGTCGTGTTACCCTTTTGTCCTGGTCATCTCGACCTCTCTTCCCTTTAGTCCTGGGAATCTAACGTAGTAGCGACCATTTGTTTGGTCGTCATGACTATATCATCTTTGAGCATGGCGTACTGGTTTCCCCTCTGGAACAGCTCATTAGTAGTCGTGGGAGGATGCAATGACAACAAGTCAAAGAATTAGGTGTTAGGGCGAATAGCTTTTTCACTACCTGCAAGACAGTGTCGGGCTTATGACATCAAGTTGGAGGATCGTGGCCCCAAAATGTTTCATAAAGTCCCTAATGGACTCAGATCTCCCCATCCAAACATGGAAAAGGCGTAGCAGCTCTGCTTTCTCGACCCGAAGCACATGTCTTGGTAATGAGCTTTTCAAGCAGGGCATCAAAAAGGAGGTTATCGTATTTAGAGCTAAGCGATGGAACCATGACAAAGCGGGGCCTACCAAGCTGGACGAGAAGACTTTACACAACAGAGCATCGTTACCTGTTTGCAGCGTCATTATTTGGTGAAAGTGCATAAGATGGTCAAAGTCCACGAAGACCATCGATGCATTTGAAAATTTTGAGCAAGGCGGAGATGCCAGTGGGGCATCTTGGTTCAGGATGGCAGGGACAAATGGGGATGATGACATGTCGTCCGATGCACGCAACGCGGGATCCAAATTTCTCCGAGGGGAAGGAGATCGGAACGCTCGAGGGTTATGGACCGGGGGATGATCTTGGCAAGGGGGGAGAGAGAAGTTATCCTTGGATTCAGACCACAAAGGGCTGATGAGCAAAGTCGGGTTAGCAAGGCAAGGAGCAGTGGCCACATTCCACAAAGTGGCATTTTCCTCGTGTAGGCGACGTGGCGCTAAGAGGCGGCTTGTTTGCTAGTGGCTCTGCCGGATCTTTCGGTATTCGCTCCCGGCGGCAATGACGTCATTCTAACATGTTTCAAAGCTGAAGAATTTCTCCCATTGAATGAGTCGAAGTCAACTTCAATCATCTTTGCAACAACAGAAATATGGATTTTTACGTTTCCTGGCAGCGCGATGGAAAGAGATTCAAGAGTTCCCTTCAATGTTCTATATTTCTCTAATGAATCTTGAAAGTGAAACAAAAGGATCCCTCCACGATCCGATCCACAGTGGGCTTTATAGGAACTTATGAGGTGGGCGGTTATAGGGTATACAATTATAGTGGTTTAAACTCGTGGCGTACTTGCTTTATGTTACATAACCATTTAATGATATAACACATGTCGAGGTGGATGAGAAATGTATTCTTCTCATATGCGAGCGATTTGTGTCGAGAGCGCTGACCCGTCCTCACTTTGGTGCCGAGGCGACTAAGGCGAGGTTAGATGCTGATCTTAATGGCGCGTGTCGAGATGGTCTCTCTGAGTTCGAGCGTCACGTGGTAGACACGTGAGGTACGACTTATCCCATTCCACTAGTAACAATTTAAATTTGAGTCTTAATTGGAAATGGACCTCAGGTTATAAATTGTGAAGACCAATGGTTCCAAAACTAAGTGCTTTTCCAATTTCCAGTGTTTTCTTATTTTTATATTCATGACCCCCACCTAACGACTACTAAGGGAAAAAAGGGGCCATTGTACAATTAAAACATATGATTTATATGGGGAAAAAACTCTACTGCATAAAAAAACATGGTTAAAAAAAAAATTCATTTGGAGTACACAATTTGCTTTTCCAATTTCTAAAGTTTTCTCCTATTCATATTTGTGCCCCCACCTAATGTCAATGGACAGCTTTACTATCCATATTTATTCCCTTACAGCTTTGTTGTCCATATTCCTTTCCTTGATTTATGTTGATTGTAATTAGCTTAATGTTTGACAGATTGTATTGGGATAATTTTAGTAGGTTTGCAATTTCCTTTCCATGTATAGATTTTTGTACATTTCTATATAATGAGAGACACCCATTTATAGTCAATGCATCTCAAATATTCATACAACATCTGGGCTTATTTTCGATATGGTATTACATTTTCCGAGCCTTTTCCGAAAGGGGGCTTTATACATTATTTTTGGTTTTTTAGGCATTAGAGCTGAGTAGTGCTTCTTCAAATCTCGTTTGAGGCTTTTCTCGATTCCTTTATTTTCGATATTTTTTCTTGTTCTAAGTTCCGGTATTTCGTAATGATGTTTATAATTGCAAGTATGCCAAGTTTCATGGCAACAATTACTCTTTCTGAAGTTTAATTCAGAACTTTCCCTCAAGGAAAAGACCTTAATATATTGATGGCACTGAAATGTCAGAACAATATCCAACGCCGAGTGTCCAGCAATACGCGCCTCCGTCTCGGGCTATGGTCATGCTCGAATCATGTCTTAGCTTTTGGGTTCGGTGGAGCCACATATCATCACTCAACTCAGGCTCACGCTCGCTTCAATCCATGGAAATTATTCAAGAAGGCTTATCATCAAAATAATGATGCCTGTCGCTTTCAATCGAACACGTGATTGCTATATTTCAACATGGAAGTCTTCTTTTCTAATCAAGATCTACTACTCCGATGATTTTACTCTTTCGCATGAATATACTAATTTGGTTACAACGATGTCTCGATGTCGCTCTTCAACCATCCGTAATCTTCACAAGACTAGCCAACATGATCAGTTTCTTATGAAACTACGCCCGAAATATGAATCGGTCCACTCTTCTCTACTATTAACATAGAGTTGTAACCTAGTTAGGAAACTTAACATATGAAATAACTAGCCAGAATCCATGTAAGAGTTGTAACAGACAGGGAAAATATAGACTATCCCTCCCGTATATATACACAGCATTCAATGAAAAAAAGAGAGAATCTTTCCTCATTCTTTCTTTATTGTTTCTACATGGCATCGTGAGCCTAGCTGCTCAAGTTTGAGATTTTTCGAGAATTTTCGAGGATTTTTCGCAACCCAGGTCATTCACAAGACTTTAAACACCCACCTAGAGGGAGCTGAGTCCACCGCCAAGATGGGAGGGTTCACTGCCGCCAACGAGCCAGGCTGCAAAATCTGGTGACTAGATTCCAAGCACGTGAAGCTTACACGCCGTCGCAAGCTTCGGGTAGTTCCATGCGCCAAGGCGTGGGCGCAAAGGTGAATGCTTCGACTTACACCTCCAAAGATCACTGTCGATGTGGCCTTCTAGTACACTGATTCTCTCGTTGTTCCTGGATCTAGTAGTTTTAGTGCTTTCAGAAGTCCGACAACCCCAGTGGTTTGCTTTTGAATTTTTCCAAAATCAGCTCGGGAGGTTTCTACTTCTTACCTTTCCTGTATTAATATATTCAAGGAGAAGAAACCCAGAATTCAAGCTCTATGAGTCCCTGATGACAACTCACAAAATTACTAAGATAAAACCGATCGTCCCAACTGATTGAATCAGCAAAACAAATTAATATACGTCAGAGCATACGAATAAGGCCACTCACTAAGGATCCGGCTACGATGATTCGGGAAGAGCAATGGGACGGAGGATGCCTGTCTGCTTCATCAAATCAGAATTTATCGACAGCAGAAGGTATCACCGTTAATCACTATGAATTTGTTAAAGAGCTAATAGATTATTTGGAGTTTGTGTTCTCTGGAAAGAGGAATGTTTCTCGTATATTTGATGTGTATAAAGCATTATATCGATCAAAGAAACAGGATCAATCACTCACATAATTTTTTATGGCCTACAAAAAGAAACATGAAGAGCTTAATATGTTTATGCTCTTTTAGTCCGTATGTCAGTTCAAAGAAAGTCAACGTGAACAGATGGCAGTTATGAAATTTCTTGTCGCTCTTCCTTCTAAGTATGATTTAAACAAGGCTCCACATTTTGTCCAGCCCCCAGAGGCCACCTCCACAGACCTTACAGCACTTCACATCATCATCCTCTCACACCTCACCTTACATCCCACAAGATGCTATATGTCTACTGACTGCACCACTGGAGTCAAGAGTAACTAAACAGAAATGGTTGGTTCCAAGCAGCAACACCTTCCAAATTCAACCGAGTGCTAAGTTATAACACATAAAGAGTCCACACATGAAAATATTTCAAATGTTCATACAAACCTAATTTGGCCACCCATATAGCTTCAATACTAAGGCATCCGATCACTAATTCACTTCTCAAGAAATGAATTAGTCAAGGTTCCAATCAGACAAGACTCATTGAGATCTTCACTCCATCTCGACATCAAGTATTGTCGAGTCAACCCAATAAATTTCTTTTATCTTCTTCATCTTCCGAATCGGCTATCAATTCTGCAGCCACAAATCACAGACAAAAACTCTTAGTCTTTCTTCACCTTCACCACAAACCTTCACCTTCCACCGCCACTCCGCGCATGGATCACATCTTACGTGTTCTTAGTCGCAAGACAATCGCTGGCCCACTCCATCTATTCCTTTGACATCAATCTCAGTTTACCAAATTTCTTTTAATTTGATGTCTCATAGCAAGTTAACTCTGAGCACTCAGAGTTATATCTCATTCTTTCGACTTTGTCTCTTTCAAGATTCCATGACGGCTAGATTATTGCAGAGACCATAGTCCTGTGGCTTATACATCCTTGATCCTGTGTCCCAAGACCTATCAGTTGCTCCCAGAGTCACTACACCATTTAAGACACATCACGATCGACTCATCTTTCGCCGCTTTCATTATTAAAGAAATCAGGTCCTCGCTTTCGAGTCTGCTATCCTTAGATTGTTAGTCTCATCAATTTGCAAACATCATCAGCTTTAGTTAGGTCCTGAGAGTTAATAAACGAGCCAGTGCTCGCCCGAAGTTAGTCCATTCATATGTGGGGTCCAGGCTCGGGCCAGAACCCCAATGTGGTTTCGACACTTCTGTAACTTTGTCGATGATTATTCACGAACCACTGTCATATTTAATGAAAAACCGCTCCAGTTGCTTTCATTTTCGTGCCTTTTCGCGCAAGATTCATACTCAATTTCACGCTTAATGCTCAAAATCCGGTGTCGATAATACAAAGTTAATGCTTCAATTCTTAGTCCTTCATGCTTCAACATGGCATCCTTCATTAGACTTCTTGTGTTGACACTCCTGCTCAGAATGGAGTTGCTGAGAGAAAGAATAGACACCTCCTTGAAACTACCATAGCTCTATTATGTTAGATGCATGTGCCCAAGCATTTCTAGTCGATGTCAAGCTTCCATAACTTTGTTTTTCGATTAACCTGGACAGCCTTAATCACCTTTGAATTGGGACACACCGTATCACATCCTTTTCCCTAATAAACCTCTATTCCCTATTGAGCCTCAGATATTTGGATGTACTTGTTTTGTTCGAGATGTTCATCCTCAAGTATCTAAACTCGAATTACAAATCTTTAAATGTATCTTTCTGCTATTCCTGAGTTCGTAAGGGTATCTGTTAATGTCCTAGTCTTCGTAGGTACTTGGTTTTTGCGGATGTCAAGTTTTTTGAGAATGTCCCTTTCTCTTCACCCCTAACCCACACTAGTCAAGGGGAGGCAGATGACCAACTAGTGAATACTATCAAGCCTCCCATGGCCTCCCTCCCGTCTCTCGCTCTAGCAAAACCATCACTCAGTTCACTCGACGCCTTAACCCACCGGGCCGGTCCTCCACCGGCTGCTTCGACATCAGATCCAGTTCCTGATGATGATCTCCCTATTGTTCTTCGTAAAGGTAGACGTCAATGTGTTCATCCAATTTCCTCATTTTGCACCTATAACCTGTCTTCACCTTGCTTCTTTTTATTGTTTCTTCGACTCTATTTCTGCCTAACACTTTCAGAAGCCTTGTCTCACCCTTAGTCAGTATAGTGTTGCTACGATAAACACGACGTTTAAACGAGATGAAAAAGTACTTGAAATCCTGGCACATTTACCTATCAAAGAAAAGCCATCGATGTCGCAGCCTGCAACAAAGATCCGATGGTTCAATTGTCGATTGAAAGCACGACTGCGCCAGCCAGACACTCAAACGTGCATTTGCGACTCATTCTAATACCTTTCCCCCCGCTGCTAAGACATCTTAATTCGACTTTCTTTATTTCCCTCGGTCGCCACTCATAATCGATCTTCTATCACTTAATATTAACGTCTCTTTCCTCCACGGCAATCTTCGTGAGATGGTATATATGGAACAACCTCCGTATTATTGTCATGAGATTGAAAGGTTTGTTGCCTCTAAGTCGTTATATGGCTTGAAGCAAGTAGTCCCCGTGTTTGTTCGGGTAAATTCAAATTTTACAAATAGAATTGCTTGGCGTAAGACTAAATCGACCATTCCTATTTCACCTTAAGGACTTCCCTCCTAGTTCAGGTATCATTTTGCTTGTGGTAGGCTGGATGATATTGTTATCACTGAGAGTGACTTCTACAGTGACCTTTCATCCCTTAAGTCCTTCTCTTCCTTCACGGCCAATTTCTCAGACAAAGGACTTAGGGATGCTGATACTTTGGCTGCTTACGCGAAATAATCTTCTTTATCTCAAAGCGAAATATGTGTCGATGATCATTCGAGACTGAAAATCCGGGAGTAAAGCCATGTAGTTCCCATGGTTCTAGCATACACCCACTAGAGAAGTAGTTAGTCGAGTAACCTCGGCAGACAAGACACGGTCGAACTACCCATACTAACTCGCCCGATATCGCGACACTCGCCGTTGTCAGTCAATACATGTCTTCCCTTACCGTTGACACGCAGTCATAGAACATATTCTATGTTACTTGAAATGGAGCCCAGGATTCCAGGTATTCTATATAGTAATCATGGGGCACAATAGGGTCGAATGTTTCACGATGCCGACATCAAGGTCAAAAGAAGATGTGGAGATCCACATCCGTCATTGCGGTTGTTGCGGAAATCTAGTCTCACGGAAGACTAAGAAGCAAGGAATTGTTTCCTGCCTGCAAGAGTCGAATATAGAAAGCAATGGTACATCAGGTGTGAAATCATGTGGTTTCATCAATTTTGATGGAAGTCGGCATTGGGGACTGTGGTCCCAAAGAAACTTTGGGCGTGATAACTAGCTCGCCTCTTCATATCGCTTCGAACTCAGATTTCATGAACGAACTAAGCACATTAAGATCGACCGCCATCATCTTATAGAAAATACACTCCGGTTCGATTTCTACAGATATGTGAAGACGAGAGAACAATAGCGATATTTTCACAAAGGTCCTGCACCAAGTTAGCCATTTATGTATCAAGTCGTAGATGAATGACATCTATGTTCCAACTCGAGGGAGTGTTAACATACAGAGTTGTAATGTTAGAAACTACCATATAGAGTTGTAACTATTAGGAAACTAATATGCAGAGTTGTACGTGATTAGGAAATATGTACTCATCCCTCCCAGATATATACACATGTTAATTCAATGAAAAAATATAAGGAATTCTTTCCTCTAATTCTCTCTTGGTTGTTTCTACATCTACTAAACAAATCTCCTATTCCCTCTCTTGATATTTGTTTTGGAGAGCTACTTCGCAAAGAACAACGTCTTAGTACCCAAGCTATTTTGGAGCAATCTCATGGCAATTTCGAGACAACAATTATGGCTTATGTTGCCTGTTATAACAAATATCTACTTTACATATAGAGTTGTAATATATTAGGAATGTTAGATTGGCTTATATATATATATATATATATATATATATACACACACAATGGATCAATGAAAAACACAAGGAATTATTCTCCACTCTTTTGTCTTCGCTTACATGGTATCGAGCCTGTGGCTCGCATTTCAAACAAAACAAGAAAAATAATAAATTATAAATTCAGGCATCTTAATACATAGTCAGCCGTGGAGGTCAGGTTTTGAAACACGCACTTCGAGGGAGCGCTGCGACACCGCCCGCATGCAGAAGGTGCGCCGGGTCGAGACAACCCAAACCACCAAGTCCGGTGGCTGGAAGGTGTGCGCTTGAGCCACACGTGCCACCACAAGAATCATCTTTGTTTCCCACGCGCGCGTGTGGGTGCATGGAGGCACCTTCAGCGACACACCTCCTCCTCCAGCATGGTCGGCCATCGACGATCTTCTCCAGCCACCTACGTCCCTTGTACAATGCTTGCAACAATGATTTCAAAGCATTTTGTGTCCGAAAACCCTGTTTTTCTAGGGTTTTGTGCCTTTCTCCATATTTCTACAAGATTCAGAGGTGTTTCTGTGGATCAGAGAGGACTGTTCTATCTCCAGCTGCGTTGTTTTCGTGGAAAGGTGATTCTTTCATTGCAAGATCCTATTTTTCCTCGGTATTTTTCTGATTTTCGTAGACTTTGCTCAATTTAGATCCTATTTCTATGACTAACACGTAACTTCTCCGAGGAGTCAGGTGTCAGTTATCAATATAATCTGTGGATGCACTTAATCAGAGGGAAGTTACGTATCAAAAATCAAGATTTTAATTGCTCACCATCAAAATCACTTTACCCCAGATTCATTTCTATCAAGACACTCATTCAGCTAGGTAAAACCAACACATGTTTTATTTCCTCCACATGGGTCATCGACTTTGTTTCACCGACCATGATGTAATCCTGCCATTTACCACGTTTCGCCACACCCTTCTTACCCCATCGTTACTCCTTGCGATGAGTCAAACATCTCAGGTCCTGGCTGATTAATTCATCCGACTCCTCTACTCACTGACCGGCCTAAGCTTACACCCAACTTTTAATTTAATTCATGAAAGAAACTCACTCAGACACTTAATCGGCAGTGATTCAATCTTTCCCCGGGACACATTGATTCAGATCTTTCGACAACCAGACATCGATCAAGGACGCGAGTCTGTGCGCCTCTCTACATCCTCAAAACAAAAATACATAAAGTTTGTTGCTTCGTTTCTGTGGTTGTTACCTCATTCGAATTACATTATCGCATGGGTCATCCTCTCTCCCCTTTGTCGAAGAAGCTATATCCTCAATTTTCAGTTTATCCTCATTAAACTCGTTTCAATATTATGCTAAGCTTCATCGAGCGATTTGAGCTTGTAGCCACAAGAACGAAATCTTCCGCCCTTTTAAGTTGGGCCATTCATGTTCGGGGTTTTGCTCAATTTTGTCTCCAACTGGGTTTAAATATTTGGTTATCTCAGGATGATTTCTCTCGGTGGTCATTTGCTTTATCCAATGAAAAGTCATTCTGGAGCTTTTTCTCATTTTAATGCTCAGAAGGAAATTCAAACACACCGCATGTCTGCTCAAACATTGAGAAGGATAATGCTAAGAAATATTTGTCGGGAACCTTTCAATCCTTTATGTTACAAATAATGGATTCTCCATTAGACCTCACGTACGATACACCCTCTCGTAACGGGTAGCTCGAGAGAAAGAATATACATTTTCGAGATCGCCCACTATTCCAAAGCACCGAATGTCTCAAACATTTTCGGGGTCGACGCAGCCTCCATAACTTGTTTTTATTAACACGCCCTCATCAATTTAATCGGGCTATTCCTTACTGAATTTCACCGCTTCCAAATAACTGTTGTTCCCTATCGGATCCCAAGGTATTGATGCACACGCTTACCAGGACAACCGGGCCCCTCAAGTCACTAAACTTGATCCAAGTCCTTAAAGTGTATCTGTGGATATTCTCGTGTTCACAAAAGGGCAGGTGTTATCGTCCCACTCCTTCGACGCATTTCGCGGGCTCATCGACGTCAGACTTTTCGGCATCACCCCATTTTCAATTCCTCGCTTCACTGCTACGAGTCGTATATAAGTACTCGACTGCTTATACTCTCGTCACCTCATCAGTTTCTAAACATGCTTATGTCTCTGCTTAGGTAAAACCTCCTATCACTCAGGTCTACACTCGGCGCCAACAACCCCCATTCTCGAGCCCTCCACCAATGTTTCAACGCTCAACCCTGGGCCTCGCGACGATCTTCCTATTGCTTTCCTCGTAAATGCAGAACGCCAGATGCTTCATCTAATTTCCTCCTCGCTTTTTTTTATGACCACTCATTAACACGTTCCTTGTTCTTTATCGCATCCTGGGGACTCTACTCTCGTTGCTCAACACAGTTTCAAACCCGCTCACCTCTACTTGCCAGAATACACGACAGCATGAGATCACGCCTCGATTGACAATGCCCCAGTACTTGGAACTCTGGTCTGCTTACTCCATCGGGAAAGAAAAGCCATTGGCCTACTGGGTCTCTGGCACAGTGGAAGGTTAATCCCACCTAATCCATTGCTTGGTTAAAAGCCCGCCCTGCTGTTGCTGCACGCCTAAATCCCAAGCGTCATCATTCGACACCTTCTCCCCTGCTGCTAAGATGAAATTTGTTCGCTTTTATTTCTACGCATTTATACCAGATCTCCACCCACTGATATTAAGAATGTCTTTTCTTCATACTTCCTCCAGTCCTCTCCCCTCCGCCTCCCCAACACAAATGCCTGTCTCTCCGTCTGAAGTCCTCTCCCTCCTGCAGAGGCAGGAGTAATTCCTCTGTTTGCAAGAGATAAATGAGTGTTTCCTGGTTGCTTGAAGTCTTGTATGGTTTGAAACATAGTCCACGTGCGTGGTTTGGTAAATTCAGCCTAGTCGTTGAGGAATTTGGCATGCAGAAGAGTAAATTTGACCACTGGCCTTCTATAAACTCTAGTTCGTATCATTCTCAGAAAGAGAGGAATGATATTGTTATCATTGGGAGTGACTCTAAAGGTATCTCATCTCTTAAGTCCTTTCTTCAGAGCCAATTCTGTACAAAGGACTCAGGGATGCTAAGATACTTTCAAGATCGCTTGATGCAGAAAGCAAAATACGGTAAATCTTCTTATCTCAGCGAATATGCTGTTTGATCATGATCTCAGACTGTAAAGCTGGGGTAAAACCATGCGCTCTCCTCTAGGCTGCTCTGCAGATACACCTTTAATAAAGCATGCGAAACATCTATGATCCTTGAAGAAATAGAAGATTGAAGCTAGGAAGTTGAATTACCTTACGCTACTCGCTCGAATATTGCCCACTAATTAGTGTTTGTAAGCAAGACATGTTCCTCTCCAATAAGCATTTGGCAATGCAGAATATATTCTATGCTATTTGAAAAGAGCCCTCGGACGTGGTATTTTATACAAAGAAACATGTGGCATAATAGATTCGGGAGTGTTTCACTGATGCTAATTGCTGTGATCTGCGATGGCTAAGGTCCACTCTGGCAAGTATCGTTGTCATTTATGAATCAGCCTCATAAGAGCAGTTAAACAAAGCCGCCGTTTCTCGATCTAACGCATAGTGCTTCAACATGTGAGCTACGACACAATCTTTATGTGAGATTATATGGCTTCATCAACTCGATGAAAGTCATGATTAAGACACCGCCTCGCTGAAAACTCCGTGCATAAACGTTACCCTTCATATCGCTCTTCTAATTCGGTATTCCATAAACGAATCCACATATTGGAGAGATGGGATCAATATTTCGTCTCATGAGAAAATACAACTAGCTTGATTTCAACAAGATATGTGAAGACTGGAGAACAATTAGGTGATATCTTCACAAAGGCTCTAAATAGGGTCCTAGCTAGCTTATCTACGTAATGTGTTGGCAATGACACATTCATGCTCCAACTCGGAAAGGTAGAGTTTGCGATAAGATATATCTACTTTACATGTGAGTTGTAATTTATTAAGAAACTTGTTTTATAGAGATGTAATATATTAGGAAAGTTAGATTGGCTTTTGTATATATATATTCACAATGGATCAATGAAAAACATAAGGAATTAATTCCTTCAATTCTTTTGTCTTGCTTTCTACACTACCCAAGGACGTGGATCACCTATGACTTCTAAAAATCTACAATGTTTCTGCTGCAAAGAATATGGGCATATTGCTACTAATCATTCTAAAACATTGTTCTTATCGTATTGAAAAGGTCATATTATCAAAGAATGTCGATCTCGTCCCCTGCACCTGTCACAAAGCCCAAGTATTTCATACTTTTGCTCTCCAATAGCGACTCTATAAAGACATGGCTCCTCAAGTGCTACCCCGATATTGCAATCTCTACAAATAAGTCGCAGCACTTTGAAATGTTGCAACAAATGCTAATTTCAGCATTATCTTCAACATGCTCAAGGTAAAATTCTACTACATCTCAGCATGGCATCTGGTTTTTCATCACATGACAAATACTCCCACAACTTTGTCTCATGTTAGGTCCTATGTTGGCCAATCTGCCATTCAAACCACCAATGGTAGTTCTCTACCAATTGCTGCTATTGGAAATGCCTCTCCTACATTTACTAATGTGTCTCGCTTCTCAAATTCCTTCCACGAATCTTATTTTCACAACAATTTAGTTGATAAACAATTTATGCTTGCTAACTTTTCCGGTGATGGTCATGGTTGCAAGTGTGATCAGGTAAACGGAAGCCGATCGCAAAGGGACCTAATGCGGGGCACTTGTTTCCACTATTTTTACCTGTTCCAACACTTTCCCTAGTTTCTTCTCTTAAGTCTTTCGCTTGTAATAATGTTCCTCATCTGAGTATGGTGTGGCATCGTTGCTAGCCATCCTACCTTATCTTATCTCATGTATGGAACTCTTCGTTTTTGGTCATAAAGAACGCTCTTCTTGTAATTTATGACTCTTCTTGTAAACTCTTGGTAAAAGCAAAACTCTTCCGGTTCCTTTGCATGCTAATAGAGCTTCTCACTACTCTAATCTTATCCATAGTGATGTTTGGGGACCTTCTTCGGTTAGTTCACATGAAAAATTTAAATACTATATGACTTTCTTGATTATCATAGCAGATTCCCTTGGGTATATTTTCTTTGCTCTAAATCTGAGGTTTTTCGTACTTTTACTGAGTTCTTAGCATATGTTGAAAATCAGTTTTCTATGAATATTAAGATACTACGCACAGATTCTGGTGGTGAATATTTGTCTACTGAGTTTCAAGCATTCTTGGCTTCTAAGGGTATTATCCATCAACGCTCATGTCCTGCTACTCCCCAACAAAATGGAGTAGCCGAGTGCAAAAATCGGCCATCTTCTCTGAAGATACGGTACTTTACTCCTCTGTTAGAATCTTCTCTCTGCCTTCTATGTTTCTGTGGCTGCTGGCTCCCAGCAGATCAAGTACTCACTTGATTAATCGTTTACCTTCCCAAGTTTTCCATATGGAGTCTCCCTATTTCCGCTTGTTTGCTAAGCAACCTGGTTACGTCAATCTTCATGTCTTTGGTTGTGTATGTTTTGTTCATTTACCTCCTCATGAGCTTGCATATAAATTATTCGCTTAACTGCCTAATGTGCATTCTTAGGATATAATGTGTGTGTCAAAAGGGGATTTATTTGCTATCCTACATTACATCACACGATTTCTAGGTGAATGTTATTTTCTTTGAAAATCAACATTTCTCTTCTATATCACTCAGGCCCCCTTCTTCTACTGTGGTCCTCCTTTGAGCAACAGTTCTCAAATCTTCCTCAAGTCGATCCTTGCTTTAAACCAGGTATGGTGTATACAAGACGATCCCACCCACAGTCTCTTCCAATGGCTCACCCGATATTTGATCCTAACATGCATCTAATCGACCACTGCAAAGACTCTAAAGCCTTTTGCATCACTGTTCTTCCTCGAAAGTAACCGGCACTCCTGGGATAGGTATGGGTTTTCTTCTGGCAATTCTATTTCAACTCTTGCTACGACATTATCCAATTATGATATTCCCACATGTTACTCACATGTCGTCAAGGTGATCATTGCAATGCAGATGCAAGAAGAAATCACGCTCTAGAGGCTGCACCACACCTGTGGACATTAACCTCATTCCTTCCACTATAGTTCCTCTAGGCTGCAATGGGTTTACTTGAAGCTGCTGTTCGCTCTCAAAAGGCGCCTGGATCGCGAGGAAAGCCTCCTAGCTTGTCATTCCTTAGGAACACCGCTATTATGGTGTCAATTATGAGAGACCTTGCCCTCGGGCTGGTATGACTATTGTTCACAATTTAACTCTGCTGCTTCCAATGATCTACCACACCATGGATGTTAAGAATGAATTCCTTCACAGAGATCTTAAAGAATGTATTTATATGAAGCCACCCCCGGGATTGTTTTCCTCTCGAACCTCCAATGTGTATAAACTTCGTCATTCTCTTTATGGTCTCAAACAAGCTCCACGAGCCTCTGCTGGAGCAAAGCTTTCAACTAATTTTATTACAATTTTCTCCTTCAAGCAGCAGTACGACATCACCGTTTCTTCGAAAATCCTACCGGGTATTGTCAGTTCTTTCGTTTACGCTGACTGGCTGGTAGAAGTAATACACCGATTCTCATTGATTTAAGCAAAGGGAGGAAACATACATTTTATACTATAGTATTAGGGTAAAAAGGAAACAGAAGAGTCTAATTAGAGACTAAAGAGAGAAGGAAAATAATCCCAAATTAAACCTTAACACTCTCCCTCCGACTTTATGATACAGGTAGTCAAAAAACACTGCCTTGTCACATATATACTTCATCCTGACCCCAAGCAGACTTAGGGCCAAGATATCCGTTAATGCACACAGAAATGACAAACTACTACCACGCATCCCAACGCACCTTCTCTCTCGATAAAGTGGCAATCCACTCGGTCAGACTCGTCCTCTCACTTAAAATCGGGTTAGATGAAATATGCAAAGCATACCGATTATCACATATAAGCTTCATTTGTTCATCATCATTCCCAAATCTTACTTAGAGATGCTTCCTAAACCCATATGAGTTCACGTGTTGCTAAGCGTCATACTGATACTTCCTGGGCTCAACACTGTATACTATTATTACATCTTGTTTCTTATCGCGATATTAAGTTATCTTCCAACGAACACACAATAATCACTTAAAACGACTATCTCAGCAAGTCTAACGGCCGCATCATCAGAAATAACAATCCGGTATGAACTATGTTCTCATACACCCTTAACCCATGCCTTCGATATAACGTAAGCACGACGAATCGCAAAGATCCCAACGGCACACAAATATCTAGAACTGAACTAATCACGTCACAGGGGATTCAGATGCCAGTGCCGAGCGATAAGCAGAGATAGCCTTCACTTTACTCCAAGGCACCCGATATCTCCGATCTCGTAAACTCCCTTTAACCCGACAAGTTTAACATCTTGACTGCGTGATCGGTTTGGCTGCGCTACAGCCCACTACATACCAACGTTAATATATCCAAGGTATACTCTCTAAGAATAATCCAATTTAATTAGACCGAAGTTACCTTTAACGCCATGGGAAAATATTCAGTTTCCTAAGCGTTTTTATTAGAAAGTGGTTGAAGATGTTACTGAGTCTCGAATACTCCATCTAGACACCAACACCAGAATGATACCGCCATCCACATAAACAATCGCAAATACACCGCCCATCGTGATGAATGATGATAAAAAGGAATGGTCTCGCTATGTCAATCACGCCAAACTCCTCGAACCATCGAGCTAAACCGACAAACTAAGCTCAGGAGCATCAAGCTGCACCATATGCGAATCTTACATAATTCGTGATACCAAAACTGCATCACCCAAGCAACAAAACCAAACTGTTGCTTCATATAAACCTCCCGCAGATCACTTCATTAGCGAAGCATTCTTGTATATCCAATCGAAAAAGTGGCCTGGTACAAGATACAGCTTCATGATGTAGCTGTTTAACAAAGTGTACATACAATCTTGCCACCGAAGAAAAAGCACCTCGTTTTTATTGCCGAAAATTCTCGCGTTCAAACGCCTTAAGTCGATCAATCTTGCCATCAAGTCCCACCTTCACATTATAAACCCAACGACAACCGGGTCGCGACTTGTCACCGTGGGTAAGAGACGTAAGCCCATGTGCTACGGAGTAAAAGAAGATCCATTTCCTCAACCATCGTCTGCTTCCAAATGATGAGAGAGAGCTTCACTACGCTTGTGAGAGAGATAGGGAAGACAAAGCGTAAACAAAGAAAGAGTGTAAAGATAAACAATGAAACCCCGAGAAAAATTATAAACGGATGCGGGTTAGAAGGAGAGCGGGTACCTTTTTCGAATGACAATAGGGTAGATCACTGCACTACAGAAACCGGGCAGAGATGAGATTGTGACATAAAAGATGAGTCAACAAGAGGCCCTGTAGGAGGACGAGAACAAGGACGGCAAGTGTAAACCTGAAGTGGTCGAGTCATAGAATCTATAGGTGGAGAAGGGAAATCGGGAGATGGTAAAACAAGAGAAATAGATAAGACATTCGGAACAAAAGGACGCACTACAGTTATGCTAAGGAGGAATCCTCAAATAATATGACATCACAGGATAAAGTAGCTGACAATGCTCGGTGAGAATAACAATAACCCTCCGGCTGCCACACCTAAGAAGACACACTTCGTGGGCTCGTCGAGTTTGTTTCGCTTAAGAGCAGAATACGAACAAAAACGCATACAAAACCAAAGCATACGACTTATGGTGCAAAAGAGATGTTGATTAGGTAGTAAGACGTAATGAGGGATCCGATCATGCAAACAAATTCGACGGCATACGACAACCAAATAACACGCAGCTTCAAGATAAAGATCCCCCCAAAAACGCTGCGAACCCTATGATGGAAGAGGAGAGCTGAATGGTCAAATTTCAATGAAGATTCTACGCCACCACTCCATTCTATCATGAGCGTACAATAAGATGATCGTGAAGAGTCCCACGGAAGACATAAAGAAGAAACGGCAAGAGAGAATATTCTTCAGATTATCACTTCAAAATAGACAATAAGTATTGAATTGAGTGCAAAATTCAGCATGAAATTTTTTAAAGATAGAAAATAACTCAACTCGAGTTTTCATTCAAAATAACCAAGTACATCGAGAATAATCTTCTATAAAAATAACAAAGTAACGAAATCCTAAAGTAAAGACCAAGGAGGACCCCAAACATCAGTGTGGACAAGCTCAAAAGGAGACTTTGTCCGAGGATCTAAACACTTTGGGAACAAGACACAACATGCTTCTGCCCGATACGACTCACACTCGAAAGCCGTAGCGATAAACTGTAAAAATGAGGAACCAATCTCCTCCGAAACTCGAAAGGCTTAGGCACCAAGACGACCGCGATGGTACAGTGAGCCTTTCCGTGGGACGCAAAGAATGCGAACAAAGAGCGAGCCGAGGTAAAAGAGGCCTCAGGACTCATGTCCTATATCAATCATCTTCCCCGCATCTCGATCCTACATGCCATAAAGTCAGGTGAAAAGTAAAGCACACAACAAGGCCACGAGTCAACTTAATGGCGGAAATAAGATTAAAAGGAAAATCAGGAACATAAAGTACAAAGTTGAGGGGAAAGGAAGGGAGGGGACAAGCCGAGTTAATGCCTTTAGCTATGGTTTGAGAACCATTAGCTAAGGTAATAGTGGGTAAATGAGACGGAAAGGGAAGAGAAGAAAAAAGATCTTTATTACCAAAGATATGATCAGAGGCTCTAGTATCAAGATCCAAGGCGCAGATAAACGCAGCGCAGTTGCAGCATACATTACTCTGGCCTCGTAATGTAAGCAATGGAGGAAGATTTAGTCAGTTGAAAGTGAGATGAAGGTACTCCTCATATTCGCCAAGTGTAAGAATGACCCCTTGAGGTATGGATGAGCTCCCTGAGATAGGACTCGAACTTGCTGAATGATCGAAGACCGCCTAAACGAGTAGTACAAGGGAGGTCTCGCTTTATGTTACCGGGAGATAGCACGATCACGTGTGTCTCAAGCCTATGATCAGAAGATTGAGGATTTGGCCCTCTGTTCCCTTAAGGCTACCACGTCCACCTTTGGAATCACTTCAAGAATGAGACTGAGAAACCATCACATAAGTGTCCGATGTAAATCTCATCACATAATCGAGCGGCAATGCAGGTATGGCGATGCAACTGGCGTTGAAGAGCCTCATCAAAGTTTGGAATTACTGCTCCAGTGAGTATCTGTTCTCGGATGTTCTCAAAATTTGGCCCGAGGTTAAGCAGAAGAATGATCATAACTTGATCCATCTTAGACAGTGAAGTCTCAGCATTAGTAGACTTAGACAAAATAGAGATAAGTTCATCCTTAAAGGCAAACATTAGTCCACCATAAGAAGATATATCCATACCGAGCTATTTCAAATTGGCAATAGAGGATATTATCCAATAGAGACGCTGAATATCATTAGTGCGCTTCAATTCGATTCCAGAGAGGCGTAACAAGTTTTACAGCCCACTATTATATGTAGTCTTGGCATCGGCAATTGCCGAAGAATATCGTGACAAGAAACACGCTTAATCGAGCACGTTTATCTTCGAGAACAGGTCCGCAGCAGCGAAGCATTTTTCTTATCCTCACAACCATTACCAATAAACCAAAGGTCCACCGAGTCAGCCCATGACTGATGATTTTCGCTCCCCGTGAATTTATCCAAGGTGATCATAGGAGTTCCAAATACAAAAGAATTAAAAGTCCGACCTTTTTCAACCATAGAGATGAGAAATCAGCAGAAGGTGAACAGAATCAACAGAAACAACTCCCAAGGTCCCAAGATCGTAGCCTAAAAACAAAAACAACGACGATTCAGCAACATGAAATCCGTAAACAAGCACGGAGAGAAAAAGTGAAAAATGAGGGATTTTCCGACGACGACGAGGCAAACCATGCGGTGAAACCCTAACCCTTTATGGCTCTAATAACATGTTGAGAGAAAATGAATACATTGATTCCCATTGATTTACAAAGGAGGAAACATACATATTTATACTCTAGTGTTAGGGTAAAAAAAGGAAACATAGCTAGAGTCTAATTAGAGACTGTTATAGAAGAAAAGAATCCCAAAATGGATTAGAAACTAAACCTAACATCGATGATATCGCGATCACTCCGCTCGATTCTCAAGTTATTACCAAATTTCTCAAGACCCATCTCTCAAAATCATTTCATATAAAAGACCTTGGGCCTCTCACATATTTTCTTGGTCTTGAGGTGCATCGTAGTTCTTCTGGTATTTCACTAAATCAACATAACTATGCTAGTAATTTGGTGGCTACAGCTGGACTGCAAGGAGCTACCTCTGTCAATACTCCCATGGAATTAAATGTCAGTTTCGCAGGAGAGGGTGACTTACTTATCGATCCCGCTTATATCTGAATCAGGGCGTACTTTGTCTATCTCACCATCACTAGACCAGATATTTCTTTCGTTGTGCAACAAGTCAGCCTATTTCTTCAAACTCCGCATCATCTTCATTTGGTTGTTATCCGTAGGATCATCCGCTATGTTTAGGGCACTTCTGCCCGTGGCTTATTCTTTCCTCGCAGTAATTCTCCTCGCTCATGCTTATACGATGCCGACTAGCCGGTCATATGCCGACACACACGCTCCATCACCGGTTGGCGCGTGTTCCCAGTGATGCGCCGATCTGGAAGAGTAAGAAGAAAGACAGAGTTTCTAAGTCTTTTACAGAATCTGAGTACCGAGCGATGTCTCTTGCTTATTCGAAATTATTTGGCTTCGTGGTTTGCTTGTTAAGTTAGACTTCTCTATGACTGATCCTACACCTTTACCAGCTAATAATACAATTGCTATTCAGATCACGGCCAATCCTGTCTATCATAAGCGCACAAAGCATATTAGAGTCAACTGTCACTCTATCCATGAAGCTTTTGAAGCTTGTGTTATTACTCTTCCACACATTTCCACTTAACTACAAATTGATGATATATTCACCAAGGCTCTCACTCATCATCAACATTGCTTCCTAAGTAGTAAATTGCCGCTGCTCACCAACCCGCATCACCTCGGTGTTGAGCACGGACAAATTTTGTCAGCCCGCTTATTCTGATAACTTTGTCACCCATATTTATTCCTAACGTACTTCATTGGTCTCATATTTATTCCCATACAGCTTTGCTACCATATTCATTTCCATTTGTTTCCTTATTCATTTTCTTGATTTATGTTGACAAATTGTATAGGGATAATTTTAGCAGGTTTGTAGTCTTCACCATGTATAGATTTCCTTTGTACAGTCTATATAATAGAGAGAAATCACAAGGCCAATTCATCCAGCCATTCATACAGCATCTTTTGGCTTATTTCTGACACCTAACCACTACTAAGAAAGAAGAAGCTCTCAACCATTAAGTTCATATTAGTCATGTGAAAAAAAAAACTACTACCTTAATGAAATGTTAAATTTTCCTTATGTGAAAAGTTTAGAGTTTACTGTTTGGTAAAACCTAACTTCAAAGTAAAACTAACATTCAAATGGAGTACATAGAAACACTATAATATTGGAAAATAGGTGTATGTCATAGATAACTCTCCCAATGTAGAGTTAGTAGACCCAACATCAGCCCCTGATTTACAAGCCCAGTACAAAACCTCTTATCTCGCAATTGTGCAGATGCACTCAATAGAACATACACTAAGATCATACCAGATTATCTTCAGGTGCATAATATATATATATATATATATATAAAGCTCAACTCCTTCCATAAATATCTGAAACATGTGAGAAAAATGGATCCTCTTATATTCAACATACATAGCCATATATGCCCTTTTTTATACTCTTGTTTTTTGTGCATAAGCACTTGTTGAAGACCCAGGGGAACCCTCATACAAATGAGGGGCAACTTCACACCAAATAGAAGGGATTACTTTAGTAATTCCTATCAGAGATGCAAATTGAATTTATTCAAAACTCTATTGCATTTCAAGTGCAAATATGTTAGGTTTATTGCATGTCTACCTGATAATGAGAACTAAAGCTTTGATTGATTGACTATTGATCGTATGGCCAAAATGTACTATTAAGGACTTTCCATGACATGAATTTTGTATTAAACGAGGTAATTTCTCACTACAATTACTCTAGCTTAAAATAGAACATTAGAATGGGGCAGCCTAAAAATCGTAGAACTGAAGGTTTCATAAAGAATAAGGGTCCAACATTATATAAATGTATTTTTCCACACTCCAACAAAGGCACCAACAACTGTGTTATCACACTACTTCCTGTGTGTCATTTGCTTGCACTCCAAGTGTCGCTGTTTTAATTTGTTCCTCGATCTCATTCGTTTTGTATCCTATGCAACATCCTAGATCTCCCTATGTTTATTCAATGGTTAGAATTGATGCAGGAGCTTCTATAAACACACCAAACATTGGGAGTTCAGCATTAATTATTGAAGAATTGGATTAGGGAGGTCAAAAAGCATTGAACACATGTGAAAACTCCCTTTTTGGACCTCATTTGAGCGTTAGAAGGCAAAACGTGATCAAACTTGGGCAAATCCCTGACGTAGAGTTGCCATATTGATTTTAGAAAGATTTGCCACAAGATCTTCTGAAAGATTTGCTTTAGGATTTTGTTGTATTTCTTTTAGAAAGACGGCTGAGATTTACTCCCAAAGATTTTATTCCTATCCCTTGTGAAGATTCGCTTTGATTATTTTTAGAAAGCTTCGCTTTTAGAGTCAAGCATGCACTTAAAGTTTTATGCTCCTAGTTAAAGTGTAGTTTTTATTTGTTTAAAGTAAGGGGCCTATAAATACCCCCTTTAGTTGTGTTTTTTAATTCATTATCCAAGTTTTAATAAAGTTTCGTATTTCTTTACTAGCCCTCTCTTATCTCTAGGTGGATTCCCTAGGGGCTTGGGAAGCTCACCCGCTCTATACTTCCAAAGGATTCCTCAAGGCACTCTCACATCGCTGAACACCCAATCCATCCATAATTGATCATAGTTGCCTTCACTCCATCTCTGTCTACATTTATCTTTCAAGAACCCTTGTGCAAACTCTACTTTCCTCACCATCTCACCTTTTCCTTAAACTCTCCATAACCAAATTTTCAACCTCAACCCAAAACTTTCCAAATCTTGTTCCATACTACTAAAACCTTCCTAAATACCTTTTTTTTTCCCTATATACCATAAATACACCATCCCTAACTTAGAAAATCTCCAAAATTCGTCCATAACCTATTTTGGCCCTAAAACCCCAAACCCATATTTTGACTTATCTAAACTTTAGGATCATCCATCACAGTCCCAACCTTGCAGCAACAAAGTGGCATCGAGCTCTAAGGATCGATGGTCGATCATAAGCAAAAAGGGCGCTTCGGGTTCCGTAGACAAAGAGTCTTAACTGCTTCGCTCTGCTGGTTCCTCAATCTCCATCACAAACGCCGGCCGATCTCAATCCGTGGTTCAACGTCTACAAAAGCAAATGACTCATCAACATGATCCAGGCGCCAAAAGACTTCATGGAAGGTGAAGCAGAAAGTTTTGGCAGAAATCTGCGGCCGCCTAGCCAAGTTCGGGAACATTTGAGGAGTGTGTTAAGCCCCTGGTAGCGTTACAAGATTCGCCAGACTATGATTATGGAGGAAGCGTATAAAGGATCGATACCGCAATGATTACTAAGGAGAAACGACATGATGAAGGTTCCGCATTCAATCCAAAAGTTTTATATTTCGATCCAGTGCAAAGAACGTGGCTAATGACTTTTAGATCGCGAATACCGTCGAACGTGTTCGGTGCATATGATCCTCGAAGAAAAAATGAAGTCGTGGCTGGGATGTGCAAGAATGCTTCTTGTGGGAAGAAAAGAGGCAAATAAGTAAAGAGATGGCAAGAAAAAGATTAAAACTTGGGAAAAGATGAAGAAATAACTAAAAAGGAAGTATCTTCCCTTCCACTATCGCTAAGATATCTCCCCAAAATCTGTAATTTGAAGAAAATCCGACCATGGGAGGAGTATTTAGCTGAGTTTGAAAATCCGATGATCAAAGCTGAGACCTGCGTGGGCTCGAGAGCAAATTAATAGCCCGGGCTAGCTCATGTGTTTAAGGTTCGGAATTTCTAAAATTGTCTCAATTGCAGCTATATAACACCAAGATGATAAAGCCCCGCCTTACAAGTCGAGGCTCTAAACAAGTATGGGGGTTTTACATAAATCTAGTTAAAAAGGATCATCAAGAATTCAACTTCAAGGAGTCTTAGTGGTGCTTAAACCACCCTTAAACCTCAAGTAAAAAGTGAAGTGCGCAAGCCACAGCAAGAGTCTACATCTAAGTCAAGACAGTGCTTTAAGTGCCATGGATTTGGGCATATAGCTTCTAAATGTTCTAATCGACGAGTGGTTGCCCTAGTTGAAGAAGATGAAGCTAAAGAAGAAGACGTGAGAAGGGTAAGGCATTAATCTCCATGAATCTGACCATGGAGATAAGGATGAGCTTACTATGCCCAACCATGGGACTTCCTTAGTAGTTCAAAGGAGTCTTAAGATTAGGGCAACTCCTAGTGAGGAGAATTGGTTGCAATCCAATGTCTTTCACACAAAGTGCACAATATCTAAGGACGGGGTTTGCTTGGTTATTATTGATAGTAGGAGCTTCGAGAATTGTGTTTCCTTGGAGATGGTGCAAAAGCTCGATTTGAAGATGGATCCACACTCGAAACCCTATAAACTTAGTTGGCTTCAAGAGGGTAGTGATATCAAGGAAAAGCATCGCTACCTTGTCTCTTTTACGATTGGAAAGCACTACTAGGACGAAGTATGGTGTGATGTTGTTCCAATGGATGTTTGTCACTTGCTACTTGGGAGGCCACAGCAATATGATAGGAAGGTCATTTATGATGGCTTCAAGAACACTTACACATTCCGCAAGGATGGGCACAAAATTGTCTTGGCACCTTTGAAACCGACAATTGCTCCAGCATCCAAACCTGAGGAGAAGAATTCTTTGTCACAAAATCCGAGCCGAGAAAGAAATCGAGTCGGGTTCGTATGTGACGGCTCTCTGCTGCTATCAAGAAACCGAAAGTGAGAAGGAGATCCCAAAAGAAGGCATAGAGCCAATTCTAGAAGAATTTGTCAGATGTAGTACCCGAGGAGATTCCACTACTGGCTGCTCTACGAGAGATGGTTAACATCAAATAGACTTACTCAAAGTTATGTTTTTGCCCAATAAATCGACCTATAGGATGAGTCCTAAAGAACATGAAGAGCTTACAAGGCAAGTTGATGAGTTGCTTGACAAAGGGCTTATTTGAGAGAGTAAGAGTCCTTGTGCGGTTCCTACCCTGTTAGTACCAAAGAACGATGGATCTTGGAGGATGAGGTTGGGATAGTACAAAGAATCAACAATTACTATTGAATACTGGACATTTCTCCCCATTCCAAGACTCGATGATTGGCTGGATCAATTTATGGTGCGTCCATTTTTCGAAGATTGCTTCTGCGGAGTGGGATACCATCAAATTCGTATTTAGGGTGGCCGAGATGAATTAAGACGGCCTTTAAACTCGAGATGGACTCTATGAGTGGATGGTAATGCCATTTGGACTATCCAATGCCCTAAAGACTTTTATGAGGTTTATGAATCATATCCTTAAGCCATGCATTGAAATTTTGTGGTGGTATACTTTGACATATTTCGATCTATAAAGAAGAATCTCGATGGAGCACTGGGAGCATCTCGAGGCAATTAGTTCTATTCTAAGGAGCACGCCATTCATTAACTCAAGAAGTGTGACTTATATGCCGACAAAATCATGGTTTCTGGTTGGTGGTTACTAAAGATGGAATCAGATGGACGTACAAGATAGAGGCGATCATGAATACAACTCCTAGCTTAATCCATGATGAGAAGCCTCATGGGCTACTTCCTTTTATGGAGATTTATTCATGGATTTAGCTCTATAATGGCCCTCAGAATCGAATGCTTAAAAGAAGACAAATTCAAGCTGTGACTAGTGTTGTCGAAGAAAGCTCGAAGCGATTAAGAAGAAAGTAATCAAGCCCCATGTTTGGCTTTACCCGATTTCAACAAAGTGTTCGAAGTAAAGTGTGATGCATCTCAAGTTGGGTCCTTAGTCAAGAAGGAAGACCCATTGCTTTCTTTAGTGAGAAGTTAAATGAAGCAAAAAGGAAGTACTCCACCTATGACAAGGAGTTCTATGCTATCTATAGAGCTTTATTCCATTGGAGTCAATACTTGCTTTGCAAACCATTTGTGCTCTTCTCAGATCATGAAGCACTAAAATTCATCAACCACCAACACAAGTCGAATCAAAGACATGCGACATGGGTGGAATTCTTACAAGCGTACAACTTCACAATCACATGTGCTAAATGTTCATAACAATGCCGCAGATGTCTGAGTAGGAAACATGCCTTAGTATTCTATGCAAGTCCAAAGTAGTCGATTCGACGTGTTGAAGGAACTATACAAGGAGGATGCTAATTTTGGTGAAATCTGGAAGGTATGCTCCGACAAGCCTTTCAAGGGTTTTGTAAGGGTGAATGGATTTCTCTTTAAAGGAAACACTCTATGCATCCCTGCCTTTGCCTCGAGATTGAGTATTCTAGATGAGTTGCATGGTGGAGCATTGTAAGACACTTCTGGGTGAAGCAAAACCTTAGCTCTAGTGAAGGCAAGCTTCTTTTCGCCAAAGCTGTAGAGAGACATTGCTAGATTTGTCAAGAAGTGTCAGGTGCATGGGATGGCTAAAACTCATGGAAACAAATGCAAGTGACTATATACACCATCGCCAATTACAAATATGCCATGGGAGGAGGTTAGCTCGATTTTGTGTCGGGATTACCTAGAACACAAAGAAACACAAAAGATTCAATTATGGTCGCCAAGGATGCTTTCAAAGATACCTAATTTATCATGCAACAAGTCTACGATGTTTCCATGTCACGACTCAGACTTCAAAGAGATTGTGCGCTACATGGTATCCTCAAGCGACTATGGTTTCGAAATCGCACTTAAGTTTCTCGCCACTTCGAGAACTCCTGTGGAGGAAACTGGGACTTTTATCGTTCAAGATTTATCACCCTCATATTGATGGTCAAACCGGTTACTAATAGGAAGCTTAGGAAATTTGCTACGAAGCTATGTAGGAAAGAACGTGAAACAATGGGATTTGATTCTGCCCCAAATTGAGTTTGCCTACAATAGGTCCATGCATAGAACTGTTGGGAATTCAATGTTCAACGTCAAGGACTTGAGGGCTTATCACGGCGAAGACTTGAGGGCGAGTCTTTTTTCCCAACTATAGGGGATTGATGCAAGAGCTTCTATAAACACACCAAACATTAGGAGTTTAGCCCTAATTATTGAAAAATTGGATTTGGGAGTTAAAAGCACAACAAAATGCGAAACTCCCCGACCTCATTCGGCCTCAAGCGCAAAAACGTGGTCAAACTTGGGCAAATCCCTGACGTAGAGTTGCCATATTGATTTTAGAAAGATTTGCCGCAAGATCTTCTGGGGAACCCTCGTACAAATGAGGGGCAACTTCACACCAAATAGAAGGGATTACTTTAGTAATTCCTATCAAAGATGCAAATTGAATTTATTCAAAACTCTATTGCAATTCAAGTGCAAATATGTTAGGTTTATTGCATGTCTACCTGATAATGAGAACTAAAGCTTTGATTGATTGACTATTGATCGTATGGCCAATATGTACTATTAAGGACTTTCCATGACATGAATTTTGTATTAAACGAGGTAATTTCTCACTACAATTACTCTAGCTTAAAATAGAACATTAGAATGGGTATTCTTAAAAATTGGCAGGACTGAAAGGTTATTTCATAAAGAATAAGGGTCCAACATTATATAAATGTATTTTTCCGCCACCTAACAAAAAGGCACCAACAATCAAGTGAGTCACACTACTTCCCAAGTGTCATTGTTTGCACCCAAGTGTCATTTGTTTTTAATTTTGTTCCTCGATCTCATTCGTTTTGTATCCTATGCAACATCCTAGATCTCCCTATGTTTATTCAATGGTTAGAATTGATGCAGGAGCTTCTATAAACACACCAAACATTGGGAGTTCAGCATTAATTATTGAAGAATCGATTGGGGAGGCCAAAAGCATTGAACACATATGAAAACTCCCGACCTCATCATTTCCTCGAAGGAAAACATGGTCAAACTTGGGAAAATCCCTAACGTAGAGTTGCCATATTGATTTTAGAAAGATTTGCCACAAGATCTTCTGAAGGATTTGCTTAGATTTTGTCAGATTTCTTTTTAAAGATTTGCCGAGATTTACTCCAAGATTTTATTCTATCCCTTTTAGAAGATTTGCTTTATTTATTTTGCAGTTTCGCTTAGCCGCTTTGGCGTACTTGTAAAGCTTTGTTTTCCTGGGCCAGTAGGCCGCTTATTCGCTTTTATGTTAGTTTTGCCTATAAATACCCCTTTAGCTTAAGTGCTTTTTTCATTCATTCAAGCTTTAAAGCTTCGTATTTCTCTTTAAGAGTCCTCTCTTATCTCTAGGGTGATCTCTGCGCGAGTTCACTCGCTCTATACCTGGGGTGGATTCCTCGCGCGTAGTTTCTCGTCCGCTTTATCAATCAACCCGTCCATAATCGACGCGCGCCACTCCATCAGCCCATCTCATACGTGATCTTTCAAGAACCCAAAGCAATCCAACCACCCTTATACAAACTCTACTCTCCTCACCATCTCACCTTTCCTTAACCTCCATAACCAAATTTTCAACCTCAACCCAAAACTTTCCAAATCTCGTCTACTACTAAAACCTTCCTAAATACCTTTTTTCCTATATACCCTAAATACACAAATTCCTAACTTAGAAAATCTCCAAAATTGGCCCACCTATTTTCTCAGCCCTAGAACCCTGTAAACCCATATTTTGACTTATCTAAACTTTAGGATCATCCATCACGGTCCCAACCTTGCATCAAGAATCTTTTGTTCTATAGATTCTATTAAAACACCTTCTCATTTCAATAAAGAAAAACCCTTAATGCTAGGTTCACGTACTGGTGGCTTGGGTGTATACTTTGTAGAGTCCTTCGAGCCTTTTGTTAATATAATCCTTTCATTTACTTACCAAAAAAAGTACTAGTAATTTGTCGAGGTTTGAAGGTTACAAGTCTACAATTTATGGAGGGAAGAAAAAAGAAAAAAGAAAGAAAAACTAACTCCAATATCGTAGAATTATGGCGAGACTGAACCACGACCAACTTATACCACTCATGTCCTGAACTACATGCTCAGTAGCCACTTGACAGAGCCACATCCTAGGCACTCACATGATGACTAAATTTCTCTTGGGAGGGAGCTTAAGCATGCATACAGCAAAAATATCAAAATGAAAAACAACTTAAGATTGTCTCTTTCTTTCTTAAGGAAACATCAAAGCAGCTATTGCAATTATGGTCATCATAGAATTCCATGTCTCATTTGCAGAATGTTAGTTTACACAAATTTCCTGGAAACCAGATCAATTCTTTTAAAAACCAAAAATTTAGGAGTACTCTACATAGCCCATCAGCATGCCATGCTGAAGCATAACAACCAGGCTAACACAATAACTTGAACCAATATGCATAACTCAAAATAAAAGTCCACCACATTTTTCCAGTTCAAATAGTCGCACATGCACACATGCATACAGAGGTCCAGCATCCATTAGCATGCCACCTGCTAATACACTAAAAAGTAATTATTTTCCATGCCATGCATGAGATATGTGACTGTGTTGTGGTTCGCTTCTCTATCATCCTCTATGGAAAAAAAAACCTCTTAAAAACCACAATTTTTTAGCTATGCACCCCTCCCTCCTAAAGAAAGAAAAAAAAAATCAAAAGCATTCAAACATTTAATATACACCTAAATTCTAATATTTGAATAAAACCATAGGTTTCTTAACCACACAAGCTTTTAGCCAAAGATACTATATATCTATATATATATATATATATATATATATATATATATATATATATAAATAATGTTGCAAATTGTTCGCACTAGGACTCAAACCCGAACACCCCCCTTCCCTACGCCTCGCTCTTTTCAAAGTGCTGCACACTCTACTGCATTTAGCTATGCATACAAAAGAATCCTAAACAAATATAGAGTCCATAGACGACACTTTTTTATTTGATCACCCTTAAAATTATTATACAATTAAAATTTTAGAATTAAACAGTATGCTTAGAAGGATTTTTATTTTCCATATCAACGCTAGGTAAGGTCCCTGACACCACAAAACCTTAAACAACATCGAAGTTTTCACTATTGGGTATAAGCAAGGGCATTTCACCCACACACACCCGCAGGAGCACCAGATTGTTAACAAAGTGAATGGATTAAAGCCTGATTTTCACTGGACAATATCTAAATAGAGCATCTACTAACAGAACATGGTGACATATAAATTGATCCTAGATTTGTGAAATTCTTCAAACACACTAGAAAAAAGGCACCTCTTTTCCCAGCGATTCGCACTGAATAGGAGATGGATTGTGCGATCATCTAATTCCGATTTATTGGCAAGATATGAAGATATCATTTGCCCAACACAAGTACTCCTGTCTGGAAACCGGCACAATTCAGCCGAAACCCCGAGACCCTCCAAGTAAGAAATCATTCTACTCGATTTGTGAAGACTCCCACTTCGATCCAACCCCTTCAAGAACAATTAACACCTCTGGAATCGCTGTGGTGATTGTTCTCCATGTGTATCTTCCTGAAAGAACAGTTGCAAAGCGAGTACCCGGAGCCGAATTTCACCAACCCTCGTGCTGATCCGGCTCCAAAATTTCTAGAATATCATTTGGAAAAATAAGCAGTTTGAAATTGATAAAGTAAAGTTTTTTCCTAACAAAACGAGAAGGCGAGTAAATGGGTTACTTACAAAAGCTTAGGTAGTCTGGAAATAGGAGGCCACACACATGACCTTCCACTGAGCGAGCTCACGAAAAGGGAGGATTTGGATGCTTTTGCTTTTTCAAACTCCCTTTCTATGGCTTTTCCATTTGTTTTCCCGGGTTTTCATCCGCTCCCAACTCTCATCTCCTCAATTTCCTGATCTGATTTGTTCTGGAATATTTGAAAATAAAAGCGGTTTGATTTCTGTTTTTCAAAACTGTTTTTGGTTCTATAGAAATTCAAGGATAACACTTGTTCCCAGTGTGTGTTATTCTCATTTTCAAAATCTGTTCAACCTAACAAGCCGTAAAACTTTTTCTTAGAAATGAGTTTTCAGCTTCAAAAATTTAAAAAAAAAAAAAAAAAAAACTAAACAGTATTTAATAGTAAAAAAATCATTACCCATAATTTTGTTTCTAAGAATAAAATTATTGAATCTAAAAAATACATTTTCTTAAATTGTTTTATAATGATCAATGCAATTATTCCAAAAATCAATTTATTAAATGTGTTAAAGTGTTAAATATAAAATATGTTTTTTAAAATATTTAATTTTTTTCTTATTAAAACACCATATAACAACTTCCAATATCTATTATCACAAGACTTTATGTCTATTTATTTTGTTATCAACCTAAATAATGTTTCATTCATTCTTATTTTTAAAAGATTTGTATTTATCGATATATTTGTAGCTAATTCTTATAAAATTATTAATTAATACTGCTTTTAATCAATTAACAATCTCAATTTAAAATGATGGTTCACAAACTCTTACATAATCTAAAAAAAAAGTACATCTAATTCCCACTAACCATGTCATAATGGAAATTAAGCTCAAATCATTATATTGGGACCTCTAAGTACACGAGGATTCATTTGGAATTTAATTTTGAAATAAACTTAACATTGTGTGATAAATATATCACTTTAATATCGTATGTAATTATGATACGATGAATATTATAAACCTTTCATTACCACCTTTAAAAATCTTATATATATATATATATATATATATATATATTTAAAGGAACCTTAGTTCTTAATTTCCATTGATTAAATACGAGTTCAATACATCATCCAAGAAAAGATGACAAGAAAAACCAAACCCTATCACCAAAGCTTTTAACCTGTGATGTCTTAGCAGCTACGTAGCGCTCGCTACTAACGAAAATTTTTAACTTTATCCAAAATCGTATTACGGTAAATTTTCAACGATATAATCTTTAGCTTTTTATTTAAAAACGTTTATCACTCATTAAAATAAATAATAAAGAAAATCCGCTTGTGAAAAACCATTTTCAATACCACAATCTCGTTGCTGCTTTATCCCACCGACCAAACTCGTTGATGCACTAAAATAGCGAAAACAAAGATAAATCGGGCTCGACCATATAAAATGCCGAAAAATACTAATTCATTTTCTTTGCTTTCAAAAATTGTTATTCGATTCTCGTAACTAAACGCTGCTTTCCTCGTTAAGTCAATAAAAATCGTAAAATTTTCTATCTACTAAACAAGGCCTGTTAACTGACATTTATCACTTTACAAATGCAAGAGAGGACACTTAGGGATACTCCTTAGAATTTCCATGCAGTTTTCTAAGACATTTCCCATTGACGTATTATAGGGGATAGCTTTTGTTATTGTCGACACCATGAGAAGGCTATCCGATTCAACCACCACCCGTGGGTACCCCGTTGGGCTTCAACCAACTTAAAGCCTCCTTGCAACTTAGTGTCTCAACTGCAAAGCCATCTGAAGGCCCAGTAGGACGCGTCATCTTTGCAGCCATCAATATCTCTTCATGGTCGCTTAATAAAAACCAAGGATAAAAATATCGGTTTTTATGAATATATCGGATATATCTGGCGATAATTCCAGATTTATAAATTATTCAAAATTTAAATATATATTCAATTTATATATCAAAATTAATTGAAAGATATAAATGAAGACTCCATTTCCTTTCCTAAATCGCTTTCAGGCTTTTCCTAATTTTTTATAATAATTAACGACATAATAATTAACGATACATATGTACATCAACCGCCTCTGATCTTCTTCTCTTTCGCAAATAATTACCGATACATATAAAGATCTAACTGCTCTCGATTCTTCCTTTTATACAAATAATTATATAAATAATTAATGATAGTAATTATTGTAAAACCTGTGAAAATTTTAAATTTAAATTTTTCAAAAAAAAAAAAGGTGGCAAAATGGTGGCACTTCATCAATACAGAAAAAATCGGTATTTTTCTAGATCTCTGGATGATTTAAACTATCAAGACCACTGCGAATCTGCCTTGCTAAATCTAGCTACTCAAATAAATTTTGTCGACCTTAGAGCAAGAGGAATTTCCACGTGATTTCGGCACAACATGCTGTCTGGACGATACATGGCAACCATGTGGGTGACGATGGCAAGCCATGTGTCACAATGCATGAGTAGCTGCATGTGCATGTGTGTGACACATGGCAAGCCATGTGTGTGCACATGGCATGCCATTTGTCAACATGCATGGCATCTTTGAACACTATATAAGGGCCTTCACACATGGGGTCTCAAGAATCAGTTCAAGTTGGAGCAAAGAAGGAGAAGCCGAGGAGGCGTGAGAAAGAGTAAAGTTTTTATGAAAGGAAAAGCGAGAAAGAGGAAAAGAAAAGAAAAGGTTAAGAAAAAGCAGTATGGCAAAAAGAAAAGCGAAGAGAGAGGAAAAAGAAGGAGTGTCGTGTGTTGAGCGCACTGACATGTGCTAACCCTAACCGCGCCACAAGAGAGCAAGCCTCCTACTTCCTGCTATTTTACGCCTGTGAGCCACATAGTCGCCAATCTGCTTTCGCCCCATTTCATGACGAATTTAATATGTGTGTGGTTTGGGTTGTTGCTGTGTGATCTTCCGGCCACCACTACTGGACCTGCCCGAGACCAAACACCGTATTCCGGATGACAAAACCCGAGTGTAATGGCAACGGGGTGTGCCCAAATTTTCGCACACCCTTACGAATTCCGCCGCATCAACTTCGACGACTGATAACTTTCATCCGAACTTCGATTCGCTGTTCGACTCTATGGAAAGCTCGCTGAGTCTAATTTGATTATATAAACCCACTGCAAACGGTATTCAACATTTAGAGATGTATCACGGACAAATGAGGAATGGTATGTTCGTTTTCAAACTCGCTTTCGAACCAAGCCAGAACCGAAATGCTTGGGACTACATACGGCCCAGCAAAGTGAATTACGTGTTGGATGCTTCTCAGGTGGGTATTTACAAAACTCGACTTTCTCGAACTAAGTCCAAATTATTCATGCCGCTACTTCGGCCGGATTTACGACCTAATTCACTAACGTGGTGTTATCGCCATAAATCAATAACATGTTAAATACGCTAAATTACGCGATATACGCTATTACAAAAGTTACTGAAATAATTATAAGGCATTGGGTTGTTCTATGACCGACATACTATGTCTTAGCCGAGAATATGAATTATGGCATTATTTGCCTAAGTAATGGTCGGAATGGTTAATACATGCTTGAATGACGTGTCGGCTACGAATGAACTGAACGATAGAAAAGATGTAGTGCATGCTTACGTGATGTACCGACTGAATAAAGTGAACATTAACATGACCGCATGTATGCTAAATATATGAAATGTTGTGTGCATGAGACATGAGTGTTCATAAAGACACATATAAGCAGTAATTTGCAGAATGTCCATGTGCAGGTCTTCATACATCAAGTCATAGGTCAGAGCCAGCGGCACAAATCGCATTGCATTGGTGTGCGATAACACCACATTACATGGGTATGTGTACATGGTACTGATTCGCACCGTCGATGTTGAATCGTGTGGGTTGGAATGGACGAAGTCCAAATCGAAGTTCCACGTAGTTAAATGAAAATGGAAACGAATAGTGTTTCCGTAGCAAGTAGGATGTACACCCCTCATGAAAAGCCTAAAATCCCGTTAATAACGCATCCATCGATGAAAGCCCGAAAAATACCTGAGGGTGTAAGAGACCCACGATGAGACTCTGAAAGTTTTCACTACCAAAAGATACGTAAACGATTAAATAAATATCACATGACTACGGGTTGTGAGATGGGAATCAGGATCGACTTGCATTGATTTCATCGCACTTGTGATTGTGGTGGGTCGAGGTCGACCTTAAGATTGGGCATGTAGCATCGCCTCATACATGCATGTAGTTTTTTTTCCACGATAGACAATACGTATGCACAAATCAAGTTGGCCTGACCGTGAAATGATCATCTGTATCGTGCACCTAGGCGAGTAGCCCATCAGTGATTTATCTCTACTAGCGCAGCTCACTCCCGTCGTGGGACCCCCTTTCAGTACGTGATGTGCACAAAGTGCACGCCTCCCAGAGGCCGGATTACGGCTGGCCTGACCGTGGATTCGATTCTTGTTCTCATAGATATATTAGAATCGAATCCATTTAATATACGTGCCAGACAAGAAATGACGTAATAACCTCATTTATAGAAATGTATGATTTTGTGACCGTATGGATGAGTATGGATGATGTGCCCTATTTGGGTCATTTTACTTCATATACGGTCTCATGATACGAGACACACAAAAGCTCCGTGCATTGACAGAATAATCCGACCCCTGATTTCTGCACACAATTATTAAGGAAGACATATAGTAATTATTAAGGAATACAGTAAATGATATTAATTATTAAGAAAACACTTTTATTTTCTCTCTCACATCTCTTCATCTACTATTTATTTGTTCTATAACGAGACTCACCTTAAATATTGTTTTTTTTTTTTGAAAAATTTCTCAAAAACACACAAATTGGCCGATATATCGGGCAGTTTGTGTGTTTTTTTAAATTTTTTCACAAGCCTGCATTTTTGTATCGGGATTTAACTTTCGATATATCGGTAATTTACCGATATATCGGCGATATTGAGCGATTTTTTCCGATTTTTCCAAGAAACGATTTTCTTTTGCAAAAATCTTGTCGGGATGACCCGACACCCAAAATATTGACGATATATCGTCGATATTTCGAGACATTTTTAACCCTGATAAAAACCCACAACCGATAATGTTTAGCTCTAGGAAGATGGCAGTGTCAAGATTACATATATACATTTCATCCGCCGCGGGGCGGGGTCGCTTTTATCGAGAGGATGATCACCAGCTGGCTCCAAGACCCAAGGGTCATTTCGCTTGAGCCTCTTGCCACTGGTTAACCATTTGGTAAGCCTCATTTTGATCTTGGTAAGCTATCCTTTGATGTCTTTTAATTTCCATACCCTTCTTCCATTCCATATGGAACAACACAAGCTTGCGATGTTATTCAACGACTCCCGAGATTCCTTCTTGCTTAGCTCAAACCACCAGCTTCCAAAGTCTTAGTGGACATCACTACATGTTGTCGAGCGATGTCGTGGCCATAAGTAAGCTATGTTCGGGCACACCACCAAAGCATGCAAGACGTCCTTTAGAGCTTAACGACAACATGGGCATTCGATGGACTCTATAACTCGCTTCACTTGTAAGTTGGCCATCGTGGGTAGAAGGTCGAGGCATGCACGCGATATTTAAGAACTCTCTCATTATGTGATTATCAAGAGACTTTAAAACTCTCATATTCAATATGTTAAATTTCAAATAAAGAACTATCACGATCATAAATTTTCCAAACATAAAGACTTTGGTTCATGTTTTTTAAAACTATTTTTGAGAACAATTTTTGAAAATAAAGAAAACATCATTTTGATGTTATCGAAAAACTGTTATTGTTATCTGAATTTAGTATTTTTTTTGCGTTATTTGTATTTTTTAGAACAAAAAAAAATGGGAACCAAATTTGTTCTTCATGTTTTCCTTGTTCTCCCTCCTTATTCTCATTGTTTTTTAGAACAAAAAACAATTTTCAAAAACTGTAAAACAAACAGGCCTTAAGTGTCACGTCCTTACCCCCGCCTAGGTGATGATAGGGGGCATGTCACGGGACTAGGACTCATTTACTTGACTTCCTGACATTAGTAGGCTCATTTCAATAAACAAATTCATATATCATAATATAACTTGTAAAACTACCACCGTAGTGATGTTTAAAATGTCTTATACATATACATACTTGAGTCCCATTTACTTGTGCTTACACAACCCATTATTACAAAAATTCACATTTACATTACAAACAGTAATAAAAACTCAGCATCAAACGACTTATTGTAGTCGTCTCCGGGCGATGCGAATGCCTGTGATGTCTCTTCATTACCTACACAGATGAAACATTCAGGTTAACTTATATTAATGGGAAACAGAGATAACAACATGACAACTGAGCTGGCCCACAATTACAGGATACATATAATATAACGCACATGTTGTATATTCATAAACAGCAGTTTTCTTATATAACATACTCTTATAACGGAATTTCATATTCCGTAAGAGTTCGCACTAAAGATCTTGTAATATTAAGGTACCGTAGGTACATTACGTAACATAACCGAGGGGATTTCTTATGCTTTAATCTTATTCATTATTTAGATTCTTATCATATAAATGTCATTCGTATGTGTAATTCGCAGTCAATGAATGAGAGTGACGCAAAGACAACAGGTACCCGAAGGTACCTAAGATAGTACGAACGTAGACGCGCTTCGCTTCACCGAAACAAAGGTGACGAGCATAACGCAGCTGTCATCGCACAACGTAGACGTGCCTACCATCGTAATAGAAGCCATACACTAGCGTGAGTGTCATCACACTGAATAGAGGCGTGTCTACTTACGTAATGTAAGCCACAGAAGACTAAAGCAGAGTTGTCGCCGCGACCAACGTGATGTACCTACCCATCGCATCGCAGGTGCCCTAGCACAATGCAGGAGTGTCGTCGCACTAAATAGATGTGCCTATTCATTCACTATCTGTGACGCCCCTTACCCGACCCGACCCGCTTGGGCGGATCCGAACCGAGTCCGGGATGCCACTAAAATCACTCAAAATCATATTCAAGGAAGCTTATTACGAATCGGGGCAAGCCCATAAACATTTACATTTAACAAAATCCATTTACAATGTAGTATCCAAGCCTTTTCAAAATGATTTTTACAAAATACATGTACAAGATTCAAATTGTTATACAAAATATCCATATCAAAAAGAACACATGAATGAGTGCACATGTTCGAGCATATCCGAGATTTCTTTATGAGACTCGACGCTCCTCGATTCGCTGGGGTCCGCTATCGATCACTAATATCTATCACTTCTGCACGCACGGGTAAACAATACGCCAAGCATTTTCATGCTTAGTGGTTCTATACAACCATTCCTCGCTCCAGCCTTAAAACAATTCATGCAATTTAATAATCTCGTAACTTTCAATCATTTAATGATCAATATAAATACAATACATATACTTTGTTATATATATACAATAAATTATAGTTCATTTGGATCATTCATAAAATACATTTTCATAATCAATATTTCACAATCTCAAATCAATTCAAATATGCTCACAAATTTAATTCAGTTCCGACATTCAATTAAATTCAAAATCAATCTCAGCTTATGCTAACCAATCAGTTACTAATCAATCCCCGCTTTTCTACGCCCTTAACGAATTTAACCTTATGTCTTCGATATATACGTGGATATCGTAGAGTCACCTGGCATCTGCCCGTCGGGTCGCAGGCCTGATCACATGGTTTACAACACGCACTCGCCCGCCGGGCTGGGCCGGACCGGTTATAAACAATCAAAATATGAACACTATCGCGATACTGCCTGGCTGGCCGCAGACGGAGCGACACATTAATAGTTCGCGAAGATCGCATTCGAATCTCTATCATACCAATCTATCCTCGATAAATAAACTAACATTCTATTATGGGCTGCCTTTAAACTCTTTATAGCAAATATAGTATAATATTTACGCTTGTATAAACAAATATTTTCAATAATCATGCAATTTTTTTATATGCAAATATTTCACAATCACTTTCCTCAAATCAATTAAATTCAATTCAATATGCTTTTCGAACAAACATGCAAAAACTTGAAAGGAGGAATAGAGTCGAACAAACATTTCAAACTTGAAATGAGAATAGGATTTAGAAGAACAAACCCAAAAATTCGTACTTTGATCAACCCTGGAATCTCAATCAGCTATGCCTTTTTCCTCCCTTCATCCCTATTCCAAAACCATTAAAGAATAATATTATTCACAAAGCTTACTAGTAGTTTTATTTAGGATTGATTTTCGGAGTGTTATTGTGAGAGTTCCAATTTAAAACAAGATATATATAGATGGATCTCCCACTCCAATGGGCTTCCATAGGAGTCAAAGAACAACTAATCGAGTCGACGATGCAGAGTTACACCTTCCGAAGTTGGAGGTCATACACGCCAAATCCCCAATCCTAATGAGCAGCACTCCAAACTGACGAGCTCATCTACCACCTCAGTCAATATCTTCATATCTCAGAATATTAATGTATTCTTGAATTCAATGGGCTTTCCATACTCAAGAACACCAAATCGGAGTTCAAACTAAGAAGATATGACCTTCCGGTTGGAGAGGTCATGCGATTCGCCTTGACGAGTTTATTCGAATCGACGAGCTGCACTGAAGTGACGAGCTCAGTCTAACACCTTGGTCTGACATCTAATATCTTCCTCAGGCATATGGATGGATTCTTGAGACTCCAATGGGCCTCCATAGAGTCCAAGAACACCCAAATCGGAATTAAACGGCTGAGAGCAGACCTTCCGGTTGGAGGTCGCGCGCAGCCCGCCTTGACGAGTCGCCACCGCCGGGCGATCACTATTCAACGACGACCCCTACCGATCTACCCTGTCCAACGCTCACGACAATTTCTTGTTTGACGGTAATTCTCGCCCACCGCTGACGCATCATCGCTCATTGACTAATTTCGCTTGACGCACTTCGCCCAATCGCTGATCTACCACCGCTCATCGGTTTAATTTCGTTCACGACTTCGCTCCATCGCTGCGGACGACCACCGCTCATCGACGAATTTATTGCTCACGACTCGCCCACCGCCGACGGCACCACTTTTCATTGACGACCCCTATTGGACGACCTCTCGTCCAATCACCACGATCGACCCTTTGCTTGACGACCCTCGTCCACCGTTGGCCGACCACGCTCACGATTTACCTGTTTGATCGACCCCTGCGGCTGAAGCCGCACCCATTTGATCAAGCTCGTAATAAAAAGACCATAACTCGTCTACAGTCCGACTGAGAAATTCAAAAGCCTAACATCAAGTTAATTGATGTGGCTACAATTTACTAGAAGGACACACTACCAAATCCCCTTCACTGCACTCCCAAAAATCAGCTCTGTTGTCTGGTTAGGGCTGCGCACTCAACACAATGTGGCAGCATCCCATGGTTTAAAATGCAAACTTCAAACTTTCCCCTAAGGCCGATAACCACCCAAAACCTAGTATAGGGCGAGGCACCAAGCAGGAGCAAGACCCACCCCATGTAGTCGGTCGAAAAGCCCCCTGGCTCCGGGGCCCCTACCAGAAATTTCCTGGCCACCAGGAGCCGGATCTCCTTCGTGCTTCGCTGAGACCTATGGTCCGGGACTGTCGTAGTGAAATCTGCAGGCGTGAGCCCCTCTAACTTTCCCCTTTCTCCATTTTTCTTTCTTACTGATCACTCTTAATCGTGGAGTTTTTTATTTATTTATTTATTTATTATTATTATTTTTTTTAAAAAAAAGAAGGAGGAAGCTTCCTCCCTCTTTCCTACATGCCACATGTCATTTCCTTGAATTTTTTTTTCCTTTTACTCATTTATTTCTCCTAATATCACTTAGACATATAAACTTATTTATAATTGACCCTTGGGTCCCCATTTTACAATTTCTATATTTTCTCTTTTTCACTTGGGTTCATTTCTGGATTCAACAATCATCTAATCAATATTAAAAAAAAATTTTAAAAAATACCCAAGTCAGTTCCAATTATAACTTATCATATAATAATTTTTATTATAAAAATTTGCAAGATTTTTGGGGTGTTACAACTCTCCCCACTTAATAAAATTTCGTCCTCGAATTACCTTAGTCAAACGCTTGTGGATACCGGGCCGCCGCATCGCTTTCCTCACTTTCCCAAGTGGCTTCTTCACCTTATGGTTTCTCCACAAAGAGACTGACCAATGCATCTTCTTATTCGTAATTCCTTCACTTCACGAGCCAAAATCTTTACCCCACGCTCTTCTTCATATCGTCAAATCCGGGCTCGAAATAATTGTTCCGAAGAGACTACATGTGATCTCGGTCCACTCCAGATCAGTAGCATGGACATCGGAACACATCGCGTGATGTCTTTTCCAAGTCCCGTGAGGTAATGCCAACTGTATGCCACCGGTCCCACTTTCTCAATCACTTCATGTGGGCCAATAAATCTAGGGCTCAACTTGCCCTTTTCCTAAATCTCAATACCTTCTTCCCAAGGCGATACTTTCAAAAACACCTTTTCGCCTTGATCTCATATCGAATATCTTTCTTTTCATGCTCAAGATATGATTTCTCGTCTATCGCTGGCCACCTTCAATCTCTCTCTAATCATTTTCTACCTTTTCTTCAGTCTCAGATCGCTTCCAGGGCCAATCACTTTCTTTCACTCAATTCCGTCCAACACAATGGTGTTCTACATTTTCTCCCATATAAAGCCTCATAAGGCGCCATTCCAATACTTGATTTGAAACTGTTGTTGTACACAAATTCAACTAAAGCAATGTGTTGATCCCAACTACCCTCAAGGTCGATCACACAACTCCTTAACATATCTTCCAATTCCGTGATCACTCTCTCGGGACGGTCTACATCCTGTTTCATGTGGAACATTCAGATCAGATCCAACAGTGCCCAAAGCCTCGCAGAATTTTCCCAAAATTCAAGTAAACTTTGATCTCGGTCTGGAATAATGGACACAGAACCTTCATGTGTAACCGAACTATTTCCTCGATATACATCTCGCTAACTCACAAGTGAATGTTTGCCACTAAGTAGGAAGTGAGTCGACTTCCGTCAATCTGCCTACTACGACCCAAATCGAAATATGCCTTCTCCTCGCAATGGTAACCCAAATCCACAAAATCCATGGTGATTCTGGCCCCATTTTTACCCGTATTCTAATAGCCGCAATAATCCCGAAGGAACTCGATGTTCGGGCTTTACTCTTCGACACACCAAACACTCGCTAAATTCCGACATCTCTTTCATCCCGACCACCGTAATGACATTTTTAAATTTCGATACATCTTTGCGCTACCGACGATAGCAAAGATCCACTACGCGCCTCTTCTATGGATTTCCTCAATCATTACACCCGTACACAAACCCTATCTTTTTATAATACAAACCCACTGCTCACTCGTGGAACTTCGCTTTACCATTTTCCAATTTGACGGGTCAGGGCAACAATTTTCTCATCTTCTCAGTGCCCCAGCACGATTCAACAAACTCTTGTCCCTTATCAACTCTCGCTTAATTACAAGCACTCATCGCCATGTAATGACAACAAGCATTCAACGCCAAGCGCTCAGACGACTCTCTCTATCAAAGCGCCTACCACTACATCGCCTTCCCGGGTGATAATCAATCGCCTGGGGCCATAATCTTTTTATCGCCCATCCATCTCCGTTGCCTTCAAGTTAAGCTCGCCACAGTGGCAACACTGAGACTCCATGATCAAGTGGGGAGAAACACTTCTCCCATACAAATAAGTGTCTCCAAATTTTCAACAAGAATACAATTAAGGGCCAATTTAAATCACGCGTGGTAGTCTTTCATGGCTTCAACCGTCTTTACATAGGCTACCACTTTACCCTCTCTATATTGTAGGTGACGCATCCAAGTCCATTTAGCGACGCATCACTAAAAATCACATATTCTCTACTCACGGTCAGGGTCAGTAAGAACCGGATGCATAAGAATGCTTCAACTTATCGAAACTTCTTGACATTTTTCACTCCATTCATACTTTACATTTTTCTCGAGCACCACATCTTGGCCGGCAATATAGAAAACCCCTTTAATCTGTCTTCAGAGATCCCCGCATCCCAGAAACTACGCACTCGTAACATTTCCTAAGTGGCTTCCATTCAACAACCACTTCTTATTTTTTCGATCTACTCGATTCCTTCTTTCGATACTATATGCCCAAGAAAGGGACATCTTCATTCTTCCAAAACCACACTTGCTCGCTTTGCATACAAATGCTTTTCTCAAAGTCTCTAACACTACTCTAAGGTGTGTGTCACGACTATCCCGATCTTTTGAATACACAAGAATGTCGCCATGAACACTACAACAAACTCCGATCCACATACGGCCGAAAAATGACCATTAGTCCATGAACGTCGGGCGCATTTGTCAATCCAAACGGCATTACAAGGAATCTTATAATGTCTCATATCGCTGGGCCCTAAACGCCGCTTTTATGCACATCGACATTTTTAATTTTCAATCGATGGTAAATTCGCATCAAGTCAATCTTTTGAAAAGATACTTCGCATCTTTAATTGGTCAAACAACCATCAATTCCGGGTAACGCGATACTTATTCTTTACCGTTAACTCGTTCGCCAGTTCGTAATCAATACAAGTCGGCTGCACCATCTTTCTTTTAACAAAAGCACTGTGAGCCCCCATATGGATACACTTGGTCTAATAAACTTTTTTCTAGTAGCGTTCTCGTAACTCCGCACTCAATTCCTTAGTTCTAGTGGAGCTCATTCCCCAGACGGTAATGGATGCCTGCAAGGCACCCTGCAGCAATCGGCGTCAATAGCAAACTCAATCTCCTCATAAGGGGCAATCTCTGGTAACTCTTCTGGAACACATCCCAAAGTCGCTAACAAAGTAGGGATATCGTATACACCAGCCCTGCTTCTTCACCATATCAATCACATAAGCTGGCAGTTTCACATCCTTTCCGCATCATTGTTTTAGCAAAGGGCGCAGATATCACATTAGATAGATGATTTGACTCACCGATGAAGGTTACCATCTTCATTCTGTCTTTAAGGTTACTCTTTCATTCTACAATCGACTATCGCTGGAGGCCCGGACGTGCAACCACCATCCTCATAATATCACATCAAACTCCCCGAAGGATAACTCAATCAAATCTCCCAAAAATTCATACTCGTATTTCGATGGACAATCTCTATAGACTTTGTTCACAATAACACTCATATGGCTAAGCCGTTCAAGCCACCAAGATGTCATACTCGCTCACTTCCTCTGCAATTTACCTAAGTCAGGGTATGTCGCGACATATGTATGAATGAGTCGATCCCCGGATCTATCAATGCATACAATAGTATCAAAAGCATAGTAAAATTAATCGACTCATCACATCCGAGCGCCTGTGATCTTCCATCGCTTCATCAGATATGCTCTAGTCGGAGCATGACCATCTCGCTTACCCAAAGCTCATGTCCTTGTCCGAACACTCCTATGATGCAACAATTCTACCACTTTTGTAACACTAAAGCCGCACTCCCTACCACAGTGTCAGAAATGGAACGAGCTCTAGACAATCTCGTCTATGCTCTGGGATCTAAATCAAACAAGCACCGTAAGCTCAACATTCTCCTTTATGATTTCTCCGCTGAATGGGGCAAATTTTGGCTAACTGTCCTCTGGCATCTCCCCGGTGTACTCAAACCGATGGTGATATAGCAAGAGTTCCTACCTGTACTGTAAGCATAAACATCGAACCCTCGTGGTCCCCCTTTTAATTTCTTCCTTCTCGTCACATGCCAAGGAAATGGATCGAATTCGGATTTTTCCTTCCTCGTCTTTATCCTTTCTTTTTCCTCTTTCTTTACTCTTTCCACATTCAATGCACATGTCGCTAGCACCCAGAAACCTCATGGCAAAATGTCAGGATACGGCCCGACATGGTCATTAAGGCCGCCTTCAAACCAATGCGACTTTTCTTCCTCACTCATTAGCACTTCGAGCACACTGCCAACTGGGTGAATTCTCTTGATATTCAGCCACTCTATCTGCTCGCTTCAGATTATGAAACTCTCAGCCTCATGTTGTTCAGATAAATGCGACCACATAATGCTCTCTTGAACTCATCCAAGAAGAACTCCCACAGAATCCTCTCCGATGAAAGTATCCCAGTCACTTTGAACTCCACCACCGATAAGCCTCATCCCTGTAAACGAGGGCCGAACATTCCAACTTCTTCACCAATGCATTTGCACAAGCATTCATTCTGCCTTCGAAACAACCTTCGCCCATAGAAGGCTCCTCATCCCTCTTCTTCCCATGCACCCACGTGCCTGCACTCCTGGCCATTCTCTCAATGGCACCCGCTGAACAAACTGGTACCGGCCACCCCGCCCTTGCAATGCCCGATCCAGCTGCTGAGACACACCCAAAGTACCTCCCGCCACTGTTCGGCCCACCTATCGCGGGGCATGTGGGATGCTCGCCACCTCCACACTACAAGACCGGCTTAGTCCCCCCGGTCATCCTCGACCCTAAGGAAGCCGAACCGGGCCCATGCTTATCCTATTAAGACCCGGGCCGCAAGATCTCGCGGTCGTAGTCACGCTCTTCATCCTTTATATGCAATCGAAATGCATGTTAAACACTACCAAAATCATTTGGCTGAAACAATTTCAAAATCATTTTGTAGAACCGCCTTAAACCCAAAGCTCTGATACTCAATAAATTTAGACGCCCCTTCCCGAGACCCGACCGGCTACTGATCCAACCAGTCCTGATGCCACTAAAATCTCACTCAAAATCATATTCCGCAAGCGATTACTTAAATTGGCAAGCCCATAAACATTTACATTTAACAAAATCCATTTCACGCAATGTAGGCATCCAAGCCTTTTCAAAATGATTTACAAAAATAGATGTACAAGATTCAAATTGTTTATACAAAATATCCATATCAAAAAGAACACATTGAAATGAGTGGGCACATGCCTGAGCATACCCTCGAGATTTCTTTCTTTATGACTCGACGCTCCTCATCTCTGGGTCCGGTCATCTGATCACCATATCTATCACTCCTGCACTCACAAGCAAGATTATAAACAATACGCTAAGCATTTTCATGCTTAGTGGTTCTATACAAATCCATTCCTCGCCCAAATTAAAACAATTCATGCACTTAATAATTCGTGAACTTTCAACTGGTCGGATGATCAATATAAATACAATACATATACTTTGTTATATATATACACAAATTATAGTTCATCGATCATCTCATAAATACAGATTTTCATAATCAATATTTCAATCTCAAATCAATTCAAATATGCTCACAAATTCAATTCAGCTTCACATTCAATTAAATTTTGAAAAATCAATTCAGCTTATGCCAATCCACACCATTATGCCAACCCAATTCAAGTATGCCCTTAACTAATTTAACCTATGTTTTCGAAGGCATACAGATATCGAGTCACCCCAATTTTAATCCCGCTGCCATGTGTGCCTGAGATTCACATGGTTTTATAACACGCATTTGGCCCACTGGCCAGCCGACCGGTTATAAACAATCAAATAATGCACACTACCGACACGGTCCCGCTGGCCGCGGCATCAGAGCTTAATACATTAATAGTTCGCAGCACTGATTCGAATTTATCAGATACCAATCATCCTCATGCGAAATAAACGGTTAACATTCTATTATTAAGGCTGTCAAATCCTTTATAGCAAAACATATAATATTTTACGCTTCTATATAAACAGTTTATTTTTAATAATCATGCACTTTATATGCAAACATTTCACAATCACTTTTCAAATCAATTAAATCAATTCAATATGCTTCGAACAAACATGCAAAAACTTGAAAGAGAATAGTGAGCCTGCAGGAACAAACATTTCAAACTTCAAAATGAGAATAGATTTAGAAGAACAAACCCAAAATCTTTGCACTTTGATTCCAACCTTGGAATCTCAATCAAGATTTTGTTGTCTTTTCCTCCTCTTCGCTCCCTATTCCAAACTCATTAAAGCACAATATTATTCATGCGCATCTAGTAGTTTTATTTAGAATGATTTATGTGGTTATTATGAGTTCCAATTTAAACAAGACATATATAGATGGATTCTTGACTCACTGGCCTACAGAGTCAAGAACACCCGAATCGGAGCCTGGATCGAAGGAGTTATGACCTCCTAAGTCAGAGGTCAAGGCCACGGGCCAATCCTGAACCGACGAGGCAGACCCTGAACTGACGAAGCTCATTCCACCACCTCAGTCAAATCTTCTATACTCCTCAGGAATACACGTATTCTGACTCAATGGGCTTCCGACAGAGTCCAAGAACACCCAAATCGGAGCTCAAACGGCAAAGACATGACCTTCCAAGTTGGAGGTCAGTGCTAGTCACTTGATATTTCTGATCCCAACCCATTATTTCACCAAGGCTTAATGAGCTCAGTCTAACACCTCGGTCTGACATCTAATATCTCTCAGGGCATATGGATGGATTCTTGACTCCAACGGGCTTCCATAGAGTCCAAGAACACCCAAATCGAGTGCTCAAACGGCGAGATATGATCTTCCGGTTGGAGGTCGCGCGCAGCCGCCTTTGATGAGCCGCCACCGTCGGGCGATCACTATTCACCGACGAATTTCTTAATGACAATTTCTCATTCACTCGCTCATCGATTTCCACTTCTTGCTCGACGACTCGCCCACCGTTGGACGACCACCGCTCATTGACGCACTTTGTTCGACGAATTCGCCCACCGCTGACACCACGCTCATCGACGACTTATCATTGACGACTCGCCCACCGCCAGGACGCACATCGCTCATCGACGACCCCTATCGATCGACCTCGTCCACCGCTCAATCGACGACCCTTGCTCGACGCACTCGCCCACCGGCCGGGCCGACCACGCTCACCGACGACCCTGTTTGACGGCACCCACCGGCCGAGTCGCACTCCATTTGACTGCTCGTAAATAAAAAGATCATGTTCTAATTTACAAAACTGGTCGAGAAACTAGAAGCCTAACATCAAGTTAATTGATGTGGCTACTTACTAGAAGGACACACTACCAAATCCCCTTCACTTCTGCAAATCCCAAAATCAGCCTAAGTTTCGGCTAGCTTCTGAATCCTACCACAATGCGGCAAAGATCCCATGGTTTAAAATGCACCAAACTTTCCCCTAAGTGCCGATAACCACCCAAAACTCTTACAGAAGAAGACCAAGCAGAGGAAGGACCTACCTCATAGAGTTTGTCGAAGTCCCCTAGCTCCGCCCCTTACTTGTAGCTCTTGTCACTAGAAGGACTCCCTCTCGTGCTTCCACGGAGACCTATGGTCTGATCGTCTGAAAATCTGGGTATGGTGGCGTGGTTCTCCCCTAACTTTCCTTTTCTCCATTTTTCTTTTCTTACGGATCAAATTTTAATCGTATTTTATCATTTATTTATTTATTATTTTAAAAAAAAAAAAAGAAGTAGGAAGCTTCTCCTCTTTCCTGCATGCCACATGTCATTTCCTTTGAATTTTTTTTTTTTTCCTTTTACTCATTTATTTCTCCTAATATCACTTAGACATATAAACTTATATTTATAATTGACCCTCAGTCCCCATTTTACAATTTCTATATTTTTCTCTTTTCACTGTCTACTGATCCAACAATCACTTAATCAATATTAAAAAAATTTTTCCGTAAAATACCTAAGTTTCGCCTCACCATACCCTAATATATAATAATTTTTATTATAAAATTCTTCCAGTATATTTTTTTTATTAATTATCCGATCATCAACAAGCATACAATTATATCTATTGCTAAGCTTGTTATATTGTTTTTAAGACATTAGTAAATGAGGGGCGAAACAACGCTCCCGCCAATCCATAGTGTCGTCGAGGTGAAGCTTCGCTTGCCTCGCTTGCAAGGTACAAAGTATTTTTCATACTTTATATTTGTACTGAACCTTCATTCACTTGTTACCAATTTTATGCCTAAATATCTTCCATCGGGAAGTCCAAACAAAAAATTAACGGATTCTCTAGAATTAACCGAATGTTAAGAATAAAACTCGGAATCGCAGCTCGGTCTAGGCATAGCACAATACCTACGCCTAGGCTTAGAGGTTGTCCCAGCGAGCGTTGCCATGCCCAGGCGTAGCAAAACTTCTCTAAGGTGTCTCGGGTCCGCCAAGTGGAGCTTTTAGGCAGGGACCTCCGCCAGGCGAGCCTCTACACTCAAAGTGCACACCTACGCCTGTGTGTGTAAGTGTTGAGTAGAAAACAGAAATTGCCACTTTTAGGCATTTTCACTGGAAATCTTTTAACTAAAACCAACCATTTCGAAACAAAACTACATAACTAACTTAAACCAACCAAAATACACATGTGTTGAAGAATTAGGGTTTTCCTAACCCAACTTAGACAAGTATTTCCAAACATGAGTTCCATACCAAGTTCCATACAAAAAGAGATATTCCAAATAATCTTCTTGTAATCTCCTCCTATCTTCCTTTTCTCCTTTCTTCTTACTTAGACGAAACAATGGATTGCGCAATGCCCGATGATCTCTCTTTTCTCCTCCTTTATTTAGTAAACCCCAGCACTCGAATCGAAAATGAGATATTTTGCTCTTATCATAAGGCCATGTTTGGCCTTATTCTCTTTTGGACCTAATTTCTTAGCCTTTGCATATTAGTCCCTCAATTTTATTCCATTTACACATCAACTTATTTAAATTCTTACTATAGCATATCATCTTCTTAAATTATGACATTTAGGTCCTTATTTTACAAATTATCAATTAACCTTAGTACTTAAATTTTCGAAAAATGTAGCTTTTACTTATATTATATCCTAAACATGTAATAAACTAGTATGGTATAATTTTGGGTGTTACATTAAGTCTTTGGATAAACTAGATGTAGAGGGAAGTAAAATATGAACTGAAGGTTTAAGTGCTCTCGGGCTCCCCTCACGGGTCTCGGAGCCTAGATCTTTGCATAATTCCTTTTTTTATTTCCTTTATTTTTTCCCCCTGTTATAGCTATGATGCTAAGAAAGTGGAGGACTTCATGGCTAGACTTTTGTCAAAGCTCGTAGCCGGCAAACAGTTGGCAGCTATTAGTTGTTGGATCCCTTTTTTTTCTCTACCTCCTTTTTCAGCTCCCTAGTTCTTTTATAGTTTTTTTTTTGGTAACACGTGTTTGGTCTCTTATCCAGACGGTTGGTCATTCCTCATTCGTGATTCCTTCGATTTGTGGAGTGCTTACGGGTCTCATCACTTTATCGACTTGACACTGGGCCCCAGGAGTGTGTTAGGTGGATTTGTGTCGCGGCTTCGCTACTATAATTCGGTCAGAGCCACTGTGTTGCCCGAAGCTCTCCTCGGGTTTCTGTTTTACTAGTTGGAGATGAATGTGGCCCCTTCATGAACATCTTTTTTTCTCGTTCTAGTGACGAGTGCTTAGGGTATTCTCTTAGACACTTAAAGAGCATGCTTACCCCAGTCCTTGTCAGGTGGTTGTGTTAGATGATTGTGTCGAGCGGCTGTGTCAAGCGTCTTTGCTTTTAAGCCCCACCTATCGGCGATGAGGTGTATGTGTCAGGTGGTTGTGTCAGACAGTTGTGTCAGGCGGCTTCACCAAGCTATAGTTAGACTAGAGCCATGATTGTGCCAGGTTCGCCTCTCGTTTCTTGTTTACTAGTTAGAGACGGATGTGGTCCCTTCATGAACATATTTTTTTCTCGTCCTGGTAACGAGTGCTTAGGGTCCTTTCTACTGCTTCAGTTGTGGCTTGTTAGGACACTTAGAGAGTCTGCTTGCCCTAGTCCCTTGGTTGTTGAAGAGGGTCAGGGAGGGAGGTGAAAATCCAAGTGCTCTCGGGCTCCCCTCACGGGTCTTAGAGCCTGGATCTTCAAACAGTTCCCTTTTTTTTTTCCTTTATTTTCTCCCCCTGTTATAGCTATCATGTTAAGAAAGTTGAGGACTTCATAGCTAGACTTTCTTCAAAGCCCCCAAGCCCATAGCTAGCAAACGGTTGGCGGGTGTTAATGGTTGGATCCCCTTTTTTTCTCTACCTCATTTTTCGACTCCCTAGTCCTTTTACAGTTTTTTTTTTCTAGGTAACATGTGTTTGTTCCCTTATGTAGACAATTGGTCATTCCTCATTTGTCATTCCTTCCAATTCGTGGGTCCACAGGTCCTATCACCAGCGGCTTACGCGCTATGCCACTTGTTTAGCGGCGAGGTGTCTGGTGGCTATGCTTCGAGAGCGGTGTCGAGGCGGCGTGTCGGCAGCTTTGCTTTTGGGCTCCACTTGGCCGGCAGTGAGGTGTCTTAGAGCGGTGTGTCGGATGAAGCCCAGGCGACTATAATTAGACTAGAGCCATGATTTTTCCAGGCGTGCCTCTCATTTCCTCTTTACTAGTTGGATACGGATGTGGCCCCTTCATTAGCCCCGTGGTCTCGTTCAAATATCTTTTCATGTTTTTTGATGAGGCCAAATATGATGCACCCTTAATTTCATAAATATTACAATATTAGTAGCCAAAATATTAGAGCATGCGAGGATTCATTTATTTATTATTACTCATTTTTATTTTTATTTTTTCAAATAGCGAGATCATTCTAGCTGGCGTTAAGCTTTAGTGATCATAGGGCGTCTGTCAGTTATGCGCGAATGGTTCTCTTTGCTGTGGCGAGACTTGTTTTTTAGATAGTGACCTATTTGTAGTGCTTGACTTTCAGCAGTTAGCGCAGCGGTAGACTTGTTTTAAGGTTTGTGACCTCTTCACTTAGGCACTTGACCTTCACGGCTTGTTGCCTTAGCATACTTGTTTTTAGTCACGTGACCTGACCGACTAGTCTTGGCGGCGAACTGTGGCTAGATACTTGGTCCACGTGGTCGTAATGGAGAATTTGTGACGCATTTTGATGCCACCTTCACAGAGATGACTTGTAGAGTTATAAATACTTTTTTTTTTTTTAGACAAGTAGAGTTATAAATACTTAAAAGGTTTGCAACACATAATCTTAAAAAAAAAAAAACATGGGCCATAAATGGTGGAGGCAGATGATTTATTTCTTAGTTTATTTCAAATTACTTAACATGAAAAAAACAAACTTTCTAAATTAAATAAAGAAACTACTACTTGGACTTAGAGAACAAATCTTTCTATAATACGAAACAACTCCCGAATCAAAATAATAACAAGACTTAGAATACTTGGATTTAGAAACATATTTGATGTCTTCATGTAGCGCTAGCTTAGGGGTCAGTTGGCTGCCGTCGGCAGCGGAATAAAGTGGAGGTGGATGCAGACGCGCAGAAAATCGAGAGCGGAGTCTCCCTTATGCAGGGGAGCTACGCTTGGTCACTCTGCTGAAACACATCGACGATCCAATATGTCAATATATCGAAGATCAAATCACACATGAGTATCACGGCCACTTGGGCCTGGCGATCTTCATGTACATACTAATATGAATTGACTATATGCCGATAGTTCTGAGAGTTCGAATGTTTTCTTCTTATCTGACATATATTAAAATTAGGGAGATTCTAATACATGTAGATATCGTCGGCAAGCCCTGTCAAACACTAACCACAATCCACGGTCTCTAGGATGAGCCTTCTCCTCGTGCGCTCCTGTGCACGTGAAGGGGATCCCACGACGGGGTGAGCTAAAGCTCGGTAGGAGAATCGCCACTAATGGGCTACTCACCTACCTAAGTGCAGTGCAATGTTCCAAGTAAACACCCGTTCAAGCGAATGCATGATCCTGCTTGAATGTCTACATGACCAACTCGGATCAGAGTCTCTATAGAGCTCTCTTTCGCTAAAAACCTCATTATGAGAATATTAGTTTTATTAGTGGGCAACCCTCAGATGAATATATATATCGAAATGAAGTAAAGCTCAGGCGGTTGAGTATATTATGTAGTTTGGACTACTCTCCGATGAATATATATCAACTTGGCCGCTCAGACGGTTGATATATTATATAATTTATTAATTCTGCTCAGATGAATATATATCAAGCTGGGCCGCTCAGGCGGTTGATATATTATATAGTTGGACTACCCTCAGATCATTTTATATTATTGGGCAACCCTCAGAGACCTTTTCTCTGGAGCTTGTCTCCTTGCTCATCCTGTATAATCTAGAATGTCGGTGCATATGGAATGCATATTATCTGCAGGTTCTGTCTGATCCCCAAACCACGTGCGAATATATATAACATGAATATATTTACATAAAAATTAAATCATACAACATGTTATGAAATTATCATTTAAAACACCAAAATTAGCTCATGATGTGATCAAACCTGGCGATTCGGTCGAATTACTTAACGAAACACATATTTTCACAAAAATATATTTATAGAACAAATTTCGGAATAGTGAAACCCTCGTTTATTCAGAAAATCACAACTTCAGCGGTTCACTTAGTGAACGAAATCCACGGCCATTCAGGCTGATGCATACCAAACAACCATTACAATACCTGAGTTAAACTGACCACTCCCCAACGGCCCTACCGAGTTTATGGGGTTCCGCATTTATCTAATATTCCCAACAAATTCCTGATTTCGATTACGAGTTTTGGGGCCAGATCACTCTCACGGCCTTAAACCAACGAAACATGGAAAAACCACCAAATGGGAATAAAACACACAAGTAGGAGAAAATCTCGCCGAGGAGTTTAGAGAAACTCGATCCGGAATCCACAGCCCAACTGCCGCGTAGAACATTTTCCTTCTTGTCGGCTTCTCGGTCGGATCTGTGTATTTCTAGAGAAGCCTCTCTCTCTCTAGAATCCTCTCCTGAAAGGTCATTGCATCTCCCGTAGTTCTCCCGTTTTGCTTTGGTTGGTTAAGAGGAAGAAACAACGATGGCTAATTTGGCTTTAGTGACTTAAAATCAGTTAATTCCCTTCTTTCTCAGTTTTGACATTACGGCACTATCTACGTGGTCATTTCATCATTTCTCTACTCATACCACTTATGGTACATGAAGTCTACATCTTATTTAATGCGCTTTCGTCGCATCGAGAAAATCGATTCTGACGCAGAAAGCGCGAGGCCTCAGCGTCTTAGGCTTCCGTATCGTAGTGCGAGTACTACGTGCTAGCGCTAGATTTGTGAGGCAGTTCAGCGGTCACGTCAGTTTCGTCATCCCACGAGATCTAAATTAATTACGGACTGCTTAGTAATTATAATTTTGTAATCAAAATTACGATTTTGCCCATATTAGGAAATTGGAACTGGGTCTTACGTGCCATAATAAAAATTTCGTCCAGGGAATTCAGACTATCATAATCGCGCATGCGCCATCTGCGCACTCTATCATGCATGTAAACTAATCATTTAAATTTTAAGCGACTAAACTCGTACCTTCATCCTATACGAAGGATAAGTAGCCCTTTGTCGATGTCTCGCGTTACGTGTACTCCTCCCACTCCATAGTGCCTCCATGTTCAACAACCTCATGGTTTTGCGTCGCAAAAACGTCATATTTATCGATAATCTGTATTAGTCACTCCTGGAAGGGTCTGCATCAGTGTCAGCCTCCAATCTGTCCCAATCCATACATAATTGGATGCGGGTATGGAGGCGTGAAATACCTCATGGACCGTCATCTTTGGCAGGGCGATAATGCAGCCGGTCACCATGGCAGTGCTTATCTCTCGGGTCCCTCGAAGGCTAATACACCTCGGCGAGAGCTTCCGCTCCATGGTGATCCTCCTCTCTTAGGATTCACCTTGAGGAAGCGTGATCACTGACCTCGAGCTCTAAGGGTCGACGTCACGCATCTACATAGCTCTTACAATCGGCTCTGAACCGTGAGAAGGCGGTAGCCGTCATCGCTCACCTTCTCTAAGGTGTCTCTACAATCAGGTCGGGACCCGTTGATGGAGCTCTCCCTCACCTCGGTTCAACATGCGATTGATCACATGGCCTTGCCAAAATACCTCACATGGTGCCATTCGTGTCTTTCGCTGATGCTTGTTGTTGTATGCGAATTTCACTAAGGGTAATTAATCCTCTACCTCGTGATCCAGGACACATGTTCGCGACATGCCCTCCCAACACCGTATAGTAATCCATACACACGTGTCCTACCTGACCCTTGCTTGGTGTGTAGTAGCTAGCCTCTCGAGGTTACGATCAGAGCAATCGATGGATGTCAACTCAATCCATGCCATGCGAGTCCGTTTACCAAGCCCTTGCCAGCTCGGCCACACCAGTACGAGTTTCCAGATATTGAGCCTCGAGTCCGCCCCAGGCTCCTATAAAAACCGACTCTCCGGTTTGCGTGATGCTGGCCGCTTGTTTTCATCTCGATTACATAACTCTTCGACTACGCCGGGCCTCTTGCATTCGACTGACCGTGAGTCTTCATTTAGACGTGATCCACAAAAACAAAACTAAACCAGCGCTCATGAGGGTGGTGAATGGCCGTCTTGTGCACCCTCTTTGGAGCTCGGCGTGTTGCGGTGCGTAGGCAGCGATGATGCTATCTTTGTGATGACCCGATGGTTCCGCCATGGCGGGAATCTTGGAATCTCTCAATCATAATCTCGACTTTATCAAATTCGAGCTCTCACCATCTAGGAAGAACATTTATACTTGGCTTCTCACAAAAGCCTTAACCTCTAAGCCCGAATCTAATGTCGTATCGGGGTGTGACTAGCCCGGCCCTGGAGTCTCGATTGCGACAACCAGATGGTTGTCGGCTCATCCATGTCAAGCGACATCAGCGGCCCGATAATAATACGCCGCCGCAACTCAATTCACCAGCATGGCCCCTACGCCTTTCCCGATGCGTCCTTGACTTTGACCCACACTGCGGCCCCTACGGCTGTACGTATTCTTGGAAGTGCTTGTATGGCACCTAAGGCGAAGCGGGTTCCTACAACCCTTCTTAGGATGTGGAGGAATGACTGTATACTCTCTTCATCCTCACAATTGCTTGGGACTGCATTGTCTAAAGTCTTTGAATCTTGTCTGGGAAATCCGAGCATTCATTGCTCGATCTAGCCCAGTCCACGAAACTAGTGGCTGAAGAAGTCATACGCCTCTTCCAGAGCCCAGGAAAGCACATCCTCCCCTCTTGCTACCAGCACGGTATCAGGAGTGTTCCAGTATCACTTGACCTCTCTGCATGGTGGGACTCTCCCCGACCATGGAGTCGTGTCCGGGTCGGTGAAATCCTACGATCCTGCCCTGAATTGACAACTTCAGCCCATTCTCGAATTTCCTGTAATATCCAGCCTATCCCAAGAGACTACGTATCGGTTGACATCCGGTCTCGATTCATCATTGCCTCGACCTTCTAGGTCAGTGACCTCCTGGTGCCCAACACCACGTGTCCCGAAATCTCACCTCGATAAGCCAAAGCTTCGTACTTACTGAACTTGGCGTCTGTTGTTGGTCTCGCGGTATCAAAACAATCAGTGATCACTCATGCTCCCACTTTCGGTAGGAGTAGATCAAATGTCATCCACGAATACTACGACAAAGCGATCTAGATAGGTTGGAACACCTAGAAGCATAAAGATCCATGAATGCATTGGCGCACTCATCGATCGAAAGGGCATCACCGTAAACTCAAAGTGCCCGTACTTAGCGTCCTACTTATTTGTCTTAGGATATCAGTATCCACCCCAACCGCTCGGTGATGGTAACGGTGCGAAGGTGCATCTTGGAGTAGACTCGCACTCCTCTGTGATCAAATAAATCATCGATCACCATTAATGAGTGGGTCTTGTAAATAGCACTTGTTCAAGCTAGCTTTGTAGTCAATGCGGTCGAAGGGTCTTGCCGCCTTTCTTCGCAAATAGAGCGGGCGCCCGTGGTGAAGTCTTTCGGTTTGATAAACCAATCTAATAAGCCTTGTAAGCGGACTCACAGTTCCTGCTGACTGTGGTGCCATCACATGCGGAGTCATAGAGATGGTTGAAGTACGAGGGTGTAACTTCGATCTAGAGGTCTACCACATCCCTTTATTGGAGGGTAGTCAGGGTAACTCATACGGATAAACATCCACGTAATCGCACCTTACGAGGTAGGTCCACGTTTGGTCTCTCCTCGTCCTCACAGGAATGAAACCATTGCTTGACCCATGTCTGACGCTTGGACTCGTATTATCTTGTGCGGGGCGAATGTCATCTTGTCCCCCTGAAGCCCGCCCGTCGCGTCCTGTGATATGGCGGTAACTCTCCTGGCGCTACATGATAGATAATGACCTGTAAGCTCTGGAAATTCGATCCATCCTCGAGGATGACCTCGAGCTCGACATATCCGTGATCTTGAGGTCCGTTGTGAGTAGGAGTCCGAGATCTCTAGCTTCCTTGACCTCGACTAATATCATCCCCATTCATCACACAATCCACAGGAGAGGGCCGTCTGTGGCTCCTCCCAAGGTCTCACAGAAGTGCTTTGCTTATTCCACCGTATATAGGCCTCGTTCTCTGGCTAGACAGCGGCTAGTCTAATCTGGTCGTGTCGGAGGTAATTTCCATGGCCTTTAACACTTTCTCGATATGTAAACTAATTATCAGTCGGGATCTCTTCCACTTGTGAATGTCGGGAGGATGATGCGTCTAAGCCTGCACGGGGTTTACTAGGATCTCACGACTACCACGCTATGTTGGCACGTGCGATAGCAATCTCTGTAAGCGCCTACGGCCTGAGGCCGGCGATCAAATCTTGGCGGGCGGTCGGTGTCGGTGCTTGACCGGTGCCAGTGGGCCTCTACGTCCTCGTACCACTGCTAGCCACTTATACGGATTCAGTGGCAACAAGAGTCATTTAATTTCATTTCAGTCCTAACTAGTAATGCGAGATGTGATTACTAATAGACTTGGCGACCATGAGGCCCGAGCAGTTCCATTTTCTAAGTGGTGCTAATTTCAATGGCGGCTCGGTCGTTTATTGATAAGGTTCTGACTCTTGTTCATTTCGCAGTCAATTCTCACCAGGTCATAACCCGTAACCTTAGTATTTTACCCTTTTCTATCGCATTTCACCATGCATATAATTTCTTACACAAGCTAAGCGCGATCACGCAGCGAATGGTAGTTAAATCGATCTGATGTCTACAGGGCATGAACGGCCGAGACACTAATCGCTACATAACCAGTGTATCACTTAATCAATTTGGCATTTAAAATATTGCTTTCGGCGAAATTTTATTTCAAAAAATTTTATTTTGAAAATTTTATTTTCGAAAATTTTATCAAAATTTATTTGATTTTATTTGATTTTTAATTAAAATTAATATATATATATATATATATATATATATATATATATATATATATATATATATATTTTTCGAAGAAAAAATTTAGTTTACAATGAACAATGTTCATTTTGTGACTTAGGAAGAAAATGAATAGCATGAGTATATGTGTGTATAAAGGCATTATTTTGTTGAATGTAAATGTTAAGGGTCTTTTGAAATTATAAGTGTTTATGGGATTGCGAAAAGAAGTAGCACTTATAATTAAAAAGTCTAAAATGGAATAACATAAACAAATGTTTGGAAAGATAATTGAAAATGTCGAGATGCTTAGGGCTCCGGCTTGGATCATGACCAGTCGACTCGGGGAGTTCGATTCGACACTTTTGAAAGAAAAATTAATAAGGCGAAATAAATGTTTTGATTGAAAGCGTCCCGGATGGCAGGGCTCCCGGCTTGGATCCCTTGGCGGTCAGTAGAGGATTCGGTCGCGACACGCTGAAAATGAAAATTAATAAAGCGAAAACTAAAAGGATTTAACGGGCATCGAGATCCGCGAAATGTAATTTAAAGGGAGTTGATTAATGGCTTATTAGTGATAATGATAAGAGTCTAATATGAATTGGTATTAGTCGATTATTATATATATTTAATATGATGACTTGATATGTTTGATTTACCATTGTATAAGTATAAGTTTGTTTTGAATATGATCTAATATGACATACATGTAGAAGATATGAATTGAAAACTTGTAAAGACATATGATACATGGAAGTATCTGAATAAGATAATGATATGGAATCTGAAAAGGCAAAATCTACATGTATAAAATGAGATGAGTTAGAAGTCACATAAGAATAGACTTGATATATGCATAAGTAAAAGTAAAGATAGTGATGACGACTATTGTTATTGGTGCGTTCTGTCTAATATGTTCCCAACTAGCGTAAAGCTTAACCGCAGATTCGATCCAGTGTGATGCTTGAAAGAGGAGATAAAGAGGACATGACATTCCACACCCCGGCGTGGGCCATCTCGAGATAGGTGCTCCTGCGGCCTTTGTTCATGATCTCGATGTTTATTTTAGATGAATTTGTATAAATAAATGGGACTTAGTATATGTGTATAAACTTTAATGGATCTGCTCGGGTGGTAGTTCATTAGTAAATGTAAATGATTGTTGGTTATGAAAAATATTGTTCGTGCAAAAAAAAAAACGGTGAAGTCGATTATGGTTCGCACCACGGCCGGTTAAGATTCTGTCGGGTCGGACCGGGATCGGGGCATGTGATGGTGACTGCATGGCCTCATCTGATGCCTCATCCCGAGTCATAATACGTATGCTCGCACAGTAGCTGTTGTTGTAGGCGAATTCCACTAAGGGCAAATGCTTCTCCCAGCTGCCACTTATGATCAGGGCAAATGCTGTGCATGAAGCCATAATACTGTATAATCCTCTTAGGCCGACCATGCAATACGGGTGGGCAGCTGTACTCATGGTCGATGGTGTGCCCATGGCGCTGGAAACTCTTTGAAGTGTCTTTGTAAACCTCGGGTCCTAGCCAGGCCTTATGGATCTAGGTACTCCATGTAGGACTATCTCGAATGTATAGTAGGCAGAATCTCTCTAAGGCGAAGGTCGTCAGTACGGCTAGAAAATGTCGACCGTGGCCAGATCCTTTATCACCCAGCACCACGTCGTAACCTGGCTGCGTCAGGTGGCCAGTGGGTCATGAGAGTCCGTCGTGGCGTTCTACTTCCACTCGGCCACCTCGTAGTGAAGTAGCCACACTGGCCTTACAGTGCTCAGCCTTAACGCAATTGACACGTGAGACATCGTGAGCAAAGTCTATGTGTCTCTTCATCCCTCAGTGAATGCGCGGCGAAGATCCTTATACATCTTAGTGCCACACGGATGCCGCGGCGAATCGAAGCGGTGGCTCCACGAGAATCTCCCTCTCGCAAGGTAGTCCAAGCTGGGGAACCACTTTGTCTGCCGAAGACTAAATCTGCGTGAGCAGTCCGGCTATAAGTCACCGTGCATTGTACTCGGTCCACTGATGGACCGTATCTCTACGTCCTATGCTGGGACTCGATGCTCTGCTTTCATGAGGCAGTGTAGCCCTTAAACTCCACAAGGTACCACGGAGTCTGCTTCTTTATCTGTAATGGCTGCGGTCTGAGCATCAGCACGCTCCCAGAAGCTATCTTGAAACAAATGCTCGTGACTTAGGCGAGTGCATCGGCCACCACATTTGCCTTACCGGGATAGTATCTGAGAAATGAAGTCATAATCCTACGAACTCAATCCATCTTCGTTGCCTCGTATTGAGGTCCGTGCGTAATATACTTCAAACTTTTATGGTATGAGTACACCTTGAACTCCTGGCAGTATAAGTAGTGGGCGCGAATCTTGAAGAGGCGAGAGGCTGCAGTGCCCGACTCCGTATGGGTATTATTGGGGTAATTCTCATATGATTCTTGACTTACGAGAACCATAGCTACTACCCTCCCGGTATCAAACACATCCCGATCATTTTCGAAAGAATCTGATACACTATGTACCCTGTCCTGTAGGGACTATCAAGATGAAATTTGATAAGATCTCCTCTTCAAACTCTTGGGGCCCATACGCGTCGGTCATCCACTCAAATTTGACCTCCTTAGAATTGATCTGATCATAGAATCTTTTGCTATCTTGGAAATCTCAGTAGATCTACTAATACCCGGCCGATCAGAAACTCATTATCTCGAAGTGACTTCGGCCTCTGACTCATCAACGCTCATTCTGCGGTGCGTGGCCTCGATGTTGACACCACATGTCCCAATCCGCCTCGATGGCGGAGACGCACTTGCGAACTTGGCGTATGGTGCCGGCAAACTGTAAAAGCGATCTGAAGTGATACTTGCCGACTGTTTGGGAGTAGATCAAGATGTCATCCCACGAGAAGTATGACGGAACAGTCTAAATAGGATTAGATACCACATGCAGAGATCATGAGTGCCGTGGCACATTGATCAATCCGAAGGGCATCAGTAAACTCAAAAGTGCCATGCTTATGCTAGCTATTTGTCTTAGGGATATCATCTCCACAACCCTCGGTGATGGTAACGGTGCGATAGTACATCTTGGAGTGGGCTAAAGCTCACTCTGTGTCGAACAAAATCATCGATCCTCAATGATAGATGCGGAGTTCTTGATGTGGCCTGTTCTTATGCGTAGTCGATGCATAGTCGAAGGGTCTTGTCCTTCTTCTTTCTGGAAATAGAGCCAGGAGCACCCGTGGTGAAGTGCTCGATCTTATGAACCCCTTGTCGATGGCTCTGTAATTTGGACTGAGTTCTTCTGACTCAAGCGGTGCCATCTGTGCGGAGTCATAGAGATGGGTGACACGGGGGTGTAACTCGATCACAGGAAGTCTGCATCCCCGCATCGGGCCCGATCACGGTAGCTCGTCGGGGAAAAGGAAACATCCGGCGTACTCGCCGAGCTACTAGAGGTGATCTAGTGCGGTCTCATAGATCACCAAGTAAGGCTCATTGTGACCTTCGCCCATCCTTGACACGGACACATTATCTTTTATGCAGGCGAAATATCATGCTTTGTCTCCACTGAAGCCCTCTGCGAGTGCAGTCCTGGCATGTAGGCGGTAACCCTCTACGCTCACGATCGATACGACCACCGTAAAGCATCGACCCGATCCATCCCCAGGGATGACATCGAACTCGGGCATGTCTATGATCCTCGGGTCTCTTGTGAGTAGGAGTCTGAGATCTCGACTCGCAGCCTCACGACATATCTTTATTCTCATGCAATCACAGAGAACTCGCGTAAAATGGCTACTCTGGGTCTCAGCCTCTAAGCCCGACTATCTACTGCGTAGTCGAGTCCCCGACCGTGAGTCCGTATCTGTGTCGAGAGTCTACGATCGGCCCCGAATGGGCGACTTGACCCCATTCTCAGATCTCTGGCTTTGGCCGTATGCGTAGCCCCGCGTAAATCATCAACAAATCGAATTTGCTCTTGTGAATCATACGTAGTCATCGCAGTCATCGCCCCCTGCTTTAGCTCTAGGAACTCCTGAGCCTTCGCATCTCGCGGAGTCTACGGAAGAATCTTTTTCCATGAGCGTCTGAGAATACGCCCGTATCACCAACCTCCCCAAGTCTCTAGAGAGTCTGGCCGTACTCCGTATGCCGGGCCTCGCCCTCTATGTTTGGAGATACGGCTAACTGATCTGGTCGTATCGGAGGTGATCTTCGCTAGCCTCGATGCGTTCGTCTGCGTAAACGAAAGATGCGCACCGTCGGATGCGCCCATGTCGGGTCTCACTCCCCTGTGAATGTCGGAGGATGACGCGCTCTAAACCTCTGGAGGTTACTAGGTCCTCCGAGCTTCCTATCTTGCTTTGTGCGATATGATCGCACAACACCTCTGACCTCGTGAGCTGTTGATCAAATGCCGGCGGTACGAAAATTCGAATGTCGGTGGTACGACCCGATACCGTGGACGTCTGCATGTCCTCGTCCTCGACCAACCATCATCCACAGGTTATTGGCACATTCGATTTCAATTAAGGATCCTACAAGCGCCAAAACAGCTAGAACCTTTCTTAATACAGCAGCCATCGGTGTATATACATTGTCCTTACATTTACAGTGTCTGGCTTGATCAATTTTGCATTTAAATATTGTTTCAACAAAATTTTATTTCGAAAATTTCATTTTGAAAATTTTATTTCCGAAAATTTCATTTTGAAAATTTTATTTTAAAATTTATTTTGGTATCCAAATTTGATTTGATTTGATTTTATTGAATTAAATATTTTAATTTTTTTCGTTTTTTCGATTATTTCCATTATTGGAAACATCGAACATATCCATGTTTTTTTTTTTTTCACCATTTACGCTGTTGAAGACAAAAATTTGCCAAAATATATATATATATATTATTATTATTATTATTATTTATTTTTTCATTATTCTCGATACATCAAATAAACTTAGTAAAGTTTATTTATTTGATTTTTAATTCTCAGTACACCAAAATAAACTTATAAAAATTTATTTTCTTCATTTTCATTTCTTCCAACTCTTTGGAAAATTTTGAAAAAATATTTATATATTTTTCTTCTCATTTCCATACTCAAAATAAATTTATAAAATTTTATTTCTACGATTTTCTTAAACTTGAAAATTATTTTCATCACCCTAATAAACCCGAATAAATTTATAAAATTTATTCTTTCTCATTTTTGTTTAGTTTTGTACCTTTGTAAAAAAAAAATTTCCCAAAACTTTCAGCTACCTTAGGTGCTATATTTTTTCCTAAGCACACAACATTCACATAACGTAGCGTAGTATATATACGAATTCGTCAAGCGTTATGTGATGTTTCGTCAAATCCATACGATTTATCAAATCACCTGAAAACAACCCCGAACACATGCATGGAGTGTCCTAGTTTTGTCCGTGATTTCCTAGGTATCATCACCAACTGGCGTCGAACCACACTTTAGTGGTGATGTTCTTATTCGACTATGGCACAAGCCCCGAGTCCCTCATTTTCTAGGTTTTCATATACCTATACTCTGCATCAGGCCACCCAGTGAAGGTGATGGATACCCGACAGGCTCCTAGGTATTGTTATGCCTAAGCTCACGATACCAAGCTGTGACGCCCCCGAGCCGGGGGTGGTGTTACCGCTGGCCGCGGAATCTTGGTGAATGTCGGGTGACTGGAGCATTTCTCACGAAAATCGGCGGGAGTCTCCTTTATGCGGGGAGCTTTACGAATACAAAGCACTGCATATACACATCCCCAACAGTGCAATATATCCAGTATATCCAATCACATGATATCTGGACACTTGGGCCCCTGGCTTGATACTCATAATACATACTAACTATGAATCCCGACTATATACCAAATAGTTCTGAATTCTGATATTTTAACTCTTATACAATACATATATTAAAATTAGACATTTGATACATGTATATATCATCAGCAGAAACCCTGACAGAAGCTTCTTCACAAATCCTCAATCCACTAGGGCGAGTCGTCCCTCGCACGCTCCTGTTCTGTAAAATAATATCCCTCGGCTGAGGTGAGCTAGTAACGATGGTGGAATATCATACAAGTGGGCTACTCACCACCCCAAAAAGTGTAGTGCGATGTTCAGTAAAAAACACTCATTCGAAAATGCATGATCTGCCAGATATACACATGACCAACTCGAGATCAGAGTCCTCCTTGAAACTGTCAGCGACTCATACTAGCGCAAGTATGAAAATTATTATTTTGTTTGTTTGTGGACAACCCTCTGATGTGTATATATATCGAATTGGGCGCTCAGGCGATTGATATATTGTTGTTGTGGACTACCCTCGGAGTGAATATCAATTGGGCGCTCAGGCCGATTGATATTATTTGTTTATGGACTACCCTTCGATGAATATCAATTGGACAACTCCGACGATTGATATTTTTAATTTGGACTACCCTCAGATAATGAATATTGTTAGACAACCCTCCGAACCATTTTCTCTAGACTCATCTCAAGCACTCACTCCTATAGTCTAGGATGTTAGGTGCATATGGAATACATGTATACTTGATTCGACCACCGGTCCCAATTTACGGTAAATATATAATATCATATATTTACAAAATTCAATTCACACAATCGTAATAAGTGCCAGAATTCTCATTTCATACAACAAAATTAAAACCAGCGGGCTGTGATCCAAACCGCGAGCAATTCTACTTGAATTATCGACCAAACATGATAATTGCAAAATTATTTTTGACCTTTGTTTAGGAATAGTGAAACTCTGGTTACTATTCGAAAAATCCACCCAATTCATCGGTTCACCTTGTGACCATTTCACGGCCATTCGGCTGAATTCAATCAACACATGATTTAACATAAATCCACAATTTCCTGCATACGGCCATGAGTCGATCACGGTACGCACCATTTTGATTTCAAAATTTAATATTAATTCGGTTCCACGAGTTTGGGGCCGTCGGACCCGACACCTTGGCGCCATTCGGCTAACGGTCGTAAAAAGTCACCCAAAGCGAGAATAAAACCCAAGTAAGGAAAACCCCTGCCTCCTCGGGTTTGAGGAAACTCATCCGTACACGAAGGCCTTCTCCACGTAAGCCGGTTCTCATACTTGTCGAAGGCCGTCGACGGTCGGATGTGCGTATTTCTATAGAAGTGACACTCTCTCACTGAGTCGGCTCTTGGACCTTAACTCTACGCAATTCACGTTTTTACGCTTTTGAATTTGAGGAGATAAATACTATTCACTATCTTGTCCTTTTGTGCCATTTAATCAAACTTAAAAATGATCATTTTGTTTTTTTTTTTGACTTAATTTAATTTAATTAATTAATTCCCTTATTTCTCCAGTTTTGACATTATGTTATCTGGCCAGGTAATTTCATCATTTCTCCTACTCATACCACTTATGGCACATGAGTACTTGTTATATGTAGTTTTCATTGCATCGAAAATGTTTCAGGAACCAGAGCGAGATGCCTCGAAAAAACGTGTCATTTCAAACTATCTGGGTCCTAAGAATTTGCGTACCCCAACTAGGTTTTTCGAAGGCGATTCTAACGAGTGAATCCGTTTAGTCATCTAAGATCTAGAGAATAAATTATTGATTTTGGCAAAAATTAACAACTTTGTAGTCGAAATTACGATTTTACCCTTTTTCCAGAAATTGGAATTTCTCGGGTCTTACAGAGATTATGACTCTCCCTTTTGAAAAAGACCATGTCTTACACTATTTTTCCCCTCCCAAAAATTCAATTCTAATTAGATCAACCCCGATTTTGTCCTTTTGTTGACTCTTGATGGCACTTGAAACGCTTAACACACACATCAAACAAAACAAAACAAAACAAGAATAAAAAAAATAGCAAAATTTAACCAAAAATAAATGAAATAAAGTAAGAAAATAAAAGGAAAAACGAGATTCTTACAAAACTTGGGTTGCCTCCTAAGAAGTGCTATGTTTAATGAAGGATTCCGACTCGGATTAACCTGTGAGCAGGGGACCTTAGGCACTCAGCGGATATATAAAGCTTTTTCTCATTACAATCATGAAAATCCATGGTGAACCTTTACCGTCCTTAACATACATCGCTACCTGTATGCGGAGTGAAGTGGTAAATTTTTTTCTTTCTTTTTTTTTTTTTTCTTTGAACACTTAGATTTTTGAGCTTAGAGCGAGTTTCCTCTGTTTTTGGACTTTCAATTTGCAAAACCCTAATAAAAGCATTTAAAAACACTTCTAAACTTCAATTTTCTACTTCGTATTAGGACTCTTCGTCCACGAAGCCAATCGAAACACAATATACATACGTATACATTTGTTTTACTTGAATCATCAGAAACATTCAAACGCTCTTGATTCCATGCACATTTTTATCAAAAATTTGGGCTTGAGCGGGACATAAGCCGGCCCAGCCCTGCATTGCCTCGTCCACTAAGGATCAAAGCCCGTACTTAGTTCCTTTTCAAATATATACATATATACATATATACATGACAAAATCTTGACACCATAGCCTGCGAAATATTTATACAATGCGAGTTCCACCGGACGTCGTCCTCGATGGCTCGACTCAGCTGGCAGCGGGGATGTCTACTTAGGCGCACTGTCTCGGTTTAAAAATGGTTTTGGAAACATACAAAAGCGGGAATGAGTAAAGAAGACCCGAGTGAGTGTACATTTTCATTAAGATAACATTTTCAGTATATATCAAAGTAATACATACTTATACAATTAAAAATTCATTTATGCCTTAAACTTTCTTTCTTTATTTCTTTCTTTATTTCTTATGGAACCCAGGGGATAAACACAGAAGCAGTTCAGTGCGGCGGTGAGGGCAGATCTCATTCAGTCATAACCACTACGTTGCGGAGGCTTCGCACTGCGTAGGGTTCGGTCGTAACACTTTATCACGTGTAGGATATTACTCTAAACACTATTTATACACTTCGATTAATGCTATAACTACCCTCTAAATCACTACAAACAATTACCTCGCCCGTGCTCAGTCATAACAGTCAAATAGGGTTAGAGTAATCATCAGTAAAACATTTCTTCAAAATACATTTCTAAATCCATTTAAACACTTTACTTTATTATTTATATACATTTATAAATTCTTTCACGCATTTTTAAACTTCATAATGCCTTAACATGCATACATATATAATTTAATATAAATATATATATTGATGCAAGATAAAACATTTCCATATGCTTTAACATTTATATATAAACATTTCCATTAAACTTTTTAGTTTAACATTAAAACCGTTCGCTTTTAAAACTCGATTGTCGAAAATATCGTTTACAGCTCGCGAGTTAAATCGCTCAATCCCAGCTTGCTTCCGTCGAATTCCCGTTCGAATCCGATAGTCATTTTCACCTTTTTCAAGAAAACCACAACTACACATTAATCCTTAACTTCATTTAATTCCACCATACACATTCATTTAAAGCCAAATAGACAAATTACCCTTAAGCTACACAAAGCTGCTAACAAAAAAAGCGGCTCATTTTGGTGATAACTTTTCCAACAATACTCTATAGACTTTATGACTAAAAAATTATTCAAACGGTCTTCAAAAATTATGAAACTCTCCAGATCAGTCCTTTATATATCCAATGACATCTCTTTAAATTTTAAATTTAAAATTCCTTCTCTAAAGCCCTCAACCACATAACACAAGTTACAGCATGTTTTGATGCCAACTTGGTTAACTCAACTGAATCACCCACCTACTGTTATCCCTTGATTTATGGGATCTTAAATCCATAAATTGGAAATGGTTTTCTTCACTCATTTGAAGCTATGGTTCTAATGTTTCTTCTCAGTGGAATCACTTGATTTGGATACTTCTTCGAGTTATTGTATTTTACATCCCAGATGACTCAATTTGGCGAGGCAGATCACGCACATAGCTCCACTTTGACAAATTTTATGGGCACTTTGGGGGTTGATTTGCATGAACTTCCTTCAGATATATTTTTTCCCTAGAGTATATTTTACCCAGAATTTGGATCACTCAATTTGGATGAGTGAAACTCCATATGGCGAGAAACCCACTGCAGCCATACCCAAAAACGGGCAAAATCGGTAGACTACAGCTCACCTTTCAGTCATATTTAGGAACCTTAGAGCTACAATTTGCTCTTGGTCCCTTCTAGAGTCACAGCCCTATCTCTATGGTTCTTTACCAATTGGAATCAATTCATTTGGATGATTCTAACCCAATCTATAGCAGAAACAAAGCAGGGTTTTTCTGAGAAATTTTTGACATCATTCCCTTTACTTTACAACATGATCTTAATGCCCTCGATTCAAATCGTTTCTTTAAGCAGATTCCAATGCATTATCTATGATTCATAAATGCCTAACCAATTTCAACATGAAAACCTAACCATTCGCTCACTTGATTTTTCAAACCCCTAACCTAATCCATTTCTTTCTCAATTTCTATCAAAATCATCGCTGATTGACCTTAAATACTGATTCTAACATCCATACAAAATCAAAGTATTAGGCATGAAAAACATCAAAATCAACTTTCCCACCATTAAAAACTTACTTGTTCTTGGTTTTCCTTGGCTCCTCTCTCTTGATTCCACTTGTAGATCACTTGAAAAGCGAGATGAGGGGAGAAAAATCACATCTCATACCTTATTTTACTGTATATTCTCACTTTTATTTGCTCTCTTTTCTCTTCTTTCTCCCTTCTCTCCTCTCCTACAGTTTGCCTTAGAAATTTTGAAGTTAAAATATGAGTTTTTGGCTTTGTCTCACAACTTCCAAAATTGCCCTTGAACGAAAGAGAATCCTCATTGGTCCATTAAATGAGTCCATAACCTAACAGCCACACCAAAATTTTTTGATTGGATCTTGTGCCCAAGAATCCTCATTGGTCCATTCTCATGATATTTTAATCATAACTTAGCCATTAAGAAAGGTTTTGATTGGCTCTCGTAATAAAATATCTCCCTTTATAGCGACTTTTATCTCGAGTTTCGCTGCCTATCTAACTTTTACTCACAGATTAAACTTGAAAATATTATTCTATGGTTGTCTAAACTTCCCGGTGGCCAATGAAATATTCTAATTAAAATCATAGCAGTGGATTCAGGCTCTGAAATCACCAGTAGTTTAATCATTAAAATCGAGAATCCGGACAATATAGCGTATTAATATCAGAGATTACGTTCGGATATTTGAAACTATCAAGAAACGGACTCGGGTTTCACTCAGTTCGGTTCGTTTAGACTCTATGATTAATTCCGGACATTTTCGTATTTTCGGCCCAATTTCCGAAAAATTTCAGCGCAAGCTCTGAATTTCAGTCCGGAAATCACTATTCACTTAAATCTCCAATTCTCTTCTAAATATCAATTCAAAGTCATAGGAACTGAAATTTCTTAAAAATTCCTTTGCAAACCCCTCAATCCGGATGTAATAAGAAACATCACTATTCCTTAGGGCATCTGGTGAAAATTTTCGAAAAATTCACCCATGCCCCGGAATGACATCAAGGGCCTTCTAAATTCTAATCTTCTATAAACTTTTATCATTGTGGACTCTAATCAGTTCAAAAACTACTATTATAACATTCAATCAGGTTGGGGTTTTACAATTAATGTCCATAGCTTGATGAAATTGCATCTTACTGCTGGTGCTCAAAGAACAAATATTATGTGGCAATGTAATTCACTTTCTTTGTATCAATTTTCTTTGGCCATTGACTTTAAACTCCTACCCATCTTTTGATTGTACTCCTATTGCACCATATGGGGTTATTGAAGTAACTGTGACAAGCCTAGACCATCTTGACCTCAGCTTGCCCGGGAATAGCTTTAGTCTAGAATTGAAAATCAGGACTTTATCCCCCTCCTTGAATTCTTTCCTCAACAAATGTTTGTCATGACATTTTTTTTGTTTCTCCTTGTAGATATTTGCATTCTCATATGAGTCATTTCATAATTCCTTAAGTTCACTTAGTTAAAGAAATCTTTTCTCACCATTTTGAATGCATCTATGAGAATCCTTGAATAAGCTGGGCTAGAAAAATCTAGATTGAAGAACTTTTTAAGCTGTTCTTTGACTTCCAAAGTGTCCTCCATATGGGGAAGAGTGGCACTTGGATTGGATCTCATGTTGTTCCTCTTGAGGCACACACCTTCTTGTTACTTGATCTGAGCATCTTTTAAATAGCAGTGGGTCGTCCCATTGATAAAACTTGACATCATGCATGAACTTCTTCTTCTGTTGAGAATTAAGTTCAGGTGGCAACACATTATAGGCCAAGTAGTTCACAAAATGAGCATACCAAGGTAAATGGGTTTCCATCTCCAACAATTGTTCATCTGGGAAGGATTCCTCTATTTTGTGAAGTCCTCAATTTTCTTATCGGATTCCACGAGATAAGTGGTCCACAACCACATTTTCACTTCCTTTCTTGTCCTTGATTTTCATGTTGAATTCTTGAAGCAATAAAACCCATCGAATCAGTCTCGGTTTTGCATCCTTTTTCTTCATGAGATATCTAATTGCTACATGGTCTGTATCGAGAGTCACTTTGGAGCCAAGTATGTAGGGTCTAAACTTGTCACAAGAATACACTTTGGCTAGCATCCCTTTCTCTATAGTTGTGTAATGTTCTAGCCTTGTTCAAAGTTTTGCTTGCATAATAAATGGGCCTGAAAATGTTCTCTCATCTTTGCACTAAAAAAACCCCATTGCAAAGTCACTGGCATCGCACATTATTTCAAAAGGCTCATCCTAAGTAGGTGCAACGACAATGGGTGGTTCAATCAGTTTGTTCTTTATTTCCTCAAATGATGTCATGCAAGATTCATCAAAGCTGAATATCGCATCTTTTTCAAACAATTTACATAATGGTTTGTAAACTTTCGAGAAGTCTTTAACGAATCTTCGATAAAACCTTGCATGTCCCAATAAACTACGAATGCCTCGCACTATAGTTGGTGGGGTAAGGGTTTGGATTGTGGCAATTTTTGCTTTATCAACTTCCAACTCTTTTGAAGAAATGAGGTGTCCGAGCACAATACCCTCTTGCACCATGAAGTGACATTTTTCCCAGTTTAATACCAGATTTTTCTCTCTACATCTTTGTAAAACCACTTCAAGATTGTCAAGGCAGTTGTCAAATGAACCCCTATACATTGAAAATTCATCCATGATGATTTCTATCAAATTTGAAAAAATGGTAGTCATACATCTCTAAAATGTAGCTGGAGCATTGCATAACCCACACGACATTCTTTTGAAAGCAAATGTTCCATATGGACAGGTGAAAGTTGTCTTTTCTTAGTGTAAAACCTGAGAAAATTTAATTTTTCTGAAAAATGGCAAAAAACAATAAAATTACTGAAATGGTTCAAGGAAGCTTGAAAAAATTTCTAGATCTCGGATGACGAAACGGACTTCACTGTTGGATTCATCTTGCGAAATCTAATTACCCAAATGAATTTTGTTAAATTCCGAGACAGTCGGATTTTTACGAATTTTGAGGCGTCGGGTGTCCCGTGGACCCCAAAAACGAGATTTTTGAGAAAAAAAAAAATCTCAAAAGTAGAAAATAAATTAAGTAAAATTCATTTTAAAATAGGTGAACTTAGACCGGAATGAAATAAATAGTTTGGGAAAAAAAAAAGGGACGGAATGACCTTGAGACACGTGGCGGCAGTGAACCTCTCGCAAAACTTAAGTGAGAGGGCATGGGATGTGAGGAGAATTTGTGGGACAAAATATCCTACCCCATTTATTGATTTTTCTGGTCTAAAAATCATGAGAGAGAAAAGGGAGAGGAGAGAGCTTCCAAGTGTTTCTCTCTTCGATCCTCGGAGTTCGCCGGTCGAGGTCGTGGGACGAAAAATGAAAGTTCATCACTCGGCGAGGAAATTTACGCGTGAGTGCAGAAATCACGGGTTTAAGTCGAAGATTTAAGCAAGGAGTTTGGGAAATCAAAGGTTTCGGGTTTAGGAAGTGCCCATGGGACTTCCTAGAGTTTCTTCTACTCTCCAAGAGGTAGGGATTCTTCATACTTTGCTTTATTTTCCATTATAGGGGCTGTTTGGCAAAATAATGGGTTATGGGAATAGTGCCCTGTTTTGACCCTTTATGATGTCTAGTTTTTGGGGCTGATTTTAGGTTAGAAAAAGTGAGAATTTGGACTATTATCCTTCAAGGAACTTGTAGCTCTATCTGAGAACTTTATGTTAGGCTTTTGAATCACTCAAATCTAACCTCTATAACTCAGGTTATGGTCCATTTTCTAGGACTACCACAAGCTGTCCTGTTTTGGCCGAACCTACTGTCCAGATTTTTGGGACTGATTTGTGGTTGGAAAAATGTGAGAATTTGGACTAGTATCCTTTAAGGAACTTGTAGCTCTATCTAAGAACTTGATGTTAGGCTTTTGAATCACCCAAATCGGACTTTTATAACTCAAGTTATGGTTCGTTTTCCGGGACTGCTACATCTTAGGTTGTTTAATGATTTGTGTCTAGATTTTTGCCACAATTGGTATATGATTGTAGTATATCATGGCTTGAATTGAGTGATATACTTGGTTGAAATTGTGTGGAAGTCAAATTTTGTGTTCTAATGGTTTGGCTTGTGGTGTGTTTGTGTATGAACAAGGCCATTGCATGGCTTGGTAGAAGGCTATTTGTGGACATGGTGTCACAATTAAGCCTAGAGTATAATGTAAGTCATTGCTTGATTGGTGATGACTTGTAGATGTCAATATATGTGTGTATGATATGTTGACATGTATTGTGTGGTTTATTTGAAAATTTTATGTTAATAGATATGATTGTCCAAATGATGCATGGGTATTATGCATGGTTTAAAATGTACTGCGCTCATCATATATATATGGTATAGGCATGGGAATGGCATAATTGCATTCATATTCATGGGGACATCGCATTAAAAATGGGTGCATGTGCATGGTCATAATCATTCATCATTCTTGGTGAGTGGGTGGTGAAGGCTCGGTACTTTGGACTATGTCAGCGAGGAGTCTCACGGTACATTTCATAGCTTTGAGATCGAAGTTGTTTATCGGAGCGTCGAGTACATTTCATAGCTTTGAATAAAGCGGTTCCCATCGGAAGCATCCAATGCTTTTGAATAAAGTTGTTTATCGAGAGATTGTCGATGGCTTTGAATAAGCGGTTTATCGGAGAAGCGTCGATACTTTTGGGCGCGGTTTAGCAGGAAACTATCGAATGGTTTTGAATAAAGCGGTTTATCGGAGTATCCGTATTTTTGGATAAAGTATTTATCGAAAGGCTTGTCCAATGCTTTTGAATAAAGTTGTTGCTCCCGGAGGTGTCCAATATCTTTGAATAAAGCGGTTTATAGGAGGATGTCCAATGAGTTTTAAAAACAAAAAGCTTTTGTTTTGGATAAAGGGTCATTGGGTGAAACACCAATGAAAAGTTTATACATTTGGCATAAGCATGTGTGAGGGAGTCAGTGAGGACTCATGTTAAAGGCATGGTGAGTGACACTTCATTAAAGAAAGCGGCATGTAGGCATTCGAGATGAAACTGCATTTTACTTGGAATGTTTGATTGCGTAAACATGGTATTGCATGTGCGCTTAGGTGGGGAGTAGCCCTTGTAGGAGTTTACCCTACTGGGCATTGCTCACCCCGTTATAGGACCCCCTTTTAGGTGCACGGGGGTATGCGGTGGGCCGATTATACGCTCGGGCAACGGTTATGAAGAGGAACGGGTTGTGGCTTGTAATTAATTTTTTGTAAAGAAACTTGGAACAAACTAGTTCTAGCTTATATTTTGTGTAAAAAGAATTGTAAAAATATTTTGGAACAATCTTATTCTAAGTTGTAATATTTGTAAGAGTGTTGTAATTAAACTCTGAGGACCCCTATAGTAGTAGTCTGTATATTCTGTAGTGTGGATGGTGACCGGTGAGACTGCTCACCCCTCAGTGGACTGATGAGATCATTGTATTATATTGGGCCATGTTGCCGGGTTTTTGTACGGTTATATTTTGGGTAGAGCTCCGTACAAAGGGCTACGTCGATTTTCATTAAATCATGGGTCCCGAAAAAGGGAACACGGTGGTGTGGTGTCGGGTTACCCGACATCCACGAGTCTTTCGCGGGTTGACGGGTTGTCAACGGACCCTCGGGTTTTGGGGCATCACACTTAGTCTTCCAGATTTACCATAATCTAATTGTAGCCCAAATAACCATCTAAGAAGCAATTGTGCGAGTGGCTAGCAAGTCTATCCAACATCTGATCCAAGAAGGGCAGTGGATAGTGATCCTTCCTTTGTTACATTGTTGAGCTTCCAATAATCAATGCATACACGCCAATTCATAACTGTAAGGGTGGATAAAGGCTCATCTTTTTCATTCCGAACCACAATCATACCTCCCATTTTCGGCACAACTTGCACGGGGCTCACCTAAGGACTGTCGGAAATGGCATAGATAAATCCAGCATGGAGCCATTTCAAAACTTCCTTTTTCACGACTTCCTTCATTGCGGGGTTTAACCGCCTTTGATGCTCAATGGATGGAACATGTTCTTCTTTAATCAAAATTTTGTGCATGCAAAATGGAGGGACTAATTCCCTTTATGTCTTCTATGGACCAAGAAAATGCCTCTAAATTCTTTCCAAGTACATCCAGTAATTTGATTTCCATATCATTGTCCAGCTCTGAAGAAATAATCACCAGCTTTGTATCATTGTTTCCAAAAAATGCATATTTGAGACCCTTTGGTAATTTTTTCAGCACTAATTCATCCCAGGTCTTTTTCTCTTCTTCTTAAATTAATTCTTCTTCATTTACTTCAAGAGCAAGTATTGTTTTGATCAGTTCCGGAGTAAATGATAGATCTTCACAATCTAATTCAACTGTGGTAAGCGACTTTGTTAAACATTGCTCAAGTGGACTTTTTTTTTCCCAAAATCAAATAGCAAATCATTTTGCAAAGGAATAAGGGTATCAATCCTCATGCAGCTTGCATTTACATTGCTTGGAAATTCCACACTTTTATCTGATTAAACTTCTTGGTCTTACTTCCGCTCTTAGCTTTTAATTCTCCATTCTTCACATCGATTAGTGCTTGACGTGGCGAAAGCGGTCTTCCCAAGTATTAAGCGCCTCTATATTCTTCCATGTCTAACACCACAAAGTCCACAGGAAAAATGAACTTATTGACCTTAACCAAAACATCTTCAATAATTCCTTTTGGAAAAGTCAGTGATCAATCCGCCATTTAGTGTTATTTGTGGTGTAATTCCACCCCGAATTCAGCTTTTTAGCTACGAAAATGGCATCGATTCTCTTGCCACAAGATAAACAAAATGCCTTCTTGAATGTATGCTCCTAATGATGCGAGGGATAAGTAACCACTCCGATCTTTGAGTTTTTTGGGGAAGCCTTTGAAATAGTACCACTCTGATTTTCGGATGAATTCACTGTCCCATATGCCTCTAACTTTTTCTTATTGCTCATTATCTCCTTCATAAATTTTATATAATTAGGCATTTAATCCAAAGCATTGGAAAACGGAATTTTTATCTCGAGTTTCTTAAACATATTCAGAAACTTAGCAAATTGCTCATCCAGCTTGGTTTTTCAGAATTTTTGGGGGAAAGGTAAGGGTGGAGTGTACAAGGGAGGGATGTTGGGAAAAGTCATTCTTCCCGTAACAAATTCATCATATTTTTGCTTCTTTGCTTTGTTGTTCAATTCAACTCCCTCTTTATCAATCTCGGCTTCCATATTCTCTTCAACTTTCAGATTTTCCTGATCTACTTGCTTTTCATCATCTTTGATCTTTTTAGGCTCATCAAGCTCATTTCCACTCCTCAATGTCACAGCCATGCATTGGTTCGAGTTTTTCTCTGTATCATTCGGAAAGGATTTTGGGGGATGTTCTCACAAAGATTGAGTTAATTGTCCACCACATTTTTAGAGATGCTACCCAAATTGACCTGACTTGTCTCCATATTCTTCATACACGTCCCTATATTCGCTTGATTATGCTCTAGATTTTTCATGCAAGTCCCCATGGTAGATTGAATACCTTCTAAGCTTTTAATGTTCATACCCAAGGTGACTTGATTGTTCTCTAGTTAAGAAAGTTTGTGCCTCATTACTCATTTTAATTTCATTCATCACCAATAATAGCTCATTAAATCTAGCATGCCTTGTATTTGATAATTTGAGCTCGAAGCTCCTTGATTTGGAATACCAAGGGTGCAGCTCATTGATTTAATCTGGTCGTCAAAGCTTCAAACTTCACCTCCAAAGACAACATTCTGTCTACCTCATCAATTCCCCCTTGTTTTCTTCCATCACCTCTCTCAAAAAGAGGTTGGTAATTGTTATTTACCAATTCTTCAAACATCACATTGGCTTCTCTTGCGGTCTTTATTGTGATAGAGCCTCCACACGTCGTGTCCACTAATGCCCTGGTCGAATAATTAAGACCATTATAGAATATTTGAACTTGTGCACTAAGCTCATACCCATGTTGTGGGCATTTCCTTAGCAACTCTTTAAATCTGTCCCTTGCGTCTGATATGTGTGGATCTTGTTAGCATTTGTAGTGTGTTTTACATGTATTTTTGTAACTTAAATGCTAGATTCACACCTATATTCCTAAAGATTACACTAATCCCCCATTTTCTTATGTTTTGCAAGAATAAAAAAAGTAAAAGCGAAGCAAAGAAAGAGGGTAAAAAGACAGCGAGAACTTTGCGAAGCAGCGCCGTCCGAGTGAAATGATTCGCTAAGGTGAAGAGATAGATTCACCGAGGCAAAGCTAAAGATGGGATAAAAGAATAGGTCTCGAGTTCGCCTAGGCGATGCTTGTCTTCGCCTAGGTGGAAAGACTTTCTGAAATGGAAGACACGCGCCATGAGCGAAGAATGTTAAGGCTAGGCGATGCGATCGCATTTTTTGGCTTTTTCCATTTCCTTTAAATATATGTATTTTAGACATTGTTAAGGTTCCGGTTTTTGGAGAGAGAACACCCTCTTAGGGCTTTTCCTTTCTCCTTCTTCTTGAGCCACATTTTTTAGGGTTTTAGTTTTTGTTCATTTTCACTTTGTTTTGGAGTTGTATTGAAGATCTAGCTCATTAGAGGAGCTCTTGCAATGGTTATGTATAGTAGGGGACGAATTTCACCTTCCATTTGTTTTGTATCTCTAAATTCTACTCTATTTGTAAATCTTTCATTGTTATATTTATCTTAAACATGATTTTGTTAGATTTCTTGGTTGTAATGAGTGGCTAAACATCCTCACAAGGTTGATTAACGGAATTTGATGCTTGGTTTATATATATTTTATGATGGTTTTGTGAATTCATGCTTGTGTTGATGTTAGTTGGTGTAGTTCTTAGGATCATTATTGTAACCCGATCGAGAGTGTACGAGTACAGCAATCTTTGTAGGGGTCAATATAAGAGTACCAAGTGTCACATTGTAGTATTTTGGAGATGAAATTAGGAAATTATAAATTTTGGAACCCGTGGACACCAAAATCTTGACTTTTCGTCAAACTCGAAGAGTAGGAAATTTTCCTACTTGTGTTATTTCGAGCCTAAAGACTATATAATGGCTTAGAATATTCTTTGAGGCCATAAATTTGGTCCACGAATTTTTTAGACTGAGTTTAGGAATTTTTAGGAAGTACAGGACTATTTGAACGATCCGGTGAATTGGGATTGTTTTCGGACGGAGTTTAGTTCAGAATTTAGGGATTTTATTCAACGGTCCAGAACATAATTTCAGCTCAGAGAAATTTTCGGGTGTTTAGACTATATGGAAAGTCCTTTAGTCTAGAATCTAGCCATATGCCTATGAATGGAATTTGAGGCACACATATTTTCTGAAAATTTTAATTGTAGCACAAAGTGTAGTACCAAATTGCTTGGATTGTCTTCGACGTTAGTGTGATTTAATACATCGAGTGTGTGTAGGCTAAAAGCAAAGCGGGGAAAGTTGTGGAGCTAGTATCGAGTTTAGCAAGCAAAAGAGGTGAGTGTTCCCAAACTCATTTCCAAATACTAGTGTATTATTATTATTATTATTATAAAGTTGTTTGCCTTTGATGTTTCATGGTTTTGAGTTCAAAACCATCTTTCAAGCAACAAGCAAGTAAATGGTTTTTGAATAATTAAACCATCTTTCAAGCGAGAAGCAAGTAAATGAACGAATAATTAAACCATTTTTCGAGCAAGCAAGCAAATGAACAAAATTTACTTAAAACCATTTTTCAAAAGGCAAACAAGCAAAGAATATTGTGAAGCAGACCTTCCCTAGTTATAAGCAAGCGAGCCGGTCATAGGTATTAAAATGCGTGCGGTGGTGTTAGGATCTCATACATGCATTGTAGTTTTGCAGTGCGGCAAACTTAGGACATACTTCATGCATTTAAAGGAGACGTGGCGCGTCTGGTATAACAGGTTATGAGCTCTGACAAATTATGGTGATGACGACCTAGGTCAATTCCACCATATTCAGGAAAAAAAGGTGATGCGGACCAGGTCCTTCCATGAACACGGTCGCCCAGGGCTTCGTGTTCACTAGAGATGCCAGTAAGCAAAAAATAGGCCTCCGGTGGTTGATGTTTTCAGCATAATATCTGAGTTTTGAAAAGTCAACCATTGGTTCCCGTCGCCAGGCTTTGAAGAGTTTTAAAATAAGCGGTTGAAGGCCAGGCTCTGTTTTTATTTTCAAGAATGCGGTTGAGACCGGGCTCCCGTTTTTATGAAAAGTTTTGAGAAAACTTTTCAAAGCAAAAGGTTTGTGAAAGGTTTTAGAAACTTTTCAAACAAGATAAAGAAAGCAACAAAATTGAGAAGTTTTTATAAACTTCTATGAGTAGCAAATAAGAGTTTTTATAGAGCACTACAAAAAGAAAAGCAAAGCAGCAATGTAAAGTAAAAAGAAAAGTTTTAAGAAACTTTTTAAAAAGCAAAGCAGTACAAAAAGCAAGCAAGCAAAGAAGGGTTTAGAAACTTGAAAAGCAGAAAAGCTTATGGAAAATAATTGTAAAGAGAGTTTTTACGTTTTGAGATGTTTCAGGAAAAGCAAAGCGTTTTTATCAAGCGTACACTTTCATTTGAGCTTGTTTAGCTCATTATTTTCCATTTAAAAACTATTTCAGTGCAGACATCTGAGTATTTGGAGCATAATAGGGTTGTCGACATTGTACACGTTAAGGTAGTAAGAATATTATGTAAGAAAAATACTTTGAATATGTATAATGGAATATATGTATGCATGCGAGTAGTTTGTGAGAATGTGTTGGTATGCTAGTTTGCCATACTTTGGATATAGTGTAAATTGGATGTATCTGATTTGGGACATGTCCTATATCGCGGTATTATCTTCTTAAAGTTTTTATAAAATCATAAGTTTAGAAAAGAAAATTTTTTTATAGGAGGTTTTGGCAAGCAATGCGGCTTAGCTTCACGGGAGTTTCTGGTCGTTAGAGGTAGCAGTTTGGGGATTTACGTGTGCGGCAAGCCCGCCACTGGAAGGGGGTGGGGGTGTGTCAATTATGGTTTTAATTACCTAATCCATACTGAGACTTGGGTCTTTAATCCCCACAATAGGGCATCCCTGGTGATGCTTGGATTACATCTAAAGTAGATGCAGAGTCTCTTAAGGTATGAATTAAGTTAATTGAAATACTAATTAACCCTGTCCAAGAAAAGTCACAGGAAATTAGGAATGCCTAGTACTAAATGGATTTCATTAGGAGTAGTTGTAACACTCCAAATTATACCCTAGTAGTTTATTACATATTTAGGGTATAATATAAGTCAAATTTGCATTTTTTGAAAATTGAAGTACTAAGTGTAAATTGGTGATTTGTAAAATGAGGGCCCAAAGGTCATAACACAAGAAGATGATATATTAAAGTAGGGTTTTGATAAGTTGATGTGCAAATAGAATGAAGAAGAAGGACTTAATAGCAAAAAGAAGAACTTTAAGCCGAAAATAGGATAAGACCAAACATGGTCTTATGAGAAGATATTTTCTCATTTTTGATTTGGAACCTAGGGTTTCTACCGGTTGAGAGATAGAAGATCGAGTTGGTTTGATTCTCTCAATTTCTTAGTTCTACTTGTTCAAGCAAAGAGAAGGAAGAAAAGAAAGCTTGGTTTTGAAGGTTTCAAGAAGATCAAGGTATGGAAACTATATATGTATGGAACCTATAAGTATAGAAATCCCTCTTTGTCTAAGTTGTGTAGGAAAAATCCTATTAGAAATGTTGTTGGTGGGTATAAGATGAGTTTTATGGTTTATTTTGAGTTTTGTTTAAGTTGGTTTTGGTTTGGAAGGAAATTTCCGGAGAAAAGGGTCAAATCTAGCCATTTCTATTTTCCGCGCGACACCCTGTGCCTAAAACATGGTGCACGTCTAGGCATAAAGCTCACTTTATGCGGAGGTCCTTCACGCTAGAGGCTTGAGACCCCTCTGAGAAGTTTCGCTACGCTAGGCGTACCTCTCATAAAATGCGACGTCTACACACCTAAGCATAGCAATTTACGCCTAGGCAAAAGCTACGATTCAGTTTGTTCTTTCTTGATTGAATTCTAGAATCTGGTACTCTTTTGTTTGGACTTTCAATGGAAGATAATTAGGCATAAAATTGGATTAATTGAGGATCTTATTAAGTGAATGAAAGGACAAGTATAAAAGTTATATGAAAAATGCTCTATACCTCGTCGCCTCAGTGATCCTGTCGTTGAGCGGACATTCATTTCCATATATTTGCCCATGTACTTAAGAACAATATAACAAACTCGATGTATATATATATATATATATATATATATATATATATATATATATATATATATATATATATATATATATATATATATATATATATATTGTATGCACATAGGAGAGCCGGGATAATGAATAGATAAGCACGTTTGTTCAGAGCGATGACACTCCTTCATTATGCTATGGCACCTGTACATGAAGCGAAGCCTTGCGTCTCTGATTTCAATGTGATGACACTCCTTACATTGTGCTACGACACCTGTACATGAGGCGGGCACGTCTCTGTTTAGTATGCATGCGTGCAGCCAGTACCTATTATCTTTAGTCCCTCTCATTCATTGTTCTTGGTACATCTGAGACAAACATTTTTATGATAAGAATCTGAAAAATGAACAATAAGAGAGCATAATGAATCAGTTATGTTTTGTGATGTACCTACGGGTACTTTATGTACAAGATCTCTATTATAAGACCCTGAAATTACTGTTTCCATGAATAGTAAATTTCGTTTTCAATAAGTTATGTATTTAATTGGAAACGGTCAAATGAATAGTAATTTTTGAAAAATGAGCTCCGAAAATCGAAAATGTTCAGAATAAGGTATCAGTATAAAGAAGAGAATGAAGCAATTAAAACGAATTTGTTTAGGGGTTTTAAAATGTTGACGATTTATGACAAAAATGCCCTTTTTACGAAATAATTTTGAAAATATTCCTTGTACCCTATAATTTTTCACAAAGCATGTTCAGATAGGAAATAAGTTTTAATTAGAGTATTCCGCGGTCGATTTTATGATTGGGCGATCATGGAATATTTTGAGTTTTATCGGTATAGGGAGTATTATTTTCAAGGAGGGCATTTATGTAATTTGTGGAGTGGCCTAATCTACAAACAACAAATGAGAACCAATAGGGTAATGTAGTAGCTTGGTGATCAGTAACGATTAGGAATATGGACCCTATGAGAGCTTGCCATGTGGATTCCATTAACTTTGATATTTTTCATAAAGTAGTTAACTTAACTTTGATTAGTTTATGAGTTAAAGTTAACTAAAGTTAAAATGATATTTGTGTTAGCTAACCATAAGAGTTAGTTAAGCCTAACTATGGTTTTAAGTTAGTGGGATTTGATGGAAAAATAAGTGAATAGTGACATAAAGTGGTTTTGGTTGTTTTTGGATCATATGGTTATATATGAACCAATTAGAATTCAAGGATGCTAACCAATGATATGTTGTTAATTTAAGGACAATTGGAGGGCAAATTAGGCATGAAAAAGGATCATTAAAGTGCACTGACTTACAGCTTTTGGTGTGCTTCTGGTGAAACAAATTTGAAGAGCAAAAGTGAAGCAAAAAGGAAGCAATTCACGTCCATGCAAGGGAGACAACTTCGGAAGCCCTTTCCAAGCCATTCAAGTAATTCTCATGCCATTTCAAATCCATTTCAAATGTTCATCATGTCCATGAAGTACCCTAGATCAAAATCCTAAGTAAAAAATCAAGTTTTTAAGGTGAGATCACTTACTAGTCTATGTGAATTTGAAGGTTAATGGAGTAAATGGTTATATGAGGGTGGAAATGAGTTTCTTGGCATGTCTTTATGTAGATTTGAACAAGAGATTTCATTTGAATTCAATTTAACACCAAGACACCAAAACTATTAAGGTAAGCAATTAGGGTTTTATGGATTTATTTATCTAAACCTTCAATTGAGTTATGTTAAGGCTTTAGCTATTAAATTGACATGATTCTTTGTTGATTTTGCTAAGAAATTGAAAAGAAAGAGTGAGATTATAAGGGTTGTGAATTTCGGTCAACATTGGATGTTAATGGAAGTGATGTTGTTTGATTGATTTTAATTGATTTAATGACATTAGTTGAATACTTGAATGAATTAATGGAATTAAAAGTTGAAAAGAAAATGAGATATGGCATGGAGGTTCGACGAGAGGGTTCCAGTGGAAATGCATTGGTTTGATTTAGTTTAATTGAATCAATGACATTGGATGAATTGTTAAAGGTAATTGTTGAAAGAAAATGGAAGAAATTGAAGAAATAATGATGAATGTGGCAGCATGTAGAGGATTAGAGCCACTAGGAAAAGTATAGAAAAGTTAATTTCAATTGATTTTAATCAATTGGAAGTGAGTAAATGTCTAATGGAATGTATTAGAATTAAAGTTTTAAGGAAAAGAATTGATTAAGGTATAAATTTAATTTTTGCTAAGGTGAAGGGCATTATGGGGTTTTCACTTTAAGCATGTTAATGGCTTGATGTAAGGCTTGTATGATGTTGTCATGAGCCTTGATTTAATTGGAAGTGAATTAGTTAAGTTGAGATTAAGTTGAATAAGAAAATGCTTAAGGGTTGCTTTCTAATTTAATAGAAAGTATATTATAGTTAATGATTTAATTGAATATTATTAAGGTATGAATGTTAATAGATTTTATGGATAATGTGACTTGTAGGAGGAAAGTGATTAAGGACAAAGGTGGAAAGTTTTTTTTAGAGGAAAAATGGCTTAAATAACTAAGGTGAGGGGAAATGTAAATGTTTATGAATATATATATATATATATATATATATATATATATATATATATATATATATTAATGTTTACAATTATATATATGTTTCATATCTATGTTATAAATGTTTTAAATGAAAAAGAAAATGGTTTCTTGACTTTAATTATGTTGAAAATATGAAATGATTATGGTTTTCATAGTTTTATAAAGCAAGATTTATGGTTTCCATATTAAATGAAATGTTTATGAATATATATTCTATATATATATATATGTTTATATGAAAATGTTTATGATTGAATTCATGGTTACCCTATGTTACAAAGATAAAGTTTAAAGGAAAGTCATTAAAATTAGCTTTGGAGTGCATGTACATGGGGAAAGTAATAGGATTTTATAGAGGGAAGGAAGAGCATATCGCCATGCACGTGAAGAAATGCGAAAGGTTACCAGCGCATGGTGTGATTTATTCCATAAGTGTAATGGTATCTAAAGAAGAACACGGTTATCTGATGTTTCTTTTAGGCCATCGGTGATAAGTAAGGCTTGTTTCATCGAAAGTCCTTCCATGGGCAGCCCGGTGGTTAGCGATAGCGGTTCCATTGGATATGACGGATTCAAAAAAAGAAAATAAAGTAAAGTAAATGATTATTGAATTGAGATATTTATACAACTGTTTTACACATTGTATTTGAACTATATTTGATTAGTGCCCAAATAATGCTATTTTGAACCCTATTTATTGGAGGTTTTGAGCACTTTTTGTGTACTAATCAACTTAATTAATCCGATTGACACACTAGGGTCCCTGCTATTCTAATGATCGCGCATTTTGTGGCTAATTTTTGTAGTTTTGCAAGCTAATTTTGTCAAAATTGTTGAGTTGATCAAGCACTTGAAGAATTCGAGTCGAACTTCCTGCGACATTGCGGTCAAAAACCGGAAAGGAAAAAAAGAGAAGAAAATGCAAGGAAAATGGAGCACTACACGAAATTTGGCAAGCTGCGAAATTTTCGCAGCCTGCGAAAATGCTTCCTGCATTTTTAGTTTTTTTTTTGCTCCGTTGACCCCCATTCGACTTCCTTTTTGTGATTTTTCCAATTTTTCCCACTTCTTACCATTAACATGGGTATTGAGGGTATTTTTGTATTTTTGCTTATTTGAGCACTATATAAGCTCAAATCAAATCTTGTAGATGGGATCCTAATATTTTTTCTTTGCTAAATACACAGCTGCTGGGTGGGAGTTTTCCCGCTTTTCTTTTTCTTCTTCATTTTCTTTCATTTTCTTGCACTTTCCCACTTGCCAAACACCCCTTGAGGATGACAACTCAAGGGATGGTTGGCTAAAACCCCCTCATCCTTGAAGAGTAGGGCTACTGGGCTTTGAATCTGAGGTAAACCAACGGTTCTCTTGCTTTTAATGCTAACATTTATGATCATTTATGTTTCCATCTCTCACTTTAGGTTTAAATCTCTTAAATGTACCTTGATTAACCTGTATTTGGCAAGCTTTTAGGGTTCAGTGGATGCTTATTGCTAGATCTACTGAGTTTCATTAGTTGTCTTCTATTAGTTACTGTATGGTAGATTTAGGGGATGTGTTTACTATCCGGGAGCGTTTATGCTCATTTAAATCTTATATTTTAAAGAGAAAAAGTGTCAGTTAGTTTGTTATGGCCCAAGCAGGTGGATTCGGGAATTGACTATAATTTATCCTCCCCAACGTAAGGAAAAGAACCGCAAACCTCTCATTTACCTTAGGACCTCAACCCTAGTAGCCCAATGCTTCAAAGAGTTCTTTTTCATATTTTACTTTAGTTTATTTCGGTTGCAAATTACGACTCTCATCGTTTTTACAAACCCGAAATCAATTAATTTCTGCATTTTGGCCTTAGCGCAAATCATTTGTACAAACCCGTCCACGTGTTTGACCTAGAGCCTCATATTTTTTTTTTTTTTTTTTTTTTTTTTTTTTTTTTTTTTTTTGACAGCTAAATGTGGGAGGAATAGGTTATAAATTTTGTTGATTTGGCGTACCACTACGCGACGAGAATCGAATCTTGTAGTTGCGAGGATGGTTGCCTTCTTTGCAATGTTGATTTGTTAAACTTGTGATCCACATCACAGGAAATGTGGTATTTATTTCAGCCCTTTTTGTCTTTACTTTATTTCTCTAGCAGTTCATTGTTAGGTTGATTCAATTTTATACTGTCCATATACTGCTTTTTATCTTAGTAACAATAGCACTTTTCATTGCTTTGGTTTTTCGTTTCTTCACTTGTGTTTTGTAACATTTCACTGAGGAGTTCATGCACAGCTAGGATAGGAACCTGGCCAGGCAAGTTAGAAGGATCGGTGCTCCCGCAGAGCAAGGTTGTGAAGTGGGCTTGAGCAGTCAGCAGGATGGGCCTTCACGAAGACATCAAAGCCGGCAGGAGGGTATAGAGGAATCCCAATGCATATAGGACCATGAGGGATCATATACACCCTCCAAGAGTGAGTGCACCCTCATGCATTGTGCCTCCTCCAGAGGACATAATTATCAAGCCCTACATTATGCCCCTGCTCCCCACTTTCCATGGGATGGAGAGTGAAAATCCCTATTCACACATTCGGGAGTTCGAGGAAGTATACCGTACCATGAAGGACACATCTACAATATTGGATCCTAATGGTAGTTCTTTCCTCGACCACGAAGGACAAGGATAAGATTTGGCTCAATTCTCTGAGGCCGAGGACCATTAGGGTGAGCGGACATGCGAGGCTGAATTTTTTAAGAAATTCTTCAACACCCATAGAACCAATAGTACGAGGCGGTTACACCTTCTGACCCCGAGAAAATGATAAATTCTACCAATGCTCGGAAAGGTACCTAGAGACCATCAATGCCTGTCCTCACCATGGCTTTGATACTTGGATGCTAGTTAATCACTTCTATGATGGAATGTCCCCTACTATGAAGCAGTTGTTGGAAAATATGTGTGGAGAGGACTTCATGAGTAAAAATCCAGAAGAAGCCATGGACTTCCTGAATTATATGGATAAGACATCCAAAGCATGGGATGAACCGAAGGCTGAACGGAGAGGATGAGACACATGCCAATGAATTCAAGGGAGGCATGTACTCACTTCCGGGAGGATAATATGGAAATGAAGGCAAAGCTATCCACCTTGGCTAGAAGGTTAGAGGAGCTAGAAATGAGAAATCAACACGGGGTGCGGTCTTTGAGACACTTTATCTTGACTAACTTGCTTCATTTGTTGTGGCCGAGCATCAGGAGGTAATGCCCAACTATTCCTTCAATGAGGGAGATGATAGCTGAAGAAGCCAATGTTGTGGGCCAATACAAGCCACCAACCAATGCCCCATACAACAACACATATAATCCTAATTGGAGGAACCATCCTAACCTCTCCTGGAAACAAAAGCCTCAAGCATATATACCCCTAGTGCACAACGGTAGTATGGTTATTCATCTCAACCACAGCCACCACCATCCTCATCTCCGGTTGAGCAAGCTATAATGAATTTGAGCAAAGTGGTGGGTAGTTTTGTGAACGAGAAGCGTTAATGCTCGGGCTAACTTAGAAGATTGATACAGTAGAAAGCACACTAAACAAAAAGATTGAGAACCTACAGTCTGATCTTGCCCAAAAAATTGACAATCTATAATATTCGATTTCTAGGTTGACAAACCAGCAGCATGTGCAAGAAAAAAAAGAAGTTCCTCTCAGACATAGCCCGTCCTAGAGTGCATGAATCGAGGCTCTTAGTGAGCGATTTCGGGATAGATGAAGTCAATGATGATCACTTTAAGAAGTGGAAAGGAGGTTGGCGGCCGGTCCCGAGCTAGCGAGAATCGGATAAAGAGGAAAAGGAAATTTGAACCGAGAGAAAAGGTGTGATTAAAGAAGATGCGTGAAGAAAGAGCACACCCCCACCTTTCTTTAAGCACTAAAAAGCAAGAAAGGCCATCAACAGTGAGATTCTAAAAGTGCTAAAGAGCGGTGAAATTGACATCCTGCTTAGACATGATCAAACAGGTTCCGACTTATGCAAAAATTTTGAAGGACCTGTGCATAGTGAAGAGAGGGCTAAATGTTGATAAGAAGGCCTTCTTGACAGAACAAGTTAGTGCCATTATTCAATGCAAGACCCTAGTGAAATACAAAGACCCGATCTGTCCAACCATCTCGGTAAACATCGGGGGAACTTACGTAGAAAAGGCATTGCTAGACTTGGGAGCCAGTATCAACCTCCTGCCTTATTCAGTGTACAAGCAGCTAGGTTTGGGAAAGCTTAAGCCCACCACCATCACATTGTCCCTAGCAGACAAATCCATAAAAATCCCGAAGGGCACTGTGGTGGATGTGTTAATACAAGTGGACAAATTCTCTCTTATCTTTGTAGATTTCGTTATTACTTGTCTGACCGATTACGTGGAAGCTAATTATGTGCCTATAATCCTTGGAAGACCATTCTTAGCCACCTCCAATGTGATCATCAATTTCCGAAATGGAGTTATGCAACTTATATTCGGGAACATGACCTTGGAACTCAATATCTTCCACTTGAGCAAGAAGCATATGCAACCATTGGAAGAGGACCCAGAAGAGGTTTGCATAATTGATACTATTATGGAGGAACAAGCTGAGCAGCAGCAACTGCAGGATGTGTTGATTGAGGAGTTGTCTGATTTGTCTGAAGAGTTGCAGGAAACCTGGAAATATGTGTTGTACATGGGCCATGGAGAAAAAAGGAAGAAATTCTACCTTTATTGATTGAGGTAGGAAACAATAAGCCTCAAAAGTTGGATCTCAAACCCTGCTTGTGGAATTAAAGTATGCATACTTAGAGGAAAATGAGCAATGTCGGATTGTTATATCACCTCCACGCTCAATGCTTCACGGGAAAGCAGTGCAGTGCTTAGACATCCTTAGGAGAATGTAAAGCAAGCGATTGGGTGGAAAATCTCTGATTTTAAGGAATTGTATTGGTTTGCACACACCGCATCATTTAGAAGAAGAAGCGAGATTAGTCGGCGACCTGACTAAGATTGAATCCTCACATGCAGAAAGTAGTACGTGCAGAAGTTCTGAAATTGCTACAAAATTGGCATCATATGCCCCATATCAGATGTGCACAGGTGGAGTCGACTCGGGTTGTGACAAAAATGGGTGACTACTATGCGCAATGAGCAGGAGAAGAGGTGCCCTCCCCCGCCTTGCACTTACGGGTTGGAGGGTATGCATGATTACAGAGGCTAAATGATGACAAGAAAAGATCTTCCCATTACCTTTTATGGATCAGCTCTAAAAGAGAATTTGTGACACGCCTGCTTTTTAGATGGTTATTAAGGTCACTTTTAGATTGAAATTGTGCGGAGGACCAGAAAGAAAGAAGACCACTTTCACTTTGTCCATTTGGGACTTATGCTACGGAGGATGCCGCCCGGCCTATGCAGTGCCCACGCCACATTCAAAGATGCATGTAGCCTCTTCGGTGATTTGCGGGCGCATTATGGAGGTCTATGGGCGACATTACGGTATATGGAGGAGTTTTTGAAGAATGCTTGATCAACTGGAAACGTCACCTGAGATGCATTAAGAAAAATTTAGTTGGCAGGAAAAGTGTCATTTCATGGTCAACCAAAGAGGTGTCTTGGGGCATATCAAATCCAACAGGGAATTGAGGTTAATGGCCAAGTGAACTAATTTCCAAACTCCCTTCTCCCACAAATGTGAAAACAGTAAGGAAATTCCTTGGGCACGCAGGTTTCTATAGGAGGTTCATCAAGGACTTCTCGAAAACTACTAAACCTCTTTACAAGCTGTTGGAAAAGGACGCCAAATTTGCATGGAATGAAGACTGCCAAAGGAGCTTTGAGGAGCTCAAAACCTACTTGACCACTGCACCAGCAGTAAAGGCCCCCAACTAGTAGTTACCTTTTGAAGTTATGTGCGATGCGAGTGATCTTGCCATCGGAGCAATTCTTGGTCAAAGAGAAGAAGGGAAACCTTATGTGGTATACTATGCTAGCAAAACGTTGAATAAAGCACGGAGGAATTATACCACCACTGAGAAAGAACTGTTGGCAATGGTCTATGCCTTGGATAAATTTCGTGCATACTTGGTGGGGTCGAACATCATAATTTTCATAGACCATTCGGCTTTGAAGTACCTTCTCACCAAGCAAAATTCCATGGCTAGGCTCATTAGGTGGGTTCTCCTCCTTCAAGAATTCAACCTGTAGATCAAGGATAAAAAGGGGGTGGAGAATGTTGTTGCGGATCATCTCTTGCGACTAACCATAGCACCTGACACCTGACCCTCTCGAGTGTGATGAGTTTCTTTGAGGAGTCCCTCACGCTTGTGAAAAATGCCCCATGGTATGCTCACATTGCGATTTCTTGGGAGCAGGGAGAAATACCCGGTTGCTTGAGCCTGAGACAAAGTTCTTCTTTGCAAGATTCATTCCCTACTATTAGGGAAGAACATTCTTGTTCAAATATTGTGATGGTCGGTGAGGTAGAAGATGTGTGCCTAAGAAGAAAGAACCTTATGAGAGATATACTCTGATCTTCAGCGAGAATGAATGTGGAGGTCATTTTGCTTCCCAGAATACTGCCATGAAGGTGCTCCAATCTGGGTTCTATTGGCCTTCTCTTTTTAAGGATGCCGAGAATGCGACAAATGCCAAAGATTAGGGAAAATATCTTGTCATCACATGATGCCTCTAAACCCAATTTTGGTAGTTGATTTGTTTGATGTTTGGGGCATTGACTTTATGGGGCCATTCCCTTCTTCCTTTGGATATGTATACATTTTGGTGGGAGTCGACTATGTGTTGAAGTGGGTCGAAGCAATGCCTTGCAAAGCAGCAGACCACAGGGTGGTGCTCAAATTTTTGAAAGAAAATATTTTCTCCAAATTTTGGGTCCCAAAGGCCATAATCAGTGATGGAGGTTCACACTTCTGCAACAAACCCTTTGAGAACCTCTAACTAAATATGGTGTCAAGCATAAAGTGTACCCGTACCACCCTCGGACCGGTGGATTGGAAGTCAAGCTCATCATGAGAAATCAAGACCATATTGATGAAACTGGTGAACTCCAATAGAAAAGATTGGTCTCTCAAGCCGCTGGATTCCTTGTGGGCATACGAGAGCATTGCCAGGGCCATTCTTGGAATGTCGCCGTATCGCCTAGTTTATGGCAAGGCATGCCACCTCCCTATGGAGATTGAATATAAGGAATGGTGGGCCATCAAAAAGCTGAACCTGGATTTGGGACGAGTTGGCCTAAAAAGGGTCCTCGACATCAATGAAATGGAAGAATTGAGAAATGATGCCTACTTGAACTCCAAAATTGCAAAAGACAGATTGAAGAAATGGCATGATCAAATGATAGCCCGCAAAACTTTGAAGCATGGGGACTAAGTATTGTTATATGATTCGAAGCTCCACCTCTTCCCAGGCAAGCTCGGAGTTAAGATGAATTTGGGTGGAATTCATCATCCACCAACTTCATCGTGGATCGGTGGGCTTGCTTTCGATTCAAAGGACAACATAATATTCAAGGTCAATGGGCAGAGCTGTGGTATCGCGACCTGATTCTAGCGAGACAGGAGATCCCCTCCTTGACCCTCAAAAATTCGACCAGACTATTACGAGTTGGCTTGGTCTCCACTGAAACTGAAATGCCACTCTATTTTTTTGTGTTTAATGAATTTTTTTTAGTTTATTCCAAGTTTTATTTGTATTTTTCCCTTAATTGTAGCTTAGTTTTGATTGCATTTTCTCATTCTCTTATGCACATTCTCATGATTTTTGGTATTTTGTTTTGCAGGTGTAGCAAAAGGCAGGGCCATAGCTGCAGGTTGAAATTTTCGCAACCTGGGAAAATTTCGCAGGCTAATTTCGCAGCCTGTGAGATCCTGCTGCCTATGTCTCTTGGTTTCCACCCTCTCCATCTCTTCCCTAATCCAAGCATGGCCAAGACTCGTGAAGGACTTAGCTTCAGGCCCCCGGTGTGCCCTTCTTCTCCACCGCCGATGCGCGCCGCAGCTACCCGGAGGCGGCACCACTGCCGTAGGACGGAAACACTTTCATTACCACTTCTGACCCTTTGTCGCTTCTCGACTCCTGCTGCTCCTGCCCCCCGCAATTATGATACGCGGGTTGGGCTTACTCCTCCATCTCCTCATCACCCAAAGCCATCCGGGGAGGGCCGCTCAAGGGGCTTGGGCGGACGGCCGAGTCATCGATGCCTGGGCCCGGGAGCCCCATTCCCTGTTCGAGGACTGGCGATGACTTCCGGATGCATCTCTGCTTCTGTCTCCGGTGCCCTTCTTCTATTACGGCCCCATTACAGGCAATTCAGATTGCAGTACCAAGGAAGTGCACTGTGAGACATATTATATTTTCCAGCTTTTGTTGTCGATCTCGAGCTCAGAGATTCCATGAGGCTTGTGCAGTGGTACTCCTTGGATCCTTTTATGACCCCGCGTCGGCTTTTCTACCCTCGGGTGGTCATGGAGTTCTACCATACTTTGACATCCAAGCGAGTACCTCATCCTACTGATATCCATTTCTTGATTGATGGTCGCAAGAGGACACCTCATGAAGATTCAGAGTCACCTAGGCCTACCTCCTATCTCTCCATCAGTACTTTCCTAGGCTCTTCAGATCATCCTCCAGTAGCACCAGCAGCAGCCACCCACCCAACACCCACTATAGCTTCATTGGACATGCTGGCAGCAGCAGCAGCAGATTCTTCTTCAGCTTCACTAGTTGCTCACCACTGAGGAGGTAGCACTTCCTTCTCTAACTTTCAATCAGGCGATGCGGACAATGGCGACATTTGGTTGGGGAGAGTTAGCTAAGGAAGTGGCTTTTACGTATGTTTTGTTGCTATTTTGAGCAAGTTTTTTTGTAATTAATGACTTGTTGTTTAGTTTACATTTTGCGTAGTTGTTTTTGTTGTTTGGTTGTGATCTTTGTCAGTTTCTTTTTTGTAAGGAATAAAAATATAGCCATATATCCTTTATACATACCATACAACTCACACTTACCGATTTGCAAACTTGCCCACCCTCCATTTTGCCTAGCTTGCGGGTTGAAAAATTGAAACATTGTCAATCTTTGTTGATGTTGGGTGGTTCCATGCTTAATTAAGTGGATGATTAGTTAAATTCTTAGTGCTTTCAAACCTTTTTTCTTCCATCTCCTAGCTAATCACCTGCTTGTGCACATAAGGTTTCAGAGTAGAAGTTGAAAAATTGTCTAACCTCTAAATCTTGCAAAGAAGCCTATCCTAGTTTCATTTACTACCTTAAATGAGTTGAGACCCCGAAGAGGTCGATGAGTCTTGAAATAAAAGAAGAGAAAGAGAAAAAAAAAAGAAAAAAAAAAGAAAGAAGAAAATTGCGACACTTTGCCTTGAAGCAGGAAACGGTCCAGGGGTATATAGCGAAAGTCTTTAAAAGCACGGTGCCTAAAGCGCAGGCAGTTTGGGGAGCCCACTTAGACTTGAGTGCTTTCGCTACATGGGTGGATAGATGAGGTCTAGCAAGTTGTAGGTGCTGGAGTCTAGAAGTCATTCGAAGTCCGGGGTGAAACCTGAAGAGTTTGTGGTTGAAAAATCCTTATGACTTGATGCCCTAAGCCTTAATTGGTTGGAAGTCATCGGTAGATCCCCATTACATGGACTTTGGTGAAATGGATTACTCAGCGTTGCACCCTACTGACACAAAAGAATTGTGGAATAAGAGTGGATCCTAATCTATTTAGGTCGGTTAGTGTACTAGGTTAGGGTAATAGCTTGGTTGGGGGGAGAGTGCAATTTAGCAGTTTATTGTTGAAAACTAATCATATAAACACTTAGATTTGGGTGGAAATTCTAGGTTGATTCTCTAGAGAAGGAAACTCTTTTGATGCTGAATTTTGTATGGCATTCACTCTCTCGTGATGGTTATTGGGTAGAGTTTCGGTGATTCTCATTGAGGGTTAGGCATTACTCATTCACATACTTTTTGAAATATCATTTTTGAGAACATAATTTTGTTATTGTTTTGTTACTCTTTATTTCTTTCATTGCTAAGGAACTAGCAATGTAATGGAGTTAAGGGGAGTGATTAATTGCCAGAATAGTGCTATTTTTGAACCTACATTGGAGGTTTGAGCACATTATTAATCAACAACTAATCCGATTGGCACACTAAGGTCCCTGCTATTCTAATGATCGCATTTTGTGACTAATTTTGTAGTTTTGAAGCTAATTATGCAAGGGTGTTGAGTCGATTCAAGCACGAAGGAATTCGGTCGAGACTTAGCATTGCAAATCAGAACCCCGAGGAAAGGAAAGAAGAAGCGAGAAAATGCAGGAAAATGGGTATTTGTAGAAATTTGTTGAAATGCGAAATTTTATAACACCTGCGAAAATGCTTCCTGCATTTTTTTGGTTTTTGCTCAGTTGACCAGTTTGACTTTCTTTTGTGAATGCAATTTTCCCTCCATGTATTATGGGTATTGAGGGTATTTTTGTATTTTTGCTTATTTGAGCACTATATAAGCTCAAATCAAATCTTGTAGATAGGATCCTGATATTTTTTCTTTGCTGAATACACAGCTGTTGGGCGGGAGTTTTCCCGCTTTTCTTTTTCTTCTTCATTTTCTTTCCTTTTCTTGCACTTTCCCACCTGCCAAACACCCCTTGAGGATGACAACTCAAGGGATGGTTGGGTAAAACCCCCTCATCCTTGAAGAATAGGGCTACTGGGCTTTGAATATGAGGTAAACCAACGGTTCTCTTGCTTTTAATGCTAACATTTATGATCATTTATGTTCCCATCTCTCACTTTAGGTTTAAATCTCTTAAATGTACCTTGATTAACAGCTGTTGGAAGCTTTAGGGTTCAGTGGATGCTTATTGCTTTAGATCTCTTGAGTTTCATTAGTTGTCTTCTATTAGTTGCTTGTATGGTAGATTTAGGGGGATTTGTTTTTCTTATCAGAACATTTATGCTCATTAAATGCTATATTTCAAAAGGAAAAATTATTAGGGTTCAGTTGTTATAGCTAAACAAAGATCCGTTCGGGAATTGACTATAAGTTATCCTCCCCAACGCAAGGAAAAGAACCGCAAATCTCTCATTTACCTTAGGACCTCAACCCTAGTAGCCCAATGATTCAAAGAGTTCTTTTTCATATTTTACTTTAGTTTATTTTCAGTTTGCAAATTACCAACTCTCATCATTTTTACAAAACCAAAAATCCAAATTGAATTCACCATTTTGGCCTTAACTGCAAATCATTTGTACAAAGAAAACCCATCCCCTTGTTTGACCCTAGAGCCACTATATTGCAATAGCTACGACGGTAGGAGGAATTAGGTTATAAATTTTGTTGCTTCCGGCATACCCTACTGCTACACGAATCTATATCTAGAAACATAATTTTCCTATGAACTGTTCTCTCACTGAGTTCCTTTAGCTCACCCTCTTTCCAAATGTTTTATAAAATGTTTTTAAGGGCAGAGACTAACAAGCAGTTCGAGCATCCTCAGGCCCAGTGACACTTCCGCCTCACTCGACGACCGCTTTTTGAAAATGTATAGACCTTTTTATAAATACCTACTTGTGCGCCTTTATTTTGTAATGTATATATATTTTACAGAAATGAACTACAAGAGCTTTAATCATCTGTGTGGTAGAGGTACATAGGCAGCTAGGTGTAATCCCCGACTCGAGCCTAGTGGTTATAAAAATATTGTTTATATTTCTATGGTGTTCAGAAAATGATTTTAAATTTTGATTTGAAATTGCTTATGGTGGACTTGATGTCAGAAGTAGTTGAATTAATGGAGTAAACGAACATTATTGAGAGTGTAAAGCGTTTTATTGCAAGTGTTGTAAAAATTAGGAAATGTCAGAACGAGGAAACTCTACCAGAATTTTGTAAATGTTTAATTGTATAAAAAGGGTTTAATGTTTAAAAGAAAAGAAAAAAAAATCCCACCATGTTTAATAAGATATTAATGGAAAGCATAACTGTATAAATGGGTTCGCTCCACGGATTCACAGTTAAAAAGGGTTTAAAAGAAATGTTTTCTCAAATCTGTAGGAGTGTAGGGAGGGTCCCTTGGGTTAGGAAGAGGAAATCTGAGTTGGGTCCCTTCATCTGTTCTAAACTTCTACAGGAGATATGAAAACTCCATTATAAGAATTATGTTATATGAAAACTTTGTTATAGAATTCTGACATATGCATTATGTTATATCTATCCTGTAATTGTGGACCACTTCAAGTGGTCATATACGATATCTGTTGCCTTAAGCTACTCAAGAACCTTGCGGGTGTTTCATCAGGTGTGGAAGTCTTGAGAAAAGAGACATGAGGCATTAAGTATGCAATAGGGCGACCTGACAAGTCCCACGATGTAGGTTTGATTTTGGTTTTGGAATGTAAATGTAATATTTTGGTAATAGTGAATTTGTGCAAGTACAAGTAAATGAGACTCAGGAATTTATGTTTATGATACTTTAAACACCACAAACACCACTAGGGTGGTAGTTTTACAAGTTATATTATGATATTTGGATTTATATTTTGAAATGGGCCCATCAATGTCAGAAATTCAATTAAAGAAGTCCCCGTCCCGTGCCGCGCCCCCTCCCTTCTCCCAGGTGGGGGTAGGGGCGTGACTCCCTCTCAGCATTATGTGAGAATCGTATGGACCTAGAGGTGATCGATCTGAACATAGTCCGAGTAGTCCTATTGTATGGGCTGAGAGGGTAACAATAGGATTCTGGGGAAGAGCGCCTTAAAAAGTGTGGTACAATGACTGGAGATGGGTGAAAGAATAGAGTTGGTGTGAAAATTGAGGGGATACATTAAAGTGTAAACCTCATATCAGATTCCTTGGACATGCACAAGTGTACATTCACTTAATCAGCGCTTAATGAATATAAATCATAAATGCATCAATGGAGACAATCGACCCTAGAATATTTCCTTAAGTAACATCCTCAATATTACTCCATTCCTTATATGTGGACATTAATCACGCCCTGTTTTCTTTTGTTTTGTTTTGTTTTTAGTTTAGTTTATATTAGAAAACATTCTCCTCACTCAAATAGTGAACAACTTTAGTAGTCGGGGTACTCAATCCTAGTTAAAACCACACCTTCCTTATGGGATCGATATCTGGACTTTTGGTCCACTGTATTACTTGTGTGACCAGTGCGTTTGTGGAAAATCACTATCAAGTTTTTAGCATCATTGCCAGGGACTTAACAACGAGTATTTGGTAGTTACGCCAATTACTTAACAAGTTTTTGGCGTCGTTGTCGAGGACTTAACAACGAATCTTTGGTAGCTACGCCAATTACTTAACAATTTTTTGGCCTTGCAGGTGCTAAGGACTTAACCACGGTCTTTAGTAGCTACGCCGTCTGAACAAGTTGCAGCACCGTTAATCGAGGACTTAACATAGTCTTTGGTAGCTAAGCTAATTACCGAACACGTCATAGAGTGTTTCTTGATCTTCTTGTCAAAATTGTGTGTTTATCGCTCTAAAATGTGAAGTCAACTGTGGTGGGAAATTTTTTGTCAAGAAAACCTCCACTAGAGCTCCCCAAGTATCTATCGAACCCGACATCAAATTATTGAACCAATTTCCTGCCTTGTCCCTTAGAGAGAAAGGAAAGAGCTTAATTTTAATCACGTATAGTTTCCTATTCATCTTGATAGTACCACACAATTGCAGAAAATTCGACAAGTGCCCATTGGGATCTTCTGAAGGGCTTCCCTCAAATTGTTGTTGTTGGGCCATAGAAATCAATGCAAGTTTCAGCTTGAAATTGTTAGCATCTATGAGCTGATCCTAAATTCCAGAGTAATCTTCATTCATCATAGGTCTCCAATAGTCACCAAGTGTCGTTCCCAAATTCCAGGTATTTCATTTTGGTCCGAGTGACCCTCACTGAATCTATCACTGTTTTGGTCATCCATCTCAGTTTTATCGGCTTTGACCTTCTTTCATTTGAACAACGTTCTTTCAATTTTTGGATCAAATTGTAATAACTCGGAATTGGACCTTCTATGCATCAAATTTGATACCTTAATCAGAAAACAACACTAGAAAAACAAGGTAAACAAGCTGAATACAAACCAAAACTAAAATAAAACTAAAAAGGAAAATAACATAAATAATATTAAATTCTTGCACAAAAAGATTTATGCTCAAATTAGCAAATGTATCTTTTGTTAGAATATTCATCTACTCCACTTAAACCGTGTTTCCTTGGCAACGGCGCCAAAAACTTGTTCGATTTTTTTCATGTTATATAAAAGTTTAGTAAAATCAACCTAAACATGGCTTGTCTGGTCTAAATGTCTGATGGTTTCAAATTAAAAACCTTAGATGTCGAACCCTACTGAAAAGAGATGACAAGTGAGGTAGTACTTGACTACTTGAGAATTTTACTATTTAAGCTGAATAAATGATTGGGATTGATGGGTAATTGAAAATAAAACTAAACTAAACTAAAATTGATTCTTGAAAATTAACAAATGATTGGATTGAATTGAAATAAAAACTTTAGAGATTAACACTAGGGTCGATTGTCTCCATTGGTTCATTTATGGCTTATATTCAATAAGCGCTAATTAAGTGAAAATACTCTCGTGCTTACCCAAGGAACTCAATATGAGGTTCACTATTTCAAGTCTCTCCTCAATTTCTTACGCCTAATTCCTATTGTCATTTTGTTCCCTAGTTCAAATAGTGTGATACTTGTTCTAAGGTGAATCAATCCTTAGAAAATTCTATTGGTCACTCTCGGTCCATGCAATGGAATTTCTTGGGTTATGCTCAGATCGATCACCTCTCAATCCGCACAATCATCACATAGGGTTAAATGATGTCCCTCCTAATAAAATCCATCTAGTACTAGGCATTCCTAATTTCCTAGACTTCTTTGATAAAGTTAATGTGATTTTATCAATTGTAAGATATTAGGGAATGAAAATCAAGTCCTAAGAGTATACTTCCCGGTATCCTCTGAAACCCTTTGAACTCTAGGTCTCTACCTCGCCCACTGCTGTGCAGCAAATTGAATAAAAACATGGAAGTTCATATAACCACATCCGTAAAACCTCAACACAAGATTATATTCACAAAATCTTTCAAGAAAGCATATAAACCAAACACCAATATCAACAACTAGCCATAGAGGAGAATTTAGCCACTCATAGCAGCCTTAAAACCCAACAAAACTATGCTTAGACTAAACATAATGCTGAAAGATTAAGAGAGAGAGAAGAGTTTAGAAATACAAAACAAATATGAAGTATAAATACTCCAAAACCCTACTCCACGGCTATAAGAAGTCCCCTAGCAGCTAGATCTAGCAATTCATCTCCAAAAACAAGCTAAAAATCAAGTAAATCTAAAAACCCTAAAATCTAAACCTAGAGAGGGAAAACCCTAAAAATGGGAAAATGTTCCGCCTCTAAGTTCTCCTAAGTTACCCTAAAAGCTATTACAAGTATGGTATTTATATTCTTAGAAAATGGGCCAATGATTGGGCTAAAAATGGAAGCATTTTTGTCCTAGCATGACATCCTTCACTACGATGAAAGGTGGCTTCGCAACGGCGAACCAAAGACTACTCTTGAACTTTGTCTGCTCCTTGACACCAAGCAGACCTTTTTATGACTGATAAACTCATTATTTGAGAAGCGAAGGTTGGCACTGCTTAGTAGCGAACCATTTACTATCTTGCATTCTTGACTTACGCGTGCGTGATTTTCTCATGTGGCGAAGCGCCATATTACAAGGTATTCCTTTGCCTTGGCAAAGTAGTGCTTCAAACATCAGGTTCTGCCTTCTTTACTTTTTGCCCTTTTTTTGCTTAATTTACTTTCAATGCCTATAAAACTAAAACAAATGAGGGACTAGTGTAATATTTACGAATATGGATGTGAATCTAGCATTTAGGTCACATAAACACATGAAAAACACACTATAAATGCTAGTATGATTCACACCTATCATGTCCCAATTTCCGGTGCAATAATAAGGTGGATTCTTCATTCATAACACTTCGTTTATTACCAAGAGTTAGACTTAATGAGTTAAGCATTATTATCTTGCAACTATACATAATAAAGACCATCGCACAAAATACCATATCCAATAACCTCTGATTTTATTAAAAACATAAAACCAATATCCTTAAAGTCACAAGAAATCCTAAGGGTACAAGTGCTGAAACTAAAAACAAATTCCTAGAAAAACTAGGTACATAGAAGGTCTTTTCCAATTGCAAATCAAAACAGTTTGACAACTCTAAATTGCAAGTCTCAATGGCTTCCACATGTGAGCTTGACATCCCTCCCAAATGAATGTACTGCTCACTGCCCACCTACTTCTTGAGGTTTCTCATACCCTACAAGGTATTTGAAACATGGATTGTGGAACCAGTGTTAATCCACCAAGTGTTATGATTAACATTTGTGAAATTTGATTCATAACATACAAATGAAAAAGAACTACCTTTCTTTCCCTTGTTCTTAGCATTATTCTTCCCTTTACTGTCGAGAAGAGTGAAAAGAACCTTCTCTCCTTGTTCCACTAGTAGTCATTCCTCCTCTTGCACACAAGTGGTCAGAAGTTCGCTAATTGACCAATCCTTCTTATGTGTGTTATAGAAGATCTTGAATGGGCTATACTGAGGAGGAAGAGTACATAGAATATATTGAACGAGGAAGGACTCCGATATGGTCACTTCTAGGTTCTTTAACTAAGCCGATATGTCCATCATGCACATTATGTGATCACGCACACCTTTCGCTCCAAAAAGCCTAAGGATGGAGATTGAATAATAAGGGTACTGGCGAGAGATTTCACGAACTTGGCGAATTGATCATCAATTGCCTTTAACAAGTCCTGAACCTTATTGTGCTTCTTAATAGAACCACATATACTAAAAGAAATGTGAGTATTAATGAACATAATGGAGAGGAGATTAGACCTCTTCCAATTTTCATACAACTTAATAGCAGCTTTAGTGCTAATAACCAAGATGGTCGATGGCTCATCTTTCCTAATGGAATAGTCTATATCCCTGCAACCTAATTGGAGCAAGACTCTCTCTCTCTAGACCTTATAGTTATCTCTCTTAAGTTCGAGAATTTCAAGTCTGATTTCATAATAAGTCGGGGTTTGAATAACTGCAATTAAAGAAATAAGGTTCTATCAATAATTGTTTTGAGGTCATAACCTTGATGTATGTACCAATGTAAAAACACACTATAGATTAATTTATGGACATAAAACTTGCATGTGGATTAAATTTCTACTCTATTAGATTTATCTTTAACTTAATTAGAGAATTACCTAGAGATATAGAACTTGCATGTGGGCTAAAGTCCTACTCAATTAAATTTAATCCCTATTAATCCTTATGATAAAACTATTGGAATATGTTTCTATTCTCAATTCTTGTGGGTAAATCGAGAATTATAAACCAATATTTTATACTAATTAATAAAAAATATATATATAAATATTTTTCAGAATTAATTACAATTTGTTACCAATGATTTTTTCTAATGCACAATTTTATTAATCAAGGTGTTGGGACTAATTTTAATTAATAAAAGTATACAAATCACCTAACAAGATAGAAGAAAAAAAAAATTCTTTAGGCCCATGGGCCCTTGGCCAGGATTGCTAAAGGCATGCCCCTACAATTGCCATATAGTAGGCCCTAGGCTTGTTGTATTCATGTCCTTGGGGCTGTTGCATGCAGGCCCTTAAGCTTGCTACATGCAGGCACTTGGGCTTGCCATGCAGCAGGTCCCTAAGGTTGCCATGCGACTGGTCCTTTGGCAAATAAATAAATAAATAAATATATATATATATAAATACTATTACAAGTTTGGTTATTATAGGAGGAACCGAAATATGGAAATATATTTGATGACTTAATTCAAATATTAATCCATAAGATTAAAATTATAGAAAAATGAAATATCTCCTAAAATTTGAAGTAAAACCTTATGCCGATGTAAATATATCTTTTATTATTAAAGAGACAAAAAATGACAAAATAAAAACCATTTTTTGAGATTATCCTAAAACATAGAAAATTTTGAAAAGCCATAATTCAAGCATATTAATTCTTATCCATTATCTCCAAATAAAACACATGCAAAATCCATATATATAATCATCCGAATATAGAAAAATCGGATAAATAAATCCTAAACAATAGCATGCTCTAAGAACCGGATAAATAGTATTTTTAATTATCTAAAAATTGAGATCATGAATCCAAATTAATTACAGACCAAACATGCAATATGGAATAACCAGATTTGAAGAAATAATGGAAAATAAAATCCATTATTAGGCATTTAAATATCCCAAAAAACATATATAAATCCTACGAATTTTCTCCATATCAGACATGATAAATTATAATGAAAATAAAGGGAGAAAATCTCTCAAAATAGGCAAAGAATATAGAGCTGTAGGCTTTGCTACCAAATGTGAGATTTAAAATATATAAATAATAATAAATAAATCTCACATATTATAAATTAAATGCGGAAGCTAATTAATCGTACCTTCATCCATGACAGTTAAAGTTCAAACAGAGAATTTGAAGGATTTTCTAACACCTAGACACTCTTTCTCCTACAGGGGGTTCTGGATTATTCTTACGAATGTGGTAACTAGGGACGCATTAGATAAATTACCATGTGTGGACCACTGCCCAGATCACGGGCCGGCGCGAGCTAAGCTTTTAAATGAAAGAAAATGTGAGATTGATTTTTGAGTTTTGGAAGAATCCGTCCCGAGGAGGAGCGATTTTACTTTGGGTTACCACTTACTTTTTATTTTTATTTTATAAAGGGGAAAATCAAGTAAGAACAAAAAACCCCTAAGTACTCTAGTATGAAAAAAAAAAAAAGGGTCTGCGAAAACTAGATTCTAGGTCCGGGGATCAGATTACCTATTGGGAAGGTACCTCATATGAGAGTGAGTACCCCTGCGGGCCGGGAACTTCGGTCTCTACTAATTGAATTGGGTATGTGGGGCGTATGGGTGAAGATCGGATAGTCTCTAGGCTAAACATCTGACTTAACACCCTGACCTAATTGGTATCTAGCATTGCTTAAGAACGCACTCAACGAAAAGGGCAAATGGCGCGTACTTTGTGGTCCACAGCCACGCGCTACATCAAGGAACTAGCCAAGCGAACATGTGACATGCATGACACTTCCGAGCGAGAGAAACTATACGTTGTATCTCGGCCGGCTCATTGATGCTACAATACTTGTCCGGCTATCTGAGCCACGTCTATTCATCTCAAAGGTGGTCTCGACAAAACAACTGACCTTATTGCAACAACCACCCCCTTGGCCATAGACCCTTATTCTTACGAATCCAAAAATGGAACCACATTAGCTTTGAACTAAACCTCATTTGGACCCTAAACGTAGCCTACTGGCGATATGGAGGCGAGAATGGCTGGACTCACAAAGATCCACGGGCTTCAATTAAGCGAAATCGGGCAACCCCTGCCAAAATGACAAAAATTGGTGATCTGGTTCCCGACCCGGTCGTCCAGATTGAGAAACGATTCTGAGAATTTGTCATAACATTCCTTACATAGTAAGAGAGCAAAAAAACAAGCGGTGTACAATTAGACAAGATAGAATGGTCTCCCAACCCAAACAATGCAAAGTACCCTAACTGCTATTTCTAAAAAAAGAACCTAATGAACCGATAGATCCGGTTTTCCAATCGGTACAGACAGTTGATAGAAGTTCTCAAAATTTTTCAGAATCTTCCTCACAGAGTTATAAATTCAATAAAATAAATGGAGTACAATTCCGACTTTGAATGGCTGAGAACTGACACAAATGATGTCAAGTGCCCTAATTGTTGTTCTGGAAAACAAAACTTCATGAACCAACTGATCCAGTTTCCCAATCAGTTGAGCCGGTTGGTGATTAGTGCCCAAAAAGTGCTATTTTGAACCTTATTTAAGATAGGTTCTAAGTACTTTTTGTGTACTAATCATATTAGTTAAGTCGATTGACTCGTGTAGGTCCCTTTGGTACTAATGATTGTATTTCGAGGCTGTTTGTGGTAGTTATTGCAGGTTTCAGAACCTATTCTATCATATCAAGCTAAGCATATCGAAGTTGAGTTGATTTACATCAAGTTCGAATGATTTATCTTAATTACCGCCAAGCCGAGTGAAAGTTGAAGCGGGAGCAAGCGGGAGCAAGTAGAGACGGGGGCAATTTAGCTATTATAAACGGGGAATTTAGCTGCTCGAGAATTTTAAGCTGTGTAACCAGAAATTCGCTACATGGCGAATTTTCGCTATGTAGAGAAATTTTGCTACATAGAGAATTTTCGCTATTGTAGCGAATTTTCGCTACATAGCGAAATTTTCACCTGTAGCGAAACCATCTGCTCCCTGTTTTTGTGTACAAACGACCCCGTTTTGGTTAATTTCAATTCTACCCTCACTGTAATTATACTATTTAGGTTAGATTGGTATTTTCACCTGTTTGTAAGGCTATATAAGTCGTTTTATGAACAATTTGTAACCAAACTTTTCATTAAAGGCATTTCCATTACATGCCCCTGTTTTCGACCCTCATTTGCTCTCTTCTCTCTCCTCTTTCTCTCACTTTCTAGGCAACCAAACACACCCTTTGAGGATGACAACTCAAAGGATGTTTGGCTAAAGCCTCTAAACGAAGAGGAGGGGTTGCTAGGTAAGAGTTGATAAGGTTGTAGGTGTTCCTCTGTTTTTCACGAAGCCGATGCTGGCATTATTTATAGTTAAAACTTTCAAAACTGGGTTTAAAGCTGTTGATGTACTTTCTTTGGTCAATACTTGGCAAGCTTTTAGGGTTCGATTGTATTCTTAATGTTAGATACAACGACATCCATTGAATTTATATTTATGAGCCATCGGGAGTAGGTTAAATACTTTAGATTTTCAACTTGAGAACGATTAATGCTCAGTAAATGCTATGTTTCAAAGAGGAATGGTACTAAGGGTTGGTTTTTAAAGTTAAACAAATATCCGGTTTTGGAAATGACTATAGGTCATTTACCTTAATGCGAGGAAATAACCCGAGGACACCTTTACGACCTTATCATACCGAGCTAATTGGCCAGGAAACTTGAGGACTTCTTTTTATATTTTATTTGGTGCTTTTAGTTAGCATAGTGACAACAACCCACTTTGTTTTTGTACAAATCAAAATCAAACAAAAGCCTCTCACCATTTGACTCATTAAAATCATTTTGTAAGGCAACTCATCCCGGTCGATCTGGCGCTATCTTTGCATTAGTTATGCTACGACAGTAGGAGTAATTTAGGTTATAAATTTTGTTGATTCATAACACCTACTATGGCACGAATCAGTTGGGAACAATTCTCAAAATTGGTCAAACCTCCCTTAAGGAGTCAGGAATCTAACAAAAAAAACGGTGATTGATTTGCAGCTCGAATGAGTGAGAACCGATCCAAACAAGGAAAAGTGCCCTAACTGATGTTCCAGAAAACTGAACTTCATGAACCAACTGATCCGGTTTCCCAACCAGTTGAGCCGATTGGGAACAATTCTAAAAATTAATCAGAATCTTCCTTGCAGAGTTATAAATTCAACAAAAAAATGGACTACAATTCCGACTTGAATGGCACGAGGCAGCACAAACGTGCCAAGTGCCTAACCATTTAATAACTGGAAGCGGAGAACTTCATGAACCAACCGATCCGATTTCCGAACCAGTTAAGCTGGTTGGGAACAATTCTCAAAATTGGTCAAAACCTCCCTTAAGGAGACAGGAATCTATCAAAACAAACGGTGATTGATTCGCAGCTCGGATGAGTGATAACCAACTAAAACAATCTGTTGTTTTCTAAAACCGGGACTGCCCAGCAGAAAATGTTGAACCGGTTCTCACGTATGAGCATGAAAACCTGTTCAAATGGTTGAGGAAAAACTTAAAATTTGGACATAATATCCCTTAAAGAATAGGGAAACTAAAAAAACAAACGGTGCATGATTCTCAACTCGGATGGTGAGAACCAGCAAAGCAATCAGATTGTTTTCATGGGTACTCGGCCAAAAGGGTGTTGAACCGACTCTCACGTATGAGCGTGAAAACCAGTTCAAATGATTGAGGAAAAACCTCAAATTTGGTCATAATATCCCTTACATAATAGAGTGGAGCCATGGTCTATTTCTTACCTCTTCCACAAAACGCAGAAAAAAATCTAAGCTAAGCATCCGAAAAAATCAGCAAATGTGCATCTGAGCCCGGAAAAGTGCCCAAAAGGTCCCTTCCACTCTGATATTTCTCTCCTTTTATACTGATTCCCACCTCAGCCTTTGAGCCTACCTGGTGTTTTCCACCTTCAAGCTTTAGAAAGAGCAGTGGTCTGAGATCGACTTCCCCATTAACTCACCCTCATTTTCCATCTTAGTTAACTATCTTAAGTTTTTCGACTTGTAGCCATAAGTATCCCACATGGATTCATGGTGGGCTTCATGTAACTTAAGCCAAAGCCCAAAAATGGACCCAAATACTGCCCAAGACCGATCTAGAGCATATAGGCACGATCCATGTGGATTTGGGCTCCAAATACAAAGTCAACTCTTTACAAGGCCCGGCCCAGAACGGTTGAATCAGATGCCAACCGATCGAGCCGGTTGAGGAAAATTATGAAATTTTGACATAATGTTCCCTGAAGAATAAGGAGACCAACAAAAAAATGGTGCACAATTCCAAGTTCGGATGAGGGAGATATGATCGAAACAAGGAGGAGTGCTCGCTAAAATCACCCAAAAAACAATGTTGTGTATGTACTGCCCTAATGAACCAATCAAACTGATTGGTCAAACGGTTGACAAAAATTATGAATATTTAATAAAAACCTCCTTGGCGAATAAGGAATCCAACAAAACAAACGGCGCATGATTCCGAGTTTGGACAAGGGAGATACGATCGAAACAAGATCAAGTGCTCCGATATACTCTAATAAACTCCGATTGAGCTAAAACCTCGGGGGCCCACTTGCTTCCTATGGCACGATGCCAATAAAAAAAATCACCACAATAGCACTCTGAAGTGAACTACATACGCATTCAATGGACTGCATACAAGCCCATTTGAGGCTCGGAAACCGAGTAAGGTTAAATGGGGCCCTAACGGTGCCATATGAGAATGATGGGTGAGTGTGACAACCATAGGATAGATGCAAGTGCTGAGGGACAAAATTGAGGGTCTACAAATATGCCCCTCTTCAATAGAGTGAATGAACGAGTGAATCGTGGATACAAAGTGCAAGCGATGCAAGAGTGAAATGAACTCTAGTGAAGAACCTAGATGACCAACAATTTTGTCCCACTACCACTAATCTTGAAAAATTTAATGGAATAAATTATTTCAGAGTGAAGGACTTAAAGAAAACCAGGCACGATGCCTGGGAAGATGAGTGATTCGGGCACAATGCCGGAAAAGATAATGAAATTTGTGGGCGATGTTGGAGAAGATGAGGAATCTGGATATGATGCCGGAAAAGATAATGAAATCCAGGAAAGCTCCAGAGAAGGGCCCGGGAAAGCATCGGAAAAGGTTGGATCCGGGTGAGTATCGAAAAAGGTAGAATCCAGGTGAGTGTGTCGGAAAGGTGGAATCAGGAGTGAGTGTCGGAAGGTGGAATCAGGGCGAGTCTTGAGAAGAGTAGAAATGGGGCAAGTGCGAAAGGTGGAATGCGGCTGGGTGCAGGAAGAGGGTCAGGGTAGTGTCGGGAGAGAGGGGTAAAATCCGAGCAAATCTTAGGAAGTAGTAGGTCGAGGCGAGGGTACAGGTGGAAGGAGTTGGGTGGGCAGGAAAGGGTAAAATCAGAGTGAGTCTTGGGAAATGTGGAATCAGAGACAGAGTCTGGGAAAGGGTAGAGTCGAGACAGGAGTGCCAAAATGGAATCGAGGTGCCCCGAATGTGGGATCAGGGATGTCGAAGAAGACCGGTGAGTGGAGGGGACCAGGAGAAGGGGGTAGAGATGGGGCTAGTGCGGGAGAACCTGGCTGAGGGATAGGGGGGATTCCCAGCGGGGCTGATGCCTAAATTTGAATGGGGATGCCCAAGAAAGCGAGCCTGGAGCAAAATGGGGAGACTTAGGATGCAATCGTTGAGATACTAACCTTGATGACAAAAAGGGTATGCCCTAGTGTGATGTCAGAAAGTGCCAATAAAATGACAAGCGATAAAATCACAAACACCACTAACAAGATGGAAAGAAGGAGGAGTACTCACGTAGGACAATCTCCTGAAAATGTGACCAAATGTGAAAGGAAGGGCTATGCCACAGGTCTAAGTATCAATGCCATGTCAAAATCCCATGTACACGTGGTCAAAGTCGAGAGAAGGCGAAAACATCTGTCATTCATTCATGAAAAATCATCCATTTATTCCACAACATCAATATCCACAAAACTGATATAGGGTATGCCCCAGTATGCACATTTGATATGCAAGTGCCTCGATGAAAAGACTCTGAAATAAATTTCTGAAGACCCAATAGTCCGAACAAGTGAACAAGACAACATATGGGGTATGTGCCAGCGTGCACCCCTACTGAGTTGATGAATATGCGTGAATCTAACCCCATGCTAGCCTTTAGAAGCACTTTGTTGTATGAAGAAACCCGGCTGCATATGGAGCATACTCGAGCTTTGGCCTTGAAATATCTACAGTGTACATGCGTAAGAAGGCAGAAGGCGGCTGTGAAAAGATGGGGGGTGTGCCATTTAGTGTGAGCGTGTTAAGCATCAAGGTAATGGTATCAACGGTCAAATTCTACCCATCATCATGCACGATCATGGACGCGATGCAGCATCTGCGGATGGAGAAGCAATATAGCGACCTCCGATACTCCCCCGAAACGAGAGACTTGTCGACATCCGTACTGTCGATGAAGCGGAACCTGTCGTATAAAATGCCAAGCAAACACGAGATCTCATGGTCTCGAGTGGTCTTATGACTCGGACGTAATGCTTAGGCCGGGGTGAAGGTGAATGACATGATGGGAAACAAAGACACGAATACCCGATAAATCTTTATAAACCTACGTACCTTGATATCGAATATCAAAGAATTATGTGTGAGTGACTCATTGACATCGAATGAACAATGTTGAAAGACAAAGTGAAGTGCACTTGAAAAAGGACACATCGCTTAAGAAGCGAGAGGCGATGATCAATAAAGGTAGAAGCTGATTAGAAGGGGATAAGACAAAATGATGAATGGAAAAGCAAAAATGGGCTGTCCCGGGATACAAATGCGATGTGTGACCATGACGAACAGCTCGTCGAGGCAGCTAAGTGAGAAGCAAGTCACTTTGCAAGATGGGAGTGGTGATGCAGTAATGATCCAGGGGACCTAGTGCGAAGCAATCAAACCTCATTCAATGTATTTACCCGAGATCCATGGAGAAAGATCGTACAATGCTCTCGCTGACTTCGGAGAATAATAAATCTCTCGAACCCAAATGACCTTTGATGATCCCAGTACATTAACGAATGCAGCAAACCATGATTTTTTTTTTTTTTTTTTTGCACTAAACCACCAATGCAAGCCGAATGCCATACTAACACAATCCAACCAAAAGAACCTCAAACCTCCAATCCCAAATGGTCCTCTCAACCTAAGAATCCCATATCAAAACCTATAGGCGGAACGAAGGGTGTGATGACTGACCAGTAGCTACGGGATGAGGAAACACGCCATCATCACCTGAGGAGAAAAGGTGAAACGAATAGAGATGATTGAAACTAAACTCAAAGGCAAATGGTGTGAAGATGCAAAATGGCGAAGAAAAGAAACAGGCAATGATGCGAGAAAGAACAAACGAAGAATGACATAATGCTCATAATGCTCCTCAGAGATCGATTAATAAATAAAAAAAAGCCTGAGCGGGCCCCGACCCGAATCGAAAAAGTATGCAAGGCTGAATGAAAGAATAGGCCATAATAAACCATGTGAGGCTCAAAGGGCTAGCAATAGGATATATCAATGTATGGGTGTGCAATAGGGGATATGGCTACTCAAAATGATGGTCGTCCATCCTCTAACCATGATCTCATCTCACGTAAAACCTCTTGGTGATCCCGTTGGTAGCTCGTAAGCGGATTTCCATACAGATGCATTAACCAGGCAGCTCCTTCTCGAGTCAGATCTCGGATGACATAAGGCCCGCTCCAACTCGGTCTAAACTTTCCTCTAGGGTCGTTGATTAATCACCTAAGGACTTTCAAGACTAGGTCGCCTCTTTGGAATTTCCTAGGCCTAACCTTCTTTCCGAATGCACTGGTCATTTCCTCGATAGCTTTGAACATGATCTGTGCCATCTAATCTCCCTTTCATGTCAAAAAAAGAGCTAAGGCTGGTCATAACGGGACTAAGCCCACTTAGTGTCAAATATCTGATGTTCTAATGCTACTCTCAAGGATCCCATCGATTTCAATGGCGACGCGCCTTGCATGCCATATACCAAAGAGTAGGTGTAGCCTGAGTGAAGTGCGAACGGTTAATACGATAAACCGCAATGCGAAAGGGAGCTTCTCTGACCAATCCCTAAAAGTCTCAACTATCTTTCTCAAAATCCTCTTGATATTCTTATTCGCGGCCTCAATTGCCCCATTAGTGTGTGGCCTATATGCCAATAATCTATGATGCTGAATGCCATACTCTTGAACCAATATGTCCACCTCGCCCTTGAAATGCACCTCTGTCAGCTCGACTCATGAGGACCCATATCGCGAGATAATGTGTGATCCCGATGAGCAGCCTGGCCCAGCAATCGATTTAACTGGAAGTAGCTTTCACGCACTTGGTGAAATAATCAATAGCAACCAAGATGTACTCATGCCCACCGGAAGACCTGGGTGAGATCTTTCCAATAATATCAATACCCCATACTGAAAACGACCAAGGGGATGTGAGTGCATGCAACTTAGAAGGTGGCACGTGTATCAAGTCCCTATGCATCTGACACTCTAGACATCTCTCACTGTTTCCAAAGCGGCAGCAAGTGTCTCCGTAGTCAGCAAAAGTAACCAATCCTCATGATCTTCTGTGGTAGCATGTGGCCTTCCATGTGTGGGCTACAGACTCTTGCATGAACCTCTCTCATCACTCGATCTCTGGTGTAGGTCGATTATAATAATAATAGGCCATTGGGTAATCTCTGTAAGGGCATCCCCCTGAAATAACAAATCTAGTGGCCAAGCTGTCACCCGATGCTCTCATCCTTGGTTGTGGTGTCTGGGAGTAAGCGCCACGTAATGAGGCACTAATAAATATCATGACACCATGGTAGCTCATCATGATTCTCAATATCTCTAATCAAACAACAGTAAGCGAGTGCGGACTGGTCTGATCGGCAATGGTCGCCGCGATCACTCCGGGAATCTCGACCACGAAGTAGGTGACTAACGCATCGTGACGATTCTACGCCACACAGGCGAAGTATATATCTTAACGTTAAATCGCCCAGCCAATAGGTCTAAGTAAGCATGGTAGGGCTTGACTTCTCATCTCAGTCCTCCCGATACCTTAGGTCTCTTGTGTAACTAAGTTGGAGATCCCAGGATCTCCAGTACATCTGTCTCACGAATCCAGTAGCGGTCTCTGAGCATGTGCATGCCTCGTACTCAACAATATTATTCGTCAACGGGTGATAATCCAATACGAGCCGAACTGATGCGAGAATGTGATGCATACGTAGTGATATCAATAAGATACAGTGCCAAACCCCAGGCGATTGATAGCACCATCGAGTCTGGTTGCCATCTGTAATCTTTAGTCATTTGAAACGGAAAGGTAGCTCATCGAAATCATGATCAATTGGTCTATCATCGGATCTTTGGAAAGAAGCCGGATGATGCAGCAATGCCGCCTTCTTTGATTTACGTGTGACATGCGAGATATCGAACTCATCGACAATACCCGACCGTCATGGTCTGCCCGTCGAGCAATTCGGTCAGACAAATATCTCAATGGATCCAATCGAGAGACTAAAAGTATGGAATACTCTGTCACATAGTGCCTAAGTCTCCTTGTGGCCCAAACCAAAGCTAAACAGAGGCGCTCAATCATAATGTATTTGCACTTGTATTCCAACATCCTCTTACTTAGATAATAACTGGCTCGCTCCTTTCCTGAATCATCAGGCCAGGCTAACATGCATCCCAAGCTATGTCTGGCCGACAAATATAGAAGCAAGATTAAGCCCGATGTGGGAGGCACTAAAACTGGGGGGAGAAAGTAAACACTCTTAAATCTTTACCAACATATTTGTGATCATCATTCAAGCGGTAATTTGGTTCTTCCTCGAAAAATGAAAGATGCGGCTCGCATATATGCATCCGGTCTAGCAATGAAGCGATTGATATGCGCTGTGAGTGCGCTAAAGCCTATGATCTCTTTCTCGGTCCTCGGGTGGGCATGTCAGTATGGCGCGATGCTACGGATCGACCTACATGCACACTCACTATGATGTGATGACGATTTCCCGAGTTACCCCGAGGTGCACTTTTTGGGGATTCAATCTCAATGACGTACGATCTTCTCAAGAACCTCAGTAAGGCTGCTAAGTGATCTGCCCTGTCTCGGGACTTCTAAATACATATACCTCGACATCTACAGCCATCCTTATCATGAAATAAAGTAGTAGCGACTCTTTGATAAGTGGCTCCTGCATTCTTGACCCGAATGGCATGACCGATAGCGGTAAGTACCACTCGGTGATGAAAGGGTCTTCTCCATATCCTCTGGAGTAATTAAAATCTGATTATACCCAGAAAACTCATTCATGAAGAATGACATAAGGTGCCACACGATCTTTGTCAACTAACATATCGATGTGTGGGAGGAAAATCATCCTTAGAGGTTTGACCTTATTCAAATCTCAAAAGTCAACCTGAGCTCTAACCTTGCCATCCTTTTGGGAGCAGGGGATGACATTGGCTAACCACTCGGGATACTGACTCTTGTGAAGCCAGCGAGTTGCCCAATCTCCTCACAGCACGACTCGTCGGGGGGTGTAGTCTCCTCGATTTACGCGGTGGCCCTGGCAGCATGTGGCGAGAATGGGCGGTGATGTTGAACTATAGTTGGGTGAGCACGGCATGTCCTCATCGACCATGCATATACATCCAGTATGACCCTAAGCGGTCGATCAATCTACTCCTCTCGTCGGCGAGGAGATAGGGAAGAGCCAATCTAATAATCTCCTTGAGTTGATCTGGTACAAAATCTATCAACTCTACGTCTTGCTAGAAGCGGTGTAACTTTCACGTCCTACGTATCGGAAATTACACTACGGCCGACCACACTGGTGGTCGTCTGTCTCCCATCATCAACATGTCGCATACATGTGATATGGGTCTTGGAAGTGCACAATCAAAAGGAAAATGATGTGACACAAGCAAATGCACCGAAAATACTCATGTCATTATTACCACCAAAAAAATGTCATCAAGCGGGTGACAAACTACGGACATGAGGTGTCAGAAAAGGTGGGTCCGCAGTCGGACGGCTCCTCAGCGAGCTTGATATCATGAGTAATATCAGTAGCAACAAGTCCATCACCATTAAACTCAAGCATAGAAATCCCAAACACATCAAAAGCGGATCGGGGCCTAGGTGAGGAAGCATCCAGAATGCGGCCAGTGCCGATCATGTCCATCGCGTCAGTGAAAGTGTCATAAAGTATCACATCATCAGTACTAATCATAGAAACTCCAAACATGTCAAAAACATAATGGGGCCCATGCGGGGCTATGTCAAGGATACGACCAGTGATGATCATGTCCATCTCGTCCATGTAAGTATCAGGAAGAGTCACTCCATCAGTATCATCCCCTAAATGCATAGGTAGATCATAGTCAGGGACCTCTTCAAGAAAGCACACGGAAAACACATTGGCTCGATCCGGTGATGGGGGTGCAACTATCACGGCCTCGGGTGGCTCGGTGGTCTTAGAACTCAAACACATCTGTCCTAGGGCATGATGAATGCCCCGAATCTCAACCATCCCCGAAACATGGTCAACTCCTTCTATATGGGGTGCATGCTTTGATCCTTTTGTAAAATAGTCAGCCAACTGAAAAGTGTATGGGTGAAGGGGGTAATCGAATGGGACCTCGGACAAGCGAGCTCTCACCCTATCTCGGGGCAGCATCGCCATGTGTCGTGCATCACCCTCGGAAGGAGTGTAACCTAATCCCATATGGTGATATCGTGATCAATTTTTTGAGAAACAAGCTCATGCGACCCTTCTTGCGGCGACCCGATCGAGTGACATATGGACATACCTTTTTCGTCATCTTGGTACGAAACGTTTTATCGATCAGAGAACATAGGTACCATGTCTCTATCATCATTCTCGCGACGACTAGACCTCGTCGAAAAACAAACGGTTAAGTCTGGAAGTCGTCCTCATTGTGAAGCCCGATTTGTAACAGCTCGAAAAGAGGGCAACAACATATTGTCGAGGCGGTATCGTGATAATGCGCCCCTCGTGTATGAACTTCACCTTCTGATGAAGTGAAGATGGTATAGCACCCACCTCATGAATCCAAGGATGACCCAAAAATAGGATAAAGGATGACTGAATCTCAGAACTTGGAAAAACACAGAATATCGAGCATTACATCGACATGTGTGAGTGGGGAGTACCATGCTTCATCCTCACGAGTCCTATTATAATAACGATTGCGGCTGTGGATGGCCCAAAATTAGATGGTGAAAATCCCAAAGCAATGGCAATAACCAATGGACAAACGTTCAAGGCGGAGCCATTGTCTAGTAGGATAGACGGCACCCTACGACCTGAACAAGCAACATCGATGAACAAAGGATGAACATGGTCTAATCCCTCAGGTGGTAAATCATCGTCAGAAAACACTATGCATGTAGCCTTATCCGTTGTTAGAAAGTGGATCAATCCCCCTAGGGTGGTAGCAGTATCAACTCTAATCTGACTAAGAGCTCTGATCAATGCGTCTCTATGTGTGCTGGATGAGGCCAATAAGCTCCAAATGAAAATGTGGGCTTGAGTGGTGCACAGTTGGCGCAAAATCTCAGCATCCTCCCTTTGAATCTCAACTCTAACATCAGTGCCAGCAAAAGGTCTATCAACAGGTGGGGGCTGAGCTACCCTCCCACTCCTCGTAACAATCTAAACATCTCATGTGCGGCGTACTCTCAGGAACGAGAATGAAAGGTGTCGTAGATGAAACATGCTGCGATATCTTTGAATTATTCTTTATTGTCTTTCGGGGAACATCATACGGAATCAATCTAAATGGCCACAGAGACACGCTAACCATGGGTGTATCCCACTTGAAATGCGAGTGCGCATACAAACAAATTGGTGAGGAGCTTCTTCATCCCATCCCATCATGAATATCTCATCTCTAAAAACTGTTCGAATGTATACCGCAGGGGTGAAGGTACGACTCCCAGTGTCATGAGTGGGGAGCAGGTCTATAGTCACTCCAGGGCGTCCCAAATCAACCAAACCCTAATCAATCAAGTCTTAAATAGCATGCCTCAATGATGCACAACTATCTGTATCATGACCCGCTCTCTGATGATAGGCACAATGAATATCTATTCTAAATCCGAGTGAGGTAGGCTGTAGTGGTGGTCTGGGTGGTAGTGGAACAATCAAACCCCCTTCAACTAATCTTTGAAATGCTTTACTTAGTGGCATCCCCGAGTTGTGTAAACTGCCTAGCCGGCCTCGATGAAGGCGGTGCTCTATACTACTGATGGTACTTTACAAGTGACCTCTGAGGCGCCTGTGTAACATACACTGGCTTTGGTGGCGGATGTAGATAAAGTAGGTCAGCCAGGACTGAAGGAGTAAGGCGATGCAGTGTGATCCGTTTGTATCATGCGGTAAGGAGTGTTTGAAAACTGCCTCTGAAACGGAGAGTGACATGGGGACTTGTGTCCTATCATGCCAATGACACCAACATCGAATGGTGCGGGTCCCGACCACGGCTTCCCCTTTGGTGCGAAGGAAGAGTGCGCACCGTAATCCCTCTAGATATGCACCCTCCTCGATTCCATATATAGGGCTTGAACCAATGATCCAAGTACGTACGTAGGAAACCCATGAGATTCTTAGCAAGCGGGGAGTGAAAGGCTAGCATAATCATCTTTGTCGATCACGCTGAGGTCTATCTATAATTGGTGCAATCTTCTCCCTCCAACAGGAGATGAATTAAGTGACTGATTCATCTGGCCTCTGCCTGAGGGCCTCTAACTCTCTCCGGGATATGTCCACTATAGTATTAAAAGAATACTGTCTGATAAACTCCTGTCCCAAATCAGCCCATGTCCTACACCTATAAGGGTCCAATGATGCAAAGCAACGCTGAGCGGCACCACTCAGCGATAGAGGGAAAAGCATGATCATCTATGCCTCATCCAATCTATGCTCGCGCATAACAGCGTTGTACAATTGTAAGTGAATACGGGGCGCCCCCATTCCGTGTGCCTCTCGGTAATAAAGCAGGTGTAATTAATAATCTGTCACGAGGGGCCACTACGGAATGTGGTGGTCTGTGCTGCGGAACGTACAAATGCTCTGCAGTGAGAATTTAAATGAATAGGTGGTGGTGGTGGAGGTGGAATTGTATAGTCCTGCTATATAGTGGGTCCAGATGGTGGTAGTGGTGGTGGTGGTGGTGGTGGTGGTGGTGGTGGTGGTGGTAGAGGTGCAATAGAGTCATGCGAGGTGCTCCTCAAAATTAGCAATGGTTGGGCTTGATGCCCATCAATCCTCTGTCCTAATCTCAATATGACATCCCGAAGAGATGCCATGGTATCGATATTCTCAGCTAAGCGGTCAGCGGTGGCGTCGCGAAGTCCATATCTCTATGATATGATATTCGGTCCCTAGCGGCGTGTGAATCGATCCTCTGCAGTGCCACCTTCGATTAGGATCAAGCTCGGGAACCCCGGGTTGGTTGATCAAATCTGAAAAGGTTAATTAGATTTTAAATGACTATCGATCAGGAAATCAATCTAGTAAAAGCGATCCCCTGATGAAATCCTCTAAGGAATGAGCTAACATGACATGGCATTAAATGATGGCTCCACATGTGAGACGGGATTTACGACACATGTGCCATAGGGTAAGGTGTAGAAGCCAACAAAGAGAAAGGCAAGTCTAAAAGGCTAGATGGCCAGGTACTTACAGGTATATAGTAGCTTCAGATCTATTTCCAAACAATCCAATCAACAATCAAAAGAAGTGACACACTAGCCACGCAGGTATCCATGAAATCTAGCTCAGGGCTATACAGGTCTTCATTGGACATGTCATCTCAGCCAATTAACCGACATGATGTACACTTATGTTGGACTGTTCCCGAGCCCACAGCTTGGTGAAGGCAGACAATTGGGGAATGACTCCCCGAGCAACATAAGTAATCCATGAGGAATGGCCAACCAAGACTAGTGGTTAGTAAGGGGATACACACGTGCCCCCTGAAACCTGGCTGTGGCAGTCATACGAGGAAAGGAGCTTTGATCTATGTGATAAAGCTCAATCTACCTGAGAAACGAAACTACGAAAAATCTACACACATTACGTCCCTCTAAGCTAATCCCAGATGTCTTCAAGAAACCAATCAATAATGAAAGCATGCTATAATCCAACGGGTGAACACACAAGCATCAACTAATCACAAATGCAAGCCAAATGCAACAGTGTGTGATCATCGAGTCATCTATAACCTTTAGAGCCTGCGATCGAAGAAATATGTGCTCAATATAACTTAAGTTCAATCTTGATCCTCTTATGAAACCGAAGATTTTGGGTTAGTCTGATGAGATGCCAATTTGTGGACCACACCCGATCCACGGGCGGTCTGACTAACAAATGAAAAGAAAATGTGGAGTTGATTTTTCGATTTTGGAAAATCCATCCCCGAGGAAGAACGGTTTTGCTTTGGAGTCTCCACTTACTTTTTATTTTTATTTTATAAAGGGGAAAATCAAGTAAGAACAAAAAACCCTAAGGACTCCAATATGAAAAAAAAAAAGGTCTGCGAAAACTAGATTCTGGGTTCGGGGATCAAATTACCTATCGGGAAGGTACCTCGCGCGAGGTGCTTTCCCCCTCTAGGCCGGAACTTCGGTCTCTACTAGCTAGTGCATTGGGTATGTAGGAGCATATGGGTCAAGATAAAATAGTCCTCCCTAGGCTAAACATACAACCGATCACATCCAACCTGGTGGTATCTAGCATGCTTAAGAACACTCAACCAAGGAAAATGAAACATACTGTGGTCTTGGCCCACGCACTACATCAAGGTTAGCCGACAAACTGGCAAGCATGCATGACTCAAGCATCAAAGCGTCAATGTGAAGTCGGTACGGTAATTAAAACACACATACCTATGATTAATTCCCTAGCGACGCTATAGGGAAGAGGTTAGTCATACGTTTCGAGACATCGCGTTCTCAAAATTAAATATCATAAGAAAATCAAGCTACGAGAAACTATATATTGCATCTCGGCCACTCATTGATGTTATAATACTTGTCCAACTATACAAACACGTCTATTCATCTCAAAGAATCAGTCTCGACAAAACACTAGACTACTATTGCTTAACTAACCACCCTTTGACCCACATAGACCTTAATTCTTACGAATCCAAAATGGAACCACATTAACCTTAACTAAACCCCATTTCAGACCATAAACGTAGCCCTAAAATTATCTAGAGCAAATGGGCTGGACTCACAAGATCACCGAGGCTTCAATTAAGGCGGAAATCGGACGACCCGCAAAGCAGGCTCAGCGGTTGATCCGGTTCCCCCGACAATCGTCCAGATTGAGAAAAATTCTGAAAATTTGTCAAAACATTCCTTATAGAGTAAGGAAACCAAAAAAAACAAATGGTGTACAATTCCAACATCGAATGAATGAGATCTAACCCAAACAATGCAAAGTACCCTAATTGTTATTTCTAAAAAAAGAACTTAATGAACCAGCAGATCCGGTTTTCCAACCGATATAGCCGGTTGAGAAAAGTTCTCAAAATTTGTCAAAATCTTCCTCACAGAGTTATAAATTCAACAAAAAAAATGGAGTACAATTCCGAATTCGAATGGCTGAGAACTGACACAAACGATGCCAAGTGCCCTAACTATTGTTCTAGAAAACATAACTTCATGAACCAACTGATCCGGTTTCCCAACTAGTAGAGCCGGTTGGGAACAATTCTCAAAATTGGTCAAAACCTCCCTTAAGGAGTCAGGAATCTAAAAAAACAAACGGTGATTGATTCCCATCTTGGATGAGTGAGAACCAACTGAAACAATCGGTTATTTTCTAAAACCTAGACTGCCCAGCAGAAATTGTTGAACCGGTTCTCACGTATGAGCATGAAAACAGGTTCAAATGGTTAAGGAAAAACCTAAAATTTGGTCATAATATCCCTTAAATAATAGGGAAACTAACAAAACAAATTTTGCATGATTCTCAGCTCGGATGAGTGAGAACCAACCGAAACAATCCGTTGTTTTCATGGGAGGCGCGTGGGTGTTCTTGGCTCTCACATATGAGCGTGAAAACCGGTACAAATGGTTGAGGAAAAACCTCAAATTTGGTCAGAATATCCCTTAAAGAATAAAGTGGAGCCAAGATCTATTTCTTACCTCTTCCACAAAACGCAGAAAAAAAATCCAAGCTAAGCATCCGAAAAAATCAGCAAATGTGCATCCGAGCCCGGAAAAGTGCCTAAAAGGTCCCTTCCACTCTGATCTTTCTCTCCTTTTATACTGATTCTCACCTCAGCCTCTGAGCCTACCTAGTGTTTTCCACCTTCAAGATTTGGAAAGAGCTCAATCAGTCTCGGAATCAGCTTCCCCATTAACTCCCCTCCTCATTTTCCATGCAAGTAGCTATCTTAAGTTTTAAACGCTTCTACCTAAGTATCCACATGAATTAGCAGTGGGCTGTATAACTTAAGCCAAGCCAAAATGGACCCAATGCCTTTGAATCGATCTGGAGCATATGGGCATGATCCGTACAGGATTTGAAGCCAAATCTAAAAATCAACGCTTCACACAAGGCGGCGATGAGCCAGGTTGAATAGGATGCCAACGGTCGGCAGTTGAGAAAATTATGAGAAATTTTGATAGATGTTTCCTGAATAATAAGGAGACAAAAAAAATGGTGCACAATTCCAAGTTTGGTGAGGTGAATAGATGAAACAAGGAGGAGTGCTCGCCAAAATCACCCAAAAAATAGTGTTGTGTACGTACTGCCCTGATGAACCAGTCAAACCAATTGGACAACGGTTGACAAAAATTATGAATTTTTAAAAAAAATCCTCCTTGGCGAATAAGGAATCCAACAAAACAAACGACGCATGATTCCGAGTTCGGACAAGGGAAATACGATCGAAACAGGCTCAAGTGCTCAATTTACTCTAATAAACTCCGATTAAGCTAAAACCTCGGAGGCCCACTTGCTTCCTATGGCACGATGCCAATAAAAAAAATCGTCATGATAACACTCCAAAGTGAACTACATACACATTCAATGGACCACATACAAGCCCACTTGAGGCTCGGAAGCAGTGGGACAAATGGGGGCTAACCGATTTGTCTATGAGGAACGATGGGTGAGTGTGACACCATAGGATAAGTGTCTGAAGTCTTGAGGACAAAATTGAGGGTCTACACACATATATATATATATAGGGAGTCATCACCCTATACAGTTGTTATTAGAAAGAGGGTCTCATCACTTATTCCACTCTCGGATATGGAATTAATGGGTCACTAATAAGAGGACTTATTCCTCTTGGCTGTTGGAAGACTTAATCAACAATATATATATATATATAGAGGCCCGACCTTGAGAAAGGATAGGAGGGGCACCTGCCCAGGGCCTATGTGAAAAAAAAATTCATTTAAAAAAAGGCCTATAATTATGAAAAAATAATTGCCCATTATTGTTAAAAAAATGGCCTGGGAAAAAAATTGACAAGGGATAAGCACACTTTTTTTCTTCTTCTTTTTCTTGTCTCCTTATTTATGCACCTTCAAGCCCTAACCTCTCCACCGTCTCATGGCAGCCAACAACAACGGCACTAGCACGGTAGCACCTCCGATGGAGACAACTCCTCAGACTTCGGCCAGCCCTCAGGTCAGCTTTTTTTTTTCCCTTATTTTTCTTCATTTTTTTTATGTTTTCCTTCCTATTTTCCTTCCATTCTTCAAACGGAAATATCCATCATTTCAATGGATCTTTCTATAAAATTTCGGTGATATTTAGCCAAAAAATCATCATCTTGTCTCAATCAGTACATTTTTGTCGAAATTTCTCTTCAAACCGATTTTTTTTTGGAAATTTGGCTGAAATTTTTTGGAAATTTACCGACATTGATGTGTTTCTATGAATCTACATATTCATGTTTGGTCAAAACCCCACCATTTTTAATGATCGAAATTGCAGGAAAAGAGTGTGTTTTTTCTATTTTATGGTTGATTAAAGAGATTCGAAAACTAGTAGTTTAGGTTAGTTTTACTTTTGATTTTATCACTTTATCATATATAATGACTGAAATGGTTTATCATGATTCATTTGGATTTTGGAGCATACTGCATGTCTGTTGAATTGTATTCATTAAGATTTTCACTATTTTTATTTTATTTTATCTAGTCAACACATACAATTTGGCTCCAAAAATCTCACGATTTGAAACAACTTACTTTCATAGGGTGAGGTTATCAACCTTATTAGCCTGAGGAAATTTATGGATGAGCAGAGTGATATGCAGGCTTTGTTTAAGTTATAGTTATTTGAAAAGCGTTTTTATTACGAAAAACATAGAATAAGAAAACATAGAGAACTGCGATTGGTTCTCAATTTTCTTTTATGTAAAACACAAAGACAAAAAATACTAAATTCAGACAATAAGAACAATTTTTAGACAACACCAACTGATATTCTCCATGTTTTCAAAAAATGTTCTTAAGAACGGTTTGCAAAAATAGGAACTAAACAAGCCAGTAGGTACTTGGTCAATTGAATGCTTAAGAAAGTACTTGTGTTTGACATGTAAAGGAAAAAAAATCATTAAGGTTTCAAGAAAAATAGTTAAATTATAAGAATTACATTTTTATTTGTTAATATTTTTTTTATCATGACATAACCAGAGAACTTTCAACTTACTATATATTTGGTTCGATAAAGGAAAAAATTGTTATGAACATATATCTTTTTTTCTAAACGTTTGGTTTACTTTGAAAAATGAGAAAGAAAATCAAATTAGAAATTTATGCCTTTTCAAACTATTTAATTTTTAATTAGAAAAGGAAAATTTGGTAAAATTAGTTTAAAGAAGTATCAAATGTTACTTGAAGAAGTCTTGTAGATTATATTTATAAATTAAAACTATTATATATTATTATGTAAGTGTTCAATTACTTTCAATCATTGCGGATTTGGAATTCAAAACTCGGAATTCATTTAAATACAAGCCGCTTAGGTTGAGCTTTTTTCCATATTTCAGGTACTATTGTTCTTTTCTTCGCTAATAACTTTTTCATATGATGTTGCCTACAAAACATTTATCTGGTAGTGAAAAAAATAAAAAATTAGCGAATAGGAGATAGTAGATTCCTGGAGAAATTTGTGGAAATTTGTCGTTAAAAGAGTATAAGAGCATTATGAGAGATTGGGTGTAGATAATCTTGAACAATCTAATGAAAATCATATCAATGAAGACTCTACTAATTTGAATGATCATGATAATGTGCCAAATCATATCAATGACGATACTCCTAATTTGAATGACCATGATAATGTACAAAATACGTCCAATATTGAAGATGTAAACATTGATGAACCCCTAGTCCCTTCTTTGGATATTTATGATCCTAGAAATTGGGGAAATCTCGATAATAAATAGAGGGATATTTTAGTTATAAAAGGGCCTATAAGGGAATTGAATCTTGATTTTCCTTTAGATAATAAATCTAGGCCTTCTTCATATGCTTATTATTTTAAAAAGATGAGTAATGGAGAGATTACCGATAAAAAATGGTTGGTTTACTCTAAACATGTGAATAAAATATATTGTTTTTGTTGCAAATTGTTCACAACTCAAAACAACAAAAGTTTTTAGCAAATGATTGATTGAATGGTTTGAAGCATCTTAATGAAAGACTCAAACAACATGAGAACAATATTGAGCATATGACTAACATGAATACTTGGATTGAACTAAGAATAAGTGTAGCATCCGTTGCGCTACCAGTACTTTTACTTTTATAATATATTCAAACATCAATACAAATACAAATACGTTTTCAATACTATAGCTCTATGCTACTTGTGCTTTGATACCATTCAAATCCAATTGCAATTTCTCATTTAAGACACATTTCAAATGATCATTTTGTAAATGATATTTATCTTTATGAAAATATATTTGTATATACTAATTCAACTTAAAGGGGGCCTATCATTTTGTTTTCAATACACATTTTCCATTAAATATGACATTACATGCCCATTTGGTCCATTTACCACCTTTATACATTACGACATTATAAGTTGTTTTCAATACCAAAATATTTACAAAACAAATTAATTTATTACAAAAAGTGTAAATATATTTCATGAATGCATGGTGGGAGCTTTACTTCAACTCAGTGAGGTGCTTGATGTTGACTGCGGTCGCTCTGATCTTTTACCTTCATACATGTTCACTTGGTACCTAAGCGATGATATAACAACGCGCTAAGCATTTTCATGCTTAGTGGTTCTATATAGCTCTCTCTTCCATTTCAGATTAAAACAAATCATGCAATGTTTCTAAATTAGTGCCTTTGTATAATTTTTTTCAATGACCAATGCGATACAATACATATATGTATATTTTCATTTCGTATACATTCAAATTACAATTCATAGGTCATTTCAATTATGCAGTTTCATGTGCAATAAATCATTTTAACACAAATCATGCATTTCAGTTTTCTTTTCATTTTGCCCATGAGAATTTAACCTATGCTTTTGGTGCGAGGATAGCGAATCAAGTGCGGTCTCAACGGAGCACTATGAGCCGGTATAAAAAAAGGTTTTATTTTATAACCACTGATGCGGTCATTTGGCTGTGGCGAAAGTTGATAAAAATCAATTAGTGAACACTGCGATATTGTCTTCTTTGGGCTCACGGTCGGAGTGACACATCATTATATTTAGCGAAGTACTGCTCATTTGACCCTTATTGGTATACCAATCTATCTTCAACTCAAATTTAACGGTTAACATTCTATGAAGAGCGTTTAAATCATTCATAGCAAAATACAGTATAGAATTTATATTTATACAAACAATTCATTTTCAATACTCATACAATTTTTTTTCATATGCAAATCATTTCATAATCAATTGCCTCAAATCAAGCTAAAACAAAACCAAATATATTTTCTTGCCATCATTTCAACAATTCGAATCATTTTATGTCGTTCAAACGCTCTGGAATTAAAAGAGAGAGAAGTGAGAACAAACTCCAAAATGAAACAAAGAGAAAGTCAGAAGAACAAACTCAAAATGGAAATAAAAGAGAAATTAGAAGAACAAACCAAAAAGCTTGTTGCACTTTGATTCCAATCCTCCAGCCTCGATCAATTCGGGTGTTCTTCCTCGTTAGCCCCCTATTCAATCTGATTAACAATCATATTATTGAGTGAATTCTATGAGTTCTATTTGGGTTTACTTTCAGCCCAGGCTCCCCCTTTCATACATTATTTCTTTCTTTTTCCTAATTCCTCCTCCTTAGAAAATCCTTAACATTTATTTTAGAGCCTTTGTTATGCCTCATTTTAATCCCTATTTAAAGTACATGGGGAGCCCACCGTTCCACTTATTACTTAGGAGGTCGGGTAAAGAAACACTTTGGCTTAAACATCAACACAACCAAGCAATAACCATGGTTGCCCGTCGCCTCTGGCGGTAGTGCAACCCCATTTTCATATAACTTTTATGAATGTATTGACCGGCACTCGTTAAGGGCCGAGCAAAGAGACAAAAGCAGGTTTGCGATCTGGGTACTCAACTTTTCGATGCGGTACTTAACATCATATGGACCTTAATCACTTTGATGCAGATGCTCGACTGATTACTAATCGCATGCGACCCCTAACTTGCGACCGACACGGTTAAGCGGTCGCCGGCTCGAGGGCGCTTGGTTTATTTCTTTTTATTTTCCGTGTTATTAAATTTTCTTTTAAAAAAAAAAATGTCGCGACCCGAATCCCCGGCCCGGGCGAATGGCGGATCAAGCCGGGCAGGTTTACTCAGCGTTTTTCATTTATCTTATCAAAACATTTTATTAAATCGTTTCGTTCACAGGCGGTTTCGGTCTGGAACTGACCATAATCATTTACAAAATTCAATGCAATTCGGTAGGCCCGTAAACATTTAACAAAATACATTTACAAAGAAAGGCATTCATGCCTTTTCGAATGATATCACAAAAATCGAGGTTGGAGAGTTTAACCACTTTGTTTCACAATACCACGTGTTCAAAAGAAATGATATGCAAATGGCAGGGTATATACTTGTATACGAGTACTCTCTCTATGACTACAGCTTCTTGATCTTAACGCCTTTTGCTTGCTCGATACCTGCGCATAGATAAAGCCCATCACGCTAGCATTTCGTGCTTAATGGTTCACCATCTGAGTTCTATTCCAATATTCAATTTAACTTGACATGCATTTAACATCGAACCATGCCACAATATATCAACATATACTCATGCTATTCATTTTCGCATGCTTTCATTTTATAAATCATTTATCATATCACAACATGCATTTTCAATGCAATAACTTAATTCACAATTCAATTTATGAGATTTAAGCATATACATAAAATCCCATTTATACTCTTGATATTTGGTTATTTTACTTTATTTATTCAAATCATATTTAAGGATTCTGTTTGATGAATCCCTTATTATCGATCGGTAATGTGTCTGCATTTTAACAATTCGGTCTTCTATCATGACGAATGTCGTTTGGTCTGTACGACGTGGTATCGGCTTAAATGCCATATGCCGTCATGACGGAATCTTGGAGTGGTGCATCGTAAAGTGGACATTTCTTCAATGCCATACGCCATCATGACCCAGTCTTGGAATTGGTGCATCCCTTGAGTGGACATTGAACAATTTGGGATGCCTTATTGACGAATCTTGGAATTGGTGCTCGTCAGAGCTGGTTCATTAGGTATATCATTCAATTCAAGATGTCAGGAATTGGCCAGGTCGTTTACAGTCGATTTATCATTCACATTCGTCGGTTTTCAAATATCACATTTCAATTCCATATTCACTTTCGTATTATCTTCTCAAAGATATACTCAATCTATATACTTATTTCGTATACTCATTCACGTACTCATTTCATATACTCATTCATGTACTCATTTCACAGTTACTTGGTAAACTACCAAAATACTTGAAATAAGAATAGAGTCAGAGAACAAACCGATTTATCGATCCTTTGTCTCTTTAGATTCCAATCCTAGGTTGGTTGTCGTCTTCACTTGCTCATCATCTAAATTCTTTCCGCTCGGTGGATAAACAATCGTCGCTAAAACGAATAACCGCCGATATAAAGATCTCATTCTTGTTGATTGATCAATGGTTCTGAGATCACTAAATAATCGGTATCTGATCTGAACTGGTGATAAATGCCGAACGCAGTGAGTGAGTCGATAGATACCTGCGTCTGATGATCACTCTTCTGTAGCAGTGCCAGTCGCTGGTGGGTCGCCGGTGCCGATGTTACTCTTAGTCTTTGGGCGTGATACGCCCAACGTTGGATTTTTGCATTTTAGTCCATTTTCTTCATAAACCTTCTCCAATCCATCCCATATCAAAAATCCTGTGGAATCCACCCAAAACAACTCCAACAGTGGTTTAGAATCAATGAAAACCCTTTTCTCCCAAATTAGGGCTTTTTCCCCAAATCGAAATTCACAAAAAGATGAGGTTAGGGTTTGATTTTCTTACCTTAGCCTCTTCAAATCTTCTCTTCCAAGTTGTTAGATCTCTTAGGAGCAAGAAGTGGGGAGCAAAGCCAGCAAAACTTTCAATTTCTTGCAAACCTATCTTTCTCCTTTTCTCCTCTCTTGCTACTCCAGCAAGGATGACTCAAAATGAGCACCTAAGACCAAGTTTGGTCTTTTAAATCACTTTTAAGTGTAAGGCCATGTTTGGCCTACACACCCATTTCTCATTTTTCATTTTTGTCTTAAGTCACTTAATCTTCATAAGGCCTTGTTTGGCCACTCAATAAATCAAATTTTCCATATTTCTCTTGGGTAAATTTCTAGGTTCAATCAATTTTCATTTAGCATATAATATTTGTCTTTGGCTTTTAGCCATATAATCATTTATTCAATATTCATTTAACAATTCCCGGAAATACCCAAGATGACTCAATTTATACCTGGAACATATAATAATTTTTATCATAATATTTTAGGGTATTTTTGGGGCGTTACAACTCTCCCCCACTTAATAAAATTTCGTCCTCGAAATTTACCTTAGTTAAATAGTTGCGGATACTGTTGCCGCATCGTTTCTTCACTTTCCCAAGTGGCTTCTTGGAGTTTTTCTGGTTTCTCATGCTGCTTTATTCATGAGAATCTTCTTATTAGTAGTTGTTTCACTTCCCAGGAGCAAAATCTTAAGCTGGCTCTTCTTCATATCCGTCAGGGTTTCCAACTCCGATTGTCACGAAGAGATTTCACATGTAATAATAGGTTTGAAAGGTACCTCCGTAGCATCGAGACATGGAAAACGTTATGGATCTTTTCCAAGTCCGGAGGTAATGCTAATCTGTATGCCATTGGACCCACTTTTTTGATTACTTCATATGACCCAATAAACCTAGGGCTTAATTTGCCCTTTTTCCCGAATCTCATCACCTTCTTCCAAGGCGATACTTTCAAAAACACTTTCTCGTCGAATTCATATCAAATATCCTTTCTTTTCATATCGGCATATGATTTTTTTCTATCGGTGGCCACCTTCATTCTTTCTCTAATCATTTTCACTTTTTCTTCAGTCTCTTGTATCAAGTCGGGGTCAATCACTTTCTTTTCACTTAATTACATCCAACACGGCGGTCCTACATTTTTCTTCCATATAAAGCCTAAATGGCGCTTATTCAAATACTTGATTAGGCATTTGACATTTGTACACAAATTCAGTGAGTGTCTTATTCGATCGACTACCCTCATGGTCGATCCGCATAACTCCTTAACTGTATTTTCGAGAATGGATCACTCTCTGCGATTGTCCATCCGTTTGCGGGTGGGCGCTATGAAATTCAATCGAGTGCCCATGGCCTCTTGCAATTTTCCCTAAAGTCTCAGTAAACCTGGGATCTCGATGCGGGAAATAATGGATATTGGGATCCCTTTGCCGAACTATTTCCTAGATGTGCGGCTGATAGCTTATCAAGCGAATAGTGGGTTCTCCTTTGTGGCTGTAAGTGGTGACTTGGTCAATCCCAGGTCCACTCGACCTAAGGCGAGTCATGATTTCTCCACATCGGTGGTAGCAGACCACAAAATCCATGGTTATTCGGTCTGATTCATAGGTGATACGATGAGAACATGATAATCAGAAGAAACTTGATGCTCTACTTTTACTCTTTGACACACCAAACACTTGGTTACAAACTCTTATACATCTCTTTTCATTCCGGACCACCAGAATGACATTTTCAAATCTTGATACATCTTTATGCTACTGGGATAAAAAGCAAAAGATCCATTATGTGCCTCATCAAGTATGGCTTTCTTTAATTCACAATCATTGGGTACACATACCCTATCCTTATAATACAAGGATCTATCTTCTTTTACTTCAAACTCGGTTTCCTTACCATCTCCAATCTGTTTCACTATGGCAGAAATTTTCTCATCTTTCTTTTGCTGCCTCAGCTTGATTCCAACAAATTCGGTCTCATGTCGCTCTGCCACTACTATAAGTTCGATAATAGCCAAATGGGCATTGGCCTTCGAAGCATTTGTACTGTCTTTCTACTCAAAGAGTCTGCCACTACATTGGCCTTTCCCAGGTGATAATCAATCACGCAATCATAATCTTTTATCAATTCCATCCATCTCCATTGTCTCAAGTTAAGCTCTCGTTGTGAGGGCAAATACTTAAGACTCTTATGATCGATAATAAATGAAACAACATAATCTGAAATAATGTCTCCAAATTTTCAAAACGTAAATACAATTGCGTCAATTCAAATCATGCGTGAGGTAGTTCTTTCGTAGCTGGTGTCTTGAAGCATAGGCTACCTCACTTACCCTCTTGCATTAGGACACATCCAAGTCCATTTAGTGAAGCATCCACTTAAGATCACATATTCTTTATCGCGGTCGGTGAGTAAGCACAAGGGCCTCGGTTAAAGTCTTTTAGCTTTCAGAAACTTCTTTAACATTTTCATCCTTTCATCTTTGTACATTTTAGGTAATCCACCAATTACATTAAGGGAGGCTGCAGTCATGAAAACCCACTGCGCGAATCTTACGTAGTAACACGCTGGTCGAAGCTACGCATACGTAACATTTCTTGGTAGCTTCCATTCGATGACCACTTCTATTTTCTATGCTGGATCCACTTAGTTCCTTCTTTCGATACAATGTTGCCGAAAGGACATGTGGATCAAAACTCACGCCTTGAGTTTCGCATACAAATCCTCTTTTCACCAAAAGTTTCCTTTTCCCCAAAGGTGTGTATCGTGATTTCAGATCTTTTGAATACAGAATGTAGATCTATGAACACTCGACCAGGCCCGATCCTGGTGGAAAACAGAGTTATTAGGTCCATGAAAGCGGCTGGGCATTTGTCGAATAAGCGGCATTCTGAGGAATTCATAATGTCGTATATTTGTTCGTGTTAGTCTTGCTTTATCGGCATCTTTAATTTTCAACTGATCACAAGTCAATCTTCGAAAAGATACTTGCACCTTTCAATTGGTCAAATAAATCATCAATTCTAGGTAATGGGTATTTATTCTTTACGGTCAACTTGTTCAGTTGTCTATAATCAATACATAGCCGAAGTGTACCATCTTTTCTTAACCAGAAAACCGGGAGCTCCCCATAAATTTGTTGCCAGTGAATCTGACCCTTTTCTAACGGTTCTTGCCTTTGCAATTTCCAGCTCCTTTAGCTCTGAGTGGAGCCATTCTATACGGTGTAATGGATGTCGATTGTGGCGCTGGTCTGGCGTCGATAAACTCAATCTCCCTCTAGTTCCGGGGGAGGGGGAGAGGAGGGGGGGGGGGGGGGGGGGGGGGGGGGAGGGGGAGGGGGGGAGGGGGGGAGGGGGGGGCCGTGCAATCCTGGCCTCTTACGGAAACACATTCGAGTCTGCAGTGGGATGTGGGATACACTAGGCCTTGTCTTTCTTTATCAATCACATAAGCCAAGTAGGCTTCACATCTTCGCACCATTTTCTCGTGAGTTGCGGATATTACATTTAGAGAGGTGATTGACCTCTCCGGATGAAATAACCTCATCATCATTCGGTGTCCTTCACAGGTAACCCTTTTCATTCTACAATCGACTATCGCAAGGTGTGGGACAACAGTCCATCGATACCACATCAATTAACTGAAGGATAACTCTATCAAATCTCCAAAATTCACATTCTTTTATTACGATCCGGGACAATCTCTATATCTTTGTTCACAATAACACTATGTTAGTTTAAGTCACGAAGATGTCATACTGGACAACCCTCGGTAAATTTCCCAGAGTTGGGTATGTCGATACACACATATGAATGGAGTTCACCACAGATCTATCAATGCATGCACAATAATTATCGAAGATGAGTAAAATTCGCAGGCTATCCGTCGGGCGTTGGTATCTTGTACTTTCATTCCATATGTACTCGGGGCTCGGCCATCTTGCCTAGCGAAGTCACAGTATCCCTTTTGTCTCGGAACGCACTGATGATGCAATACTTTTCTTTGTCTTTTGAAGCGATGACATTGCCCCGGTTTGGAAACGCATTTGTGAAGCGTGCTGAGTACAATCACGTATTTTGTGCTCCATGGATCCTGACCCCCAGGCAAGCGCAGTCAATCTCCAACAATCTCCCTTGTGCTTTCTTCCACAATGGAACAGCAGAATGTCTTGTCCTGCAAGGCACCTCCTTGTGCACTTGCAGCGACGGTAGCCGTTAGAATAGTCTCTCTAGGTGGCACGAGTTGTGAAACACTTTGAGACCTTGTGGTCCCCTTGAATCCTTACTTTTGCTATTGATGACCTTGTTGGCTGGGATTTTGTTTCTGTCTTCTATCTTCTCGTTTCTCTTTTCTTTCACTCGTTCCACATTTGAGCACATGTTGTGATTTTGGAGAAATCATCATGGCAAAATCTGTGGCATGGACCGAATGTGGTCACTTAGGCAGATCTTAAGGCTTGGCACTTCTCTCTTCTCGCAATGGCATCTCGGGAGCATACTTGCTCGTCGGTGTAAATTCTCTCGGATATTCGGTTACACTTGGTACCTTTGTTTCAAATTATGAAACTCTATACATATTGTTTAAATAGATGCGACCCTGTGCCTTCTTGAACTCATCGAAGAACTTCCCGTAACTCTCTGGTGGTGTGGTCCTAGTCACGGAAACCCACCAGCGATAAACCTAAATCTATATGTGTGAGGTCTACGTTCAATTTCTCTTAGTTATTTGTGTTGCTTTAAATATTACTAGATTCTCTGTTGATTTCCTGCATATACTTGAGGCTATCATCATCCTTCTTTCAGTAAAGTCACATGGTGTGCAGCCGCAGTGCTGATGGTGATATTTGTGAACAGTGCATTGGTTATACCTTTCTTTGCAGGCTGACCTTCTTGTGGGAGATACCTGCGTACCTCTATAGCATTCGGTTCATTCGTTGGTGGAGCATGAGATGCTTGTCCACCTACCACACTAGCAAGACTATTAGGACGATTTCCCGGGTCACCCTCGACCTTATGGGTACCTGAACCATCCATGTTTACCTATTAAGATCGACAAGATCCGCGTCAGAGTCACATCATCCTTTATTTGCAAATGTAATGTATGTCAATTACAATTTTTTTTTTTAAATCCTTTTTCAAAATCGTTTATGGCCTTTTTTCCGTAAATGCTGAACCCTAGGCCTGATATCAATTAAAGTGTAGCGACCCCCGAGCTCGGCTCTCGACTACTACAGATCCGAACCAAACCGGATCTCGATGATTTCTTTTAATTTTCCGTGTTTTTAATTTTCTTTTAAAAAAAAATGTCGCGAATCTAATCCGCCCGAACCAATGATGATCCAAATTGGAGCCGGGTTTATCCAATGCCATTTATCTTATCAAACATTTTATTATGTCATTTCGTCAAGGAAGCTGCTTTCTGGGGCTTCGGGCCACCCCATAATCATTTACAAATTCAATGCAATTCGGTAGGCGCATAAACATTTAACAAAATACATTTACAAAGAAGGCATTCATTCATTTTCAGAATGATATACAAAAATCAAGGTTCAGAGTTTAATTCTTTTGTTTACAAAATACCACGTGTTTAAAAGAAATGATATGCAAATGACGGGGTATATACTATACGTCAGACTTCCTCTCTATGACTCTACGCTTCTTGATCTTATCCGCCTTTGCTTATCTGATATTTCGGCGCATAGATAAACTATACGCTAAGCATTTTCATGCTTAGTGGTTCTATACAAATTTCTATTCTAATATTCAATATAACTCGACATGCATTTAACATCAAACCACTATTATATCAACATATACTCATGCTATTCATTTTCTCATGCTTTCATTTATAAATCATTTATCATATCAGCAACATGTATTTTCAATGCACAACTCAATTCACAATTCAATTCATGAGGATTTAAGCATATACATAAAATCCCACTTTATACTGCCAATGTTGGTTATTTTACTTTGACTATTCAAATCACATTTCGACGGATTCCGCTTTTACGAATCCCATCCTATTATCATTCGTAACGTGCCTACACATTTAACACCCGGTCTCCATCATGACAGATGTTTTTGGTGCACCCCTTCGACTTGTGGTATCACTTAAATGTCATGGTACATCATGACGGATGTCGACAGCATCCCTACTAAGGGACATCGGGAGGGTTTTAAAGTTTCGTGGATCGATGCCGATTGGTGCATCTCGTCAGGCGATTCATTCAGTATATCATTCAATTCAAGATGTCAGGAATTGATCGATTCATTTACAATTCGATTTATCATTCAATAGCATTCATTCGGTTTCTCAACATCACATTTAATTCCATATTCACTCAGATATCTTCCTCAAAGATATACCTAATCTATGTACTTATTTCATGTACTCATCCACGACTCATTTCATATAATTATTCATGTACTCGCCTCACGCTACTTGGTAAACTACCAAAATACTTGAAATAAGAATAGAGTCAGAGAACAAACCGATTTATCGATCCTTTGTCTCTTCTTTCTTCTTTAGGATTCCAACTTGTGGTCGGTTGTCGCCTTCTACCCGCACCTAGCCAAATACAAATTCTTCACTCTTTAGTGGTTAAACAAATAACCATACTAAACTAATATCGCTGGTGCCACTTTAGTCTCATTTCCTTATTTGAACCCCAACAATCGCTTTCTATCCCTAAACAATCGTGATATCTAATACAAAGCTTAATCTGTAAAATATGCAAAACGTGGTCAAGAGGAGCAAAGGGTACTGGCACTTCGATTTGGTACCAGTACCACCCCTCACCGCACCGGCACACTTTGAGGGGGAAATTTTGCATCACTGTCGATCGCATCATGGCACGATATTACTCTTGTACTGCATACTTACGGTTTTTGCCCGTAAACGCCGGATTTTTGCATTTTCGCCCATTTTCTTCCACAAGCCTTCTCCTAACTATCCCATATCAAAATCCACCATGGAATCCACCCAAACAACTTCAACGGTGAATAGAATCACGAAACCCCTTTCTCCCCAAGTTTGGGCTTTTCCTCAACCGAAAATCACAAAAAGATTAGGTTAGGGGTTTGATTTTCTACTTTGAATTCTTCAAATCTTCTCTTCCAAGTTGTTAGATCTCTAGAGCAAGAAGTGGGGAGCAAAGCCAACCAAAACTTGATTTCTTGCAACCCTAGCTTTCTTCTCCCTTTTCTCCTCTTCCTCCAAAACAGGATGGTTTTTAAATGAGCACCTAAGACCAAGTTTCTGGGTCTTTTAAATCACTTTTATGTAAGGCCATGTTCGCCTACACCCATTTCATTTTTCATTTTGTCTTAAGTCACTTAATCTTCATAAGGCCTTGTTTGGTCACTCAATAAATCAAATTTTCCATTTTTCTCTTCGGTAAATTTCTAGGTTCAATCAATTTTCATTTAGCATATAATAATTGTCTTTGGCTTTTAGCCATATAATCATTTATTCAATATTCATTTAACAATTCCCAGAAATACCCAAGATGGCTCAATTTATACCCGGAATATATAATAATTTTTATCATAATATTTTAGGGTATTTTTGGGGCGTTACAAGTACTTAACATCCTCTAGACCAAAAACAGTTTTAGTCTTAGGTACTCGACCTCCGATCGGTATAAATCTTCTAGGTTAAAAACCACATTGTTAGTACCGGTACTTTCGGCTTCGATGCAGGTACTCCTACAGTGCGAAATGGCCAGTTCTTGCCATTTTCATCGGAAATCTTCCAACCAAAACTAAACCAACTCAAAAGCACTTTGAAACTTAACCTAAAACAACTCCAAAATTGATCTACAACCAATCAAAATACCTTTACATAAGGTTAGATTTTTCCCCCGAATCAAAATCATCAAGGGGAGTTAGGGTTAGTTTTCTTACCTTAGCTCTCTTGAAATCTTACTCTTCCTTCTTGTGAATAGAGATAGACCCGAATGGAAGAACACACAAAAATACCTTCTTCTCCCAAGCCCTAGATCCTTCTCCTCTTGCTCCTCTCAAAAACCTAAATGCCCAAATGGGCATTCCATAGACCACGGCTCTGTTTGGGGTTGCGATGAAAAAAAGTGCGATTTAGAAACGTGCGTTTAACAAACTGTAGTTATAAAACTGCATTTTACAAACAGTGAGACACGTTTGGTTAAATTTACTGCGATGTAGAATTTATGTTTTTACATGTTTGGTAAAACTGTGATTAAAAGTGTGATTCAAATATAAAATTACCAAAAGGGATAGTTATTCATACATGTATCTTCCTTTTGATTTTGATGTTAATAATTTTAAACAATGTTGTTAATACAATAATGATAATAATAAAAAATAATGTGATGACCAAAAAATTCATTATAATATTCACTATGAAATAATTAAAAACATAAAATTTGTTAATTTAACATTCCAATATTTTCAATTATAACAAAAAAGAAATAATTTTAAGATCCATTTCTTTTGACTCATCAAACTTGAAGCAATCTAATAACATAATTTATCAATTTCTCTTATTGTTCCATCAACAGAAGAATGAGGTTGTGACCTATCTTGAGAATCTGGAAAGACATCAAGTGGCACAACATTTGGATGTTGATCAAATTTATGAAAAATATAATCATTCGATTTTATTCGAATGTAATTTATTAATAACGCCGTTGATGCTATAACAATATCCTTTGTATGTGAAAGGGGAAATATTGTCATCACTTGTAATATTTTCCATCTACTTCCACACCCCAGTTCTCTCAATCTGACTTCTTAAAGATGAGTGAGTTTGATTGAATATTTCTTCACGGCCAATTGGCGGACGACCACCTTGAAATTCAGGTAAATGATATCTTGTATTGATAGGTCCAAGACAATACTTTCATTTGAGGATATCACGCATACGCCCGAATAATATTTACACGCATAATTGATGTTTTAACCATTGAAGTTATAATTTATAAAATTCAAAAAATGAATATTCTAACTACATTAATAATGGATTACCTGATGGTGGGTGAGGAAAGTTTAGTTACGAATTATTGATTGTTGATGTAGAAATACGAGGCATCATGTGCGGTGCCTTTGACGGCTAATACAAATGTGAATAGCATATCAAAATCACATACTGTCATCACATTTTGAGTAGGTATCCCTTTCCTTCCAATACACCGTACTTGGTCTTTTGCAAAAATACATGCACGTACATGAGTTCCATCTATTGCTCCAATACAAACCTATCATCATTATAGTAGAAAATAAGAAAATAATAATTTATGAAATCATTTGTACTAAATAATGATAAAGAAAAATTGATTACCTTAAAGTGCGCCATATATCTAGCATCATTTTGTATTTTGCTTGGAGTTTTTTTGAACTCGGGATCAGTAGGCTTTATCACTTCTTTTGCTAGCAACAATACTGCAGACAAAACTTCCCTAAAACATCTACTTACAGTTTCACCTAAATGCTGAAATCTCTCAGCTACATCCCTATTTGATGCACCTACGGCAAGTGTGTATAAAAACATACCCACCTTTTCTATAGTTGACATTCTTCTTGATTCATGTAATCCATGATGTTTTTCTAAATCATCACATAATTGAAGAAAAGTTTCCTTATTCATTCTAAACATATTCATGCATCGCTTTTCATGACCTCTAATCATTTCTAAAACCCATTTTAACCCTATTTGATATGAAGTCATGCATGGTTCTTTACATATATAAGAATAAAAATAGGTTGTCATCACACAAGTTGCAGCTACAATTATTGGCCAATTTTCATCATCTGCCTCATCAACACCACCTTCACTTGAATCTTGCATGACTTCATCCTCCTCGATATTTTGAGTAGCCACAATGTTATAATTGTCATCCATATCTATACAATGAATAAATAAATAAATAAAACATATGTTCTTATTGAAGCGTTACAAGTATAAAACCAAATACAAACTACCAAAAGCAAATTATCAAGAGCAAATGTTTCAAACATATATAACAAAAATATTGAAAAAATAAATAACCACAAGTCCTACTTGAATAAAACAAACATTGAACATAATGAACAAGTCATTTAGATTGCTTATTAAAATGATGTTGCAGCCAACGTAACTTTGCAGCTTGAGATTCAAATCCAGTGTACACCTCCCTCTTGATCCTTTGCTCAAACAATTTATGTTCTGAATATGTAAGGTAAAGCTTTCTCATCCACCCGAAAAGAATACGGAACATCAGCTAAAACCTCAAGAATACTACATCCGGGCAAATCAGTTCTGGTAGAAGTCACACTACTCTTGCTCTTACTATTTTCAACGGTAGCTACCAATCTGTCAAGTGTTTCTTTCATAATAGTTGCAGTTCCTGACAACCTTCTCTCTTTTTTGTCATTTATCTTTGGTTGCATAACAAACTCACCAATCTTTTGTTTCTTAGCATTTCTACCCACATTAGTGTATGTGTCAATGTCTATATTTTCATTTTGTGTCTCACCCTGTGAAAATAATCGATATATACTTGTTGTAATGTCTATATCCTCCTCAGTAAAACCATCACCAAAAGACACATCATCCCTTACTGGAAATTCATTGTCGCTAAAAATATTAGTTGGTATGAAATTAGATGATGGTGGTGCTGCTGCAAATTCACCAATTACTAGAGTCGCCATACATTATGTCTAACTTCACACAAAGTTCAGGTTCAATGCCAGCTTAGCGAAAAGGTTTGTAACCTTTGTTACCCTATCAAATGATAAAATATAAAACATTATCTATTTATTATAAATATAGTGTCAATTGAATTATATAAGGTAATTCTAAAAAATGATATTAGAACTAACCTTTATTTTTTCCTCCCACCATTCATTAGTGGCATCAATTTTTTGTTTGTTTGCTTCCCATCCTAGTCCGGTCTCCTTTCCAATCAATTCTTTCCATAGACTCCATTCTTTCTTTTGAGTGTCCCATTTATTTTTTAATTGACTCTTTTCAAAATTGATTCCACTTTGTTTTGAGTCTCAATGACATATTTCCATCATGCTTTGTTTAAATGAGTTCGGTCGAGACCCGTTTGAACTACTTGTACACAAATATCCGCGATAAATGTGCGTAATTTAATTCCATTTTGCTTCACTTGCTTTTAACGCATCATTCTATCGTCATAAAAATATACATATTGATAATGAGAAAGGAAAAGCAAAAATCAAAATAGCAATAATGCGAATAAAATATAAAATAGAGTGTTGTAAATCATATGCGGGTATTAATATCTTTAGCGCTCCAAAATGAGCGCCCAAAATCCGGGGTGTCAGATTGACCGTTAACTTGCGAAGAATATATCATATCATGAGACCCATACATAGTAAAAATTGCCGCTGGCCCATACATCAATACTCACCAAAATCTGAAGCCAACTATATTACGATAGTTCGAGTTAATTACATCACTCTTATCTGAGCATATATTAAAATTTAGAATTCTAATACATGTTTTATAAAATAATCAATCAAGCCACATATTGGTTTTCTTCTCAAAAGCGGCCTCTAATGAGCGTCGTCTTCTCCCGAGAGCAGGTCCACAGCCTTTGAAATAATGTTCCCTCATTAGGGTGAGCAATGCCAGTGGTGAATTATCACATAGGTTCTCACATCTAGTGTACGATGCAATGGTTCAACACAAACACATTCAAGCAAATGCATGATCCTACGCAAATGTCTACATGATATGGATGAGAATGTCAACCACCCACTCCCATGTCTCGAGCCCTCACTGACTCCCTCACGCATGCCTAAGCCAAGAGTGAGAAAAAAATTGTTTTCAAAACAAAAGGTTTTTGTTCTCGAAAACATACTCTGTTTCGAGTAAAATCTAATGGACAACCCTGGCGAATTTGGTGGATAACTCTCAGAGCGATTCATGGCTCGCCGATGAATTGTTGAACAATCTCTAGCCTAATTCTCGGAAAATCTTCCGTGAAATTCCTTTCACAACCCATTTTCTTTTTATTTTCTTCGTATCATGCGCTCACACTTACCATTCTAGGGTGCCGTGCATATGGAATGCATTATACGCATTTCCAAACAATTCATGTAATATATAAATCATGCATATATACTTAGAATTTATCCAATTCCAATGGCTCACACACAATTATATTTCATATAATTCAAGTATCATGTTAACACATTAATTAACATGCATTAACATCTCATTTTCCCCACAATTCAAGCATTCATTTTACCAAATTTTATGCAAATAACACATGGACATTTTCGGTCCAACACAAAAGTTGAGACTATTTTTAATAGTCCCAACGATGTGTGTTTGTCCATGGACGACCCCCGTGTTTGGTTCTACTTCCTTGGAGCGAAATTCGTGGCCATTCGAGCCATCAAAACACCAAAACCACAATTTACTTTGAATTATAGCACAAGCCACACCAACATCCCATGGGTATCCAAAGCGGTCCCTAATTTCCAGCATTTCAATCCCAAGTTTTGGGACTAACCAGCTTGACCATTCAAGGCCTCGAAACCTCGAATCATTATAGCTTCTTTAAGCAATGATTAAATCAAGTAGGAGAAACCCCCTACCTTCTCGAGTTTTTCGAAACTCCTCAAAGCAGTGCCCAGCAGCCGCATATCGTAAACGGCTGTCCTCTTGGAAACCGCCGAGGATCGGCAGTGCGAGCGTTGGGAAATCTAGAAGAAGTTGGATACTCTCTCTACAAAAATCCATTTCTCCTCCCTTCTTGCAGTTCACTCTCGAAATGAAGAGAATTGTTCTTTTCTCTTTTGATTTATTCCCTTTTTGTCCTCACTTGTCACTTGTCAACCTCCCATTGGTTGAGAGGATTACCACTATCACTCTTGTGCTTCGGTTGGATTTCATCGATTGGAATCTGCGTATAGCATGGGCCCACAGCAGCTCTGCATGTTTGTGCATCTGCGCTTCGACCGTGGCCTTGGCAGCTGAGCCCTCAAATGTGTCAAGTGTCCGCACTCCCCATTGCCTCGAAAAATGTGAAATTGAGCTATCTCGGAGTCGGCCAAGTCGATGTGGTATTTGGGTTCATTGACCGATTCCAACGGTGAAGCGGTTCGTTGGCAAAATCTAGAAAAATTAGAATTTTACGAAATGACCATTTATCATTTTTCATAAAGTATGATTTTACCAGGTTTCGTGAGAAAAGGTTAACTGTATGTATACCTGATGTAGGATTCTTCTATTCCAGCTGCATGATAAAAATACCAAGTTTTTAAATTAAGAGTATGCCAATTTGTGCTCATAGTCATCATCAATTTGTAATAATCAGTATATGGCATCCACTAGAGAGACATATCATGTTTGTATGGTCTTAGGCATCACATGTCACTCATGTTACTTGAATAAACATTTTTATAAATAATTCTAACGCCACCAATTTTTTTCATGACTTTGGACCCTAAATATATTAATAAATTTTCTATACACACATCAATACTATTAATCTTAAAAGCTTTTCTCATAATTAAAAGAATTTTTTTATTTAAAAATTTTGAATTCAAATCTTAAAAATTTAATAATTTTTTAAATGCATCATAGATATGAAAAAAATAAGATCGTAAATTTTTTTCAAAGAAATTTAATCTCAATTTAATATATAATTTAATTTGAATATATATATATTAAAAAAACACCCACGATGTCATATAATATGATTTTAATTTAGAAACTTTGAATTTTTATCATGCAAGCGGAATGGAAGGATGTTTATCTGCGTCACCATATTAATTTGGTGTATATGATTCTGACTCTCAGAGGCACAAAATACAAAGCCATGTTTGACATATTAATTTTAGTAAGTTTCTATTCACTGCAGAGACCCATAATGGCATTGAACCATACCATGTCTTTTGTTCCAAAAGCCAGACACCTAGAACTAAAGAAATATATGCAGAAGAAAAATATGAGAGCTAACCTTACATAAGCTAAATAGCCATGAAGCCTTTCTTTTCAGTGAGAATATGCAAGTGTAAAAATTCCATTTCCAGATTTTATTATCTAGTGATGGCTATATCATGTATTTGAGTAGACCATAACTTCACACTTAAGGAAAAGCAAAATAAATAAATAAATAAATAAGAAGAAGATACCTAAGGGCGAACTTATTCAACAAAATAAGATAATTTCAATCAAGCAAATATTGATGCTAATTTACGACTTTATGAGCCATAAAAGAGTTTGCACCTAATGTTAAAAAAATCGCGTGTTAAAATTTTGGGAGGCATTGTCTTTATAATAGCAAAAGAAAGCGGCGCCCGCAATCTGAGTTTCAACCACAGACAATGATGACAAGAAGGCCATATAAAACAGCATCAATAGGAAATTTATTTGAAAAAATTTATTATTGAATAGCAAAGGGAAAAAAAATGCATGATTATCAGAATGTGAAATCAAATGGTAAGCTATTGGAGAACGTAAAAAATACAAAAAGATTTGTTAATCTTAATTTAAGAAAGTTTCACTTATCTTGGCCACGAAAGTCATTATAAGAGTCAAGAAATCTTTTCAAGAAAAGAGCAGTTATCCTATCAAAGAAATATTAGTGAGCCTTTAGAATATGTAGTGGGCGGCGGTAGATGTGGTGCTTTAGCAGGGCTTGTTTGTTAGAACCTAGGTGGAGGAATTGGCAAAAACAAGAACACGATAGCAAGATTGACGAAACAAGAACACAACGACAAGTCGCTTATTAGAAAAAAATAACGGTCACGGGTTTTTAAGGCAAACCACAAAAGTACTAGTAATTTATTTTTACTTGACTTCGATTGAAAAGCCCAACATGAAAATTCATATTTTTCATTAGGTTATTTGTAAACCCTATTGATAAAAGCTGCATCTTTAAATTTTTCCTATATTTAGCTAATTCATAGGTCACATCTCAATTAATTTGTCGTTCATAAAAAGCAACAAAACAATGTAAATAAACAACTTAATAGTTAAATATTTATGAAGAAAAACTTACTGGTAAAAGGAATTGAGCAGCAATCCAAAACTTTGCAACCGTACACCAAATATTATAGATGGAAATTCCTTGAAGAATAATAGTAGGGTGAGGAAAGTTTTGAAAAAGGGTGAGGATACATAGAAAAGTTTAGCTTTTATATTTGGTTTATTGTAAATAAAAGTTGTTGGGGGTTATTTTTTGTCCAAAGAAATAAAAAAAGCGTGTGGCGCAATTTCAATTTTTTGTCCAGGTGAAAAAGCAAGTCTTATATACTTTTGCCAGCGGGATTTTAAATCAAATTGTGATTGACCACCATAGATTTTGAGAGTGGCGAGCATCCCAGCGTGCTTAGACCTAAGAGCGATTTTGCTACCTCAACGTAGTTTTAATCGCAACCCCAAACAGAGCCCACTTTGGTCTTTATTCTCATGTCATGTGTAATGTCATGTTTGACTAGCACATTAATTGCCTTTTTCTCATTTTTCTCATTTTAAAGCCTCATTTCACTTTCATTTCCACTTCATTTCATTTCATTTCATTTATACTTTGGCACTTACATTACTCATTTATGACCTTTAGGTCCTTATTTGACATTTTTACCAAATTTATTTGGCTCCTGTAAAATTTTTGGGTTTTTATCGTTTTTCATTTTTAGCCATTTAAACGCGGAAAAAATATAATTTAATTTATTTTACACCCTGAAAATTTTATAAAATTGTTAAGGTATTTTCAAGGTATTACAATAAGATTAAAAAATAATCAAACAATTGATAAAGATTTGCAGCAAGGAATTTCAAAGGAGAAATAACGTTGAAGACAAGTTTTAATTAGAATAGTTTATGTAGTAACATGTCTTACTTTAAAAATAATTTAGTTTTCGAGGATCATGAAACTTTATCAAGATAGTTGATATGTTTTTCAATCGGAGCTAAAGAGTACGGAGCGTCTTCGGATTTAGCGGAGCAAGTCAGTGACTTCAATGCGATTGGACTCCTTTAAAATGAAAACAAGGATCGGCGGGCTTGCCATTGCCTCTCCGATGCTAAGTCGGTTCTTTCTAGGGAAGAGATCAAGCTGCTTAGGGAATGAATTTTCTATCTTATATCTGCATTACGCTTTAGCGATGGTGCTTTGGTATTTATAATGGATGATCATGACAACTTTTCTAGTTGGATGATGACACTGAATAGTATCTTTCCTTATTGGAGGATGATACGATATTCGTCCCACTGGGTGGGAGATTTTATTTCTTTATCGTAAACCGATTAATAAGGGATAATTGATGACTTTCCTAGTTGGATGATGATACAATATTCCTCCCATTGGGTGAGAGATTTTATTTCCTTATTGTTAACCGATTAATAAGGAATAATTGATGACTTTCCTAGTTGGATGATGATACGATATTCCTCCCATTGGGTGAGAGATTTTCTTTCCTTATTGTTAACCGATTAATAAGGGATAGTGATGGGCAAATAATTAGGAATATTATGTTTTCCTGAATTGGTGGAGATTGGGTTTCTTCGCTATCTGAATTCTTTGATTACATTACTGACCTTTTGAAGGGGTGGTGGGCCCTCGTTTTGGGCCTATATTTGGGGATGTCATCAAAGGGCCCGGCATTAATTTACTAGGCACCTTCTTAATCCCTTCTTAAACTGTATTTGGCCTCGTGTTTGCAGGCTCTGCAACTATTTTAAACCCCATCGGTTGCCCCAAGGCCTTTGGCTCGCGGTATAAGGTAAGGGTTGTATTGCTTCGACATTAACTTTGCTAATATCACAAGGTTGTTGATTAATAATATTGTTTTACTAAATTGAGATGCTTGGTTCTGATGCATGCAATTTGTTTAGCCCCAGGCCCGAGCTCACAGGACTCCTAAATTGTGTGCGCTTTTGAGCAATTAGGCTTTAGAAAAGCAGGCTACTAGGCTCACGGGCGACAAGGTTGTCTTTGAGGCTATTAAGGTCACCTGGCGAACTCTGAGGCTCATGGGTAGCAGAGCAGCTACGAGCTTTAAGCTCTAAGCGAGGCTATAGAATCACAGTGTTAGGCCTTCATAAGGTATTAAACTCTGCTGGTAGTGGCGGGCTCTTGGATAGCTAAGACAGCTGTTTGTTAAGCTCTGGCGAGCCACGGGGGCTCTTGGCATTGAGGCAATACATTTATTAAGCTCACAAGGCGAAATTTCTTGGGCTCTGAGCGCTAAGGCCTTCCTAAGGTATTAAACTCATGAAAGTGAGCTACAGGGCAAATGCGCTAGGCCTTCCTAAGTTGTTAAATAAAAAGGCGAGCTCTTGGGCTCTGGTACACATGGCTCAGTGGCTATAGCCTTTTAAAAAGATTTGTTAAGCTCACCTGTGAGCTACTTTTTCGTGGGCTATGGCTCGTCATTACTTTCCATTTTTGGTTGTTGAGCTCTGACCCGAAATCTTGGGCTCCTGAGCTATGGCTCCACCATGGCTACTGGCCTTTTGAAATTTGTTAAACTCTGGCCCAGACTCTTAGATACGAACTAAAGCCATTGACTTCATAACCTTTACGAAATTTGTTATGCTTTCTGTAGCCCGAGCTACTTGCTCTGAGCGCTGTAACCGTGGAAATTTACTTAGCATTTTTGAGCTATTAGACTACGCAAGCAGGCTACATGGCTCACAGGCTTCATAGCTCAGTGGCTACTTGGCATTTAATTTGTTAAGCTACGCAGTATTTCTTGGACTCTTGAGCTACATGGCTCAGTGGCTCACTTCGCCTTTTGAGTTGTTAGCTCTGCTGAGGGCGAGCTCTTGGGATCTGAGCTACATGGCTCAGTGGCTACTTGGCCTTTTGGTGATGCTCTGCTTGGTAAGCTCTTTGGGCTCCTTTGAGCCACATGGATCGTGGCTACTTGGCATTTACAGGCTATTGAACTCTGCAGGCGAGGCTATGGCTCCTGGGCTTTATGGCTCCGTGCTTCCTGGCCTTTTGAAATTTGTTAAACTCTGAACCTAAGCTGCAGGCTCTTGAGCTACATGGCTCAGTAGCTACTTAGCCTTTTTATTTCATTACCTTTCTGGCCATTTCTTGGGCTCTGAGAAATTTACTCCGATGGTTACATGGCACATTTGGCGGATTACGCTCACGTAGGCCCCGAGCTACTGGCTTTGTGGCTACATGGCCTATTCAAAGCGACTCTTTGAGCTCCGTGGCTACATGGCACAGTGATAGGCGAAAGCGTGATGTCTAATATATGTACACTATGTGTGCAAGTGCCGCAGCGTCGCCCCAGTAATATAGTGTACCTATGAATGCGGATATCAATCCACGGGGATAAGTGTGTTGAATCTGATTGGCTTTGAATATTATCTGGATATAACTGTTGGGTGAAAGAGTACTAATGTCTGAATTTAAAATAAACTAATCGATCTTAATGAATTATTGTGTAATGGAGATTAGGGCTATGTCTCCCCCTGCCACTTTCGATGGATTATTTCCTAAAGATGATACTATTCAGTTTATTTATAACTTATTGATGGCTAGGTGATCTTGCTTACGAAATACCCTCTCTCGAGGTGTATCCCACACTATCTCATTAGTAGTGTTGAGTGTATCTCACTGACTTCGATACTAAAATGCTTAAATGTTCTAACCTTAATTGCCACCCTCGGGATCGAAATATCTCTATTTAGCGAATCATGAAGAGTACACTCTCTCGAGTCACTGAGTATCCTCATCTCTCGAATCTCGGATCTCGGTATAGTCATGCTAATGTTGGCGGGACATCACCGTATGAAATGATTCACGGATATAAAGCGGATGTTGACAAATTATAAACAAGCTGAATAATATAAAATATTAATCTTTAATCCATGTACAATCGTGACGGGTTCCATGACACCCTAGGTATAAATCTAGAACATGTTTGGATATGAAAACACCCGATTATTTAATTTATAAAACTTATATCGGTACTTCTATCCGAAAGAAGAAAAATACAAATGACGGGCTCTTCTCCGAGAGATGAAGTCGGCTGCTGCTATGATTTCCATGCCTAGTTCGATGCGGCTCCTCGATCTCAGATCCCAGACGCTCTGGTCCACTTTTTGCTTTTAATGATTGAGGAGGCGGAGCAGCTCGGCGTCGCGACGTTACGATGTCGCTGACGTTGAAGGACATCACGGCGTTCTTGGCTTGTTGACTTACGTATATGTTGACCCGGCGTCGCGGCGTTGGGGCGTCACGGCGATGGGGGCTGTCAGCGGCGTTCGGCCATCTTTATGCACTGCCACCCTCTGCTCCAGAATGTTTCCAAAAACTACCCTTTTTGCACCGCATTCCGCGGTACACCTGTCGGATGCTCCGGTATAAAAATACGTATTTAAATATAAAATAAAACAACATAAGAAAAGAGCGGGTATGGCACAGTATTTGACCACTCATCACTGTTTGGCTTGATTACGCTCTGCCCGAACTAAAACACTTGGCTCTGAGCTACTTGGCTCGTGGTTACATGCTTTGTTTGAGCGTTATGCTCTATGACTAAGCTCTCTTGGGCTCGTGGCTACTTAGCCTTTTAGTGTTAAGCTGCGTGACATGGCTCTTGGTAGTGAGGCCTTCTGAGTTGATGCGCGCTCTGCAAATTGAATTTCTTAGGCTCCACAGGTGCTAAGGCCTTCTAAATTTATTAAGCTCTGCCAAGGCGAGCTCACGGGGCTCGTAGGCGCAGGCGCTACCAGGCGGGTGGACTCTCCACTCCATGAGCCCTCAGATTAGATGGATTTCTCTAAGGGCGGTTGATCTTTGGGCGCAGGGTTGGGCGACGAGGTGGTGGTGGCTGGACATCACTGCCGCCCAGGCAGCGTATTGGGAGATGTCCGTCGGATCAAGTATTCAATCTCCCTCTTTAATTTGGATACGTCGATACAGTCGGTGCGTGATCCTTGTGGAACTCCACGATTATTTGGTGTCGTCTCTTCTAACGAGGTCGACTTCATGCAGGATGGCCACCTCGAAACCTTTCATGGCGCTGCGTAGGAACTGCGACACTAAGGTGTCGGAAGGTGTACTGCGAGGTGAATACCTTGTTGCGGCCAGTGAGGTGGTCCCCTGCGATCCTTGACGTTCCTGGAATCTTGTCGGGGGCGGCTCTGTTCTTTCTGCTCTCTTTAGGGATTTGTCCTATCCACTTTTGTCTCTCTTAGGGCTTTGTTCTCTTTTTTTGTCGCCCCTGCACCTTTCCTTTTGAGAAGTAAAGCTTTTTTGCTTGGAAAGGAGGCTTCTTCCCGTTGATATACTTCTCTGTTTTGGCGAGGACCTCAGCCATGCTAGCCTGAGGGTTCTTTGAGATGGAGAATATTATATCTTTCGGCGCACCTGACCACAATGAAAGCGATAGCAGAACTTCGTCGAGGATATCCACCTTCAATGACTCCGTGTTAAACCTTTGAACATATGACCTCAGGCTTTCTTGACAGCTCTATTTTATGGTCAAGAGATGATAACTCGACTTCCTGTAAGTCCTTGCTCCGATAAAGTGGGAGAAGAATCGATGGAGGATTGTGAGCGATGAGACGAAGGGCGGCGGGAGTTTGTTAAGCGAGCCAATGTTGGGCCTTTGGTGTGATGGCGAGGCTGCATTATGCGGGATCTGATATCCATGTAGTTCCATATAATTTTTAATGCGTATTGAGGTGGTCACATGGGGTCTTTGTCCGTCGAGCGTCTCGATCGGCATTACGAACTTTGCGGATGATCTGACGCCCCGTTGGTGAATGGGGATTATTGATTGTACCGGGATGTGGGGCCCCAGAGTTAGGCCTTTACCCACTTTACCTTCATGTGGTGATTTCTTCTTGGATGTCCACTGAACCTTTGCTCCCATGATCTCTCTAGTTGCGATCCTCTCAGGGGTTGGTGAGGATCACGCTCCACTGGTGTGGCTGTTCCCTTCTCACATCGCTTCGGCGAGGGTGAGGTGTTGCTCTTCTCGGGTAACAGGGTTTTGGTCTTTTCGGGCCTGTCGTGTCTCATGGGGGCCTCGTATTTGCCTGGTGAGTTGTTCCAACTCTTTCAGCAAGTGTTAGTTGGTGACACGGAGCGCCTCCACCTCATCCGTGTTAGCGCACTATCTGCAGCACCTCACGGGAGGTCATTTTGTCCACCTCTGTTTGGTCTTGCATCCTTGAAGTTGGTTGCTCACGCTTGTGTTAGGGTTGATACCATCGGTCGTTGAGAGGAGTCGGCTTTATTTGTAGAGGAGCTATCGTTCCCACAACGACTCTGGCTGATGATGCTTTCAAGCGGTGGAGCGTACTAGGGTTCTTTGGGCGGTCATTGACCCGATTATGTTGGACTCTCTACCCAAAAACAAGAAACAGAAAGGATCGACGGAAGCTCGTCTGTTGCCTCTCCGATGCCTAAGTCAATTCTTTCCTGGGGAAGAGAAGATCAATTGCTTAGGGAATGAATTTTCTATGCGTATGTCTGCGTACCTTTCACTGATGGGGTGACCTGGTATTTGTAATGGATGATCATGACAACTTTCCTAGTTAGATGATGACACTAAATAGTATCTTTCCTCATTGGAGGATGATACGATATTCCTCCCACTGGGTGGGAGATTTTCTTTCATATCGTAGTAGATTAATAAGAGATAATTATTGAAAGCACCTAATTGGATGATGATATAATATTCGTCCCATTAGGTGAGATTTATTTCCTTATTCTTAGATTAATAAGGGATAATTGATGACTTTCCTAGTTGGATGATGTCTGATATTCCTCCCATTGGGTAGAGATTTTCTTTCCTTATTGTGCTTAGATTAATAAGAGATAATTGATGAGGCGATAATTAGGAAATATTTAGTTTTCCTAATTGGTGAAGATTGGGTTTTTCGCTAATACGAATTCTTTGATTACATTCTGACCTTTTGAAGGGTGGTGGGCCCTTGTTTTTGGCCTATATTTGGGGATATCATCAAGGGCCCGGCCTTTAGTACTAGGCACCTTCTTAAGCCCTTCTTAAGCCTGGCATTTGGGCTCGTGTTCTGGGCCTGCGCGCCTATTATTTTAAACCCCATCAATAGTAATGGTAATTTTTTAGGGTTAATTGAAATGATTGTAGAATTTGATTTGATAATGCAAGATCATCTTAAACATATCCAAAATCAAGAAATTCATTATCATTATCTTCATCATAAAATTCAAAATGAGTTAATTTCTCTTTTAGCCTATAGTGCTAAAACTTCTATGATAAGGATCATCAAAGATGCAAAATATTTATTTATAATTCTTGATTGTACCTCAGATGTGAGACATCAAGAACAAATGGCTTTAATATTACGATGTGTAAATATGTTTAGTAACAAAATAAAAATAGATAAGTACTTTTTAGAGTTCTTGAAGGTGCATGATACGTTTGGATTGAGGCTATTTAATGAATTATTAAATGCATGTAAGTCTCTTGAGCTGAATGTTGATGATGTGAGGGGTCAAGGTTATGACAATGGTTATAATATGAAAAGCAAAAAACCAAGGGGTTCAAAAGAGATTGCTTGAACTAAATCTTAGGGCTTTATATATGTCATGTGCTTGTCATAATGTAAATCTTACTCTTTGTGATACAATACATTCTTGTGTTAAAGCTATTTCATTTTTTGGAATTGTGCAACGCATTATTCGTGTTGAATTCTACTAGATGAAAGATTTTGCCAGTAATGTTTCAAACTTATTTATGAAATCTTTGTGTAATACTTGATGGGAAAATTCGAATTAAAAGTGTTAAAGCTATTAAATTTCAAACACTTCACATTAGGTTAGCTTTGTTGCAATTGTATAAATCTTGTGATAATGCCAAGTCAAAAAGTGAAGCAGAAAGTTTAGCTAGTGCCCTTTAGAGTTTTGAATTTTTACTTGGTATGGTTATTTGGTATGAAATTTTTTTTGCTATTAACATGACGACTAAGAAGTTGCAATATAAATCTATGTGCATTGACATTACAACCAAGGAACAAAATATCGGTAATTACAGATATATCGATACTTAGATTTTACGGAAATATCGGAAATATCGGAAAATATCGGTGGATATTTTGATAAAAATATCGGTAATGCAAAAATTAACAAAAATACTTTGAAATTCATGGAAATACTTTGTTGAACTATAAAAAATGCATAAATAAGCAAATATACACTTGTTGAAGACAATATTCATTATAATTTATCAAGAAATTACATCATAATAGCCATTTAAAACCAAAATGAAGATCGATGTGGCTCCATTACATTATTTGACGAAGAGATCCCATCTTGATGAAGACAATATTCATACCAAGACATGGTGTTGCAATAATATTGATTGTAACCCGAGCAATGCCATGCATAAATATGTTGACTCCTACCCACAAACTCTCAGTGGATAGGAAATTCGGGGTCCTTTGCAGCATCTTCGTTTGAAATTCTTGTTGCATTTTATATGGAATTTGGAATAGCATTTATGGATCATGAGGATAGTTAACCATTCCATATTCTTCACCAATAGAACACGAGAAGGATGTGAAGAGAAGGCTGACCATAACTCATTGTATAAGGAGGAAATATGTTGCCCTTATTCGATGAATCACTGAATTGAGTTCCAATACTCATGGACTCAAAACTGGCCGAGAACAAATCCTCATTGTATGGTGTCATCCTTCGTTGTCTTCCTCACATGTGGCTTTCAGGTGGCTCCGATACTGGCAGGCTCTCCCCAGACCCAGTGGTCTTCATCTTGTGTGCATAGGTGAAATCATTCACCGGAATTGAATGGGCTTAATGGACAGGCTTTGTTGTGAATGCGCAATATCCCGCCCATCATTTCAATTATCACTACCATCATTGTGGTCCCCTCTCCTCTTGAGCCATCATAACTTTTAATAGTAGAAGTACCGGTAAAACTTGGTCTACTCTTATGTTTAACACTTGAATCAAATGAGGTCGAGTAACGAGTGGGTTGAAATGAGTCCTGTGTCTTGACTAAAACTTTCACTATGAACTTCTTCAAAATAAATCGCTCAACATTAACACCTACTTCTCGAAGATAAACCATTAGTGGATCATGATTTCCATCTTCATCATCTAAATGGAGAGGTCTAACCCATTGAAATAGTTGATCTCTTCTTCTTCACCAAACTCAGCTGAAATTTCTAGCAAATCGAGAAAATTATTTTCGACAACTTTATCGGTCTTTGCCTCCATATCACGGATCTTTAGTTTCATATTGTAATAACAAAAAACCAATTGTTGGAGCCTAGGATAAGCAATGGAATTCTTTATTTGGTATGAATTAGAGCAAATGTGCTCGATTTCTTTCTGTTGAAGATGATGCGTTTGGGAAAGAACCTTTAAGATAAACTCCTTAATGTTGAGCGTGTTTCCTTTAAAACCCATCATTCATCTTGCAATAAAGTACTTATATTCAATATATAATAATAAAATAGTTATAAAATTTACTTTATAATGAGTGCACCTCACCGGGAACCATTTTTGATCTTGGCGTATTGTTGCCCCGATCACCCAAATCTTTTTGCATCGCGAATAGTATAAAATTTGTAATTCAAAATGTCAAAAATCTAAAATAAAATTAATCAGAAGAAATTAGATCAATTAATTAGAATTAGAAAACTCACTAATTTTCCTCGTTTCCAAAATTACAAAGACCTTCAACATTAGGATCTAATTTAGAAAAAACATCATGAAACGACCCAAAAGTAAGCTTAGGGTTGACTGACTCAGTGCAATATTGAAATTTTGGATTTAGATAGTATCTTACTTGATAGTGATTGAGAATTAGTATGCAATAATAATATAAACATAAAATTATTAAATGTGAATATCGGCGAAGAGGATATTAATTAGTTACCTGTTGCATGAAGAGGATGCTTAAGAGTTCTATCCCAACGATCTGCGATGATAAGTTTCACCCACTCTTTAGCTTTAAGTCGATCTAAATTTGCCTTCATCAGCGAATCGATTCGTAGATAAATGGCATGGTTGGAACGACCTGAATCAGCAATGCGAGAAACGCGTGTATAGTGCCTCATAGATGGACACTAAGCTTCTCCCACCCTTCTCCCGATGATGGTCGAACATGAGTCTTTTGACCTCATTGCCCATTCGATCGGCTAAGCTTGTGAGATGACCATTCATTACTAATAAAGACTTTCTTCAAATGCGACCTTCTTTTTAGAAAGGCGGCCGGCTGATATAGTTTACATTTGCCAATCTTGTTCAATAGGTGTATGATATCTCTACCCACATACAGCGGCATTTTGCAAGCAGCGGCCATGATTGTAAATGAAGTTGGTTATCTTTAAACCATTCGAATCAATTGAAACAACGCTATCACTTTACCCGATGTCGCTGACATTAAATCGTGGTGTCTTTGCACATGGATCTAATACAGTTGTATTTCTTAAATTCAAAGCAACTTTCCCGCTTTCACAAATGTCGATCCATTATGCATTCTGATTTGAACCACATTTGCTTACCGACTTATTGATAACGTCGGCCCCGATAGCGAAATATATGTATTTGTTGTCTTTAATCTTATCAAGCACTCCGGCAGTTTGAGGAAAATTATTCCTTTTGAATATCTGCCGTAATTAATTATGCTCGATTTAGTTGGCCGGATCATCATCGCACATAATTGTACATCCATATGTCTTCCATTCTCCCTTTGCAAGTTGACATAAGTTTCCATGTCTTTATACTCCATTGATCTTTGCGATTTCATACGGAGATGGTGGTTGATGCCCATCTACATATAATAATTTGAGAAAAATGGTTATTAAAACATATTTCATATGGAATAATAATGTCATTATTAAAACATATTTCATATGGAGATCATAATGTAAAACATATTATATAATTAGACAAGGCTTTGCTTGTTGGCTGGCAAAATCATGTTCTTAAAAATGGTGTGAGTCCGCTTTTAGGGTGGGCGCTTTCATATATGAAGAACGCTGGTGTCGTCCATTATTTCCTTGATTCTTTAGACATATTTTTTTAGGCTTTTTGTTTTCCAGCGAAAACTTGTATAATGATGGTACGATTGGCGGTGATGGATCGTATCTGGGAACACTTTGTGATCTTTGTATCGTGTTGTGGATCACTGGTTGTGAAGACTCGCCTATTGCAATTATGCAAAAAAAAATAAAATCAACACATTATTTTATACATAATTAAGTAAAAAAAATGAATTAGTACCAATTTTACCTGTTTTCTTTTCTTTCTATCAAATCTTACGACGTCTACCGTTTCATTCATTAGCTTTTGATGCACGTCTTCTCGATATTCATCTTCGCTTTATCAGTGCATTATCGATCGAATAATATCTTGTCATAAATCCATTTTTCCTCTCATCATCATCATCATGAATAGTGATGTTTCTCATTGTGTCATAATCAATTCAAGTCGAATTTCTTCCATATCATTCTTTTTAGCTTTTCTTTACCTTTATGTTACAAAAGTTCTGGCTTACGTTTCTTGTTTTACTTAGGTTGCACATTTGGACCTTGCTTAGTATTTGAATGGGGATAAGGTATGTGATAATGAAACTTTAAGTAAGTAATTGTGCTTTTTATCTTTAATATAATAATTCTGGTGTTAAGTTTTATGTCCCTCCAAAGGTGCGCAATACCTCCATGCAGGATCTCGGCCTCCACTTCCACTAACCATTATCAAATCTGTGTGATTTTATTTGAAAATAGGAATTCAAATCAATATCATCTTTGTATATGATATCATTATAATAACATTATATATATGTAATTTAACATAAAGTAAGACCCTAAGTTTTATAACATGATATCTAGCGTAATAATATCATTAAGATATCTAAGAAAAATCTAAATTTCTAACATTAGAAATTTCTAAGCAAATAACTTCATATCTAAATAAATAATATAATTAATTAACAAAAAATTATATTATCAAATTATAAAACTAAAATAAAACTATAGTATAAAAATATAGATTATAGTATATAAATGTTTCAAACATTATATAACTAAAATAAGATTATAGTAAATAACTAAGTTTGAAAGATTATATAACTAAAATAACTATTATCTAAATAAATAATATAATTAATTAACTAAAAAATTATATTATCCAAATTATAAACAAATAAAACTATAGTATAAAAATATAGAATTTATAGTATAAAAATATTTCAAACATTATATAACTAAAATAATATTATGATAAATAACTTAAGTTTGAAAGATTATATAACAATAACTATTATCTAAATAAATAATATAATTAATTAACTAAAAATTATATTATCCAAATTATAAAACTAAATAAAACTATAGTAGAAAAATATATATTATAAACTACTTCAACACACAAAAATAAAACTAATCAAATATAAAAAAATTAATAAACAAAAAGAAACATACCTTAATTTTAATGATCTTCAAAAAAATAGGATAAAGAACAAATAAAAATTATTTGAGAGTGAAATGGAGTTTAGATGTGGATGGATTGAGTTTTGTAATGAAAGTGTATGATTTTAAGAAATTTATTTATAAATTTTGAGTCAAAATAGTCATTGGATTGTCAAAAGCAGTTGTGATTTATTTCTAGCGTTAGTTTGATTTTGGTTCAATCGGTAGTTGGATTATCATATATCCGTTAGAAATCATTCTAGACCGTTAGATCAAGCTTCAGATTTAAAATCAACCGTTGGATCACAAAAATAGTTGTTGGATTCTTCAAAAAAGGCGGACGAAATCTAGACCGTTGGATCAAAACAAGGAAAAAATCTAAAGGTAAAAAATCATCCCAATAAATCGGCGATTTTTTCAATTTATTCAGACATCGTCGGCGACATTTTCCTCCCCATCCCGGCGCTCGGGCGCATGCGTATGACAGCCCAGAAATATCGGCGAATATCAGTTTTTCCGATTTTTGCCAAAAAATCGGTGATTTTGTACCGATTTTCTTCCGCATCCGATTTTTTCCGCCGGATATTTCTATCCATTCCCACGAAAACGATAAATGCGAAAAATGGGCCAAAAAACCTACTTGGTTCACGATTACAACAATGGAAATGTTATTTTTTGAAAAATATAAAAACAAAGGGTTTGAATTTAGCATGAATATTACCAAAAGTCTTGCATTTGATATGAATATAGAGCTAAAACTTTCGATAAAACGTTGTGTTTTTAGGAAAAAACAATTTCATGATAATGATCATGATGAAGAAATACAATCAGGAGTCATTTAGAATTAATTATTGCTGGTTGTTATATGGTCAACTGATGTTTATTTGAAAGATAGATTGAGCAATTAAAGATATTTGAAATATTTGCAGTTTGTATTTGATTAAGAAGGTTGAAGTTATTTGGATATAATAGTGGAACAATCTTACTTGGCTAAATTTAAAATTCTTTTCATAATAATTTGTCGGATGTTGATGTAGATAACCTTTTCCCTGAAATGAAAGTGTTGTAAATAACTTTGTCAAATATGTTAATGCCACCACTTGAAATTCTCTAGTTGTATTCCTGATTATTCAAATATTTGGTGTTTACCAAATCCTAATGCTTGATATGTCGGTATTTGTGGCATCTTGTAGAAATAAGTTTTTCAAAGTTAAAATTATTGCAATCCTACCTGAGGTCATCAATGTCATAAGAAATATTGAATGGTTTAGCAATTTTATGTATTAAGAAAAATATGTTAGAAAATATTGATGTTGACACTATTATCGATGATTTTGTATATATAAATGCTCGAAGACAATGTTTTTTATGAACATTTATATGCTTAGTCTAAAATTCGATGTTTTTATTTAGATTGTAAAAGATATGTTATTTGTTAAGTCTAATAAAAACTAACATTTACAAGCAATGTTTTTTTATTATGTACACTTGAACTTTAATTATATATATTAGGAATTAACTTTATTTTGTTATTTACTTTGGCATAATATCGGGACAAGTACTTATCTACGTATACATGTTTGCAACTTTTGAACTATTTACATGGTAAATGTTAATATTGCTGGTTTGATTAGAAAAATGCAAGTGTTAGATGGTGTTTGTTTTTTTACATAATGTTAGAAGATAACTTTTGTTCTTATTAGTGCTTAATAGGATCAAGTATTTAGTTGTTTGTTTTTTTCTAAACAAAATAAACTTTTTAATTCCTATTTAAAACTTGAGACAAAACATATGATTTTTAAAATACATATGATTATATTTAATTAGTATGAAACTAATAATAAGAGTTTCAATTGGATGATAAAGTATATGATTTTTCATATTTGAATATTTATTTTTCTTAATAGAAAAACATTTTAAAAAATTATTAAATAAAAAGGAAGAGTAGGTATCAGTATCGATTTGAAAATAGTGATCCTTCTACAAAATTTGGGATCATGATTGGCTACTCGTAAAAATAATTAGGATTCTATCAATTATAATTATTCATTAGTTATAGTGATATATTCATTAGTTATGAAGTTATGGTAGTACATTTACACAATTATAATTATTTTTTATGGGAATAGTCTGAACCATGGATACTCAATTCTTAGTGATAAATGTCTCAATATTTTAAAATGAGGAGTCTGATACATACTTTTTCCTCAATAAAAAGCAACAAGTTAAATATTTTAGTTTTTTCTATTTAATCAAAAAATTTAAAAATTTAAAAATAAGCCATGAAAAACTAAAAAAAATACAAATAGAATGAATGTGAAAGCAAATTACCTTAAGCAAAAAGCGAAAACCACACATCACCTTAGTTTGACCAAGAAGAATAAGTTTTGACGGGGTTGTTCAAATATTTACAACACAAATTTTATTTTAAAATTTATTTGAAAATTTTAAAATATAATATCGATAATATATTATAAAGATTTGATAAGAAAATATGTCATCAAATATATATAAACCGTTTAAAATATTTCTAAAATTATAAAAGTTAGAAGAAGAATGCAACTAAGAATAAGCACACACTTAGGTGACCTTTGTTTTTTTTACCTAATGTTAAATAGAATTTTTTTTAAATTTAATGTTAAATAGTACTTAACAATATTAAGTATTAAGTTATTTGTTTTTTAATATTAGGTAGTGAGTTCTACTATCTCTTCTCCTTGTTGGGTAAGGATAGTGTTTTTTGTTTTGGAAGATGACTTTTTCTAAATATAAAATACCAATTATTTTGACTTTTTTAATTTATAATTTTTTTTTATAAATTTTAGCAATAAGTCATGAAAAGGTTAAAAGCAACCATTCAAATCTTTGAAAACGTTTACAGCTTTCGTTAAGGCCCAATCTGAACACCACGCTTAGGTGGTGTTTGTGTTGCAATGATGAATATAACTTTTTTTGAGAACGTGTTGAATAATCTTGTAGCGTTAAGTATTAAGTTGTTGTTTTTAATATTAGGTAGTGGTAGGAATGGTAGCAGGACGAATTATTTTGGGTTCTTGTCGTATAAGCTCTTAATGACAGGTTTAATTTAATTTTAATAGGGTTTTTAACGGGTTTGGGTTTATTTTCTCGAATCGAGCGGGTTCGAACCATTCTTTCTCTGTAAAACCCGAGAAAATTAAAAATTTTCAAAAATAGTAAAATGTTAATAAAAATAATAAATTGTCATAAAGGGTTTAGGGAAACCTAGAAAGTGCTCCCCAGATGCCGAGATGGCCGAGAAGCAGTCTGCTTGGCAGATTAAATTCGTCTCGCAAAATCAGTGACATAAAAGTTTCGGTCGAATTACGAGACAGCGAGGAATTTTCGATTTTACGGGTGATAAGTTAGTAGTATTTCGAATGAATTTTATAAAAATGCGAAAATTGAAATGGCTTAGGGTAAGTTCATTAAAATAAAGTGAGCTGAAAGAAATAAATTGTTTTGGGGTAGAAGCGGATACGAATAAAAACAATATAAACCATGTACCAAAATAATAATAATAAGCATTCTTTCAGATTATATTTAAAAATAATTTTTATTATTTTGTGCTATACTTTAAATATAAATAATATTGTGTGTTATGTTTTTAATAAATTATTTATAAAATTCATAATATTTTTTATTTTTATGAAAAATATTAATTTTAATATAATAAAATAAAAGCAAAAATATAAAAAAATAAAAAAGCAAAAATAAAATGTAAGCACGAGTTTTGAATTTTAAAATGTATCATAGTACTGTTTAATTTTTTAAATAGAATGATTTGAGAATTGAAAAAAAATAAGCAATGGTCGGGATGGGACCGCTCAATCCCAAACCTCCGGATTGTCGTCACTAGTAATTAATATGTTGTGGATTCTTGCTTTGTTGAGCGATGATTGAGTTTTTCTTTTTATGGAAAGTGATTTTCTTTAATAGAAAAGTCGAATATTTTCACTTTTCTATTAAGAACTTTTAAAAATTTAGGGGAATAAGTAGTGAAATTTAAAAAAGCAGAGCATTAATCTTGAAAATTTATTTAGCTTCAACATTATTATTAAGTCAGAAAACAAATGCCACCTAATCCTTGAGCCTATCTTAATTAATTAGAATGTCAACATTTAATAAAGGCTGAATATGAGGAGGGAAGAGATTCGAGTATCCATGGAGATAATTTATTACATTATATTAAAAAGTGATTCACTTAAAATATATATATATATATATTAACCGTTTTAAATATTTCTCTAATTATAAAAGTTAGTAGAAGGAATTCCAATTAAAATGTGCGACTGTCTTAATCGATTAGAGCCAGAGATGGGAAGCAATTGCCAGACATTTGGCCCGACCCGCTCGGGCTGCTTGAGGTAAAATGGGTTGAATACTGTTATTTTTTCAGGCCACTTTTAGTGAAATTGTAGACACTATTGGGTTCTTGTTTAAGCAGTCAGCAATTTAAAAATTCTAAAAATCACTAAAAATATTCGAAACACAAAAAAATATGTATACTTAGAGGTTTTTTTTTCTTATCTAATTCAATATTTATCATTTACTAAAAGTCTAAAAGCCTAAAACAACCCAAAAAATTGCATGCAATCATATTAATATATATAAAAATTTATTCTCATCAATGTTATATGGTTAAAAGTTAAGCAATCAAAAAATCTGCATACTTTTAATTACACAAAAGAAACACCAAATCCATCTAAAGTAGAAAATATAATTTATCCAAAGAAATGAGACATAAAAAAGCTTCAAATGTCCCATGAATGAGTATCATAATTCTGACCACAATCAAGCTGGCGGACTTGGAAAGTAGAAATTGTGGAAGAAAAGAAAGGCTAGGAAATGGGAATGAAGGGCTCTTTGGAGGATGGAGGTGGAGGGAGGCTAGGATTGAGCGTGAGATTGTGGTGGAGCGTGGGCGAATGGGTTTGTGAGAGGAAATGTAGATTAGGGTTTATCTTTTGGAGTCGTAAAAGGTACAATTTTGTGTGGCTAAGTATGGTCGAAAGCAAGAAATGAAGTGAGCCAAATGGGTTGGCCGGCTAATTCAAGGCTAACCCTTGGTACAATTAATTTAGTACTTTCAGCCGAGTCTGATCGAGCACGATTTTTAAGGCACGGCCACTCCTAAATTTAGGGTGCCTTTTTGACTAGCGTCGAACAGCCATGTCTGATTGATGCGACATTAAAAGAACCGAGATCTCGAAGAGGAAGGGAAGGAGATTCAGGTTGAAATAATTTATTACATTATAATAAAAAGTGAAAAAACAAAAAGTAAGCACACGCTTCTTAATTATATTATTATTATTATTATTAGAGTTTATTTTTTCTTCAAATTTGTGAGGCCGCTGACAGCTTACTTACCCATAGCGGCTAGAGTGGTTAAATTACAGACACAACGCAGTGCTTCTGGACAGAGGTGAAAAGACATCAGTACCCTCAGCAGCTTAATTAAAATCTTGTTTCGGAGAGAATGAAACTCGCATCACTCCAATCAAAATACGCTGTTAAGTGAATTAGGTCACAGCTAGTGATTTCAGGTCCCGGTTGACCAATTGGTCCACGTAAGTCGATTTCACACTGCCAAATTTGATGCCGACGTAGTCGACATCTAAACAAATCAGAATTTTTATCAACAGTTCGAACGTATAAGGTATTATCAGCCGTTGGATCAGGAATTGGGCGGGAACTCAACGGTCGAGATTACGCAGACTCCTTTCTGGTATGGAGCTACAGGCAGAGATTATATTCTCTTTCGCGGGGTGATCGTCGGGAGGGTTTCGGGAGGGGGTTTCTCCTTCGGCGATCCGAGATTTCAGCTGGGATTCTCTCTAGTTTTCCAGGCTTCCAAACACTGAGCTACTGCCTTTATAAGTTAGTATCCTGCTTCGATTTTCTCTGAGCTTTTAGTTTGGCTCGTGCTCTAGCTGTGGTTCTAGGATTGTGTTCTTGAGGGTTTCCGCAAGTATTGTGTCTTCAATTAATGGTACCCTGGACTCCAATTCCATTAGGTGGGATTCCGTTCAAACGGGAAGCGAGGAGGTTGAGCCGCTGAGAAATCGCGGAGCGCCGTGAATGGTAATTGATATTAGGGCTTTGGGTCGTGTTATACATTTTTAATGGTTATTTTAGGTTTTGTTTTCTTTGATTTAAACAAGGTAATCGGTAAGGCGAGTGTTGTGTAAACTATGAGAACTATTAATTTCTGTTGTTCTTCAACATTTTCAGGTGCAATATCTGGGTTGGGAATTTATTAGAGTAATATAATTGTATTGAAATCTATTTACTTCGTCGATTTGTTTGTTTTCATTAGTATATTGGATTTTTTTTCAATTGAGTAATCGATCAATTTGAGAAACCCTAGCGGTGTGACTTAAACAGGAAAAGGCATTCTCATCGAATGGCTCGGTTGGGTTTCGGGGGTTTGTAATTAAAGAAACTAAAAGTAGAGAAATTAAACTTGGATGAAATTTATAATTATCTATTTAATGCTTAAACACAAAGCTCTGGTAGGCAGATCCATATTCAGCTATTTCATTTAGTTGAATTTGATTGTTCTCGGATGATACTAACAAAAACACTATGGAAAAAAATCTCTACAAATGTGCAATTATACACAAATTTTACTCTGTTGTACACAACAAAGGGTTTCTAAGGTTTTAAATATTGAGGAAGCTGAAAGTATAGGATTTCATGAACGGCCTGAGGGGATAATCATACTCCCATGGTTGACCTATGCAGAATTAAAGAGATTTAACCCTATGGTGGCAACAGCTCTAGGAGAGAACAGTCAGTAAAATAAATTAAGTGCTTTGAGAAAGTTCTGGCTCTGATTATGGCAAAGAAGGATAGGTTTCCTGGAGGATATTATCGTGATGCTTTTGAGACCCAGGGGGAGTCAGAGGGATCTGGTAGCTCAGGACGAGTTGACATGGAGATTGCCGCTTCAGAGGACTCATGTGCACCTATGAGGAAATGCATCAACTTGAATTCTAATAATTGTGACAGTTTCAGTGTTCCTATTCAAGTTCTTCCTCTTTCACATATATCTCCTTCCGACCGAAAGGATTTAGTACTTAGATTGAGAATGGAGCTTGAACAGATTCGGGTCCTTCAGAAGAAGGTTGATTTGCAGAGAACAAATGGTGTTGCCCTGTCATCTTCCAGTGATATCCTCAGTTGTAGCAATGGACAAAAAGGGGTTGTGGATAATGCCCGTAAATCATCAATATTATCCTCTGGATCAAGGAAAAAATTGGAGCCTCTCAGTCACAAGAACCGTGCATGGAATCGGGGGACATCAGGAAGGTTTGAATCTGCGACAAAGATTTCTGCCCCAAGTACTGCAAGTGTTCTTTTGATGAAACAGTGTGAGGCGCTTCTGAAACGATTGATGTTACATCAGTTTGGTTGGGTCTTTAATGAACCTGTTGACACAGTGAAATTGAACATTCCAGATTATTTTACTATTGTCAAGCATCCAATGGATTTGGGAACAATAAAGGGCAAGATAACTTCAGGTGCATACTCAAACCCAATGGAGTTTGCTGCTGATGTGAGGCTAGCTTTCTCTAATGCAAAAACTTTCAATCCTCCTGGAAATGATGTCCATATGATGGCTGATACTCTCAGTAAATATTTTGAAGTAAGATGGAAAACTATTGAAAAGAAGCTTCCAGTGACTAAGACTCAGCCAATGCCTGGAAAACACAGCATTCCTGGGGACATGAAGACTGCTAAGCCAATGCCGCCCTCAAAAAAGAGGAAAGTTACTTCAATGCACCATGAAGTCAGACAAGAGCCTGTTCAGAAGGTCAGGACAGCTGATGATAAACGAAATTTAAGCAGAGACTTGGAAGATTTGTTGGGAGAAATACCTATCCATATCATTGATTTCTTGAGGGTACACAGTTCAAATGGAAGGGAGCTTGGAGATGATGATGAGATTGAGGTTGATATTGAATCTATGAGTGATGATACCTTCTTCACTTTGAGGAAGCTTTTAGATGACTATTTGCAAGAGAAACAAAAAAGCCATGGAAAAGCTGAGCCTTGTGAAATAGAGGTATTAGTCCTATTCATAAGGAAAAAAAATCTTCTTACTATGTTCTGATTATATGTATGACAGTTGCCATGGTTCTCTATTTTTTGTCACAGCTGTTGCATGATTCGGGGCCTAGCAATTCATCCGTTCAACCATTCAAAGGTTATTGCCAATTGCATTTGGTCGTGCATTAAATGGAAACTTGATATCAACCCTTTACAAGAGCATATATATATATTGTTGTCATTTTTTTTTCTCATGTATTGGACACTTGCAGGAAATGACCTTGTTGAGGAGGACATTGATATTGTTGGGAATGAAGCCCCTGTCTCAAGCTATCCTCCTGTACAGATAGAAAAAGATACTGAGCACAGAAGCAGTAAATGTATTCTCTCAGGAAGCTTCAGTGGTAATTCATCTTGTTTACCGTGTAGTTTGTATTTTTAAGTCTTTCATATGTTTTATTTTTCGTTTTTCGTTTTATGTTTTTCTATTTTTTTTTTGGATGAGTTCATAGAAGGAAATACTTTAATTTCTCCATTAGGAACTATTATTTCGGATGCAAAAGTTTGTAGTGAATGAAATTACTTGCAAACAGACTATTGCTGTCTTTGTGTGTCTCATCACCATTTAATGTGCATAATTAGGTGTTCAATCAATTCTGCTTATTTATCTTCTCTCTATGGTGATATTTGATGGGCATATTATTCAAAGCATCTATTGTTTGGTTCTAATAAAAAATTTGTGGTGGCTATGTGATGCGTTCCATTTTATACCAATCCACAGCCAATCCAATCCATTTTATTAGCAATTAGCATCATAAGCTAAATGCTGCTTGTTAAAGCCTGCTTATGTTATCAAAGACCTAATTACTTTGCCTAATTCAGTAGTAGCTTGGCAAGCTATGTCAGCTCCATCTGAATAATATTTGCATTTACTTTCCTTAACTTTGAAATGCCCTTTCTGATAAATAAAAAAATAAAATAAAAAATAAATAAAAATCGAAATGTCCTTTTTGTTATGCCTCACTACTTCACCTTTAATCAGCCTCCTTTTGTTTCTAGCGATTTATATTTAGAGCATAAAAGTCTGATGATGGCTTGCTGAATCTTGTGATGTGAGGATAACAGTGAGTTATACTGTAGGACAAATTATCAAATGATTGAAACTCTTATACAGCATTTTTCTGATTCCAGTGGAGGGGACCTAGTTAGCTTTCTCCTCAAGTGATGGTTCCTTGTTTATTTAAAAGGTATATGCTAGTAATTTAGCAAATATCCTTTTCTGATTTCCTGAAATTGTGGTTCTTTTGGAGATCAATTGGTGCTCGGCTAGTCTGCCAGGATCATGAATGGAGGAGAACAATATTGTATTGTCGATATGTACTCAAATAAATGAGTCTTTTGTTGGCTAAGATGGGATATTTGGGAGAGGGGGTTGTTTTGATGCAAGACTTGGGTAATAATGGGCATTTCCTTTATTTTGGTTGTAGTTTAGAACTTTTTTAATTGTATTTGGAAGATTCAAAGTTCTTTGTGATGCTGTTGGTCAAACAACAGGCATATTCCACTATCCAGCGCGTGTGTGGTATCCAACTACTCCATGTTTGTCACCATGTTTATTGATGACTTAATTTCTGCGATTATCCCCGATGGATTTAGGATAGAGATTTATTTTTAGGACACAAGTCCATTTGCTACTACATCCCATTTTATTCATGTTTGCATCCCATTATGATGTTTACATTATTTTGTTGGGTGAGGGAACTGTGAACCAATAGCTTTCTACGCTTTACTTTTATTGTATTTTACTATGCTTTTTTTATTTTTTTACATCTGCTTTTGGAATAATACATTTGTGAAAACATGATAAACAACATTATTGACTTGACCTTGAAAAATATTCTTATCTTAATGTTTTTCAAACACTATGTAAGAGGCTAAAAAGAATACATTAAAGTGTATATATTTGCACTTGGAAGACATGCCACTATGTTGGACTGAATATTCATAGTAACTGCTGGCATCATTATGAACTAATTTTCCAGTTTTCATCCATAACTATAACTCTTTTACTGCTTGATTTAATCAGTATTGATTACTATTGTTGCCATTATTTTTATTCACATGCAATTCAATAACTGTGTTCACTTTGCAGAGCCAGACAATAGCAGTTCTGAAAGTGAAATGAATGGTTCTAAATCATCAAAACCAGTAAATAAATCTAAGGTGTGTGGCTACTGAATTAACATAGTGTCACCTTGTTTCTTGTGATAGAAAGTTTCAGTATAGTGCTTTTATTTGTCTGGTTGGTTAGATCATGGCTATTTCTTATTTCTTCCCTTCTTAGGCACAGGAGTCCTTGACGACTCTGGAGCATGTTTAGATAAGAAGCAAGAAGTGCTGGCAATGGGTGTGAGAAACGAGAACCATGGTCTCTTGTTCATATCTTATTTTCTGACATATGTCTAAATATTAAGAAAGTAGCTTTAGTGTCTGGTTCTGCTATGGTGTTAATCTGGTGGACAGTGGACCCCGGTATAGTATCCCCGTGTTCTGGCTTGTAATCTAACAGTGAGATGGTCAGAAAAAACATTGTCCTGTCCCAGCCGCTCCATATAACCGCATATATTATCATATCTCATCTTGAGTGAATTTCACCTATTGCAGATACCTGTCAAAAATGACTATATATATATATATATATATATATATATATATATATATATATATATATATATATATATATATCTCTCTACCTATCCATATCTCATCTTGAAAATGAATTTCACCTGTTGGATGCCTATCAAATGACTTTAATAAAAACGAAGCAGTGCGCTCGCAACTCTCTGAAGTTTTGGTTGCCAAATTTGACAACCTGGTGCATATTAAAATGATTTTGCGGGGTTCTTGTTGGTGCACATGATTATAGTAACATTATGATTGTTCAATATGTACAATCAATTAAAGAAAGGTAGTGTTTCAAGTTTCCAACCTTACTTGTTTTTTGGTTAATGATATCAAAATGACACAATTATGACTAGTTCGTGACTAGTTTAAAGTCATGAAATAAGTTTTTATAAAATCCACTTATTTTTAATTTAGAGTAGTATAATTTAAAATCTTTATATTGAAAAACTATAAATTAAAAATTTGATTGACTAAGTGCTTTGTTTGGATGCATTTCTGTTTTACTTAAAAGTGGAATGTAGTGATAGCTTTTATATTATACCATTTATTTTAAATTTGGTGAATTTTTAAACAAAATTTAGAACTTATTAATCTTTTGGGAGTAGCTTCAATGAGTTCTTGTGTCATATAGAAGTACTGTCATTTAATAAGAAGTTTATCAAACATTTATCTTTTTGAGTGAGTTTCCGAAGGTTCTTGGAATTTCTTGCTTGGGGAAATGGAAATTGCAATGTTTGATGGGATTTATCCAACGAACAGCACCTGGGCTAGGATTTGTATAGTATAAAGTTATCAAGTCACCACCTTTCTTGTAATTAAAGTTCAAAATCAAATTTGTGACTTTTTCTTCCATTTTAATATATTCTGATCTTTTCTATAAAAAAATCCAAAATTTTTGCCTGACACTTTACCCTATGAACATGTATAATTATTAACTAAATTAATTGTTTTTTTAAAAATCAGATTAGAGTTAAAGATATTTATTATTGTATTATACTTGAATTATGTTAAATAGTTTAATATATCAAAATCATAATAACCAAACTTTTTCTGGTCTAATTCATACACCATTCAACTGAACACCCAATTTATTTACATATTGATGAAATCATAAACTAGGTGTGTTGTGTTATCCATTTATAAAAATGGTGTGTCATTTCAATTTGAATTTTGTTTAAGTAAGTTTTCAGTATTTCTTGTCGTACATAACGTTACCCTGACATGACCCATTCTCATAGTTGTCTGTATAATCATTTTCAAGTAAATAGCAAAATCTATTAGAAGGGTTGGCTTTGTGGGATCTCAGCACCTCATGTCATTAAAGGAAACAAGTGAAATTATTCTCTTCATACAATTAATGGTCTCACAGTAACGTGGCTTCTCATACATAACTATTAACCATCAAAATTACCTATCAGGAAAAAAAATTGTTAGATAATGATTTATTGCTGGTGGTGCATCTGATCAGAAGACAATGCGAGACATTTCCTACCCCAAGACAGTTCTTTTTTATAAGTTTACCAATCCCATCATACAAGAATCTGTTGCGAGTGTCGGATCAACTTGGTGAACTTATCAGCAAAGCCAAGCTATGTTGAGTCAGATAGCCAGCAAGATGGTAAAGAGAATAAAGAAGAAAAGTACTTGCTGTTAGTTTTGAGCACCATCTCTAAATCGCTGATGTTTAACATTTTAGGGAGTTTAACGGATAAAGCAGGTATCTCCTGAGAAGCGCTACAGGGCTGCTTTGTTGAAGAATCGATTTTGCTGATACCATTTTAAAAAGCTCGAAAAACCTTAATCAGGTTGGTTACGACTTCAGCTGCTCTTATGCTTTCCTTATTGTGAATATTTCAAATTTAACTTGGTAAATCGATCTGTTGAGATCAGGGTGAGAAGGATCCTGAGAAACTGCGCCGTGGAAGAGGAGCAAAATGCAGAGGAGGAAGGTTGTTTACCTTTAGCACTTTAACCAATCTTACTCATGTGGTTTTTAGGTGAATGGTTTTATATGCATATATATATATATATATATATATATATATATATAAGGTGCATCAACATTTAAAAAAAGCATTCTAATCAGTTTTGCTGCTGTGTGACCAGAGAAAGCTAGGTTGCAAGCAGAAGCCAAAGCTGCTGAAGATGCTCGGAGGCGAGCTGAAGTGGAGGCTGCAGCTGAAGCTAAGAAGAAGAGGGAACTTGAGAGAGCAGCAGCGAGACAGGCATTACAGAAGGTATATGAGCATGCATGCATGCATGCATGTAGATATGTGATACACACACACAGGCACATACATAGATAACACTAGAAGTATATGTTTTTCTCTTGCTCGGCTTATGGATCTTATTGGAAGGTTTTCAAACATGATGCAGATGGAAAAGACTGTTGAAATTAATGAGAACTCGAGGTTTCTTGAAGACTTGGAACACACTTGGGCTGCCTGCTGAGCGGCATTGCAAGTTCTGTAGACAGAGACAAGCCCAGATCGCTCCACGCACACAGGATGGCTTGGGTGGTTTCGGAGTTTGAGTGGGAGTAACCCACTGGGCAGCTTGGATTGTATATGAAGTGGATGATGAGGGGGAAGAAGACAGTGAGCCACATGAGTCCTCCTCCAGATATTTGGTACAAATGATGTGGAGGAAGGAGAAATTGATTAGCCATCTCTCTCTCTTCTGCTGCTGCTGCTGCTGCTGCTGCTGCTAGTTATCTATCTGGATGAACTAAAGGAACAAAAATAGCCTAGTCTCTACCCCACCCTGATGTCAGAATGAATATCATGCCCTCGGGGTCCCTTTTAAATGTTGTTACATGCAGTGTGTGGGCAAAAAAGAGATGTTTTTCTTTTTGTCTTGAATGTATTTAAGATTCCAGACATTGCAGACTATTACAATGGGAGTGAGTGGCATGAAGAAAGCATAATTAGTAGTCACTGGAAAAAGCTAGCTTGGTAATTTTGAAGTCCGCTAGGGGTGTGGGTGTTTAGTATTCAGGACTTGTATATTTGCAGGGAAGTCTCTATTGGGGAGGGATTCTGGGATGTAAAGAGGATGATAAGGTCATATTGTTTTCGCACTGATTAGTTGGACTGGAGACTGGACCGCCTCTATTACAAGTGGGAGAAGAACTAACTATGGGTGAATCCAAAGGTGGAGTAGTTTATATGTTATATTTATATACGTACGTACGTACGTAACCCATTAAGTGTGTGACATTCCAAAACACCTTTACTCGGTGGTGTTAAAAGATTTTATCCGGTTTAACAAATCTCCTGTTCTGCTTCTTGCACGTTGTTATAAGCTTTTACGATATCCAGGTTCTAGGTTTTAACCTGTCTGAATAGTCATTAAAGATTGTGTTATGTATGAGTATCAGTCATGATGGCTTCAATCGCGTATTTTCTTGCAAGGGCCTACACATGTTGAGACCTACGGTTACAACAAAATGATGAGCGTAAAAATATAACTACTTCTATACAGTCTAGTAAACGTCTATATGGATGTTTTTCCTCTTATAAAATCGAAAGTATAACGTTTGTTACTTGATATATGGTTAAAAAAAGCATGATGTACGTATGTTATTGCTAATATTAATGAATATAATATAAACTACAATATGGAACAAATTAAAAATATCATATTATTATATATTATAATTTACATTTATTGTATGAAACAAAATTTGTTATTTTTTACTATATTTTAGTTTTAAGGTAGTAAACTCTTATCTTTGGGACTCAATCTGGGATCTTTCTTGTTTTGTTTTTATTAGGATTTGAACATGAGATCTCTCATTTTTTTACCCTTCGACAGTTTGAAACAGTCAACCTAAATTAATTTTGTATTAATTGGAATAGAAAATGTCATATTGATGATTTCTAAAGTTTTTTTTTTTTTTTGAAAAGAAAAACCCCTTTAGAAATCATCTCCCTTAACCATCACCCGAGGGTCAACTTGCCCTTCAATTAAATTTTGTGTCATTTTTATTCGTGTGTTACATAGAATCAATCATTTTTCCCTTCTATCATAATTAAAAAATAAAATAATAACATTTGGATGCCAAAATGACACTTAAAAAAATAAAATAAATATTTGGCTGCTGACATGACACTTAAAAAATAAAAACAAAAACATTGGGTTACATGAAAGACCTAGAGACTTTCAATAAAAAGGGAAAATGTAATTAAAACTAAACTTATAACTTTTGCATTTAAATCTTTAACTAAAAATATTTTGTTTTAAATGTATCAGCACTAGTTTCAATTGCAGATATAGCCATGAACAATCCAACCTGGACATAAATGACGTGGCTTGTTAAGTTTAGTTAGTAAAAAAAAAAAAAATTATATATATATATATATATATGAAAAATAATTTAAAAATTAAACTTAAAACATATCTAAAAACATAAGAAACAAATTAAAAATTTTTAGTTTTAAAAAGATTTCTATTTTATGAAGATAAATATCAATTTTTTTATCAAAATGCATAACAATTTTTATCATCAGGCGATAATGAGTAAGATGGTTGGGTATCTCCTAACTTAATCAAAGGTCTCGAGTTTGAGTCTTGAGAATATGTTATATGATAGAGTTTCTTACTGTATGATTCGGGGCGCCTGCAGGCAGCTATGACTTGACAAAAAAAAAAAAAAAAATCTTTAAATAAAGTCGATTACTTTGAAACTATTACAGAAGCCTTATTTCACGTCTACTAAGGTACATAGTAACATTTTTTGTAAATTTTATTTTTCATTCTCGACTTTCAATTGATTTTTTTTTTTTTTTAAATTGTTTCATTACAAATACTTTCATTCAACTTCAGGTCTCAAATTTCAGTATTAAAAAAATTTTAAATTTTATTTTATTTAAAATTGTCTCAATTTTTACTAATTTTATTAAAGTTTTAGAATAATTTAAAATTTTATTTTTCATTCAATTTCGACTTTCACGAAAAAAAAATGAAATTTAAGGTGTGTTAATTACTAAAATTTGAGATATGAAAGTTGAATGAAAAATATTTAAAATGTTAAGAAAATATTATTTTTGAAAATTGTTATTGATCTTCGTAAAAATAGAAATCTTTTTTAAAACAAAATACTTTTAATTTATTTCTAAGTTTTTATATTTTAAGAAAAAAGAGCATAGCATTATTTTTATTTTTTTAATCTATTTTATATTTATATAATTAATTTTAAAATAGTAAAAATAAATAAAAAAAATATCTTTTTGTCCATGATTTAAATTCAAAAATCCTGAAAATTTGGGATTTTTGTTAGTTTCGTTGAGGGTTTAAATGCAAAAGTTTTTAGTATATTTTCCCAAAAAAAAGAATATAGTAACTATATCTTAAAGTTATTTTGAAAGGATAATTTACAATAATAATAACATTTATCATTTTTTAAATTATTTCGATTCCTTTTTGCATAAAGTGTTTTATTTGAAATTTAATTTAAATTTTTATTATTAATATATGGTGATAACCTATTGAGGTTAAATTTTAGCCTATTATATTAATAATTTATTTTCTTAAATCATATTAATTTATTAGATGTTAGAACTTCATCATTCTTATTTCAATAATTTATAAATAAATTTATATTTTAATATTATATAATAAAAATATTTTAAAAATAAAATGAGAAAGATAAATTTAAAAGAATAAAATTAAAGTGACGTACTTTTTTTCGAAATAAGATTAATAAGATAAATATGAAAAATAATTTAAAAAATTTGTGTACTTATAAAAAAAGAAAATTGTAAAATTAGAATTAGACATAAAATGAATCGAGGGTTGTTTTTTCCTTTTATCTCCTTCTTTCATTCTTCTACACAATAAAGCGGTTTTTTCATATAAATCTTTAATTTTTTTATTTTTTCATATTTTCGTCATTGTTTTATTTCAGCTTATTGTTTCGTGTTGGCTTTCCTCGGCTTATTACGAAGGTGCTAATGTTTTGGGTGATTTAAACGATGATTATATTTAATCAGACAGAGACATTAATTTAAATCAGGGTTATCGATATGTTATAGAGCTGAAATCTTTTGAATTATAGTCGTATAGAATTTTTCAAATATCTGAGGTGGGTATGTTAGTCATACATATTTAATAAGATGTATTCTTTGTTTGAATCGATAAAATTTTTTATTTAAAAAAAAATAGAAAGATTACTATTAAATTTGGAATATCTTAAAGATAGTGATATCTTTTTCCAAATTACAAAATAATTCACTTTTAGCCGCATTCTATTTTGCTCAATATCTTATTCAAAATATAACAAATAAATAGAAGTGTGGTCTATAAATTTTTCTTTTAAAGAAAGTGTCATGTGGTAGCAATTAATGATTTTCTCATTGTTAGATAAGAACAAAAATGACTGCTAAATGATTGATTTTAAATGGTATAAAGGTAAAAATGATAAAAAATTTTTTAAAAAAAAAGGTTGATATAGGCATAATTGAGGGGCAAAAATGCCCTTTTAACTTATTTTTAAACACACAAAAATATAATAATATACGATTATTTTGCAATTTATGGAACTGGAAGCTCTTAGTGTGGTGTTGCATTTTACCAGAAAAGCTACAAATACCCTTATTTTGTCTTTTTTTTGGTTGCAAATTTATAATAAATAATCGACTTGACTTAATCAATATAGTTTCAGTATTTTCTCATGTAGTTGCAATAAAATAAATTTAAATTTTATATGAAAATTCAGGCTTAGAAGAAAATAAATTATATGAATTTAATAATAATTAGAAACTGAAGAAAATAAAAATGAGAAACTCAAAAAAATAAAAATTAGCTGAGGACTGAGGAGGTTAACCTCTCCATAAGCAATAAGCAATAAGCATCAACATCATGTAAAGTCCTGTTTGGAATATTCATCTTGGACCATTCAATGCCTCGATAAGTACACAATCTTATCAAGGCTTCTTACCTCTCCCCAAACGGTCCCCTAAACACCTACTTCCTCTAAATATCAGCTCGACTCCATTTCATCTTCCTGCTACGAGCCTAGCTTTTGTTGATTTTATTTGATTTGATTTTTTCTGTTTTAGATTCAGAATCATTCAAATTGAATTCGGTTAGGGTTTCCATGGAAACCCTAACTCTAGTTCATTTTCTGCCGAATCTTCCGGTTTTCTTCTCCCTGTTTCTCACAATTTACCTTGTTGGTTACTTCGTCGTCTTCAGAAATTGGAGCCCCAAGATCCGACCTGAAGCGTCCAGCTGCTTTATCTCTCTTGCCCATGGCACTCCGGCGGTGGTTTTGGCTTCGTTGGCGCTCTACGCCGACTCGCAGCGCGGTTTTGCGGCTCCTAACACGGCGTTTCAGAGCCTGGTGCTCGATTACAGCATTGCTTACTTTTTGATGGATCTCTGTCATTACCTGGTCTTCTTCCCCAGGGACCTCCTCTTCATCGGCCATCACCTCGCCACACTCTTCGTCTTCGTCACATGCCGTTACGTCGTCTTTCACTGCGCCTACGCTATACTCGTTTTGCTTGTTTTGGCGGAGGTCACCAGTGCGTGCCAGAACACGTGGACGCTCGCCGGCGCTCTGAAATCCGACGTGGCGACGGCGGCGAAATTGTATGAGCTCTTGTCACCTCCGTTTTATGCATTCTATTCCGTTGTTAGAGGATTTATTGGGCCTCTGTTCATGTATAAAATGGGTGCGTTCTTCTTGAGTGGGGCCGGTGATCATGTGATTCCTAGGTGGATGTGGGTCTCCTGGATTTCCGTTGTATTATCGGCAATTTTGGTCAGTATACTCTGGATTTCAAATCTTTGGCTGGAGTTGTACAGGGAAAGGAAAACCAAATTGCAGGAATTGGAGAAGAAAATAAGTTAGGCCATTCAATTGGGCTCTTCTCCTCGTGGTTTTTGGTATTCCAATATTGTACCTTAATTGGAGAAAAACTTACTCCAATAGCTTTAAGTAATGGGAATTCATCAAACTCGGTTTGGTGCTCTGTTTCTCAACGGAAGTTTCTCACATTTAGGAAAATACATTTGTTTTTACACTACGAATCTGAGTAGTTCTGTTTTCTGGGTATAGTTTTTAAATGCCGTGGATTTGATCAGCAGGTTATTTGGTGTTTCACCTGGGGCTATATTTTCTATTTCAAATGATCTGCATTGTGTTTCCATGGATTGAACATGTGTTGGAGTTTGTGTGCTATCCAATTCACATATTTATTTATTCTATTTGGTGCATTCCTTTGAAAGTTTTTGGCTTCTAATCAACCAATGATAATGGGGTGGATTCAATTATACAATAGTTGTATAGTCCTGTTTTTGGAGTTAGCCCTTTTTTTGTATAGTCCTTGGGGCTCCCTTCGAATACGTCCTGGTTTGCTTTCTTGGCTTTTTTTCCCTTTCAATGAATTTCCTTTGCTTACCTAGCAATAAAATTTATACAGTAGTTGTTAACTTTTTTCCTTCAGGTTTCCTTGCAAGCATCTTCAGAGCTGCATTACTTGCAGTTCAAAAGTCCAGTTGGGTTATCTGAATCAGGATATAATAAAGAACATGTTCAATAAATGTTGTCTAGGTGGGAGCAGGCCAACTAGAATCATATAATTAAATGTTTAGGTAGAATTGGCCAAAAATTGAGCATGTTAGTAGGCTTGCTTTGTATGCAATTTCTATCTTCCTCTTGTCATTCTTTTTTATGGCAATTAAATCCATGGTTGGCAGGGTTGGCAGCCCCTGTTGTCTGTGTGGACGGTTGAGATAGCATATTGGCACCTCATCTCTTGGTCCCCTTGTATATGTGCATTCTATATGTCATCCTAGGTAAATTGTTGGTACACATAACGGTGAACAACAAAGTTCAAGAGGTTGTGAATGTAAGTGTAATAAAAATAAAATAGGATGCAGCATTAGAATTACAAATTATCCTTTGATGTCTCATTAATTAATAACCCAGATAAAGTATTTAGCATGCATTATGATGTTTTTGGTCTTTTCTTCTTGTATTTGGTTGCGACCACCTCCTCTGGATGTGGGCTGATGATTAGGCAGCTGAAGAATCATCGGCTGAGAACCTCCTTGGGAAATTAATGAATATTCAAACCAGATCGAAAGCTGAAGTTTTGAAGCCAAAAAGAACAAACTATAATTGAAGTATTGTACATCATTGGATTAATATACCTGCCTTATTGAAGCATCTCCAGCGGTCATCTAAAATTGAAGCGTCTAATTTTATATTTTTAACAAGAAAGTCATTTGAAGGATTTAATTTGAAGTTTTAATTGGAAAAATCTCAATGAGTGGCGTCCCCAAAGTTTTATCTATCTTAAATGCATTAGATTTTACTTTCTCTTAACTAATAATTCACATTAAGTATCTGCCGTTAAGTAATATCATTCGAAGCGTTATAAAATATTTATTAAATTGTGGTTGAAGAGTATATAAGATAATTTGAACATAGCCAAAAGCTATAGATAATTTGAACACTTCATTTTAATTAGTAGACACAAATTTAAAATACATTGAATATATAATTTAGTAGTCGAAGTACGTTAAAGTTAGACTCTTTGCGTTTTACTACGTTGTTTTTATAGATTTTTAAATTTTTTGGTTGTTTTTTTTTTTTTTCAGAGGAATCTCTGAAACATAAAAAAAATTTCATCTGGAAAATCAAATTTTTTTTTGTTCTCAGACATATTATGAGGGTAGAAGAGAGGTTTTCGATTTTTCTTCGATGAGCAGTTCTGACCAATTCTTTGAATAAATGTCATTTGTTAAACCATTGTCGTTTTGCTCAATTTTGCTCATTGCTAGGCTCTTTTTCGATTAGCATCTAAATTTGAAATGTACTCCATGCATGAGATCTTACCGACATACAAAGCTATGTTGCTCCAAAACGTAATTTTGAGATTTGGCTTAAAGCTAAAGGGTGTGGTCGACGATTGACATCTAAGAAGCTTTAAGTATCACTAAATCATTCGATTTTACTGTTGTCTTTAAGCTAATAATTAATCAATATCACCCAGCCGTTCGTTTATATCGCTTTCGTACCCAAAATGGGGCTGCCGTATATCGATATTGATGAGCAGTTAGCGATGTATTTATTAAATATGTGCTGGCCCGACATTGCGAAACATCTTTCTTGAAGGATTGCTTCACTGTTGGAGACGGGTTTTTTTGTTCGAGCATTTATTTTTTTGCTTTTACTCCACTGCTGGAGGTTGGAGCTTTTTTGGTATGTAAACTGCAAGCCACATGAAAATTTCTAATTTGCAAGATGCTATTTTGTTACAAAAAAAAAGACAGTTATGACTTATGAAATGAGTTGTTGCCTGTTGGTAATTCATGTTCTCCAATGAATCCAAGAAGAAGGCCACTAAAATATTTATTTGCTCTTGATCAGAAAAATTAAGCATTATGGCTACTGGTTTACTTTTTCTCATTTTTTTTTTTTTAAAAAGAAGGCTGCAAGTTTGACAAGGATTATGATAAGTATTTGCCTATTCCTAACAACAGCATCACATATTTTCTCCGGGGGGGCATCTTACTCATCATAGAGTTAAGATGACATATTTGATTATTTCTTCTTCTTGGAGCATTCATAATATAATTTTTTCCAAGGCAGTGACCAGAAGCAACAAATTATTGCTTTGCCCCTCAAGTCATCGCATACCGACATCTTATTTTGGCAGGAAATGAGTTGCTTTCTTTGTTGAAATTTGAGATAGATGAAACATTTAACTTGACTTGATTGATGGTAGCTTTCTTTGTTATTGTCACCAGACCTAAATGCTATAAATTAGATTTAATAAGTTTATAATAATGACTATTGATTCGCTGCCTTTTTCTTTTTGTTTGACCCTTTTGTGGCATATTTAGTATACGTCCTGGAAACTCATTTTTTTGGTCAATATACCGTTCTTTATCAATAAATAAATAATAATAATAATAATGATTATTGATTAGATTGCGATAGAAAATACATACTAGTATACCCAGTTTTGTATTGTATATTCTTTTTCTTTTGTTTTTTTTCTCAAATACGGACTATACACTCCTGTTGAAAAGCATAACTTTAAAGAAGATTCACCTCCAGGAATAAGCACTCCAAACAATAAATAACATGCAAACACTACTAAGCACGGTCAATGCAATGGACAAAACAGTGAATACTTCTATATGAAATTTTGTTTCAGTTGTCTCTGTGTTTAGCCAACTATTTACTGGACAACCCCTGTTCAAATATCAATCCTATGTCAACGTTTGTAACATCATCATCTGCATATATTCTTTCTCTGTAGGGGCAGGGGATTGCCTTAGGTTTCGCAACCCAAATTCCTTTCTTGGTTTTTTGGCTTAAGAGTAGAATTCATAGTCTTTTGCTTGGAGTATAATCTGCCTCAACCCTCCAATAGGTGACAAAACCATCAATAGTACTCCCAGAATAATGCAGATCTGAAATCAACAAAGCACAAAATCAGATCAAAAGGAGCACAAATTTTGAAGCAGAAGAAATGGGGGGGGTAATGAGACATCAAGGTCAGAACATACCCAGTTAGCTATCCAAGATAGGCTGTATCTCTTAGGCTTGTAAATGGCCAACCACATGATGCAGGGAAGCTGATGAGATACAAAAGCATTATTATTATGAATACAGATTGCCAGCACTAGTAAACTGAATCAAAATTTTCCAAGAACCCTATGCTTACGAAGTAAGTTGTAGGCGCAAAAGCAAATCCTCCAAAGAATCCCAGGAGACCGCCAAAGAACGGGAACGTAATGCCGACAAACATGGTGAATGCTGCAACCAAAAGAAGACATCGATTTCAATCATACAACATTCCCAGCCATATCTTAGCTTAGAGGGGAGGGGAGCATACTTGATACTTACCAACATATATATTCCGAGAAATGAACCGGAGCAGAAAGCTGGGTCTGAAATGCAGTTTCTTTACCAACACAGTTTCTATCATATCAAACACTGGCATAGCATAAATCTGCATGAACCCACACAAAACCATTACTTAAGAGGAAACAACATTTAGGATAATCGAATTAGGGTGTTAGAGCCTAGGAATTAGGAACAGCACCTGATAGCTTCCGATAACATGGATGACCACAAACATGTTGGCCATGGCAATAAGCCAAGCAGGTTTCTCCAATGTGATCAAAATGTTGTCTGATACGCTGTTCCCGAACATCCAGTATCCGATTAGAGCCACAGGGAAGTAACACAGAGCCACAACTATGTAGGCAACAATCACTCCCCTCCACATTGGTCCCTTAGATGGCTTCTCGGAGTGTAGAAGGTATAGTTGTAGTTTCTGAGAACCACATTGTGTCCAGCATGAGCAAAGCCCCATCCCCCAAAGCACTGAAGAAGTTGAACACAGTCCCTGCTGTAGACTTGGCTTTATACCTATAATCCACATTTTCCCGAACACCCTTGTCCACTGAGGCTCCCCAGGCGATGGTAGAGTAACTGCATCACATCACAAGAAACAACAACAACAACAACATCAATTATATGTTATCATGTTTGGTTGGGTGGGCTCTTCTTAAAAAATCAATCATTGTGTAACCAGAGAAGTAAGTACCTCAAGGACATGACTGCAGCTGGAGAGACCCCGAGATGGAGTTGAAGTTGGGAGATGGGAAACTCTAAAGTGAACCGATGCGAAGATCATGATGAAGTAAGTTTGTTTGATCGGTTTGCAGGTGCTACAGACGGTGTCATGGAATTTCTTCAGCGATTTTCCTCCCGTTACCATGTACACTATGTTGACTCCCACCTCAACGACGAGCTGTTGAGGCACGACGATGTAGAGGCCGAGCTTCTCGCCGAAGGCGTACTGACCGAGCTCGTGGTATCTGTCGAACCTTTTTCCTGGAACCATCTCGTGCATTTCAACCATTTGCCATAGAGTGTAGAGAGTGATGATCCATGACAGTACCAGGATGACCACGCCAGGACCCCTGAAAGATCAACGTTAATCCAATAATTGAAAGGAAATTCAAAACTTTCTCACAACAACAGAAGAAGACATAAGTAAATACCATCCGAGCTCGGACATGGCGTAAGGGAGACTGAGAACACCAGCTCCGACCATGGCGGTGACATTGTGGAAAGCTGAATACCACCATTTGGCGTTCCTGGACGATGTAATGGGAAGCCAATCGTCTATCTCCTTCTCCCTTGCTGTTCTTTCATCTACCTGCCACTGATAACCATACCCCCCTTAAATTCTAAACCAAAACGAATACAAATCAATTTACAGAAAGTTCTAGATTCTTTTATTTATTTATTTGGGTTTCAGAAAGCAATTTAAAATATTAGTGGGTGGGGTTCACACTGTGAATCTTCTTGGTAGAATGGTAGTGTAGTGGGATATCATAATTGGCATTATATCCCCAAGCTTTTGGAGATGGCTTTTGTCGTCTTTTTACTTTTCAGTTCCCCTTGAGAAAAAGACCTCCACGTGTTATGCCTTAGGCCTTAAAGTCTTCTGATCATGCCCATAATTTCTTAGCACCCATCGACTTGAGAAGACGCGCTTAATAAAGTAAACCCTTCTCTTTGTGGAACGAGAAAAATATGTAAAAGATAAAAAAAAATTGTTTTTATACTCTAAAAATTAAGAAGAAAAACATTCTTAGTTTTTTTTTTTTAAATATAAAAAAGACAAAAAATATTAAATTCATATAACAATGACCGTTTCTAAAGAACAAAAAAATTATGTTTTTTTATTCTTGTTTTTTTAAATTGTTATATCGTTCTGAATAAGGAAAATAGAGAAAACTTATTTAGTTTATATTTTTTTGTTTTGTTTTCTTAAAAATATAGAAAATATAAAAAGCAGCTAAATTGATAGTTTTTTAGAGATAATGTTAAGTGTTTTGAAGTATTACCGATAACGATTTTTAAAGAAATAAGAGCAAATAAATCACTGTGTTTTTGAAAATTGTTACCGATAATAATAAAGCGATTCATATTTTTGAAAATTATTAACATTATACGAATTTAATATTTTTTTATATTTTTATGTTAAAAAAAAAAAAAGCGAGATTGATCAAATATTCTCTTTTATTTTCTTTGTTATTTAGAACATAAAACAATTTAAAAGCTCTTATAATTCTTTTAAAAAAAGTATCTTATTTTTAAAAAACAGAAAAACCATAAATTACAGCAAACAATAAAAAGAGAGGAGGTCAGTTTTTCAGGTATTTAAAAATCGTATGTGTTCATAATATCATGTGGATAATCGGCTTGAGCCCTTAAGGTGATTAGTCAAACAACTTGATGACAGGCTTTCTGTCCTTTTCCGTACGTATCGTAATTGAGACGGTGTTATATATTCAATCAATCTCATGAAAATAGAAAATAAATAAAAGAAATTAATTATAAACAAATACACCAGTAAGACGAAGATGAGGTAGAATGAAGAACAAGAACACCCAGATAGATTTTGTTTGGAATATGAAAAGGAAGATCTTGAAAGCAGTTCAATAAAAAAAAAAGTTTAAAGAGATGTTGTCTTCGTTTTGTTTGGGAAGAAAAAGCTTTTATGACCTTTAATCCTCCTAGTCCCACTCCCACCACCCAACCAGATTCAGACATTAATGTTTCACAACAGAAAAAAAAAGGCTCAAAATATTGTCTTTTTTTCCAATGAACCAAACAAAACACTGAAACAACATCTGGGCGTGAATCTCTTTTCCATAACAAAGAAAAAAAAAATACAGCAGACCCAAAAATCAAGGCAGCCAAACGCAAAGAGAAGGAAAACCTACATTACGGTGGTAACCCGTCTTATGGCTGAAACTGCAAATCCAAAAAAATTGCAGAAATCCAAGAAGATAGAAAGAGAAAGAGAAAGAGAAAGAGAAAGAGAGAGAGAGAGAGAGAGAGAGAAGAATGAGGGTGAAGAATGAAGCAAGAAGAGGTATTTAAAAAGAATAGGGGAGGGGTGGGGTTTACTAGGTGACGCCTCTCTGTTTGACTACCCAAAGTCTTTGCCAAGACAAAAAGCTTATGGGGCCATCAGCCATGGCCGATCCCCTGGTGGATTAAGCAGTTCCACTCCACGAACCGGCCGACTTAATCTTAAAACAAATGGACGTTTGAATCAACCAAACCTCCTGCTGTTTCCTACTTTTTTTTATTCTTTCTTTGGGTCATCTGTGAAGATCCCAACTCGTGAAAAACATAAATAAACTCACGATTAGAGATAAAGCTCCTTTTTTTAATCTGAATTGAGTTTCAAATTGATATAAATAATTTTTTATTTATTTATCTTTTTGCTCTTTTTCAAGTCTTATCTCTTCAGCAAAAATGATGGCTGTATTCATGAAAATAGTATTAAGTCTATTCTATTTCTATCAAAATTCAAAACCAAAGCCTGTTGGTGAATAGAAATTAAAAAATAAATGGTCACCAATTTTTAAAATTATCTAATTAAGCTTTATTTTTATTTTTAATTTTAATTTTGTCACATGCACCTGAATTGATTTATAATGCCCTGGTAAATGGGCTCCCTGAATTTTTTTTGAAATTTTTTTCTATTTTATTCAAACCAAGTCCTATATCATGCCGCCTCAACAGCAAATTGTTAAAAGGCATTGAATTAAAACTTAATTATTGATTTTTATTTAGATTTTATTTAACCTAAAAGTATTAAGCAAAGAAAATAATAATAATAACAATAATTTTCTCATAATTGATTTACAGTGAAAAAAATATAAAATAAATAAAATATACTAAAATTAGTTAAAATTTTATATATTTTTAAATTTTTAGATAAACAAACAAATTAGCCAATAAGATATAAAATTAATTTTTTAAATTTAAACATATTTTTATTTTTCAACATTTTTCCTTTCAATTTTTCTCTCTATTTTCTTTCTCTATCACGCCTCCAAAACTGTAAAAGCTACAAAAAAAATACTAAGTAATATAATTTTCAAATTCGGGTTTTATAAATCGAAAAACTATATAAAAAAAAATCAAATATAATCAAAATTTTATATATTTTTAAATTTATACATATATAATAAGTTATAAAACAAACAAATAAAATGAAGCTGAATTAAACATATAAAATTAATTTATTAATTTTAAACATATTTTTTCATTTTATTTCCTTAAGATTTCTAAAAACAAAACCTGAGTCTTGAGACTGCTTTCTGCTTATTTTCAAAACTATTTTCGGTAACAAGCCAAAAACATGTATTAAATAATCTATTTTTGCCTCTCAAAACTTTACACGCTCTTTCGACTCATGTTTTTATATTCTCGCATTTTCAAAACAAAAATAAGAAAACCAAACACGCTTTCTTTGCTCTCCTTACTTCGGTATCAAAACAGCTTTCAAAAAACCATAAACAAACTGTCCTTAAATTTGTCGTCTTCGAGTTTTAACTCTAGGCTCCGCCCCCTTGATAGAGTTGCACCAGCCCTTATTGGCAGGAACACATGTTAGGGCATTACAATAACAAACTGCTCAAGTCTTTAAATCTATAAGGGAACCTTCCTCCTAATATCTATATCATATGATAGGTTGTGGTCATATCTAATAGCAATTACAAATAATTTCTATTTACAATCAAAATTTTCAAAATGGATCAAATTAGAGATTAATTTAGATTTGACTAAATAAGCTATTAATTACTGATTAGTATATAAATTAAAGAATTTTAAATTTTTAGATTATTTATAAGAGTGCTTCACTGTCATTTTAAGCAAAAGGCTGGTAATTCATGAAACACGACAATAAGGTGTAAAAAGTATAAATTCAAATGTCATTTCAATTAGGTATATGGAATTTGTGATGTAAGTCATTTAATTTGAGTTAAGAACACATAAATATTGATTCAGATTAAATTTATTCTCAGATTTAAAATTACATATTTATAAAAGGTTATTATCTAAATTGGATACCAATTTGAATCAACCTATTTATAACAATTTTGAAGAATCAACAAATATTAGCTTTAATTAATTTTGCAATTAATCATCTAAATAATATGATTAGAATATCAAAGTGAAGGCCTCATTGTTTTTATTTTTAATATATATATATATATGTATAATATCCACTTATTCACTTTATATAGTTAGATTATTAGTGAGATTACTAGGACGGACAACTGGATAAAATCAGTAAACATCTACCCATAAAAATAAATTTGGAGCCAATTACACATATGAGTTAAAAAATTATCCATTACAAATTGGGTTATAAATAATACAAATATATTTATATTCAAAATAAATCCGTAATAAATACGTCACGTATCAAACTAAAACATGTGAATCGGCAAACCGAATGATAATCTTAGAATAGTCAGTATGGTCAAAGTTCATTCTCAAATTGACAATATTGGAGTTAATGGTTATCATCCATCTTATGTAAATGTTTTTTGAATATAATATTTTTCCATCGTAATTGTCTACCCAAAAAAGAAAAAGAAAAATTAAGAAATGTATTAAAATGGGTATAGTTGGACATGATCACCTGTATTAGTAATCAACATGTAATTGGTGTTCTTCCCATTGAATAAGTTGGCATGTAAATGGAACATTACGTGTGCGCCGGGGAAACCAATGGGGAAGTTTTTTAGACTTTTACTGATTATTAAACTGCTTATTTAATCGCTGAACTCATAACCGTCCAGCTTCCACCTCTATTTTGATTTCATTGAATGGAGAAATTGATCGTTGGCTTAGAGCAAGTGGTAGATAGATATTTTCAAGACTGCAAATATGTTTTGATTATTCAATTTCTTTCCCATTATTCCCCTTTCTCTAGACTTTCTTTTCTATTTCTCACTAAAATTATGCTACGACTTGGTCAAATACTACTACTTAATACTCAACTGAGACTTAATTAAGAATCTGAAACCTCATCATCTTTGAACAACTTGTTGCCTTTTGAAACTCAGCGCTGCTGAATTTGATTTCATACCCAGTATGGAACACTTTTTTTTCTTTTTCTTTTTTTTGAGAAATTTCTTCAGTTGAATATATATGCCTGCAGCTTTTCAGCCCAGCTGACAGATTAGAAAGTTGACTTGCCTTAAATCTTTATTTCTAAGATAAAGCGACTTATCTTTCTCAGAATCTGCAAAACTAATCCTACAAGAATCAAGTTTTTTAATATGGTCAACAGTGACATAGGATCAAAAAATTCTGTTTATACTGAAGCTGCCATGTTCTTCCACAGAATGTATAATCGCAATGGCTTACTAACAACCAATCCCCACTATTGAAAACTTCTAAAGCCGCTGCTTATCACTTAAAAAGTGTGGAATTCATCCAAATCTCAATCAGCTACATCAGGATAAACAATGTGGAAGTTTCAGAACAACATGCATAAAGAAGACTTAAAGGGTTTCAGTCAATGCTAGTTGCCCATGTAACACACTCCACCCTTTTTGAATAGTTTTTCCCTCATGCCCACCATGGTTTGTCCAAAATTGACCCCAACGCATGCCCTCATACTTAAGTTGCCTTAACTCTTATCTTATAAAATTAGCTTTATAGCTAGAGGTGACACCTTGATGCTATGCCTTAATCATTCTTTCCATTATAACGAATGTTAAAGAGATATGATATTCATATTAAACTCCAAATCACTAATTCGACTTTCACGGTAGCTTTTTCGAATACGATATCTATATCTGTCACTAAGGCTCGGCAATCGCCCACTCTTTCAACCTTTGTTTCCATTTATCACAAAGTTTTACACTGATTCTGATTTATTCGACTTTCACGCGAAGAAAAAGAAATCTCTTGGGAGAAATCGAGTAAAAGGTTAACAGATCCAAACTAGGGGAGTGGGTGTATTCAATTCTGATCTGTTCGAGGGTATTTTACAAACGCATGTCAGGTCGTTGTATTAGCATCAATAACTCTGTTTAATTATATATTGATTTCATTAATGATAGGGACATAAGTGTATAATTACATAAATGTTAAGGGAATAGTTGGACTCAAAAAAGTTTAGTGCCCAAATTGTATATGTCCAAAAGTTAGCATTGGCGTTGTGAGTGACAATTCGCGCTTCTCATGGGCCATAATAATATATTTTTTTACTCGCATTTACCAATTCATTATTTATTACGAATAATTAACAAATTAGAAATAACAAATTCAAGCATGATCGATTTAGTAATCAAGTGACACGATACGATACATGTAAACGTTTATTAATTTGATAATTTAAAATAATATAAATTATTATTAATTCATCAATATTTAACATAAATAATGAGTTAATCTATATTAAATATTAATTAAAATAATAATTAAACATACTGTCATCAGCCAAATTTATTGATGACCGACAGCTTCATTAATATTACTCATCTATTAAATGGCGTTATACTGATTAATAAATCTGATCGTTAAATTATAATTTAATAAAACCCGAAAAAAAACGTGTCAAGCTCGTAACGAATTCACGAGAGTCATATCAAATTTTGCACAACCTAATTTATGCACCTTATCCCTTCAAGGTGTGGTTATTGGGCCACACGGTGAGGAATGGTTTTAAGAATCATTGTATTATTGACATTAAACGAAAATCATACTCGATGTCATTTTCGTCCTTTTCTAATTTCAAATTAACAACTGCGAAATGTCCTCTGAAACCTCCAAATTAAGTGGTCCCCATCAAAGAAAATTGTTTAAACAGAAGGGTTCATTTATTAAAAAAACTCGTTCTCATATGAAAATAACTTTTACATCGTTAAATGATAATTTTATATTTTAAAATTAATATATATCAAAATTTTGTTATGAAAAAATATAAATTTTAAGAAATAAAATCACCATCTAATGATATAAAACCTATTTTCATATGAAATCGAACTTTTTATATCTGAACCCTTCATCGAGACGTAGCATTTAAAGAGTAGAAATGATGTCACACCCGAAATGGACTTGAAGCCATGGAATGGAAGATAGCGTTTGGATTTACACAGAAGACATAGAGACATTGGGAATTTGATTATTTCTTAAGTATTTCCTAGAGAGGAGGAGTTACATCATGTAATGAAAATTTGTCACAGGCCTTATTTGTCGCTAACATGCAGGATATGTTAAGCAACAATTTGATATTGGGAGTGTGAAAGGGAAGACAAAAACCCTAACTAAAGTTTCGTTTGAAATTCGGAAAGTACTAAGAAAAGAAAAAAAAAATCGGTAAAATGATTTTCTTATAATTTTACATATTTTAAAATTTTATTTGTTTTTCTCTGAATAAAATGGGTTATATAAAATTAATTTATTAAATTTAAACCTGGGGCTGGTAAACGAGAAATTTAGTTAGTATGGATATATCGATGAGACTCTGTAACAAGAATGAGAAGATTTTATTAATTTAATGACATATGGTAAAGTTAGTTCAATCTAATCACATAGTCGGTAATTTTTCGCAAAAAAAAAATAATTGAGAGAATGTAGATTTAAACCTATTTTTACTTTTCTTCAAATTCTTCTTTTCCTTTACTTTTTTTTTTTTTTTGCAACATTTTGTTTCATGTGAAATATTAATGTTAAAATGTATATAAAAAATTGAATCGAAAGCAATTCTGGGAGTTAGATTTTAACTTGGAGAAATTAATTATATATTACTAAACATATTTTATTTATTTCTCTATATTATATAAAATTATTTTGTTAGTTTTTTCCTTTTCTTAAGGGCCTAAAGGATCTACGCAGCAGGCTAGAAAATTTTTGGCTAAAAAAACAAATATTAGGTCAAACTATTGGCACTTTAAGTAATGATTGTGTGACAACTCATGTATTAGTAATTAAACCCATTATGTTTATTATAATGCTAATATCTGACTAACAAATTTTTTTAATTTAATTTATGGAGATTAGGATATGTTTTGGTTGCATTTTTTGTGTTTATAGATAATTAGAAGTTACGTCTGCCTAGTGTACTTTTTTAATTTAAAGTTTAAAATATTTTATTCATCCTGAATATTAATTATTTTTTTTAATATTTTATTCAAAGTATTAAGAAAATAAAGAAAACTAATAAATAAATAAAATTATTTTTTAAATGATAAATCTACAATTTATGTTAACAATAATAATAAAAAACATATTTAAGATTCCGATGAGCAAGATATCGAATATTATGACACTGAATTACTAACTAAAAACCATAAAAGCACCATCAAATAAAAGCCAACGACAAAACAAGCTTATAATTAAAATAATGATAAAAATAAAAAATAACAAGAACAAAGCGTAAACATAAATCGCAACAATCATTTTCTATTAAAAAAAACATATATTTGTGAAGAACGATAAAATGACTGATTTCAAGTAAATAACAATAAAAAAATCATCAAATATTTTCAAGTAAAAAGGAACATACCTTGGAATTTCAAATGTTTTTCAAAAAATACACTTTTAACCTTTTTTTTCCCTAAAAAACACTTAAAAAAATATTTTCAGGCTTATAAAGAGAAGAGAATGACAATCTGACCCTAAGTACACATATGTATTAGAATTTAGAAGTCATTTTCAATTTTAAATTAAATATTAGTATGATACTAAATTTAATAATATATTTCACCACATCCTGATAACAAGAACTACTTTTATCTGGGATAGAGAAAACTAGTTTTAAATCCGTAAAACAATCATCAGCCCATTTGGGATAGGATGAGTCTGAAATCTGAAATCTGAAATCTAAATTCGATAAATATTCAAAACTTGTGGTCAATGCATGATGATTTCCTGGAGAAAAATGTGTCCGTCGTTTTCCAGAAGCAGAATGTTTGGATCTGATTGACCTAAAAGCTTTTATAATGCTAGGTTGATTAACGGTATTAAGTTTTGTAAAATGCAAGCTATCGTTTCACAAGGATCTGACAGACTCTTCCCTTTCTCATACTCTTTTACTGCAAAGTTCTATCAACTATTTAAATTATTATTACACTTATTTAAATAATGACACAAAAATTGATTAATCCCTTTACAAGGGTTGAATTGTCAAGGTGACGATGAACAATAAATTTGTTGAGTTCTTTATATGATACAACGATTAATTTGTTCTTTGTTAAAGTTTGATATCTCGAATTCTCATTTTTCAATTCAAAATTTTCTCATGATAATGGGTCGGATAAGTAAGGATGTGTGTGGTCCAGTCTCATAAATGCTTTCTTGCGGCTGCAATAGCTACATAAAGAGGAGAAATGTTTTCCATGTTTACGTTACGTCGACTATCTCATATTCGTATAGATGAGAATTGGCTTTTGTTCCTGTCAATGAAATTGGTTTTCATTTCAACTAATAAAATCCATTCAATAATCAAATATTTGTCTATAAATAATGTTGAAAATAAATTAAAGAGATAATGGATACTTACCGTAGCAGTAAATACAAAGAATATCGGCATCTTATTTCGCTTTCATCAGACAAAACAGCCGGCTAATTACAACGAAACGCCTTTTTCACAATCTAAATTTCTTCCTCCTTTAATCTTTATTGTTAATTAAGATATTTTATATATATTTTTTTTCATTAATCGCGTTAACTTCCAGCTTGAACCATTGTTAATTAAATCAAGCCAAGTTACGGATCAAGGGTCATGGACCCATTTCGCGAACAACCCTAAAATCCAATATCTCCCACTCGCACAAAATTAACGCTTCTCTCTCAATATCTTATAAGAGTAAATACTACCTCTTATACTCTCTACCACTCATACTAAAAATAGACGCAGACCAAAGATACTTCGAGAGCTCTTTCATATACATCCGTTGCATTATATACCTTCTCGACAAACAAAAAGATCACATGAGTAGATTTAAGTATTGCAGCACTTAGATTATTTTATCACATTCAAATCTCAAAACGACCTCAATCTTATATATCATATATCAGATTCACAATTATGTATTGACTCTATAATCGTAGATACGCCAATACAAACAAATGTGATACGTTTAACGATCTTCCTCTTTCTCAAATCTCTTAACTTAATTTAATTTGCTTTTCCAAGAATGCCGCTAGACACTTCTATACCCTCGTAACACTCTAAAATAAAGAAATATTAAATTAAGTCTTAAGAATTAGAATAGAGTCATAAGGGTATAAATATAAGGCTCTTATTCGTTAAAGGTCTCACACATCAAAGCTGAGATCTGAGCTTTGATTACCTATATTGGTCATAATTTGCACACATGGTATGAAAAACACGTGTGTATTTTCTCCTTTCCTATGGAGCAAGATGCCACAGATCGTGACACCAGACAGATAATTTGGTCTCGTATATCTAATGTCTAACTCGAAGTTCTCTTGTCTACTTCTTTCACGTTCTCATTAACTCAATCGCAACATAGACAAGATAAAGGAATTTTTTTTTGCTAATTCACTTACAATCTTTAATAAGATTCCCATCTTGTTTCGCTGCTAACAAGGGCGACATTCATATTTTAAGCTCGGGCTCTCGACATCACTAGATATTGCTTAAAATTGTCTCATCTCTCATCAACTACTAAAATTAAATTATGCGACACCAAGCAATAAGATGGCTAATCTCTTTATCCGTCCGAAGACATACTTTTCAATAAATCGAGAGTGTATTACTAAAAATAAACACTCACATATGTGGTAGGCTCGTAACAAACATATTTATTATTTGAACATTTAATACAACATGAATGATTGTCGGGAAACATTACAATAAGTATCATATTCTACGTAACTCTCGGTGATTTCACATGCTTTATAAATATATCTCGAGGAACTCCATTATTAAGGATCCGCAACCATTTCACGCCAGATATACTTCATGTTCACCTTCTCGCAAACCATGTCTTTTACAAAGTTATACTTTATATCTACGTGTTTGCCTTGCTATGATACTTAGTGGTCCTTCAGGGTATGCTATCGTCGCCACTATCACAGCTACTAAGACTGAATCACTTTTAGCATTTACTCCAAGTGATCAAACTTGAGCCACAATGCTTCTTTAGATCATGAATGCAAAGCTACAAATTCAGTCATCAGGGACAACGGCTATGCAGATTGTTTCTTACTACCCATGATATAAATGGGCTTACTGGTTGAAGAAGATGTACTCTGGGAGGTAGACTTTCTTCGCCTAAGTCTCCTCCCCAATCGCATCGCTGTAGCCTTTAATGGGTGCATCATTTCGTGAACACAATGAATAAGTAGCGCCTTTAGGTACCTTAGTATCCTTTTTAACTGCCTAATGTACTAGTCCTCGGGTCGACTGGAGTACTGCTTACCATGCCAACAACAACAAATATCGTGTCTGCATACATCATGGCATACATCGACTTCCAACCGCATCAGATAGTGCGGGAACTTCGTATACTCTTCTTCTCGTGGGAGTTTGTGTGGCACATTCTTTCCTACAAGACCTTCACTCAAAGAATAGAGTATCGATGGTTTGAATGTTTGATTTGGAATCGCTCAAGGATCTTATCATGCCACTGTGACAGAGACAATAATTTCTTTAAACGATCTCTGGAGATCTTAACTCCAAGAATATATGTTTCACCCATATATCTTTCATCTCAAATTGATGATAAATCATCCTTTAATTTCACATATAATACCCTTAAGTTATTACTAAACTATAAGTATAGTTTAACAACATATAATGACATAATTATAAAACTGTTCCATGGATCTTTTTTGTGATATACACACGATCTTCTGGCCACTATAATAAAAACTATTTAATATGATCAGATATGGAAACGTAATATTCATTGTCTCAAGACCGCTTTAGGCCATATATGGACTTCAAAAGCTAAACTTTATTTTCTTCGCTTCGTTAACAAAACCTGGCAGGCCAAGTTCGTTAACAAAACCTACAGTCATTGCAGATAGATTTCCCTCTTCTAAATCACTACGAAAAACATGTCTTTGGCGATCCATTTGATGTAATCTAAGATCCATACTGCTACGATATGCATCAAACGATTTGAGGTGAATCTCACAACAGAGAAAAAAAGTTTCCTCATAATCTATTCCTTCCTGTTGTGTGTAGCCTTTTGCTACTAGTTTAGCCTTATATTTATCAATCAGGACATCACTTTACGCTTTATTTTGAGGAACTCATTTATTCCTAATGGCCTCAAGGCCCTTCTCAAGATCAAATAAGTTCAAATTTACCTGATTCATAGGACTCATTTCCTTCCATCGCTTTTGTCCGCTTTTCCTTATCAGCCCGAGAGAGCCTCCGTGACATTCGCTCCATCTTCATCTATAATACAAAGGCTTCACCACCCTCAATGTCAAACGAGGACTCGGGAATGCCTTGTCTACCACTACGTCGCAATTTAGGTTCTAAGAATTGCATTCCTCTATTATCCTCAAATCGTCCCACTGACCGTGATCATTAAGTGTTCGAGTACTTATCTCAGATACCTCCCAATGGCTCAGCCATGGGCCCTTCTAAGATCAACAAGTTCCCAAACTTGACTGATCTCATAGATCGATTTCCTTCCTCCGCTGCTTTGTCCAATTTTCCTTATCGTGCAATCTTCAGAGAATTTCAGACATTCTCGCTCATTTTCATCTTCGTGTAATGGTTACAAAGGCTTCACCCACCCTCAATGTCAAACGACGACGGGAATGCCTGTCTACCACTACGCCGCAATTTAGGTTCTTGAACAACGTATTCTCTATTATCCTCAAATCGTCCCACTGACCAGACTTTATTGGGCGTTTGAGTACTTATTCGATTACTCTATTTCTGATCAAGATCATTATCATTCGCATCGAGTTAAACATATTTCCTAAAAATATCCCACCGAATGAAGTGAGTCTTGATCACCTCAAACTATGGGTCTCATAGAAGACAAGTCTTACTGGATATCAATTGGTTGAAAATCATTCTCTAAGAATGTGACATCTCGTGATTCAAATTCTATGAGACCTAATTATTGTGTTCACCTATAAACACATAAATTTTCGAATGTTTCAGTATCTTATGCAAGATATATTTTTTCCCCGCACCTAGTTTGTACCATGCTCTGCGAGGTATTAAGAACATAAGTCGACATCCCCAAGGCCTTAAAACACTTGCATGTGTTTTCTTGGTCTACAACTCATATGGAGTAGTGGGAACTGACTTGCAGGCACAATTAAAGGATAAATGTGGCAAGCGACAGCTGCATCACCCCAAAAGTGATCGACACCTTGCTCGTGCTTAACATGCACTCCAACCATTTCAAGGAGCGCTTCTATTTCTTCTTTCGCAACACCATTTTGTTGAGTCCTCACAGTCAACTCGATGTCAATTTCTTTTTAGTCAGTTGTCTAAACTCCATCGTGACAAATATTCACGACTCCGACGGCTTCTAATGCTTTAATTTTTCATCTAATTGATTCTCAACTAAGCCTATATAGCTTGGGAAGCAACTTATCATTTCCGATTTATGATTTTATCAAATGTATTAACAATTTGCGAGTATAATCATCCTCAGAAACGTGATGAAATAACAGCCCCATGCTCGCCTCTACATTCATCGATCACATATGCCTAATGGACCAATCGCAAAGGGAGTCCCGCTCCGTCCCTACCAAATGGCTCGTACTTACCACCGCAAAAAGGCTCACAAGCAAACGTATCTACTTTGTCATAATTCAGCAAGAGTCTCGCTTAACTAGCCTAGCTATCTCGACACCACACGCCGCCGAAAGTATGCCATATAAATTCACATCAATCTCGTATTCATGTGAAGACGTTATCATAGAATAACTCACCACATGCATAATAATCGCATCCATGACAATAAACCATTCAATACATAATCCGTATCCATAATGAGTAGTTCCTAGAGACAATTCAATATCGTTTCTTAGCAAGATACATAAACCTAGTTTTTTAACAGAACTAACACGAAATTAAATTTCCTAAGAATCATGGAGATGTGAGAACATCAATATGCAATAGTAGTTCTACACCTCGCAAGACTAACTTCCAGACAGGTTTGGCCCTTAACCGTAATCCTTGTATTGTTTCACATAGATCCATTTTGTCTATGTGGTATTCTCCAAATTCCACGAAGGTCTCTCTATCTTTGCTACATGGTCCGCTGTCTCGAGTCTACTAATCCACAAAGGATATGTATCCTGTTAGGAAAAATGTAACTAGCTACGCAAAGTTCACTAACTTTAGTATAAGCCAAATACCTTCAGTTCGTATAATCTCCCGCAAAATGCCCTTTGGTATTACAATTGGAAGCTAATTCTGATTCGCCATGCTTTTCTTCAAAAGAACGCTTTCCTTTCCCGCGGTCGGGTTACCATGTTTCGCCGAAATGAGCTTCTTCTGTTTTTTGTCTTGGAACCCACCTTGATATTTGCGCTTTCACCCATAAGCTTTTCTGAGCTAGATTCAGCCATATACACATTTGTATTAAGTCTGGAAGATTCAATTCTTCTTCTTTTTAGCTCAAGACGGGCGCACTACATCATCCAGTTGTTCGATATTTTCATTAGGGTCAAATGCATCTCTTCATATGCTCCCAAGACTGAGGGGCAATGAGCGAATTATGCTGACTCAAGGCTCGCCCACAACACACGATCGGGCCCTTAACTCACAAATCATACTACATCTCACGAAATGTGCTTTTTCAAAGGAATGATCTCGATTCAGAGGGTGTCAAATTTGATCGTGAGTGATCCGGTTTGGTTCACGATGTTGCACCAAACTTATTCTTTAAAGTAGACCACATGTCCATTGCCAAGTCATAACTTCTGAATTCTCGCAGGATATCATTTTCCATACTACTGAGCAACGTTATGCGAGCTAGAGAATTCTTTGGCTTCCAGGCTTCATAAGCCTCCCGGTCCCTTTTATGTTGGGTCAGACTCTGCCTCGTGCTCATCCAACATAATATCGAGTACCTTCAAGAGCTTCTTGCTCTTCCAAAGACATATTGAATCTTCATGCTCCAAATCTCATAATTATCACCATTTGGGCTTTTCACTCATATTCACGATAATGTTTTTGGATGCAGAAGACATTGTGTTTGTAGAAACACGAAGTTCTATGGTAAGACATAAATTGCACAGTATTAATGTTTCATCCATACACATATATCTACCTATAAATAATCGCATATAGGTTTTAGAATCAAAAGGTCACTATGTTTCCAATCATCCTCTAAATCCCTAATGTGAGACTATCACTAAGCCAATTAATTAGGCAAGGTATACAAGATACTATCAAAACATAATTTCAAGTACACAAAGTATCATAAAATTCAATATAAATCATAAACATTGGAAAACAAACTCAAAATTGCTAGAAATAAAATGAATATTTATATTATATATATATAAAATATCGAACAACTACAAGTTAATGAAATATTAAACATCCATAATATTTACAAACGTCTGAACTTAACTAGAAGTGAGCTAATGAATCTATTATTTAAATCTAGGAAACTTAATCTCGTAGCTTAATCTTTTCTACTGCGATTATGAGGAATTTTTTAAGGTAAAGAATTTCGAATCCCAAGCCTCCCTTTTCACATTTATCTTTCAAGTGTACTCAATACAACTCAGAACAACAAAAGTTTCAGATCGCTTTGTTTCCTTCATTTTCTTATCTAATAAGAAATCTGTAATGCCTTTCGTAACTGCTGGTAAAACATTTCTCAAAACCTTCAATTTCATCCAATTCAAACTCATCTTTAATTCTCCTGCCCAAATCAATTCTTGAACTTTTTCATGAAGCTTGATTATATAATTCACAAGATGTACAAAGTCTTCCTTAAAAATCACCGGATTAGGCCTGAGATTTTCGAGCCTCAACAAATTCTTAATGACTTCTAATCTTTGCGCATAAGCCCGTATGACTCGAGGTGTGCGAATGAGTCTAACCATTATTTTTCTGTACATATACAGAAAAAAAACTTAATTAATTCTCCCAAAATAATAATTGCACAAAGAAGGAATGCACAAAAATAATGTCCATCCAATTCACTGTAAATCCATATAATTTTAATTTTAAACACTATTAGTATATTATTTTATCACTTATTTTGATAAAATAATACTAATTCATATTCAAAAAATGGATACATTTTATCCAAAATTAAAATTCATATGATTTACTAAAATATACAAAAAAATTAAAAAGTTTGTATATTTTTATTATTATTATTAAATAAAAACTCCGTTTTCATGAACTTAAAACGCTTTCGCTTTAAACTTAAAATCGGCTTTGGCTTTATATATATTTTAAATTAAAATCAACAGCTAATTAAATCAGTTGAGCCTCTCATCCCACGGCAACTCGAAGGCCATGGAAACAATACAAAAAAATAGTTTCAAAGATGGGGAGGGTGGATTCTTTATTTCTCACCCAAATCTGATTTAGTGGAGCTGATGTTTCTTTGTTTTTGTGTGGTCATCAGGTGCCCCTGCCCCCCACCAAATACAGAACTGAAAAGAGTAAGAAATCACAGATGAAATGAGTTTTTATAAGAACCTGAATAAAAACTGCATAATCGGCCGGGCAATTTTCATACAAAACAATGCACACATACTCCTCTCGCTTTTATTTATTGATTATTATAATCATCATCGCCAATTCAATGTTGTAAATAATTAAAATTAAAAAAATGTTAAACTTCACTATCACGAATCCGACGCAAAATGACCGAGATGCCATTTTTTCAAAAAATTGATCTCGACAATTTAAAATTGTTCTGCGCACAATTCGGAGCAGTTCAAAATCGCATGGAATGTGAATGATTCGGCAATTGCATGAAACAATTGCATCCTGAAACTTTCAAGAATTCGACTTCAACAACAAATTCATGGAATCGAGAATCTCTCGACAATCACTCGACAATTCCATCATTAGAACACATTCAAACATGAAGTTAAATCAATACTAGAAAGCAAACATGAAGAGCTCTGATACCAATGTTGAAAATATATTAAAGAGATAATGGATACTTACCAGAGTAAGAAATACAGCAGAATATTGAGATCTTGTTTGCTTCACTGTATCAAAATAGCGACAATTACAATGAAATGCCTCTTTTTTTCACAATCTAAATTTCTTCCTCCTTTTTAATTTTGGTAGAGATGAGAGAGTGAATTAGTATTATTTTATATATATATATATATATATATATATATATATATATATATATATATATATATATATATATTCATTAATGCTGTTAACTTCCATTTAACTACTTGTTAATTCAAAATCAAGTTGGGTCATGGATCATGGGTCATGGACCCATTTTGGGCGACCCAACCCTAAAATCCAACAAATAAGCTACGAGAAACATTAACAGCTTGTTAACTTCCATTTAACTACTTGTTAATTCAAAATCAAGTTGGGTCATGGATCATGGGTCATGGACCCATTTTGGGCGACCCAACCCTAAAATCCAACAAATAAGCTACGAGAAACATAATCAAATGAAATTTCAGGAAATTAGAAAAAGTTCTAAAAATCATTCTTTCAATCACAAAGAGTTGAAAGGATAAATGTGAAACGTTCAAGGTTATCACACAAGGCAGAGTGACAAGAAACATAATACTTCATAGAGAAAGTACTGAGAGATAAAACTGAGATGATTGTGAGTATATCCTAAGTGTGTAAACATCTTGTGTCATTTTTATCTCACAGTGAATTATTTTATTAGATTTGTTCATTGGAGAATTTGATGAAAGAATTCCTCAGGTGTTTTTCATTGAATTAACATGTGTATATATAGGAGGGATAGTGTGACGCCTAAAACCTCGGGTCCGTCGACAACCCACAACTTATGGAATAATCGTGGATGCTCTGCAACCCGAGCTACCACCATGAAAATCGGCCGTAACTTTGTACTGGGAGCTCCACTCCCAAACACATAACTTGTCCTAAACAAATACACGACCATTGCGGCTCATATGCGAGTAAAATAATGGCCACTGGACTTCGCATTAATACCCACAAAATACATCAACTAAATATATTATAAGGTTCAAGAGTTTTTATGACATTTAATTAACATATATTAAAATTTACAATTTTAATACATGTTATACAAAATCAATACCAAAGCCCTTAACTGCTTTAAAACGCTGGCACTCTTAATGAAATACCGTCTCCAGACACTCCCTCAGACTGAATGGAGGATCTCCTCGACGCGAGCAAAGCCTGCGAGCGATAATTTCCATGCATGGTTACTCCCCACCTAAGCTTACATGTCATGACAACCAATTACATCCAAGAATTCATACGAACCTACTCAACGCCTACATGCCCAATCCTATCTCCCGAGTCCTCACCGCATTCCCTCATACGCCAGTTCGAACGCGAAGAAATATCCAACTTTCAAACAAAGCTTTTTGTTCTCGAAAAACTCACCGAGTTCTGAAATATTAGACTACCTCCGAGGCGAATTGCTGATAACGCTCAAAACAACTCATGGTCTCCCTATTCAAAGCGATCCGTTGACGACTCTCCGCGCAATTATTTGAAAATCTTCCTCGAAATTCACTCTTACAAACATTTTCGCTTTTCCTTTCAATTTCATGCTGTCATGCACTCACTCCTAATATTCTAGAAAATATCAACAGATACGAACGATGACGTCAATCCCAACAAGCTCATGCTAATATATAAAACATATATACTAACATAATTAATCCACATAAATCATGTTATGCAAATTCACAATCAATAACACCAAAATTACCTCTACGCTAATTCAACAAACACAAGCAATTCATTTCAATAACTCAACATCATAAAAATCACACCAAAATCATAAGGTCACTATTCACTAACAAGGAAACCCCTGGGTTGGCACCTGCTCACGCCACAACAATAGAGATTTTCTCCACTCGATTCAAAGCTTTTGAGACCGAAAACAAGGCTAATTCAAGCCTCAGAACATCCCCAACCATTTACATGGCGCTTAGCCAAAGAATAACACAATTAGGAAAAGATCCCTACCTCTTTGGAGTTGTCGGAACTCCACCAAATCAGTGTCCACGCGTAGTCCTCGCCACGTAGATCGACTTTGCTTCTTGCTCCATCGAGAACCGACGGTCCGATCGACCAGAAATCTAGAGAGAAGGAGTTCTCTCTCTCTCTAAAAATCTCAAATCCCATCCACTGCCCATTTGTTCTTCAAAATGAAGAAGACAACTATTTGCTATTTTGTCTTATTCTCATTAACATTTCATTAATTTCAATCGCGTCCCTTTGGCTCGATTTCTAACACTCTACACGCCTGCACCATCTATTTCATCATCTCACTAATCACTAAATACGCTGTCATACGAAGATAATGAATGCGCGACTTTGCTACATCACATGTCTTTCACGAGTCGTTTTACTACGCCCAAGACCCGACGCCGAAACGCGGAATTCCGACCGGCTCTGCGACCGACGAATTCACAGAGCTAGATTTCGCGAGATGATTCCAATGGTGAAGTCTGTTTCGTCATCCGAGATCTAGAAAAATTTCGGGTTTTGACCGAAATTATCATTTTACCATTTTTCAGAAAATTTGAATTATCTCGGGTTTTACAGATAGTCTATATTTCCTAATCTATCACAACTCTACATGTTAGAATTCCTAATCTGTCACAACTCTACATGTTAAGATTCCTAACTAGTTATAACTCTATATGTTAACACTCCCCCTCAAGTTGGAACATATATGTCAATCATACCCAACTTGTTACATAAATAAATTTCAACTTGGCCCCCATTTAGAGCCTCAGCGAAAATATCACCCCAACCTGTTATCCCGCTGACATCCCCGTGAAAATCTAAACCAGAATAGGATATTTTTTACGAATCGGCGATACCAATCTCAATATACTTAAATTTTTCATTCAATGGTCACGTGATCTCGAGCAGAATATAAAGGCATCACATCACACCAAAGCTTTCATTTTAATTTGGCTACCATAATGTCACTCCATCAAGAAGAACGTTCACGATCTCTCACACACCGATCGCTGGCTATCGCTTCATATTCCGATTCCGTACTGGGCTTAAACAACCCTTTCACGCTTACTCCTCCATGCACTGCATTTCCTCATCAATAAAACACAATAACTTCAGATGTGACTTCCTTCCCTCATTATGAAGGCTTTTTACCAAGTTATATATGATATCATTATTATCTTCTATTCTTATATTTTAAAGATTAACTTAATCATCCATCTACATTTTCATTTACCAAAGTTGACGTCCACCAATCTATTGCTTGTATTATATGGATTAACTAAGCCTTCTAAACTATTTATTTATATTTATATGGATTGGCACAGTCACCAAATTATTATTTTATTCTGTAATATTCCGCAAATCGCTGACAATCAATGAATCTCTTCTGTTTGTGGTGGTTATAAATTTACTATTTTTTTAATGTTTTCCATTATAGTAGGGACAAATTTCCATTTTTATACTCTTATTTAATATAATTGATTTCATCTTCACAAAAAATCTTCCAATTTTTTAAGGTTTTTACGTAAATATATATGCTCTCATATCTTTTTTATTTGTTAATATAATAATAAAGGATATCCAAAAAAAAATAATAAAGAAATTACGAAAGACGAAAAAGGACGACAAGACGTGTCAGTACGCCATTGACAATCTTGTCTTCAAGAGCCCTTTTTTCAAAGTTGCTCATTTTTTCTTGACTTTTTTTTGGTATATTTATTTTTTAAGCATTTATTTTGTCAAAATCAAAAGCCCTCAAAGGCATGGTTTTAGAATACCTTAGTCGGTGGGTGATTTCAAATGAAAATAAAACATATCTTAATATACATTTTTTATTATTGGCATGTCTACCTCAATTGGTATAGCGTTCAAAATTTAACAGACCTAAGAAATAAAGTAAAAAATGACATAAAAATATTCAAAGGGGGAGTTGTAATATAATGATTAAGGAATTTAATTCCAAATTAAAGGTTATTTATTCAAAGGACAGTTCGTATTATAACAAAGTTCTTAGTTATGAAAATTGATTTTGTTGGTTTTTTAATTAATAAAACCAACTAAACCAACAAAGGCCCAAATAGAGCCCAGGAGTACAAAATTCAGGCCAGGCCCAAACTCCCCCTCTAATCCCATTCCCAGCCCACTTCAGATTGAAGGTAACATTGGGTCAACTTGTCTAATACTAGGGGTGTGCATAAAATCGATTAAACCAAATCGAGTCAACCCGATTTTGAAATATTTTAAATTTAAAACCGAGAGCGGTAAGGTTATAAACTTCTATGTTATATGAAAGATTTGAAAATTTCTTAACAAAAATTTATATTTTTTGGATGTTCATGATAAATCTTCAAAAGTAATTTTCTTTTAATATATATATATATATATATATATATATATAAAATTATTTAACGGAAGAATAAAATTAATTTATTTGATTTTTAATTTTAACTTTATAAATAATTATTTTGATAATGCTATTTTTAAATTTATTAATAAAAATGTGAAAGAAAATTATGGATTTTTGGATAATATTTTGTTGATCTATAAAGAGATATACACTTAGATTTTTTTTTTTGGATAATATTAAATATATTAATTTTATTTTATATTTTTAATATTAATCAATCATTATCGATTATGTTTTTATATTAAAAATCGAATCGAATAAATCATGCACACAGCACACTACCTAATACATGATCAGTTTTTGTGACAATAAATCTGAAGTTGCTTTCAAATGCAGAAGAATTTATCCAAGTCTTAGCCTTGCAAGGAATAGAGTAGATTATAAAACCGTAGGTCCATTTTCCATGGTGTATTGATCTAAATTGTAATGAAGTATTCAAGTAATATGTTGTGAACAAGTGCCATGTAAATATCTCTATTATTTCTTGTTTTTTATTTCTTTTTATAATCGTGGTTGCTTGAGCTAGTTTGTGCACACCTCGACTAATCACATTGACCTTAAAATAAACTTGAACTTATGACAATTGGGTAATCACATCCCATGCAGTTACACTAATTGAGCTACCCCTCAAGGTTCTTGCAGAGAATATCAATATCGCATACTTTTTTTTTTTTTGCCATGTGGTCCAAAAGTTAATGCCAAGAAAAATCCTCCAATGACCTTAAGATGACTCAAATTGGTGACAATTGAGAGCAAACTTAATCGGGAACCAATCAACCGATCTACCCCTCGTAGTTATCAACGTAGTTTTTTTAGGAAGTTATCCTAGTAATTTGAAAAAAGGAAAAAGGATAACAAAGAAAATATTTCTTGATTTACCACAACTAGTTTGAGAACCAATGGTTGGAAATTTGTGAAAATAACCATACCCTAGGGCAAGTAAAATTGCACGCCTTTGCAAAAATGTCCTCAAAAGTATAGAAAGTTGTAGCCACTAAAAATCAATCTGGCGTTTCTAATCTAAATAAAGCTGCTCAGAATCAAGTTGGTGGCCAAGCTCTACTGGGTTGTGAAGGAGCTGCCAACCCCAGCCCTTCCCCTCCCTACCTGCCATTTTTACACCCCCCAAAGTTTTAGCAAGATTTGTTTTGCTCTTAAACATTTTTTTTTTAATAATCGTGAATGTCCAAGCTAGCTTACCTCGTTTGCTCTTATTCAGAGTAAATCAGAGTACCCTCAACCCACTGCATCTGGGATTGGAAAGCCAATTTCCAAGGTGCTATCCATCAGTAGAATACCGACAATTTTTTTGTATCCATATGAAATATTTCTAGTGGTATCATGGCCTACAAGTGTATAGATAATGATATGGATATGTCAACTAAATAGACATTTTATCGGTATCCATGGAAACAGGATCAAGCCTTTATTATATCTAAAAGATCAGCAGTCATATGTTTATTATCCAATATTCGCATCGTTACATTTCTGCAGTGAGCTAGTCGTCTCAGAATATTAAGCTTAAGCATGATTCAGATGGAAAAAAGTAGAACTAAGGAGTGGTGTTTCAACACACACTAAGCAACCAAACATGTAAGGAAAAAGCATAAGTATTTAACAACTAGTTTTCGAACTCGACCTTCTATTGTGCTAATGGAGACGGTTGGGTCTGGGAAGTAGTTTGTTTGCTTTCATCTTGATAGCCAAATCATCCTGAAACCTTTAGTTGCCCTGTCATGGAGTGGATCAAGCTGCTGATAGAATGGATCGCTTGTAAGTCTGGTCGTGCTGCTGTCTAGAGACCGGGTTTTTCACAGACAGGCCTGATGCACCAAAACAGAAGTACTGGTTCATCTGTCTCTTATTAGCTGATCCTGGTTTGTGAGTCGAATTTGGTGTTCCATTGTCAAATATTTGATTGGAGCAGGACGGTCTCCCTGGATCGCTCTCAATGTAGACACCCTTTTGTTTATCCAATGAACTAGGTGAGGAAATTGATGATTTTGAGAATGAGCTGGAGTGTGATCTGCCTGGAATGGTTATATGGGGCAGGGACTGCATGATACCGTGCTTTAAACCTGAAGCGAATCTCTTCTTGGCCACTGGGCTTGCAAGATTGCTCCTGACTGCCAGTGTTCGTTTGTTGTTGGACGGTGCTGGGGGCTTCGAGAATCTCTGCCGCAGGGAGGTTGGAGTTTGTTCATTCGAGTTGCTCCCCTTCTTGCACGACTCCATTGAATTGTCATCTCCCATCTTCTTTAACCTCTCTGGTTTTTTCTCTTTTGCCCGTCGCCAGTGAATGAGGCTCTTTAGGCGCTGTGCTGCATAATTTACAGTACTTGATTTCTTGTAAGTTGATGATTTGGGATTCTCAGTGGCGGGCTCAAATGGACTCATGTCAGTTGAATATGAACTCAGTCCTCCGCTACCTTGATCCATGCTGGCGTCTGATTCATTCTCAATGCCCGTGTACAAGAATATTTCTGTGTCTGAGATTCTGAAGGAAGTTCCAGGACTACTTCCACCAGTACCTTGCATCTTTAAATGAGAAGCAATGGCCCTTCGAGCAGTATAATCTCGACAACTGAAGATTCCACCAGCAGAAATCAGCTGCCTGATTAGTATTTCTGAAGATGCAGATCGAGGCCCTTGCCTGAGTAGGTCAAGTGGAGTCATGCCATCATCATCACGAATGTTTACATCAATTGAGCGTGCAGTCATCAGATGTTCCACTAGATCAGAATGAATGTTCCCAATAATAGCCATGTGAAGAGCAGTTCTTCCATCGTTATTTTTCGCATTGATGACTTCTTCCATGTTGAAAACTTTTCCAGTCACTAATTTCTTCATAAGCTCAACCTGTCTATCCAGCCTACGGAAACCAGGAGTTTGAAAACCAGACACTGCCATATGGAGAAAAGTCTCTCCAGCATTGTTTCTCAACGAGATGGATGAAGGAGACGCGAGAATCAGGGCTTCAACCACCGCTAATTGGCCCCTGTAAGCAGCAACATGCAATGCTGTGTTGCCTTGATTATCAGTCGAGTTGATGATATCAAAGGATGCCACAAGTTCCTTGACGACCTGCACAAATAGCAAAATCAGTAAATTTGGATATCAAGGAAACCTCCTCATCTGCAACCCTGAAGAGTATGTGATACATATGAGCACCAACAGAATAAACTAGAGTTCCCGGATTTTTCATCGCAACAATGGAAGATAAGTTCATAACCTCTAGATTTTCCTAACAAGTAAACTCACCTCATCTTGAGACGATTTAGTTAGAGTTGTTTAGTTATAAATTATAATACGGGTGTTTTGAACTAACAAACAACTTAAGTATATCCCATTCAACTAAAAGATCTTAAGAAAGCATTCGATACCAAGAAGTAGGTGCTCTAATTGGTCTTCAAACATAATCAGTCAGCAAACAGAATCGTTCATTAAGGATTGTAATATAAACAACTAGAGCTTGTCATACCCTTTTTTCTTGACTCAAAAAACTCCATCCACCAAACCATACAAGTTAAATCCAACAGTGAAGATCTAGATCTTGGTTTATCACCATTCTTAACAATGATTAAATAGGACAGAAAAACCAGTCAATTAAACTACTATTGTCATCATGAAAGCAACACCACAGGTTATCGAAATATATTAGCTAAAAAACAGGGCTAACCAAGGGCAGAATGGCATAGAGAAAGGCCGAAACTAGAAAAAAGCAGATAATAATTGGAGATTAACCTCAACTTGCCCTCTGCCAGCAGCAGCATGTAAGATAGTTGATCCTTGAACATCTCTATAAGCCAAAACATCAGAGCAATCACTAAGGAGCTCCTTCAAAATCCCCAAATTTCCTCCTCTGGCAGCAGCATGAACAGCCCTATTTATCATCTCACATTTAAAAACAGAAGGGATCTCCCCAATTTGCTCCTCCAGCTCTCCACCTTTCCCAGATGAGAACCTTGGGGAGACTGCATAATCAAAAACCAGCCTAAAAACCTCACAATTCTTGCTCCTTGCAGCAGCATAAAGTATATCAGTAACACCATACTCTCCTTCTCCAAAAACAAGAAGAGGGTCTCTTTCAAGCAGTTCTTGGACAAAACCCATGTCTCCAGCTGATGCAGCAGTATACAGAAACCATCCGCCATAGCCAGCACTGATCAGAGAGTTCTTCCCTTTCTTAGATTCACACTCGACGAGAAGCTTCTGGGCCACCTGAGAGCGATACCTAGCAACATCATGGAACTGTTCTTCATCATCCCATACGGTTTCAAGGCGGCGGACACGGCGGAGTGAGGTGAGCTTGAAGAGGTGGTTGCTGTCGATGCGGAGGAGCTCCCTGACCAAGTCGTAGTGGCCGTTTGCGGCGGCCCAGTCAATTGGGGAAGCAAACCACCATTGATCACCAGTGCTTTCCCACCGAAGAGGGAAGTATGAAGGAGGCATTATGATGAAGAAACTTAAGAACAGAGAGAGATAATTACAAAGAGGACCAATTTTCAGAGAAGGAAAACTGAAAACCCTCTTGGGATCAAATTAAATATCCAGAAAAACGAAAACCCAATTAATAATGCAATCGAGAAAATTGCAACAACTATGTAATCACCTAGAATTCACCATCCATTAATGAGAATATGAGAAGGGTCTATTGAGTTTTAAGCAAAAAAGCACGACCCAGAAAAAACAAGCACAGAAGAAATGGAGCGAGAAGCAAATTTACAAGGGAGACAAAGAGGAGTCGGCCAACAACGAAGATTCCTGAAATTTCAACTTCGGAGAGAGCATACCCGCTTGGAAAAATAAAGAAAACCGAAGTTTTTGTCTCTTACGCAATTGAAATACCAGCTGCAGAAAATGAAAAATAACCTATAAAGAACGGGGAAAAATAAAGATCACTCCACTACAGTTGGTGATGCTGATATGGAGAAATAACTGATAAGATCAACTAGATAAACTTAGAGAGAAGAAAGACGACAGCCATGGTGCTACCTACCCATTCGAGAAAAATCCCCAGAAAAGGCAAAAGACTTAAGGAAAAAGTTGGTAACTAAGGGAAGAAGACCAAACTACAAACAGCTTTAGAATGAAACAATTAACAAGACAGAACCGAAGAGGGTCTTGAATCTTGACAGGGTTTTTGGATGTTTATGTTATGAAGGAGGAGAAACAGTTTGTCAAATACTAGATAGGATTTAGAAATAAATATTGTAAAAAGGTCCAGATTCCTTCTTTTAACTGCAAAAGTATGTTGGGGATGGAGACATCATGATGGATATATCTGGGTGTATCTTTTCATGTGTGTGAGAGAGCAACAGTGCTTGTGCTGTAATCTTGTATGTGAATGAACATGACAGGCTGCTTAATGACAAGGAATGAGCCAGCTTCAACTCAGCCGAAATAAATAGCTTAACATTTCCTCAAATGGTACCGAAACAGCCGAAATTTACTCGAATGAGTCGACTCAGTAGCTAACACTGAAATGAGCCCGAAACAAATGAGCTTACCCGAATAGTTTCGACCAGCTGACGAATGAGTTCGAAAGACTCGCGAAATTGGGTTCTCGCTTTCATTAAGACTTCTAATTATTATTATATATCCAATTTTGTGAGACCTAGTATGGAATATATATATATATATATATATATATATATATATATATATATATATATATATATATATATATATATATATATATATCGCGTTATATCTTAACTATTAATATAATTTATAGAATAATATCACCGATACCTGCTACATGCTTTTCTTTCAAGAAAATTAATTATTTTAAAATAAATATATTTATAAGCCCAAATAAATAATAAATGTATGATTGTTTAAAAATTAAAAAAATAAAGAATATCTTATTTATGACATCCCCTAAAATAAAGATATCAAATTTAAGAAAACTTAAAATTTTATATACAAAATATTTTTCGAGTTTCTGTGAAACTTTTTAGTGGGAGTGCGATTCTTCAGACTTCGGCTAGATTAACGTTTGATCGAACTCGGCTAGAGTGAGGCTGTTTAAGAAGTCAGGAGTTTTAAATAGGAGGTTTGGCCAGAGTGGAGTTGATAACTATGAGTTTGTCTGAAATCACCGTTAAGCTACTAGTCATGAATGTAAGGATTTTTCCTTTATACCTCATGGTGATAATAATGGCTAACCTCATAAATCCAAGGTAATTTCATGACATAAAGTTTTTAAGGATAAATGTGAAAAATATAAAAATTAAATGATATAAATATTTATTATCCATTTTGTAACTGTTTTTTTACACCAATAATGTATTGCAATACCCTTATTGAATTTATCAGATAGTTAGGTACGCAAATTAGCCCATGGATAATTTTTAACTTTTATAAAATTAATCAAGATACGCATAAATTAACTTATGTATAATTTTAAAATCTTATAGAATTAACCCGGATAACAGACCAATCAGTTAATTGTCACACACCTTGAATTGGGTCATAGCAATTCTAGGATGGGGGCGGTGCCTTGTCCAACCCATATTCCAATAGCCGACCTAATCTCTAACCAAATTGGAAATATGGGAAATAACATGTTAGGTCAAACCGCCTAGCTTTTGAATTATTGTTGGAAGATCTTAGCTTTAATTGACCATGACATTATACTTATTAAATGAATGGGTTTGTTTATTAAGGCTTGAAATTTGTAGTTGTGACTTGTGAGCATGTAGTATGACAAGTGCAACACCACCACCACCATCCTTTTAACCTTTTGGGTTGGGATGTTAATGTGGGTGAGGTTTATTTAATTCTTTTCACCCTAAAGGAAGCCCATGGTGGACCTCTATCTAGGTCTAGCCCCCACCAGGCACCAGGCATGGTCCTTTCTGACCAGTGAGGTTGTGGATTTATGTGAACACTTCTACTAAGAGAAAGTTACATCCTGTTTTTTTCATGTTTAAGAAGGCAAATACCTTATTTTAAGCTCCATCAGGTTTTTGTACTTGATTATAATTTTGTTCAAAAAGTTTGTGACTTAGAAGAAAAAAAAAAGGAATTCTATACAAGAAACTTTCCATCATTCCATGTTCAATAAGACTTTGATGAATCCAATGTTTATCTCTAAAAACTTTGATTTCACTTTTCAGCTTCAAAACAAGAAAAACAATAAGTTAGATCCAAACAAGGCCGTATTCTTTCATCAGCTGCCAACCCCACTCATGGTCATCATCAAAACTTCCAACCTTCTTTCATCATGTGCTGATCAAATCCAAACAAGGACGATCTTCAATTGATGTTTTTTTTGTTCTGGTTTTTTCTTTTCTTGAGTAGTCTTTACTTTCAGTAGTGATGATAAGCACTGATGAAGAGACCATGCTGAGCATCATGATTAGTCCACTGAAGCAAATCCCTTGAAGTTGATGGTGTGAATTGCTTCCATTATACATGCACCGGTCCAATGCAGATGTACGTCGAACTATGGAATTTGATGTTGAAAAATTGTGGAATGATGAATTTATGAACGAAACCTGATCCAAGCCTTTGATTCTATCACGAATTCTACTTGATAATTGATTGCAATGTCATCACCAACATGCTTGCCTTCAAATCCATCTTTTGTCTATTCACAGTATGATATGATTTGTTACAAAAACAGAGTCCCAATTATTCTTATGTCTGACATGCACCCAGTGGTGTCCCATATTCCCACAGACGAAAAGTTAAAAGTTCATACGTGGAGGATTTTCACTTAACAATATCGAGACATTTTCTTAATTATATAAGCCCAATTGAGAAGTAAAACCAAAAAAGATTAGTAGAAAATCACAACCTAGAATCGAACAATATCAAGTGAAGAGAGTTGGATAGTTACAAAATGACATCAAAGCCTAATCTCTAGTGACTATTGAGGTCTTTTTTTTAAGGGCATAAGTCCAATAAAGAGCAAAACCGAAAAGGACTGATGAAAAGCCATAACCTAAAACTAGACAATATCGGATAAAAAGTTGAATCGTCACACACCCACTGTACCCAGCAAGGTTTATATTCAATAACAATAGCTTTAAGATATTTGCATATGGAAGCCTAGAAGCAGAAGGTTAGGAACCTAGACAGGAAAAGTGAAGGGAACCCATGTGAGAAACAACTTTAACTTTTCAAGTATGGCATTCAAAAGGATGTTATAGAGAATGGGTTGCAGGACATGCTTTAAGCACTAATAATTCATAATAGGTCAAATTTCAGTTTCCTGATTGCATGATTTTCCTGCTTCCTGCCACTTTTTCTTTCTTTTTATGTTTCCACTAAACCTCCATCTTCTTCACATGGCCATAAAGCAACGCGTGACAATCTACTCTGTTCACTAGCATACCAGTCAGTCAGTCCCTTGAGGTTTGACTTGGCTCAGGCGGTAAAGAGATGGAAGAAGCTCCAGGTACGAATCCTTATAAGATCATATTATTACAACGTAAATATAATATAAGGTGAATAAATGTCAAAAGAAAAAAAAAACCAAAAAACAAAAAACCTGTGATTAGTCTTTGCTAAATCTACCTGTTAAGTAATGGGCAATGAAGAACCTGGACCACCAGAACATATGCATCTCGGCAATTGTTTCAATTTGTATGCAAACCGACAAACTTTCATCTCAAGAGCTTGAGATTGGAGTAATAAGCTAAACCTCAAGGAGGAAAAGGGAAAAATCATTAAGTTTTCAGTGAATCTACAAAAGGAAGGATAAACTTCAACCCCACCATTGTTGAGTTGGGTAGGGGGGAGACAACAGAAGGTGGCTTCCACCTATTTGGTTTGATGGCAATGTCAAAACTTGGGCCCAACTGACTAGACTAGTAGGCTTTCTCTATCACATTCCATACACCAGCCATGTTTATTCCAAATAACAGAACATCGAATTCATGAGCCCAAAAGCTGTGTAAGCTTGGCTGCGTATTTCACCCTGCCCTGCTGTATACCAACTTCCAGAGCACAACAGAATTAATTGATTCCCTGAAAAAAAAATCTTCTTGTATCTTCAAAGAAAATTTACAAGAAAAGATTAAAATTCATACTGCAGAAATTTTGAATAGTACAATTTTTTAGTTTTATGACCTGTTCTTCATGAGTAGTCTTATTATACTTCCATGAAAATGGCCCACCCTCATTTATTGCCACATGCATGGTGGTGCAACAATTACGAATATGGAATTAACAGTGCAAGGTTGAACTCAAATGCAAAACTACTCCCATTTATACCCAAATCTACCACTTTGTAATACACAACTGCTTAGACTACAAAGTGACAATAGACAATAAATCCAATTAATGGGCTGGGCAAATAAAGAAGACAACGGTGACCAGCCTCATTAATGTGCAGTAGAAGAGAAATGCCATTGTAGGATTTTGCTGCACTTCTAAGTGACAAAAAATCTTTTGTTTTTATCTTTTCCACCATCACACATAGTAAATCATATTCTTCCAAACAGCATGAGTGGTTCTTGTCAAAAAAAGGGAAGGAAAAAGCATTATTAACTACAGAGACCGGCTAAATCATATTCACTTGCTCCATAATTCCATTTCATCATCACCTCACATGCTAGTTAGATGGGTAAAAGGAATCCAAAAATATAGAGATGATATTTTAAAAAGGAAAAAAGCCACTTACTGATTCTTGATCAGTTCTTGGCCTTAAGAGAGTTGTTCTCCTTGATCCTTGCTCGGTTGTCCAGCTTAACAAAGCGCTTAAGATCTTCATAAGGGAGGCTTTCTACAGTCTTCCTTCTTAGCTCACTCAATGCTGGGTGTTTATCAAGCAGGTGCCACAGCCAATCAGGGTACTCAGAGTCTGGCAAGACCTTGGGATCTGTTCCATCCTTCAGAATATTGGCACCAACTGTTGTAGTGGACTTGAGTTCTTTGCTGAGAGTTGATCCCTTCGGAGCATCACCGGCCCCACCCCCTTTTGAGCCCTTCTTTTTACCACCAACAGCAAATGTCCTGCACCCCACAAGCCTAACTGCCTCCTTTGTGATGATTATACTTCTTACTGATTTGATGCAGTTCATTGTCAGGTCCTTTCCCTGCATTGTCGAAGGAAATGAATCATGATTATAGAGAATAGTGCACATAAGCAGTTGTTTTCTAAAGCCCAAAGAGAAACTAAAACCAGCATCAACTCCCAATGTTCCTCACAGGAACTCTAAGAGAGATTGTTAGATGTAAGCTCAATATTTACTTACAAAAAAGGTTCACCAATCTGAGCAATGAGCAGGACATCAGTTCATAATTACCTTTTCCCATGAACAATAAGAAGGAAAAGGGAAACCCTTAGATGGTATATATATATATATATATATATGTATGTATGTATGTATATATATATGTATGTATGTATATAACTTTCATTCTCCACTCTACCAAAGTGCTTGGAAACTAAAATTGGTGAAACATTCGTATATTTTTTTTGCCATATAATTAGTTTTAAAAGAGACAATGGGAAGCATGATCTTGAACAAAGAACTCCATCTTGGATACAGCGTTTCTTTCTTTTGGGCAAAAGTGAGTTCCAACTTCACCCATTTTTTGTCTGGCCTTTAAGGTGATTAGGAATTGGAAAATTTGAGTCACTCATCCTACAATGTTTTAGCTGATTTTGATACAAAAACCTATATATAGAGGTACATTTAAAGTGCAGCAACATGGACTAGAATCCAAGCCCTACAACGAGGAAAGTTGGCTCATTAGCCACCAGGGCAATTCTGCTATTGCAAACCCGAGCTGAGTGTAATGATGACGACAACAAAATATCCATACCACATAAGCCTACTGGACTAAAGATACCAGCGGTCAATAAAAAATTTAAATATACCCTGTATACAATTTGCAAATAGCCTATTTGGCTAAGAGGAAGAGGTAGGTGATGAAAAGAATAAGCCAATTCCAAAGCTATGTTTTCCAAAAAGTAGAAAAAATTAAATGATATTGTGTGTGACAATATCACATCTCTCAGCAAGGAGACAAGAGGAAGCAGGAGAACCTCTCAGCAACATCATTCAAATTCAGTTTGAACCCATCAAGAGATAATGATAATATAAAAATTGCTAAAGTGATCAATTTATTGCCTTCTCAAAGAGGCACTAATCCAACTGAAGTAAGTTTGTTCTACATAGCCCATGAAGCAACATTTTGCAAATTTGCTTTGCAGGAAGGAAAAATAAACAACTAATTTATTATTAAAAAAAGTTAAAATAAATGTCTAATTTGGCCTATTAAAAAAAGTTGATCAGAAATATTTCATGAACTGTTGTGCTATTACAGAGCCATCATCAATAAAAAAGCTTGACAATAGAAGAGCAAATGCAAAGATATAAAACTAAGATTGAGAAATAGTTTAAGACTTGAACAGTTATAGTTCCCCAGAAAATTGGTTTGGAATTCATGTATCCTAACAAAAGCCAGTTCTTTGCCTGGGAAGCTTGGTGGGGGACGATTCTAACCTTGGATCAATTGAAGAAGGGGGGAAAAAATCTAGCTAACCAATGCCCCCTCTGTGGTAAGGAGGAAAATATCAATCACCTGCTGTTTTGTACAAAGATCCAGGATGTTTGGACCTTGCTGTTCACTATTTTTGGTGTCAATTGGGTGCTCTCAGGTTCAGTAAGAGAGACTTTGGATGGGTGGCAAGGTTCTTTTGCAAGGAAAAAATTAAAAAAGTTATGGATGGCAGCTCCTATCTGTCTTTTTTGGATTATTTAGAGGGAGAGAAACAAGGCAGTCTTTGAAGACGAGGTGCCGTCAGCTCAAAGGATGAAAAACCAATTTGTTTACACTAGTTGGTCTTGAGCAAGACTTGTCACAGATTTTCAGTCACTAGACATTACTGATTTTTTGAGTTCTTTGGGTTGTGTATAGGGGCAGGTATAATTTTCTGTTTCCCCTTTTTTGGCATGGCTTTTTGGAGCCTTTTGTATACTTCCTGTATACCTTGGGTTCTTCCCTTTTCTCTAATATATATTTTTTCTGTCGTTTACCTATCAAAAAAAGAAAAAAAGAAAAAAATTATGCATAGTGGATCAATCACCCATAGGAATGATCTAAGAAACATCCAATTCTTTGAATATGAAACCAACCATAAAGTAACTGTTGAGAATGTAACAGCTCACAGCTTAACAATCAAATAAGAATAAAAGAAGGCAAGTGACATGATAACATCAAACATTTTTCTTTCTTTTTTTTCATAGATAAGGTAACATCAAACATATCTAAAAGATATAAACACGAGATCAATTTGGGAAAATAATAAAGAAAAATAAGGATATAATAGTTGAGCAAAAGGTTTCAATGCATCAATTGGATGGGAACCAACCCCAGAAATTAATATTCCAACAATTTGAACCAAAAAGTAAATAAGTATTCAATTCAAAGACTGAAACCAAGGTCTGTATGTTCATTGTGATGTGAGTGCTCAATTAAAAAGCAAATGATAAAGTAAGAGGGAAAAAGGATGATCTTAAGGTTGTAACTGGTCATGTAACATAAAAAATAATAAATGTTAAGCTATCTCACATATGAACTCCTCAAACAAAATTACAGATATAGAGTTAACACAGCCTCGTTAGCTATTTGGTGGCTGAAATCACAGGGCTGGAATGAGCATCCCATCCCATTCACATTACCTGGTACCCAAGAATGAGATAAAATTCTAGGACTCCAATTCCATCCTTTGAATATGTTAAAAATTATAAATTGAGTATGACTTTGCCATTTTCTTTCCAGCATTTGGCAATGACAAAAATAAAATCAGCAAACAAGTAAATTTCTAAAGATATCCTTAATTTATAAAAATAGAAAAATTCAAAATAAAATTAAAGGTCCATTTCTCATACCTATTTCATTTCATATGGTCTCTCCTTAGGAGCGATCCATCACAATAATACCATACAAATGTAAACGACGTGTACATTAAGTCCAAGCTACCAAAAAATGATCAACTCTCTTGAGAAGTTTGCAGCAATGCATTGTGTGAGATTAGGGCATTATCAAGTCTTCATATAAGTCATAACCCCACTCCCAAAAGGAACATTTCAGTTAACACACTTAGATGTTATTTTTTTTCATTGATGGTATTTTACACACCCACACATTAAAAAAAAAATCACAAACTGTTGGTTTCTATCCCTCCATCCCCGCATTTCATCAAATATCAGTCTACTCTATTGCTGGATCTTGCGAATCATCCAGACAATCTGTCATGAAATTTGTGAAATCCTCAACAAGAAATAAAAAGGCTAAAATTTTATACAACTCAAATAACGAGAACATCAGCAACCAAAACACATTCAATTCAGACTGAACCCAGAACCTCACATATCACATAAATTATTCTGAAACACATTTCAGGAACATTATAAGAATAGAATATTTCTGAAAGATTTATTGGCAATAGGCAATAACATAATGTTAGCTGTCATGGCATGATAAGGAAGAGCAACTGCACATAAATCAGAAGAAATTACAGAATCTAAAATACCCCAAAAAAATCCTGACTTCAGGTTGAGCATGAATACGTTAATGACACCTGAAATACCTAAAAGGCGGATTTATGAATCAAAATACGAGAAAGAGCTAGACACGCATATTGAGGAAGAAATTGAGACAAGGAAGAACGTAGAGAAGAGAAACAGAAGCAGAAAATTTGAATTAGTAAGTGCAATTTTGTTTAAAAAACCAAGCGCATACCAAATGCAAGCACAAAGTCAGAGCCAAACCATTGATTTCAAACTTCAATAAATTTCAAAATCTTCATTTGGAACCCCAAACTACCAGTTCCAAACCCAAATTCCTTAACCATCAAACAACCTAAACATACAAAATCCGAAAGCCGCATGGCAAAACCTAGTTTCTACAAAAGTGAAGAGAGACGACCACTCACCTAGAGAGACGAGAGGCAGCAAAGAAAACAAGAAATGACACCTTGGAGAATGAATTCCCGGCTAAGTTAGGGTTATTAATGACATGCAGAGGGATTCTGAGTATACAAAAAAATTTTCCTCCCGTTTCTCAGCCACCAAACGACCCAATGGAAGAAATTACATTATGCGAGTCGTGGAGAGGACCGCTTAGAACCTTTGGGCCTCCAATTTTAAAAAGTTGGCCCACTGAGCTATGCTGCCATCAAGCCCATTAGCCATTTACAAGTGGCGAAGTTTTTTTTAAAGTGTCGGCCCAAGCCCAGGGCGTTAACCCCTCCACCAAGGCAAGGGCTTGGGGTATTTTCTTTCCTTTACAGGTCACCACCGAACCCTAAACCCTAACGACTCCATCTTTCTCCGAGTGAGCATTCTTTCCGTGCCGGAAAATGGGCAGCCAAGCAGCAGTTTCCTTCCTCACGAACATCGCCAGAGCCGCCTTTGGGCTCGGCGCCGCCGCCTCGGTTCTGAACGCCTCTCTCTACACTGTTGACGGCGGCCAACGCGCTGTCCTCTTCGACCGTTTCCGCGGTGTGATCGACGATACTATTGGCGAAGGCACCCATTTCCTGATCCCATGGCTACAGAAGCCCTTTATTTTCGACATTCGCACCCGCCCCCACACTTTCTCCTCCGTCTCCGGCACCAAGGATCTCCAAATGGTGAACCTCACCCTCCGTGTCCTCTCTCGCCCCGAAGTCTCACGCCTTCCGTACATTTTCAAAACCTTAGGTCTGGAGTATGACGAGAAGGTCCTTCCTTCTATTGGTAATGAGGTTCTGAAGGCCGTCGTTGCCCAGTTCAACGCGGATCAGCTTCTCACGGACCGGCCACATGTGTCGGCTCTCGTCCGTGACAGCTTGATTCGCCGCGCCAAGGACTTTAATATTGTTCTGGATGACGTCGCTATTACGCATTTGAGCTACGGGGCGGAGTTCTCCAAGGCTGTGGAGCAGAAGCAAGTGGCACAGCAGGAGGCGGAGCGCTCCAAGTTTGTAGTGGCCAAAGCGGAGCAGGAACGTAGGGCTGCAATTATTCGGGCAGAGGGTGAGAGCGAGTCCGCCAAGCTTATCTCGGATGCCACTGCTGCTGCAGGAATGGGGTTGATTGAGCTTAGGAGGATTGAGGCTTCAAGGGAGATTGCAGCTACTCTAGCGAAAACACCCAATGTGGCTTACTTGCCTGGTGGGAACAACATGCTTTTGGGGCTAAACTCAACTCTTGCCGGAGGGCGTTGAACTGGTGAACTCAATTTGCTTATTTTTCCCATTGTTTATTATTGTTTAGACTGCAGCTATATTGAACTGTTGAATTATTTTTTGGTTTTTATGTGATATGTGATTATTCAGGGTACTGCAAGCTGCTTTGTGCCTGTGTGGTTCCTGATTTTGAAAACTGGTCTTGAGAATAGTTTTTGAAAACATAGATAACCTTTGTTGTTTTTTGAAAACTGCTATTTTTCCTTTGAATTTAGTGTTTGCTGTGTTTTCTGTTTTCCAAAAAAAAAACTAGGAACCAAAAGTGTTCTTCCTCTTTTCCTTGTTCTCTTTATTTTTGAGAACAGAAAACAGTTTTCAAAAACAGAAACCATGTTTTTGAACCAAATATGCTCTTAGATTTTATTTTTGCTGAACCATTTTTTAGTTTCTTTTATTCTTCAATTCTTACGTGGAACAAATCTTATTAGGGTATTAAACTGAGGTTTTCAAATTACACAATTTAGAATTATTTGTTTTGTTCGAAGATGAAGCCCACTGGTAGATTTCATGATAGAAATAGATTTGGCTTAGTTGTCTGGTTAGATTATATTTAACTAATAAAGGATGGAACGGTGAGGACTGCTGGTTTTGTCATTGCTTTTGTGTGGCACAATTTGTGGTGCAATGAGAGTCATGATGATACTCGAGTCATGATGATACTCGTAAACATGGTCATTCTCTAAGAACTTAACTCTAATCCCAAGGGGCCCTCTCATTATTTGCACCAACAGGTAGGTTCAATAGATATGTTGAAATGGAGAATCCATTTGTGCTGATATTGCTACTATATGGAATATTTAGCATCATCCAGTTAATTATTATTCATATCTTCCATTTGATGGAGAAATAATGTCATTTTAAATATAATGTTAAATTCACAATTCTTCTTTTTTCTTTCAATAGATAAATCTTTGTCCCCGACCCACTAGCCCCCTCCCCATCTCTTAAGCACTTGAGTGAGGCCTCAAGGTCAATGTTAAACTCACAATTTTACTAATTTGATATGACCCTCTTACTCCACTTGCCAGAGTCAATAGATTCCTCATTTGGTGTAATGCATGATTTGATCCTTACTTTCAAGGATCTGGTCATTCAATTGGAACAGTTCAAACATAGTTACCAATCGTAATTGCATCAGTGTATCAGTTTCCTAATTTTATTTTATTTTACAATAGATAAATAAGCAAATATATTAAAAGGGTAAAATTTCCTAATTTTATCTTAATTTTATGATAATTATTACCTCCTTGTGTTCCCATTTGTTGGTTCTCCTCTGTATGCACAGAGCATCTGATATTTTTATGACTTCAAATCTTATGTTCTACTTGATTTGGCCTTCTTTGTTTCATTTATGGGATCTTAGGGTCCCACAATACCTCTAGGACATCATGTTGGATATAAACTGCTTCATTTAGATGTACTTTTTACCTGAAGCTAAATATATAGTCGAAACTCATTATATAAATTGTATATGGACAATGGTTCCTTATTGTTGTTAGACATTGTGGAATGGGAGGATCTCGTACGAGCACTGTAGTGAATTTTTGTGTCTTAACACCTTTTTTTCTGTTTTTTTGTGTTTTGTATAAAGCATGTATACTTTCTTTCTCTTATGACAAATCTTATCTATCGATTTTAAAAAATTATAGTGGAAACACATTGAATGAATTGATAATCTACCTGCTTAGTTTCTGTATTCATCGTGCCAGTTTTGCCTGGAGTTGGGAAAGGTCCTCTCCTTTTTTACCCTTTAAGTTCAAGGATTTAATAGTAGGACTGAATTTTCTAAAGCAAGGGGAAATGGGTATTAAATAACTGTGGTAATTTCTCCTTCTGGGGCAGGATCAAGATGCACTGCATTGCCAAAAGATGTTATAGATGGGTTGTCCTTTTATTCATTGTCATGATGTTTGAATTTTATTGACATGTGGTTTGCACATCTCATTAGACCACTCAATGTGAACCGTTTTATGTTTTTGAGTTCTTTTTGTGATTGAAGATTCTGATTTTTATTTTCTTCTTTGTTTGCAGGGTCTTGATTCGCAGCATGATCCAACCTGGGATTGAAGTGAATTTTGTTTACCATATTTTAGTCCCCTCAATGCATCATTTCATTTTACTTCTTTCTTTTGTGCTGGTAGACAAATTAGATCAAATCACCTGAGCATATTGAATAATTGAAACTATATATTTTGGAAATACCCCCTTAAAATGATTGAATGCTTAATGCCAAAATGAAAGTTTTGTTGTTCCACTCCTTAATATTTTAGTGGTTTAATAGCCATCTGATGATGGGGTCCATATTCTATTTCATCTGTTTGATGGCACTCCATTGAGGGTAACCCTATCAATGTATTGCTGTTGGTTTGGTTCTGTGGGTTTAACCATTTTTGGTGATACCTTTGGTATTGACATTTCTTGACTCTTTCACAGGGCCTGCTATCTTTTTTTTTTTTACTACTACAACAATCGTGCCTTAATTTTACTGCTAGAATATACCATACAGTTTTTCTAATTTGAAAAAAAAAAAAAATGCAGTTCTGAGGATTTAAGCAGCTTCTTTCAAACGATTTGTTCTGTAGTATTGACCATAATTTTAATTAGAAGTGTTGGTAATAGGAAGAACTCAAACCACCCGAATGCTTTTTACCATTATACAAAAAAGGCTTTGCTGGCTCAGAAATTGTCATTGGAAAGACACCATGATCTATTCCTCCCAAGATTATACGAATCAGGGTTCCCAATTTTGAAAAAGATAGATCATCTGTGATCCTAATACCACGTATGATGGGGGTTGATCCAAAATATGGCTAGTATATTATATAGTGTGTATGGTGGGTAAAGGGGATGCAATGGATTTTAGATTGAAAGAAGTGATCTTGAAGGTAGCTTTTAAATTACATTTAGATAATGTTTGGTTGGTCACGTGTAAAATGTAACATAAGAGGGGTAGGGGGGGACAATAGCATTTAGGTAATGTTTGGTTTGTAACAAATAACATGGAGATCGGGATTTATTTTAGGCTCACTCACCTATGAGCAATGTATTATGAATAGCATTTAGATTAGTTTTGACAAATTTTCAACGTGGACTAATAAAGTTTAGATACTTAAAATATTTTGTCTTTGTTTTGAATTGTTTATTAGAATATTTTTACGAAAGGAATGATGGTAATGTTAATTTTAGTTTTTATGTTATCTACCAACAACCAAGGTCATAAAATAAGCATTTTTAAGCATTGGGAAGAAGTCTTGTATATTTTGAATCACCTCGGACCATTTTCATATGATTTTATAATGCCAATGCAGGCTGAACCAATGTAAAACCTTGATTTAGGAAGTAATTATTTTGTTAGCCCATTAGTTAAACAATTTTTAAATCATCATGACCAATCTTACCTAAAACCAATATAGCCATGCAATAGTCAGACAAAAACCTTAGACTTAACACATGACTTTCCTCCCCTTTTCCCTCTACATCAAAATCAAGATCATTTATTTAGAGAATAATTATAAATTCTAAGAAGAAAATACGATATATCTGAACAAGATTATTTAGTCATGAAAAAATTATATGAAGATAAGATAGAAAATTAAATAGACAACAAATTAAAAAACACAGCTTTTGAAATAAATAAATTCAAAATATAATATACAAATAATTTAGAACACATGAATAAATTTGCAGCTTTTAAATAAGTCTGATATTGGTGCGATATCGAGTGAGAGCACAGCCGCGGGCGGTTTAAAATTTATTGGGCACTGGTTGTTGGATTAGGTGTGAACTTTCGTCAGCCTCAAGCGATGCCATTTGGTAAAACGAAAAGATCAGTTTATGGGTAAGGCTTTACGAGGTCTGATAGTCGGTTAATATGGCGTAGTGGGCGAGATCTTTAAAAAATATCTATACAAAGAAGAAGAGTAAGAAATCTCTAGATCTATTGAAGGCCCAAGTAAAGAAGATAAATATGTTTGATCAAATAAACGATTCTCCATAAGATTTGATAAAGACATGAAGACAAGATTTGGCATGGGTGGAAGAAGATAAAGAATATTTGACATGGGTGGAAGATAAGAAGAGAATATTGACCAATGGCCAAGCGTGTGAAAGAAACATGATGGATTAATTTGACTTTTTTCTTTTTAGATCAAATTTTTGATAATATTCATGTAAGACCAATCATTTATTATTGTGTCGTAATCTTTAAAAATCTCATCCATGTAAATCTACTCTTGTTAGTATATATAAAATGATAAGTTTAGGTGATTTGAGATGGGTCTCCAATGAGCACCGGAATCGTATTCGCTTTGATTTTATCCTTATCTTTACCATATCCTTATTTCACTACATATATAAGAGGAACATCATCAATGTGAAATATATCTCATAGCCCTTTACCAATATCCAACCTCTCTCACCTAGAAGCTCTCTCTCTCCTTGTATATATCGAAAACTTTGTGTAAGGCTTTTAAAAAGTTTTTTTAGGCTTAAGAACTTTATTCTTATATAAAGGTGTGTTTTATTTTGATGAAATCATTTTTAATGTTTATCTACTTTAATTTATTTATATGTTTAAATCTTAATTTGATTTAAACATGAAGGCTTGTCCGAAAGGGGTTTCTCTGAATTTTATAATTAAAAATATTTTTATTTTATATTTTAGCCCAGGTATATAAGCTGGGAAGCAGGTAATGCGATTGAAATTTGTAGAGATGCTTACGATATATAGTCCGTCTGTGTTTTATTTTTGATTAATGAATGTTCCTTATATGTATAATCATGGTCGCCCGTATTTATGATATTTTGGTATATTATCCATTTGTGTAAATTGATTATTTAGGACTATTTATAAGCATTAAGGGAATGCATGATTATAGTTATAGGATGTTTAATTAGTCAAAAGACTTCGTAAATTATTTAAAAAAAAAAAGAAAAAAAAAGAAAAGGCTACGATGATTACGGTCGGATTAGGATTTGGTACACAGTTAAACGGTTGGGTTTAGCTTCTTAAACATGGTCAAACACTGATGCTAAACAAAAAAAGAAAAGTAAACGGCATAAAACGAGAATTACACAAAAAAATCAGATGCCCTGTACGAATTAAAGAAAAGTAAAGGGACATTGCTGTAAAATTTCATTGTCGTCCTCGGACTAGGTTTTCTCTCAGACGCTCAGTCTGAGAGTTTGAATCATCCGGAAAATGGCGGAATCGATTGGCAGAAATCTTCGAGACGGTGCATTAGAAGGGGAACATGCGCCTGCGCTCTCAATAAAGGATTCGGTTTCCATACCTTACGGTTCAGACGTCTTCAACTACTTTCTGACGAAACACTCGTTAGTGGCGTCAATGTGATTCTATTCACCAATAATTGTTTTTGTTTTCGTTGTTCGTTATATTTTCAAATCTGTGATTCGCTACGGGTTCGTATGGGAGTGTGTCGTGCCTGGTGATTTGTTTTCACCAGATCCGCCGTTCCTGTGCCGTTGCCTGGGACGAAGTGCCTCGTTCCGAGTGAAAAGAGACCTGCTTTCCTTCCGATCTCTGTTGATTGAGCTGGGACGAACAAGAAGTCAGGTGTTCTTTGATTATTGTTCTGTCAATCAGTTCAGTCTGTTCATATTTCATTTTGGGTGATCAGTGACATTTCATTCACGGCATTTCATATTTTCTTCTCTTTCTGATTACAAAGATACTGCTCCCTTGTTTCACCATGTGTTATAGTTGTGGATATTCTATCAAATGCAATGATTGTTAAATGTTATTGATATAGGTGCTAATGGTTAATTATGATATCTCCCAATATTCTGAGTTCGTATACAGATCCTCTTTGGTTGAGATCTCTGTTAAGATACCTGAACTAATTTCACCAGAATCAATTGAGGCAGTTCTGTTCAGACATGTCAGGAATCTGGATTTATTGTTCTCTACCATAATGGAAATGGGGGAAGGTATCTTGTATTCTTGCTATCCGAGAGAGAGAATCCTGTTGTTAGTATTCTAATTTGAGTAAATTTGCTTCAAAAGATCTCTTTTTCAACATTCTTTCGTTTGTAGTTTAACTTATGTGTTTTCCTCCCTCTTATTTATTTATTTATCTTTGACTTTTGAGCTTTTATATTGTATCTGATTGGTTATACTTGCAGCATTGGCTGGGCAAGGAAAAGGGAGATTTTCTGTTTCTATAGATTTGGTAATTGTTCATTCCTTAATTGTATATTTTTAGTAAGGTATATGTTACTAAAGTGCAAACTGAAAAACCAAATGCCATTACTGTGGGGGTGATAAATGGGAAATTATTCAAGAATTGTTTGCATGGTGATTTTTGTTGCCAATTTCTGAGTGAGCCATCATTTGTTTGAAGTCTTAGGCGGTTGCATTAAATTAAGAGTTGGGTCTGAGTAGCCTGGTCTCTTTCATTGGAAGTTTAATGGGAACTTCCTATATATTCTTAATCATGTACAAACAAGCATGTTGAGGACTCAACATGAAAAAGATAAAAGCATTATGAGGATTGTTGGGCATATGACCCTATAATCAATCCTAGGGAATAGTCCTGTTAGAAACCTTGTTTCCAATTAATGTTGGAAACATTGGCTGGATTGGCTGGATTTAATTGCTTCTTATGTTTTATCCCATATCAAGGTGCAACCTGACATACTCTGGTAATGGTAAAAGCTGTTGTAGAAGATTTTTACGTTGCTATATTTCCTAATTTTAGATGACCAGTCTGGTGATCCTACCATGCTTACATGGTCTGTCATTACCATGGCAATCTCTCATTTCCAGTCTTTTTAAAGGCAAAAGAGGCTCGCCTTGGGGCGAGGCGGCCAAAAAGCGCCCCGAGGTGTCCCAAAAAATGCGAACTACATGGCAGGCGTATGCCTTCTACACTGAGGCGTTCCAAAGGCGCAAAGGCGTACTCCTTCTCCGCATCAAGCGAAGATGCGTACGCCTCACAAGATGGCTACGTGGCACTTAAAAAATGAAAAATAAAACATAATTCCAAAAAAAACATAACATCGGCCTTTGGCTTCGGGATTTCTAATTTCTGAAACAAAATCAAAGGAACAAAAGCACCTTGGCTTCATGATTTCTCTTCCTCACTGTCGCTCTTCTCTGTTGTCCGTCGGGATCCCATCCTTTCCTCTCCTCTGTTGTTGGCCCTTAGAGAACAAGTAAGATTTCTCTTCCTCTCATCTCAGTTTTTCATTCCTCTCAAACCCTAACTATTTCCCCTCTTTGTCAGCCATGAGAGAGTAGGCAAGAATGCATTGGGCTTTCCTCTTCTTTAAAGAAAAGATTGATCGGTGCTATATTAAAATTGTATGGCCAACATGATTCTCAGCCCCTATTTTTCTTCTATATAAAATAAAATTTAAAATTGTATGTAAGATTTTCTGATTCTCCAAATTATTGTCGGTGCTATTAAAATCTCAGCTTTATTACTGGATATAAAATAATTCTCGTGCTTTTTTTTTTCTATATAAAATAATTTTTATTGTTGGATAATCCCTATAAGATATTTAATCAAATATAGGATATTTTATTACTGGTTAAATATCTTGTACCAAATATAAGATATAATTTTTGGATTAAATATGGAAATCAATTTAGATTAAATATCTTGTACCAAATACAGGAATATATTATAAAATTTGTTTTGTAGATAAGTAATACAAATAAATGTTTAAAACATTTTATTTATTTCGTCAATTATATTTTTATAAAATAAATAAAAATAATAATTTATTTTATAAATTATATTTTTATAAAATATAAACTATTTTATTTTTTAAAATCAAGTTATGCTTTTTTGTGAAGTTTGAAAGTAGTTTTATGCTATATTATTATATTTTAAATATATTATAAAATATTTATTAAATTATATATGTGGTGGCCTCTTTTCAGTGCTCTCTTTCTGATCCTGGAGGTTGGCGCCTTTGTCTTTACAGTGAACTTCAAGAACTTAGGAGGATGCATTTTTGCATGATAGAGAGGTTTTTGACGTTATCGGATTAGAATGGGGATAAACCCAGGGCCCGGATAACTCCTATAGCTTTTAGGTACATTTAGTGCATTTTGGGATTTCGTGAAAGGTCATGGGATTCTTTAAGAATTCTTTGAGCATGATAAGTTCGTGAGAAAGCGTAAATTCTACCTTTTGGTTTGATCCCTAAAAGGAGAATGGTGGATATTAAAGACTTTAGACCTGTGGCTTAGTGGGCGGTTTATCTGAGTTTTGAGCGAGATTGCTTCAACAGGTTGAAAGAGTGGTAGGACAAGTAGTGTCAACAACACAAAATGCGTTTGTGGAGGGAAGACAAATTTTAGATGCAGTGTTAATTGCTAACGAGGTTGTAGATGCTTTATTGAAAGGAAAGGAGAAAGGGCTTATCTGCAAGCTAGATTTCGAGAAAGCATATGATCATCTAAATTGGAATTTCTTACTTGGTGTCATGGAAAAAATGGGCTTTGGGAGGAAATGGTTAAAGCCCAGTTAAATGGTGCATCTCTATGGTGGCGTTCTCGGTGTTGGTGAATGGAACCCCCTGCAGTTTAGGAGTTCTAGGGGTCTAAAACCGGGGGGATCCTCTTTCTCCTTATCTTTTTGTGCTAGGGATGGAGGCTTTTAGTGGCCTCATTGAGAGAGCAGTTCAAGGGGGCTTTCTCTCAGGCTGCTATATAGGGAGAAGAAATGGAGAGGGTATGGTGGTTTCCATTTATTTGTATCACGAGCGACACTCTTATGTTTGGGACGATCGAGCAACACTTTTTAAGTTGGTTGTTGATGTGGTTGGAGTCTATCAGCAGCTTGAGGATAAATTTGAACAAAGCGAGAAATTATTTATTAGGAGCATTACGGAAGTGGATTCGTTGAACGGGCGGGGTGCAAGGTTGGGGCTTTGCCTTCATCATTTAGGTCTTCTGCGGGAGCCCCTCACGCATAACTCGATTCACGGTTTGGGATGGCATTGAAGGTTTAGGAAGAGCCCGATATATATCTAAAGGTGGGAGGATCGCTCTTGTCGAAGTAGTACTCTTACAATAGAGCTTACCCATATACTTTATGTCTCTTTTTCGGATGCCTAGATGGGTTAGATTGCGCCTCAAACAAATTCAAAGAGGTTTTCTTTGGGGTGGTGGCAATTTAGAGAAAAAACCTCATATGGTGAAGTGGTCGATGCTTGTTCGCATTTAAAAATGAGGTTTAGAATAAGAGCCTCGCTATTTTAAACAAGGCTCATGAACGGGATTGGCGCTTCGCAAATGAAAGGGATTCTCCAAGAAATGTCATTTTATGGAAGTTCGGGGAGGAAAGAGGCTGTGCTCGCTAAATCGAGGATGCTTATGGTTCGGGGGGTCTGAAGGAGATTAGAAAGGAATGGGATTCGTCTTTGCTTCATGCTTTCGGGAATGGAAGGAGACTCTCGCTGAAGGATGCTCGAGTGGGAAGAGGCCTTTTCCTTCTCTTACCCCGTCGTTCTTGCCATGGCAGCTAATAAAGAGGTCTCAGAGGCCGAGGTATGGAGCCTTCATGCGAGGGCGGGCTTGGACTCCCTGCTTCGCAGGCTTTAATGACGGAAGTGGAGGGATTCAAAATCTTCTCCAAGCCTTACAAGATAAAAGAATTCTCCCAAACCAAAATGATCTGAGCGTTATGAGAGAAGCTAAAGATGGGTGCTTTTCGTGAAACTTTCTATAAGGTTTTGTTTAGTCTAATTCGATTGTTTTCCCCACCAAATTTTATTTGGAGTAACCGGGTTCCAAACCAAGACGAAGCTTTTTTGCTCGTAAGCTTCTTAAGGCAAGGTGTTGACTCTTGATCAAATTAAAAAACGGGGAAGAGCTCTAGCCAATAGATGTTTCCTTTGTGGGAAGGATGAAGAGACGATTGACCATTTGTTATTACACTGTCCTGTGGCTAGATTGTTGGTGGATCTTCTCTCAAGCACTAGGTGTATTGGGTGTTCCTAAGTCGGTTTCTGTAAACCTCATCTCGTATGTGGCACTTAGGTGGAAAGAGACTAAGATGATTGATGGCAACAATTCTAACATTGTTTTGGACTATTTGGCGTGAAAGAAATAACATTGCTTTTGAAAATAGGGAGCTTTCGACTCAAAGGATGAAGGCCTTATTCCTTTGTAATTATTGGTCTTGCACAAATATGTACTTGACTAATAGGTCTAGATCTTTAGTTGATTTTTTGACTTGGTTGGGGTGTATGGCGTGGTGGGTTTTCTTGTTTTCCTTGTTTCCCTTTGAGGGTCCCTTACTTGTGGGCCTCCCTTGGGTCTTCTTTGGTTTTTTATAAATAGCTTTTACTCATCAAAAAAAAAAAAAAAAAAAAAATCACTTGGTCGGAGACCATGGTTTATTTTGTTGATGGCCCTGCGAGCCTTGTTCATTTTTTTGATTGGGTGGGCTCTTAAGGTGTTTTTTGAGGGGTGTTGTCTCCTTTATGGTTGGCTTTTTGTAAGGGGGGTAAGCTTTCTCTCATGTTTTCCTTGGGCCGCTTTTTCAGTGCCTCTTTCTAATATATGCTCTTTTTACTTATCAAAAAAAAAAAATTATATATTTAATTACAAAGAGCTTACGCCTCGCTTCACAGACATGAAAACTTCTTGCGTAACGCTTTTGCCTTTAAAAACATTGCTCATTTCATATGCTTCTGATGTCAAACACATATTACTGGGGTATGATTCCATGCTTGATAGCATAGATATGGTTTACTGCAATAGGGGGAATTTGGAACATGAGAAACAAATTGGACTCTCTCTCTCTCTCTCTTTTGATAGGTAGACTTTCTTTGTCCTTAGATCATGATTAACTGAGAATAAATTCGAGTCCTCTATGGAAAATTGACACTATGCATAATCTTATGAGAAGAGGATGGAAGCTGGCCAAGTGGTGTTGTCTCTGTAAACATGATTATGATTCTGTAGATAATCTTCGTCCATTCTGAGTGGGTTTCGATATTTTGTTTAGGAAGTGGGGTCTGAGGTTTTTCTGCATTGGGTTAGAGAGTGTTGCTTGGTTGGCAGTATGGGTATCCTACAAAGTGGTGCAGAGGCTGATTTAGTTATGCCTGGCTTGGACTATCTGGAAAGAGTATATAACAGGATTTTTGAAGGGTTGGAAATGTTCTAGTTTGGAAATGAGAAAGAAACCAATATACTCTTCACTTAGAAATATATTACGGATTTTGTGGAAACCCTTTCTCCATAATCCTGCATCAGTTTTCCAATAATCTGTTTAGAAAATATGTTAGAAGGTTTTTTTATGATAAGTTTTAGGACCATTTTTTTCTTTGACCCTCCATCTTCATCTATAGTTATAAGGACTAAAATCCAGAATGCAAGATTGCAACAGTAACTTGGTGCACGAAAATTATAATATGTGACGAAGATGTTGGATCAGAACTTTCTCTAAAGAATTATTTATCCTCCAAAAAAATTTTGAAGACTAAAGCTTCCTATCAAAAAGTATCTGTCAAGTACCAAAAAGTAGACTTTGGAATTGGGTTTAGTTGCAGTACTTAGTTGGAGCCTACAAGCAGCATGCTTGTACAGCAGAGGATGTTTCTCAGTAACTTCCTCTCAATTATCAATCATGTTCCAAAAAAGAAATGAAGAGAATTGAAGCTTCCTATTAAAAGCTGCCTATCTAAGAAGTATTATGGGAACTGAGGTAATTAGGGAAACAAGAATGGAGCATGATTTTTTTGAAAGTCTAGTCCTAATTGTAGGTGAGTAACCCAATTGTAAAAATTTTCTGAAAGGATCTGATTGCTTCAATTCAAGTTTGGACATTTGACCATTGAGTTATGAAGTCTTATTCTAGGGAAGCAGTCTCATTAATGTGGATGTTTCTGGGAATCTTTTGATTTACATCCATGGACTTTACTGAAACCATCATGAAGCCTTTGTCCCATTTGGTGATGGATCTTCCCCTAATTAATAATTCAATTCATTGTCTCACTTGAGAAAAAAAAAATTATGCAATAAAAAAGGAAATTGTAAGACAAGAAAAAAATCTACATTGTCGCTGTTTTAGACTGCGATTGAAGTTGAGTGTTGGTGATGTAACATTTGAAATGTTGAGAACTAAAACTATATTCAAATAGCTGAGTGGGATAACTCACCCTTGTTTTGGGTGAATATGGCAAATTAATTGACTTCAGTAATTATTGCTTAGAATTTTATATCATCTTACGAGATCATATCAATATTATAGTTTGTTTTTATGTATTCATACCTAATTCTAATAATCGCCTGAAATTGTGATTTCATATTTTCTTATAATGAATTAATCTCTCCCCACCCCCACATGGGTCCGTTAGTTTGGGTACATCTTTTAAGTAATTTTATTTTGAATAGGCTTCTTTTATATGAAGAAAAGCAAGTTAAAGGGGACAATTATTTTTTGTCAAAAAAAAAAATGGAAATCCTTTGTTTAAAATATTTCAATCTTGGAAAATTTGATATCACTGCCATCTTTTGCTGATATTTCAATTGTTTGCATAACTCCTTGCTCAAAAAAAGTTTTATTGCATTTAGAGGTTTCTATTGGATTGTTCAGTAGTTGCTGCTTTGTTCCCTCATAGTATCATTTGGAATACTCGGATTCCCACTATAGTGGGTTTTTTTGCTTGGGAAGCCTTCTAAGGAAAAGAGCTAACCTTGAATCATCTTAAAAGGAGAGGAAGAGTCCTAGCCAACAAGTGTTTTCTCTGTGAAGAGGAGGAAGAGTCGATTGACCACTTGTTCATTGCTCAAAGGCTAGAGTATTGTGAGATCTACTCTTAGCCATAGTTGGTGTTAGTGGGGTTTCCCCAAGTCGGTGAGGGAGACCCTTCTCTCTTGGCGAGGGGCTTTTGTTGGGAAGAGACGCAAGACAGCTTGGATGGTAGCCCCTCTATGCATTTTTTGGACTATTTGGCTTGAAAGAAATAGTATTGCTTTTGATAACAAAGAATTTTCTATGCAGAGGATGAAGTCTCTTTTGTCTGCAATTTACGGTCTTGGACAAATTTGTATATAGTGGATAGCCTAGTTCTTTGGTTGATTTTTTGACTTGGTTGGGTTGTAGATGAAGTTTGGTGGGTATAGTTGTGGGTTGGTGGGTATAGTTGTCATTCTTTCCTTTCTTTTTTTCTTTTGCTCCCCATTGGGGACCCTATTGTTACTCCCTGTATGCCTGGGGGCTGCCCCTGGGCACTCGTTTTTTATGGCCCTAGGGGAAACCCACAAGGTATACAAGGAGTATACAAAAGAGCCCCACTAAGGGGACACAAGAAAGAGAAGCAAGGGGGAGAAACAAAAAAACCCACCATCCTTCAACTATACCCACCAACCCTCATTTACAACCCAACTGGGTCAAAAAATCAATGAAGGTTCTAGGGCTATCGACAATGTACATATTTGACCAAGACCACAGGTTGCACATAAAAGAGGATTTCATTATGAGTTGAGAAGACTTTGTTGTCAAACACAATGAAGTTCCTTTCTTTCCAAATAGTTCATAAAATGATAAGTGGGGTGGCCCTTCAAGCATTTTTCCGTTTCTTTTCCCAAGAGAGGAGGGTCTTTCTTATTGAAGAAGGGAACACCCAACTAACACTAACAATGGCTAAGAGGAGATCCCAGAGAATTCGTGTCTGTGAGCAGTGGACTAATTGATGATCAATTGTCTCCTCCTCCTTCCCACATAGTAAACATCTATTGGCTAAAGCTCTACCCCTTCTTTTTAAATTATCAAGGGTTAACACTCTTCCCCAAGAGGCTTCCCAAGCAAAAAACCCCACTTTAGTGGGGACCCAAGTGTTCCAGATAAATTGGTGGGGGAAAACAACATCGTCTGCTCGATCTAAAATCTTGAAGAGATGCCTCACTAAGAAACGCCCATCATGAGCCCTCTTCAAATTCATCAAGTTCGTAGAACTTTAAAAAAGGATTGACTTGGTTAAATGGAAAGATTGTTTTGCCTTGCATACTTATAGAAAAATATTGACCAGGGTAGTATGTATTTATGCTGTAATGATTGACATTTGTGCTAGAAATATACTTCAGTGGCTTTTTTTTGCATGTATTTAGTAGCAGACCAATTTGAACGTTATTAGTTATTTGCTTGATTTACGATCTCTGTCTCACATTGTCTGGGTTTGTGATTTCTTCTCATATTATGCCAGGTAACTGAGATGTTAAGACATACATCATTGTCATCAGTTGCAAACCTTTTAAGCAAAGTCCGCAGCCACGGTATGTATATATTTTTAATATCTCAGCTGTTTCTCAATCTATGGCTTCCTGAATCGAGGAAAATCTATGATATATATCATGCCATTTAGTCATCATTTGGTTACTAGTTCTGAAAAACATGACTTGTTAGGCTGATACTGGATACTAAAAGGTCAAAAATAAATGTCAGCTTGATAATATGTCATATGACCTTATCCTAACAGTTTAAGCTTTTAGAAAAGTTGTTAACCTAGCATGGTATCGAATCAAAAGGTCCCTGATCTTGGAAGATTGGGAAAATCATTTAAGCAGTGTATTTCAGAGTGTCATGATGAAACCAATTTCTGATTGCCCTCTTCTTTTTTTCAAAGGAAGGAGGGATGAGCCGGGGCAAATACCCGTTATATGTAAAACTATGTGGCTTAAAGTAGAGCAGTTCCGAGAGTGAATTAAAAGCTGGCTGATGGGATATAATGTCATGTGTTCTTTTAGCAAATTTTCAACCCATAAATTGAAGGCTCTAAAGTAGGACCTAAGATTATCAAGCAAAGTGGGTTTTCGGATGTCACAATCAGATTTTTTTTTTTAATTCCATAAAATAGCTGATGTTTTTTTTCCCATAAAATGATATATGCTCATGGAAGAACAAACTTCTAGGCCAAAGTTGGAGTGAATAAAGTTTTACTTTTTTTTTATAGGAGAATAGAGTTTGACTTTCAGAATATGTAGAAAAGAGAATGTGAAATGCCTTTCATCATCTCCTTTATGAGGCAGGGGGATTGGAGACCTACTACCATTGAAATGTCCTTTGAATTGATTCCTTGGGCACTGAGGATTCAGGGTGCCTGGAGACTCCTCATATTAGATGTTTTCACTCCTTTTTCCTATCTGTGTATAGTTTTCTTTGCTTCTAGGCAACATTGCTGAGATTTTGTAAAGTATTCAATGATGGGTTTTTTTGGGAAGTTTTATGCGTATCATTATTTTGAAATAAATTTAAATGCCACATTCTAGGTCTTAGTTCCTTGGAAAGGAGGCTTAAAAATTAAATGACTCTGGATCCCTGGATTAGTGGGAATTTGGTAAAAATTTTGGTTAATGGGATCGAAGAAAGTACTTCCAATTTTCAATATGCTCTTGTATTATGTAGTTAAATTTTTATCTTGTTATTGCATTAACCATAGCTTTAAAGCCTTCTTAAAATGTCAAGTTTAGAGATGACACCATTAACAGCAATCTTAGACTTTTTCTTTTCAAAAAGAAAGTCTAAGATTGCTGTTAATGGTGTCGTCTCTAAACTTCACATTAAGAAGACTTATGACCATGTTAATTGGGGTTTCTTACTTATGATTTTGGAAAAATTGAGTTCTAATTAAAACTGGGTTGGATAAGCAGTGGGCATTAGAAACCTTTCTATTCTAGCATAGCTGTTCTTGACAAAACGAGTTAAGAGATTTACTTCAGAGAGTGAAGCTTTATGGAAGGCGGGTTATATTATAGGAAGATTTGGGGAAAGAGGGGCTGATTCTGGTAGCGTGGTTATGAGGTGGGAATTTGGAAGGCCATCATGAGCATTTGAGAGTTCTTTTGGGTTGTTTGCTATTGCTGCTACTGGTCCTGAGTGAAGTTTTTGTTAAAAATAATCTCTTTCTCCTTCCGAGTCTTATTTTGTTAGTCATTGACCTTGTACTTCATTTTTCATTTTGTTTGTTTGTTTGTTTTTATTGTTGGTATGTATTTAAAATTATTATTTTATAATCACTTTGGCCAGTAATTTGTTGTTCGCTGTTACTATAACACAACAACTGGAACAACTTTTTTGCTGTTATGGCATTCATTTTTGTTCGATAGTTATCTACTTATCAGGGTTTGCTTTCTACTTCTGTTTGAGCATTTCCAGCTGCTGTATGCTCTGTAAAATTTTAAAATGACATGATGTAATTTTTGCTTTCTAGGTGTGATAGATGTCTGGTCTGCTAATATCCAAAATTTCTAAATATGTTGTCTTAATACATAAAATATGCTTCTGGACAATGCATTTTTCTACTGTTTTCTGGATTGCAGATCGAATTTCTAGTACCTTTTGGTTGTTACATTCAGACCTTCATGAAATCAGGGCCATTGCTGCTCTCGAGTACCTGTCATCTATGGTTGCCAGTTTAGAACCAAAGCATCTATCTTTAAATGGTCAAAGAGGTGATTTGGAGAAGCTGTCTTTGCTTGAACAGAATTCTAGGAAAGGAAAGTTTCATGTGCGATTTAAGCGTAGAAATGGACGAGTTCGAGTAACGGTGATACCTTGTTCTCTTTTTTTCTTTGAATAATTTTTTTCTATGCTGAAGTACAAAGCAACTTACATATCAAATATATTTGAAATTCTATATTTAGTGTGAGGACTTCAGTATCGAGCAATCAGGCATTAACTTTACACCGGTTTCTTCTGAAGAGGGAATAATTAATCAAGGCCTTCTACCAAAGGTCAGTTCAAGTGCCCCCTTTTCCTCCATTGGAATTTTGGTTCTCTTAACTTGTTTGAAAACGCATGTACTGATCAACCACTGAAATGCACAAACATGCATTGAGATGTTCAGATATAAGAATGTGTTCAGGTTGATTCACTTTAAAAAAAAAAAAAAAAACTTCCTCGCAGGTGCAATTCAATCTGCAGCTGTCAGAGAAGGAACGAATTGATAGAGCCAAGGTTGTACTTCCATTTGAGCACCAAGGTACGATGCAACCTGGTTATGTTTTACTTTTGGTTTTGTGGTTGAAATTTGGGCTTCAGTAAAAGGAGGATTTCTTTTTTGTATTTTTGTTTTAATTATTTCAATTAATGGCTTTATTTGAGATTATTGCTTTGAACTTCCTGTAGGAGATGGAAAACCCATACATATCTATGATGGTCGAAGGTCAGTTTCTGAGGGAAAAGATGAGACAGCAGCAGCAGCATCTGTAATGACTGAGAATTCGCAGAAAAATGAGGAATCGGGAAAAGGTGAGATAATATATTTCCGTGACTCAGATGATGAGATGCCAGATTCTGATGAGGATCCTGATGATGATTTGGATATATAGCAAACACTGAGCATCATTTGTTAGCATAAAAAATAAAAAATAAAAATTCTGAAAGTGCATTTTTCTTAGTTTGAGGGAGTTCATATTAGGCAATGTTTCTAGAGTTCGATATTAGCAAAGGTATTGGGAGAGATGTTAAGCCATTTATCTTTTTATATGGATTAACCTGTTTGTTATTTTAACTGTGAATTTCATCTTCATGATTATTGAGGAAATTGATGATTGACCATATATGTGCCTTTCTCTTTAGCACTAGTAGCCCCCATAACGTAACTTGTTAGAGATGTTTCTTCTGTAGGCTATCAGCACTTTGCATTGATTAGTGGATTTATGATATAGTAGGAATGTTTACTATTGCAGAAAGTGAATCTGGCAGATCAAGTTTTGGAAGAATTAGGGTTAGGTTAAAATAGGATGTAATTGAGTCGATACAAATCCAAGCTCGAGCTTGACTCGATTAAAAAACTTAAAAGCTCAAACTCAGGTTGAACTCGATTGAGCTTTTTCTCCAAATGTTCAATACTTGACTCGAAAAATAGTCGAGTTATTCAAACTCGATTTAACAAAGCTCGAATCAATTAAAAATTTAATAAATAATTATATTTGAACTCGATTTGATTAATAAAGTAGTAAAACTCGATTAAGCTCACTCTTGAGTAGTTATAGTCTAAGTACTGTGATACTTGAACTCGACTTAATAAGCTACTTGAGTTCAAGCTAGATTCGATTAACTTTGAGTCTTACAAATTGAATTTGAGTAGTTTGACTCGTTTAAACCCCTAGGTTAAACAGTACAATTTTACTAGGAAATCAACTATAGTGTTAGAAAATTAAATTGTAAGACAGGTAAGCTAAGTCACCGTCACCATCACTATTTGGTTAAAGATCTACTTCTGATTGATCAGGCTGGAAGTCTAAAGTGGAGGGTAGTCAGTCTAATATGGTAATTGAAAATATGTATCTATAAGTCTTTGAATGGGTAGATCTAAAAGTTAGGGCAAATGGTGTTCAGGAAACAGCAAAATTTATCAGGTAAATTTTGACCAAGAGTGTGGAACATAAACTTATACCCATTAGAATAGTAATGCCATCAGTTGAATTGCATGATTTACTTAGACAAATTCAAAATCAATCAAATGAATCACAGATAAAGCACCATATCCAATATTCAATAAATCATGTAGTAAAAAAAAATGTTGGAAAAGGTTGAGGTTTGGGTCAAAAGAGTAAGATTAATGGGGGCATTCAAAGTGTAATCAATGGAATAACTCTGATTTCTTCCATTTACTTTCATGTTTGACTAATCTAAAATCCATTCCAACATAATAATCCTCCTCCCATACAGAATAATGATGAATATGATAATGTAATAAACCCTGATTACCAAAAGGTTAAAAGAATTAACGAGGCCATAAACAGTTGAATCCAGAAACAATAGGCCTGAAAACAGCAGGAAATGAAAAGAATGTGTGACTGCAATGTTTTAAAAACCAGACCGATGACTGAATTAGAAAAATTATCGGTTCACAGTTCAATGTTCGGATCGATGGTCGAACCGCAGTTAAATTGATGACGTAATAAATATATTATTTATATTTTATTTAAAATTTAAAATATATAATTAATAATTTTTAAGATATTATTTATTACTTTTTATATAAATAAAGTATTTTAAAATTTATTTTGAAAATATGTATAATCTTTAAATATGAAAACATATTAAAAATGGAAGAAACTTATTTATATAAATATATACTTAATTTGTAGTAATATATAATTTTGTTAACATCTAAAATAATCACAATCAGATAGGAGTGGTTCTTTTGTAACTTCCCACTCCTATGTTCGAATCCACGGGCATGTAATATTTGATTGAATTTTTCTTTAGTTACAAGTCTTCTAACCCCATGTTCTTTAACCCTGGGGTTAGAAACAACGGCCAAGTTTTCGACATAAAAAGATTTCAAACGATTGCCGCTTTTAACTTTAAAAAAAAAAATTTGTGGGAGCGAATCGCTCGGTTTGCTGAGAACTGGCATGTTCACCGGTTCGACCACCGGTTCTCATCTGGATCATTCATAACTGGTTTTTTGCATTGAATCAGACCGGTTTTGTGACAGGTCGACGATTCGACCGATCGGACCGACCGATCCGGTCCGGTTTTCAAAACATTGTGTGTGAGAGCCACCTCTTTGCTACAACAAGAAGAGTTTGAAACCAAGTCCCTCAACCTGAAAGGAAAACAAGATTGTTATGTATTATGGGTTATTCAATATGCATTATTTTATTTACTTATTTATTGATAATCATGGTTGTCTGAGTCAGTTTGCATGCATCTCAATTAATTTCATGGGGTGTTAAAGTTAACAGTCAAGTAAAACCTCTAATGGTCCTGAGTGGACTGCTTATTCAATATTAAATATGCTATCGTATGTTATCTTGTGAACCCTTATCCATACTATCAGCTTTAGAGTTTCTGATGACTCAGAGGTCTGCCGAAGAGTTACAAACACTGCAAGATTTTTTTTGATGAATATGTTCGTGACAGTGAGATTTTCTTTTTCAATTTCTAGCCACTTTAAGTTATTTCTGGCATATGTCGAATGATTTTCCGGAGAATCTAGCCTTGGAACAAAGGTTGTCAATAAGATTTAGCTGGTAATCCAAGCATTTTCCTAGTAAGAGGGTGTTGGTGAATCTCAATTTAATAACTTAAATAACTTAATTTAAATTATTGAGCATATTAAGTATATGTAGTAATATAACTAAATATCAGAACTTAAATTAAAAATGACACTAATAAATCAATTCATTGACTTAATAGTTTAAGCACAATTTAACTTAAAAAGTCATCTTAAGTCATTAAGCATCAAGTACTGAGTTTTTACAAATGCCCTCTAAATGGGATGCTGAAGTATCAAAATTCATATTAAGAGGTGACGAAACATCATATAAACTATATGGGCTATTGAACTAACATAGTAATAATCATTAAGTGAACCATTTTCATAACTTAAGAATTTCAATAACATGACACAACTGCTAGCCAGAGGAGGTGCAAGGTGGTGTAGGGAACTTGGTGGATGCTCCTATAATTCATGCTAGCTCTGGATGTGATTAGTAACTAACCATATTGCCCAATTCTTATTGAACACAGTATCTTCTAAGAGCATCTCCAACCCACTCTCTATTTCTTCTCTTTTAGCCACTTTAGCTAGCCAAACACAAAAAATTCTCTCCAACCCATTCTCTATTCCACTCTCTATTTCCTAGTTTACCCAAACGACTACAAAACGGAGAGCCATTTGAGCTTCCCAAATTCTCTTTCTACCTTTTTCTCTCCATCTCTTTCTATATATATGTTTGACTTTTTAAATTATCGAAGAAAAAATGTAGAGAGTGTGGTCAGAGCCGTATTTTTAAAATGTCAAGTAAATAAAGTAGCGAATTTAATATTTAAATATATTCGAAAAGAGTTTATTTTATTATGTGGTTGAGACGCCTCTAACATTACTTACAAAAGTTTACTTTTTGGAGAATGTTTAGTTTCAACCAAACAACATTGATTTCAAAACTTGAATAGGGAAAAGAGAGACACATCTGAATGAACCAGAACCAGACTCTTCAACCTGCCATCAAAAGTGAAAGTACACTATCATTATTTTTCAGGGATTTTCAAGATCATGCCCATGCATTTGTTCCCTGATTTACTTATGCTCTATTTGGAACCTGGAAAGTGTGAGAATTATCAACAGCAAATCATTAAGACAATGATTTATCCTCACATAGTTAAAAAATCAATGCGGAAGATAGAATCTAAATACCTCCTGCCATTACTTGTAATGTGGGGTTGGAGATTGACTTAGGTGGCGTTTGTTTTTTTTATTTAATGCTGAATAGAATTTTTTTTTATCTTAATACTGAATAGTACTTAATAACATTAAGTATTAAGTTGTTTGTTTTTTAATATTGGGTAGTTAGTAAGGATGACAATGAAGCGTATTATTTTGAGTTCCCGCCCCAACCCATTTTTACTTGGGATGAGTTTGGTTTAACTATAACTGCTTTAACAGTTTGAGTTTATTTTCAACCAAACGGGTTCAAGCATTGTTACCCTCAGAAACCCGGAAAATTAGAAATTTTCAAAAATGACAAAATGTTAATAAAAATAATAAATTACCATAAGAGTTCAGGGAAACCTAGAAAATTATCTAGTTTTTAGATGACAAAACGGACTACGCCGTTAAATTCGTATCGCGAAATCTAGTGACACAGAAAAGTTTCGTTGAATTATGAGATAAACAGAAATTTTTCCTATTTTCTAGCATAAGTCATTACCGACTACGACGAGATTTTATGAGTAATCTCTGTCAAGAAATGGCTTCGCTAAATTCATTTAAAATAAAGTGAACTGAAAATAGCTGAATTGCTCGCGTAAACGACCGAATGAAGCAATATGAACCATGTATCCAAAATAATAATAATAAGCTCCTCCCGATTATATTTTAAAATAATTTTATTATTTTATTTTTATACTTTAATATAAATAGTACTATTATTATAATTTTTTAATAAATAATTTATAAAAATTCATAATATTTTTATTTTTACAGAAACATACTCTGGTATTCCATTGCACAACAAAAAAAAAAAAATAAAAAGAAAATATAAAAATTAAAATTAAAAATAAAAACAAAAATAAATGTAAACTGGCGAGTTTGCAACTCCGCCCGCCCCGTTTAATTCTTTAAACGGCATGTCGTAATCGAAAAATAATCGAGTCGGCTCCGGATGGGACCGCCCCGTCCCAAACCCTCCCGTTGTCATCCCTAGTAGTGCGTATTGTTAGCCCTTCTTTTTGTTGAGCAATGATTGAATTTTTCTTATTTTTGTGAGAAAATGACTTTTTCTGAATAGAAAAAGCCAAATATTTTCACTTTTTCTATTCAGAATTTAAAAAATTTCAGCAATAAGTCGTGAAAATTTTAAAAAAACAAACGGCTTAATGCTAAAAACTATTTAGCTTCAGTATTAAGTCAAAAAACAAACGCCACCTTAGATTAACAATCTGCAAGATCTTTTGGTGCCTGATACCCGACTCCCGATGGTGTTGGAATAATTTCTAATATGGCAACCGGGACCCAACATCAAACTTTCCTTATATATAGGCACCATCAGCCTATACTTTAACTGTCAAGTAAGTGAGTTTCACCACTTACTCCACGTGCAGATGTGGAATTAGTGGACCACTTCATGGCTGACTCAACAATCGAATGAGTCACCCAAAGACTTGTTCAACATTCTCCCACTTGGTCCGTAAATTCAACATCTACGATAATGAAGAAACAAAAATATGAATCATGGCAATAGTTCCTCTAAAGGTGAGTATTATCTTCCATGCATCACAATATACTTGTCCCTTTCAAAAATTTTATCTTTATGAATAAACCCTATGTTTATTCTGGGTCAAAACTTAATGATATTTCTCTAATCACAATAAACCAAATGTGCACAACTTTTATGAGAAACATCAATTGAATAAGGGTTTCATTAACAAAATTGAATATGTACATATGAAATTGAGATTACATAACGGACCCAAGTCCCATATTAGTTACATGATCCTTGAACTTCTTAATTGGCACGCCTTTAGTAAGAGGATCTACAACTATTAACTCAATGCTTATGTGCTCAATGACCACTTTATGTTCCTGAACACGTTCCCGGATGGCTAAGTACTTTATATTGATGTGTTTACTTCGATTTCCACTTTTGTCATTCTTAGCCAGAAAAATAGTACTTGAGTTGTCACAATATAATCTTAGTGGCCTCTAGATGGAATCAACGATTCTTAGACCAGTAATGAAACTCTTGAGCCAAACACCATGTAAGGCACTTCAAAACAGAAACGACCCTCGACGTCGCACGAAGTGCTTCAGACCTCAAGGTAGCGCATTACCTCTAGCAACTTTCTCTGCCACGCCCTACCCCGCCCGGCAAAGATAGGGGGCACGACACGGGAATGAGACTCCTTCACCTAACTTTCTAACATTGGTGGGCCCATTTCAATAAATAAATCCATATATCAGAATATAATTTGTAAAACTACCACCGTAGTGGTGTTTAAAATGTCCTCTATATATATATATATATGTCTGAGTCCCATTTACTTGTGCTTACATAAACTCCACTATTACAAAAACTTTACATTTACTTTACAAAACAGAATAAAAACCTACATCAGGTGGGACTCTATTGTCGTGCTGGTTCCGGGCGGATGCACGCCTCGTATGTCCTCTTCGTGATCTGGCTACCTGATGGAACACCATATGTTTCTATAGCTTAGTGGGAAATAGATAACATATATGACCATTTAGAGTGGTCCACAATTACATGATACATATAATATAATGCATATGTCAGAGTTTATGTATAACAGAATTCTATAACAGAGTTTTCATATAACATAATTCTTATAACGAAATTTCATATCTCCCGTAGGAGTTCAGAACAGAGATCTTATACCGAAGGTACCCGTAGGTACATTATAGAACATAATTGATTTCTTATGCTTTCTTCTTGTTCATTATTCAGATTCTTATCATATAAATGTTTGCATATGCCATATTATTCAGATAGACAACATATAAGTATTTGCTTGCATATAGACTGGTAACAATGAATGATAGGACATTAAAGACAATAGCACCGAAGGCACGGTACTCCAGATCGAATAGAGACGTGTCTCGCCCACGCATGAGGTGTTATAGCACAATACAGAGTGTCAGTCAAGACCGAACGTAGATGTGCCTGCCCACGTAATAGATGTATCGTAGCACTAACATGTTGCCGTCGCACTGAATAGAGGTGCCTATTCATTCACTATTCGGTCTTAAGAAGACATACAATTATATGTCTTATTGAGCTTGTTATATTGTTCTTAAACACATTAGCAAATACGGACCCTTTCATTCACTTATTAGGATCCTCATTAATCTAATAGATGATTGTTAGAATTAACGGAAGAGAGGAACCAAAACAGGACTTGCAGGCACGCTTAGGCAAAGCAATGCTACGCCTAGGCAGAGAGGTTCGCCTAGGCGAAGCACTACTATGCCTAGGCGGACTAGAAAGTGTAGAAACTCTGGCTCGGGTTCGCCTAGGAGTAGGGATCTTTGCCCAGGTGGAGCTCCATGCCTAGGCCTGCACTCCTACGCCTAGGCATAGGGGTGTCGAGTAGAACGCATAAATGGCCAGATTTGGCCATTTTCACCGAAAATTTCCTCTTGTTCAAAACATCTCATCACACTACATCACTCTCTTTCTTCTCCTCCTCTAACTAAACCAAACTCAAAATAAACCATAAACTCATCTTATACCAACCAACAACATTTCTAATAGGATTTTTCCTACACAACTTAGAGAAAGAGGGATTTCCATACATATAGGTTCCATACTAGTAATCCATACACATATAGTTTCCATACCTTGATCTTGAACACTTTAACTAGCTTCATTTTCTTCCTTTTTTCTTCTTCTCTTCTTCTCTTTTCTCTTTCTCCTTCTCCTTCTCCCCACTGGAAAGCCCTATCCTTCAAAGCCAAAAATGAAAAATTCTAAGACCATGTTTGGTCTTATCCCAATTTTTGGCTTACTTTTTGGTTTTTGCTATTTAGTCCTCCAACTCTCATCTATTTGCAAATGAGCTTATCACAATTCCTACTTTAACATATACTCTTCTTGTTTTATGACCTTTAAGTCCTCATTTTACAAATTACCAATTTACCCTTAGTACTTCAGTTTCCGAAAAATACAAATTTTACTTTTCTTATACTACAAAATTGCAATAAAACTACTAGGGTCTAATTTAGGGTGTTACATTTCCAGTGATCGACCCCTGGATTACTCTGATATCTGCCTAATACTCCAATAGCATAGGCAATGTCAGGTCTGGTAAAAACTTGTGCATACATGAGACTTCCAACTGCCGAAGCATATGGAGTGTCTCTCATCTTTTCCTGCTTAAGATCATTCTTCAGGCACTAATTTAAATTGAACCTGTCATCCTTCACAATGGGAGCTAGACTTAGTGAACAAATTTTCATCCCCAAAGCTCTCGCCTCATGATATGTGTGCCTCGAGACAACCAAAATGCCTCGAGATCTTTCCCTATGAATCTTTATGCCAATGACATAAGATGCCTCACCTATATCTTTTATATCAAAGTTCTTCGAGATGAATTGTTTCACCTCGTATAATGTTCCCATATCATTAGTAGCTAACAAAACATCATCCACGTATAAAACAAGAAAGCATATCTTACTCCCACTGATCTTGTGGTATATACAATTATCCATGACATTCTCTTCAAAACCGAAAGAAGAAACAACTTCATGGATCTTTAGATACCACTGTCGAGACCCTTGTTTCAAACCGTATATGGATTTATTAAGCTTGCATACGAAATGCTCACTCGGCACCGGGAGGAGAAATCCTTCAAGCCTACAAACCTCTTCCTAGCCCACCATTAAGAAAGGCAGTTTTCATATCCATCTGATGTAGTTCAAAGTCAAAATGAGCTACTAAAGCCATGATCACACGAAGAGAATCTTTCCTAGATATAGGAGAAAATGTCTCCATGTAGTCGATTTCTTCTCTTTGAGTGAATCCTTTAGCCACGAGTCTTGCCTTATGTCTCTCAATGTTGCCTTGTGAGTCTTTCTTAGTTTTAAAGACTCACTTACACCCAATGGATTTTACACCGTAATGCAACTCAACGAGATCCCAGACTCTATTAGAGGCCATATAATCCATCTCATCCTTCATGACTTCATACCATAATTTAGATTCTTTAGAACTTATGGCTTGTGAAAACGTTTATGTATCATGGTCGGCTCCTATATTGTAATCTAATTCTTGTAAGTACACAACATAATCGCTAGGAATAGCTGAATTCATGACCCTTGTAGATCTCCTTAACGTTGTTTCTTCATGAGGAACTTGTTGTTCAACCGGTTGCTCAATTGGTTGTTCAACATTTTGTTGGTCCTCGAGAACGTGATCTATAGGTTCAGAAGTATGTGAATCCTGAATGATTGGTTGTCTTATACCGCTTTCTACCTCATGGGTGTGTATGTAGATAATCTGTGAATTGGATTAGGGGCTTGACCTTGATAGTGATCTCTTTCAGACAAGTTGTCATGAAATTGACCACTCCCACTGACTAAGTCATTCTCTAGAAACTTCGCATTTCTTGATTCCACAATCCTAGTGGTGTGAGAAGGATAATAAAATCTATAACCTTTGGACTTCTCAGCATATCCAATGAAATGCTTACTAATAGTCCTTGGGTTAAGTTTATTTTCTTATGGATTATATATCCTTACTTCAGACGGGCATCCCCATGTGGGTATATGTCCCAAACTGGGTTTCCAACCTTTAAATAACTCAAATGATGTCTTTTGGACAGCCTTGGTCAGATTCCGATTTAATATATACATTGCTGTCTTCAGTGCCTCAGTCCACAAGAAATGAGGAAGAGACTTGTTGCTTCTCATACTCCTTAACATGTCCATTAAACTTCGGTTTCTTTTTTCCGCCACACCATTCTGGTTCGGAGAACCAGGCATAGTGTATTGGACAATAATCCCATGCTCTTGAAAAAACCTAGAAAACGGACCTGGTGCTTGTCCATTCTCAATGTACCTACCATAGTACTCTTATCACGCCCCCCAGACCCTACTCGACTTGACGACTTGACCAGACCCAGGGACGCAGGCCACTAAATCCATTTATCTGTAAAACACATTTCATATACTTATTTTCGATGAGATATTTAATATCTATTTAAATCATATTTATATATGTATGAAAATATGATCTCATTACTAATACGTATTATGTATATAAAAATATACATCAATCATGATAGAGAGCCCATCATTTGCTCAATTCCCACATTCATACAAGACGACATTTCTTGTCATTTTTAAATCATTTACAAAACATTGTAGTTCATATCTAAACGTAAGTCAAAATATACTCTTCCCATGAAGATTTATACATCTTTGTTTGCAATGTAAAACAATTACATGATTTTTTTTTGAAATGAAATGTATGCATGAGACTGAGCATTTACTTATACTCTGCACGATTCGACGATGACTCTGGGCTCTACGATCTTTGATCTTGCCCCTATTCACTCAGTACCTGCGCGTGGTAAAACAATGCACTAAGCATTTTCATGCTTACTGGTTCTATGCATTTCTATCCTCATTTCAATCAAACACAAAATATGTATCTTTTCGAAAACAACATTTTGACATATTTTTAATGGTCAATGCAATAAACAATATATATGTTAATTTTTCATTCAAAATTCAAATTATGCATTTCACACATTTACTTATAAGCCCTTAAATGAATTTAACCATGACTTTTGGTGCATAGGATAATGGAATCACCAACATGGTCTCGCTGGGCTGCAGGTCGATAAAAAAAAACATTTAATAACACAGTACGGTCCCGCTGGACTGCTGACTAGTTATTTACAAATTCATTTTGTATACACTATCGATACTATTCCCCTGGGCTACGGATCGATATGCCACTATAAATCATTTCGTTCATAGTACTGTTACATTGACCCTTATTGGTATACCAATATATTCTTAACTCGAATATGATGGATAACATTCTCTTAAGGGCATTAATACTCAGTCATAGTAAATTACAATATTGTATATACATATATACCCCAATAAACACATTTTGAAGCTCATGCAATTTTCATGGCAATTCATTTGCAATTCATTCCCCAATCACTTAAGACAAATTTGTTTATGGTTAAAAACAAAGCACACGTGCAGTTTTCCCATGTAAATCATTTCGGTTTTTGACAAATCCAATACAAAGCTGCAATAAGAAAAGAAATGAGAAGAATAAATCAAAAAGGTTGTCACTTCTATCCTTGGAATCCCGATCTTACTCATGTTTCCTCGTCACCAACCCCTAATCCATCACAAATAGAGAAAATATCAACCGTGCATGCTAGTGTTTTTTATTAAGGTTGATTTCTACCCAATACACCTTCACTTGTGAAATTTTATGGGAACAAATAAGCCACATTTTACCCAACTTTCTTCAAATCCATTATTCCTCTATAAATCTATTTTATTCATAAATTGGAATCATCAAATTCGGAGCATCGAAACTCAAGATATGTTCTAAACAATCGGGACTACTCTATTTTCAAAACAGAACCAGAATTTTCCTATAAACAGAGCTCCCCTTAGATGAAGTTCTAGGTACAATGGGGTCCAAATTTGAATACAATTATTTCAGGGAAATTTGTTCTCCTAGAAGTCTAATTTACTTAAAAATTTGAATCACTCAATTTGGATGAATGAAAATCAACTTATGGCCTAAATACCCAAACTGTATCAAAACACCAAAACTATACCAAACCAGAACCAGTATTTGCCCGAAAACAGAGCCTCACTTTGACTAATTTCTAGGTCCAATGGGGTCCAAATTTGATTACACTTATTTCAAGGAAATTTATTCTCCTAGAAGTCTAGTTTACTCATTAATTTGAATCACTCAATTTGGATGAGTGAAACTCAACTTATGGCTTAAATACCATAACTGTCCCAAAACACCAAAACTGTACCAAACCTAATCAAAGCAAAAAGGCTACTTGAACTCTAACTCAAACATATATATATTGAATTATGGTTTTACCAATCCAAACACAATCAAAGAGGGAGTTAGGAGGGTTCCTAACAAGCAAAAGGGATAATCCATACCTTACTTTCTTCTTAAAACCTTCCAATCAAGCTTCATTTGTCTTCTATTTTCTTGCAAAACTTGGAACAAATGGAGAACAATCACCAAAAGTGGCTCTTCTCAAGAACCCATAACCCTAGCTTTCTCCATTTTCCAAAACGTGAAAATACACATTCTAAGACCAATTTTTGGTCTTATGCTCTCATATATTACAAGGCCTTGTTTGGCTATCTCGTTTGGCTTTCTTTCCTCATTTTTGCATTAAAGCCCTTCATTTCTATTTCATTTGCACCACAACTTATCACATGTCTACTTTGGCATATACTCTTCTTCATTTATGACATTTGGGTCCTCATTTTGACATTTTACTAATTTAACCTTAACTCTTGTATTAAATCTCATTTTATTTTTTTCACTTAGCATTTAAATTCCAAAAATTCAAATTTAACTTGTGTTATACCCTAAACATATCATTAAACTACTTTGGGGTACACTAATCCACTATGTGAATTCTCACTTTAAAAACCTTTATTTTTATCACTTAAAACCAATAAAATATAGAATAAATAAAATAAAAATTTATAATAGCAGAAAATGCTATAAAGTAAAATAATAAAACGAAAAGACTATTTTTGGGATGTTACAACCCTCCACCTCTATCTAACCTCACTATCTTTATTTGCATCCCGCACTGTTTCTCTACCTCAGCCTTGAATACCTTAAAGGCTTCTAACGCTTCGTCCTTCGAACAAAGCATGTAGAGATACATGTAACGTGAATAGTTGTCTATGAAGGTGATGAAGTATCTCAGGTCACTATCGTCCATATCTGGACAAATATTATCCGTATGTATAATCTCCAACAGATGTTTGCTCCTTGTTGCATCCTTTTTAGACTTGTTGGTTTGCTTGTCCTTAATGCAATCCAAACATGTCTCAAAGTCACTAAAGTTCAGGCAACTAAGTACCCCTTCATTTACTAATCTTTTAATCCTCTGGATGGAGATGTGTCCTAATCTCCGGTGCCATAATAAGGAGGATTCTTCATTCATAACACTTCTTTTAATACCAATAGTTAGACTTAATGAGTTATAAGCATCATCATTTTTCAATTGTACTAAATAAAGACCATCGCACAAAATACCATATCCAATAACCTCTGATTTTATTAATAACGTAAAACTAGTATCCTTAAAGTTACAAGAAATCCCTAAGGGTACGAGTGTTGAAATTGAAAACAAATTCCTAGGAAAACTAGGTACATAGGTATTTTCCAACTACAAAAACAAAACCGCTTGACAACTTTAAACTGCAAGTCCCAATGGCTTCCACATGTGAGCTTGACCTCCCTCCCGAATGGATGTACCGCTCACTGCCCACCGACTTTGTCACACCCCGATTCCCGCTCCGACCCGATTGGCGGATCCGAATCGAGTTCGGGGTGCGAGACCATATACTGGAACTCTTTACCTGATTTTTTTTTTTTTTTTAAAACCGAACTGCTCCCGTGGGTTAGCGGTCTACATCTTATAACATAATCAAAATGTCATAAACATATCAAAAGAAATACCACCGGAGTGGTATTCATCAAAATCTATACACATTTACCGAGTCCCATTTACAAATACAAAACTGTACTTTTACATTTACAAATCAGAGCACGGAACCTACATGTAGTGAACTCCTCATAAGTGTGTCAGCCCAATCGTATGGATGTTTCACTGCCTTCCCGTACCTACACGGATTAAAAACCCGTGCAAAGTTTTACGCTTAGTGGGAAACATATCTTATACAGAAGCACATGCATTTATACTGATTCACAATTATCATAAAACAAGAATGTGAGTATCGAAATCTCAGAATTCATATACTGTACTCATACATATACTTGTTATCATATAACAATTTCCATACATACTTATCCTTATAAAAACTTATATGCTCGCTCACATCTCTCATATACCGGATCGAACTTTTACTTGTACTTATAACAAACTTATATGTATCTCGGATCTCCAGAGGGAGTTGGCGTAACTTATGCTTTTACAAAGGTACCCTTAGGTACTGGTTTATACTTATACCATAGGGTCATACTTATACTAATGAGATTACCCTTGTTTGGAGGTACCCGTGAGAGGTACCATGTAGATATTACGAACGTGATACTCGGTATAGATGAATCCTATCCTTATACGGAAATACCCGTAAGTACTACTTGTTCAATTCTCCCAAAAGATACATACTTGTTCTCGTATCATACTTATATGTTGATTTGAAAGTACCCGTAGGTACTACTAACGTATACTCATACGGAGGTACCCATAGGTACTACTGAGTTTATCCTTATCCGCAGCTTATACTGGGTGGTACCCTGGTGAGGTACTACAAAACCTATACTCATACGTATGCACCCGTAGGTACTACATACAATTTTAATTAGATACGTAGGCACCGTAGGTACTACGTAACTTATGCACGTACTTCATATCTTTCACTTGTACTACGAGCTTATTCTTGTACTTCTGGATCTATGCTTGTATTAATTTTAACTTATTCTTGTCTTTCAGATCTTATACTTGTAATTAAGATCTTATTCTTATACAAAAGTACCCGTAGGTACTACACAGATTCATTATACGGAGGTACCCGTAGGTACTACTCGACTTATACTTATTTTACCGATACCGGAAGTACCCGTAGGTACTACAGAAAGGTATACAGAGGTACCCGTGAGGTACATTCAGATCGCTACCATATCTATTTCTTTCCTCTTATTCTTACTTTAATTTTATCATATAAAATGTTTGATTGCCCACCAAGAATACGGAAATGAGTAGGACATAGCACAATAAGTGGCCCGAAGGTATAGTACAAGACCGAGGTGTCAGAGCACAAAACAGAGGTCGGGTTAATTAATCGTGAATCAGAGTGCCAGAGCACTAATCAGAGTACCAAGTACTAATCAGATGCCGCGAAGACTAATCGTAATGTGAGGCCGTGAGCACTATCTCGTAACGTGCCGTGTCATTTCATACCTGGTCTTAGGCATTCCTACGATTATACGTGTTCTTTGAGCTTATCATTTTATTATTTTCTTCTATACTCCTTTACATATCAAATCTATGTATATTACTATATCTTGGTCATATCTCTGTTTCTTTTCTATCTCAGATTCCAATTGACTTTTTAACTAAGCAATTAGTACACTTGTACAATAATTCAATTTTCAGACACATGTGGGCACCAAATGCCATTAAATAGCATAAGGTTAGATTCTGACTCAATGAGCTTTCCATAGAGTCCAAGAACACCAAACGGAGTCCCAAATGAAGGAGTTATGCACATTGCAAGCCGGAAAGAAAATCAGTAAATTGTAGCACTGCAAAGAGCAGCAGCAGCTACCGGTATTTTATCATTTTCGGACTTATTATAAGCTCAAGATTGTATCAAGCTATATACATGGATGGATTCTAGACTCAAAGGGATTTCCATAGAGTCTAAGAACACCCAAAACGGAGTCCTAACGAAGGAGTTATGCACATTGCAAGCTGGAAAGAAAATCAGTAAATTGCAGCAACTGCAGTAGCAGCAGCAGCTACTGTATTTTACTCCGTTTCTGGACTTATTATAAGCCTGAAGACCGTAATCAAGCTTTATACGGATTTATTCCCTAGACTCAAAAGGGTTTCCCAGCATGAGTCCAAGAACACTCCAAAACGTGGAGTTCGACGAAGAAGTTATGCGCATCCGAAGTTGGAGGGTTAACATGGTGCATGGGCTACGCCATAGCGTGGAATCCCACGCCCCGGCGTAGCAGAAGGTGCACCAGCCACGCTCCGGCGTGGATTCCACGCCCCGGCGTGCCAGAGGAGGCCTTGGCAGCTTCGGTACACGCCCGTTTTCGACCCGAAACCATCCCGGAACAACCCTTGTCCACCGGCGACAATATCCTCCCAATTGAGACCACATAATATGCCACAAACACGGCACCAAAACCATCCTACAATCAATCCTAAGTCACCCCAAAAGTAGGAATAAACCAATTTTCCATATCCATACAAATTCTACAATCCATCCTCAAAGGGGAAGATTCCATACTCCTAACAATTAATCACCCTCTCTAACACCTCAAACCTTAGTTCAAGGAGGAATTTCATATACAAGTCCACAAATTCACACTAACCCATAACCATCCATACAAACCATACATACCCTACTTATACTCAAAACCAAAAACCATACAATTCAAAGAGGGAAGAACCCTATACTAAGGTGCAAATCCAATAACTCCACATATTCCATATAAGAATCCATACCAAACTCCAAAGATCCATACAATTTCTACTTATCACATTCGGTGTTCATGTTCATGTTTCATGCCTATTCCATATGGCATTTACGATACTTGTATTGTATGATGTCTATGTATTCACACCTCATTCAAATATTCTTGTCCCTCTATGAATCTATTTTACTTAGAACTTGGAATCATTCCAATTGAAGCACCTAAACTAAAGTTATGACATTTTCATGTCAACTAGTCGGTTTACCGATTTTACCTGAGGGACAGTTTGTAATATTCATTTTCCAGTGCCTAGTCTCCATATTTGACACTGGTTCTTTGTACTCCTTTAAAGCTAAGGTGCTAAGGGTTCTCCTCCAACTGGAATCACCCAAATCGGAGCACCGAAACTCAGTTACGTCCGAAACAACCCGGACTACTCTATGATCAAACTTGAAGCAGAATTTGGCTTGCACATGGCCCCACTTTGAGTGAATTTCTGGGCATTTTAGAGGCAGAATTTAAGGTACCTATTTGAGGATGTTTAGTCTCTGAAGTCTATTTTAACTAGCAACTTGAATCACTCAAATCGATAAAGATATGAGCAAGTTATGGCTAAAATACAAAATCGGGTCGAACCGGAACAGACACTACATGTAACGGTTCACCTCTTTACCTATACTGGCACATGCGTTTCGAATTTTTTTGCCCAGAATGGGCTTTTCTGCACTTTTTCCATATTTTTCTACCCAATTCAACTCTATACTTATCTTACACCTCAAAACCACATCAAATTCATCTTATAATCTCAATTTTACTCAATTCATTTTTCATTTACATATCCTTCTTCAAACTTCTTTCATGAATTCTCCAAAATCATTCTAATATGGGTTTTAATTCATACACAAACCAAGTTAATTAAGATTTGTTAGGGTTTGTTCTAAACCCTAACTCAATTTCCTTCCATTTAACCATGAATCCAACAATAAAAGGAGGTTTCCATACTTTTCTTGTTCCTTGTGGGGTTTACCAACCTTAATTTCAAGAAATCTAAGTTTAGGATACAATTCTATCAAAACCCTAGATTTAGAGACAAGATTTTAACCATACAAAGCCTTAAAATTCCATGTGATCCATACAAAATCCATACTCAAAGTAGTTTCCATACCTTTTTGGCTTGCTTGATCTCCTTCCTTCCTCTTCCTCTTCCTCTTTCTTCTTCTCTCCTTCTCTTCTCCTTTTCTTCTCCACCGTTTTCCTCCCACAAATGAGACCAATTTGGTCTTTAAATCCCATGGATTTGATAAGGCCATGTTTGGCCCTTAAATAAAACCCATTTTTGGGTTAAGTTTGCTTATTTACTTTTAAGCCCATAACTCATTCTATTTATAAATAACCCTTTTATTTCATTTTGGCCTCTAATCCTACTCAATTCATATCTTTAGGCCCCTTTTGGACAATTTACAATTTTGTCCTTAATTTTGTAACTGTCTTCGCTTCCATGTTTCGTGTTTCGTATTTAACTCACGAAACATTCAAATTAGGCTTACAAAATACCCTAAACATGTCGAAAACGACTAGGGTATGTTTTGGGGTGTTACAGACTTTTTGAGGTTTCTCATACCCTACAAAGTATTTGAATCATGGATTGTAGAACCAAAGTCAATCCACCAAGTGTTATGATTAACATTTGTAAAATTTGATTCATAACATACGAATGAAAAAGAAGTACCTTTCTTTTCAAGCTAGGCTTTGTGCTTTGCACAGTCCTTTATGTGTCCTTTCTTTTTACAAAAGCAACACGTGGATTCTTTCTTGATGTCTGACCTCCCTCCCGAATGGATGTACCGCTCACTACCCACCGACTTTTTGAGGTTTCTCATACCCTGCAAGGTATTTGAATCATGGATTGTAGAACCAGAGTCCATTCACCAAGTGTTATGATTAACATTTGTAAAATTTGATTCATAACATATGGATGAAAAGAAGTACTTTCTTTCAAGCTGCACCTTGTGCTTTGCACAAATTCTTATGTCCTTTCTTTTGCAAAGAAACACGGATTCCTCTGATGCCTACCTTTAGTTAAGTCTTGCCATTTCCCTTGTTCTTACCATTATTCTTCCCTTTACTACTGAGAAGAGTGAAAAGTGCCTTCTCTCCTTGTTCCATAAGTAACCGCTCCTCCTTCTCAAGACACATGATTCGTGGCTACCTGTGAAAGTGATCCTGAATCAACAATATTTGGTTTCTATATTCTCCACGCGTAGTCAAGCTAATGCAAAGAGGCATCTAGGGTCGAACATGGGATGGGTTTTCATCCTACGAATGATTCGCATCAATGTTTGAAAATGGTGAGACTTTTTGTTTGATTCGGATTTAGTTAAAAACACAGGAGGTTGTTTGTTCACTGTTAACCTGTAATAGCTTAAACTGAAAGTGTGAAATGCAACCTTGAAGGCTTGGGTCAATAGCTTGATAACATGGGGTATTAAAGTGTCCTCGGTTATTTCCTCTGCATTAGGCTAATGACATATAGTCAAAGCCAAAACCTGATCTTTAGTTTAGCCATAAAACTTAACCTAGAACTACTCCTATTTGTCAAACCAAGTATTAAGCATTCAAAGTCCCATTCAGCTTGAAAACCCTAGCATTTAACCTCATTTCCATGGCTCAGAATGACATCTAAAGGAATATCGTTGCATCTACCATTAAGAATGCACGAACCCTAAAGCATGACAAGTATCGAATTAAAGGAAAGACATTAACAGCATTAAACCCTAGTTTGGAAAGTATGGAACAATAAATGCAAAGACTAGATTCATTTCTAAAGCAAGAGGACAACCCGCAAAGAGCTCTAAACTAACTAGCAACCCTCATCTTCATACTATGAGGCTGGTTACATCCCTTGAGTTGTCATCCTCATGTGTTTGGCAAATGAGAAAATGAGGGAAAAAGAGGAGAGAGAAGAGAGCAAAATAAACCTAAAATGAAAGCCGAGGGAAAACTTATGATAAAATGGAATAGTTAGGTTACTGTGTTGTGGGGAGCTTATATAGCCAACCCAAGGTGTGAAATGGCAAAATGCCTAAAATATGAAATTACATTAGGAAAATGGTAATTTATCAAAACGTATCATTTGGAATCAAAAATACTCAAAAACATGGGGTCGGGACATTTCGCTATGCAGAATTTCATTAGAAGATAGCGAAAATTGGCCATGCTAATGGTTTGCTAGCCTAGCGAAATTTTTTTACAAGAGATAGCGAAACCAAAAATTCCCGCTATGAACAGCACTTTCGCTAGGCTAGCTTAAATTTCGCTAGTTTAGCTTGTACTCACATAGCTTAAAATTCTCGCTTAGGATTGTTAAATCTTCGCTATGATTGCGAAATTTTCTGAATCCTAGCGAAATTTTCACAATGCACAGCGAAATTCCAGGTTTCCTCCTCTTTGCCTGTCTGCCACGCATCAGTTTCCTCGCATGGTTTAATTCATTAATTTGCCTTCAATTTCAATTCATTTTTGACATTTCATCGCTCACTGTGAAATTAACAGATTCTCACATTCAAGATCAATAAGGTGCTGTCATTTAACCTAAGTTCCCAAGATCCGCAAACTATCCAAAACAATCTCGAAAAACAATGAAGACTATGGACATGCACATGACAATTGGCTTAATTCATATGATTAGTGCGCAAAAAGCACTCAAAACCTATCTTGAATAGGGCTCAAAATAGCACTTTTTGGGCACTAATCAACACACATGGTCAAAAGTTTGCTAATTGACTAATCCTCCTTATGTGTGTTATAGGAGATCTTGAATGGGCTATACTGAGGAGGAAGAGTGCATAGAATATATTGAACGAGAAAGGACTTCGATATGGTTACTTCTAGGTTCTTTAACTGACCCGCTATGTCCATCATGCGCATTACATGATCACGCATACCTTTCACTCCAGTGAGCCTAAGGGTGGAGAACTGAATAATAAGGGTATTGGCGAGAAACTTCACGGACTTGGCGAATTGATCATCAATTGCCTTTAACAAGTCCTGAACCTTTTCATGCTTCTCAATAGAATCACGTATACCAATAGAAATGTGAGTTTTAATGAACATAACAGATAAGCGATTAAACCTCTCCCAGTTTTCATACAACTCAATAACAACTTTAGTGTTGGTAGCCGAGATGGACGGGGGCTCATCTTTCCTAATGGCATAGTCTATATCCATGCAACCTAATTGGAGCAAGACTCTCTTTTTCTAGACCTTATAGTTATCTCCCTTAAGTTTGGGAATTTTAAGTGTGATTACAGAATAAGTCGAGGTTTGCGTAACTGCAATTAAAGAAATAAGGTTTTATCAATAATTGTTTTGAGGTCATAGCCTTGATGTATGTCTTACCAATGTAAAAACGCACTATAAATTAATCTATGAACGTAGAACTTGCCCGTGGGCTAAAGTTCCACTATATTATATTTACCTTTTACTTAAATAGAGAATTACCTAGATACATAGAATTTGCCTCTGGGCTAAAGTTCTACTCAATTATATTCAAACCCTATTATTTCTTATGATAAAACTATTGGAATATGTTCATATTCTCAATTCTTGTGCGTAAATTGAGAATTATAAACCGATATTTTATCCTAATTAATAAAATATATATACATCTATATATATTAGAATTAATTACAAATACTCAATGATCTTTTCTTAAATGTGCAATTTTATTAATCAAGATACCGTGGCTAATCTTAATTAATAAAATTATGCAAATCACCTAACAAGATAGAAGAGAAAAATAAATAATTAATAATTTCTTTGGGTTCACGGGCTGAGCCCACATAAAGCCCACACCCCATTTGAATGCCTTATGGGCTGCCCAAGTGGGTCACCTTTCAGCCTGTGGGCAGCCCACAGCCCACGAGCTGTTGGTGGCAGCTCATATGGCTGCCCCCTCCCTTTTTTTTTTAATAAGACAAAAATTGTTCATTCTGATGCCGTTTTATTAAATTTAGATTTATTAATATATCAAAATCAATATGTTCTTTATACCAATTTTATTTTATTAATCTGTATGTCATAGGAATACAATAGAGAGGATTTAGGAATAAATCCTCTTCTTTGAATACTCCTTATTAACCCAAAAATATGGATTTAAAATTTTTCATGGTTTCAAATAAATCTAAAACCCATAAATATAGCATTCTAAAATCATCCACCAATTAAATAAATGATATTAAAGGAATAATAATTTAAACCATGATGCCTTGGATATGCCATTAAAACCGCAAATGGCACAACTCCGAAATATGCATATTAAAATTCATTGCAGATCCAAGCAGTATCTCTACTACAAGAAATTTGGTTTTCTGCGTCCAAAGTTTTTACGATCAGCTAATGCTAGTCATTGATTCCAATTTTCTACGATGAACTTTGATAATTGGTCGCTAATTTTAATAGATAAACAATTTAAATATTTTATTTATTTACGATCAATTTTATTTATAAGAACTATCGTTTCACCATGATATTATAAATTTGTGACCGCTATTGATTGGTTGTAAAATGTATTAGTATTTATGATAAATCTTATATTGGTCACAAAAATACTAAGATATATAAAAATATTATAGCTCGTCCTTGGAAGTTTGATATTTTGTGAGGACTAGTTATTGGTCTCAAAACATCTTATAACTGCGACTACTTATTGATTGTCATCGATTTGAAGATATTAATTATGAAGAACTTATATGTTATCTCAAAAATTATAATTTATGAGAAATATTGTAACACATCTCTAAAAGCAATGATATTTTGGGTGAGGAGCTTAAAGTACTTACAAGATACCTCCACCTATGACTACTTATTGATTAGTTAGAAAAGTATATTAAATTATGATGAAACTTATGTTAGTCTAAATAAAATATATAATAAATGAGAAATATTATAACATGCCTCTAAAAATATGATATTTTGTGAGGAAAAGTAAAATTGGTCGCAAGATACCCTATGATCTATGATCACTCATTGACTGGTCATAGAAAGGTGTATTATTTATAATACATCTTATGTTAGTTGCAAAAACTTATATATTCTACGAGAAATAATTTAACTTATCCCCAAAAGTTTGATATATTATAAGGAACTGAAAGATAGTGGCAAAATGTTATATTATTTGCTAGTCATTGGTTGGCCTAAAAATCTTTATTATTTGCAACAACTTCGTTGATCACATGAAAGACTTTAACATGTGAGAAAATTCATAATAATTCACCTTGAAATTTCCAAGATTTTGATACCACACCATAGCCACAAATGTTCACAATTTGGGATCAATATTTTTGTGACTTTTTCAAAATACACTTTCTAGTTTAAACAATTTTATATTATTATTAAAAGTTACCTTCTTAAAATACACACTTCATGAGGCTTTTTAAACACATTAAAATATTACTCTCAATATAAACCAATTTGTTAAAAAATATTTATAAAATTATTTTTATAAATTCAATTAATTATATGTTTTTCCATGTACTTATATAAAATAATTACAAAATATCTTAAAAATAATTAAATTTTTATGAGCTTTTGGACCCATTGTAATAATTAAATCGATAAAATATATTACCAAATTATTTTGATAAAAATCTATAAAATATTTATTATTTTTAGTTAGACAATGATATAAAATTGGGTTTTTAAATTTTTATATAAGTTTATATATTAACAATATTTTTTAAACTATCTCAAGCTCCTTAAATCATATCCAATGTTTTATTAATATTTTTCATTTATAAGATAATTTAAAATTATTCAGTGATTAAGTAAAGAGAACAATAGATAATGATTGTAAAACTATATTTATATTGTATAAATAATATATAAATATAGTTATATATATATATATATATATATATATATATATATATATATATATATATATATATATATATATATATATATATATATATATATATATATATTACCAAATTATTTTTGATAAAAATCTATAAAATATTTATTACTTTTAGTTAGACAATGATATAAAATTGGGTTTTAAAATTTTTATGAAAGTTTATATTAACACTTTAAACTATCTTAAACTCTTAAATCACATTCAATGTTTTATTAATATTTTTCTATTTGATAGATAATTTAAAATTATTCAATGATTAAGTAAAGAGAATAATAGATAATGATTAAAACTATATTTATATTAAAATAGTTTAGTAACTATTTTTCATACCGCATATGGAAAAGAGTGCATGTTTTAAGCCGGGATAAACATCAATTTTGGGCATTGATATAAATATGGTTGGATTTGAAAGTATTAATAAACCCAAAATATATTGCAGTAATTACTAATTGGATTTTAAGGATAAGTAATATGATTTCAAGTTTTATTCTACTCTTCCTAAAATTCAATACGTGACTTTGATTTTAATATAACAATGACGAGGAAGCACAGAATCATCCTATGATTTTATTTTATTTTAAATTTTTTAAATTGTAATTAGTACGTAACTTTTAGAATATATATTTAATTAAAATCTTATAAAATTATTATTATTAGTAACTTTTAGAATATATATTTAATTAAAATCTTATAATATTATTATTACTAGTAACTAATTTTTTTTTCAACTACAAAAATATTATACTTAATTAAAATTTTATAATAATATTCTTATCTTTTAAATATTTAATTAAAATCTTATAATAATCTTATTATTAGTAACTTATTAATATTAAAATATTATTTTAATTAAAATTATAATATTATTATTATCTTTAAATTTAATAGTTTTCTTCCATTTAAGTTACACACAAATCATAAAAGTTTCTTTTTTTAAACAAATCCTACAAAAGGTGCTGAAAGAAAAAATTCAATAAAATTACATGAAAAACAAATAATCCTTATTTATCCTAAGAATGCTTAAAATAAAATTTAGAGTTTATTAAATTAAATTTAAATATAAATATTCGTAATAATGAAGGCCCTAGTTTAGATTATCTCTAAATTAAATATTTAAATTATCACTCTTCAAAAAAAGTAAATTATCTTTAATAATTTATTAATATTATTATCATTAAAAGAAATATAAAGAGACACAAGCCCTAGTTTCTTTCTTAATGCCTTCTACAAAATATGTACAACGAGTATTGTGTTTTATTCTTTCGTAAACTGGGGCAAGTGTAAGTCTCACAACTTTTTGCTAGTTTTATTTAATTTTGTTTTACTTTTGTATATTATACTTTCTCAGAAAGAAGTTTTGATTTGTAAGAAATTTTGTTTAGAGTAGCATGATTTAAAATGAAACAAGCCAGAAAGACTCATGGAAATTCCTTTGTATCGCATATGAAGACACTATTCATTTTTTTGTTCATTCCATTGCACTTTCGTAAAACATTGTTTCATAAAGACATATGCGAGGATACTTATTAAATTATCATTATTTAATATATTTATCTTACGTTTTTGTGATGAGCATCATTATTTATCGCTCCGGGGTTGAAACTTCTTTGATCCTCAGATTCCAAAACTTTATATACTAATAAATAATTTCGCTTTACTCAAATGCTATCATTACAGGTTTATCATAATGTCATTATCCTTCTTGGGATAGGATGAGCCTCTTGTTGATTGTTATATGGTTGTAACCACAGCCACAATGGACATGCGTAAAAAATGATAAACATTATGTAAGGTTGACTTTAGCAAAACATTAGATATTCCAAAGAAGCACACTTATTGCAAAGGAAGTACCTTTTAAACCAAATATGCATCTTTTAGATGTTATTACTCAATACATATAGGATTCAAGGTGACCTATAATTGGGTTTTGAATTTTTTAATATATTTACCGACTTTTCCTAAAATTCTTGGATATTTTAACTAATTTTAATGGATCATTGAAATTCTTTAATCTATAAAGAATATTCAAAAAGTGTAAGTTGTGCTAATGTTTTCTAATTTAAACCATTATAAGTAGTGAAAGAATTTTTTTTCGCTATTCTTATCATCTTACTTAATTTTTTTCTTCCTCCAATATAATACTCAACCTCAATAATTTTGATCTCCATTGAAGCATTTATTTGATTGTGAATATGATTAATTGTCATTTTTATCTTTTGAGTGTTAGAAAAAATATTTGCCTCTTATAATTAGTAAAGATGTTCTTATAGATTTGAACATGAGACAAACTATCTTGCAATTTTTCTCTTGCAAGAATAAATTTTTGTAGCAACCAAATTTGTAACCCAAAAGCATCATTCTAAATGTATTATAAATCAAAATGTTTTTTTGTTTCCTTTATTTAGGTTGTCTTTTATATTAAATTAATTTTTTCCTACTACTTCAATATTATTTGGCTATATAATAATATTATGTCCATGACTTATTCACCATTTGAAATAAATTATATGGAGTATCTCAAATCTATAATCTCAACTAGTTGTCATATTATTGTATCATATTATATTGTAAAAGCAGATTACATGGCTCCCGGGTGGTATCAATCTATCACCAACATTGTTTGTCCATCATCCAACATGATTGCACAAGGTATTATTCCTTTTGTAAATCAAAGGTAATTGTTATGATAGGCTTGCTCTAATCAATATAATCTCTTTATCATTGTCATATAGGAGGTTCATCAATAACAAGAAAAGAGGTTTGAGGCCCATCTTGAGTGAAAAGGATTAGATACTATTAGAGAATGGAGAGAGAATTTCATATCATCACGAAGAAGAAAGGAGACCGCTATGTGCTTATCCTTACAAATTTGTAGTGAGATTGGTGTTGCAGTTGAGTATTAATTAGACCATTTATTTTTGGCTATGGAAATGACCAATTGTGACCATTTAATTTCATCCTAGAAATATTTAAACTATGTCTAATTTTTTTCATCATGAAAAATTATAAACCATAACCAGTTGTTCTTCATCGTGCAAACGTGAAATTGCAACCACATACATTCATCATAGAAACATGAAATTGTGACCACATAAATTCATTGTAGAAACAGGAAATTGCGATCATGTTAATTCATCATAAAAACACGAAATTGCAACCATGAAAATTCATCGTAAACCACGAAATTGCAATTCATATAAATTCATCATAGAAACACAAAAATCATGACCATGCAAATTCACCGAGGAAACATCGAAATTGCACTACGTGAATCATCATAGAAACATGAATTTATGAGCATGTAAATTCATCATATAAACAAACAATTGGGACTCATAAATTCATTGTAGAAAATGAAATTGCAACCATGTAAATTCATCTTAGAAACACCTACTTATGACTATGTTAATTCATCGTAGAAACACGAAATTGCGATCATGTAAATTCATCGTGAGAAACATTTCAAATGCGATCAAATGTTTTCATTGCAAAATAAAATTTTGCGAATTAATTACTACCGATGGTAGAACGTGAAATCCAGCTACCAAGATGTTGACATAAAATTCATTAATGACCAATATCATCCATCACACAAACAAATTATGTATGACAAAGTTAAGGAATGGTCAGAAAACATTCCCCGACGGACATACTATGACGATTGTGCGACCAACATTTTTTGGTTGCAGATTATTATTCGCGACCAGAAATTTTGTTTTTGGGATGAATAACATAGTCGCGGAATATCATATTTCTAGTAGTGTCTCATGCAAATAATCACAGTCCTAAAATCTAGCATGATTACATATTCACGTATCTGATCTCCTGCAAATAATCACAATCCTCCTGCCGATAATCACAGTCCTAAAATCTATCATGACATCGTGAAATTAAAATAACATATTCGTGATTATCTTAGAATCATGCTGAATATATAAGCCACTCATATTTCTCCAAACCATGAACAATGAAATTAATGGAGAAAAAAAAAATTTCCAACAAGGCAGGATATAGAGTTCGGGGCTCTGATACCAATATGTTAGAATTATCAACAGTAAATCATTAAGACAATGATTTATCCTCACATAGTTAAAAATTAATGCGGAAGATAGAATCTAAATACCTCTACCATTGCTTGTAATGTGGGGTTGGAGATTGACTTAGATTAGCAATATGCAGGACTTTATAGTGCCTGATACCCGACTCTCGATGGTATTGAACAAGTCTTCGGGTGACTCATTCGGTTGCTGAGTCAGCCATGAAGCGGTCCACTTGATTGATTTCAAAACTTGAATAGGGAAAAGAAAGACACCTGAATGAACCAGAACCAGACTCTTCAACCGCCCATCAAAAGTGAAAGTACACTATCATTCTTTTTCAGGGACTTTCAAGATCATGCCTATGCATTTGTTCCCTTGATTTACTTATGCTATGTTTGAAACCTGGAAAGCACTAAGGAAAGAAAATAGAGAGGAAAAGCGAAAGGAAAAAAAAAAAAGGTTTAAACTTGATAAATTAATTCTATATGTTTATTCAAACTCATTATATTTGTTTATCTTCTATTATATAAGGATTAAGAAATTAAAATATACATAAAATTTTGAGGAATTTTAATTATATTTGATTTTCTTTTATATTTTCCAAGATGAAATCAAACATAAGAAAATCATTTTCCTTTCTAGGTTTCAAACAAAGCCTTAGTGATTCTATATTTCAAACCAATACCAGGGTAAACTTAAGTAATATTACTATAGAATTAGAGGAAATACTTCGATATTTCTTTTTCCACTCCTATACATGATTGAGTCCTTGTGAATCCATATTAACTTTAGTTCTTCCCCACATGCCAAACTTCCCAATTGAAATTGAATGCCTGCAGTGTGTCCCAATGCTCAGACATTATGAAACAGTAGAAGAATAATAAGGAACTAAATCCTAGACTGATTCAGAAAACAGTTTGACTCATGAAGCTCCTCTCACCCTACCTCAATCAAAAGACCCAAAATGAAAATTGAAGGTTTTGACAAAGATAAATTAAAGTTCCTAAGCAATTCTACTTAAAAAAAAATAAGTTTCAATAAAAGGTTTGAACCCTTACCCACATTCCACGTAAAGATTTGACTTGTTACTATTGTACTGAAGCTCTATTTAAGTGATAAATGTCTTTGGAACTAAATACTCAACTATTATCCCGTGAAGTCGTTTCCTAGGGTCTATAACTGTAGGGAACCATGTGCTATGAGTTTGTGAATAAAAAAAAAAAAGTAGCCTTAGTGAACCGTAGGTGTGTGGAAAATATGTTGAAAAGTTACAAGAGAATCTTGACATGATTTTCGGCGAAAAAAAGTATGTAGTTAAAAAGCCAAAGATAAACATTTTATTATGGTTAGTATCAATAAAGATAAAAATTAAGCCTAGAACACTGCATAAAATAGGTATTAAAAACCTATGTATGATATTTCTAGGAAATCTATGTAACAATGAATGTTGAAAAAAATTCTAGATATTTCAATGAGTTTAAGAAAAGAAAAATAAGGATTTGATAATAAATTCTTAAATAATAATACAAATAAATATGATAAGTTTGAAAGCTAAAGTTTTATAGATATATAGTTGATAAGTATTATGAATAGATTACAATTTATTCATTCTTTTTTTATTTTAATATTTTAGTAATTATTGTAATTAGAACATTAATATATGACTATAGAATTGCAAATTTATTTTTTGATTCTAATTAACCAAAGAATTGACATATGGTTAATTGGAGATTTAGTTATCGTAATGATGGTAAAGTTTTTGGTTTATATAAATAACAAACCAAAAATCAAAGGGTCTATTTTTAGAAATAGAAATTGCTTTTTTTAAAATAAATGTTTTGAATCCAATCCATATGATATTTTTGCCACTACTTTTGTTATTTCGTAAACTATCGGTTGATCTAGTAAATAATGATTGCTTTCACACAAAATGATAAAACATGCACCCGAACGTAATAAAGGCAATTTATTTTTGTTATTTTCTTTCATTATTAATAATCATCATGTCGCATTAATATGTATGAAAACCATCAATAATCACACATGATATACTTTGTTCTTGTAATTTTGTTTTATCATTTTTTTTATTACACTGGGAGGGGGACCCCAGAACACTTCATGAGAAACTATTCTCTCCAAATACTGAAACAAAGTTAAGAGAATATGAGATATGGGAAGTGAAATTAGAGTACTCAAGCCTAAATAGTACAAAATCCTAAATCATGCATGTTAATGTTTGAATATCAAATGTAACTTGTAAAATGTAGGGACAAAATTGTCAAACTTGTATGTATTTTAAATCTGATTTAATTTGTATTTTAGAAAAGCAAAGGTGTATGTCCTTACTTTAGCTTAAACTTAATGCAATAAGAAAATATTTATTTAATTAATTAAATATAATTATTAAACATTAAATCGATTGCACAATAAAAGTAGATTAATATTCCGTTTCTATTTGTCTATTGTTAAAAGTAAGAAGTTCAAAGCTATCAAGCCTATAAATGACATTCACAAGCATATAAACAAGGGAGTATCCAATGAAAGAGTAGTGCCTTTTATAGACATGTGCTAGACCACAAGAGCTAGGAGTCTCACATAGTGACAACTGATCGACAAGTAAATGTCTCTACCTTTCTAAGGGAATCCAATGGATGGTGTGACGGGTATAACATAACATGAGAGGGAGAATCATGAGGATATATATACATATATATCAATTAGACAGTAATAATACTCCTAGATTTAATCAAACATAACATGCATGGGAGGGAGAATCATGAGGATATATCAATGAAAGTTAGGCCTATATACCTACTATATATGTGTTTTCATCTTGTGATGTGTTTTCATCATGTGGAAGCTAGAGAAGAACTACCAACAACTTGAAGCCATAATTACAATCTTACCAAAGGAAATGAAAGAGAAGGTTGATCTACTTCAATATATAACAAATTTCTTAATGTTTTCATAACTTTTTTAGCTAGCTTGATTTTAGAAAAATGTTTTGAACCTTTGTCATTACTTTCTTGGCTATGTTTCAATTAAACCTTGTTATTAATTAACAATTTAGTTTACTACAAGTATAGCCACATATTTTGTTCATCTCCACATCGGTCTCTTATTTAATCTTAGTTATGTAATTTGATTCCAATACTCCATTTTTTGGTTCATCTATACAACATTTTTCATCATAGGCATAGGAAGCTAGACCCTAGAGCAATAGAAATATCCTGCAAGATATTCTTAATCCCAAAAAGATGTTAAGATGTACCAAAAGTCATGAACTATACAAAGTACATGAATTAAAGGGAGTTACTCTATCTTTAATTAATCAAAAACATCAAAGATAGCAGGACGACTTGCCTCATAATAGGAGTATACCAAGGAGTGTACCACTAGAACTTCATAAGATCTTTGTTTGAGATATTTATTGTCATAATCTTAGGTAATATTGTGTTGCATGTTTCAATCGTCTAATTGAGGCTATAAGAGGGTGTAACATGAGTTGTTTTAAGGTTAGTATACCAAGCTGGATGACAAGACTTATCATATTTAGAAAAATTTGATTTTGGAGAGGATTTTCTGAAGATTAAAGCCTGATATGATGTGGGACGGATAAGGCAAAACATGAGGAAATATTTGGCATATCAAATCTGGAAGATTGGATTGTATTTGATGATTTTTTATTAAATGCAAATATTCCTTAATGGTGAATATGGAAGGAAATTAGTTGACTTGATTGATCGGCTTTCTTTGGACGGTATATATTCAGTTGGCTTGATTGAGCCAAAATAGGAAACATGTGATCCATAATATCATAGTTTGATTCCCTTGGAAGATGATAAAGAGGGGACATGTTAGGATGCAAAGACACCACAAAAATGTAGAAGCACGTGCAAATAAGGTGGTTGTGGGGGGGGTTGAGTACATGTTGGAGGTATTGCCCAATTTCTCTCATTGTTGGGAGGTTTTTATACATCTTATTGAAGGATGTTGTTTAGGCTTGTGGGAGGCTAGATGGTGTTTTGGGAATAAGAGGATCTCATTATATGTTTCATTGTGGAAGAATTAGATGAAGGCAGCGTTAGAGAAAGGGGGAGCATTGTCTCGTATAAGATCAACTATAATCTAATTGATATATAGTGAAATTCTTCTCATCTAGGCTCAACCTCGCGGATGTATGCTAGGCTGAACCGCATAACCAATCCTCTATGTCTTATGCATATATGTTGATTTATTTTCGTGTATTTATTTATTTCAAAATCGCACTATTTCTACATATGGTCCATAACTTGGTCCAGCACATCTGGTGCATTGACAAGCAAACACCTTCTATAACACGCAAATTTTTTTCCTTTCAATCTTTAATTACATAAAAATGAACATTGAAGAAATATTCATTATCTTTTTGAAATTGAAAAAGGATATGTCATTTTGTAGTCAATTGAATCTAAATAAGTGTTCCTAATGCGAAAAAGTATTGCCTTTTCCTAACTTTGCTTAATAGCTAACTACTATGAGGGAATATTAGACGTGTTTTATGGTTAGGAACCAAGTTTAGGACTTTGTTGATCATTGTCCTTGGCACAAGACCATTGGAAACAAGTAGATGAAGATTAATCACAATCAATAAATCCATAAACATCTAGGATTGCCTTATGGAAAAAGGTTACACTAAAGAAAAGGGATAATAGTATTATATTTAGACATTTCTCTAATTTGCCTCTATCCTATCATAACCATTGATACATATTCAAATTTAGAACTATGAAGAGCTAAATAAGGAGCTTTATATGGATCAACTTGCTATTCTTGATGAGAAGGGATGGTAATTTTTTCCATACCCGACTAAATTGACCTACCCCGCCCCATTTGGGACGAGTATGGGAAATAGGCTAATTGAGTATTAGACGGATTTGGGCTTGATATTTGGAGTTTTGTACGGAAATATGCCAAAAAAATAAAATAAAATAAAATTACAGTTTCATCAAAAAAATTTCCCAAATTATAGCTTAATGCCGGCTATGCGAACGTCGGGATTTGATTCAGCAGGCTGCCGTCGAGAACGGGCGCATTGATGACCACTGCCGCCGCCCACAATGTAGCCGCATTTGAATTAGCTCACCCGCCGCTGCTCAACGGCGGCAATTCAACTAATTCAAAAGCCGTCGTTCCGAACGGCGGCAATTGGTTTCCTTAAGTTCTCGCGCCTAGGGCTTTTTCCCCATTCTCCCCCTTCTGCTTGCCTTCTCCCCTTCTCCCCCTCTGCTCCGGTTGCGCAGTCCGGTCCGATTGCTGTGTCCTGCGCCGAGCTCTTCCTCCCCGGTGGTCGTCCTCCTTCTCGTCCCCCGACTCAGGTAAAGCTCTTCCCCTGCTCCGTTCTTATTTTTTGTAAATGGGTAAGGTTGGACGATTGAGCTTGAGTTACCGCTTCTCTCATTCGCCTCCGGCAAGTGCTGCTAAAGCATTTGAGGTTTATTTTGACTATTTTTCATTAGTTTCATTTTATTTTCTTGGTTTTGATGGTGGATTTTTGATGTCTGAGTTATAGCGAGGCAATGGAGTTATCTAGTTACAGTATGACTATTAATTTTTTTTTGGTGTTCATTTTCATTGTTCATAATTGCAATCGTCATGGTGATAATCGACGGGATCTCTTTATGGGTTCCTTTTGAATTTGGTGACAAAAAATGGTCTTTGAGGGTTTCTGGGGTTTGGGTGCAGAGGGAGATGGTACGGGCCTCCCGTCACATGCCACTACCACCGGCTACAAATGTTTTTTATGTTTGGTTGCTATTTGGGTAAGTGGGTGTCTAAAGTTCTACTTCTACAGACCTTTTACCTGGTTGGGTTTTGCCCTGATCTTATCTGGATTATGACCGAAAGGGTAAAAAGAATTGAAGGATCATTCTATGAAAATATAATAACCGTCCATTTTGACTTTGAATTGTGTTGATAGTGGGTATGCTACCGCACAATCAAATGGCTCAATCAAATATAATCCTGGGATGATTTCTGAATTTCAAATAGATCGGCTCGGAGAAAGGGGTTTGTTGTTGAGAATTCTAAAACTTGATGGAAATTTTATAATGACTATGGAACTGCGTGGATGGGTGTTGAGTGTTTGTGGTTGTCTAACATGGTAGGATTATCTATAATATAAACCTTGGATGATTCATGAATTTATTGACTTTCGGGTCTTCTGTTCTCCATTTGGCCACTGATTATTAACTTTTAATGAATGATGGAGGTGGGAGTTGATTTCCTCGGGGTTTTGAGTTTTTAATAATAACATAGCTATTGTACTTTGTAATCTTTTTTGTTTTGACCAATTGATAGAATGTGATATAACCTTATATGGGCTGATAAGCATTTCATCAAGCAAAAACTGAGTAAGAACTCTTACTACTCTAAGTAAGTTTGACATTGTGTTTATATTAATCAGAGTAGTGGTGGGTTTATTCATAATAGTAGCTTGTCTAGCTTTTATTTCACATTGTGAACTCTTTTATTGTCATTAGTTAGTTGGGAGAGGAGGGACTTTTCTATATGTTGACCAAAAACGAAGGTGATGATAGTTTCTTAGATTAGAAAGTGGATATGAGATTAGTGTTTATATCAAGAATAATAAACAAAGAGTGTTGTTTAGTGAAGTGGGAGGGTCTTTGTTGGTACCACCTTATAACTATTTTTTCCAAACCCTAAGGTTTTCTGCTTAATTATTGTGTATACTCTTTTCCACAATGTGTTTTACTTCAATATGTATAGTGTATTTCTCGTACATCCGTGATATATATATATGGCGTCGTAGGGCCACATGACGTTGATCCATTAGATCCATCTGCCTTGCTATTGCAAGACGTATTACTGTGTCCCACTTTTGTTGAGACCGATCGTGCTCTTGTATTTTACTATCTATGAATTAACATTCCGCTTTTTTACTCTCTTATTTATATATATAATTTTAAACATGGTTATTTCACTATAGTTACAGAAGTTCCTCCGACCTCGTCAGCAGATGAGAGCCTTCCTCAACCTATGGAGGATGGATCTACGTATTCGTCCATACGTGATCCGCGCAGGATTCTACGGTATATACCGATTAGGCCACATCATTATAGATTGGCCGCTTATTACTTGTCTCATCGAGAGATGGCGGCCCGAGACCCACACATTCCATGTCCCAGTCGGAGAGATGACGATCACGCTGGCCAGATGTTGCTATCATCCTAGGCCTTCCGTGATCGACTTTAATCTCGCCGGGATCGGGACATGTATGCTCGATGTAGCAGAGTTATGCGGTGAGCTGCTCTGAGTCACCCCACCCACTGATGCTCTCAGAGGATTGACCATCTCCATCAGGTGGTTATGTCAGCAGTTATCGACACCAGGACCTGATGCTGATGAGGTCGCTTTGGAGCGGAGTGCGCGTGGGTTCTTATTAGCGCTGATAGGATCCTTCTTGTTTCCGGACAAGAAGGGGGTCCATGTTCACCTGTGCTTTCTCCCGCTTACTCGTGATTCGACGCGCACACGACCTATAGCCGGGGTGGTGGGCAAGACTTGCACACACACGAGAGCGCGGTCGTGGCCGCCTTGACCATAGATGCAGATTAGTGGTTGTATTACACCTTATCCAGTATGTATATATTTTATTGTAGTTCATAAACTTTCATCTATGAAATTAGATCGCGCACTTATGCTTATCAGATAATTACCATGGTCTTGGGAGAGGCTTCACGTGGGCCGACCCGATTTTGGGAGATCTGCACCATATCCAGCACCACCATTGGCGCATGCCTTACATGATGACGATGTCGATGGTGTCGTAGCTGAGGGTATGGATCTGATGTGGATTACCACCGAGCCCGGGCGGTCAAACTCTCAGCCGTAGGCCGAGGTACCCGTGAGCTAGCTCTTCCGCTGGGGCGTAGGTGGAGGCACTGACACGGTACTTAACCCATCCGGTGTCCTCCTTCTATACCGAGATCAGCTAGACGCACAGACTTCGGACTAGGTAATTATATGTTAACGTATAAGGTTGTAATTATGTGGTACACAAGTATATGGTTCATATAGTAATTTCAATCTTGTTGACATAAAAGTATTTGACATCAATGGTTAATGTGTAGGTTCATGGCAAATTGCACGGCCGGAGAGGTGGTCGACCACCCCCGATATATGCTTAGCCGACGAGATCCGCGCACGATGTCACCACTCATATGTTTCGATATCGCTTGAGTGGCATCAGCCCTGAGCGCCGTGATGGCGCCGGGCTGGTCAGATCGATACTCAGCCTTGCTCTTACGACCATCATCTACATAGAGTCGATGCACGCGGGCGACACAATACGCTGACAGCTTATTACATCATGCCCGCATATAGCACTACGGAGACACGATCGGGCGAGGGTCATACATTCACCCCTTCGTGGGTAGCGCGATGGACTCAGATCCATACATGCGCGGGTATCGCCATTACCTGGTTTTATAACACCACTTGCATAGAGATGATATGAGGTTTCATACTACAAATTCTGTGAGTATGAATGTTATGGTACGTCGGACTGACGTTTTTATATAATATTTTACCTAATTTTAATCAATAGAGAATGTAATTATAATTATTTGTTTGGATCACGCAGATCACGCTATGGTCGATATAGTCGACGGCCTCGCTTTGCTTCCGCTCGGTGCTATGCGACATATACCATATCGCCTGCCTCTATTGCATAACAGATCGGAGAAGAACATCGCGTCGCGGGGTACGGCCATGAGGCATCCACATCACATGCACCATCGAGTAGCCTCCTGTCATCGGTTCACACCCGATGCGCCATCAGGAGGCGCAGGCGTGCAGGGAGAGGCGTAGGGGGAGAGTCGAGCGCCGAGGTCGGCCGAGATGGTGCGTGTGTCATGGTATATACAAAGGCTGGCCAGACATGCACACTTGACGCGAATACTACTTTGTTTCCTCTCATACGCACCACCGTCCACACCACATTTCGCACTCCCCACATTGACGCATCACCTTCCACACCACATCTGCACTCCCCACACATCAATTCGCCACCTGCACTACACGCTTATCCACACACATTGACCCGTCACCTTCCAGACCACATTCTGTATCCACACACATTCTGTATCCACACACATTGACCCGTCACCTTCCATACCCCCACCCATTGACACATCACCATCCATCCCCCCACACGATGACACCATACTGCACTTTACCTTAAATGTGCACTCCGTGCAGCGACCCTGGACTGACGTACACAGATCGACCACCCATCCACCACTTGCCTTGGCTCCATCGCCTCCTCGGGCTCCATCGCCTCCCTGGCTCCATCACCCCCTGGCTACGCCTCACACGTGAAGACAGATACCGTCATTCCCATACCGTTATTCTAGGCGCCGCTCTCTAAGAGAACTATTAGATGCTCTTCTTGTGGGACTCATTGATAGATGATTTTATATTTATATATGATTTTTTTATACATGTGCACTAGATTTTCCTCCCAAAAGTGTCATCGATTATGTTTTGGCGTATTTCAAGATCATAGGGTTTTAGGGTTTATGGTTTTTTGATTGTTTTGGGTTTTAAGAAAATGAGTGAGATTTATTTTACATTATATCATATTTTATTTGTAAAAAATTTAAACTCAATACTCTTAATGATAAGACTTAGATCACCCTTTTCACGAAGTATGTATGAAAAATGGTAGATATAAGGTTAATTTTGATCAAATATTTAATAAAAGTTATATAAATTAATTGAGGTGGTTATATTTGGTTGAAATCAGAAAAAACTAATGAATGAAATTATTTCAAATTAATTATCATTGAACAAATATTTATAAAAAGATGAAAGAAAATTAAAGCAACAAGTTATTTCATATGCTATTTGAAACTCATTTCAATCCTCATATCCCCTTCCTAGTTATTTCAACCTCTCACTTTCCTAGTTATTTCAACCTCTCACTTTCCAACCAAATAATATCAACGTTTTTCACTCCCTTTATTTGAACTATTTTGAGCCCTTTTCACCTAATATTACAAAGATTCAAACCACATAAAATATTCAATCTCCAATCGCTTATTTGTTTTACTTAAAAAATGATGCTCAAGTGGACTTTTCAAACATCGCTTTCACAAAATTATCCTTCAATATTTTGTCATTGCAAGCATAAAATATTCACCATCCTTTCCATTCTTAGCCAAATCAAAATGCTTTTTTTTTTCTTATCCCAGAAATCTAAATTGTACATAAAGAGCCCCTTGGGTATCCATTTTTTAAAATTGTTTTTTTTTTTTTATTCTGATAAACAAAGAGCACTTGTTGAACAAATATTTTGTGATGAGTGGTAATTATGCCGGTATGATATTTGGTGCATTTTTTAATATGTTGAATTTATCATTTTAAAAATTGTTATATTAAATGGACCATGATTAATTGTTAGACTGACGTATGCCAAATAATTTGATGTCATGTGAAAAATAAAAAAGCTAAGCAGTCTATTTTATTTTATGGGTTGGAAATTGGAAGTATTTGTTGATTTAATGGTTATCAATATTTAATGGTTTTATAAAAACAAAACACTTTTTAAAATAAATACTCAAATATAAACTCTAAATCTGTTCTTATATTTGAAACGGTTTCAGTTTAGCTCTTGATTTTTTAAAATTAATCTATAAAATATATATATCGAAAAAAAGACCAACACAATAAAAAAAATATATCGAATATGATCATTTAATGTGAAACCTCAAGTTGTTCAGGACTCCATGTTGATGGTGTATCAGGAATGTGCTTGCCTCCTGCTTAACTGTTGATTGTTCCAATTTGTTGGCAGTTATTTCAGAATGTCTAATTTTAGGTCTGCAGTTTTTAATTGTTTTATTCTATTCACAATAAGAATAAAAAATCAAGGTCCTACTATGATGCTAATAATTTATCTTCCAATTGAAATGGATACACTGCCTTTCTCAAAAAACAAAAAGAAGTTCACTGCTTAGATGGAAAACTTTCAGAAACAAATAAATAAAATGTTACGCGCAACACTGCAACAAGGAAAAATGAAACCAAAAAAATGCATCTAATAGGTTTTTTCAGGTCTCAACACTTAAAATTACAGCAAATGATGAACTAGAAGCCCTGTAGAGCCACAATTCCAACTCAACTGCATTGTTGAACATCGGAGAAAGCTTCGCTGATAAATGTGCCTATCTATCAATTTTCACCACAAGCAAATATCTGGATACTGTTAGAAATTCCCTATATAAAATAAAGAGAAGGATTAATGTCATATGAATGATTTCAACAATTTGACCAATTTTAACAAGATCAATACATTGTGTTAAGAATATCGTACTTTCCAGGTTTCATAATCTGAAGTAAGACCATTTAATTCTCGGTTAATATATGGAGTGGCCAATAAATGACTATAGAACCATCCCATGAATGGGTCTCAAGCAGTCAAAACAAACCTAAGATTCTGGAACATATGCAGCCACATGGGACCCAGGTGCCTTTGAAAGCTATACAGCAGCTATTCCAGGAAATCTCACTTGCATAATTCCTTTAGAAAAATTGCTACAAGTTAAGCAATTCATTTATGATATCAGACTATTGTCACAAACCAAAGCCGACGATAAAATACTACTACTTACTGTAGCATGTCGCCCTTCTTACCCATCGTAAATAATTGGACGACCCTCAAACATTTCAACACGATATTGTTTCTGCTGCAATAAATTGACACCCTTTGCATAATCATTATCATACAATTTCACAGATAAATCAAAAAACCCAAGAATAGCGGGGGCCAGGTCCCATAAAGACTATGAAAAAACATACCTCTCCTTCTTCTTACCCTTTACTGAACTTGATTTATGTTCTTATAAGAACGTCGATTGTGACCCAGTTGTTTGCACAACCCGCACCTGATCAAGGTGTTCCCCTCCCTAACATCCATTTCATTATGCAACCGGGTTGATTTAGGACGTCCACTTTCAAAGCGTCGCAGTGACTCAGGTGGTACAATCACAGTGCCATCATAAAGATGCCACTCATCTTCATTGAATATTGATGGAAAAGTGTGCCTTATGCGCCATAAGATGACTGGTGTTATACTGTAGTAGCTTCACAAAACGGAAATCAACACAGCGATGCTGACATGCTGATATGATATGGCTACATGGGAAGCCATATATCAATGTCTTTACACGTGCAAGTTTTTTCATGTAAGGTGACGCGATGAATTCGGCCTCTCCTTGACTTTACATGGAATAGGCCCTTCTCGTGATCGTAAAGGACAATTTCCATCGAACCAAATTTCTGACAACACGACCTCGATCTCGCGTGATCAACGTACGGAGGAATTGCCTGATGCCAATCTATTAGCACCCCGCTTTCTTGCAACAAAGTAACCGCTTGAGACTGAAAGGTCAATCAGACTAATGCGAAGCATCGGGAGGCCGAGCTCCTTTAAGGACACTATTAAATACCTCCGAAATGTTTGTTGTCATTAAACCATATCTTCGAATTGGCCGTAATAGAGCCCATAACCTGAAAGGACCGCCTGTCATCAGAATGCTTCCTCAATTAATTCTCCCAATCAGATTCATATAAGCTTTTTTGAATTTCCGTCTGCACTCGCTAAAGCCGCCTAAGAAACCAAATTCTTCAAAATTTTATCTGGAACCCGGGTCATAAAAATTCATTGTTAGCGAAATGACGATGCAAATCCCATGGAGATGCGAAATGGCGTAGCCCAACCAAGATGAGGATCGACCATTGTCGCTTAAGGATTCTGACGTGCTCCTGGTCTGATAACGCAAATTCCCGGCCTTTGAGTAACGTGATTTCTAATACATGCCAAGAACCATCCCCAACTATCAGTATTCTCGCCTTCTGTAATAGCAAATGCCAATGGAAACAGCTGATTATTTACGTCACACCCCATAGCAATCAATAACTTGCCTTTATACTTCCCATATAAATGTGTACCATCTATACTCATAACGGGACGACAATGTTGGAACCCTTCAATGGATGGCTTGAATGACCAGAACACATAATATCTTGTTTGGCATGTTAGTTTCACATGTTTTCCAAACAACAGCACATCCAGGATTTGATTGCTCTATGCCCAAGAACAAACGTGGCAACTCTGTATATGACTGAGAGAAGTCACCAAATAACTGTCTAATTGCTTTATGCTTTCCATCCAACGCCTTTTTGTATGATATTTGATATCCCCATTTTTCCATCACATCATCGAATAGCGTACCTTATCGATTAATCGTGGAATTGTGCCCGAACAATGTCTCATATGAGTAGAAACTAATTGGGAGTCTAGTTGATGATGGTCCCTGTTCAAGCAAGGATTGACACAAGTATGCGGCCCGTGATATTTGTTGATAACAAATAGCTAAGATTCTTTGACAACCATTGCACTAAGCTTCCATGGACAAGAACATTCTTCAAATTTTCTTACATCTTAAAACGAGGCAATTTTTTTGAGGATGCAACAAACGACATACTCTTGCCACAATGAATTCGAAAGAATCTCATCGCCTCACAGAAATCAGATTTCGAATTAAAAATCCTGCCCAATTACGAATTCTCCACCGAATTATCTAGCTAGGTCGCACCCATGGAGTCCAACAACTTGCAACAAAGAAGATCCAGGCGTTTTCAACATGTCAGAAATCGAGGTGTTGGTGGTAAGTGATAGGTACTTAGGGGATGGCTCATCCAATGTCTCATCATTTGGGTGATTTGATACATCACAAGATGGCGCCAGGCATATATATCCCTTTGTTCATTCTCCAAAACTAGGTTGAAAGCTCAAGGAATGAGCGCATGCTGATAAACTTCAACATCCCCATCATCTCCATCGCATTCATCATCAACATCTTCACCATATTCATCATTACGCTCTTTCATCTCGTGACTGCCTCATCATCTCCATTTAGTCCAAGATCCAGCATCGATCTCACTACTAAAGCCCACAAACCGTAGTCAAACTGTGCAACATTGTAATTGTCGCGAACAAATATATCTGCATGGCCACCCACAGATTGGTTCAATTGTGACTTGACTCGAACAACTTTAATATACAGTTCAATTTCCTCAATGGTTGTTGTGTTAACCAGATCCAACATTTCATGCACACTACTATCATCCCGCACTGGAAAAGGTTGGAACCTATTTCCATTTCTAAGAGGATACTTACAAATGAGTACTAATTTGAACCTTCGTTTGTCAATGGTTGTCTTTGAGTATATCATATCAATCAATTGTTGAAACGTGCATTCAACCGGTATCTTCAAAGGCGCAATACAAGTTTCGCTCCCCTCATATTCGACATCTGTTTTAGTCCTCACTATTTGTCCATTATAGTAACATATCACGGGAATTGTTGAAACAGACATATTTTAACTGTACAAAATGGTCCCAAAAAAACAAATTATGAGACCTCAATTGCACGAAAATCATCTTGTGTAAAATAGAATCAAACCAAAACAATACAAACATTAATAATATTAATGTCATACTACACCAAAATTTGGATCTAAACACCAAACACCCTAACTTAAAAATAACAAATTATGTAATTAATTGAGAGAGCTAACAAATAAGACCCTTTATTTCAAAGCAATTTACAGATAGGAAGAGAATTCAATATTCAATTATAAATCAATGAGCTCCTTAGTTTTTAGTCAATCTTGTGAAAAATGGAAATTTTAGTGATTGCTGTTATCACATTGGATATTCAGCACTCAATGGACTATTTAATTTTCAGCTTAATCCCATGAAACTGAAATCTTAGTAATTGCTAGAATATGTTCACATTTTTCAATGGGAATTTTTTATAGTTAGCACTCGCTTGTGTATCATACATTCCCAAACATATGCAAGAAGCATACAAATATGCCTAGGCTAGGCAAGAATAAGATATAAATAGAAACCTTCTCCTTACTTGAATCTGAACCATAACTAGAATCCTAAGAATGATAATGATGAAAAGTTAAACCTATTTTTCCCTTATATTAATTATATTCCTTATTAACTAATACAAGTACAATACAGTATGCAAAAGTACAGTCAGATAAGGCAACAACCGGAGAGGAAGAGTAGGCAACCACCGGAGCAGATTCAGAGGAGCAACAAGCAAATGGATCTGGACGAAAGGCAAGAGGAGTGAGAAGGCAAGAGGAAGGGGGAGAATGGGGAAAAAAGCCTTAGCCTCGAGCAATTTAATCCGTCCAATTGCCGCCATCTCGAACGACGACTTCAATTACCATCAGCCGGCTATTGGTAACGACGACATTTGAATTACTTTAAATGCCAGGAACGACGCACAATTGAACTAACCTAAATGTCGCCGCTTCCTCGACGCACTGCAGAATTAACTTAAACCCAAATGCCGCCGCTGGTGCTGCTTCTACCGTGATATCCAATCAATCGCCGCTCCTATCACGGCAGACATGATCAAGCTGGGAAATATTTTCGAACCAACATTAATTTTATTTTATTTTTTTTAAAATGATGTATTTCCGTACAAAACTAAACTCTGATATTTGAAACCCATGTCAGGTTCAAGTCAAATTAAGTAGTTATACATTTTGATTCGCCCTGTCCCAAGTTGAAAAGTACCAAATTACCCCTTTGAATATAAACATTCTCCTTCCTCATTTTAGAGTTGTCATCTTCCCAAAGCATATGATATTCTTCTTCTTTCTCATTATAGTGTTTATGTGGTTATAAGCGAAGTCACAACACATGATTTCTTAAGATGATTGGATTTCGAAGGCCCCATCAAGAAATAGTGGTGGAAGACGGACAATCAGAGTTTTTTCTGCTCCAGTACTGACAGATGTTAAGACGAGACTGAAATTTTTTCGGTGGTGGAGGACGATCAAGAGTTCTTGATGCTTTAGATGTGAAGGCGAGACTTAAAATTATTTTTGGTGGCGAAGGACGATCAGATTTCTTGTTACCCCAGTAAAAGATGAAGGCGAGATTGAATTTTTTTTTCCTTTCTTTTATGACTAGTTGTTGTTGAGAATTCATGTTGGTTGATTTGTCTCATCAACATGGTGATTTTGTATGATTTTTTATTTGGATGTGAGTTTTGATCGAAAGATTTACTTTGACATTAAGAATTGATCATCTCGATCTTTTGTACAAGATTTTTAAACTTTTTGAGAGTTTTTGCTTTATATAATCCTTTTAAGGAAAAAAAAAATCATGTTTGGTTGCAAAGAAAATAGAAGATGTAGGGAGAATGGTTGTTGAGAAATAGAAGATTTTGGGGGGAAGGAGAAAATAGATAACCATGAAATATATGATCCTCACAGTCCCCTCACTCCTCAATGCCCGTAGATACTCGTCCAACTGAGAATGTCCATGAGGTACGTACTCCTAATGCACCTTCACATGCTAATATCTTGGATTCTTCTATTGGTTATGTGTTGCATTTTAGACACAATCATGGGAAACCACCAAACATATACTATCCAGTTGAGGAAGAAAGGAAGTCCAAGTACCTAACAAATTAATTATGTATCTACTCAAGATCATTCCAAGCCTCTACCCAAACACTATCCTCCTGCCATATTTTGAATGGTGTGGAAGAGGCGTTATTTGATCCAAAGTAGGCACAACCAATGCAAGGAAAATTTGAAGCTCAAAGAAAAATAAATACTTGAAGTTGGTGTCATTACCAAAAGGTTAAAAAAAAACACTAATGGGGTGAAAATGGGTATTCTCTATAAAATATAAGCCTCACATATCAATTGATAGATACAACGCGAGAATTGTGGCGGAAAGGTTTTACCTAAACATATGGTGTAGACTATTTGGAAACCTTTTCACTAGTAGCCAAACCGAGTACTATTAGAGTCTTATTGTCTCTTGCAGCAAATTTGGACGGCCCTATATCAACTCCACATGAAGAATGTTATCCTTAACGGTGACATTGATAAGGAGGTGCACATGGATATTCCATCAGGATATATATGATTTGTTGAGACAAAAATGGTTTGTAAATTGGAGAGGGTATTGTATGGACCATAGTTATGAATGGGACGCCTCAGGCGCCCTTAGGCACGGGACAATGCGACATGACACACTGATGCCTCCCTTGAGTCGAAGTGATGCCCCTTCAAGAAGGCAACAACAAGACGCGAAAGGCATTCGCTTCACTGAGATGTAAAAGCTCATCCCAAACACGCCTAGCGCCTAGCGTCTAGCGCCTAGCGCCTAGTCAATTGTCTATTGAATTTGAAATGAAGAACTTGGGAAGGCTTAAGCAGTTTCTTGGATTAGAGGTGGCAAGGCCAAAAGTCGGACATTTCTTTCTAAACAAAAATATGAACTAGACTTGTTGATGGAAGTGGGATTACTAGTGTGCAGACCGACCCGTGAATCGATTGTGCAAAACCATGGACTTGGGGAATATTCTAACCAAGTGCCAGTCGATAAAGTGGGGTATCAAAGACTAGTAGAAAAACTCATTTACTTGTCTCACACTTGCCTAGACAATGCTTACACCATATAATTCAATTTATGCATAATCTAAGAGAAGTTTAAAAATATCATTTGTAATATAGCTTTTAGTCATAGCTAATAATTCAAATACTATATAAATATATATATATATAGAGAGAGAGAGGGGGAGGTAATTAGGTTCAAATATTCTTTTTTATTCACGATTCATGATCGAGGTTAAAATATCTGATCCAGTATGATAGACAATTCAAAGTTATAATCACTAAATTCTTAAAACCAGCAGCAATTTTCCATTGCACATAAAAATCTCAACCTGAAGGTGTCTTTCCAACCCCTTCCATGTTGTCAGGTTCAGAATATACCACATTTGTAACAACAATACAACTTATGAAAGGATAATAAAAAAATATAAATAAATAAAAATAGAGAATGATGGAGAGGAAAGAAATGGTACAAGGGTGGAATGACTGTACGAATTCATGTGCCTTACAAAGAATATATTTATATATGAGACAGGAGAAATGAACAAAATTAGATTATTGGGGTCCTAATTCTTTAGATTGAAGAATTTGATGAATCTGTTCTCAGCTTCTTTTGGAATGAATTACTACTTCCCAGGGCCGGCCCTAGGCCTAGGCCACTAGTTGTGCCTTAGGCCCCTAATTTTTTTGCATAATTTTGGGGCCCCCTGTGTTAAGAATTTTAGTTATGGGTGTATAATTTTGGATAAATTGGTTTGAGACTTGAAAGGACCCAATTGGTAGGTCCAGTAACAATAGAATTTTTTCCTTGAAAATTGCCCAAATGTATCACGTAGTAGGTCAGTCGTTAGGACTTCTACAAGGAAGGTTAATGTATCACACACTCTCTCTTCGTTAGACTATTGGATTTTACAAAGCATGTAGCTTGTAATGGATCAGCATATATATATATATATATATATATATATATATATATATATATATATATTTTTTTTTTACTTTAATGGACTGTTAAGATTTAATGCCAAAATTTTTGGCAGAATTTTTTTTTTTGTTCAGGATTTAACGCCCTTCTCTCTCTCTCTCTCTCTCTCTCTCTCTCTCTCTCTCCGCGCCCCTTCGTAATCTAAACACAGTGAGAACACTGTGCTGGGATTCAATGAACAAAGAACACTGTGCCCAAAGTAGGGATGGCCGTTGCTACAAAATTTATTGCTACAAATTATAACACAAAATTCTGTCGGGGAAGGCTTGATACAAAACAAAAGGATCAATCCTTGCTGCCAACAGTACCAGGTTGTGTTGTTCTTTAACTTTTATTTTAGTTTAATTTAATTTTTATAAATTTTGTGTTATAATTTTTCATTGTAGTAATTGCAAGATATAATTAGCATGTCACTCAAGATATATTCCCGATGAAACGAAAAGAAGAGGAAACAAGATGAATTTATTGAATCTCAAAAGGAACACTCGATAAATTTGTTATTAGTGATAAAACCAACCGCAACAAAAATTCGTAAATGATGATTCAACTGCTGAACTATTAGATAATATGTCAAAATCACCGGATTGCCAAAAAGATTTAAAAGAAAATGAAATTAAAGAATGTGAACTTGTTAGGTGAAGTACAAAGTGATAAAGAATGTGAACATACAGCGAACTATTAGATTATGTTAATAAATATCTATGATCCATGACAATGGAAAAATATTGACACAAAATTAAGAGACTTATTAGTTGAAAGAGGTCCTATTAGGAAAATGATTTAGACTTTCCTAATGATGAAACAATAGACATTTTTCTGGCCATATATTACACTCGAAGATTATCAAACGGAGAAAGCATGATAGAAAATGGTTAATATATTCGAAAAGATTTAGATAAAGTATATTGTTTTGTTGTAAGTTATTCAATTCAAAACCTAGCACAAGTCAATTAGTTAATGAAGGAACTAAAGATTGGAAAAATCTTAGTTATAAGCTCAAAACTCATGAAACAACTAATGAGCATATCACTAACATGAATTCATGGGTTGATTTAGAAATAAGATTGTCAAAAAATAAAACTATTGACGAAAATATTCAAGAACAAATTATCAAAGAGAAAGATTATTGGAAAAAAGTACTTGTAAGAATTTAATTTGGCATTTCGTGGAAAGAATGAGAAAATATATCAAGACAACAATGGAAACTTTTTAAGTTTAATTGAAATGATTGGAGAATTTGATCCAATAATGCAACATGTTCGAACACTAAAGATGGTGAAATTCATAATCAGCTATCTCTGCATAAGATACAAAATGAATTAAATATCACTGTTAGCTTCCCGAAATTAAAAATGTAATCATTAATAAGATTAAAGAAGCAAAATATTTTTCAAGAATACTGATTGCATTTCGATGCAAGTCATCAAGAACAAAATGACTTATATCAAGGATGTGTAGATATTTCAACAAGTCCAATAAAAATAGGAAGAATCATTTTAGAATATTTGGAAGTAGATGATACCGGGAAAGGCCTTTTGATGAACTTATAAAATGTAATTAAAAACTTGACCTGATGTAAACGATGTAAGAGGACAAGGATATGATAATGGATCTAATATGAAAGGAAAACACCAAGGTGTACAAAAAAGACTACTAGATATAAATCCAAGAGCGTTTTACATACCATGTGGATGTCATAATCTTAACCTCGTACTTTGTGATATAGCTAACTCTTGTTCTAAAGCAATATTTTTTTTGGAGTATTACAACGTATGTACTGCATATTTTCTTTCTTCAACAAAACGATGGAAAATTTTACAAAGATAATATATCTATGTTAACTCTAAATCATTATCTCAAATGTTATGGGAAAGTTCAGATTTAAAGTGTTAAAGCAATCAAGTATCGACCGAAAATACGTAGGATGCTTTAATTCAATTAACAAAATTAGTGAAGATCCTAAAACAAGGAGTGAAGCTACATGCTTAGCTACATATGAGATTGAAAACTTTGAATTTTTATTGGGTATGAATATTTGGTATGATATATTATTTGCTGTCAACACAGTTAGTAAAAATTTACAATCCAAAGACATGCATATTGATGTTGCATTGATCAATTAAAAGGACTTATTTCTTTTTTGGAATCATATAGAGAAAATGGATTTTACTCAGCTTTGATTTCATCAAAGGAGATTGCACTTGAAATGGAAATAGAACCAGTATTTCGAGAAAAACGTAAAATTTTTAGGAAAAAACAATTTGGTGATACAAGTTAATGCAAGAATAATTATCAGCTGAAGAATCTTTGTAGGAATTGAGTATTTTTTTTATTTATAGTTGATCTAGCTATTTCTTCGATCAAGAGTAGATTTGAAAAATTCAAAATATATGAAAATATTTTTGGTTTTTATTTTGTTTAAAAAATTAAAATCCTTAGATGATGATAGTTTGAAGTTATTGTCTTAACTCTTGAAACTTTTTGAAGCATGACTTATTTTCTCGATATTGATGGTTTAGATTTATTTCAAGAATTGACCGTATTAAGAAAAGTTCTACACCAAATTAATAATTCCTCACAAACCCTAACTTATATAAACGATTGGGATTGTTTTCCTAACGCATTTATAAATTTTTATCAAGTAACAATACCAGAATAATGCTTCAAATGGAGAGAAGTTTTTCAAACTTAAATTAATAAAATCTTATCTCCGATCAACTACTACAAGAAAAGATAGTCTGACAGCTTATATTATCTTTATCAAAAAGATATATTAACAAAACTTGAATATAAAATTTAATCAATATTTTTGCATCTCAAAAAGCTAGAAAATATCGTTTAAATGAATATATTTTAATAAATATTGTCTATTAATAGGGCCCACTTTCATATTCTCGCATAGGGCCTCTGAATTTGTTGGGCCGCCCCTGATTATAGCATACCCAATGGGACATAGAATCTGATCCATCTCCAAGAGTACAAACTTCATATCTCATCTGCACGAGTATTTACTATCGTCAATAACTGTAACTATGTTTAGTTCTTGGAATTTAATGATGAAGGAAAGAAAAAAATCAAGAAAAATGAAAAATGGATTTGAAGTAAACATACTATTTTTCATGCTACTTACTCATACTTCTTTTTTTTTTCTTTCCTATATAATAAGGTTAAGTAAATTGAACGTATGTAAGTTTCACTCTCATTTTTCATGGTAAAAACCAACATCAGAAAATCATCAACATTCTGTTTTATCCTTGGTACTTTTCAGGAATCAAATATGCCAAAGTAGAGTTTTGAACTTTTTTTCGCCATAGATATAGGAACTGATCTCTATTTTCAAAACAGATAAAACTGAAAAATGATACAGAAAACATGAACAGCTTGTTTGATTTAGAGACTAAAAGTTCGTTTCCTTACCTCTGACTTCGAGCTGTAAAGAGGCCATCAAGGTGAAGCAGATCGTAAGTTCGAAGATATGTTAAGAAAGCTTCACACCTACAAGAACATGAAACAAATTTCACAAGAAGTGTCTTGTCTTCAACTAGAGACCCCAAAAGCTTTCAAGTGTATTCATTCAAATGCTTTGAAAATTACCAGTCATGGTATGTTCCGATCAGACCCCGGTCAAAGATCACAACAAGCGTGTTAGGAGCATAGGAAGAGACAACATTCATGATCCATAATGGATCATCAACCATAGAGGCAGCGAACCTTTTTTAAAACCCTAAAACCTTCAAAACCCAAAACATTTTAAAACCCTAATCCCTTTTAACCCTAAACCCCAAAATCTTTAAAACCCTAACCTTAAACCCTATAAACCCTTTAAAACCTAAAACTATATAAAACCCTAAACTCAAAACCTTAAAAGATGTTTGTTTCATATATTAATGTCCATTACAAAAAAAAAAAACATATGATGGTGTTTCGATCTTTTATTTTTATATAGGTAAATGCGTTTCTTTCTCTTTTTGATCTGTCCACACCAGGACTTGGAATCTGGAACCTCCCATAACCCTACCTTGACGTCTTTACCAAATCTTTTCATTTGATAAGCAACATATTTCCATTCCAAATATTTTCATCCACTTGCGCTAGAATCTACTTAAGTTTCACTCCCACCATCGTTTCTTCCAAACAAATTATCTAAAATACAATAAAACAATTATCATTAAATAAAAATATAAAATTCAAAATAAATACTTAGTGAGAGAGTCATTACAATATGTAGCAAAGTTAATTAATTTCTTTAATTTAGTTAATATTTATATTAAATAACAATAGATGTTTTGAAAAAAAAAAGATCAAATGAATCATGACCCATGAGATAAATTATAAGAATGAAGAAAAAAATTCAAAAGATAAGAAAAGAAACAAACACCATGTGAGATGATAGTTGTTTCCTATTTTTCCGTTTTTTCTCTCTCTAGCTTTTCATCTTCTTTTCTTCACATAACAAAGAGAGGGGCCAAGAGTATAGGTCTTCATTTTCAAGTTCAAAGGAAGCTGAAAAGGGTTGGTTGGGAGGCTAGGGATTTCTCGAGACTGCAATGGAAACCATACACGTTGTTTTGGTATCTCGGAATCCAAAATGGCATAATTTTGGACCTTTAAAGACCTTTTTTTAAGTCACAACAAGGATCAAAACAACATCAGTCTCTCTAGGGTCCAAAAGGACATCTTTCTAGCCATTCACTAAACTTTTTTCTTTTTAAAGTTACCAAAACGATATTGTTTTGTCTTTACAAAGCAAGAAAAAATCAGAGTCGTGTGCTTGGCCAAAGTCATGTGCCTTCTGTCACTAAGCTCCACCTTGTTGAAGGGGGAGTCGCCTCAACTCAAGTGAGGTGTGAGAGGGTCGCATCACACCGCCTTACGCTTAGACGTGCCTTTCATAAGTATGATCTTTTATCCTCTTAACACCTCTAATAACTATATTATAAAAATTACATCCAATGTAAACATGTAATGTTTCACTCCTAAGACCTTCAATACCATATTCCTTTTTTTAATACGTAAAAAAGGAAATCCACTTAACCTTTAGATTACATCAAATATAAACATGTAATGTTTTACTCTTTCGATTCTCAAAATCAATAGAAGTCACTTAACATTTTTTAGAGCAAATTTTCTTTCTTTCTATATCAATTAAATATAACAAATTAATTATTAATAAGAAAGCAACAGATACGCCAATTTAAAACAATAACTCAAAAGTTTATTATGACTAGCAAAAAAAATATTTGTTATGATTTAGAAAATAAAAAATAGGTGCAAAAAAGGGTAAAGGATTCATCACTTGGTGGACTTAAAAAATTTATAAGGCAATTATGAAAACGGAAACATAATTAGAGCTAAAAATGAAAATAAATATTCGAGGTGAACAAATAAAATAAAAATAAGAATTGATTTATGACTTAGACATGAATTCAGTATGTAAAAAAATAGGAAGAATAGGAGGTGTGGGTACCTTGGGCCCAAGCCCGACACCCATGGCCAACCGACTTGACCCAAGAACCTCAAAGGGAAAAGGCCCAGCCACCAGGGAACGTCGGACCGACCTTCTGCCCTGATACCTTAAGCGGATAAGGCCCAGATATTAGCCGGCCCATAAATGCCCGATCGACCTTCCGTCCGGGCGCTTGGGAATCCCATAGCCCGAACGCCTTGTTTAGCTCAAGCTCTTATTTTCCGCTAAGAATCCTCCTGCCGTAAGTTGCCAACCCGGCTCTACTTACAAGCATAGTTCACTCATGAACTCGACCACGCCCGACAAAATAGGAAGTTCTTGGTAGCGCTCAATTGGGAGGTAGTTACTTAGAGGAAGAATAAGTCACCCTTCCCGAAATAAGAGTCATCTTTCCCTAACATTATGGGAAGAAAACTGCCAACTAACTAAAAGATAGATCCTCTTTCTCCCCTCCATAAAAGAGAAGTAAGTCATACAAAAAATGTACGAAATTCCTAATCGAGATTACTTTATTGTTTCGCTCTAAGTCTTCCGTAAAGAGACCGACTTCTATTATCGGCGCTTAGACGAACACCACCAGCCGCCTTCTTTGCTCGGTGTAGATTTGAAATAACTAGTGAATGCCCTGACGATCCAGTGATTCTAAGAATTTAGGAGACCACAATTGGCGCCGTCTGTGGGAAACGCCGAGCAAGAAGTCTTAGAGATGGTACGCAAGAGCTTGGGTACACCCGCTCCTAAGTGACCTCCCGATCTCCAAAGATTCGACTATTCCCAAACAACTTGCAGTTCCGTCGGAATTCACCACCATGACTACCAATCCAGCGAACTTAACCCCTGAAGATCATCTCCTCGTCCCGCGCCAAGAAAATAAAGCAAGACAAGAGGAGTGCATCAGCAGATGGGCCGAGTTACGCGAGCAAGCAAACCAGTTGCGAGAAGAAAATGAGCGCTTGCAAACCCAGTTAGAAGCCAGCCGAGCCGGGCAGTCGCGGGAACCTCCCCACCCATTTCCACCTTCCCGTCCCGGCAAAGGTAAAGAAGTCGCGTTGCCCCACACGATGTAGATCTACCGGCAGATGATGAATTATCCTCCGGCAGTTCACCGCTCCCGCGCAGTTCACCATCCCCGAACGCCGTGGAAGCCCACTCGAGAAAAAGGCCGCCTCGCCGGTCCAGCCGGTCCATCAGCGTTGCAAGGTGTCGGGTGCGGAGAGAACCCAGTAGGGACCAACAACCTCCAACACCAGCTCCCCAATATGTGCCTGACCGGGTAGGGGGCTTCCCCCCACCAGTGCCATCCATGTACTCGCCTTACGGGACCGCCCCCACGCCGTAAATGATCGCTCCCTCCGCTGTCTGGGGACCACAGGACATGCTCTCCACTCCCCTTGGACAACATATCCTGGACTACGATCCTCCCCGCGGTTTTTCCATACCACCCTTCGCCATGTACGATGGTTCATCCGACCCGTATGATCACATGTTACATTATAACTAGGTAATGATCCTTAGTGCCGGGGATGACCGACTCCTATGTAAGGTGTTCCCTGCCAGCCTCAAGGGCCCTGCTTTGGCCTGGTTTCACAAACTCCCTAAGGGATCAATAAACACATTCGGTGAACTATGGACCTCGTTTGTCTCTCAATATTTGTGCTTGCAAAGGGAACATCGCCTCCCTCCAACCATCCTCAAACGAGGATCTAGGTCCATCCGACCTCACATGCCGCCTGGCCAAGTGGTCCAAATAATGACATCTGCTAAAGATGGACGTGGTCTTGCAAAACTCGTATGAGCTTGGGGTCAATTAACTGCTTTTCCAAATACCCTTATCCTCGACCCACCGGCGACCATGGAGGAATTGTACCAACGGGCGGATAAATTCTCTACGTTGGAAGATAACATCCGTCAGCCACAAATTGCTATGATAACCGCCTAAAACACAGTTTGGCCGCCAAGGGCCTATCCGAACATAAATGCAAACCTAAGGCAAGAGCCGGCTCCCGTGACGGCAAAATCGGTAGTTAAGAAAGACCCTCCCGCTTCATCGCTCAACATCGCCTATGACCGCCCTACCCCTTCTTATCCGACCTCCTTGCTTTCAATGGTCTCAACCAAATGAGGGCGGTGTCCGAACTGGGTCAAGAATAAATCCTTACGATGCGATTACTATAGGGACCATGTGGCCACGCAGACCAATCAATGCCAGAGTCTCAAGTTTCTCGGTGGAAAGACTGATCTCAAGCCTACCACCTTAGACGATATTCGAGGAGCCAACTCTCGGGGCAACACGCTTCCCATTAAACCGATGTATTATCAGAAATAGAACATGCTCCGTGAACCCTAATACCATCAACTTGTATACAAAGGGGACCGGCAGATAACCAATATCAATCTTAGAAGCAGAGGAGAAGAATGATCCCGGCAATTTCGACAGAGGCGAGTGAACGGCCATCAACAATCGAGATGTCCCTACAGCTTCGCGTTGGACGGCCCTATTCTTTCCACCTATTAACCCTACACTCGTCATCACATTCACACTATGACACACTCGCATTGACTGTATTATCAGCTTGATGTGCAATGTGGTTCTCATCGATTCAAAAGGCGATCGATTTGTTCCATCTCTCAAATTTCTTTAAGCAGATGAGTCCCTGACATCATCTCCCATTCCGCTCGCAGTTTTGGTCGTTTCAACGAGCTACCACACTATCGACGGAGACGCCACCTTCTGTCAAGGCTAGTCCAGAATGCAAACAGCATCGTTTTCTCGTGGTAGAAGACTTGGGGCCATACAATGCTATCTTGGGCCGAGCCTGGCTGCATGCCATGAAAGCAATACCATCCACATACCACCAAACAATAAGCTACTTGACCGAATCTGGACAGGTTGATCTCTAGGGAAGCCAATTAGCCGCGCGGTAGTGCTATCAACTCTCACTACGGGAGTGCACGCAAACCGACCTCTCCGGGGAACCACCTCTTGCGGACCAGCCCCCGCAATAGCAATTACATTCATCCATCTGGCCCGCCTCGGAGGATAGAGAGTTGATGGCCGTCGATCCCTTAGAAACCGTGTCCCTCGACGGGTCGGACAGATGCGTATATATTAGCACCCTCCTCTCCGAAGAGGAAAAGGCCCAGTTATGCCGTTATACGTCAATGCCGGCGTGTTTGCTTGACTCATGCAACATGCCCGATCAGCCCCGCTCATGCCTCACACAAGCAATGTCGCCTCCGCGCCGGCCGCATGCGAGGCGTCACCCAGACCGCCACTCGATCATCCAGACCGAGGTTAAAAATCTTCTACAGAATGGATTCATCAGAGCGGTGAAATACCTTGAGTGGTTGGCCAATGTAGTAGTGGTTCCAAAGAAGGGGAACAAATGGAGAGTATGTGTGGATTACACGGACCTCAACGACACCTGTCTAAAAGATAGCTTCCCCCTACCGCGCATAGACTAGATCGTGGATGCCCTGCCAGTGGCACGACATGCCATCATTCCTGATCTTCTCGGATACCACCAGATCCCCATACACCCTCCGAATGAAGAAAAGACATCTTTCATCACGCCCCATGGATTGTATTGTTATAATGTGATGCCCTTAGGATTAAAGAATGCCAGCCACTCTATCGAAGTTGGTGTAAATCGAAAATGTTTCACCCTACTCACAACACTATGGAAGTTTATATTGACGATATGATGGTAAAATCTAAACAGCACCCGGATCATGCCACTCATCTCCGGCAAGCTTTCAATCTCCTCCGAGAATATGGTATGAAGCTGAACCCCCTAAAATGTGCATTCGGTCGCGTCTGAGAAATTCCTCGGCTTCATGGTAACACAAAGAGGAATAGAGGCAAACCCTGCACAACTTAAGGCCATCCTGCAATCACCAGCCCCCAGCTCCAAGAAGGGAATCCAACGACTAACCGGCCGGTTGGCCGCTCTGGGGCGCTTTATTTCCCGATCCACCGACCGGCTGAAACCCTTCTTCACTACTCTAAGAGGAGCCAACCGGGCCGAATGGAATGACGAGTGCTACAAAGCGTTCGTAGCAATCAAGCAATATCTGACAGAGCCCCCGATCCTTATGAGCCCGGAAGCCGGAGACACCCTCTATTTTTACTTAGCAGCATCAGATATATCGGTCAGCGCCACCTTATTTAAAGAGTGTGGGGAAGCAATGTTGAGACCAGTGTTCTTTATCAGCAAGTCCTTAACCGATGCAAAAACCAGATACACCCATCTTGAACAAGCTGCCTTGGCCCTACGGACAGGCGCCTAGAAGCTCCGCCCATACTTCCAGGCCCATCCCATGGTGGTGCTTATTGATCTTCCGCTCCACGGCACGATCCATAAACCGGATCTGTCGGGAAGAATGGCCTGATGGGCAATGGAACTAAGCGAATATGGCATCCAGTACAAGCCGAGGCTTTCATCGATGGGGCTTCCAGACAATCAGGAGCCGAAATCGGTTTGCAATTAACCTCCCCTACCGAGGAAAGGATTGAACAGGCAGTCCGCCTAGGCTTCAGCGCCTCCAACAACGAGTCAGAATACGAAGCCATGATAGCCGAACTAGACCTCGCTCTCGCTGTGGGTGCCAACAGCCTTTTGATTCGAAGCGACTCACGGCTGGTCGTAGGACAAGTCAATGCAAAATTTGAGTCCAGGGAACCCCGAATGGCAAAATACGATTCTTTAGTCAAACAGAAATTGAGCATCCTCACGTACTGAAGCTTGAACACGCCCCTGGTGGATCAGAATGAACGGACTGATGCCTTTAAATTGACGTGGCCGCAGATTCGCCAATAAAGGAAACTATATATCTCCCCATCTACTATCAGCCGGACTCCTCCATATCGCATACTCAAGTAATCCAGATAGAGGAGTCTCCCCTATCCTGGATGGACCCCATACGACTCTACATAACCACGGGAGAGTTATCAGATGATAGAAGGTGGCTCATAGTTCAGGTTCACCGGGCTAGGTTCTCCCAAGATCGGCTGCTCTATAAACGGTCCCTGGGCGGACCATACCTGATTACTTCAGTAAATGGATAAAGGCTGATGCCTTCGCGTCAATTAAGGATAGAGATGTCACTAGGTTCATCCGAAAACACGTTTCACGGCTCAGATCCCGAGATCAATCATATCGATAATGGAATGTGAGTTCGACAAATCAAGTTTATCGAGACTTTCGCTAAGAACTCAACATACGAAACTTATACTCCACCTCCTGATCCCCAAAGCAATGGCCGCCGGGGCCTCCAACAAAACCCTACTGGATCGCCCTCAAAAGCGACCGGACTCCGCTAAAGGGAACGGGTGGTGGAATCACGAGGTACTCAGCTTATAGACCACGCCCGCCGATCGGCGGCCTCCCTTCGCACTCACCCACTGCTGACGGAGGCTATTATCCCTACTAAATTCCAGATACCTACCATCCGAACAACTACGCCCGAATCAAAAAACGTAGGATTCAGATCGAGAGTTAGATTACTGCGACGAGTCGCGGAAGCTTACGCATCCGAGTGACATCCTACCAATGTCGCCAGCAAATTTTTTATAACAAATCCAGTAAGGCCTCTGCAGTTTCACGTGGGGCGACTGGGTCCCAAGAAAGAGTTTTTGAGAACACTCAAGGGACCCTAAAGCAGAAAAATTCCAACCTTAACTGAGGGACTTATACATAGTCACACCTGGCCCGGGAACTGGGTCCTATGCTATGTAATAAAACAGATGGAACGTCAGGACTAGAATGTGGAATGCCATGCACTTGAAAAGGTACTATCAATAAAAGAAAGTCAATATTATCTACTCTTAGCATATCTTCGCATAATATCAATACAAGGTCAATTACAAGTCCGTGGCGCAAATAACGGCCCGCTCCGCCCAACATGCATCACATATAGCCGGGTCAATTACAACTGTACAGCTTCACCGACTCCGCCCGTCCCAACATGGGTCACATCTAGCCGGTTAATTACAAGTCCGGTGGCGCAGCTCATCGACCGCCCGCCAAGATCACATCTACCGGTCACCATGTCCCGGGGCGGCGCACATCGACCGGCCCGCCTGAAGATAGATCATGGACCCACCGGCCAATTACAAGTCCGGTGGCCAGCTTCACTTACCCGCCTCGACCCAACATATCACATCTAGCCGGGTCAATTATGTTCAGGCATTGCCGACTGAATCGGCCTCACCCAACACATATCACATCTAGCTGGTCACTTACAAGTCCGATTCTATATAAATTAGTTCCGCCAAGCCACAAATATACTCAAAATAGACCTTAAACAAAAACTGGTAGAAATCCAGATGGGGCAGTGCCAAAACACCCAAAATAACCAAAGCAAGAAAGAAAAGCAAATTGTTTGGTACAACAACACTAAATAAAACAAGTCTCGCCTCAATAAAGAACTTAAACTCTCCTCAGCCGGGAGATTCGTCGGAAGAACCCGCCTCCTCTCTCAGTCGCTGGCCGGGACTATTATTCGAACGGTCCTCCTCCCAATTTCAACAAGAATAGATCCAAAGTGTACATCACCCGACGCGCCGGGGGTAGCGCAGGATTAGCGAAGAACTCGCACACGAATCGGCTGATTCTAAGATTTCGTCCGGATTTGAGGTTTGCTCCCACATATGTTGTACGTGAAAGCGCAACAATTTTATTTACAATTGAAAAGCGCATACACTTAAGTCAAATTCACTTCCATCGCTCCTTCACGCCAGCCACTTTATCCCTGGCTACAAGAAAGTCATCCTTCTTTAAAGCCCCGAGCTCTATGACCAAGGCAAGTTTTTCATCTGCCAAATGGTCGTTCTCCTCTTCCGCTTTCTTACAAGCCTCCCTTGCTGTGGCCAATGCCTCCCGAGCGGCTCCATGTTCGAAATTCCGCCCTCCGGCGAGCCTCTTCCGCCCTCCGGCGAGCCTCTTCCGCAAGCGCCAAAGTACTCTGAACCCGAGCGAGCTCCGACTCTATCTGCGCCGCACACACCGCTCCCTTAGCCGCTGAGCTGGCCATCGCCGCCTCATGGCGTGGTCAGACTCTCTGCACCCGGCCCGCAGCTTTCTTAGCGGATTCTCTAGCCTCCAGCTCCAGGTGACGACATGCCAGCTCGGCTTTCTTTAGTGAAGTGTTATGCATCTCCCGTTCTACCATACCCGCCTGAACAAACAATCGCAGCCGCTCGACGTCCCTTAGCCGTAGCTCAAACTCGTGGTGCTGCAACACCATGTTACGAACAACAGCTACGGCTTGCAAAGAAACCCATTAGCAACTAAGAAAATAGGTAATGCTAACCACCCCGCAACCCCTATCTTACCAAATTGTCGACCGAACAAAGTCAGCTGCTCGACCAGATCCCGTCATCAATGATCCTAAAATCCTCCTTTGTGGTAGAGCAGTGGACCCGGGCACTCAGATGCTTCGCGGAAGGCCCATGCCCCGAAAGGCCACCGGCATTCGACATACACGGGCTACAAACTATTTAACCGACGCCGCTGACGCTTCCACAATGAAAGGGTTCTGGGCCAGCAAGATTTTTCACTCCTCCTCCTCCCTGTACGATATCTCACTGGGGCTCAGCCCACGAGGAGGAAGGCAATTACTGTAATCACTGTCCCAATGCTAGCTCAGGCAGTGCCTGGACCGCATGTACCCTGACATGCTCAGGCCCTCCCCCCCGATCCGTTGTGCTGGATTACTGAGCGCTCATGAGCTCGGATCATCCTCATTCGACTGACACCTACCCCATCTGGCCCTCGGCCCAAGTGTCGTCTCCCACTAAGGGAGCTGTGGATGGTGATCGCCTAGTCCCCTAACTACCGAAGCCGCCAGCAGGGATCGGGATCATCAGTCTGCTGGCCTTCTGGCTCAGCCAGATTGAAAGAAGGCAATCCGATTCCCCACCCAAACTTACCCCGCCACTTTCTTTCCTCGGCGGTATACGATCAAGCAACCCCATTGCCTTTCTCCATCCCCTTCCTCCAACTCCTAGGACCGTCCGTGTCGCTGTGGACCCAAGGTAACAAAATTTTCACACTCCAGACTCGCGGCTGCCCGACACTCGAGCGCCCCTCTTCCGCTTAACCTTTACCACTTGGGAGGCCCGGTTACTTGCAAGAGTGGAGGATGTGCTCAGATGTTGTCTCCTAGCTCCCGAATTTATGATGAATCGAGCCTCTACCAAGAGCGACGACCGATGCACTTCGGCCCCCGCACCCGACTCGACGCCGACTACCGCATCCCCTGCGAGGAGCTAGCGCCGCGGTAAACCAGACGCGACATCCTCGCAAGCACAAAGTGCTCCCCTTCCACGACATTCGAAGGCAACAGCCGGGGGATAACTAGAAGGGTATAAGGAACCTGGTCAGGCCTCACTAAGACATATATTCCCTCCTGCGTAACTCCGGTACTATGCTCCCGCTCTAGTCTCCAAAAGTCGGCGGATCTTCTCAACGCTCGACTTCTCCACCCATTTCACCGCAATTCTTCCCTCCGCCTTTCCTCGCATGAGTAACCAACAGCTAGCATCACACCGGATAAATGTCGACATACTGTAACTACAGACCTGGGGAAGGACTCGAGACTCGGCAAGATTAAATGGCAAACCGGGGAAACCGGGAATCTCATCCCATGACCACTCACTAATAACACCCCTTCGCTCCGTCTTCTCGATGAGTCAGTGGAGCTCATTCACGATTCGTACTGTGGCTCAAAACCGACATGGACATCCGCCCAAGTACCATCCTGTCGCTCAAGAAGTAAATAATAAAGCCCACCAACGTGAGATCAAGCTTCGACACAGTGGTTCAAGACACAACCGCCGACAGACGCGGATCATGTCGGTAGATAAGGCCGGGGCGCCCGGTAAAATGTAAAAACTGTTTAACTATGGTCGGTATGGGAAAGCGCAATCCGGCTGCTAGATGCTCACATGTAAAAAACACACCATTATGTTCCCCACCCGACGTGGAATCGTCCGCCCTCTCCATCAACCGAAGGTCGATGTTATCAGGCACCTCGCAATACACCTTAGTTCCTCCATCACGACGCAAATGACATTGCTTACGTAGGCTCTTGCCGCGGGCCGCCTCCGATGACCACTGCGGAAGTTTCCTCCGACCTCACCATTCTCGCAGCGCATCAAAAGGGAGGAAAGGTGAATATTAGACCCTAGGTATATACCAAGTGGGTGTAAGACTATGCCCCTAGCCCGGGCAAAGTATGTATTAAGACTCTTCCCTTCTCTTTCAGGCTTTTAATAGCCGGAGACCCGTCACCCATCAAGGACCAACACTATCAAGAAACGGTGTAAGATACCTGTGGAATGAATGCGCTTAATGCCTCGCAACGACAACTCGAACAGAACGCAAGGAAGAACCAACTTATTCACGTGAGGTCGGGTCGAGGAAAGCATGATAAACCAAAATGACACACAAAGGAAAAAGGCGTACTCGCGCATCGATGCCTATCTATATATCACCACCTAGGGTATGTAGCCGCATTTAATGCGATGATGACCGATCGTGATACCATATCTTTAACCGACGCGACTGCCTCGCACTCTAGTAGCAATTCGGAGACTATGATGGGCTGAGCCTAGAGGCTCTCTCAGTAGATAAATCCAAATATTTCATTAATCGCTTTTATAATAGCCCACAACCAGCTAGACAGTAGACTACAAATATCCACGCTGCATCATAACTAAGGCATAAAAAAATAATAAAAATTATAATTTTATTAATAGCACCAAAAAGGTGTTCAACATTTACATAGCAAAGAAGCTTGTTACTGCTGTATCGTTTTAACATACATTCCAAACTTATACATATCTAAGTAGACTTTAAGCATCCATTCCGGATCCAAGACAGAAGCTGCCGCTGAGGCCAAGAAGGAGAAGAAGGGGGTGATGGGGCTGAACGAGAAGCAGAAAGCCCCCGTGCTGCCACCAAGGCTAAGAAGGAGGAAAAGGAGAGGATGAGGCTGGTGGAGGGCTTGACCGAACCCTGCAGGATTTAGCAGGGGGTGCCCTCGGATGCAGAGGCTGCCATTCAAGTTTTAGAACCACCCAAACACTTCCCCGAATATTTTCGACTCCGCTCAAACCATGCCGTCTCTGACCATTCCATGTCCGAAGGGCATACTTAGCGAATCGATCGTAACCGTCCCTCATTCTGCAACCCCTTCACTTCAAGGTGTCCATCGACTATCAATTGTCCTTCTCTGTCGGACGAACAAGGATATCCATTAAGATAACTGACCGCTATCTCGCTTTCAGAGTAGTTACTCCTATATCTCAGGATCGATCTAGATGATCCACAGTGAACAATGTACCACAAAAGTTATAAAATTTACACTCAGTATCAAGTGAGCATTTATAGTAAACTATTCTATGATGGTGACGATCAAACTTACTTTTTTCTAAACTGGAATGTTTACCTCCTCAGAAAAAGGGGCATTGCTGGTACTCGCCCGTGCCCAACACCCATGGCCACCGACCAATCTAAGAACCTCAAAGGGAAAAGGTCTGAACCACCACCGGCCCAGAACGCCGGATCGACCTCTTCCGCCTCCGACACCCCAAGCGATAAGGCTCTAGATATTAAATTCTAATCTATGGGCCGGGATCACCTTCCGCCAGCGCTGAATCCCATAGCCCGACGCCTTGTTTAGCCTGCCTTATTTTCCCGGCTTGTGAATCCTCCCACAGCTGCCAACCGGCCTCTACTTACTAAGCATAAAAGTCTAATCATGAACTCGACCGTCGCTCCGACAAAATAGGAAGTCCTTCGTAGCAAACTCAACTGGGAGGTAGTTACTTCAGGAGGAAGCACGTCACCCCTTCCCAAAAAGATCATCTTCCTAACATTATGGGAAGAAAATCATTAATCCAACCAAAAAGACTCGGATCCTCTTTCTCCTCCATAAAAAGAGAAGCAAGTCACACCAAAAAGGTACAAATTCCTAATCGAGATTACTATCGCCTAAGTCAAGCCTCCAAAGAGACGATCAAGTTATCTGGGAGGCGCATTCGAACACACCGTCGCCTTCTTTTTGTTTTGTAGGATTGCAGCTAATTAGTGAATGCCCCGATGATCCAGTGATTCTGAGAATTCAGGAGACCATGGGAGGGAAAACATGAAAAGACCTTCTGGAATGGCATGCACTTTACTTGAAAGGTATCTTCTTCTTTTTTTTTAAATAAGTGAAAGGCATCCACACATTTGATCTTTTTGTTTTTTTTTATATTAGCAGCTAAAAAACTAAAGATAGTCAAGCCCCATCTTTTATAAGGTTAACTTTGGCTAAAAGCTCAGCCCAAACACCTCACCTTGAGGTGAGCCTTGAGGGCCTATTTAAAACGCTGATATATTTTAACCTCGAAAACCTCCTAACTACATCTAATTGTCTCATACCTTCATACTATACCCTTCTATTGGTATAAATGGAATGATTTTGTCCATGTTTTAAAAATCTGACTTGGATCTAATCTAAAAGTTATCTATCTTACAAGACCTGCTCACTGCTGTCGAACCGCTACAACTGCGACGTAATAAATATATTATTTTATATTTTATTTAAATTTTAAAATATATAATTAATAATATTTAAGATATTATTTATTACTTTTTTATATAAATAAAGTATTTTTAAAATTTATTTTTAAAATATGTATAATGTTTAACATGAAAACATATTAAAAATGCAGAAGAAACTTATTTATATAAATTATACTTAATTAGTAGTAATATATAAATTTTGTTAACATCTAAAATAATCATAACAGAGAGCTACCTTATAACTTCCCTTCTGCTTTTGAATCCATGCCCTGGTAGTGATTTAACTGAATTTTTTAGTTGCAGTCTCTAACCCTACAAGCTTTCTAATTCAAGAAAACGACGTCAGTTCACGTAAAAAGCATCAAAACGCCGCTTTAACTTGAAAAAAATTTATGAGCGACCGTTCGCTCGTCGAGAACCTACTGTTCATCCATAGCTCACCTGGATCATTAACTATCCTGCTCTCGTCCTGCTCGATCAAAAATCCGCTTTATATCGGGAACTGCACTCCATTTTGTGGCCGATCCGATCCGATTTTCAAAACATTGGATTTTGTTCATATGAACAAAGATAAACATAAACATATCTACTCTATACCAATAAGTATCAATAGGCAATGAGGGTTGATCCCATTTTCTATACATGAATGCATACATACTTGTTCAACATGCGAATGCTAAGTTCATAAAATTTTTCTTTTATTTAGTCCGTCTTCTTTTATGAACTTATTTACTCATCTCCAAGACCATTTAAAAAAAAAACTTATTAAAGATGGAAAAAAATTTTTGAACCCAAACCTCCTTTATGTTTCATCAAATGTGGCTTTTGTTCCAATACCGCACCCCCCTTACCAAGAATAAATCCCACAATAATCGACTTGAGCAATGTAATAACAAATGATCATGGGTCCCAATGTGGATCTTAAATAGATGGTTAGAGCCAAAAACCTCAACAAGATCCTCTAGATTTGAGACACCCAAAATAGGATTAGCTCATATCCTTCAACAATTACACAAATTCGTAAAAAAAAAAAAAAAAAAAGTTAATAAACATTAAAAAATAAAAATATTGAAGAATAATCACAATAAATTATGGATTTATCAGAACAAATATTTTAAGAGACCTAATAAAAACTAAAATTGTCTATCAAATTATTTTGTTGAATAGTTATCTATAAAATGTTTTACTTAAAAAAAAAGAAAAGAAAACCTAATAAAACTATTTAAAAATAATTATTTATAAAACTAAAACTAAAATTGAATGATTCATAGAAATAAATTTTATTTCTTCACAAATAATTTTAATTAATTTTATTCTTCAAGAAATAATTTCGTAGAAAATGAAAAACAGCTAACATCCTTTACAAAAAATTAATAAAGCTAACATTTATTTCTTTGATTCTGCCCCTTTTTTCTCTTTTTTTTTTTTTTTTTGAAATTGAATCCGACAACTGAACCACATTTGTTCATTTTTAAAATTTTAAAAACCAATTTAAAAAATAATAATTGTTAATATTTTAAAATCGGTCAATTCGGTTCAATTTAATTGGTTTTATTCACACCCTTAGTAATTAGTGACCTAAACTTGTTGAAATACCTATTTATTATGGTAGTACTACAAACACATGAAAATATCATACATTTTGCTATGAGTTTATTTCTGGTTCCTATATTATGGTAGTACCACGTAGTACCCCTAGTTCATTATGATAGTACTCCGAATTTGTTATTGTAGTATCATTATAAGGCTGATGGTAATTAGTGACTTAAACTTATTGGAGCAACTATTATTATGGTAGTACCACCATATTACAAACATATGAAAATATTGTTGATTGTACAACAACCGCTATGTTCTGATAGTACCCTCAATAATGATACCAAATGCAATAAAACTTAATGAAAACTTATTGTACAAGAAGGAAAATAACATAAAATGTAGTAACATTTCTAAAATTGAGGCACCATTACATAAAATGGTGGCATGAGTGTATTAAGCGTTTATTACTATTACATACAATTTGAACTTGACACGAAAAAATTAAGTACATCCCAAATATCAACTAAACAATTTCGCTTTGTAAGCTTCCCGAATCCGGTTGTGTTCTTCATTACTTTTATGCGTGATCAAGGAGGAACATGTCTTTAACCGATGATATTGCATTTGAGACTGAAATGAAAAGTAATAGTTTAATGAACCAATTCAACCAAGAGTTAATGCATATAGATTAAACACTTTTGATATATAACATATCGGATTTATAGCATGTGTCGATACCACCCTATTCTAATACTCCATGTATTTGAGGATAAATACATCACAATCATTTCTATAAACAAAATATAGAACAATTTTGGTGAAATAAGAAGTGCAAATTTTGTATTGATGGAAGAGAGGTGAAACAAGGTTATGTACATATAAAATAATTAACATTACGATCAATTACATGTTTGTATGGAGTGTTTGCAAAAGTTATGCTAGTATCAGTTAGTACTCCTAGTATTGATTGATAAAAATATAATGTACATATAAAAACGATAACAATGTAATTTATAGGTTGGTAATAATTGTTTCTAATTTATAATGGTAGTACCAATTATTACTGCTAGAATGTTAAGAAAATACCGTTAATATGTTATGGTAATACCCCAACATGTTATGCTGGTACCACCTATTTGTTGTGGTAACTTCCAAATATGTAGTGCTAATACTTCCATCTGTTGCTAGTACCACTAGTAAGTTATGGTGGTATCCTTAGTATAGTAGTAGTATCTGGTAGTACATCATATATAATACATTATTTTTTATATATATATTTTTTAATTTGGACATTTTCTCATTATGGTAGTATCGAGTAGTACCATTGTACGTTATGGTGGTATCCCAGTACGTTATGGTGGTATTCATAGTATGTTATGGTAGTACTAATGCACCAACAGATGCCAAACCAATTACAAAAATAAAGGTAGTATCGAGTAATACAAACCATGATTAAATTAACTCATAATTTGACCAATGATTCATTGGGGGTAGTATCCCCAATACGATATAGTGGAATAAACATTATATTATGGTTGTAGGTATTCATTCATGACATTATTATTGATAAACCAATATACGGTAGTCCAACCAGTAAGTTATGGTGGTACAACTTGTAAGTTATGATGGTACTCCCAGTAAGAGGTGGCAATTCGGGCGGGTGAGTTGGGCCCTCGACCCAAATTCAAACAGCTCGATTTTTCTGCCTAAAATTAACAATGGCCCCCTGATTTTCATACACCTGTATGTCAGCCAAATTTGGCCCCATTTTCGTCAATTTAATGGCTTAGCCCAACCCTAATTCTAGGTGGATCAAGCTAGCCTATCGGGTCAGGCCAAAATTGCCACCTCTATTCCCAGTATAATATGTAGAGATGGAAATATGGGTTGAATCCAATGGGCCAGAATGGGCTGACCCAAAATTTAGGAGGATTAGGTCATAAAAAGAAAGGCTCGAATAGGACTCATGTCGTGATAGCTAACTAGCCAATCTGGGTTCGTGTCGACCAAATTCCCATCTGGGCAAACTTTATTTATTTATTTATTTGAAATTATAATTAAAATGTAAAATAGTAAATTTGAAAAAGAAAAGAACCCTAAGTCTCCTCCCCTTCACACATTCACAACATCATGCCACTTGACACCGATACGGCCATCCACCGTTGTCCGCCGACAACGCCGTGACTCAAGCGCATCCAAGCGTCCTCAACCTTGCATTTTTCTCCCTTTCTCTCCTACATTTTTTGAAATGAATATATATAAAGGTCGAGGAGAGCCGAGAGGGTTGATTTATGGTTGGAATTTTTAGAGCATGTGCCTTTGGAGATTGACTGGTTTTCTTTCGTATATCGTGCAATTCTTCTTCTGGGTATCTCTTTTCTTGAGTTTTTGAGATGCCCTATTGAAATTCTTGAGAAATGTGAAAATTTTAAGCAAATATTTGGGGTTTGGATGGGCATATTAATAGCATCTACAACCCGCAGTAATGAAGCACCCACCTGGTGGAATATGTCCGTAGCCCACTTAGAACTAGTCAAGTGGGCTTGACTGGTTTTCAAAAAAGCAACAAATTGTTGCAAGAAAGGGATTCAAAACCTCGACCTCTTACATAAAGTGGAGACACAGAGTCAACTAACTACAAATAATTTGATGTAAACTTTTACCTATCTATCTATCTATATATATATATATATATATATAACTTGAATATTCAATTTTTTTTTTTTTTAAAGACACCCAATGGTCACATGACCATTGGCAACGGTCATGTGATTGTTGGGTGTCTTTCAAACGGTCATATGACCGTTTGAACCTTAAAAAATCCCTTCAAAGTCTATAACATATCTCTGCAAACATCTTCAAATTCAACTCACCCTCTTCAAATCTCTAATTCTCCGAATTTCATTTTTCTCACATATTCTCTTCAAATTCAATTAAATTTCTTTAATATTTTTTTTCAAATTTCTACATATTATATAATAATTATTGGTGGTGCAAATCAAGCATTGGAGCTCCAAGACTTCATAATTTCAAGAATTTTCTGCTTCGGTCCTTCAATTGAGTAACATTCTTCACCTCTAATTTTATTTGTTATATTTTAATTTTTATTTATTATTTTCATAATTTTTAGTATACTATTTTATTGCTAATTTTAATATGGATATTGTTTGTGCATCTTCTTCTACTCCATGTGAATCTTCAAACAAAAAATTTAGTTCAAATGTATGGAATTTTTTTTATAGGATAGAAATAATGTTAGAAAATAATACAAAAGAGATAAAAGCAAAATGTAAAATTTGCAGCAAACTTCTTAATTAAAGGTGGATCAACACATCATTTCAAAAGACATCATGAGAAATGTAAAGATAAAAATAATGTAGATATTAGAAATTATATGCAATTATGTAAAGATCAAAGTGGAAATTTAAAAGTATTTTCTTATGATGAATCAACTTGTCGTGAAGAAATGGTTGACTACATAATAAATGCTGAATAACCTTTTAATATGATAGAAACTCATGATTTTTCAGGAACAATGCAAAGAAATCTTAATCCTCAATTTAGAGATTGGTCTGAAAATACTGTTAAAAGAGATATTATGAAAAGATATCATATACAAAGAGAAAATTTAAAAACTTTTTTTTTTTTTTTAAATTTGAAGGAAAATTTTGTTTAACATATGATATTTGGACATCATTAACTCATACTAGCTTTTTGTGTATTATTGCTCATTATATTGATAGTGAGTGGAAATTAAATAAAAGAATAATTTCATTTAAAACAATTAGTTCTCCTCATAGTGGTAAAAATATAGCAACATTAATAAATGATGAAATCATAGATTTACGTATTCATGATAAAATATTTACAATAACATTAGATAATGCATCTAATAATAATGCAGCAGTAGAAATATTAAAAAGATTTTGGCAAATAAAAGAAGATCATATTAAACTATTTTATGTACGTTGTTGTGCACATATTTTAAATTTAATTGTAAAAGATGGATTAAAACAAGTTGATAGTACATTAGCAAAAATTAGAGGCATTGCATATAGTATTAATAGTTCCTTAGCAAAACATGAATTATTTTTTTATTGTTGCAAAATGTCAAATATGAAAAGAAAAAAATATAAAATTGGATATACCAACTAGATGAAATTCTACTATAAACTTTTACAAAATATTATAAAATATAAAAATGTTGTACAATTATATAAAATGCAATTAATCAGTAATTAGATATAGAATTTGATGTATTAAGTAATTATGATTGGCACCAAGTGTGATCTTTTACTTAGATCTTTTTGAAAATTTTGGTGTTTCAATAAATATTTTTTGTGGTGTATACTATTTAACTTCACATCGTAGCCATTGCGCAGTCAACTAACGTTTTTTATATTGTAATTTAAAAAATATTTAGATTTGAAATTTTAATGACACAATTTTGCAATGATGGAAAATAAAAAATTTGAGGAAAATACCTTAATTTATTATATTGGCTTAGTTAGACCCTAGATTAAAATTTGAAGCTTTTGATAAATGGTTGAAAGTTGTTTATTTTGGTGATGAAAGAAAAATTGAAGAAATTAAAAATGAAGTAATTTCATTATTACATAATTTATATAATAATTATAAAAAAAAATGGTAATTAATGATATTAGTTCCACGACATCTAATTCTACAAGTTCATCATATTTATATAAATCTACTTTCGAAATGATTAAAAGTAGAAAAAAGACAATTACTAGCTCTCTAAATAATGTAACAGATATAGATAGATATATTAGTGTGGATACAATTCCATTTGAAGATAATGAAAATTTTGATATTTTGGCATGGTGGAAGATGCAACAAATTAAATACCCAGTGCTATTTATTATTGCACGTGATGTATTAACTATGCCTATAAGTACAGTCGCTTCGTAAGCTGCTTTTAGTGCAGGTGGAAGAGTAATTGGTGAAAAAAGATATGGTTTGTCACAACAAGCAATAGAAGCAGAAATATGTTTAAAAGATTGGAAGTTGGCAGAAAAGAGAATGCAAGATTCTGTTCAAGAAGTCAAATTGACGGTCGAAATAGAGAATTTAGAAACATCAAGACAAGCATGGATGCATGATAGCTCCCCATCACCACCAAATAATGATTTAAATATTTCATTAAATGCATATTGTATTTTTATTTTTATTTTATTTTGTTGAAAAGTACAAATGATAGACAAATAAGTAGGTGTCAACCTAATTGGGATGTACTTATTTTGTAGTGATGTAAACTTTTCCCACACATTTAAATGTAATTATGTATTCAATAAATAAATTTTTTAGAAGATGTATTTTTTTAAGTTTATTTTTTAAAATTTAGCATATGATTTAAATTTAAAAATAAGTTTAGGAATGGGCCTAGAGCGGCTACACGAGCTTTGTGGTATGCAGCGCCTTTTTGACTCGGTTTAAAATCACTCCTAGCCTGGCTTAAATGAAGCTTCAGAGCTCTACCATCTCAAAATCAGCTTCGCGGCTTTACCCGGGCCTGGGCTGGCTTTACCTGTCCGGTCTGCCGAGCCCAGCTGCCAGTGGCCCCGGCTTTTTGGAGATGCTTAGGCATATAAAGTGATTGAAATTCTTTTGGGCTTTTTCTTGCAATATAAGAAGCCCAGATCTCTATCTGCTCAAAAGCATTCGATCATTTATGTTTTAGGCTGCGTTTCGATCTTTATTCCCAATTCGAACAATCCACCTCCAGGCTAGATAGAATCATTTAATGTTGAGAATCTTTTCAGCATGTCGAGAAAGCAATGACAACATGAAAAGAAGATTGAATTGCATATTCTTTTTCACAGGGCACTAGAGTACAAAAAGTAACACTTCATCTAGAACACTATAGACTCTATGACTTAGTTAATCTGATTTTTTTTTTCTTTATCTTGGTTGGCAACTAGGAAAGTGAGCTGACATAATCTAAATGTGATTTTGTTTTTACCCTTCTTGGTTTTTTGTTGACTAAGCAGAGGATCGTAGTTCAGTCAAGTGTATTATAAGTTGGAAATGCGTTTCTTGAAAGTTTTGAAAACTAGGGTTTTGCAAGTTTGGATTACGGCTGAAACTGAATTTTATTTTAGATTGACAGTCTTTATTGTTTAGGAATGTTTTTTGCTATACAAATAAACTATGTTTAGATGTAGGGGAAAATGTGATTTAAGTATATTAAATCTTGAATTGTGAAGTCTTTCCTACTTATGATTGGGGAATACAGAAAAATGCCACCGTGATTAAATTCACACAAACCGATTTGTCCTAGGTCTTTTATAGGATTTTTATTCTGTTTTTTGTTAGTTAAGTGTTTTTTTTTATCATTTTTTCTCACTGGGACTCGAACTTAGTCCCTTCCCTATATTATACCCACCCCATCTCTTAACCACTAAGTAAGGACTCAGTGCTATTTTAGCCCATTATAAGCATTTTTAGTATTTTAGCCAATTTTAACCTGTTTTGGCCTGCAACCCATGTATGGCTGGGTTGGGATTACTAATAGTCGGCCCGAATAAAAATGGGCCAAAGTGGTCCGACCCATTTTGGCTTGTGGCTCGAGTGGGCTAGGACAAAATGGGTCGGGCCAACCCCGTTTCCCATCTCTAACTTAGTATGGTAATACCAGGCGGTACATTATATATAGGGCCACATACTCATACATAAGGTAGTCTCCCATGTTTTTTACGAATCTTGCTAAACAAAGGTAGCTCCAAAGAACACCTAAAACTAATAAATGTAACTCCTTTATATTAAGAAACAAACAAAGAACACTTGAAACTAATAAAGATAACTCCTTTATCTGAAAATCCGAACATAGAGCACCTGAAAACTAATAAAGTTAACTCCTTTATTTACAAAATCGAACAGAAAACACCAAAAAATGCAAAACATGAATGTATATATAAAAAATCAAATTTGAGAACATAAACTTATAACTTATGAATATGAATAACTTCATTTCCTTGTAAACAAGGGATGATTGCTTGGAAACAACAAGACATATAAAACTAGGGGAAAGGAAGCTTTAGCAAAACGAGAATGAGAGTTAAAGAGATGGAGGGAAGATGAAGGGGAGAAGAGGAAGGAAGGAGAAGTGAATCGGATGAGGGGAGGGGAAGCGCTGAGGAAGAAGAAGAATAGGAAAAAATTTGATTTTTTTCTTTAACTTTTGTTACCGGGGGGGAGGGGGGTTGGATTCACTGCAAGGATATTTTGAGGTCTTTTGTAGTAATCATTACAATTTTACTCCAAAAACAATTATTTTTTCTGATGTTCTACTCCAAAAACAAAATCTTTCTTTAGATTTTTATAATATTTGTCTATTGATGTAAACAAACATGGTTTCCCGAATTTAAACTATGAGGCAAATTAAGTGGGTAGAACATTTATTATTAGTTCAATGAGTTCGATAGAACTTACAACAGCATGTGGAAGATATGCAGCCACTAACCCCCCATGGTAAGGATCAGCATGAGGATATGGACCGTGTAAGGTTTTGTGGGTAGGGGAAGGTTGCTTGAGCTTTGGTCGACTGTAGTTTTTTTTTTTTTTTAAATTATTAAAATAGTTTAGAAATGAAAATAATATTCAAACTAGTGTGTGAACAATAATATCATAGTCACTGACTGTGACATTGAAAACTTTTTTAAGTTAATTACTTAATACTTCGCCATTGATCATGATATTAACATTTTAAAAGTCAATGTATCGCTTTATCGATCATGCATTACAAATGTTTTAAAATTTTTTAAAGCACGCGCAACACGACCGCGATATTATTGTTCACGTAATAGTTTAGATATTATTTTTATTTTCATACTATTTTAGTAATTTTTATTTTAAAAAGTTAATATGTCTATAACTCAGGCTGCTTGCTAGGTACAATGGTGGCAAACTGCATTAAATGTTCTATTGAAAATACACAACTTTGACAATTGATAACTTAAATTTATTCAAGAAATCATTAATAACCAATGGCTCCTTAGGCTGTTATCATCCTAACGTTCACACACCATAATGAATATCTACTCTACCGCCTCTCCTCCACACCACAGAAAAGCCAAACAACCTCGTAATACAAGGAGCAATGGGGATCTTCATTACTCTTTAAACTTAAGGTTTTATTTCTTCTTTTGGAAGGATATTTCGACAGTTGGGTCACAATCGTTTCTGGGTTTCATTAATCTTGTCCTTCTTCTTTTGAAATTAGATTTGTTTTCAAAATTACTGAATTTTTATTTTAAAAATAATTTAAATATGTTCACTAATAAAAATATAATTAATTTTTTATCCTCATATATATTCAAGTTTTTCTTTCATATTTAAAAAAGGGTTCAATTGTAAAAGCTCTTTACACCGTTTGATTCAATTTTGATTTCTTGAGATCTGAGTTTTCTTAGACAAAATTTTAATCTACATGGCATCCTATGTTTAAGAAAACTTGGATTTCAAGATGATGATGTTTTTCAACTGAAACTGGGCTGGAGCTTGTTGAAATTGCTGGGCCGATCCGCTGTCTCTAGATGTCGGGCTCCTCTGCAAAAATAAGAAGAAAAAGGATCGATGGGGTTCGCTTGTTGCCCCTTCGATGCCTAAGTCAATTCTTCCTAGCGAAAAGAGAAAATCGACTACTTAGGAATGAATTTTGTAATATACCTTCAATCACTGGGTGGTCCGCATTTATAACGAAATGATCATGATTACTTTCTTAGTTGAATAATGATACGAATATTTCTCCCATTGGGTGAGAGATTTTCTTTCCTTATCGTTAACCGATTAATAATGGATAATTGATGAGCAATAATTAGAAAATATCTTACTTCCCTAATTGATGGAGATTTAATTAGGGAAGTTAGTACCTTCCTTTACCTGCCCTTTCAAGGATTATATTGCCACTCTCTTCAAGGGTAAATCAGCTCTTGTTTCGGGTCTATGTCTGGGGATATCACATGGCCAAGCCATTGTAATCGGGCCACGCACCTATTGTTTTAAACCCACACCGCCGCTCCCTAACCCTTGGCTAAAGCGGGCATAGGTAAGGGTCGCATTGCTCATGACGGTGTGACTTCCACGTGGCTACTCCTGGGGATACGATTGGGCCATGTCACACAAACTTCACGACGACTTTTCGATTCTCACGCCCAATCCGGCTATCGCCTCTATTGCCTTTAGGGACATCCTCTGGCAGTTACTTCGTATTCCCATTCCCGAGTCCTCTTCCTTCGCGGGCTCGATTTTCCCTTTCGAAACATCTTTGTCCTGCTCGAATCGCTTTTGTCGCCTTGCTCTCCCGAGGATCGCTTTGTTTTCTTCCCATAGCTCCTGGCATTCTCTTCCTTCTTCTTTAGCTTCGTCTCGTGCCTTCAGCCGCTTTGATGTGTTTGAAGCCCTTTGTCAACTTCACTTTCTTTGTCTTTTTGTCCAATCATGCGTGCTTCTTCGAGTCCAACTGCCACTGCCTCGCATATAGAGGCGTGCTTGCCGTAGGGTCCGAATCAATAGGTAGGTGGTGGGTCTAGTGGTCTCCCGTCAGGAAATGCTGGTGGCCCACTGGGTGGGTCCCCTCCCCTCCGCCCGGCAAGGGTAAAGAAAGGATTAGCGATCAGTACCCCACCTGACAGAATATCTTATGGTCGCTTGTGGGAGGCTTCTGATGCAAAGGCCTTAGTCGAGTCGAGCCTTCCTATGCGGAAATTTTTGCCACTCTATAGACCTCCAAGCATCCATGTTCAAGGCCCGCACTTCACCTCTACGGCCGTCCATGCTCCTAAGATACTTGTTTTTTTAGCGCTTTGAAAATGGTCTCCATTTCCCTTTACTTTCTTCAAGTGCATCCTTAGCACTTCGTATGCTCCACTTCAAATTTTCCAACTCGAGGCGCTTTGCTGACCTCCTTGTTGTTTTCAGGATAAAGGCTCGGGGGTTCCCAAATTTAGCTCTACTAGACCTTCAAGATAAAAGAGTCTGCGAAAGGTTTCTTATACATTTCTAAGCGGTCCAGCTCTAGGCTTATTATTTCCGACATGCCATCCTCCTATAAATTCTGGAAGGAACGCTATTTTTTTGTTAGTGGCCGCAATTGGGAATATAATCCCGCTGATTAGGAAGACAAGCTTGGCGTTCCGACCTCTTGGACTACCCTTGAGAACCTACGTGAGTTCTAATTCGCCCAATCTGGCCCACTTTGGAAGTCCTGGGTGTCTCTAACTTTGGTTTGGGCCAGGTGGTTTTCAGTGTGAGGCTCTGTCTAGCCCCGAGGATGAAGAGGTGAAGTGAGGGCTGGTTAGGTGCCACCCACTCGGCGCACTCGAGCCTATTAGGTCGAATATTCCCTGGCCGGTCTGTGCGAAGCTTCAGACAACTTCCTCGTTCTAAGGTCTTCCTCCTTCCGTCATGAGGCCCCTACCCCCCGTCTCAAAGTCTCTTCGCCTTTGCTTTGAGCCTCTTATCGGCTTCCCACTTGGGAGCTGAGCCCGCCCTCGAGGTGCTGCAAAGAAGAAAAAGGAGAGTAAAGGTAAAACCCAAGCCTCGAGGCTACTCCCGCCCGGGGTAAGATCTAAAGGTGGGGCCTTTGCCTTTGTCTACTGTCGGAGCTGGAGATTCTTCGAGGAGGGCGGTTGAGCCCCCCTTTGAGGTTCTTCCTATTTTGGTCTGGAGTCCTACGTCGCAGGGTGCCGAGCCCCCTCCTCTAATGCCAGATGATGTGGGAAGGGGCCGTCTTGCCGCTGGGGATGAGGACTTTCCGTTTCATGTGGAGCCTGTCGGGGGTTGTTTCCTCTATCCTTCGCAATTCCGACCTCAAGAAGGTGGACGCCGTGTCCGTTGAGGAGGCTCTGACTCTTATGCTTCAGGGAACCGCTTCTATACGTCCAAGCGCCTTCGTCGATCCATTTCCTTATCGTTCAGGATTGGCACTGACTCCATTCTTGTTCTTTGGTAGGTGGTTACTTACGCGAAGGGCCCGGCAAGGAGGGCCACCATTCGAGGCTCCGCTAGGCGGCGGCCTTATAAGGTTAGTTGCCCCGACCTCCGAGGGCCGGGCTTCGAGCTCAAATAAGTGGACCTGACAGGAGTCATAGCTAATGTGTTCGACTCGAAGATGCTTCGACTTCCAAGGAGGGCGAAGAGGATAAAGAAAAGAAGGCCCTAAGGACTCAAGGCTGCCAAGACGAGCCGCGGCCGCCGTGGCAGGAGCTGCAGTCATTAAGGGTGACTTGCACGTCAAAGTGACGACGTTGGACCGGGTTCGCCAAGAGGCTTTGGAGGCTGGAAGCTCCGTGGAGCGCTTGACGAAGGAGCTCGACAAGCTTCGGATGGACCTTAAGAGGCAGGAGGCTTTGGCTAGCCAGAGGGGCGAAGTGATAGTAGAGTTCAAAGATGAGGCTTGCACCCAATGGGCCTTCGGGTGGCTTACCTTCCAGCGTAGGGCTTCTAGAGCTTTCCCAGACTTAGAGTTCAACATCCAGCCTTCGCAGGAGGCAAGAATCCGCTTCCGAGGCCGAGGCCACACGAGCCGAGGTGCTTCGGGGCCCTTTATCGTGCTCCTTGCTCGATGACTGCCCTCCGAAGGCCAACTCTTCTACCTTACATCCGCTCTGCCTCTTGACCCCTACTTCGTGGAATCTGGCCCACCTCGCGCCTAAACTTTTTTATTTTAACTCGCTATTTCCGAGCCCCGAGCTCGGGATTTTGTATTGTTTATCACTGATATGTAGAGATCATTTATTAATTGTATCGTTTCTTTTATTGTTTTGTTTAATTGAGCTACTCGCCCTGTCTGTTTGAGCCATATACCGAAATCAGCCATTCGCCCCGCCGTTTTGCCTCAAGCGCCTAAGCTCGCAACCGAGCTACTGTGCTCGGGCTACTATGTCATGGAGCCGTTTGAGTCTCCAAATGGGCTACTTTGGCCTTCCTGGGCTATCAGGCTTTTTGAGCAGCTAAGCTTGCAATCGAGCTATCTGTGCTATCAGGCCTTCGAAATATTTGAGCTTTCCAAAATGGGCTACTTCAGCCTTCTAAGCTATTATGCCTTTTTGAGCAATTAAGCTCGCGAACCGAAGCCACTGGCCTCGTGGTTCTCTGAGCCAAGCTGAGCCTCCAAAATAGGCTACTCTGTGCTGGGGTCATTGTATTCAGCAAGTGGCTTCGCAGCGGTTTACCGGGCTCTTGGCTATAAGGCCTTCCTCGAGCTAAGCTTCAAAACTCAAGCACGTTTTTAGGCTATTCTACCTTCCCGGGCTACAAGGCCTTTTCGAGTGCTTAAGCCCGAAAAACCGGAGCTACAGGGGCTCCGAGCTCTTCTCTCTCCGAGCAGCTAAGTTCGCAAACCGAGCTACTCCTGGGCCCCGCTATCAGGCTTCCGAGATGCCTGCTTTCCAAAATGGGCTACTCATTTCTAGGCTATTATGCTTTTTTCGAGTACTCAAGCCTCACAAACCGAGCTACGGCCTCGGCTACCGCGGCCTCTCGAAGCCAGCCTGAGCTCTCCAAACGCTACTGTGCTGGCTATCAGGCCTTTGAGCGCTAAGCTCGCAACCGGAAGCACGGGGCCCTAGGCCAGCGGCAGCCTTCCATGAGCGATTAAGCTCTGAAAAACTGAGCTACTGGGGCTTCTAGGCTATTCTTCTACCTTCCCAGTTACAAGGCCTTTCGAAAGCAGTTAAGCTTCAAAACCGAGCCATCGGGGCTCCCGGGCTTCTTCCTTCTAGGCTACTGTGTTTCAAACCGAGCTGGTCTTTCAACGTGGCCAAATGGCCTCTTAATATCCCTTTCCTTGGGAAAGCGCGCGCAACTTTAATGCAAGTTTACTGGGAACTCGCGCAGATCACACTGCAAAGGTCGTTTCTTATAAATAACTTCCTTCCTTTCGACTGGTAAGAGACTCATCCCATTTTCTTCCCGCCTCTCGATAGTGCTCTGGTCTGTGGCTTCATGGGGCTCGTGATTTGGATCAAGTACTACGCGACGTCACTGGGCGCCATAGCCCACTGGCTCTTCAGTACTCTACTATTCTGAGCTGTTTTTCCCTAGTTTCCTCGTTGTTTGTGTTGTTCTCTGGCCCCGCCATTAGCGAGCCGGATCAGTGTATCTGAGGGGGCAAAGTCAGAGGGAAAACTTAAGTCCTTCTCCATTATTCCTCCTCCTCTTTCTCCCAACCCTTTTCTCTTTCTCCCTTCTCCTTCCTTTCTCTTTCTTCTTTTCTTTATCTTTCTCTTTCTCTTTCTCCTTCTCTTTCTTCGTAGTTTTGCCTCGACTCGTGTCGTCGATGTGAAGAAATGTTTATTACTAATTTTTTTTATGTTTCGAGAACGACTCACGATTGTAATTTTCTCGAGATGTAAAGAAAGATTTTCTGTAATCCTCTAAGGTGATTGTAACTCTGAAATGAAATTTTGTACTCAGGCAGGACTTTTCAAAGCTTCTACCAACCCCAGCCTCGCATATCTTCCGAGAAGTAGAGAACTCGGTCAGTGGTCGCCGGCCTCCGAGGTGCAGGAACAACCGCGACTTAATCCCTCGCATACCGGTAACCCTTCAAGTAAAGAACAATCTTTATGAAACATAAAGCCAAGACCTGCACCTTTCCGAGTCGAGCCCGCTATCATTATAACTTATTTTAAATCCCACCATAATATTAAGCTTAGCCTAAAATGAGCATGTAGGTTGTTATTAAAATCAAAACGTTTGATACTTTTTATTAAAGATTACATTCGAGGTCTTATCGTAGAACCGTTTGAGGTGTTTAGCGTCAGAGCGGGGCAGGTTTTCCTTCTTTCGTTTTGGAGTTCATAATCGCTAAGCCTGACTATGATAAGGATATGTGGCCCTTCCCAATCGGGGGTCCTGCCTTCCATGTAGGGTCTTTTCCGTCGCATAAATTTTTTATAATTAGTCGCCGTGCTTGTAATCCATAGGCTCAATTCCTTCTAATACAAGATTCAGTTGCCTTTCTACGATAAATCCTTAATACACTTCAGACTCGCTCCCCTTTTCTTCTAGGAGATCCAGGTTTAGGCGAAGAACCTCCTCGTTGTGTTCAGCGCTTGTGAATCAATCCTTGGTGACTTTAACCCGACCTCGACAGGAGCTACTGCTTCGATGCCAAAGGCCAAATCGAATGGGGTCTCTTGAGTTGCTAACTTGAGCGTAGCTCTGTGTGCCCATAACACCTCGAGGAGGTATTCTACCCATTTTCCCTTTAGATCTTCTAATTTAGTCTTCGCCGCCTCGAGTCCTTTATAAAGGACTCTGGTCAGCCACTGGATCGTGGATGGTTAGGATGAGTAGTAGTTTTTGATTCCGAGCTCACGCAAATCCTCGAACTTAGGATCATCGAACCTGCTTCCCATTATTAGGACACAGGACCTCAAGATCCCAACCTCAGATATTATAGAACGCTGCATCGGTTACGCACCTTATGTTATATGTGATTGCCAGTATGGTTCATTCTACCACTTAGTAAAGTAGTCCACGACCGCAATGATAAATTTGCATCGTCCCTTCCAACGAGTGTGGGTCCTACTATGTTCAGCCCCTATTGGGTCGAAAAGGCCGTGGGCTTGTGATCGACGTCAATGGTCGTATGGGAGATGATAGATCTTGGCATGCTCCCCGACAAGCTTGAGATTTTCCCGACCAGCCTCATCACACTTGAGCATTGTGAGGCCGCAATACCTCGCTCAAGGTTTTTCCTACTAAGGTCCGAGTCTCGCTGTGGTTGCCACAAACGCCTCTCGTACCTCCCCGAGTATGATGCCTTCCTTCCTACGCACTTAAGAAATGAGCCGAGAAGCCTCGTTTATAGCTGGTTCTCCGATGAACTAGTGAATCTCGCTAACCTTACTCGAGTTTGGGGATGCCTCGGGGTCGCGCAATGTTCCTTCTACTAAGTAATCCCGTATGGGGTCCATCTAGCTCGCTCGACATTACAGGAGACTTCTCCGTTATCATGCCATCGAGGGTTCCGGGAGGTGCTCACCGTACTCGCTCCTGTGTCTTCAGGAGGTCAAGCCGCCACAAGGCATAAACTCGAGAATCTCCGCTTCCAGCATACTGCTCGAATTCGAACTCGCAGGAACTTTTTAAGCAAATCTCGCACCTTCTTGAGGTACAAGATCATCTTCTCACCTCTAGCTGTTTTACTACCAATTAGGAGTCACCGTCACTCTCCCGCTTGATCGCCTACGGAGGGGCGAGGTTGTCTTGCTATGACATCCTCATATTCTACTCATTATCGAGGCTCGAAGCAAATCTAAGGGGCGACTCACATCTATCACGTCGAGAGGTCTTGATCAGACTCCGCACTCCTCTCAAGTATCAGCGGCCCATTCACTCGACACAACCCTAGATGGGAGGCTCAGCATCATTCCTGCAGCTTCAATAAGCTCTTTCGGGGTGAATTCCATGAGAATCCGCCAAGATCCGCCATTTTATCGCTGACCTCGTTTGTATATGATGTCAAACTCATCAAATTTCTATAGCCCACTTTATCGCCTGCAGGTTTCGGTTTATGCGCATTTGCTTCATCGGATATTCTGAGACTCTCGGGCGGTACGAAGCCAAAGTAAGGTCGGAGTTTCGGATGTAGTTACCAACGCCAGATCGCCTTCTCCATCTTGGATACGCCTCCTCCGCTTCTCTCGCAGCTTGGCCGCAATCGTAGGACTGACCGTTGCACCCCATCCCGTTCTCCTCGACTGTGGCGACCTAGCTGAGAAGCTCCAAAACACCAGTAGAGAGTGAGGAGTTCTCCCCAAAGGGCTTTACTAGACTCCGGGGAGAGCTCAGATAGGTTTTGAACGCCGTGAATGCCTCCTGGCAGTGTGCATCCCATTGGAAGGCATTTTCGGAACCTGAAAGAAAGACTGACATTTGTCGCTGCAGCTGACACGGCTTTCTTAGCCAAATACAATCTATTCTTCCAAATGCGTCAATGTCCTTAATGTTCAAGGTGGTAGTATGTTGAGCACGACCTTTATCTTGTCCGGCTTGCTTCGCCCTCTACTGCTGACTATAAACCTAAGAACTTCCCCGAGGAGACTCACATGATGGCTAGGTTTAACTCATATCAGAGCTTTTCAGACCCGAATGCCTCAAGCAAAGCGGGTTATGTGGAGCTTGGCCTTAACTGATTTTACCAACATGTCGTCTATATATACCTTCATAGATGCTCCAATTTGCTTCTAGAACATCTTGTTCACCAACCTTTGGTAGGTGGCTCTTGCGTACTTCAGTCTGAAGGGCATCACCCGATAGCAGTAGGTTCCTTGCCTAGTAACGAATGAGGTATTCTCGTCAGTTGATCCATACTGATTCGTTGTGCCTGCAGAAGGCGTCCATGAAGCTGAGGAGTTCATGACCGGCTGTGGCGTCCACTATGAGGTCAATCCGAGGCAGGGAAGCCATTCGGGGCAAGCCTCGTTGATATCTCGTGGAATTGATGCAAAGTCGCCATTCGCCGCTTCGCTGACGAGAACAACGTTGGCCAACCACTTAGGATATTCTACCTCCCCCTGACAGATCTCGTCGATATGAGCTCGCGACCTTTCATTAATCGCCTTCGCCTTCTAGTGGCCAAGCTCCGGCTGACCGCTTTTAAGACGATTGATGTTCAACCCGCTGGTGATTACTCGCTGGGTTGATTTCGCCATGTCTTCCTCTCGTCTGTGCGAACACCTCCATGTTCTACTAAAAAGTAATTTAAGGCTTTTAACATCTTTAAATTACCTTAGATCCTATGTGTGTGACGAGGTGTTCCGTCATTGCTGTTGTACAAAGCTTTAGCCTTTCCGAGGCTAATGTGCCTAAAATACCTTATCCTCGCATGTCAAGCTCACCGTGTAGATGTTCGCCGATCGCTTTTGTTCTACTGATGTCGAGTAACACTCGGCTACGCTACCGGTTTCTCAAACCATTCCTACTCCATTTGCGCTAGGAATTTGATAACTATGTGATGACGAGGGACGGGCCTTATGGTATCGAGAGGGCCCGCCCCAAGAATATGTTGTGGTACGATGGGGCATCTACAATGAGAAATCCATCGGGTTTTGTAGTATTAGCATGGGGGTCTCCCAACTACACTAGTTGTATCGACCCCAGAGGTAGCACTCTTTCTCCAGAGAATCCACGTAGGTGGCGTTGACTGGTTATAGCTTCTCCCTTCCAATGCCCATTTTTTCGAAGGCTAATGTGAAGATGATGTCGGCCGAGCTTCCATTGTCGACAAGAACCCTATGGATTGTTTTATTGGCTACGATGGCCCTTATCACTAGTGGATCGTCATGGGGATGTTGACAACTCTCCATGTCGGAGTCCGAAGGCTATCAGAGTATCCAACCGAGGAGTCGGATACGCCATTTCCTAATGTTTCGACCCACGTCGCCGATACCTTCCCGGTCGATCGACTCCACCCCCCCCGCAAATCCTCCGAGATCACATGATCTCTCTCCCAAGGGCAGTTGGTACCGAGTCAATGGCCGACGAGGTAGCTGGCTACTGCACCGGTCCCCACCTTCTAAAGCCATGTAACACTCTAAGATGCCCACGCTTCGATCAGCACTAATTTCTTTCCCATCGGATGCGCCATATGTTCCTGTCCATGATCCCTGTGGAACTCACAATATTTGGTATCACTACCGGATCTCGACCTCATCTGAGATGGCCATCTTAGGAATTTTTCATGTTGTACTTCGAGTAGGACCTGTGACACTGAGGTTGTTAGGGGGGTGAATTTCCGAGGTGAATACCGCTACTGCAGCTCGGGCTAAGGTGGTCTCGTGCACCTCCGACGCTCCCCGCCTTGGGATCATTCTCTTATTTTCTCTGCTCCTGGATCCGTCCCCGCCTTCCCCGCCCTAGTGGCTTCGCTCCCGCTCGTCGCCCATGCTCTTCCTCCTTTTGAGTAGAGTTCCTCGCTTGGATAAGAGGCTTCTTCACCGCTGATTTACTTCGCTGAGCACCCTAGCTTATGCTTTCTTCTCGAAAGGGTTCTTTTTGAGATGTAGAACATCGTCTTTCAATTACACCCCTAGCCTTATGATGAAAGCAGTGATGGAGAACTTTTCGTCTGGAATATCTACCTTTAATGACTCCGCGTTGAATCTCTGAACATATGACCTCAGCCTCCTACGCAGTCTCCGTTTATGGTCGAAGGTGATAACTTGGTTTCAGACAGTCCAAATCCGATAAAGCGGGCATTTAACGCGATGGAGAGCTCTGTGAATGAAGAGATCGAAGATGGCAGAAGTATGTTAAACCAGACCAATGCTAGGCCCTTTAGCGTGATAGCGAAGGCTTTGCATCGTATAGGGTCTTGATACCCCGTGCAGCTCCATCTGGTTCTTATATGTATTGAGGTGATCTATGAGGTCCTTCGTTTCGTCGAATGTTCTCGACCGCTGGCCATTCTAAACTTTGCCGTAAGAGGGAAGCGCAAAGACCTCGGCCGTGAACGGGGATTCGCTTGTTGCATCAAAAGCGCCCATAGAGACTAAGAGCTCCTACTTTTACCGCTTCCTTCATATGGCCGTAGCTCAAGCATGTCCTTGAACCTCTACTCCCATGATCGCTCCCCTGTCTCCTATTGATAAAGGATGGGTCCATCGCCTCTGTTGTCCCTACCATGCCTCTCCTCATTGTGATTCTCTCCAGGGGGTTTGTAAGGATCATGCTCCTTGGCTTGGCTAGTTTCTCATTCTCCATCCGCTCTCTCGAGGAGGGCCTGCAGGTGATGGGTCGCTCTTCTTGGTAATGGTGTTTCAGCCTCCTGCCCGTCGAGGCCTCGGGGCATTGTATCTACCGTGAGCCGCTCCCAACTCTTAGAAAATGTTGGCTCCGTGAGACTGAGCGCCCATCCTTACTCCAGATTAAGGTAGAGTTTCTGCAAGGTGCTCTCTCGAGGTCGGCCATCTACGCGGTCTTGCTAGTCTTGCATCCTGGGGGATTAGCTCGATCCCCGCCAGGTTCCGAGTCGATACCATCGCACATCGAGATATCAACTTTATTTGTATGAACTGCTGCTCCTACGTACCGCGCCTCAAACTGATGATGCTTTTTCAACTGAAACTAGGCTAGAGCTTGTTGAAATTGCTAGGCCGGTCCGTTGTCTCTAGATGTCGGGCTCCTTTGCCCAAATAAGAAGCAAAAAGGATCGGCGGGGTTCACCCGTTGCCTCTCAAATGCCTAAGTCAGTTCTTTCCGGTGAAAGAGAAAATCAAATGCTTAGGGAATGAATTTTTGTGCGTACCTTTCACCGATGGGGTGGCCTGGTATTTATAATGGGTGATCCTGATAACTTTCCTAGTTGAATGATGATACGAATATTTCTCCCATTGGATGAGGGATTTTCTTTCCTTATCGTTAACCGATTAATAAGGGATAATTGATGAGTAATAATTAGAAAATATCTTACTTCCCTAATTGGTGGAGCTTTTATTAGGGAAGTTAGGTACCTTCCTTTAACACAGCCCTCGGGTCGATTATATTGCCAAAATTTCTCCGAAGGGGTAAATCGCCTCGCTTTGGGCCTATGTTCGGGGGATATCACATGGGCCAAGTCATTGCACTAGGCTTGCTCCTGTTAATCTCCTCTCTAGTTCGACATTTGTGCTCACGAGGCCTATGCTCCTATTGTTTTAAACCCAATCACTATAAATCAAATTGAATATAACAGTGTAAAGCTCTTATATGCGAACGAGTTTTTTTACAATTGAATCCTTTAAAGAAATCTTACTTGAGACAATCCAATCGAACTAACTTAAAAATAATTAAATTTTCTTGCTATTGGTATAGCATTTACTAGAGGAGACTTGAAATAAGGGTTGCCTTTCTTATCCGCATTGAAATGATGACAAGGCAAAATATTGAGTATTGGATTTATTTTGATTATTTTTTTAAATATTATTATCGTTACCAATTTGTTCGTCTAATCGCCGGGGTATCAAAGACGAAATGTGAACCTGCAAAAAAAGCGATCCGACGGCTGTGTGCCGACCGTCTCTCCGATGATTAAGTCAGCAATATGGAGAGGAAGAAGAATGAGGTTGAGACAGTTGGAATTGCATCCCCTCACCTCGTGGGGAATCTTCCTAATTTATAAGACTTGGTTCCCAAATCTTCATTCTTATTTTAGGAATAAAATCTATTTTTCCTTATCAAAGATTATCCTTTTGAGAAATAAGGGATAAAATCTATTTTTCCTTATCAAGGATTATCCTTTTGAGAAATAAGAGATTTGGAAACTAGGAAATCCGTGGATAAATACCTTTTGCGTATTTTCCGCCTCAATGTATTTATCCACAACGAACTTTCCAAATGTGGTAGAATGGCTAGCTAGGGGACTCGGGATCCTAGACGGGATTTAAGACTCTTCCGTTTGAATAGTTCCGCATGGTTTTAATATGGTAGGCCAACTTAGGTTGCTTTATGATGCGAAGGGCTAAAGGATCACAAGTACCTTATCATTGGTTTATTTGAGTAGTGAGTCTGCTCTAAAGGCCACAGATTCACAATGCCCCCATTTTCTTCAACTCAAGGTCATGCTTCTTTAGCTCTGGGAAAATACTTGCTTTTAAACCTGAATGGAGAAAGTCAAGGGACTTGAGAATTAATGCATGTACTAACGTGTGTTTAGATACAAAGCGCAGGAACCGCATCGCTTTCAACATTAGCTCCATGTTCGAGATCACTAAGAGAGAGCGAATGAGCTCCTCTCACGAAGAACCCGTAGGAGTTGGGACTCCAAATTCCCTTTCCTCGCATACTCGTCCGCTGCCGTGGAGAGGTCATTAGTAAGTAGAACATTTTGTTTTGCTTTCTGATCTTGAAGTCAATCCAGGTTCTTCCAAAGCGGGTCCATTCGAGCCTCAAGCCATGATTGCCGAAGAGGCTCACAGCTTCATACGACCCGATCATTAAGACTCACAACCTCGCTCCCAGCTAGCGAAGAGAATGAGCAACAAGTCAGAGAGCCATGGTTGTGTTTAAACATGTGCCAAGGCTATGAGCCACAAGGTCGAACTTTGAAAGGTTAGCAGTTTAGGATCCTAAGCCTACCTTAAGAAAGGGGCCACAGGCTTCAGAGCTGAAAGTCCGGGCTTAAGAGCCGCGCAGCTTAGAGCTGTAGTCCAGCCTCAGCAAGCAAGGTGCCAGGAGCCACAAGTCTGGGCTTAAGAAAGAGCCAGCAGACTTAGAGCCAGAAGTCTGGCCTATTGAAAGTGTAAGCAAGCTTAGAGCCATAAGTCTAGCCTTTGAGTACAATGGGGAGTCACAAGTCTAGGGCCTTAAGAGTGGCCAAGAGCTTGAGCCGTAAGTCCGGCTCAGGCAAGCAGCAGCTTAAGGTGGCGACCCCGAGCCCGACTCCAACCCGATTGGCGAATCCAACCCAAACCCCGAGGACGCCCGGCTTAATTCTTTTTATTTACATTTTACTGCTTTTCAAAGTGTCACACCCAATCCGCCAACCCGAAGGGCGGTCCGAACCTGAGCCCTATGATTCCCATGTTTTCATTTATCTTATCAAAACATTATTTATGTTGTTTCGCTTTTGGGCTCTTCTACCTCATTTAGGAAGCATTTTCAAATGGGAGGCCCATAAACATTTATATTTCACAAAATGCAATTACAATGAAGGCATTCTATGCCTTTTTAAAATGATATACAAAATAAAACATTAATTCAGAGTTCAACTATTTTTTTCACAAAATATCCCATGTTAAAAAGGAAATGATATGCATATGACGGGGTATATACTTATACGCCGCAACTTGCTCTATGACTCTGTGCTTCACGATCTTGTCTTCCTTCCTGTCTACTTGAAACCTGCGCATAGATAAAACTACACGCTAAGAATTTTCATGCTTAATGGTTCTATACAGTTCTATTCTAATATTCAATACAACAATTCAATTCACAATTCATTTTATGAGATTTAAGCGTATACATAAAATCCCATTTATACTCGTCAATGTTGGTTATTTCCCTTTGACTATTCAAATCACATTTTTTAAAAATTCTGTTTGATGAATCTCATCCTTATCATCATTTGGTAATGTGCTTACACATTTAACAAGTCGGTCTCCCATCATGACGGATGCCGTTTGGTGCACCCCGACATGTGGTATCACTTAAATGCCATACGCCATCATGAAGGATGTCGATTTGTGCATCCCGCCAAGTGGGACATTTCTTCAATGCCATACGCCATCATGACGGATGCCGATTGGTGCATCCCTCCAAGTGAGACATTAGACAATTTCGGGGTGCCTTAGTGATGGATGCCGATTAGTGCATCTCGCCAGGTGGTTCATTCGGTATATCGATTCAATTCAAGATGTCAAGAAATGACCGATTCATGCATAATTCGATGACATTCATATCTATTCTGCTTTCAAACATTTCAAATATCACATTTCAATTGCATATGCACTTTCTTAATATCATTTCAAAGATATGTTCATTTCATATACTCATTTCAGATTTATTTGATAAACTACCAAAACATTGGAAACAAGAATAAAGTCAGAGAACAAATATGCAAAAACTTGAAACGAGGAATAGAAGTCGGTAGAACAAACCCAAAAAGATTTGCACTTTGATTCCAATCCTCGGAATCTCAATCTCGCTATTTTCCTCCTCGTCAGCCCTTATTCCAAAACCATTAAAGAACAATATTATTCGTGTGTGCAAGTGGTTTTGGTTAGGATTGATTTTTTTTGGAGTTTAATTTGAGTTCCAATTTCAACAAGCTATATATAGATGTATTATTGACTCAATGGGATTTCCATAGAATCAAAGAACACCCGAATCGGAGTTCGGACGAAGAAGTTATGACCTTCCGAAGTTGGAGGTCACACGTAATCAAACCTAGCCAAGCTGACCTAACTTGGCCGAGGTGTCCTGACCTGTAAGAGCTCGGCCTGACACCCACTGTCTTCTATAGGTATATGAATGGAATCTTGACTCAATTGGCTTTCCATATAGTCCAAAAACACCCAAAACGGAGTTTGGACGAAGAAGTTATGACCTTCTGAAGTTGGAGGTCACACATAGTCACACTCCAAATTGAGCCGACTAACCGGCCGAGCTGACTCGACCGCGCAGAAAAGGACCCTAACTGTCTACAAGAGGTCTTAATTGAAATCTAAAATCCTAAGATCATTCACTCAATGGATTTTATATACCACAGAACACCTAAACGAAGTTCGCACGGTATGAGCATGACCTTCAAAGTTAGAAAACATGTAGTCACACCACCAGCCGACCGAACTCGGGCCGAGCCGACCTCGACCTGCAAAAGGATCATAACTTGGTCTAAAAAGGTCCTAATTGAGAAATTTAAAATCCTAACATCAAGTAACTCAATGGGCTTTCCATAGAGTCCACGAACACCTAAAACGGAGTTTGGACGAAGGATTTATGACCTTCCGAAGTTTGAGGTCACATGTAGTCACACCCAGCCGAGCTGACCTAACCTGGCTGAGCTGACTTAACCTCGGTAAAAGAACCATAACTTGGTCTACAGAGGTCCGAATTGAGAAATTCAAAATCCTAACATCAAGTTCATTGATGTGACTACAATTTACCAGAAGGACTTACTACCAAATTCCCTCTATTTCTTACCCAAAAATCAGTTCTAAGGTCCGGCTAATACGTACTATCACAATATGGCAGCTTCCTATGGTTCAAAATACCACCAAACATTTCCCCTTAGGGCAGACAACCACCACACAACCCTTAGGGTAGAAAATAACCAAAGTAGGAGAAGACCTACCTTGAGTTCATTTCGAACTCCCTAACTCCCGGCCTCTATGCGAAGCCCCTCACGTGAGGATGAACTCTTCCTCTTGCTCATCTCGAATCGCCGTGAAATCTGTATAGAAGTGAGAGCCACTCCCAAAATCTCTCATCTTTCTATTTTTCCTTTTTCTCCTAAGTGATCACCCTTAATCAGATTTTAAAAGGAGGAAACTTCCTCCCTCTTCCTACATGCCACATGCCATTTCTCGATTTTTTTCTTTTTCTTTTATTTCTTTTGTATTTAGGTCCCTCCATTTCTCTATTATTCTTCATTTAAGTCTCCTATTATTTTCCCCTTGCTCATGTATTTCTCCTAATTTCACTTAGACATATAAACTTATTGACAATTGACCCTTAGGTCCCCATTTTACAATTTCCATATTTTCTCTTTTTCACTTGGGTTTATTTCCGGATTCAATAAATTTCTCATTTTAGCATATAATCATTTAATCAAGTTCATTCATCTAAAATCTTTAGAAAAATACCAAAGTTGGTTCAATTATACCCAAATATATAATAATTTTTATTATAAAATTTAAGGTATGGGGGCGCACTTGTGAGCCATAAGTCTAGCATTTAGAAAGTGTCGCAGCTTGTAAACTGTGTCTAGCCTTAAGAAAGTGCCAGTAGACTTAGTGCGAAAAGTCTGGCCTTAAGAAAGGGCCAGCAGGCTTAAAGCCACAAGGCTGCCTTTTGAAAGTGCCAGCAGGCTTAGAGCCATAAGTCTAGCCTTTTGAAAGTGTTAGCCAGCTTAGAGCGAAAAGTCTGGCATGAAGAAATGGCCAATAGGCATAGAACCACAAGTCTAGCCTTAAGAAAGTGTCAGTCGACTAGGAGCTTGTAAGACATGACCTCTGTGATTTTTTGTTATATAAAGAGCTACCATGTAATTGGAATAATTTTAATTGGTACCATGCGACTTAACCTGTCCCCTCCGCCCCATAAATATCACTTCTTCTTCATTCAATAATCTCCCACAATTCTCTGTATCCAACCAATTTGAGAAGGTGAGTAGAGCCAAAGATCATTTTTTTTCCTACTATAAGTGAGTTCTATCATCCTCAAGAACCTTACTCATCAACACCGTGTAGTATCTTCTCTTGCAATTCTCACTACTTGTCAGTATTTTATCAATTTGCTTGGCCTTGTGCAGCTTGTGTTCTTCAAGAAAATGGCGGAATAAATTCCATTTAGCATCGTGGAGAATGTACTGAGTAGCTTAGGGTCCTCCGTTGCTCAATGGGGTCTATGTATGGCATTCAAAATGAGTTGGAAAAGCTGGAGGAGACGCTAAGCACTCGAATGATGCTCTTCCTGATGCGAGGATCACTCTGAGAAAAGTCATACAGAAAGATCAAGGAAGAGGCTCAAACGCGATATGTATGCTATGGATGACTTGTTGGATGACATTGCGACCTATCAATTACGGTGAGTAGGGCCGGTAAGGAAGGTCAATCACTTCTTCTCGTGCTCTTCCTCGAATCAGGTTGCATTCCGTTTCCATATGAGTGGGAGAGTCGATGATATCAAAGTAGCACTTGATGATATCAAAAGGATATTTTTTTGTTGAGTTCCATTCCACAGAACACAACTCATCCACATGGATACAATAATACTAGAAAAGAGACCCACTCATCCACATCTATTAATCTTGATCTAAGAAATGTCAAACTAGAAAAGATTGTAAACTTGTTTGTGTCACCTGACAATGATCAAGATGTTTTCATTGTTGCTATCGTGGGTATTGGGGGATTGGGCAAGACGGCCCTTGCTCAATTGGTATTCAACAATGAAAGAGTAACAAAACATTTTGAGCCTAAGATATGGGTTTGTGTTTCTGATGATGATTCTGGTGAGGGCTTTGGTGCAAATGCATTGCTAAAGAAGATCACCAAATCTAAAAATGATGCGTCGTTGGATGATTCAAAAAATGAGCTTCACAGACAAATAAGTGAAAAGAAGTACTTACTAGTACTAGATGATGTATGGAACAAGCGAAGGGTAGATTGGGAGAAAGTGAGACCTTTATGGAGGTTGGTTCCGAAGGGAGTAAAACTCTAGTCACCACCCGAAATACCGAGGTTTCATTTATGGGAAATAAGACTAGACCTTTTGAGTTGGAAGGTATAGGCAAAGAAGAGTCTTGGAATTTATTTTCAAAGATCACATTTGAAAGACATGAGAATAGTGTGAGCAAAGCGATAAAAAAAAGTTGGAAGACAAATTGTAGGCATGTGTAGAGGAGTTCCACTTATCATTAACACTTTGGGAGGAATATTAATGCAGTTAAAATCAGACTTGTCTAAATGGGAGTCTATTTGTCATAATGAAATTCTGTTATCACTTCCACTAATGTTCTACGGGTGCTCAAATTAAGTTACAATAATTTGCCAACACTTTTGAAACAATGTTTTACATATTGTGCTTTATTTCCACAAGACTATGAAATTGAGAAAAAGTTGTTGGTACAATTATGGATAGCCCAGGGTTACATTCAATCTCCAAACGGGTATGAGCAATTAGAGGAAATAGGAGATCAATATTTTGAGGAATTAAAGGTCAAGATCATCATGGAAAAAGTCAAGAAGACAATTTGGAAACCCGACTATATGCCACATGGAATGGGAAAGTTGACTTCACTTCAAAGTCTATCATCGTTTGTTGTTGGGAATGGCATAGGGAATCACAAAGTTGGGAGCTTGAGTGAATTGGAAAGCCTCGACCAACTAAGAGGATCGTTATGTATGAAAAATCTTCAAAATGCGAGAGATGATAAACTAGAATCCATGTGAAAAATTTTCGAAAAAAAAAATACCTTGAGTCCTTGAGATTAGAATGGGAACAAAGTGACCCAAACAGGGTGGGTGAACGAGATAAGTGGGTGATGGAAGGCCTTCAACCAAATCCAATAACCAAGAAGCCGCTATGGTTAGTTATGGAGTTAAGGAGTTTCAAGTCGATGATGAATGATCATGACTCGCATCCTTTGGAACTCCGTCATCTTCTTCTCTTCCAAATTAAAGATCCATAATCGCAAGTAATTGGGCATCCTTGAAACCGCTCACCTTCTCTTCTCTTCGACCTAGGAGATCCGTAGAATTGCAAGAATTTGCATCCTTGAACCGCCTTTACTTCTTCTTTCCATTAGAGATCTATAATTATAGTACTGGGCATCCTCGAACTCAGCTCTTCATCTTCTTTCTTCTCTTTCTAGATTAGAGATCTGTAATTACGGTAATTTGGCATCCTTGGAATGCCTTCATCCTTTTCTCTTTCTAGATTACAGATTTGTAATTGCAGTAACTTGGCATCATTGGAACTACCTTCATCTTCTTCTCTTTCTAAATTAGTGATCTATGATTATAGTAATTTGGAATCCTTGGAATTGCCTTCATCTTCTTCTCTTTCCAGATTAGTGATCCATAATTGCAGTAATTTGGCATCCTTAGTACTGCCTTCATCTTCTTATATTTTCAAATTAGATATCTATAATTGCAGTAATCTGGCATCCTTGGAACTACCTTCATCTTGTTCTCTTTCTAAATTTTTTATCTATGATTGTAGTAATTTGGCATCCCTGGAACTACCTTCATCTTCTTCTCTTTCCAGATTAGTGATCCATAATTGCAGTAATGGCATCCCTGAACCGCCGTCTTCTCTTCCTAATTAGATCCAGAATTGCGCAGAATTCGCATCCCTGAACCGCCTTCATCCTTTCTCTCTTCTCTAGACACAGATCCGTAATCGCGTAACTCGCATCATCGAACTACCTTCATCTTCTTCTCTTTCTGAATTAGTGATCTATGATTACAGTAATTTGGCATCCTTGAACCTGCCTTCATCTTCTTCTCTTTCCAGATTAGAGATCCGTAATTGCAATAATTTGGCATCCTTGGAACTGCCTTACTTCTCTTTCTAGATTAGAGATCTATAATTACAATAATTTAGCATCCTTGGAACTGCCTTCATCTTCTTCTCTTTCCAGATTACAGATTCATAATTGCATTAATTTGGCATCCTTGAACCTGCCTTCATCTTCTTCTCTTTCCATATTAGAGATCCGTAATTGCAGTAATTTGGCATCCTTGGAACTGCCTTCATCCTTTTCTCTTTCTAGATTACAGATATGTAATTGCAGTAACTTGGCATCCTTGGAACTGCCTTTCATCTTTTTCTCTTTCTGAATTAGTAATCTATGATTACAGTAACATGGCATCCTTGGAACTGCCTTCATCTTCTTCTCTTTCCAGATTAGTGATCCATAATCAGAGTACTCGCATCCTTGAACCGGCCTTCATCTTCTTCTCTTTCGATTAGATATCTATAATTTCCGCAGCTTATTTGGCATCCTTTGGAACCACGCTTTCATCTTCTTTCCTTTCTAAATTTTATCTATGATTGTGTAATTTGCATCCCCCACCAGTTCTCATCTTTCTCTTCCAAATTAAGATCCATAATTGCAGTAATTTGGCATCCTTGGAACTGCCTTCATTTTCTTCTCTTTTCAGATTAGATATCTATAATTGCAGTTATTTGGCATCCTTGGAACGACCTTCATCTTGTTCTCTTTCTAAATTTTTGATCTATGATTGTAGTAATTTGGCATCCCTGGAACTACCTTCATCTTCTTCTCTTTCTAGATTAGTGATCCATAATCATAGTACTGGGCATCCCCTTAACTCGCTTCATCTTCTCTCTCTCTTTCCGCACAGATCCGTACTGCGCACTGGGCATCCTCGTGGAACCTAGCTTTATCTTCTTCTCTCTTTCAAGATTATAGATCTATAATTACAAGAATTTGGCATCCTTAACTACCTTGATCTTCTTCTCTTTCCGCATTAGAGATTCAGATCATGCACTAACTCAACTCGCTCATCATCTTCTTCCCTTCCATATTAGATCCAGAATTGCACTTGGAATACTACCGCCCCTTTTCTCTTTCGATATTTAAGATCCGTAATTGCAGTAACTTGGCATCCTTGGAACTGCCTTCATCTTCTTCTTTTTCCAGATTAATGATCCGTAATTGCAGTAATTTGGCATCATTGGGATTTCCTTCATCTTCTTTTCTTTCCAGGTTAGTGATCCATAATTGCAGTAATTTGGCATCCTTGGAACTGCCTTCATCTTCTTCTCTTTTCAAATTAGATATCTATAATTGCAGTAATTTGGCATCCTTGGAACTACCTTCATCTTGTTCTCTTTCTGAATTTTTAATCTATGATTGTAGTAATTTGGCATCCCTAGAACTGCCTTCTTCTTCTTCTCTTTCCAAATTAGTGATCCATAATTGCAATAATTTGGCATCCTTGGAACTGCCTTCATCTTCTTCTCTTTCCAAATTAGTGATCTATAATTGTAGTAATTAGGCATCCTTGGATCCCGATTAGAGATCCATAATTGCAGTAATTTGGCATTCTTGGAACTGCCTTCATCTTCTTCTCTTTCTGAATTAGAGATCCATAATTGCAGTAATTTAGCATCCTTGAACTCCGCCTTTTATCTTCTTCTCTTTCCGCATTAGAGATCTATAATTGCAAAGAATTTAGCATCCTTGAATCAGCTTCATCTTCTTTCTTTCCGATTAGTGATCCATAATCCAATAATTTGACATCCTTGAACCGCCTTCGCCTCTTTCTCTCTCTTTCATATTAGATATCTATACTGTAGTAATTTGGGCATCCTTGAACTCCGCTCTTCATCTTCTTCTCCTAAATTTTGATTTATGATCGTAGTAATTTGGCATCCCCGAACCGGTCACCTTCTTCTCTTTCCGCATTAGTGATCCATAATTACAAAGAATTTGGCATCCTTAGAACTGCCTCTTCATCTTATTCTTCCGCATTAGAGATCTCAGTTATCGCAATAATTTGGCATCCTTCTTGAACCGCTCTTCATCTTTTCTTCTAGATTATAGATCCGTAATTGCAGTAACTTGGCATCCTTGGAGCTGCCTTCATCTTCTTCTCTTTCTGAATTAGTGATCTATGTTTACAAGAATTTGGCATCCTCGAACCGCTCTATCTTCTTCTCTTCCGCATTAGTGATCCATAATTGCAAAGAATTTTTGGGCATCCTTGGAATTGCCTTCATCTTCTTCTCTTTCCAGATTATTGATCCATAATTGCAGTAATTTAGCATCCTTGGAATTGCCTTCATCTTCTTCTCTTTTTAGATTAGATATCTATAATTGTAGTAATTTGGCATCCTTGGAACTGCCTTAATCTTCTTCTCTTTTTGAAATTTTGATCTATGATTTTAGTAATTAGGCATCCTTGGAACTGCCTTCATCTTCTTCTCTTTCTAGATTAGAGATCCGTAATTGCAGTAATTTGGCATCCTTAGAACTGCCTTCATCTTCTTCTTTTTCAAGATTAGAGATCTATAATTACAATAATTTGGCATCCTTGGAATTGCCTTCATCTTCTTCTCTTTCCAAATTAGAGATCCGTAATGGGCAGCACTTAGCATCCTCAACCTCGCTTCATCTTCTTCTTTCCATATTAGAACCATAATTGCGAATGGCATCCTTGTAACCGCTCTTCATCTTACTTCTCTTTTCCGAATTAATCATCAAGAATCATAAAGAATTTCGCATCCTCGAACCGCTTCATCCCACGGTCTTTCTAAATTAAGGATCATGGATTGCTCAATCTTGGAATCAATCAATGTGGCTTCATTAACTAGTCTTAAGGAACTAAGCCTGCGTGGAGTCGGAGTAGATGTATTGAGGCAATTAATATTCATCTCTACTTCCTCTTCATTGAATTCCCTCCATATATACGAGATTGATGGTATGGTAGCTGACCTAGAGGAGCCAGAGGTGCTACTTCGATATGTTTCCACTCTCGAAACTCTCTACATTTGGAAGTGCTCTGGTTTAACAACATTACTACACTGGATGGACAACCTCTCCTCACTGACAGACCTTGTTATTTATGATTACCCTGTTGAATTGACATCACTACCAAAACAAATATATTCCCTTGAAAAACTACAGAAGCTTTATTTATGTGATTGTCCACACGTTGAGCAAGGATACAACAAGGAAACAAGTGAAGACCGGACCAAGATTGCTCATATCCCACATGTTTATTTCCACTTTGAACACCATTTCGATTAGGACAAACGAATCAGTTTATTAACTCGAGGAAATACTGAGGCCTGGTAATATAACTCCCGACCTTAAATGTTGTTTTGTGTTTGGAATGTTACTACACTTGATAAATACCCTGATCACCTCACTTACAAGACCTGGGATTCATGGCTACCCTAAATTGGCATCCCTAACTTTTCAGGTACAAAATCCCTAATTTTTCTTCTTGTTTACTATGACTTGATTTTTGTTACATTTAAAAAGCTCGCTTTTAATTTATTTTATTTTGGCAGTTCTTTGTATTTGCATCTTATTGTCTGATTAAGTGCTTACTTCAATAAGTTAATTTGAAAGTATTAAAGAAAGAAAAATAGTTTTTATATATATATATATATATATATATAGCTTCTTGTTGTCTAATAAAAAACCTCAAATTAAACCAAATATGAATAAAATTACTTAAAAACTTACATATTTTTTCAAAATTATATAATCATTATATTGATGAGTTAAAATAAATTTAAAGTACCAAAAAAAAAAAAATAACATGTTGGATTTAACTGTATTTTTATTTTTCATTATTTTTTCTTTTGTTTTTCCACTCTATTTTTTTTATTCCATTTTCCTTTGGGACTTACATTCTATATTTCATATCCATAATCTCAATCTAAATATAAAGTTGCATTAATTATCATAATTTAAAGAAAATGGGGAGTTTTTTCACAAATTTGTTAATTAATAATTAACAAATTTCTATATTTACATTCATAATCTCAATCTAAATATAAAGTTGCATTACTATCATAATTTAAAAATATATATATTTTTTCACAAATTTGTTAATTAATACTAACAAATTTTTATATTTCATATCCATAATCTCAATCTAAATAATATAAACTTGCATTAATTATCATAATTTAAAGAAAATGTATATTTCAGCTAAATTTGTTAATTAATAATTAAAAAATTTATATATTTTATATTCTATAATCTCAATCTTAAATATAAACTTCTTGCATTAATGTCATAATTTAAAGAAAATGTATATTTCATTAAATTTGTTAATTAATACTAACAAATTTATATATTTCATATCCATAATTCAATCTTAATATAAAGTTGCATTAATTATCATAATTTAAAGAAAATGTATTTTTTACAAATTTGTTAATTAATACTAACAAATTTCTATATTTCATCTCCATAATCTCAATCAAATATAAAACTTGCATAATTATCATAATTTAAAGAAAATGTATATTTAACAAATTTGATAATTAATAATTAACAAATTCTATATTTCATATCCATAATCTCAATTTTAATATAAACTTCTGCATTAATTATCATAATTTAAAGAAAAATGTATTTTTACAACATAAAATATGCATAATATATGTTCATATTTCATTTTCATAATCATAATATAAATATAGACTTAAATTAAACCTTAATCTAAATATAAACTAAAATTAAATCTTAATCTAAATATAAACTTAAATTAATTACTAAATTGCACAAATGTAAAAAAATAAATTAATTAACATGGAAACATACCTTAAGTTACAAAAATTATGTATTGAATGGAAAACTTGAACACCAAAATTTGAGAAAAATATTATTCTCCAAGACTTTGCAAAGAATCAAGAATTGTTTGAGAGAGAATGGATGAGTCTGATATGAAAACTAGTTATTTTAGGATTGGTTTACAGATTTTTCTAGTCAAATCTAGCCGTTTTGGTCAAAAACCTTAAAAATGAATTTCGACATTTGGATTTGATTCTTGGATCAAATATGACCGCTAGATTCTGATCTAGCCGTTATATATCAATTCCCAAGGTCTGCTAGATCAAGTCAAATATATGAAATCCACCATCGATAAAAATATAGCCGTTGGAACTAAGTGGGATTGCATCCGCCGTTTGATCAACACTGATTGAATTCCTCGGGTCAGCCGACGTTTACTAGCCATTGGAAATTTTGAATTTCTGAGACAAAATCTCAACCTTCCACGTGTCAACAATTTCTGGTCGTTGAATCAAAAAAATAAAACACCAAAGCTGCCGATATATCGACAGTTTTAGTGTTTTTTAAAATTTTTCCCAAGCCTACATTTTATGTCGGATTTGTGTTAGATATATCGGTAAATTATCGATATATTGCCGATATTGAGCAATTTTTTCCGATTTTTCCAAAAAAACGACTTTCATTTGCAAAAATCGTGTCAGGATGGCCCGACCCCCAAAATATCGACAATATATTGTCGATATTTCATGACATTTTCGTCCATGGGTATGTGGGAGCATATGGGTCAAAGATCAGATAGTCTCTTAGGCTAAACGTACAACCTGGATCACATCAATCTAATTGGTATCAAGCATGCTTAAGAACACTTAACCAAAAAAGCAAATGGCGGGTACCTGTAGTCCTTGGCCACGCGCTACATCAAAGGTTAGCCAACAAACATAACAAGCATGCTTGACACTCAAATACCAAGCATCCATGTGAAATTTACTACCCAACATTAAAGCACATACCTGTGGTCCCTAGCCAAGCACTGTAGGGGAAGGTTAATCGCATGTTTTAGGCATACAACAATCTCTCAAAATTAAATATCAAAAGCAAAGGAAGCCAGGAGAAACCATACATTGCATCTCAGCCACTCATTGATACTAAAATACTCTAGTACTATACAAAACATCGTTTTTATTAATCTCAAAGAATCGGGGTCAAGAAACACAGACTACTAAAGGTTTAACTAACCACCCTTTGACCCGCATAGACCCTAATTCTTACGAATCCAAAATTGAACCACATTAACTTGAACTAAACCCCATTTCAGACCCTAAAAATAGCCCTACACTGATATAGAGTGAATGGGCTTGTCTCACAAAGGGCATGGGCTCCAATTAAACTGAAATCAGACTACCCTTACAAAACCCGACAACCGGGCTGGATCTCAGCCCCAACCAATTAAGCTTCTGCTGAGAACAATTTCAAAATCATTGGCAACCTTTCATAGAGTCGAACTAACAAAACAAACAGAGTACAATTCCAACTCCGAACGAGTGAGAACTGACACAAACGATGCCAAGTACCCTAAATGTTGTTCCGAAAAATGTAACTAATGAACCAAGGATCCTCGGCTTTCCCAACCATTCAGCCTGCTTGAGAACGCTTCAAAATTGGTCAGAACTTTCATATAGTCAAGAATCTAATTGTATCAAACAGTACAATTCGACCGAATGAGTGAGAACTGACCCAAACAATGCAAAGTACCATAACTGTTGTTTTTGAAAACATAACCTAATGAACCGGCTAATCTGGTTTCCCAACCAGTTCACCCAATTGAGACCAGTTCTAAAAAATTTTCAGAATCTTCCTCATAGAGTCAGGAATCCAACAAAACAAATGAAGTACAATTATGACTCTGAATGATTGAGAACTGACACAAACGATGCCTAGTGCCCTAACTGCTATTCCGGAAAACATAACTTAATGAACCGGCTGATCCCGTTTCCCAACCAGTTCATCCGGTTGAGAGAAGTTCTCAAAAATTTTCAAAATCTTCATCATAGAGTCATAAATCCAAAAAAAATAAACGAGTACAATTCCTACTACGAATGACTGAGAACTGACACAAACGATGCCTAGTGCTCTAAAACGAGGGATCAAACATCAAAGACAAAGACAAGTGCAAAAAGGAAACTGAGAAGCATACAACTTTCGTATCGGGTAGGATTCTACTAGCTATCCCTCCCTTTCCTTCTTTCTGCTTCCAAATCCAGGTATCCACTCCCACTCCTTCAAATATGTAGGAAATCCTCTTCAAAATGAGAGAGACCACTTCACCCGCATTTAGAGAATCCTCTCTTTTTCTTTCTTTCTCCTCTCTTCTTTTCCTTCTTTTTTTTTTTACTTCTCCTTCACGTTTTTTGTTCTTCTTTATTCCTTTTTTTTCTCTCTAAACTCACTCCATTTTGTGCACCTTTAGTCCCGGGAACTCTCAGCCACCGGGCCTTGACTTCCCAGCCATAAACACTCTTATTCCCAAGGTCCATAAATGTCACATTTACTTTTCCTAACCACCAAGTATCCAAGGGACCCAAGGTGGTTGCAAGAAACCCATAACATGCAGGCCCAAAATCGACCCAACCCATGCCTGCAGACTGACTGGGGCTGAGGGCCTGAACCAAGTAGGATTTAGGCCCCAAAATCAACAAAAATAGTGCTCCATGCAAGCTGTCCCGACGAACTAGCTATACAGTTCCCAACTGGTCGATCCAATTGAGAAAAAATCTAAAGTTTTGAGGAAATATTCCTTGAAGAATAAGGAGTCCAAAAAAAAAAACGACGCACGATTTCAAGTCCAGATGAGGGAGATATGACCAAAACAAACTCGGGTGCTCCGAATTTGAACCTGCTTCAACTAAAATCTGTTGAACCGGCTAAGACGGTTCCCAACCGGTCGATCTAGTTGATAAAAAATTCTCAAATTTTGTAAGATAATTCTTCAATGAGTAGGGAATCTAACAAAAATAGTGCATGATTTCGAGTTCGGATGAGGGAGATATGATCGAAACAAGCCCAAGTGCTCCGAATTTAGACATGCTTCAATGGATTCTGCCTAAACTGGAACTTTGAGGACTAGTCGAGTTGGTTGGGAGAAATTTTGAAAATTTGACAAAAGATTCCTTGGAGAACAAGGAGTCAATAAAAAAAAACGATGCACGATTTCGAGTTCGGATGAGGGAGATATGATCAAAACAACCCCAAGTGCTCTGAATTCGAACCTCCAATAAACCCGATTGATTTAAAACCTCGGGGGGCCCCACTTGTTTTCTATGGCACAATGCTAATAACTAAAAAAAAGAAGCCACGATGACACTCCGAAGTGAACTACATACGCACTCAATGGACCACATACAAGCCTACCCGAGGCTCGGAGACCAACTAAGCTCCTCGAAAAGAGTCTCTAATCCTGCAAGAGCAAGGAGAACGATTGCGAGCGTGACACTCCATGATAAATGCAAGCACGCAGGGACAAATCAGGGTCTACAAATATGCCTTTCTTTAGTAGAGTGAATGAACGAGGAATCGGGTGCGGCGTGTTACAAGAGTGAAATGAATCATAAAGAACCCAAATGACTAACAATTTTGTCTCTTACCCAAGACCGAAGGCTAATAGAACCGGAAGCTAAGCCACGATTGGAAGACTAAGAGAAACCCAAGCACAATGCCTAGGAAGATGAGTGATCCGGACATGATGCCGGAAAAGATAATGAAATCTGGGCACGATGCCGAAGAACCTAAAGCAAAAAGAGGGGATCGAATCCGAGCACGATGTAGGAGAACCAGAAATAAAAAAGGGATCGAATCCAGGCAAGATGTCGGAGAACCCGAAACAAAAAAAGGGCTCGAATCTAGGCACGATGCTTGAGAACCTGAAATAAGAAAGGAATCGAATCCGGGCACGATGCCGGAGAACCCGAAACAAAAGGAAGGATGAACCAGGCGCGAGCACAAGAACCCAAACAAAAGAAAGTGATCGGGACCGTGGCGCGATGCCGCAGGAACCTAAACATGAAGGGGATTGAACTGGCACGATGCCAAAGAACCCACAACAAAAGGAAGGGATCGAATCCGAGCGCGATGCTGGAGAACCCGAAACAAAAGGAAGGGGTCGAATCCGGGCGCGATGCTAGAGAACCCGAAACAAAAAAAAGGGATTGAATGTGTCTAAAGGCGCAAAGAAGGGGCTATGCCCTAGTCTAAGGCATCAATACCATGTCAGAAACCCACCACTACACATAAAGTCAAAGTCACAAAGCTGAAATATTACAAACATTCATTCCTGAGGAAAAGCCCTCCTCACTAATCCATAACATCCAATATCCACCAACAACTGATAGGGGGTATGCATGTGTATGTACATCTGAAACTCAAACATCTCGATGAAACCCTGAAATATATCACTAAGAACCCAATCGTCTGCGAGAGCGAACAAGACAATGAATGGGGGAATGCCCCAGTATGCATATCCCTGCTAGGTAAATGAATACTGTGAATTTGATCCCTAATCAACTCTCAAAAGCGCTTTATTGTATGAAGAAACCAAGTTGATACGGGGCTTACTCAAACCCTGATGCCTAAAATGTCTTTAGGCGAAATGGACTATCTGTGTACATGCGTAAGAGCCAAAGCCAATATAGCACGGGGCGCTACAGCAGAACGTGCGGTCGGGCGATCACAAGCATAGTGTCATCAATGGTCCTAAACTCTATAATATCCAGATCCTGATCATGGACATAAGGCAAGCAACTTAATGGAAAGGAAATATGTGACCCTCGATATTCCCTAATCGAGGCAAGTCACCATAAGATGGAATGCCATGATGGTGACAAATTAATCAGTAGATACCAAAGAAACCCAAACCTCACTCCCAATGTGTCGCCCAGATCCATGGTAGGGTGTTGATCATACAATGCTTCCTGCACCCGCCTTCGTGAAGAAAATAAGTCCCTTAATCCAAAATGACCTCCCCGATGATCGCTTACAAGCATCGCCGACACAAACCACGCTTAATCCCAAGATATCACAATGAAGTGAATACCAATGAGTATAACTCTCTTTTTCTTTTCTTTATTTTATTTTATTTTATTTTTATTCATTCTTTTTATTTTATTTTATTTTATTTTATTTTATTTTTTGCACCGAATAACCAACAAAGTAAGATGAATGCCACACTAGCATCATCTAACCAACAAAGTAAGATGAATGCCACACTAGCATCATCTAACTAATAAACCTAAAATCCCAAACCTAAAATGGTCCCTTCAAACTAAGACTCCTGGATCAAACCTTAAGGGTGAATGTACAGACCAGTCAACTTAGCTTCTGGACATAGAAAGCGTACATTATCACCATAGAAATAAAATGAAAAGAAATAAGAAGATAGAAATAAAATTCAAAGGCAAGTGAAAAATGAAGAATAAATGAGAAGAAACTAAATGTAATGATGTAAGAAAGAACAAACTAAAATGACACAATGTCACAAATCCAATTAATAAATACAGTTTACTGCGGGCAGCCCCCAACCTGGTCAAAAAGGTATGTAAGTATCACGAAAGAAAAAAAAGGCTATGGTTAAACCACGTGAGGCCTGGGGCGGGTTACACAGATATATCAATGTATGGGTGTGCAATAGGGAATATGGTTACTCGAAGTGATGGCCACCCATCCTTTTGACTTCATATGATCTCACGTGATAAACTTTCGCTGAACTGACATCGAATCAGTTCGCAACCTATTTTCGCTTAAGTCTATAAGCCGTTGTCTTCCACAAATCTTCGACAATATACTAATCGACTCCAAGTCCTGTTTAAACTTGCCTCTGTGGTCGATCAATCCCCTTAGGACTTTCAAGACTAGGTCGCATTTTTTAAACTTCCTGGGCTTGACCCTTTTCTCTCGAATGCATGAGTCATCTCAGCTTGATAAGCCCAACATGATCTCGCCGTCTCACCTCTCATCCAAAAGGCTGCTTTAATCATAACGAGACCAGGTATCAACTCGTGGCCTTGGATATTTGTTACCCCATGGTTACTTCCCAAAGATCCCATCTCAATCTCAACAGTAGCATCAGCTTCCATACCCATAAGTCCAAAGAATACGGGATAGCTCTAGTAAAGGTACAAAAAGATGTACGTATAAGCCTCAATAACGCAAAAGCTGAGCTTTCAATTAACCTTGTAAGTCTCAATTACCTTTCTAAAATCCTTGATATTTTTATTCGCGGCCCTTCTAACGCTTCATCGGGCCTGCGGGTCTATACGTTGCACGAGCATGTGGTCTACATAATGCAGACGATACGTGGGTCTATAATGCAAACGACCTATGATGTCAATGCCATACTCCCGAATCAACATGTCCACCCTACTTCTGAAACTCATCGAAATCGCCGTGAGGACTTCAGATTGGCAGATAATGTGCGATCTGATGAGAATTCTGCCACCCCTCGCCAATCGGCCAATCTAAAGATAGAAGCAAATTCTCCACCCACTTGGTGAAGACAGTCAATGGAAAACTAAAATATAATGCGCCCATTGAAGACTGGGTGATCTTCCCAATAATATCAATACCCCATACCTGAAATGGCATCAAGGGGATGTGAGGCATGCAACTTAGAAGGTGCATGTGTATCAAGTTCCCAGATCCTGACAATTCAACATTTTGTACAAATCGCAATAACCGCTCCCATGGTCAACCAAAAGTAACCAGTCCTCATGATTTTACACGCAGCATATGACCTCCCAGCGGCCAGATCATGAACCTCTCATCACTCGATCCGCAGAGGCATGTCTAAAATTATTGGCCAACAATACGCCATTTCCGCGATATCCTGGCACAAGGCATCCCCAATAAACAATAAAATCGGTGACCAAATGTCTCAATGCCTTTATCCTCATTTTGAGTTACTTGGGTAAGCTGTATGACAATCGATAAATATCGTGGTACCAGGGTAGCTCATCTTGATCCTTAATATCTCCAACCATACAACAGTAAGCTGGTGCAGACCTAGTCTCGATCAACAATGGTCGCATAGTCACTCCCGCAGGAATCTTAATTACAAAAGCCAAGGTGGCTAACGCATCAGCAAACTGATTCTTTGCTCTAGGTAGATGTATATATCTCAACTCATCAAACCTATCAACCAAAAAATCCAAGTAAGCATGGTAGGGCTTCAGCTTCTCATCTCGAGTCCTCTAAATACCCTTAGTCTACTGAATAACCAAGTTGGAATCTCGAGGGAATCTAAACCGTTTAACCCCAAGACAGACAGCCTTAGGCTGTAATGCAAGCCTCATACTCAAATATATTATTCGTCAAACGATGATGATCGGAGAATGTCAACCAGAATTAATCAGAATATGATCACCCCGAGGTTATGTATCACGTGATACCAATGCCAAACCATCGATCGGGCAACACCATCAAAGTATATAATCGCCATCCCAATACTAGTTACCAAACAAGATGCTTACTGGGGAAATCATCATTAGTATGTCATCAATATAGGCAAAGAATGATGATTTGCAACAACGCCTCTTTACCGATTTCTATGATATACCGACATCAAACTCACAACGTACTAACTTATCCATGATTTCATCTCACTAATAAATGGCAAAAACAGATACTTAAACTGATTCAATCGCGGATCGTGTTAATAACACTGTCACATAATGTCTCGGGCCTCCCAGCGGCCCAAACAATGCCAAATAGAGGCGCTCAATCATAATGTATATGCACTCATAATCTAGCATCCTCTTACTCAGATAATAGATGGCTCGCTCCTTCCCTGAATCATCGAGCTAAGCTAGCATGCATCCCAAGGCCATGTTTAAAACGGACAAATACAGAAGCAAAGGGCGCCCTGGTATAGGAGACACTAAAACTGGAGGAGAAATGAGACACTCTTAATCTTCTCAAAATGTGATGCCCCAAATCCGGGGGTCTTTTTTTTTTTTTTTCCCGAGGTTTCACACAAAAGCACGCTGGCAATCATCATTCCAAACTATAGGTTGATTCTTCCTCAAAAGACGAAAGATGGGCTCACATATGTTCCACACTCTTAGCAATGAAATGGTTTCGATATACATCTACCTAAAAGCCCTCCATCTCTCTAGCCTTCTATGGGCCATGTCTAGTATGGCCTTTAATCTTTTCAGGATCAACCCCATACCCCACTCACTAACAATGTCTCAAAGAATTTCCTTAAGTTATCCCAAAGGTGCACTTTAGTTCAACCCTCACTTTAACCGCTTTGATCCTCTCAAAGAACCTTCCGTAAGGGGCCGTTGCGATCTCTATTTCTGTCTCGAGACTTCATTATCATGTCAGCCCTTACTATATACCTCGACATCTCTACGATCGCTGTCACAAGAATTCAGAGCAAGAGTGTTCTTCAATAAGCTGCCCCGTGATTCTTCAACCCAAATGGGCAATAAACTTTAGCAAGTGCCCACTCAAAAGAAATGGTAAGTTCCTCCCATCCTCTGAGCCATCATAACTGACATACCTAGAAAATCTATCCATGAAAGACAACATCAAATGTCCTACAGTGCTATCAACTAACATATCAATGTGCGGGAGGGGAAAATCATCCTTAGGGTTGGCTTTGTTTAGATCACAAAAGTCTACAAAAACTCTAACCTTACCATCCTTTTTGGGAACATGGACAACATTAGCCAACCACTCGGGATATTCAACCACTAACAAGAAGCCAACACTAAGCTGCTTCTGAATTTCTTCCTTAACCCAGAACCCATTATGCGTGGGCCTCCTCACTTCGCCCTCAACCTGCCCAGTGATATGGTAGAATGGGCGGTGATGCCGCACTATGAGGAGTCAAGGCCCTACGTCCCGCACCATGCAACATCCAAGCGCATGACCCGGGAAGTCGAATCAATCTATTCCTCTCATCGAGATAAGGAAGAGCCAATCCTAATCTCCCTAGGCTAATCTGATGTCCCAAAATCTATCAACTTTGTGCTTCCAGTAATGGTAAATTCTCATCCTCCAGATCGTAACTACATAATTCAATCCGGTCACCAATAGGTCATCTATGTCTCCCACAACATCAATATCATATATATGTGTTGTGGGTGTTGATGGTGTAATCAAAGGAAAATGTCAGACACGCAATACCAAACACTCAAGGTCATTATTACCATTATAAATATCATCAAAGCGGGTGACAAAACCGCATACATACGTCAAAGAAAGATGGGTCTATAGAGTCACGCCCCTTGAACGTAAACAGTGATATGAATAATATAGCAACAAGTCCATCATCATCATTTATCTTAAGATAGAAATCCCAAACATATAAAAATGTGAGCAGGGCCCATGGGTCAGATCCGTATCGTGGCGAAAATGAATATGTCCACCACATCAGCAGAAAACACAAAGGTCACATCTCAAAATCATTGTATGTAAACCAAACATGTCAAAAAGAAGAATGGGGCTCGCGCGGAGTCAGCATCGAGGATACCACGGCGCCAACATGTCCATCTCGCCTATTTACTGTGGAGAGTCACCCATTAGTATCATCCCCAACTGATGTAGGTTATAGTCAGTGACCTCCTGGGAAACAAGACAAGAAACACACTAGTCATCTTGAGATTGGGGCAATAACTATCATGGCACTGTGTGCCTCAATAAGTCCTTAACTAAACACATATGTCTTGGGTCATTGGATGCCTCGATCCCATCTGCCTCTAAAGCATGACCGCACTTCGTGAGGGGTGCATGCTCCGATCCCCAATAGCGCAGCTTACCCAACTTAAAGGTATAATGAAGAGTGGGATAATCGAATGGAACCCCATACAAAGTAACTCCTCAACCGTCCCCAGCTGCAACACTTATGATTTTGCATCGTCCCTCCTTCGTAGGAGTGTAACCCAACCCATAGGTGCGTCATGATCAATTGTAAAGTAACCCACGTGGGCCCCCGCGAGCGGGGCGACTAACCCCAGCCGTGCATATGAACATGCCTCATCATACTAAGCAATGTATGCTACAGTTGATCGAAAGACATGTGACTCCAGGTCTCTCGCCGTCATCCTAAACTCGACAACTCAACCTCATCGAAAGTAAACCTGATCAAATATAGGCCACCAACTCACCAGGGCTGATATAAACATGGGCTCGTAAGAAGTAACAACATCTTCGGTCATAATCAGACGTGGATAATAATGCGCCCCTGTGGTATGAAACTTCAACTTCATGAAGGGAAGATGGTATAGCACCCTCCTCATGAATCCAAGGGCGGCCAAGAAGCAGGTTAAAGGATGACTGAATCCTCAAATCTCGCCACATGGAGATCTAACTGGCCCACCATGACATGTATCGAGTGTGCACCCATAACCCAGACAAATTCTTCCTAGACAGAAATTGCCAAGAATCTCCACAAGAACCTCCCACTGAAGCCTGCTGACCACAAGTTACCATGGGAGCTGTCAAGAAAACTGGCTGAAATCGTATTGGGAAAAACGCAAGTATAAAATTTTCACTTTTCTATCAAAATCACACCTTTAGATTTAATCGAAAACTGTGAGTATAACGACTTCAAGACGGTGACAGTTCGCAAATACAAAATCACCCAGATAAAAAATATACTCAATGTTTTTCCAAATGTTCCAATCGACAACAATAAAGGACCTCCGGGTCCTCATCAAATATAAGATAAGGATAAATCCAAATATAATTTTGTCACAACTCCTTTTTCTTAAACCATGCATGCATATTTTACAAAAGATATTTACCTATACAAATGCCACATTTTAACTTTTACTATTTTTAATTTACACCTTATCTTATATATATAATCACAACACAAATAGTTTAGACCGAGATCCGAAAGGTCTTTCAATCCAACACCGCACCAAAATTATTTTAAAATTAAAGAAAACCGTGAGTCAAACGGCTCACGAGTAATTATGTTCATGTTATCTCTGCTTGTACCTCCCAATGAAAATCAGATGTAAATGGTTGTAAAATCAAGTTATGAGAAAACCAGTTTTTTGCCATGGAAACCATTTCTCAAAACCGGTCAAAACTATTTCACACGAAAACTCGTTTCTAAAACTATTTCAAGTATCGTAAAACTAGTTTGAAACTATTTCATCACAAAATCCTTTCAGCGGTGGTTAATATCCGAAAGTGCTATACCGGAAATCAGTACCAAATCCACCGGCCCATTTCTGAAATACCATAGACGTGATGCCACGGAACCTCTGAACTCCGACATCAGAGGTGAACCCCAAACACTACCCTACTTAAGATGGTCCTAAGAACACGATGATCTATATAGCATAATGAACCGTGACCAAAATGCTTCTGCGGATGGAACCCTGAATCCAACACCTCATCGCTTATGTACTAAGTCCACAAGACTAACTATATACACCGAATGTGCAAAGGGCGCACTCACTATATAGTTCTGATCTAACCCCCAATTGTCACCATGCAATATAGTTAGTCATCATAATATCCCATAACCTTGCCATGCATAATCCGAAATACATTCGACCGTAAACCGAGCTGCAAGCATTCTGTGTGTTTTGCTATAAACCGCATCAAACTGCTTTAACACTAAATCAAACTTTTATGTCGAGTATAACAATCTGGGAGGTAAAAAGCTTTATAACCTATATTTTCAAAGAATTTACAAAATTGTAATTTAAACTTTCGTTTAGAAATGATTTTGAGTACTCAGATTTTTCTCAACTAATTTCTTTCAAATTTTGTCAAGCACTCTAGATTCTCGTCTATTCTCAAATCGCCTACACAATCCATACAGTACGAAAATGCCCCCCGCTTAACGCTTTAACCATAAAAATACATGGCTTTCAAAGTGACTATATCGAACGAACTCTCGATTCTAACAAAACTTTACGCAAGGTCCCATTCGACAAGGACATCGATAATATGATGTGAAATTGACCAAAATGTCCCTACACATTAAATGCCCCCATAAAAACTATATGTTTTAGCAAACTTCTTGACTCAAAGGACTTTCCATAGAAGTCTAAAAACAATCCGAAACATTTTTTGAAAATTATGTCCGACTTTGTCCGATCACACTAAATTTCAACCCCGAACTCCGAAACAAATTCCCGAAATTCAGCTTCACTCAGTTCAACATAGCCCCAAAAAATTCCTAAACTCAGCCTAAAATTTGGGACTAAAGCCACTAATCTTCACGGCTCTAAGAAAATTTCAAGCCATTACCTAACCTTTAGGCTTGAAATAACACAAGTAGACAAATTTTCTACCTTTTAAAGTTTGACAAAAGGCTAAGATATTAGTACCTATGCGTAGCTCTCGTCGCGTATACCAACTTTGCCTTCTGCTCCGACGAAAACCTACGGTCCGATTTCCATAAATCTGAGAAAGAAACAAGGAGAAAATAAAAATTATAAAACTCTCTCTCTCACTTCGACGCCCTCCGTCCGTCCGTCCAAGACAACTTTTGATTTTATCCTTTTGTTTTTCTTTTTTTTAAAATTATTATTCTTTTTTAATTATTATTTTTTTCTATATACGTATTTCTATTATTCTATCTCTTAGTCCATTTCTACCCCAAAAATTTTATTTCTTTTCGCTCACTTTATTGTAAATGAACTTAAATCGACCACTTCCTCGATTTCCGAGATTTTGTAAAATCTCGCCCCTCGAAGCTCACCGGCGATTTATCATCCGTAAATTCGTAAAATATTCCTCGAATTATCTCGCACTAGACGAAACTTTTTCTGGTCACTAGATTTCGCGAGACGAATTTAACGGCGCAAATCGCTTCACATCCGGCATCTGTAAAATTTTCTGCGCTTTCCGAACCATTTTGGTAATTTATTATTATTATTATCCTTTAAAATTCCATAATTGAATTTCATCCCTCCACTTTCCTTAATTGCAAAAAGTGCCACAATTCTTTGAACTTATAATTTAACCCATAAAACAACTTTCAAAATTCTAATATGGCACTAAAATAATTAAGGAAGCTCGTGCATATACTACATATCATACACCCTCTCGGGACGGGGCATAAATCGCCCTTTAATCCCATCATGTTTCCACTGTCCGTGAATAAGGCCTAAAATTAGTTAGCAAAAATCCAAGTGCAATGGCGCGAACCAACGAACGCACGCGTCAGTATGAGCCATCATTCAAGAGGGACAGACGACACCCGATGGCCTGAACAAGCAATATCAATGAATAAGGGTCAAACATGATATAACCCCTTGGGTGGTAAATCATCATCAAAAAACGCAATACATGTAGCTCTGTTGGTTGTCAGAAAATGAATAAGCCCTCGTGGTAGTGGCAAGGTTGGACTCGGGACCGACTAAGGCTTTGATCAATGCATCTCTATGAGTAATGGATGAGGCTATTAGGCCCAATATGATATGCCAGCCTTCTAATGTGCAGTTGGCTTAGAATATCATCATCCTCTCTCTGAACATCCTCACTAGTCAGCGCAGCTAACAAATGGCCTTGCCAACTGGGTGGAGGCTAAGCTACCCTCCTAATTTAAAATAACTGAACATCCCTGGTGAATAGCCTACTCCTCCAAGAACATAATGAAGGGTGTCATGGGCAGAACATGCTACAAGTATACGACTGAAATTGAAGTCTGTCTAGGAACCTCATTTGGGATAAGTATGAATGGCCTAGGGATCTATTGGCTAGAGGTGTATCCATTAAAATCTGAGTCTGTGTATAAACTGATCGGATGTGGAGCTTCTCCATCCCATCCCATCATGAATATCTTTACCTCGAACTCACTGGTCAAAGCACCACCGTGGGTGGAGGTACAACTCTAGTGTCATGAGTGGGGAGTGGGTTTGTAGTCACTGCAGGGCATCTCAAATCAACCAAACCTTGATCGATCAAGTCCTGAATGGCGTGTCTCAACATCGCATAACCTGTCAGACATGGCTTGCTCTCGATTTAGTACATGGAAGATCCGTCCCGAATCCCGGTGGGGTAGGGATGGTGGTGGCTCAGGTGGTAGTGGAGCAATCAAACCTCTTCAACCAATTCCTCCAAATGCTCGCCAGGTGGCATCCTTCGAGCTCAGAAACCCGCCTAGTTTTACCGATGAGCCGGTGCTCTATACCGTCGATGGTACTGCATATGTGGCCTCGAGGCACCTATGTAGCATATATTAGCCGGGATGGGGGATGGGATAAGAGGGCCCTACCGCTATAGGGAGCAAATGGTTCATTGCACTAACTTCATTGTACCATCTAGTGGAAGGAAATGGTTTGTAGACTGCCTAATGAGTCTCGTGGTCACGTGGAAAACTCCGTGGCTCGATGTACCACTAACACCACTATATGATGATCTGGTCGACCTCGCTTCCCCTTTTGAACTGGCTATGAAGAGTTCCGCCCACAACCCTCTTAGCTATGCCTCTCAATGCCAGCGAGGCCCCAAACGCACGATCCAAAGTCTATATGTGGAAAGCCCACAGAGATGCCTAGCAAATCGGCCAGCAAGACCGCCTATAATCAGCGCTGGACCATCGCGCCTAAGGGTTTATCTATAATTTGTCACTTCTCTTCAACGGGAGATAAATGAAGTGACTCTACCATCCCGCCTCTCGCTTGAGGGCCTAACCCATCCTGGGATAATAGCCCATTACGTAAAGATAAAAGAATATTGTCTGATAAACTTCTTTCCCAAATCAACCCATGTCCTACGTCTCAAAAGGTCCAATGAGGCAAACCAACGCTGAGCGGCACCACTCAGTGACAAAGGGAATAGCATAATCATTTGTGCCTCATCTAGTCTATGCCCAAGCATAACAGAGTCAGATAATCGCAAGTGAATACGTGGGGCAATTCTATCTCCTAAGGTACCTCCTCAATGTCCCAGATGCGAAACTCAACCGCAAGGTCGCCACTAAAAGATCATCATATCCGTCCCAACCTATAACACCATCAGAAACATGCAGAGACCTGATCCTCTATTCAATCCTATCGATACCGCCCGTATCATCACAATCTATGCAGGCTGCTCATGTAACGTGGTGTGGTCTCACCGGGACCGTAGTACAAATTTCAGCCCGTAAATGTCGATTGAACAGGGAAAAGTGGAGGTAGAACTGTATAGTCTTGTAGTTCAGTTGGTCCAAATGATGGTGGTGGTGGTGGAGGTAGAACTGTATAGTCCTGTAGTTCAGTTGGTCCAGATGATGGTGGTGGTGGTGGTGGAGGTAGAACTATAGTCCCTCAGAGTTCCCGCTGGGTCCAGATGATGCGGTGGTGGTGGTGGTGCAAAGAGGAGTCATGTGGTACCCCGAATCTATGAATGGTTAAGCCTGATGCCCATCAATCCTTCCTGTCTTAGGTCCTAAATATGGCATCCCTGGAGAGGATGCCTATAGTGCCTCAGGACCTTAGCCAATTGATCAATAGGTATGCATCGAGGGTCCATTCTATGATCTAATATCCCGCCTTAACTCGATCAGGTGAATCCGAATTCCTAACAAGTCTACCTCCGACTTGGATCCAAGCTCGGGAACCCAGGTTAGTCTTAATCAACAATCCTTCAAAAAGAAAAGGGTATGTCAATCCCTATGACTATCAATCCTGAATCAAACCAGTAATGTATGACTAAAATCCTCCGAGAGAATGAACTGATATGTGATGTCAACAGCTAAACTGATATGTGATGTCAACAACTAAACTGATATATGGCTTCACAGGCAAGATCGGGATTCTAACATGGCGATACCTCAGGGGTAATGTGGCTTAAAAACTGACAACGGGAAAAGATAAGTCCTAAAAGCTAGATGACTATACCTAGACGGGATACGTAACCTAAGATCCTAACCAACAATCAAAATGACACCACAATACACATGTATCCAGAAATCAGCCTTGTATTAAGGCTGTGCCTCATTGTTCGATATCCATCATCTCCATAGTGCTCCTAAACATCGATATAGCCCCTATGCTAGACCTTACTCCAAACTCTTAGCTTGGTCGAAGGCAAACGATTAGGAATGACTCCCAAGCAACTCAAGCAATCAATGAGGAATAATTGACCAAGACTAGTGATTCGGAAACAAGGGGTTACTTGCGTGCCCCACAAACACATAGACCCTAATTCTTACGAATCCAATATTGAACCACATTAACCTGAACTAAACCCATTTCAAAATTCCAAACATAGGACCTACACTGAGGAATGGGCTTGACTCACAAAGGTCATGGGCTCCAATTAACTAAAATCAAATCCATTCCAAACTGACAATATTAATCTAGCTCCCCAATCGGTCGAGCTGGTTGAGAACAATTCTGAAATTTTTTTAAAACCTTCCTCACAGAGTCAGGAATCCAACAAAACAAATAGAGTATAATTCTCACTTTGAATGAGTGATAACTGACACAAATGATTCCAAGGGCCCTAAATGCTGTTCCGGAAAACATAACTTAATGAACCGACTGATCCGGTTTCCCAACTAGTTCAGACGGTTCATAATAGTTCTCAAAATTAGTCAGAACTTTTCTTACATAGTCAGGAATCCAACAAAATAAACATAGTACAATTTTGACTCCGAATGAGTGAGAATTGACCCAAACAATGCAAAGTACCCTAATTGTTGTTTCTGAAAACAGAACCTAATGAACCGGCTGATCCGAATTCCCAACCAATTCAACCGATTGAGAGAAGTTCTTAAATTATCTCGTAATCTTCCCATGCCTTAAGAGTGCCGTATGACAACAACCATGTTCGAACTTTTATTTTTAAAAGTGCCAATAGACAATATTATGTCTCAACTTTTTTATTTGCTGCCAGACATCAACCATATTCCTGACTTTTGACGTGCGCAGATACCAACCATGTCCCCGAATCTCTTTTATGTGTACCGCCAGGACATCAACCATGTCTAGACTTTTTTAAGAATGATAGCAGGATAACAACCATATCTGGGCTTTTTAAAAATGCCACCAGGACAACAACCATATCTGGTCTTTTTATTTTAAAAGTGCTAGTAGGACGACAACCATGTCTGCAATTTTAAAAATGTCAGCAGGATAACAACCATATCTAAGCTTTTTTTTTTTTTAAATGCCAGTAAGACAACAAACATATTTGGTTTTTTTTTTTTTTAAATGCTAGCGAGACAACAACCATATCTGGACTTTTGAAAGTGGGTTATTCCAAAGATTTAAAAGAGAACGCTTTAAAGAAAAATTTATTTATAATACCTCTTTTAGGATCGCGACTTTCTCCGATTCGAGTCCGCAACCGGTCATTCTCACGTTGTAAGCGTTCAACATGACTTTGCAACTTCTTCATCTTTCTTGCTTTATCTCCATGTCTAGACGCCAATGGAGGAATTAATCTTCTTTATCGTCTCACCTGCCTCGTTTGACATTACTGACCACCCTGGTTCCACTAGATGCGGAAACGGGAATCAACAGAGTCTGTGTGACGAAGGGCTACCGACGCCTTCGGAGCCAATGTCTTGCTAATCGTCGACAAGACTTTTTTGTCAATTCTCCTACGTGATCGCCAATTGTTGCTACCAATTTGTTTGTTTGATCTCCTGTGGCATCGCGGCGTGAATGAAACTCCATAAAGGCGATTCAACAAGATGTGTCGGCCGCCTCTCCGATGATTAAGTTAGCAATATGGAGAAGAAGAAGAAGGAGGTTGAGACAGTTGGAATTGCATACCTTCACCCTGTGGGGGATTTTCCCAATTTATAGGGCTTGGTTCCCAAATCTCCGTTCTTATTTTAGGAATAAAATATGTTTTTCCTTATCAAGGATTATCCTTTTAAAAAAAAGATTATTCTCTTAAGAAATAAGAAATAAAATATGTTTTTCCTTATCAAGGATTATCATTTTAAAAAATAAGAGATTTAGAAACTAGGAAATCCTTGGATAAATACCTTTGGCGTATTTTCCACCTCAATGTATTTATCCACAACGAACTTTCCAAATGTGGTAAAATGGCCGGCTGGGGGACTCGGGATCCAGACGGGATTTAAGACTCTCCCATCTAGATAGTTCCCGCATGGTTTTAATACACAAGAGGCGCTCACGCTTCAATGATGCAAGCTAGGTTATGAAACGGTCACGGCCACGCCTATCGAAGAATGGTTCAGCCCAAGGCCATGGTACTCACAATGCCCCCATTTCACTCAGTTGAAGGTTGATGCTTCTTCAGTCGGGGAAAATACGGTGCTTTTAAACCTTGAATGGAGAAAGTTGAAGGGACTGGGATAATTAATGCGTGCATTGAACGTGTGTTTTTGGATACTAAGCACGTGGGAACCGCACGTTTCTCAACATCAGTCGGTTGCTCGAGATCACTAAGAGTGAGTGCAACGAGCTCCTCTTGTTAGTGAAGAACTTGTAGGAGTTAGGCTCTAGCCCCTTTCCTTACATAGCCCCAATCATCCCCCATCCTCACGCTAAGAGGTCGTCGGGGGTGAAACATTTTGTTCAATTCAAGTCAATCCCTGTGTAGCTCTTCTGCTTAGTCCGCTCGAGAGCCTAAAGTTGAGATCGTTGAAGGGGCCTTAGTTAGCTTCTGGCCCGAGCCATCTACCAAGACTCACGCCTTACCCTCAGCTGAAGAGAGCATGGGCATAGGCCAAGAGCATTGCCGTGTTCAAATGATGTGCCTGCTAAGAGCCACAAGGATGGACTTTAGAAAGTGTTAGCAGGCTTATATCCCCAAGTCTGACCTTTAGAAAGTATCAGGAGGCTTAGAGTTAGAAGTCTGGCCTTAAGAAAGGGCCAACAAGCTTAGAGACATAAGTCTCGCCTTTTGAAAGTGCCAGTAGGCTTAAAGCCTCAAGTCTGGCCTTAAGAAAGGGCCACAGGCTTGGAGGCTAGAAGTCCGCCTTAAGAAAGGCCAGTGTGCTTATAGCCAAGCCTGGGCCTTTGAAAGTGCCAACAGGCTTAGAGCCACAAGTTTGGCCTTAAGAAAGGGCTAATAGGCTTAGAGCTAGAAGTCTGGCATTTTGAAAGTGCCTGTGAGGGGCTTAAAAGTCATGTTTGTCTTCAAGAAAGGGCCACCGGGGTTGGGGCCAGCGGTCCGGGCCCAAGAGCGCAGCTAGGAAGCCGCAGTGTTTGGCCCCAAGAAAGGGCCGACAGGCTTAGAGCCACAAGTCTAGCCTCAAAGTGTCACGACTCTAAAGCCACAAGTCGCTCAAGAAAGGCCGCTGGTCGGGAAGCCACAAGTCCGGCCTTAAGAAAGTGGCGCAGCTTGAGCCACCGGGGCCTTAAGAAAGGGCCAAAGAGGCTTAGAGCCATGGGCATGACCTTTGAAAGTGTGCCGCCTGGCTTAGAGCCGTAAGTCCGACCTAAGAAAGTACCTGGTGCTTAGAGCCGCAAGAAAGGGCCAATAAGCTTAGAGCCACAAGTCTGACATTTTGAAAGTGCCAACAGACTTAGAACCATATGTCTGGCCTTAAGAAAGGGTCAATAGGCTTAGAGCCACCAGTCTAGCCTTTTGAAAGTGCTAGCAGGACAACAAGCATGTCTGGACTTTTTTATGTGCTAGCAGGACATCAATCATGTATGGACTTTTTTATGCGCCAACAGGACATCAACCATGTCTGGACTTTTTATTTTAAAAGGGCTAGCAAGATAATAACCATGTCTAGACTTTTTATTTTAAAAGGGCTAGCAAGATAATAACCATGTCTAGACTTTTTATTTTAAAAGTGTCAGTAGGACAACAACCATGTCTAGACTTTTTTATGTGCCAACAGGACATCTACCATGTATGGACATTTTTATCTGCCAACAGGACATCAACCATGTATGGACTTTTTTATGTGCCAGCAGGACATCAACCATGTCTGGTCTTTTAATTTTAAAAATGCCACCAAGACAACAACATATCTAGGCTTTAAAAAAAAAAATGTCGACAAGGTAGCAGCCATACCCGAACTTTTTTAAATGCCAGCGGATATGGGCCTTATCTAGACTTTGAAAGTGGGCTATTGGAAAGATTAATAGAGAATGCTTTAAAGAAAGCTTTATTGATAATACCTCTTTCAGGTTCGCGACTTTCTTCGATCTAAGTCCACAATTAGCCATTCTCTCGCTGTAAGCATTCAACATGACTTTGCAACTCCTTCATCTTTCTTGCTTGTTCCTCTTGCTTTCTCTTCATGTCCTGACGCCAATTGAGGAATTGATCTTCTTTTGATTGGTTCACCGGGTTGCTTGAAATTGCGACTGCCCTCGATAAATCAAATGTGGAATGGGGGATCGACAGTCTGTGTGACGGCGGCTATCGACAACTGGCTGAGCCATGTTTGCCAATTGATCTATGAGATTCTTTGCTCCATTTCCCACGTATAAGGCGCCAATCGTTGCTACCAATTTGTTCGTCTTATCTCCGGCATCACGATTACAATGCAAACTCCTCGCAAAAAGCGCTTATCTTGCTTATGATAGTCGACCGGCTCTCTTCCAATATTAAGTCAGCAATATGGAGAAGAAGAAGAAGAAGGAGGTTGAGACGATTGGAATTGCATCCCTTCACCCCATGGGGGATCTTCCCAATTTATAGGGCTTGATTCTCAAATCTTCGTTGTTATTTTATGAATAAAATTTGTTTTTCCTTATCAAAGATTATCCTTTTAAGAAATAAGGGATAAAATATATTTTTCCTTATTAAGGATTATCCTTTTGAGAAATAAGGGATAAAATCCGTTTTTTCTTATCAAGGATTATCCTTTTAAGAAATAAGGGATAAATTCTATTTTTTCTTATCAAGGATTATTCTTTTGAGAAATAAGGGATTTGGAAACTAGGAAACTTACAGAGAAATACCTTTGCTAGATTCATTTCAATGTATTTATCTATAACGTAATCCTTCCAAATATGGTAGAATGGCCGATTGGGGACCTTGGGATCCTAGACGGGATTTCAGACTCTCCTGCTTGATAGTTCCATGCTGGTTTTAATATGGCAAAGCCAATGACATTTCATGATGCGGGCCAACATGCTACTGAAATATTGAATAGTGGGTTTAAGCCTAAAGGTTATAGTACTCACAATTACTAAAATAGTTTGAAAATGAAAATAATGTCCAAACTAGTGCGCGAACAATAATGCCGCAATAAGTGACTGCAACATTAACTTATAAATTTTTCAAAACATTTGTAATGCCGCAGTCAATAACTATGACATTAACTTAAAAAAATTTCAATGTCGCAAATGTTATTTGCGGGCATTACCATTCAATACGCTTTTGGACATTATTTATTTCCAAATTATTTTAGTAATTAAAAAATTAATCTTCATCCAAGGGTCAGCAGAATTATTTCTCATATGAGAACGAGTTTTACACTGTTAGATGGTGATTTTAGCTCTTGAGATCCGTGTAAATTAAAATTTTGTCTAAGAAAACATAAATCTCAAGAAATAAAATCACCATCTAATGGTGTAAAACTCGTTCTCATATGAGAACGAGTTTTTGTAGCTGAACCCTTCATCCAAAGCTCCAAAATATCAACATTAGTGATGCGACTGATGCCCACAGGACTGGAGAATTCTAAATTGTAGAGGAACAAATCCTAATACTCGCCCACATCATTTTATAGTCAAAGATTCGGCGATGTCTCATCAGAAAGAAATTCAGAACCATTGGATCATGCTAGTTTACTCACTAAGGAGATTCAAATTTTAATATTTTAAACGTAATAACATACGTTTTCTTGCGTTCATCGCAAGCAATCGAGATCGGTCAAAATAAGCATGCTTAATTGATCGGTTCGATCCAGACCATCGATCAGATGCATCCATGATTTGCTGTGGTGGGGGTCCATTAATGAACGGTAGGGTCGAACTTGACCATAGCAAACAAGTTGGAAAAACATCGTCACTTAATCTGTCGTAAGTAAAGCATCTCAAAATCTAATGGTAGTAGGACAGTCATGGCACCATCGAATCACATGTGGGTTGCAGAAGATCAAACATTTTCTTTAGTTTGTGGTTTCTAGGTTTTGGTGTGCGAGTATTTGTTTGTTTTGATTCTTCGTGAACTGCTAGGGTTTTGGATTTGTATGAATTTGTGAATTAAGTTTTCAATTGAATTTAATGTTGGACATGTTGATTGTGTGGTGAAGAGTTCGTGAAATTTGTGGATCTGGAGGACATAAGCTGATTTGGTTTCTACAATTAGTCGATGAATTTGATTTAGATTTTTTTCTTTAAATTTCTGATTTATATTAGCGAAAAGTTTGATTCCTTGGAAATGGTCATGGGTAGTCGCTTTTGTCTCGCATTGATGTTTCTTTAACCCGGGATGGATTTTTGGAAGAAGTTTGTTACTGAAGGATGTTTTTTCAACCTGAATCGCTAGAGCTGTATGGGGTCAGTCATCGACCCTGATTGTCGTGCTTTGATGCAGCGTCTGATCGTCTGGCTGAAGTATGAACGCGCAATACCGACCGTTGCACTTGGTCTGGGCACCTCCGCAGTCAAGGAAGTAAGGCCGGCAGGCCGTGGCCCGCGGCCATTCATGCTCTGCTTTTCGGCTTCTTTTTCGAGAAAAGAGAGACCGCCGTATTGTTTTAGCACGGCTGCTTTTAAGAGTGCGCACTTCAATCGATGGGGTGGTCATGTATTTATAGTAGATACTCAACCGCTTGATTGTGATTAGGACTCAAGCCCCATTGGTTGGGATTTTCTTGTTATCCATATCGGATTTGTAATCGGATTTGTGGAAGAACAGCTTTATCTCGGGATAGTCTTCCTTTCTTATCAAGTGATCCAACCGGCGATGATCGCTATTTTTCTTTCCTATTGATAAGATTTGATTGACTGGGTGATGACGTCTTGTTAGGGGTTATTCTATTTTCTACATTGACAAAACTCAATCTGACTTGCTTGGTATGGACCTTCTAATTTGTCCAAGATCGTATTTTAGGCCTAGCGGGCCTAGCCTTCGCTGGGTCGGGTACCGAGGGGCTGGTATTGCATTGATGCGCCATTCTTGGGCTTGACAAGGGGCCTTGAATCCTTATTTTTCAACCCCATCACTGTCTCCCAAATTTCTCGTGGCACGCGCTGTATCGTGGGCAAGGGTCAGATCGCTTCTTGCATCGGGTGTAGTTCCACGCATCCGCCCGAGGTCGAAGTTGCTAAGGCTTGGTCGCTGTCATATGTCTCATGATAATGATGACTCTTCTCGGTTTTTGCGCTATTTTCATATTCCCCTCAGTTCCCTTAGTTTTTCTCGCCACTCTCCTCCGCCTCAGTTCCTCCGGGTCCCAGATCCTCTTTTTATTTTTAGTGATCTTGTTTTCTCCTCGGGCTTTTCGTCTCGGCTTCTTTTGTGTGGTCTGTTTCCGGCGTTTCTGGCTAACCTCTTCCGTCTTATTCCTGGGTCCACTGCGTCTCTATTTCTTTATGTTCTTTCGATTGTTACCAGGCGCTAGGTTCGCTTGTCTGATTTCGCTTACCGCTCGCTTCATCACGGGTCCAAGTCGTTTTCAGATTGCGATGACTCTTCAACTGCTAGTGTGCTCTTGACGGTTAGGATGCTCCCGGCCGCTCGCCGCGGCCGAGCCTCAACGCCTTCCCGGCGCTCATCTTCCTTTGAATAGGGATAAAGGAAATAAGCCTAATTAAATATCCTAGGGTCGATACCCTCAAACTCTTACTGCCCAACATGTCAAGTGGAATGTGGGACCTAGAAAGGTCATCCTCTCAGATGGGGCCACTTTGGTCGAACGCACGACCGGCGTCCGAGCATGGACCCGACGCTCGACTTTTATGTAGCCTCCGTGCCTAGGATGGTAAGGCCTCTTCGAGGTTGCTTCGACAATGGTCTTCAGTTTCCACTACATCCCTTTATGAAAGAGGTTCTGGCAAAGATTAACGTTTGTCCTTCCCAACCCGGCTCCCAACTATTGGGCATTTTGGTGGCCTATTGGCCTTTTTAGGGACAGGGTTCTATGGTCCCTAGTGTGGCTCGCTTCTCATCTTTCATTCAAAGGGAGACCACCGAGGGCTTCCTCTTTATTTCTTTAGACGCTTCAAGCTCCTCCGTGATCTCTCGATCTTCCTCGCATAGGTCATGGAAGGGACGCGATTTCTTTGTCAGCGATTTCAACTGAATACAACTCTTCCGACAGGACGACACTGGGTGTTCCACTCCGCTTGGAGCGCCCGAGCACCTTCGTGAGTTTTTGCAATCGCTTCGTGATGACTTGTCTAAAGGTGATTGAATGTTTCATTTTATATTATCTCTATATTTCCTGTGTGCTGGGCCTCTGACCTTAGTAATCAAGATAATGTCATATACCGCGCTACGGAGTGTCCCGCTTCGTCCTTATGTGGAGTTGATAAAGCTCCACATTCCCGGCCCATCTAATTTGAGGTCCGACGCCTCCGCTTCGAGGCCTCGCCTCCTTCCACCCCTCTCGAGCCCTCCTCCATCGCTTACCGCCGCCACTCCACTGCGGGAGAGATTTGCTCCATTCCGGGGGCGATGTCTCGAAGCCCCGGAGCGAAAAAGGAAAACCGTCTCCACCGAAGGACCGGCCTGCTCCCAAGGTTCGGTCAGCCTTCGACTCTCCCCGCCCGGAACCGCAGCCAGCGCCGTCGCCTTTAGCCGGCTCCCTGCGGGTTTTGAGCCTCCCGCCCCTTCTCAAGCCCGCCGAGGCAAAAAGTCTCTTGCGCGCCGCCGAGCATCCGCGCGCCTATGCCTATAACCGTTTGGAATCCGCCTTCGGAGAATGCCAAGTCACCCTCCCTCGAAGGGCGGCCGAGTCAGCAGAAAGAAACCGAAACCAAAAGTCACGAAAACACTGACTCTTCTGTCTCTAATGTGCCAGCGCCCCGCAGGTGCCGTCCCATCCATCCTCATGATTCCGACCTTTGGGAGGCCTGCTTGCCCTGCTGATCGCAGGCTCGCTTTATCCCTTCAGGGGGTTGCATCTGTGAATCCTTCAATCGTGCTTGCTCCCATGCCGACCCGGTCAGCATTAACTTCATGTTTGATATGCGTAGCCACTCATTTGCATGGCCCGGCCGAGCAACCAAATGAAAAGCACGTGAGAATTGCCCTATTGGTGGTATAGGATGTCATTTCACGCCTGAGCGAACCGAGCTGCAAGGGCGAGCGCAGGACATGAATGAAGAAGCAGCGACTTAACCGATCTAAAACATACCACACGCCGCGCCGGCGTAAAGTGCAGAAGATGAGGTCCGGGCAGTTCTGTCGGGCGACCGGAAGGCGCAGCTTCGGAGGTTCGGATGCGTCCGTGCCACGCAAATGATTTGATCGAGACCGAGAGGCTAAAGTCCGCCGCGGTGAGCTCAAAGGTTGGGCGAGCTCATCACATCCCGGCGAGCCGCGGATCTTCGGCCGAGCTACGCGCCGCTACTATGGGATAAGGAACTATAAGGAAACACACCGGCGCCCGTCGTGGAAGCTTCGAGGGTTTCGCATGTCGCGAGATCGCCGTCGTGATCCTCCGGTCGCAAACTCATGAATCCAGCCTGAATGAGGAGTGCGTCACTTGACGGCATCTTCATCAACAGGTTATTTGGTTGCTCAGAGAGATGAGGTTATTAGACAACTGAGGGACCAAGCCTGGGTGCCCGTGGCCTCGGGTGGCTCGCTTCAACGTAAAGTCGCCTTCAAAGGCCAGCACTAAATCTTGACCCAACCACCTCCCAAGCACTGTAAGAGGCAGAGGAATCTCTTTCACGAACCATTCTCAAGATCCCGTAATTCCCCGCGAGGCCCATTCCCCCATCTTCGTCGGGGTCTTCTCCACCCCTCTCACACACCGAACTCCCGTGCTCATCGCTTGCTTGATGTCGACTTATATATATATATATATATATATATATATATATATATATATATATATATATATATATATATATATATATATATATATATATATATATATATTTTTTTTTTTTTTTTATCTACCGTTTTCTTTGTTCAGTTCGGGCCTCGAGACCTATGTAGCCTCCTTTAATAAATTACTCATTTTTTTAAAGATTTATGCTCACCGGGATATTTTTGTATTTCTTTTCTCTACTGAACTATATAGATTTCACTATGGGTCTCGAAGTAATCGGGGCTCACAAACCGAAATATTGAGGCCTCGTTGTTATTTTGCCTCTGGCCGGTCTTGCCTCCTAGGTCAGACGGCTTGGTAGACGAGTCACAAATTGAGCCTCTAGCCTTCGTCTGGCCGTCTCAAAATGAGCCGACCTCGGGGTTCCTTAGGTCGCACGTCCCGTTTGCGGGTCGAGGTCACAATGCGAAGCCGATTCCACTCCACAACTGTGAGTCGAACCGATTTCTCTAGGCTGGGCGCGACCGCTGGGCCGAGGCCTGCCACGCAGTAGGTGGGCAGCTCGGGCCGATGCGAATGGTCGCGGGCCTCGTACATGTGAACCGAGGGGAAAGAAATAGTCGAGCGAACACTGAAAGGTAGCTCGTCCAAGTAAACCGATGGGAAGAGCTTGTCAATGTGAATAGGTCAGCAGAGCCTGGCCCAAGTAAACCGGCTGGAAGAGCTCTGCCAATGTGAATAGTTGGAGAGCTCGCCCAAGTAAACTCACGGGAAGAGCTCGCCAATGCAGAATAGCTGGGTGTGAGCTCGCTCATGTGGAACTGAGAGTAGCGAGCTCGCCGAGTGAACAGCTGAGTGGCTCGCCTGGCAAACCGGCGGGAAGAGCTCGCCAATGTGGACATAGTTGAGTAGAGCTTCGCCTGCGAACTCGAAGAGCTCACGCGAATCAAGCTGGGGCGGCTCGCTCCATGTGAATCGCCGAAGAGCTCGCGCGAACCGTTCGGGGCGTGGCTCGGCCCACGTGAACTGCCAGGAAAGAGCTCGCTTCGCGCGAACTAATCTGATTCACTCGTTAGGCAATGGCGGGTTCGCCATCGCGGGATCACCTCGCCAAAGCGAAGCACGGCTCCAATACGTGACCTTGGTGGCAATGCAGCCCGAGCTGATCTCGACTCGCTAGGCAAATGCGCTCGGCGGCCGAAAGCGGATCACCCCGCCAAATTGAGCAAGATGGCTCCTCGCGCCGGCCTGCGGCAATGTACCGAAGCCGACCGACTCGCGAGCGCCGCGGGCTCGCGGCCGGGCGGGATCACCTCACAAATCGGCGCCGCGGGCTCCGGGCCGCCAGGCCTTGCGGCAATGTAGCCCGAGTTGATCCACTCGCGAGGCAACGCGGCCCTCGCGGCCGGAGCCGATCACCTCGCCAAATCGGCCGCGGCTTCGCGCCGTGGCTCCGTGGCAATGTAGCCCGGAGTTGATCTCACTCGCTTAGGAGCCGGCTCGCGCTCGGCTGGATCACCGTCAAATTCGAGCCGCGGGTTCGCGCCGTGGGCCTTCCGGTGGGATACTCGAAGCCGATTCGACTCGGCGCAGCAATGCGGGTTCGCGCCGAAAGCCGGATCACTCACAACCAGCCGCGTGGCTCCGCGCCGTGGGCCTTGGTGGCGATAAGCCGGTTGATCCGACCGCTTAGCAAATATGGCCTCGGCCGAGCGGATCACCCGGCCAACGAGCGCCGCCCCGCCGGGCCGCACGGCCCAGTCGATCCGACCTGCTTAGGCTGCGGCCTCGTGGCCGAGTAGAGGATGAGCTCAATGGTGGCGTTCCGCACCCGAGTGGCGTAGGGGCCGGGTGGTACGTATCCCGAATGCTCACTCGCTTAGGCGCCGCGGCCCGCGGCCGAGTGACGAGCGCCCGCCAATGGTGGGCTGCTTAGCCTCGGGTCGCGACGTCCCGTTGGCCGGGATCATTGCTGGCGGCGCCATTCGACTCGATTTCCTTGAAAGGTGCGAACGCCTTTAATGTAGCCGATTGATGGAGAATTTTGAATGTTCAGTGACCTTTTGGAATGCTGGCTTTCTTATAAACGGTAGCTTCATCGCTTAATGAGTTTATGTTTTGAATACTTTGGCTTTTTGCGTACGTGAACTGAGTCTCGTGTGAGATGGAGTATCAAGTCCTGGTCGCCTTCACCGGGCATCCACATGGAGATTCGGAGCCGGTCCCGTCATTTTCTTCTTGTGGGAGTTGTGCTTCCTTAGTCTCCCCTTTGGTAGTTGATGTTATTCCCTAGCTTCGTGCTAGGGAATGGCCCGGGAGAGGGGCTACATCTCGCCCCGCCCTCTATTTTTATTCCCCTTATTCCTCCTCTTTCTTCCTCTCTCCTCTTTCTCTTTTCTTCCTCCCCTTCTCTTTTCTCCTTCTCCTCCTTCTTTTCTCATCTCTTCCTCCTTCCTTTCCCTTTAATTCTGCCTTTTCCTTTGTCTTTTGCTTCCCCGTTTTTTTTTTTAAAGAACCAAGCCAGATCGTGTGCTTTCAAGATGTAGTAGATGATAAACTGACAAACCCATTGTAATCCGATTGTGGCTAAAGAGAGACTTTTCTTTTCTATGCTCCATGATCCTTCTTATATTATGCCTTTTCTGATTTTTCGTATATTTGACCAGATGAGATGTTCAATAATCAATCAACAAATACCAACTCGGGCCATCTCAATAGTTCAATAAGGCTATATTACAAACCGACACTTATTGGTAAAAACGCTTAAGGTGCGTTCGGGGTGATTCCATGTATGCCGCAAGATTTTCCCTTCTCGTTTGGAGTTCACTGTCTCTGGTCCGACAACTCGGATATGATGTATGGACCTTCCTGGGATTGGGGCCTAGTTTTCATGCGCCGGATTCTCCTACCGGCAGAGTTTTACACTAAGTCACCAAAGATGTAGCTCTCGGGCTTGACCTTCGATTAAAGTACCAATGCTTTCTTTTGATACCCTCCGCACGCCTTTTGAACCCGTCAAGCCATCTAGAGGTTCTAAGTTTGTATCAAGGGCCCTGCCATTATGCTCCTCCGCATGCTAACTCGATCCCGAGACTTTATTCGACTCCACGGGGCCATCGCCTGCCAAAGGCTGGGGCAAACCGGTTTCCCGGAAGCTAGCGACTCGTGGTCATCTCCCTGTGAGGGCCCATACACCTCGGAGGTATTCTCACCCACTCCTTAAGGTCTTCCTAACTCGGGTCTTCAAGGCAGCCTTATGGTTCGATAGTGACTTCGCCCGCCCATTTGATTGCGGGTGTGTCGGGATGAGTAATAATTTTACCCCGAGCCTGCACAAAAATCTCCGAATTTAGCGTTGTTTAACTGTTTTCCGTTGTCTCGATACTTGGCTCTGGGATGCCAAACTCATATGATGGCCCGCCACACGAACAAGGTGTCTCATTCCAGACTGTGGCTGCTGCTCGGTCTCTCGCCCACTTGCAGAAGTAATCCACTCGCGACGTGACATGACTTGCACCGATCCTACCACGGCGGGTCCCACATGTCCAAACCCCATTGTTGGAAAGGCTGTGTGGACTCAGGATCGATGTTGGTGCCTCGACCTGAGGTGGCAGACTTCGCGTGCTCCTCGGCAGATCCTCGTTCGACCAGCCTGCCAGATCCCGAGCATGGCTGGGGCCAAGAGTATCCTCGCTTAAGACTTTTCCGCTAATGCCCAGCCCGATATGATTCCCGCATATACCCGTGCACCTCTCTCATCGTACTGTGTCCCTCTCCCCGCGATGCATTTAAGGAAGGGTGAAAACCCTCAAGCCTCAGAGGCTTCCTTTATGATTAGTGAACCGGGCCGACCTCGCCCCTTATTTTAGCCGGCTTCGGGTCAGAGCCAGAAGCCCGCTTCATTATATAATTCCAAATGGGGTCCATCCAAATGGCACTCCGACTCTACCGGGCGACCACCATGCTGTAAGGATCGATAAAGGGTTCCGCTGGCATTCAGTCAAAGGCGACCGCGAGGTCTTCCCCGCGATTGCGGCTAACTTTGCCAAGGCGTCCCGCCGGGAATTCCTCTCGCTCTGGGGGACATGTCTGACCCGAACCAACACAAATTTCTTTATCAAATCGCGACCTTGGAGGTATAAGATCATCCACTGGGCCAGAGGTGTCTTCTATCTGTCTCGACCACCGATTGGGAGTCACCGTAGACCCCAAATGATCGACTCCTAAACAATGCAGCGAGAATGAGGCCTCGCTGCAGAAGGCCTCATACCTCTGGTCATCAGAGCCATGCATGGAACCGCATACCACACTATTCCTTGGAAAGCCAGATGTCTCGCCCACCCTCGCGCATTCAAGGCCCATCTACAAGAGAGTTTCCAAGTGAGAGGTCGGTCACTGCTTCGCATTCCCAAGAAGTTCCGCTGTCAGAACTATGACGAGCCTTCCGCCAAGACTCCGCCTTTTATTACTTCAAGCTGTCAGATCCGATATCGAACCCTGGCTCACTTCTACGGCCCACTCATTAGTCCGTCTCGAGGTCTCCTGGCCATATGTAATACTTGCTTCATTGGGTACTGCTGGGACTTCTATAGTATGAGCTTGGAAATACGGCAGCTTCCGAGTCATGTCACTGAGCTGTACTTTAATTTTCCATTCTGGCACTCTCCATTCCTCTTAGAGCTCCTACCAAAGAATAAACTGGATGCCTAACTCGCTTTATCTCCGACGAGGACAAAGACTGCTGAAAAGTCCGACACAGCTAAGTATAGAGGAAGAGCTCCGGTCGTGGCTAACAGAATGGTGAGGGGAACCTGGCATGTCTTCAATGCCAGAATGCTTCTTCGCACTTTCGGGGTCCCATTGAAAGGCTTTCTTCAGAACTGAAGAAAGGCTGGCATTTATCACTGCCTTGATACTCTAACCAATTTAAAGTCACATCCTTCGCTACCGCTGGACCTCCTTATTCTCACAGATGGTATGGTCGGCACCGCTTTTATTTTTGTCCGGTTTGCCTCAATTCCCGTGGCTGGATTTTATGAAACCCAGAAATTTTTCTACCGGCGCCTGGCGCACGCTGGGTTCAGCCATATTGTGCCCCTTAGGATCCGAATGCTCTGAGAGATGGCAATGTAGACTCATCAGGATTTTACCAAGATGTCGCCTACGATACCCATAGTTGCGCCTATTTGCTTCCTCGAACATCCTAGCTTACTAACCTTCGTAAAGACGCTTTCCCGCGTTCGAACTGTAAACGGTAATATCTCGGAGCAATGCAATAGGTTCTCCGTGACGAACGCAGGTCTCTTTCTTGGTCATCGGGTCCATGCCGATCCGGTTGTAACCGGTGCATCCATAAATCGGTGAAGTTCGTGGCCCGCGGTGGCGCCCACGATGAGGTCGATTCTTCGCAAGGGAAGCCGCCTTCTGGGCATGCTTTGTTTATGCCTGAAGTCGATACAGAGCCGCCATCACATTTGGCTTACCTAGTACAACATTAGTCATCCACTGATATTCTACCTTCCGACTTCCCGCCGTATGAGCTTACCGATCTCCTCGCTTGGATGGTTCGCCTTCTCGCGCCGGGGCTCCCGCGCCGCTTGACCGGCTTCAAGGATGGGCTGTGTTCAATCTATGAGTGATTATCAGAGGGTCGATTCCTCCCCATGTCCGGTCAGCTTCCACAAAGTAAAACATCTCTATTATGTCTAAAACCTGTTAGGAGGTTTCGCAGGTCTTCCGCTAGTTTGGTCGACGAAGCGAGATTTCCAAGGTCTGGCCACCCAAATGGACACCAGCTCGAAGTTTCTCCGAGGGCTCGGGTCGCGGAGCACCGTCGCGCATGTCAAGCTTCTGTCATTCACGTTGTCGACCGCTTTTGTTTCATGGAGGTCGTGTGAGCATTCCCCGCCAATTACTGATCTCCTCGCACCATCCCTACCCATGTATGGTCGGGAATTCCGACACATGATAAGTCGAGGGATGGCTTATTGCATTGAGAGAGGGTCCGCCTCAGCAAACATGTTGGCAAGTTGATCTGGCGTTTACGAGTAAGGAACCCTGGCTGCTGTCGCGTTCGCGCGGCTCACCAGTGGTGAGCACCAGTTGATTCGAGCCCAATGGTAATACATTTTCTCCCGAAAACCCCCGTAGATGCAAGTTGGCTGATCGGTTCTCAGCTTTTTCTCCCAATGTCGGTTTCGGTCAGCGTCGACGCAAATGATGCTCGCACCGAACTCCCGCTATCAATTAAAACCCGATGAACCGCGTTAGCCACAAATCGCGCCAACTACCAATGGTCGTTTGCGGCGGTCGGTGATCCTCCTCGTAGCGAGTCGTATGGGTTCGATTTTAGCAGCAGCTCGCGCTTAGAGGCATCAGCTGTATTTCCGGGTCGCCCATCCGACGTTACGTAGGTGGGCCTTCCGAGCGGACCCCATTCCTCCCCGCAATCCTCCCGAGATCACGGATTTTCTCCCAAGGGCTCTCAGTGTCAGTCGCCTGCTGTCGAAGTGGCTCATGTCAGCCTGGGCCCTGCCTCTGGCCTGGCCCCGACTGGGTTTGATTCCGGCTGGTCTCCCCGAGATATGAAACACCCGAGGTATCCGCTGCAGGCCATATCTTTATTTCTCTTCGCCATACACTGTCCGCGGCGATGCCCCAGTCCCATGGAACTCTGCGAATACTGTGCCGTCCTCATAAGTGGGATCCCCATTTATCTCGTGGAAGGCCATCTCGTGAACCGCCGCTGTATCCCATGCAGACCAAGGAAGCACTGAGGCTGTTAGGAGTGGGCGCCTGAGGCGTAGTAACGTCAGCTGCTCTTCGTATCGTGTGGGCCTTTGCACGGCTCTCGAGACTTCAGCCTAGGGGATCGCTCTTGGATCTTTTCGTGATTTTTCCTACCGTTTTGTCTTTAGGCTTCGGGCCTTCGCCCTCAAGGTCTGTCGGATTTCTCTCTTTATGGGTGGAAGAGCCTCCTTTCTTTGGGATAAGAGGCCTCTCGCCGCTTATATATTCGCTGGCGAAAGTACCGCCATGCTTGCCGGGGGCTCCTGAGATGGAAAACATCGGGATCCTTTCGACCGCACTCTAACCCGCAATGAATGCCTGATGGCGACTTCATCGCACGTCTATTCGGGCAGGACTCCTGTTGAATCTTTTGCACGTATGACTTCAAGCCCGCGAGCCCCGCTTGACTCAATAGATGGTAACTCTTGGCTCTCAGACGGCCCCAGCCCGATGTAGCGGAGACGAACCCAATGAGGAGGCCTCTCAATGGAAGATCAAGGGTGGGGACCTATTAAACAAAGCAAGGCCGGGCCTTTGTGTGTAGTGGCTAAAGCCCGCACCGCATGTGTCTACACCAGTAACTCATTTGATTCTTGTGGTATTGAGATGGTCGATCTGGATCTTTGGTTCCATCGAAAGTTTCCACCACGTATCAATTTCGTCGGTTACAGTAGTGAACACCGAACGCTAAGTGGTGATCTGCTTTGTCAGACTAAGGTATCCATAGTGTCCCATGCGCCCTTAACCACACTTCACACGCCGAAGTTCTCGCTGAAGACTCCTAAACCTCGCTCCATGATTGCCTCCGCCCCGTGTGGGGGATGATGTGTTCTTCGTTCTACATGTCCTCCGCATTGCTTGCTTTTCTTCCTCCTCACGGGCTAATTGCGGGTCCATGCCCTTCGGCCGGACTGACTTTCTTTCCTCGCCACACTGGGAATGCCGTGGACTGCGGCCGCCCTTCGTGGGGAATGTTTTGACCTTCCTGGGTCTGTCGTGTCTCCCGTGGATGCCGTGATTTGTTGCGTCGTTCAACCTTCATCGCGCGGTCGACGAGGCGCGAGTGCGCTTCCACTGTCAGACGCCGCATTGCTTCACCGCCCCATGAGGCCTATCGTCTGCGCGACGGCCGTGGATCGGGATCTCGTGGATCGGGCGCTGGCCTCGCGTTCCAGTCGATACTCATCGGGCGAATCGAAATCACGATGAGAAGAATTGTCGTTCTACGTGACGGCGCTAATCGATGATGCTTTTTCAACCGGAATCAATGGAGGCGGCGGGCGCTGGCCGGACCTGCATTGTTTATGGCCGGGATGCGCCCTGGATCGGGCCCGGGTTACCGGAGCGTAGGCGCTGGCTGGTCGGACCCGGACATTTATGGGCTTCGACGCGTCTCGATCGTCTGGCCGGGCGTACGACCGCCGCACGACCATCCGCAGACTGGTCATGCGACTCATCCGCAAAAACAGCGAAGAAGTGGGGTCGGCGAGGGTCGCGCCTGCGGGTCGCTCCGATGCCTAAGTCGGGCCATGAAAAAGAAAGACCGCCGATTGTTTAGTATCGCGCCTAAGAGCGCGCACTTTCACCCCATGTGTGGTCGCGTATTTCATAAGAAGTGCTCAACCGCCATCGCGATGACTCGCTTCCCATTGGTTGGAATTTTCTTGTTATCCATAATGTGATTTGGAGAATGGATTTAGAAAGAATCAGCTTTTATCCTGATAATCTTCCTTCCTTATTGGGCAGATCCAACTGGCGATGATCTTTTATTATTTTTCTTTCCTATTGATAAGATTTGGATCGACTTGGTGGATGATCGTCTCGTTAGGAGTTATTCTATTTTCTCTGCATCGGGCAAAACTCTCAATCAATTTCCGCTTGACCCTTCTAATTTGTCCAAGATCGCATTTAGGCCTAATGTGGCCGCCTTCGCCTTCGGGCCTGCATCGAGGCTGTGGTATCGCATTGACGCGCCGCTTCTTTGGGCTTGACGAGTGGGCCTTTGAATCCTTATTTTTCAACCCTATCAGTTACATTCGATCTTTTTCTCATTGTTCTTTTGCAAGATTTGTATGATTTTTTTAGGGGTGTTCATAAACTATAAAAAATAGCCCAAACCAAACTGAACCAAACCAAACCAAACCAAAACTGCAATTTTTAAGATTCACAGGTTTGGATTGGTTTGAAAATTTTTAAAAATCGAAATACCGGTTCGGTTGGCGGTTTAGGGGTAAAAACTAACAGAACCGAACCGACCAAAACCGATATAATAAAATGACGCCGTTTTATATGGTTCATATATAAATAGTCTTAACCTAAGTTCTCATTATAGACCTGCGATTTTATCCACCGTGGCCCAAAAAATAAAAGAAATAAAATACTTTATCAGGGCCTTATAGCCATGGACGTAATTCCATGCAAGCCATCGACTTCGACGAAAAATCTGCTTTCTATGGAAAAATGGAAAAGATTTTGGTGGAAAATCTAAGTAAAAACCGGAGAAAATCACGATTTTCGATAACACCGATATTTTCTCGATAAATACCGATATTTTCCGAAACCCGATTTTTCCTCGAAAAAAATTTGAATTTTCTCTTGGCTCCAAAAAAATATGAAAAATTACTGACGTTTCGAATCCCACCCAAATGTTAAAGTGATTAATCTCCAACTACTGTAAATTATCATCGTGACTATTATATATAATGCAAACTTTTTTATATTCTTATTATTTATTTGTTCATAATCCCTTTATAATATTTTATTTTATTTATTTCACATTATAACTTATATTATTTTTAAATCAAATATTAATTTGAAAAGGAAAATAAATAAAATAATATCATTTAAAATTTAAAATTATAATCTATAATATTAATCTCCTCATTATTCATATAATATTTATAATAATAACAAAACATATAAATAATATCTCTTTTACTCTATAATAATATATGAATAATATTAAATATAATGATATTTAATTTAATAATTACTAATCAATTTGATTTTAATCTACCTTAATTCAGATAGAACTACACAATCTATATAATTAAAATATGAAAATTTTTAAGAACCGATATTTTGTAAAATATCCACCGATATTTACCGATATTTCCGGGAGTATTTCGTAAAATCTAATTACCGAGAGTATCCGCTATTTACTGATATTCGATCCTCGCTATACTAACTTCCAAGTCAATAGCTTGACAAGAAAACAAGTAGTTAATGGGTCTTGGAAATGGCCAAACTCATGAATAGGAGATGCCAAAACCGAGATTGAAGGAGTGAGGTTCTTTATTTGACTTTTGCATGATTCTCTAGTCTAAAAGAAGAAGAAAACAAGAGAATAATTGAGAAATTTGAAGGAGTGGAGAGGGGATATAAGTCACCAAGAATCAAAAGAAAAAAAAAAAAGAAAGAGGAGAGGGAGTGAGATCTAGATTCTCTAAGGATAAATATAATAGAAAGGTGGTCATGAATTCTCTAATCAAAGGGAGAAGAGAAGGGTTTTATTCATAATTATTTACTTTAAATGCATAATCTAAGTTCAAACTATGGTTCAAATCGCAAACTGAACCGAAATGTGTAATATTAAGTTTGATTGGTTTGAGTACTTTGAAAAGTTTGAATCATATTGTAATTTTTTAAATTGATGTCATTGGTTTGAATTGAATATGTAATTTTTTCAAATTGATGTCATACGCTTAGATTGAATATTATGCATAAATTGATCCAAACTGACCCACGAACATGCCTAATTTTTTTTTATTGAATCTTGTTACATAATCTCACCGTTCTTGTACATAATCTTGAGAGATTACAAGCTTCTCTCTTAGATGAGCTTGGAAAAGCTCACTTAAAAGTACTAGTTAGAAGGTTATAAAAGGCCTCATTAGGTCCTTTTTTGTTTATATTGGGTAAAGTATTTATGTATTAGGGTATAATGATTTTAATATTTATAGTTTCGTGCAAGTATTTATGTTTTAGGGTGTTCGAAATTTACTAATTACGGTTTAATGCATTTTGGGTAAAGTATTTATGTTTTAGGGTGTTAGAATTTTTATCTTTACCGTTTACCATATTTATTATTCAGGGCTAGTTGTGTGAGAATCGGGTTCTAGGCATGGTCTGACCTATTTAAATATCATTAATCACCCCTGCAGTGTTATTAAGATTGATTTAATCATAATAATTAATTTAATTATTTTTAAAGAATTATTCTTTATTTTCTCTTATCCACCAACCACTATGAAGCGCATAGGTCCAGTCGGAGCTAAGAAATCTTGTTGGGCTCAGCCCAAGACCAATGTGGACTCTGGGCAGGCCCAGAGGCAGCCCAAAATGACCGATCCAACATTATGAGAATGGTATGTGATATTCATATTTGTATATCCATTTTTGCTCCAAAAATTAAAATTAGTTTTGTTTATTGGAAGACAGGTGCAGAGGGCGAAACAACGAGTTTTGGATCGAAATACTTTATTTGAAAAAAAATTATAAAATTAGTTTGAAAACCAAATTAATGTCATTGTCATAAACAATGGTAATTTGAATTATTAAACAATCTATAATTGGGAACTCACAATTGAACGTGGGCTTTAAAATAGCGAAAAGATAAAGCGACAAATAGCACTATACGCCACTGTTTCAAGACACACCAAGAAATTTAAAAATCAAATGCTTACTGGTCTGTCTGGCAGAATGAGCAATTAAATCAAATTCAAACTGGCAAATTCATAATTATGATATTTATACTTTTGAATGAAAAACGATATCAAGAACAATTATATTTATCAAACACACTAATTTAGGTATTAATTTAACTAAAAAACAAAATTCCTCATTTTTTTTTCCCTACAAACACTATTTGGGTCTACAACTCCAAAACAACGCCATCAAACCCCAACACTACCTTTTCTTTTGAGTCCCAACTCTAGTCTTTGGGGGGCAGGGTTTAGGGTTTAAGCGATGCCACACCTCCCTGCTGAAACCCACTGTCTGTTTCTCTCAAACCTCAAAACCTCTCACTTCTCCCTTCCCTTTACCACTTACCTCTCTTCTCACGAAAGCTCAGATTCAAGCTCTGATTCTGACTCCATCTCCGATTCACAAAACCTCATTCTCGAATCCCCTGCTGCTGATTCACCCCCCATTGACTCCTCTCAAAATATCTTGCCATGGGATCGGCCTCTGGAGAACGGCTTGGATGCTGGGATTTACAAGGTACACTCGCTTCACACTTCCTGTATTTTTCTCCTTTTTCTTCCTCTTCTACTTCAGTTGTCTTTGAATGCTGAAAAACTATTGGGAGAGGAAAATGAATTGACAATTTGAATATCATTTTTATTTCGTTTTCTCTTTTGGAGGCTTGATAGAGAGGTTTAGGGAAAAGGGAAGAAATTGCATGGAATTTTTGCAGTTTTTTTGCTCTTTACTTCTAATTATGCTACGTTTGGTTCCGACAAAATTTCAGAATCGAAAATAAGTTCTTCAGGCATATTTCTGTGGACCTCCATTAGAAAATGACCTCGGTTGTCGGTTTTTCAAAAATGCAGAATTTGGATCTTTATTTACTCATTTTTATAAGTTTCTTGGCATGGAAATAGAGGGCCGTTCTTACTGTATTTGTCAACCTCATAAGTTTCTTGGCATGCAGAGTCTGGCTGTTAAGTTTCTCTTGAGTTTGCCTGGGAGCCTCCTAGCGTTTCAGTGTTTGATGGGTTGTTTAGAAGAGAAAGGGAAATAAAAGAAATTAAGTGTGAGGTTCTGCCTAGTATACTTCTTGTATACTGGGGGTTTCCTGCCTTCATTCTTTTTGTGCTTTAGACATCTTGCTATTGCTTATCAAAAAAAAAAAGTGTGAGGTTTTAGATGTTCCAGTTTAATTTGTCTGACAGAACTATCTGGCTACATCATACAATTTGGGAACTTTTTTTCATTTCGTTTTCTTAGAAAATAGATTGTATGGTATGTTTGGATTGTTGGAGAAAGTCTTGGAGGAAAAGGTAATATTAATTTTGAGCGCTAGATGAAAAAAGGCCGTTTAATGCAAATACCAGAACAAAGTTGAATAAATGTTTTGGTGGTTGATTGTTGGAAAAGTGTGGAAAGGAAATTATTAATTTTCTGTGTTAGAAGCAAAAATCGCAATTTAATGCAAGTATTAGATGCATTCTAATAAGAAACTTTATATTCTTTTGTCTTTACTAGGTTTTTTTGGAACCAAAGGAATGATTAGGGTTTTATTGGTGGTTTTGTAAAGGTACATTAGGGGGCAGGTAGTGACAGGCTCCATTTCAGAAGAGGCTGAAGAGTGGAACAACAGTGACCTTGCTTTCAGTTGGGACAGGTGGGATTCGAAACAACAGGAGGCCACTGGATGATGAGGATCCAAGAGTATGCTAATCGAAGTGTTGTTCAGGCATAGGGTCTCAAAGAAAATTCTGAGAATTTTGGGAAATATCGGATGAAGCACAGATACCTGGGTAAGGTTTTGTGCTACACAGTTTTGAGTAGATTAGATACTTGATTCATGTCACTTTAAATGTGATATCTAGTTGTTCAACGACAACTTTCTTTTGGATAGAGCTAGATATACTATTTGTTCCTTGTGAATAGTATTACGAATAATATTATCATTCTATAAACAAAACACGACTTTTATATAAGTGTGGGAGCATGATTATATTGGCTTTTGGTTACTTGCATAATGTTGATTTTGAAGCTTTGAGGATCCACTTCTTCAAGGAGGAGGTCCTTGCTACTTTGTCTAGCTTAATTAAGAATAAAACCCTTGGGTTGGATGCTCTTTCGTTAGTTTTTTGGGATTTTGTGAAAAAAGAGGCGATAAGGGTTTATTTTTCCCATAACTCCATGATTTAGGAAACCTTTCATCAAGGTTTAATGCCATGTTTATAGTCTTGGTTCCAAAGAAAAGAGATAAGATGGAGGGGTGTATGTAGAAGACCTAAAGGACTTTGCATGTGATACCTTCATTTTTTTGGTGATGTTTGGTAAGAAGAACCTAAAAAGTACCCTAAATTAGCTTTATGTGGCTTAAGACTTTACTTAGCTTTTAAGATCAATGTGACCTAACACAGCTAATCTTACTTTGGTGTCCCAAATCTAGAGGATTTTGAAGAGGCTTGGCTCTAATCCATCTATTTAAGCCCAGCACTTAGATCCCTGATTCAAGTCTTCAAGGTTTTTCTCTTTTTTTTTTTTTGTCAGGTTAGGGGAAGAGAGAGATTTAAAAAAAAACAAATTGCTTTGTGGAATGAGATAGGAGTTTGGAAGGAGATCATAAAGGAATGGGAAATAGTCTTCTCGTGGATGTTTTCTTAAGGAATGAAGATATGTTGCGCTTTTGGTTGGATGCTTGGTGTGGAGGATGCTTTGCAATTCCTTCCCCTCTCTCTGCTTGCTTTGCACCCAACAAAGAGGCTTTAGTGGCTGAAATGTGGGAGTCTTCAAGGGAGGAGGGGGTTTGTTCCCCTAGCTTTACTTGATCTTTCAATGATTGGGAAGTGGATGAGGTTCAAGGTCTCCTTCAAGCTCTTCAAGGCAAGAGAGTTCTCCCTAACCAAGAGGATATGAGGCTTTTGAAGTAGGTAGGAGATGGGAGTTTTCTGCAGTTAATCTATAAGGTTTTGATGGTTTAAGATCAGTCATCTTCCTCACTTATTTTAATGGCTGGGTACTCCTAAAATATGCTGCTTAAGAAGCTCTCAAGGGGGAGTTTTAACACTTGATTTTTTAAAAGGGCGAGGAAGAGCTCTAGCCAATAGATGTTTACATTGTGAGGAGGAAACGATTGATCATTTGCTATCAGACGCTTCAAAGGTTAGATCAAGTGGGATTATCTTTGTGGGGCTAAACATCATTACATCAAGCCAAAGGTTAGATTGTTGTGGGATTTATTCTTGGTAAGGGGGGTGCGGTATTGGAACAAAAGCTACATTTTCTGAAACATAAAGGAGGTACGGGTTCAATAGTTTTTTTCCATCTTTAATAAGGGTTTTTTTTTTAAATGGTCTTGGAGATGAGTAAATAAGTTCATGAAAGAAGGCGATCAAATAAAGGGAAAATTTTATGAACATAGGCTGCTCGAATGATGAACAAGTGTGGGTGTCACATGCATAGAAAATGGATCATCCTCATTGCCTGGCTGGTACTTATTGGTATAGAGTAGATATGGTTATCTTTGTTCCTATGAACAAAATCATTCCATTTGTACCAATAGAAGGGTATGGTCTGAAGGTGGGAGACAATTAAACGTAGTTAGGAGGTTTTCGAGGATAAAATAGATCAGCATATTAAATAGGCCCTCAAGGCTCACCTTAAGGTGAGATGTTGAGAAAGAGCCTCGAGGCTAAGCCTCACCATCTTATGGTGTATAGCCCGAATATTTCTCGCAAGTTTTTGCTTATCATCTTTCTTTTAAGTTTTGCTTCTGAATTTATATGGATTTGGGTTTTAATTTAGTGTTTTTAGTCAGCCTGTGCTTTTAGCCAAAGTTAACCTTATAAAAGATGGGGCTTGACTATCTTCAACTTTTTAGCTCCTAATATAAAAAGAAAAAAAATATATCCAATGTGTGGCTGCCTTTCACTTATCCAAAAAAAAAAAAGAAGAAAGATAAGTTGTTGCCTTCAAGAAAAGTGCCACCCTAGAAGGTCTTTTCCCTGTTTTCCCCTATTCATCCTATTTTTCTACATAATTGAATCTCATGTGTAAGTCACAAATTATTTCTTATTTTATTTTATTTGTTCATCTTGAATATTTATTTTCATTTTTGCTTTATGTTTCACTTTTCAATTGCCTATAATTTTTAAGCCCACCAAGTGATGAATCCTTAATCTTTTTGCACCTATTTTTTATTTTCTAAATCATAACAAATTTTTTTTTTGCTAGTCATAATAAACTTTTGAGTTATTGTTTTAAATTACGTATTTCCATTGCTTTCTTATTGATAATTAATTTGTTATATTGAATTGATATAGAAAGAAGGAAAAGTTGCTCTAAAAAAGGTTAAGTGACTTCTATTGACGATGAAAATCGAAAGGATCCGAAGTAGAAATATGGCATTGAAGGTCTCAAGAGTGAAACATTACATGTTTATCTTGATACCGAAGCAGTTAGTAGATTTCCTTTTTTACGTATAAAAAAAAAAAGGAATATGGTATTGAAGGTCTTAGGAGTGAAACATTACATGTTTATATTTGATGTGATTTTTATAATATAGTTATTAGAGGAGGTGTTAAGAGGATAAAAGATCATACTTATGAAAGGCATGCCTAAAGCTTATATGCGTGATGGCGCACTGCCTAACACCTCACTTGAATTTGAGGCGTAATTTCCTTCAACAGTGTGAGCTTGAGGACAGAAGGCAATGACTTTGGCCAGGCACACGACTTTAATCTTTTTTTTTTCTTGCTTTGTAAAGACAAAAACAATATCGTTTTGGTCTATTTTTAGTAACTTTAAAAAGGAAAAAGTTTAGTGAATATGGCCAGAATGATGCCGTTTTGGACCCTAGAGAGTCCAAAATGATGTTGTTTTGGTCCTTGTTGTGACTTAAAAAAAGGGCCTTTAAAGGCCCAAAATGATGCCGTTTTTGGGATTCATAGATGCCTCAAAACATGTTTTGCTCTCTACCAGCCTTGAAAATCCCTAGCCTCCCGACCTCAACCTTCTCTCAAATTTCCTTTAGCTTCCTTGAACTTGGAAAATGAAGACCTATACTCTTGGCCCCCTGTTAAGTGGGAAGAGAAGAAGATGAAAAGCTATAAAGACAAAAAAAAAAAAAAAAAAAGGGAAAAATAGGAAACAACTATCATCTCACATGGTGTTTGTTTCTTTTCTTATCTTTGGAATTTTTTTCTTCATTCTTATACTTTATCTCATTGGTCATGATTCATTTGATCTTTTTTTTTTTTTTCAAAACAACTATTGTAATTACAATATTTACTAAATTAAAAGAAAATTCAATAAACTTTTGCTACATATTGTAATGACTCTCACTAAGGTATTTATTTTGTATTTTATATTTTTATTTAATGATAATTATTGTTTTATTGTATTTTTGGGGATAATTCTGTTTGAAGAAAGATGGTGGAGTGGAACTTTAAGTAGACTCTAGCGCAAGTGGATGAAAATATTTGGAATGGAAATATGTTTTCTTATCAAATGAAAAGATTTGGTAAAGATGTCAGGGGTAGGGTTATGGGAGGTTCCAGGTTCAAGTCCTGATGTGGACAAAGAAAAAGAGGAAGAAACACATTTTCCTATAAAAAAAGAAGATCTAAACACCATCATATGCTTTTTTTTTTTATGTGATAGACATTGAACATGCATATATGGACACAAAAATCTTGTTGATTAATATAGAAATGCCCAAAAGTAGAAATGCTTGGAACATGTTGAGAAGAAAGGAAGAGTATGAATGCAAAAGAGCACTAATGGTAGCAAATGGATATGGGGAGCAAAAGTATCATGATGCTTTATTTTTATGCTTGGATTTCTTTGTTTTTATGTTTTTGTTCATTAGATTGAAATTTTAGATAATATTTGATACTATTTGTGCTAAGACAAATAAATATTTGTTTGAATTTGATTGACATCACATAAAACTATACATGTAAAAATATCAGACACCCTATTTCTCACTAAAGCCCGTACCTTTAGGTATCTTCAGGGCCTCAAGGCTCCAAGAGGACTTTGTTCCTTGGTGCGCTTTGAGCCTTTTAAGACTATGTGAAAGATCATCTTGATGGCACTCATAGAAATGTTGCTCCATGCGTGAAAGTCCCAGAAGATGTTAAAAATGGAATGAAGGATTATATGAATAAAGGTGTTATAGTATATGTCATACTTTACATATAGGATTGTATCTCATTAGGATACTTTACTTGTAGGTTTGTAACCAATTAGGAAGAGTAGATTGACTTGCCTAATGTATAGTCTAACTCAGATATATATAAAATGATAACTCAAGAGAAGAATAAAGAATTTATTCCCCCAACTCTTCTCCTCTTGGTTTCTACATGGTATCAAAGCCTAGGGCTTGGATTGGGAAAATTTCAGACTGTTGTTAGATAGTTTTTCGAAGTGCTCAAGAGAGGTTTCTTTGAAACACCTATTTCGAGGGAGAGTGGGATCTCACCATCGGCTTGAGGAGCTTCACGATCGACGAGCCCCGCAAAAAAAAAAAATCTTGTGGCTAGAAACACGCATGGAGCTCAAGTGCCACGCAAGAGCCAGCTAGATCCACACAAGCACCCACGTGTCGGCTCTGGGGATCGCTTCCAGCCCGACCTCCTCCTCTCTATGTTGACAGTCCCATCCACCTAGTTTCCCTGCTGGTACCCGATCCGTCGATTGTTTTGCTTTTTCTCCACAACCCCTTTACCGCCCAGGGTTTTGCTTTATTTTTTGAGTTTATGACTTTGTGCCTTATCTACTTTCCTTGGCTTCCTAATGAGTGATTCAGCAGATAAGAAGCTTGTTTTGGCGCCCAAAGTGGTTCCGATGATGTCCAAAATCACGGAGGAAAAAATTTTATGATCCCAATTACTTGGATTGGAGTAAAACAATTCGCCTACTCGGTGAGTATTCAGAGTGAATTTTAAATATCTCGATGCAGACTTCACATCACGACTCAGCGAACGTACCACTGGTGACTTACACAAAAATATCCTCCGCCTCGGTCATTCCATCTCGCTCATGAGCGCCTCGGGCTCCAACATCAGAGTCAAGAAAGCCACAATACATAAATGGTGGCTTAGGCGGTAACACTAGAGGGCCTAGCTCTCTTGAGGAGTTGTGTGTTATTACTACCGTAAGCTTGACATGTGATACAAGACTATTAGAAGTTGTAGAACCGGAGTCAACGATTTCAATATGCTCATATAGCCTCATCTAATGAGGCATTTGATCAGTCAGTTCAGTTCACCGCGGATGAACTCGTGAGGTTCCACTTGTAATAGGAATCATTGAAGTCTCCATCTACTCCAGTTACAGCTATTGCTGAGTCAAGTAACTTAAACAAATGCCTTGTCTCTTCTTCATTCTCCGAATGGGTCATTGATTTTGGAGCCATAGATCATATGATAGGTAATTTTAGCCTATTTTCTACCTTTCAGTCACAACTTTCCATTGTCACTTTGGCAAATGGATCACAGTCGTTTGTTCTTGATTAAGGTACCATTTTTCCCACTCCATCTATTCCCCATCATTTGTCTTGAGTTTACTTGATTTTTCTTTTAATTTGGTATCTGTGAGCAAACTAACTCGAGCCCTTAAGTGTTGTCTCATTCTTTCATAATTTTTGTCCATTCCAAGATCTTATGACGAAGTAGATTATTGGTAGGAGGTCAAGTGAGTCCAGGACTTCTACACTTACTACACCTGTACCTATTGCCTATTTTGGGTTACTTACACCATTTGAGACTCCTCATCACAGACAGTAACCTCTCTTCCTTGTTGAAGAAATTTGTTCCTAGTTTTGAGCCTGGTCACTTATATTGTGAGTCTTGTCAATTAGCGAAACATTATCGTCTTAGTTCTCATCCTAGAGTTAATAAACGAGCTAGTGCTCCATTTTAGTCCATTTGGATGCGTGGGGTGTGTCCCCAACTGGGTTTCGATATTTTGTTATTTTTATCGATGATTATTCGTGAACAACTTGGTTATATTTAATGAAAAACAGTTCGGAGTTGTTTTCTCACTTTTGTGCCTTTTGTACTGAAATTCACACTCAATTTCATGTTTATGTTCAAATTCTGAGAAGTGATAATGCCACAGAATATCTATTAGAACAATTTCAGTTATTCATGATTTAGAATGACATCCTTCATCAGACATCTTGTGTTGATACTCCTTCTCAGAATGGAGTTGTTGAAAGAAAAATAATATCTTCAAACCGCTCGGGCCTCTATTGTTTCTAAATGCAGGTGCCCCAAGCATTTCGGTCGATCGCTTTCCACGACTTGTTTTTGATTAATCGATGCCTTCCTCATTCGATTGGGTCACCTCAAGCCAAAACCCCTCTTTCCCATAAATCTTTGTTTCCCATCGAGCCTCTGGAGCATTTTGGGTGTACTTTGTTTTGTTCGGGATGTTTATCCGCATGTGCTCAAACTGATCCTGTCATCAGTTTCGCATCTTCACCTGCTACTCTCGAGTTTAGAAGGAGTATAGGTGTTATTGTCCTAATCCTCGTAGGTACCCGATTTCAACTGATGTCACTTTTCTTGAGAATACTTTGTTTTTTCAAGATTCGATCCACACTAGTCAGTGGAAGGATGATGATTTGCTTGTTTATACTCTAGCCCCGCTCATTCCTCGCTCTATTCCCCTCTAACAAAAGCCTCCCATCACTCAGTCTATGCTCTGTACAACACCAGAGTCTCGAAAGTCTCCACCAACCGGCTTTCTGACATTATTCAGTCTTTAGTGATGATTTTCCCATTTGTTTCAAAGGTAAACATTAGTGTACTCATCAAATTTCCTCATTTTGCTCTTATAACCATTTGTCATCCCATTCTTGTTCGTTTATTGCATCTTTGGACTCTATGTCGTTGCTTAATAAGGTTTCTGAAGCCCTAACTCACCTTGGTTGGCGTAGTGCTATGATAGAGGAGATGGATGCTTTGACTGACTATGGTACTTGGGACTTGGTATGTTTACCTGTTGGGAAGAAAGCCATTGGTTGCCAATGGGTGTTTATGGTGAAGGTTAATCTCCATGGATCGATTGCTAGGTTGAAGGCCCGCCTTGTTGCTTAAGGGTTTGCCTAGACCTATGGGGTGGATTATTTTGATACCTTCTCATCGGTTGCCAAGTTGACTTCTATTCGGTTGTTTATATCTTTGGAAGCCACTCATGGCTAGGACCTCCACCAACTTGATATTAAGAATGCCTTTATTCATGGGGATCTTGCAGAAGAAGTTATATGGAGCAACCTCCTTGGTTTGTTAATCAAAGGGAGATTGGTAGAGTTTGTCGTCTTCGAAAATCATTATATGACTTAAAATAGAGTCCTCGTGCATGGTTTGGCAAATTCAGTGAAGTAATTGAGAAATTTTGCATGCAGAAGAGTAAATCTGATCATTCAGTCTTTTATAGAAATTCTCAAGCAGGTATCATCTTGTTAGTTCTATATGTTGATGATATTATCGTGATTGGGAATGATATGGCAGGTATATCTTCACTCAAGTCCTTTCTTCAGCTAATTCCACACAAAGGACTTAGGGATGCTAAAATACTTCTTGGGTGTTAAAGTTATGAGGAGCAAATGTGAAATCTTCTTATCTCAAAGGAAATATGTTCTGGATCTGTTATCTTAAACAAGTAAATTGGCAACAAAGCCATGTTAGTTCCCTATGGCACAAAGCCTACATCTTAATAGAGAAGTTGAATTGTTTGAAGACCCTAAGAGCTATAGAATGCTGGTTGGGAAGCTGAACTATCTTACAATATCACGCCTTGATATTGCATACTTTGTTAGTGTTGTAAGCCAATACATGTCTTATCCAACAATTGATCATTGGGTAGCTACATGTTACTGAAAGGTTCCTGGGACGTTATTTATATAAGAATCATGGACATAATAGACTCAGCAGTTTCGCGATGCTGATCTGGGATGGATCTAAGGAGGACAGGGATATCCACTTCTGTTATCAGGTGCTTGTTTGGAGGAAATCTAGCCTCAGCCAAGAAAATAGCGAACAGCCATATTCCTTGGATCTTGTGTAAACTAATATAAAGCAATGACACAAATATGGTGCTAGATTATGTGGTCAGATCAACTTTTGGTGGAAGTCTATATTAAACCTCGGCCCAAATATAGAGTCTGGGGTGTGACAACCACCAAGTCGCCTTCATTGCATCTAATCCTCGCTTCCATGAATGAAGCAACACATAGAGATGGATTGTCATTTCAAGTAATGAGAATATACGCCTGCTTTGATTTCTACAGTGATACGCTGTACAATTATAAACGCTTAGGTTATATCTTCACAAAGACCCTAAGTGGGGACCTGCTATACTCCAATCATAAGTGTTATAAGACGATTATACTTCATATAGGATTGCATCTCATTAGGACACTTTACTTGTAGGGTTGTAACCATTTAGGAAGGGTAGATTGACTTACCTATTGTATAGTCTATCATTCTTGTATATATATGTATGATGAATCAAAGGAAAACTCAAGGAATTCATTCCTCCAATTCTCTCCTCTTGGTTTCTATAATTAGCAAGAGCCCTTCCCTCGCCTTTAAGCTGGTCCAACATAAGTACTTTGCCCCACGTGGCTTCCTAGGCAAAAAAGCCAAGCTTATGAGGGACTGTTGGATTCTGAATTGTTCGAAAGGGGAAAACAACTGAGGGGGGTTGAATAAGCACTTCGTACATGTGCTTCACAGGGAAACAATCTGACTTGGTATCTTTTAGACTGTGTTTGTCCAACTAGTGGGGGAGGATTTTCTTGTTTTGGAGAACGCCAAAGAACCTTTCAACCTCCTCCATCTCCTAGTCATTTAGAGACCTTAAAAAGCAACGGGACCACTCCCTTCCTCCCTACTGTTGTCCCAAAATTTTGCCACCCTAGCATCCTTTTGAGCTACCAGATTAAAAAGGGTGGGGAAAGCATTGCACAAAGGCTCCTCGCCACACTAGGCATCCTTCCAAAAGCTGACCCTATTGCCATCCCCTAGGGAAAACACCCTTATGGAAAAAGGTCGTCCAATCATTCCCAAGCCTCCGAGATCCCGCAGACCATCCCTCCGGGGTTGCCCTAAATGTGTCATAGTCACCCTTCTCTACAAAGAGTCCCTCTCATTAGCAAACTGTCAACTTCACTTACTAAGTAATGTCTTATTCAGATAGGAAAGATGTCTTACCCTTAAACAAGAAAATATGGTAAAGCCCTATGGGTATGTGAAGTTTAGGCCTCAAAGCTATAATTTTTGCTTGATAAGGTGAGGTTTAAGCCTTGGAGGCTAATCTTGTGAGCCTCGCTCTTAAGGTGGGCAAAGCATTTATGATAAACTAGAACATTGGATGTAATACGTATTGAGTACCAGAATTTGACTATTTCCTTTCCCGTATATTATTTTCTTTCCTTTTGCTCCTTGATATTGTTTCAGGTTTTTGCCTTTGTATATAAATAGGTAGGACCCATACTATATTTGCCACATTCATTCAATAAGAAAAGTATTATTTTTTTGTATCCTTTCACATGGTATCAGAGCCATGGAGTGCTTGGGCTAGGGTTTTGTAGTGTCTTCAATTTCACTGATCCATCTAAGGGGTCATAGCCCTTCGCCACCCCACCTTTGTTGTAGAAAGCATTCGAACTCGCCCTCAGAACACCTCGTTGTTGCTGGAAAAATTTTAGGTGATTGGCTCAACTCTAGCCAACGACCACACCGTCTGGATTGTCGGACCCCAGGGACCTATCCCCCGCCAAAGAATCCCACATCATAAGGTCAATCCGCATCGCGCCGCCACATGCATCACTCGCTTAGCGCTGGGCAACTTCTGGCGATGCATGCTCCAATTCGCGAAAGATGTCGGTATCATTCATCTATCTCCCTATCACCTTCGCTTTCTCCACTTCGTGTCGGAAAATGCCATTTTCCTACTTTTTCTTCGACGATCGTTCTGTATTTTTCTATTACTTGAATCTTCTCCCTTTTTGTGTTTTCCAACACTCTACGACACATCCAGGCCCTTTGGAGTTGTTTGTTCCTTCTTGAAGTATTGGTTTTGTTGATTCTGCTTATTTCTCGTCTCTATGGCTTCAAAGGGAGCTCATCCACACCTCCTGGAGTTATTCTTACCCCCAAGGAGTATAAGAAGAACCTCCACCTCACTCAGGCAGCTAAATCTGCATTCATTTCATAAGTTGCCTTGATTGACAATGTCTTTGCTTGTCTTTTACATTCATCTGGATTCGGGATTCTTGATTCTGGAGCATTTGATCATCTTTCTAGCAATAAGGACATTTCTTCTTCTCTTAGATTTACTACTCCTTACCCATGGTTACTTTAGTTAATGGATCTCAAACCATAGCTAAAGGAATCTGTTGGGTACGCCTCTTCCCCTTTCCTTACCCTACTTGGATGCTCTTACTTCCATGTAATATGATTTCCATTAGTAAATTGACTCGTGACCTTAATTGTTTAATTACCGAGTTTGATAACTTAGTCATATTGCAGGATCGGAGTACAGGAAACAAGATTGGCATAGGACGTGAGTCTTAGTGCCTCTTTCATCTTAGCTCGTTTTCATCTTCCACTGCTTGTACTTCCTTGGATACTCCCCTTCTTATTCACAATTGTCTGGGTCATTCGAACATTTCCAAGTTTCGGAAAATGGTACTTCGTTTTTCAAGTTTGTCCTCAATTAAGTGTGAGTCATGTTAGCTTGGGAAACATACCTGCGGTACCATTCCCTCAAGCTGCCTAGATCAACTGATATAGTCCTTCGAGTCATTCCAACACTAATGCTCGGGATCTTTCCCGATCGAAGTTCACCTTGGAGTTCCAAGAGATTTTTGTTACTTTATAGATGATTATTCTCTGCTTGTACTCGCTATTTTTAATGAAAACTTGAGTTGAGTTATTCTCTATTTTTCAGAAGTTCCATGATGAAGTTCGAACTCAATTTAATACTTCAATTCGTATTCTACAAAGTGATAATGTCAAAGAATATCTTTCTGGACCGTTCTTCTCCTTTCTGTCCTCACATGAGATTCTTCATCAGTCTTCTTATGCTTACACTCCTCAATAGAATGGAGTGGTTGAGCGTAAGAATAGTCATTTAGTTGAAACCGCTCGCACTCTCCTATTCCATCATAAGGTTCTTCAATATTTTTGGGAGGATGCTACCTTAGCCGCTTGTTATTTGATCAATCGTATGCCATCATCCGTCTTAGATGATGAAATCCCTCATTCCATCATTTTTCCTAACCAATCTCTCTTCTGCCTTCTCCCTCATGTCTTTGGTTGTGTCTTTTTTGTCCATATTCTTACTCCTGGGCAAGACAAGCTCTCAGACAAAGCCACACAGTGTCTCTTCCTCGGTTATTCTCGACTTCAACGAGGTTATCGTTGCTACTCTCCTGATACACATCGATACTTTGTCTCTGCCGATGTCACCTTTTTTGAGAACTCTTCAATGTTCCCTACCACCCCCACTTCCTAGTTTTGATGTCCTATCTCTTCCCCTTCGTTTTCTCGTCTCGGATACCTCATATGTTCCTTCGGCTACACCTCAACCATTGCAAGTTTATACCCGATGCCCACGTACTAACACTGGGCCTCTGGTTGACTCATCTCCTATGGCGTCTTCCTCCACGACGCTCATCTTGCCATCTCTCGTTGATCTTCCCATTGCCATTCAAAAAGGTACTCGCTTCTCTCGTAACCCTCATCTATTTATAGTTTCCTGACTTATCTTCATCATATTCTGCGTTTATTTCCACCTTATCTTCTATTTCACTTCCTAAATTTGTGCAAGATGCTCTCTCTCATTTGAGCTGGAAATACGCAATGGTTGAAGAAATGACTGCTTTCCATTCCACACTAGCACATGGGACCTAGCCCCCATCATCAAAACCCTGCTATCGTCATTGAGTTTATACAGCCTGCATTGGTCTGGATGGCCAAGTGGATACCTTAAGGCCTGCTATTGCAAGGGTCTACTGGGATGTATGACTGATTATTATGATCAAATGTTTTAGTAATGCATCGGACTACTGTCGACTGGCCCAACCGGCTGATCGGTCGATCCGATTCGTACCACGACATTTAAATCGATTAAGTTTTGAACCGAGGTCAAACCGTTCGGACCAATGGTTGAACTGCGAAACTGCGGTGGACTGACTCATGACCGAACTCGAGCTGCTTCTAAACCTTCCCTTATTCTCCTTTAAATTGCGCCTTCAAAATATGGGCTTCCACCATGTGTCATTAATTATTAATTACCAATCACATCTCTTGGGTTAGGGAGTAGTCAATCTGACTTTGTTGTTGAAATCGTCAAGAGGAATGACTATTATAAAGGGCCGATTCCTTCTATAAAGGATCACGTGGACAAGTTTCACAACTCAGTGAAGCAACTCCGTGAACTTGGAGAGTAGCCTAATAACTAGATTTCATCAATTTGTTTTTTCAAAATAAAACATATTCATATTATATTTTCTAATAATATGTATAATAAAAAATTTAAAATTATACAATATTACGTGAATTGTAAAGTAATTTATAATTACATAAAACTAACTTTTCTTTAATTTTGAATATATTTAAATTAAGAAAATGGTATATGCTTTTAATAAAAATAAAAAATAAAATATCAATTTATTTATATTTGAATCTTGATAAAATAAATAAATATTATTGAGTTAAATATATATATATATATTAAAAATAATATAATATTCTCAAAAATGTAAAATGGTTATAATTAAATAAACCAATCTTTCTTTATTTTGAATATATTTAAATTTAAATATATTATGCTTTTAATAAAAATTAAAATATCAATATATTTATATTTTATATATAAATGTTGGATAATATAATATGTAAATATTATCGAGTTAAATTATATAATTTTAATAATATATAAATTTATATATTTATGATGTGCCATTTGCTCACTCACTGCACTGATCTGATCAACCTTAAACTCATGAACCCTTCCTGGGCTCAATTAGAATCGGTCCGATTTTTAAAATGTTGACTATGACACATTTTCTCCTGTTGCCAAGATGTCTTCTGTTCATCTTCTCCTCTCTATGGTTGCTAAGTGAGATTCGCCCTGTTTTGGCTCGGGATATAAAAGGAATGAATTTCTCCCATGGCGAATTAAGCAGAGGAGGTATATATAGAGCAAACCACTTGGTTTTGTATGCGCAGTGCCACGCCGTTCCTTATACGCCTAAAGTAAATTTCCCCCAAGTTTGGCTTGACGCTGAATCTCGTGCAGAGCTGGTATGACTCGGAGCACATCGGACCACTTTGTTTTCATCACTTACATACCAAGGCAAAGGCATCTATCCCGATTGTTTTGAAAGTGATGACATTGTTATAATACAATGATCAAGATTATGATTCAAAAACTTAAACAACACCTCTTCAACCACTTTCAAACAAAAGACTTGGGGAAACTCAAATACTTTATGTGGATTGAGATAGCTCGGTCTAAATCCAGTGTAGTTATGTCTCAGAGGAAGTATGTCTTGGATATATTGGGGGAAATTGATATGCTAAACTCAGAAACATGCGTATACTCTATGATCCGAATGTCAAGTTTCTGTAATGGCATTTAGCCCCATGTAAAATCCAGGAGATATCTGATGACTGTGGGAGACTAAACTTTACTCACCACTATTTCAGACCTACATTTTCTTTCAGAGTGTAGTTAGTCGGTTCCTGCAATCATCGTGTGATAGTCATTAGGATGCTGTGATTCCTATTCTCCATTATATCAAAGGATCTAATATCCTCAAAAGAGCACAATAAATGTGGATGCGAGCTAGTTCTGTTAGCTGGCTGGAGCATCAAGGAATGACTTGATAACTTCGTAACTTAGTATATGGCCTAAATAAATTCCTTCAGAGCTAAGATTTGTGGGGCGATTTAAACTAAATGCCTTGCACAAAGGAGCAATCGCAAGAGCCTTGGCATCATCAACCCGCCATGAGACGACTAATCATATCGTTAGGACATCACTTCATTCGAGAGAAGATTGCCTCAGGATGGCGACTGCCAGTTATATTAACTCAAGTTACCAACTAGCGCATGGGGCCACTGCTCCGGCGCTCAAGAATTTAAGATATCAGCAATAAAATACATAATGACCCATACGCCCAAACTCATGAGCGTCTCAAAAATTAGAATTTGACTATTTCCTTTTTTGTATATTATTTTCTTTTTTTTGCCCTTGATATTGTTTCCTTTTGTGCCCTACCTTTGAATATAAATAGGGGGAGTGTCGGGTACCAGAATTTGACTATTTCCTTCGTATGACTATTTCCTTTTTTGTATATTAGTTTCTTCCTTTTTTTCCCTTGATATTATTTCCTTTTGTGCCCTACCTTTGTATATAAATAGGTATGACCTATATAATGTATTTTACACGCTTATTTAAATAAGAAAAGTATTATTTTCTTCTATCATTTCACAATACGTATAAATTTTAGTCTGTTAAAACATTGGATATGTATGTGTGTGCGCGTTGTGAATGATGTGGATAAAGTTACACTGATGTTTGTGAGATTTTTATGTTGCTTCATTTGCGCTGCTTCATGTCTTTCTTTTTTATCTTGCTTTCTACTTTTCTTAATGTTTCTTGTACTCCTTTTGATATTGTCAGCATTCCTCCATGATTTCTCAACCTTCTCATTGTGGCATGGTTTATCGACTTTCCTCTTGTTGTGGAATTTTTTCACCATGATTTTATTCTTATTTGCATTTATTTATTTTATTTAAATTGGTTCAGTGCTTTCTGCCTCTAATATTCATTTATTCTAACTTTCATTTAGGCCTACTTTTGCATTTCCAATCTTACATTATCATTTTGGTATGCCTTTTTTTATCACAGTTCAATTTTGTATTTGGAGGGGAGCTTGGAGACTAAAATCTTTACTGATCCCGCAACTGGTCTTGTTCGACGGGTGCGTGAGGTCGCCATTCGAAGAAATGGTACGTTCATGAATTTTTTTTCCCCTATTTCATTGTTGAAATTTCTCAATAATTGAGAGTAGATTATTTGGCTTGATACTATGTTCTGTTTTCTCTATGCGTCTAATTGTTGTCCAAAGACGATTAAGAATATATTTGAAGGCTCTAGAAAAGGTACACCAACATATACATGTAGTAAATACAAAAACCACCTAAAGACAATGGAAAAACAAAAGAGAACAGCATGGGAAAATCATCCAAAGACAGTAAACACCCCAGAAAAGAAGGTTCTTTCCAATCTTCTCTTAAGCCCCGCTACTTACTATACTAAAATGACTCAACTTGCAATCCCCATTGCTGCTCCCACTGTCCCTAACTAGCAAAAGGAGCAGGAAAGTTCTGGATTGTCTGTTGACTAGTGGTGGCTGAGATGTTTCTCCAGAAGAGTCACTTTGAGAATTTTTTTGATAAGTAAGAAAGAAGATATTCAAGAGGAGAGTCGCCAAATTGGCGACCAGGAGAGCAAGGAAGGAAACAAACCATGACCCTACAGAAACACCACATATAACCAGAAACCAGCCCCAACAAAGGACAAAACAACCAATGGGAAGCTGCCCAAAAGAGAACAGTCCCCAGAAATACCCAGCAGAAAGGAAAGCTACAAAACGCCTAAAATCACTGGGATCCCAGCCACCAATGAACTCAATAAGCGTTGTAGTGCCCTCTTTAATGCATAATGTAGTCTCGGCCCAAAGGAAATACACAAAAGAAGACTTTAACTTCTGGATAGACAGCGTCGCATCTTCAAAGGCTATTTTGTTTCTTGCTTTCCATATAGTCCAAAAAACACATAAAGGCCCAGCCCTCCACACGTCCTTTCTTTTTTTCCTACAAAAGACCCCCTTCACCCTTCCAAAGTTTGTAAGACAGAACTAGGAAGGACCCAATGAACACCAAAAAAAGAGAAGAAGTTGTCCCATAAAACCCTTGTTACACCACAATGAAGCAAAAGATGGTCTATTGTTTCTTATCTTCTTTTGCACATAAAACATCTATTAGCCAAGGGTCTTCCTCTCTTATGAATCTGGTCAAGAGTTGAGGCCTTTCCTAAGCTGCCTCCTGAAGCAAAGCAAAGCATATTCTCAGAATATTGTATCTGGCGCCAAATGATGTTTACAGGGAAATAACCATGGGAAGCAGAATCCAGCACTTTAAACATGGACTTGATTGAGAAAAGCCTATTTTTTTTCTTCCACCCATTTCACCTTGTCCTCCAAGCTTGGTTTTACTTTCGTTCGGCTAAGGCAAGTAAGATAATTGTTTACTTCCTCCAATTCCCAATCATTGAAGGGTCTCAAAAAAAGAGGATTCCAACATCCTCCTCCTTCATCCGGGCTCCACATCTCTTTAATCACGTCTTTGTGAGTAGCAACAACAAACAAATTGGGGAAAGCATCACACAAAGCCAGCTGGACTCCACACCCACTTATCCTTCCAAAGCACCCTGCTCCCATTACTCCACCCTTTAAATACCATTTTTCCAGCCACTCAGATCCCATCCCTTTCTAAAGTTCTTCCAAAACCAATCCCATAAACTGGCCCTCACCATTGAGGACCATGGATCTCAATGAGAGGGCTTCTTTTGGTTTCCAAATACGGAAACATATTGACTTTAGATTGTTGGAAAAAGAGGGCAACTTGTGAACAGATGTCATGTGTGTAGAAGGAAAGTGGAATTTTCCGGTTGCATATTCTTCCATTGGGCTTTAGTAGAACTACTATGGCAGTTGTTTCTTTTTTTGAATTGAAGTAGGTAAGCAATCCTCAATCAAACTGATAATAAAATTGTAATGGGTCTTATGTAGGAAGAGGTGGAAGGTATCTTGATTGGTTGCCTTTTTGTCCCTTTTTTGAACCATTTGATGACTGAGTACTTAATTCTCCTTTATGCCTAATTTATTGGAATGGTTTTGACTTCATTATGTGTGTCTTCCATGTTTGTGGTGGAATTCTCTATTGAATTTTTGGGTGATAATTAGAGAGAAGCAATAATCATCAAGAAGATAAGGAAAAGGCTAACTAGGAATTATCCATCATAGTTTCTAAAGTAAAGGCCAATGCTCCTGTAAACCCTCCTGATATGCTTTTGTAGGCTGTTTTTTTTTTTTTTTTTGACTTTGACGCTATCTCCATTCTACCTACTCTGGCTGCTACTATTGGTTGTGTATTTCGGATCTTTGTTTCATAGCAAGAATCTTGGCATGCTAGATACTCTTCACAATGTTACTTGAGTCTCTGGCATTGTCCTATATCTTGATTCACATCAACAAGTAATGGAAGAACCAAAGAACAAATTCCTGCAAATGGTATTGTTCAGAGAAATCTACTCCAGCTCTTGGACTTGAGCTATAGGAAAGCCATACCCAGTGTTTGACTCCTGGGAAATCTTTAGCAAGATATTGCTATTGGCTTCCCAAAACACAGAGACACACACTGCCTTTTCATGCTTTCCTCCATTTCCAGAAAAATGCTCTAGAGAAAGATTTATTTTTGCATTAAACATCAGAAATATTTTCTTTTTGTTTCTGTTTTTTATTTTGTTTTTATTATTATTTCTTTTAATGATAGATAAATTGTCTATAATAGCACTTGAACTTGAACCTCTCACAAATCCTCTCTTACTCTCGAACTAGGCCTTAAAGACTTTGAGACTTTATTTGTTTTTAATGAGTTAAGACTAAAAATGGTTGCTTAAATCAATGTGGATCGCACTGTTGCCTAATCAACCAGAAAAGAAATAAGCTTTCTTAAAAGCAACTCTAGATACAAGCATAAAAGTTGAGCAGCTGACTTGTTTGGTGAATAAGGCCTACCAGTTAAATGATTGTTATGATTATGTTATGACGCTTATGATGGAGAAAGGAAGTTAGCAAAATAGGTAATTCCACCTCCCTGAAAATGGCTCATGAAAATTACCAGAACTGTATTCATGTTATCTACTCAGTCCGTTGAATCTTCTGTTAATGTTGCAAAGGAATTCTTGAGTCCTCCATCCTCCCGACCGAGCCCTTTCCTTTTTTTTCTAAAAAAAAAAAAAAAAAAAAAAAAAGAAGAAAAAATATGCTATGCAAAACAAGACATCCATATATATATATATATATATATATATATATGTAAATATATACATTTATATCTATATATATAACTCCTTACCTAGGGTGCCAAGCTAAGCATAACCAACCATCTAGCTATCCTGCTGCGCCCTCCTCTTGCCATGTGCTTCTTTCTTCTCACGTAGGTAACTTGGACAGGGATATAACAGATTACCTGAGGAGTTTCTCAAACTTGATTTTATTTGACTTGGCAGGTCGCATTGTATTTCTAGGAAAAGGAAGTGATGACAGTCAAGCCTCAAACATGGAACTGAAAGGCGCCGGCTACTATTGAAAGCTTTGTTTCTAGGAAAAGGAGGTGATGACAGTCGCTCTCCTCAAATATGGAACTGAAAGGTCACAGCTATTGCTAGGCTTGAGGAGTGAGAGAGTTAGTGAAGGTTTCACTGTTGAAAACCATTCTCTGTCATTTGTAATTTATTTTTTCTTAACCATAAGATAGAATAGTTGGAGCAGAGGAATGCAAATGATGTTTATCAGTTTCTTTTATGAAAAGTTTGAGAGTACATCGATTTCATGCAATAGGTGTTTATTTTTGAGCCCTTTTGAAGTCTCTATGCTTGATGTTTGATTATTTCTTTATGCCATCAACCTTTGAGTTTGCTACTTAAGTGCCAGAATCGGTTTGGTTTGCAGCTCTTTAAGTGGTAATAAATTTGTGAGGAATAATTTCTGTAGGATGATGATTTGGCAGTGGAAACACCTTTTGTTGCTACTTATATTATGATTTAGAAGCATGTAAAATAAAAATTTAAGTATGATACAAAGAATGTAACCCACAAAACCTTTGAGGGTCGATTTTGCTTTATAGGGTAAGAAGGATTAAAATTCTTATCTTTCAGTGTCAATGATAAGTAGCATTTGCATTTTAAGATTTAAATAGACTAATAATAAATGATTTCTTTTTCAAACCCATATAATATTCTTTATTTGGTTTTCATTTTCATTTTTCAGTTTTGATTTCGTTCTGTATATGCTTTATATAAAGGCAAATGATTGTTCCTTGTATTTAGTATACCTTGACTATATATATTATGTACATTATTTCTTTAATATATTTGATCTTTTGTATCATCTTAAATTATTATAAATAATTTTCTATATATATATTTTATATAAAGTATTGGCCTTTATGATTTAAGATGATGTTGGCTGAGAAGATCAAAGAAATTATTATTATTATTATTATTCCTGTATATAAATTTTCTTTAACTAGTGTCTATCCGGGTGTTTTTCTTTATTTTCCATGTTTGTTGAATTCATCATAATTACATGAGTCAATCAAGGTACTTTATTGGGTTAAAGTGGAATTTTGCCCCTCATCTATGATGTTGCAGATGTCAACTTGCCCCTCAACTAATTTTTGTATCATTTTCATTCTTGTACTATTTAAAACCAATTACTTTTTCTCTTATCTGACAGCTAGGCACACCGTTAATTGTTGCTGGCACTTAAACAAACAAGTTACACTTACATATACACGGATTAAGGCTCTTAATAAAAAGTAAATATATGTTGGAAGCTATTTTAAAGACATTTTTCTTCATTGAGATGTTTGCTTTATAGTGACAATCATGAGTATTGCTAATTGTTGGTAGAGTCTAATCTCGTGAACCCAACATCCTTTGATGTATTTTCTAGATTTGCCCTATTTATGATTTATAAATTCATTTTTCTATATGGATCGGACATTTTGAGTAATATTTGGATCCACAAGGTGATAGTTCTCCTACTGTGAAGATCCCATTCAACAAGATTGTGGTTATCTCGGGAGATTCACTGCTACGTGAGATTCGAAGAGAAATGTTTAGACCTCGCCAGATCTAACGTCATATACGGCCGTGAGCTACCCTGTGAGAGCCTAAGGGATCGGTAGATTTAGATGTGAAAGAGAACCAATTCTCAAAGCCAACAAATGGAGAATTTATATGGTTACAAGATGGATGTATCGTCTGCTTTGCTAGCTTTATACCTTATAACCTTTATTGGATACATAGACTACTTCATCCGCTTAAGCTTCCTATGATATAGTTGTGACATTTTCTTATAGCCTTGTTTACCTTTTTTATAATAGGTAGGGACTCTGATGTATGGTATATGCTTTTTTAGGGAGTCTCATGGGCTTTGACTCTATTGGTTTATTTCTTCATTCTACATATCAACGTCCCACCTCTTGTTTATATTGAAAGATTCTATTACTACTCACCTTTGTTCTTGCATCTTTTATTTCTAATGTTACTTGCCTTATTCCTTTCGGTTACCTTATCACTAATGTACGATTTCGTGACATTTTGGTGCGTAGAAGGTAGTTAAGTGTCACTCCCTTCACTCCACTTTGACATTGATTTGTGAGGTTTTGGCTTGAGAGGTCATCTTGTAGAGGATCAGGTATCTATCTCAATTAGAGAGAGTTGTGGCCTCACTTTATGTTTCTTAATGGGCGTCTGATATGTTCATGATCATATTGGATGGAAACTCACATTATGTCTAATGGAAACAAATTTCCTGATTGGAATATTTTAGATGCTAAAACAATGTGAATTATTACCATCAAAATCTATGATCACATTTATAGACTTTTGAACTTCCTTGTTGGTTCGAATTCCTTCGAAGACTTTATATGACCCGGGCTTCGATAAAGCACTACTGGCTGACCAAATAATCTCATGCCTATTGAGTTCTAAGTCTTTTATGTTTCCAAAGTCAGATTTGATCTACCAATGAATGTTACACCCTTTGTGCCATGGTTCTCATCACATATGTACATTCATAAAAAAGAAAAAAAGAAAAAAAAATTTAAAAATTTTTTAAAAAATTAAAGAATAAAAAATAAAAATAAAAAAATAAAAAAATGAAGAAGGAAAAAAGCTGTTGTAACATATTTATGTATCCTATCTTTCATTCACTAGGTGCTTATATCAATTTTAAAGGGATGTTTGTTGGGTGTATTTGTTATTAGGGATATATGTGAGATCTTTAAAAGGGTTTATATTCCTTGGATCTATGTGAGATTTTTACAGGGCTTTTCATTCCTAGAAACAATGTGAGATTTTTATTTGGGATATATGTGCTTAGAATTTTATATCATCTTACGAGATCATATCAGTATAATAGTTTATTTTTATGTATGCATACCTAATTCTAATAATCGCATGAATTTGTGATTTCATATTTTCTTATAATGAATTAATCTCTCCCACCCCCACATGGATCTATTAAACTGGGTACATATTTTAAGTAATTTTATTTTAAATAGGCATCTTTTATATGAGTTAAAAGGGGAGAATTATTTTTCTGTCAAAAAAGGAATTATTTTGTTTAAAATATTTCAATCTTGGAAATTTTGATATAATTGCCATCTTTCGCTGATATTTCAATTGTTTGCAAAACTCCTAGCTCAAAAAAAGCTTTATTGCATTTAGAGGTTTCTATTGGATCGTTTAGTTGTTGCTTTGTTCCCTCAGTGTTATTTGGAATACTTGGATTGTAGATCCCGTGTTCGTTCTCAAGACAGAAACAATGTATCCGTGTTCATTCAAAAAACAGAAACCAAAAAAAAAAAAATGAAGGAAACAAACCTGCAGTACAAACAATAATTAGAAAGCAGATCCGAGCCCAACGATAACGTTGTGTCCTTAAGACGAATTTGGCCCCTCAACTTGTACCGAGGATAGTGGACAATCGTCTCCCAGGATAGAACGGATCTCGTTCCTCCGAAGTGGTACGGATCGGAGGACCCCGACGAACTCAACTTGCAGAACAATCGCACAAAAATGAATGATATGCAGTGAAGTGAGGAGAATATTTTTGTTATCATTAAAAATAAAACTGGAAGATAAATAACCTGGTGAAGTGTCTCCACGAACAGACATGTCGGTTCGAAAAGGTATGAACCAAGCAATGTGTCTGTTCGATGAGGGACACATTTTTTCATTCACTTAAGGATTTTGTGGATACCAAAATCCCAACAATCCCCCACATGAATGAAAAGTTCTGATATCAATACTCCCGTGTATGCATGAGATGCAAAGTGCGATTATTCCATGAGAAAACGTTGCATCAGGATAAGTAGTCTGAGACTTTGAACTTTCCTTAGTGAAGCCACCTGACTTACTTCTGGCCAATCAAGAGACTTGATGTTTTGAACCTGGTCGACCTTTCAGGTAAGCTTCCAGACAATAGAAATCACACAACAATTTCGAACAAAATTGGTTCTCACTCTGTGTTCGCTTTGGGGCCATGAACACCGCTTCGGTCTCATGAGTGTTGTGTAGAGAATTCGGCCTTGTCATTTCTCGCGTGCGCCCTCACTTCACACTCACATAGGTGATTTCTCAACCTATAGTTTTTACAATCATTAAAAGTTGTCATAACCTTCACGTATATTAATGTCGCTCTTATCCGGAATGGGTAAAACAAATTTGACAAGATTTCACACCGCTCTTCATAACTTAGTTGTCCCTTTGAACCTAGATCCCGGGATCTCCAAATAACTAGGTAGGGTGTCCGCTTATGATGACTTGCTTGTAGGCCTTAAACCCATTCCCTCGATGTCTTTTGCAACCATCTCTTAGTTGTGCCTTTGTCGATGGATCCACAATATTATCTTTGACTTCACATAGTCAATGGTGATAATCTAATTAGAAAGAGTTGTCTTACTATGTCATGTCTTCGACGTATGCTATACATGACATTCCCTGCCCTTCCTATCGCGCTGACTATCACAATGTATACATACGGCATTGGTTTAAAGCCAATTAGAATATATCTTCCAAGAAATTTCGGCCACTTACTTTCATCGGCTTTATCCAAAGCAATAAATTCCGATTTCATAATGATCTTAAGAATACAAGTTTGTTTCAGATGATTTGAAGACACTCACGCCCCACCAAGTGTGAATACATATCCACTTGTTGATTTTGTGTCTTTTTGAAAGTTTCGATTATCCAATTTGCATCACAAGATCCTTCATCACGATATTCGTAATGCAAAGCATAATCTGAAAGTATGCTTTAAGTAGCCCAATAAACATTTCATAGCTTCCAATGATTTTCATTCGACTAATAATCAGAATCAACTTAGCTTGCTAACCACACAAGCTAGTCCGGCCTAGTACAAGCCATGACATACATTAAATCGCCTAGTATACTAGCATACTCATTTTGAGCTTTGTTTTCACCGCATTCTTAGAAAAGATGTAAATTAACATCTATCTGAAAGTCTTTATCGGTACAATACCTAGATTCTTGCACTTTCTAAGAATGGCTTCAATATAATGGATTGTGATAGAGCTTAATCCTCCGTATGTCTTATGGATTTTAACCCTAAAATAACATCAATAATTTCATATCTTTCATTTCAAATTTACTTTGCAAGCAAGCATTTGATTTTCTTAATAGTCTCACCATCATCGCTCTCGTTATAAGTATATCATCTAATATATGTATTACAAAATGGCAAAGCAATTCAGTTTGCTTAACATATACACATTTATCGTGACTATTAATCTGGGAAACCATCTGACAACATGATTCTGGCTGAACGGCATGCCATTGTTTTGGTGCTTGCTCTAATCCATAGAGTGACTTGATAAGCCGACATACTTTCGCTCTTGTCCCGAATAAATGAAACCCTTTCCTGCTGTTCCAAATATTTCTCTTCCAAATCTCCGCTTAAGAAGGCCGTTTTTACATCCATTTGATGGATTTCAAGCTTATACACCGCTGCTATAACAATTAGCATCCTTATATATGTAATTCTAGTAACAGGTGAATAAGTATCAAAATAATCAAGACCTTCTCATTGCTTGTATCCTTACTACAAGCCTAGCCTTATATTTATCAATAGCACCATCCGCTTTCATTTTCCTCTTGAAAATCCACTTACATTGTAGTGGTTTATTACTACAGGAAGGTCAACCACTTCCATGTATGATTTGACAAGATAGATTCAACTTCACTATTGAGGCTTCTTTCCAGACCGGCTTCGGGCTTAAGTCACACTTTGAATGTCCGAGGTCTATTCCTCCAATGACACGTTAAGAAATCAGGTCCAAAAGACGTGAAGTCCTTTGTCTTTACTGCGATCTAGGTTCATCTCTCCATTGATCACTTCTAGATATAGTATCCGAGACCCTTATTATTATCAATAGACTCATATACTATGTTATATGGAAATATATTTTCAAAGAACGAGCATTCCTTGATTCAATGATCGATGACATGGATATCCGGGATCTCTCGACTTAGAACAAGAAAAACGATATGCATTTCTATTTCAGCATATCCGATAAAACACAATAGTCTTGGGTCCTACCTTAACCTTTTAAAGCTTAGGAACCGCAACCTTAGCCAAACATCCCACACTTTGAGATAATTCAAGTTAGGCATTCTCGCCTTTCCATTTCTCATAGAGTTTGTTTGCGGTCTTTCTCTCGCTGGTACTCTCATTTAAAAATAAAATTTGTCATTAAAACCCCCACAAATTCTCGTGGGTAAACCAGAACTATTTAACAATGCATTCATCGCTTTCCTTTAAAGACCGGCTTCCTTTCCGTCGCTCCATTAGATTGTGGTGTATAAGGAGTAAATATTTGGTGAACGACATTAACTCTATATTAAATTTCTCAAATGGAAATTCATATTCACCTCCTCGTCACCTCTTATGATTTTAATTTTCGTTTCAACTGAAGTTTCAACTTCACTTTATAAGATTTAAAAGCATTCACAAAATTTCATCTTTGCTACTAAGAGTAAACATAATACATCAGCGAGCAACATCTATAAAATAATAAAATACTTATTACCACCTCTTGACGGTATTGATTTCATATCGCATATATCCGTGAAGGTATTAAATCTAAAGGTTCGAAACTCTATTATCTACGTAGGGAAGTGGGGCTTAGGAAAATTTAGATTCCACACACTTGGTATTTACTGATGTGGGCCAAAATTCTAAGAATACCCTATTCATTAATTTCTTTATTGATTTATAGTTAACGTATCCTAGTCTAGCATGCCAAATGTTAGAAGACTCAAGCACATAAGAAGAAGCAACTTTATTCAAATCATCCTTGGTTACAATAGTCATTACATTGAGCTTGAACAAACTATCACTTATATAACCCTTTCCTACATACATCTCATTTTTTTGAGAGTACAAACTTGTCAGATACAAAAACCAACTTGAAGCCATTCTTGCTAAGGAGAGACCCTGACACTAAATTCTTGTGAACATCCGCACATGCGTAACACACTAGTGTCACAATCTTTCAAGATGTCATCTTTGTGAGCAATCTTTTCCGACACCTTCAACCTTAGGAGGCTGATGAATTACCCATATAAAGTTTCATCACCCCCCACTTGTGTAGATCTAGTATCAATCATGCACAAAATGTGATGAGTTGCTCCAAAGATCAATCCACCAATTCGCTTCCCGCCATATTACACTCCTGGATATCATAGCGCCATATCGATATCATCAACACCATCGAGATCTTTTCCACCATATCGTCCCGCGCTTTCGTCGCTTCTTGCTCAAGGGTCTTTGGCCTCGATGTCCGCATTTCCCGCTACGCTTGGAAGCACTTGCCAACGAATCCGTGCCTTGCTGAATCCTCTCTCTAGACTTGCTAGGCATTTTCCTCTTTTCTTGTCGGTTTCTCGCATCCTTCTCTTCAACAATATCTGATTTTGAAACTTCTGGGATTCTTTCCAACTTTCTTCTCGTGAGAGCCTTATTGTCTTCCCTCAACTTCAACCGAACAATCAAGTCTTCGCGATAACCCTTTCTCTTGTGTTCGAGATAATTTTTGAAATCCCTCCAGGATGGTGGCAATTTTTCAATGAATGCAGCCACTTGAAATGTCTCACTTGTAGTCATTCCTTCAAAGATGAATATCATGCTAATAACCACTAGTTTTGAACATGACTTAAGACGGTCTTTGAATCAACCATCTTGAAGTCCGTAAACTTTTCCAACAATGAATTTCTTCACCCGGAAGATCTTCGTTTTTGTACTCAGTCTGCACTATCCCATAACTCCTCATCCGCTTTTCAAAGCAGTAATTATAGACGTTATAAAGAGTATTTTCCGCATCATGAGACAGTTGCATACGTAGTTAGAGTGATTCCATGCGTCCACAGCAGCCAACTTTTCTTTATCTGTCTCTCCAACGTCCAATTTAGGACCATCTTCATTGAGGAATCTTGCCAAGTTCAAGGTCATGAGATAGAACAACATCTTTTATTGCCATCTCTTGAAATCGGTACCATTGAACCTTTCTGGCTTTTCTCCATGACTCGGAATAAGGTTAACCGGAGTCGAAGGCAATGCCATTTCTGAAGGATAAGGATAAAAACATAACAATATTTGAATAAACTGTAACAAATATTTAAATACGAACAGAAATGAAACAGTAGAGAAATGAAAAATATTTTGAATACGTAAAACAAATATTTTAATGTAAATGGAAAAACCGCATTTTTAAAAAATTTGAATAAAGCAAACGAAAAACCGTGAATAATTATTATTTTATTTTTTTGTAAAACCAACGTAAAATCAGAATAAAATTTTTTTTTCTGTAATAACGAAACTGTAATACTAGAACAGAAACGAAAAACTGTTTACCGTACAGAAACGAAACGAAATTTTGACCGTAACACTGAACTGTTTACAAAATTGTTCTAAACTGTAATGAATCTTGTTTCTGTAAACCTGTACAGTACATTTGTTACCGACACAGAGAAATGAAGACTGTAACAAAAGACTTACAGTTCACGGAAAAAACTGTAACACCGAAACTGTAATACTAGAACAGAAACGAAAAAAATATTTGAATAAACTATAACAAATATTTTAATGTAAAATCAGCAGCGCGTAATTTGAAAACAATATTTGTTACGCTTTTCAAATCAGAATAAAGATAAAAAGTATTTGAAAACAAATATTTTAATGTAAAACGAACAGAACAGAAAGCAGAAACGTCTATATCAACAGAAAGCGAAAGCAGAAAGCACAAACATTTTAATGTAAAACGAAAAAAAAATGTTTGAGTCAAAAAACGAACAGAAACGGAAACAAAAAAAAAACGAAATTCGTCTTAAGAGTGTAGATCCCGTGTTCGTTCAAGATTAAACAATGTATTCGTGGAAATTGCTCAAAAAACGTAAACCAAAAAAAATGAAGGAAACAAACCTGCAATACAAACAATAATTAGAAAGCGCATTCTCGAGCCCAATGATAACGTTTGTGTCCTTAAGATGAATTTGGCCCCGAGGATAGTGGACAATCGTCTCCCAGGATAGAACGGATCTCGTTCCTCCGAAGTAATATGGATCAGAGGACCCCGACGAACTCAACTTGCAGAACAATCGCACAAAAAATAAATGATATGCAGTGAAATAAGGAAAATATTTTGTTATCATTAAAAATGGGAAAAACGGGAGTATAAAAAACCCAGGAAGTGTCTCCATGAACGTGCATGCTCTGCCTCGGTGTGCTGTATGAACGAACCAAGCAATGTGTCTGTTCGATGAGGGACACATTTTTTTCATTACTTAAGGATTTTGTGGATACCAAAATCCCAACATGGATTCCCACTAAGGTGGGTTTTTTTGCTTGGGAAGCCTCCTGGGGGAAAGTGCTAACCTTGAATCTTCTTAAAAGGAGAGGAAGAGTCCTAGCCAACAAGTGTTTTCTCTGTGAAGAGGAGGAAGAGTTGATTGACCACTTACTTGTTCATTGCTCAAAGGTTATGTCAAGGGAGATCTTCTTTGTAACTGTTAGCTAGGTGTTAGCTGGTTTTTCCTCAAGTCGACAGGGGGCTTTTCTCTCTCGGGCCAGGACTTTTGTTGGGAAAAGATTTAAGAAAAAGTTTCGGATGGCAAATTTTTCTAGCATTCTGACTATTTGGCTTAAAAGAAATAGTATTGCTTTTGATGAAAAATAATTTTCTATGCAGAGGATGAAGTCCTTATTTGTCTACAATTTATGATCAAATTTGTATATGGTGGATAGCCTAGTTCTTTGGTTGATTTTTTTACTTGGTTGAAATACTAGGACGAGGTTTCACAGATATTGCGGGCCGTGATATAAGCCATATTCTTTCCTTTTTTCTTTCGCTTCCCACAGGACCCTATCAGATACTCCCTATATACCTGGGGGTGCCCTTGAAAGCTTTTTTTGATGAATATATTATCCATAAAAATAATTATTGATTGAACTTTGCATGAGGGCCCCACTAAGGGGAGAAAAGAAGGAGAAGCAAGAGGGAGAAACAAAAAAACCCAATGCCCCTCAACTATACCCACCAACCCTCATTTACAACCTAACAAAGTAAAAAAATCAATGAAGGTTTTAGGGTTATCTACAATGTATATATTTAACCAAGACCATAGGTTGCCAATAAAAGAGGATTTCATTCTTTGAGTTGAGAAGACTTCGTTGTCAAATAGAATGAAGTTCCTTTCTTTCCAAAACAGTCCAAAAAATGCTAAGTGGGACGGCCGTCCAAGCTTTTTCCATTTCTTTCCCACAAAGGAGCCTTCCCAAGAGAGGAGGGTCTTTCTTACTGATGAGCTTAAAAGTCATCTATTTTTAGTCCATTTTTCTGCTTAATTTTCATATCAAAAGAGACAATTACTTTGCAGAAATATGAAGAAACTCACCCATTTGTTATTAGCGTAGAATGGAAGAAAGAAGAAAAGCGTAGAAAATGCAATAAGTGAAATAAAAGTGCAGTCAATCGCAGAGCGTAAATGAAAAGAACTGGCCGAGTCCTCGACATAGCTTTTGTGGTTTACATGGGCCCAATCGCGAGGTCGCGACATCGTGAAATCGGGCTGAAATTTGATGCAAAGGTCGCGGCATGGATAACAAGATGATATGTAAGTCGTGGACATGAGACCGCCATGAAAGCCGTGAAAGAAATGAGTCAGGTCGCGACGTGAGATCGGTCGCGGACATCAAGAACCACGCTTCAAAGCCGCAGTCGCGAATCAAGTCGCGATAAGATACTCGATGTCGCCGACATCGTGAACAAAACGCTGAGAGACTTGTGGAGGCATGGGGCGATGTCGCCGACAAGGGATCATGTCGCGGATGCCAGCAAATCAAAGGAAAGATACAAGTGGCGACAAGATTGAAGCATGCAAGAACGCTGATGCTCATTTACGCGAAACATATTGACGCCGCGACATCACGAGAGAAACAGTTGAAACCTCGCGTATCCTTAGTTGATGTCGACAAGAGATTGATGTCGCTGACATCCGGCACAAGTTGAATGCCGCGGTAAGACGGAGATCGGTGGTCGCAGACACGGCAGGTGCATCATTGAACCGCGAAAGGGCGCATCAGATGTCACGACAAGAGGGATTGCTGTCGCGGACACCAAGAACAACCAGTTAAAGGCCCCGTGAGAACTAAGTCGATGTCGCGATAAGTGATCGATGTCGCTGACATCGTGAATCTTCGTAAGAAAGTCGAAAAGAATGAGTTGATGTCGACAAGGGACAAAGGTCGCCATACCGAAGATTCCGCTGAAAAAGATGAATTTTATTCGTTGATGTCGCTGACAAGAGATCGTCGCGACACGACCGGGCCATTTGAAGGTCGGTTACATAAAGTGATGTCGCCAGACAAGATATCGACGTCGCGCACATTAGGAATTACCGCATCAAATCTTACGTAGCCATAAAGAGATGTCGCGACAAGAGACGAGAGGTCGCCGACATCGTAAGATATCGCTTGAAAGATGCATTTCATTTAGTTGATGTCACAACAAGAGAATGACGCCGCATTGCGGCAAATACTGCGTGAAACCCGCAAGAAGTGTCGATGTAGAGACAAGAGAATGATGTCGCGACATCACTAATGCAGAACAAGCCAAGGTCAAAAAGATAGACAAGAAGTTGAGGTCGCGACGTGAGATCGAGGTCGCGACAAGGATACTATCGCGACAAGAAAGTTGAGGTCGCGACTTGAACAATGACTTGGGCCTGGATACCTAAAACTAATACAGTTACATCGGGATTAGGGGCCCAACCGAAAAACCCTATAACACGCTAGACCTATCCGTAAGGAAAGTAGCTTGGCGGCCATGCACGCGAGGTCTAGATAACCGAAGGCTCATTTTCTTTTTATTTTTTAGTTTTCTTTTCTTTCTTTTCTTTTTATTTTTCTTCAATATTGATAGATTAGATTGATTTATCGCTCTAGTTTTCTTTTATTTTTTCCGAATTGGATGTTATCGCTTTGAGTCAAGCCGAATGCGTAATCTAATTCTTTTTTTCAAATTAATAATTGAATGTCGGTTCGCATAAATTCGAATTCGCTTATCCAGCTTCGAAATGCAAAGTATTCTTATGATCGAGGTATGTCAGTAGTGTGTAATTCAAGCATCAGGAACCCAAATTTCCATTAAATGAATGCTATTGTCGAAATTATCTTCCTATTGTTATTTCCAAAGAAATCGCGAATATCGCTTTGCGAATTTACTTCTACATGGGTATGTAGTTTTTGATCCGAATACCGCTCTTATACCCGCTTTAAGAGTTGTTTCATTGCTCTAATTTCAAGGGAGTGTCCCCGAGTGACACAGAGATGACAATCCTCGGGAGTTATGAATATTTCTTGAAGGTATATTAACTCGCTTATTAGAGATCTAATGAGCTCCGTGAGTTTACTTGATAAACTTTCTCACTTGAAATCAAGAATGAGTTGAATGAGTTATCAATTTAAACAAAGGTAGAGTTCACCCTCAATTCGAATAGTGAAGCCAATCCCATGTTAGCCGAGATCTAATCAAGGAGAGGGTGATCTATTTTAATTCGAGGGAAAGAGTAACCCGGAAGTTGTATATCCTTGTTTCTTGACCGATAACTTGGGAGCCAAGGTGTATACCCGTAAAATGTGGGTATGTGAAGTATTGCAAAAAGAAAATACCCACTAGGAAGTCCCTCGTTAAGTAGTATCTAATTCCCATTCGAGAGAATCGTCAAAAAATTAGATAATGAAATGTGAAGCTGCGGAGAGATCCACCGAACTATTAACGCCGACAGATTTGAAATCAAATTCACAAGCAAAATTAACAAGTTAACAATGTGAATTGATACTTCACAATACATTGATCATAATGTGCTCCTCTAATTTGATAATTATGCAATTCATTCATCTGCCTAACTACCACTCATTATTCTTTTTATTCTTTAGACTCAAGTTTATTGTTCATTCGCTTATTTCCCTCTTGTCTGCTTAACTTTTCCAAAGACCTTAATGTTGGAACTTACTATCATTTAGTGGTCCAAATAGTATGGAAATTCTAGTAGTCGTGGTAGTTGATTTATTACCCTGAGATCTCTCGTGGGATCGATATATCCGACTTAAATCCATTTTATTACTTGTCGAATCTCGTGCACTTGCGCACATCGCACCAAAACCAAACTTTGAAAATGATTTACTCTAGAGATTTTTTGGTTTATATATAATGTCCATCAGTTTATTGGCAAGGTTGTCAGGGATTAGATAATAGTCCTTTGGTAATTTTTGTTATAAACTGGTGCAAATGTCATTTGGTCTCTCTTAACAAGTTTTATGGCATATGTGCCATGGATTAGTCAATAGTCCTTTGGTAATAGTGTCATACCAGATATGTGTTTTGGTCGATCAACAAGTTTTATGGCGCCGTTGCCGGGGATTAGATAGTAGTCCTTCGGTGATAACGTCATAATCTTGCATGCATAACTAAAGCATAAATGTGCAAACATGTTTTGGTCTCAACACTTACTAAAAAAGGGAACACCCAACTAACACCAACAATGGCTAAGAGGAGATCCTAGAAAATATGCGCATGTGAGCAGTGGACTAATTGATGATCAACCGTCTCCTCCTCCTTCCACATAGGAAACATCTATCGCAAAGCCTCTACCTCGCTTTAAATTATCGAGGGTTAAACACTCTTCCCAAGGGGGGCTTCGACAAGGCTCAAAAAGTGCTATTCAACCCTATTTTAATAGGGTTTTGAGCGCTTTTTGTACTAATTATTATAATTAACCCAATTACATGTTCGGGTCCCTATTACGCTTCTAATTGCATTCCAGGTCGCTTTTTGTAGTTTTTGCAGAATCGAGGCCAAATTTTCGTGTCAATCCAATCATAACCAAAGCTCCGTTGATTTCCATCAATTTCATATGTCTCAGCGTCACTTCAAACAAGCCGAAATGAAGAATTTCAAAGCGCGAAGAAAATTGAAGAAAATGTTAGCGCAAAGAAAGCTGCGGATGTAGTGGAACGCAGCCGCCAGATGAATTCTCGCTTATACGCGCTATCATAGCGAAAGTTACTGCGGCATGGGCCGAATAAAAAATTTCGCTATGCACAATTTTCGCTGCTAGCTTAAATTCGCTAGCTGTTTAAAAATTGTCGGCTCCTAGCTAAGTTTTTGGTTCGCTTATTTTTGCATTTTTCGGGCTATATGTCGAAACTACTATGCATAGCGAAATTCCTGCCCCTGTGTTTTTAATGTTTTTGATTCAAAACGACCTCGTTTTGATTAATTACCATATTGTCCTCATTGTAATCTTATATTTTTGGTATTTTTGGTATTTCACACAATTGGGTTGGCTATATAAGCCAACTTATAGATTTTTGTAACCCTAACTTTAATCTTTCAGTACAGACGCGCAGCTTTTCATTTTGCTCTCTTCTCTCTCCTCTTTCTCTTATTTTCTCGGCTACCAAACACTCCTCTGAGGATGACAACTCAGAGGATGTTTGCTGGGACCTCTTCCTCCTTTGAAGAGGGGAGGGCCATCAAGAATGTTTGAAGGTAAAACACCGGTTCTCATGTTTTTCACGCAGTTACTTGTTCTCTTTACTGCTTCGATATCACTTTTTAGGGTTTGAATCATCGTGATGTACCTCGAAAGGGCCAAGACATTTGGCAAGCTGCTGTCTGGGTGATGTTTACTATTGTGATCCACCGATGCCCATTTAGTTGTCATTTATGAGCTCTCGCAGTTAGATCCAAGTGATGGTTTTAACCTGCTTTTTGAAACATTGCGGGTAACAATGCTATATATTAGAAGAAATGATTTAGGTTTAGGTTTTAATGTCATATGAAGATCCGCTCGAAATGACTATATGTCATGTTCCCAATGCGAGGGAAAGACCCGAGGACATGTTATTGCCTTAAAACCCTAAACCAAAGGGCCCAAAACTTCAAGGAGTTCTATTTTACATTTTAGTTTATTTCTTTCGCCTTGCAAACCACCAACCCACCGTTTACCCAAAACCTTAAAAATCCAAATTTAATTCACCAATTTTCACTTCACTCAAATCATTTGTACGAAGAAAACTCATCCCCCTTGTTCGACCCTTAGACTAATTATATCACAGCAGCCTTGACTACGGCAGTAGGAGGAACTTAGGAAAACAAATTTTGTTGATTCCGCTCACCCTACCGTGGCACGAATCAAATTCCCAAGCGAAAAAACCTACCTTAGTGGGGACCCAAGTGTTCTAGGTTAACTGGTGGGGGAAAACAACATCGTCTGCTCAATCTAAAATCTTGAAGAGATGCCTCACCAAGAAACGCCCATCATCAGCCCCCTTCAAAATCATCAAGTTTGTACAACCATAAAAATATTGACATGGTTAAATGGAAAGATTGTTTTGCCTTGGATACTAATGGAAAAATATTGACCAGGATAGTATGTATTTATGCTGTAATGATTGACATTTGCTCTAGAAATATACTTCAATGGCTTTTTTTGTATGTATTTAGTAGCAGAACAATTTGGACGTTACTAGTTGTAATTAGAGGTAATTGAAGGAAAAACTGTATATTTCATTGATCACAAACTACCTATTTATATACAAGACAATCCTAAACCAAATATGAAAGAATATGAAGTTTCCCAACTCTACATGAATGCAAGTTTCCTTTTTCCAACTAGTTTCCAGTTTTACAATACTATAACACCCCCCCTCAAGTTAGAGCATAAATGTTGATCATGCCCAACTTGTTACAAAGATAACTAACCCGATCCCCACTTAAGGGTTTTGTATTAATATCTCATAAATGTTCTCCAGTCTTTACGTATCTTGGAAAGATCAATCCTACATGGATCTTCTCATGGACAAAATGACAATCTATCTCAATGTGTTTAGTTTGTTCATGAAATACTGGGTTAGAGGCTATATGCATGGCAGCTTGGTTATCACACCAAAGCTTTACTGTTACTGAAGTTTCCATGCCTACTTCCATCAATAACTAACGTATCCACATGATCTCACATATAGACTGTGTCATTGCTCTATACTCTGACTTCGCACTAGACCGCGAGACAACTCTTTGCTTCTTACTCTTCCATGACATCATATTTCCTCTAAAAAAAGGCACAATATCTTGAGGTGGATCTCCTATCTTCCTTAGATCTTGCCCAATCTGCGTTAGAAAAGAACTAAATTCTAGTATGCCCATACTTCTTATACAACATTCCACGTCTAGGAGCTTCTTTCAAATAACATAGGATATGCTCTATAGCTGCCCAATGACTGACTGTGGGAGATGACATATATTGTCTCAAAATACTAACTGAATAAGCAATACCTGGGCTAGTTACTGTAAGATAATTCAATTTCCCAACCAGTCTTCTGTATCTCTTAGGGTCTTCAAATAGGTCTCCTTCCTTAGTAATCTACACACTAGGAGTCATAGGAGTACTACATGGTTTGGCACCCAACTTCCCTGTCTTAGATAACAAATCGAGTACATATTTTCATTGAGATAACATAATTCCCTACTTACTTCTCATGACTTCAACACCCAAGAAATACTTCAACATTCTTAAATCATTTGTGTGAAAATGACTGTGAAGAAAGGATTTAAGAGACAATATACCTTTGGAGTCACTCCCAGTGATGACAATATCATCCACATATACTACCAGTAGAATAATATTAGAACCTGGAATTTTATAAGACTTTAGCAGCTTCGACTTCGCTTCTCTTTCTACATGCCAAAATGTCTCAATCGGGTCATTGAATTTGTCAAACCAAGCACAAGGGCTGTGTTTCAAACCATACAGAGATTTCCGAAGACGACGCATCTTCCCTATCTCCCCCTAAGCAACAAACCCCGAGGTTGCTCCATATAAACCTCTTCTTGAAGATCTCCATGTAGAAAGACATTCTTGATATCAAGCTGATGTCAGTCCCAATCATAAGAAGCAACAAGAGAAATAATAAACAAGCAAACAAATGTCTGCTTAGCTACAAGAGAAAAAGTATCAGAATAATCAATGCCATAAGTCTGAGCATAGCCCTTAGCAACAAGATGGGCCTTCAACTTAGCAACAGACCCATCAAGATTAAATTTTATGGCAAACACCTAAAGACAACCCATAGCCTTATTTCTAGTAGGTAAAGGCACCAAGTCCCATGTACCATTGTCATCTAAAGCTTTCATTTCATCCACCATAGCACTACGCCAACTAGGGTGAGATAAAGCCTCATGAACAGTGTTAGGAAGAGAGATAGAATCAAGAGATGCAATAAAGGAACAAGATGAAGACGAAAAATGGTTATAGGAAACAAACGAAGAGATTGCGAGCACATCGACGCTTACCCATACGTAAGAAGAATAACGTCATCATTCTGATTGATTCTAGTGAAGAACCTAAGATTGACTAGAGACAGAGGGTTCTAGCACCGAGAATATACTTGAGTAATGGGAGGTTTAACAGGAATAGGAGCTGGAGCAGGAGCCGGTGAGGCAATAGTGTACACTATTAAATCATCATCTACGGTAAGGCAATAGTGTACACTAATAAATCATCATCCTCCCCCTGACTAGGAACAGGCGAAGAAAGGGAAAACAGGGTAGTCTTAAAGAATGTAACATCAGTAGACACAAAGTAACATCAAAGAGTAGAACAATAACTCCTATACCCTTTTTGAACATGAGAATAGCCCATAAAGATACACTTTAAGGACTTTGGATCAAGTTTAGAGACTTGAGGACGAACATCTCGAACAAAGCATGTGCATGCAAATACCTTGGGATTAATAGAGAACAACGAATTATGTGGAAACAACTGGTGGTAAGGAGTAGCCCAATTAAGAACCGACGAGGGCATCCTATTAATAAAAAAACAAGTTGTGGAGACTACATCGACCCAAAAATGTTTAGGGACATTCATCTGGAAGAAAAGGGTCTGGGCAGTCTCAAGAAGATGTATATTCTTTTTTTTAGCTACCCCATTCTAAGAGGGTGTATCAACACATAAGGTATGATGGAGAATCCCATGTTGTAACATGAAGGACTGAAAAGGTTCCAACAAATACTCCTTGGCATTATCACTTCTCAATGTTTGAATAGAGACATGGAATTGTGTTTGAATTTCCGAAAAAAATGTGCTAAAATGAGAAAAAAAAACTCAAAACGACTTTTTATTAGATAAAGCCAAGTGACACGAGAGAAATCGTCAACAAAAATAACGAAATACTTAAGCCTAGTGGGAGACATAATTGGACAAGGACCCCAAACATCATAATGAACTAACTCAAAAGGAGAGGAAGCACGTTTATTGACTTTAGGACTCAAATGCACATGATAAAGTTTAGCATATTGACACGACTCACAGTTCAATGAGGATAGACTAGAAAACTGAGGATATAGCTTTTTCAACAAAGAGAGAAGGATGACCCAGGCGATAATGTAATTTGAATCGAGTAACAACTCCAGAACAAGCAACAAACTTTGGCATCTCTATGTCAAGGATGTAGAGACCCCAGATTCGCATCATCTACCAATATTCTGCTTCGTCGAAAAATCCTAAATCAAACAATAATAAAGAAATAATGAGATACTGCAATTAAGTGTATGAGTGAGTTCACTCATAGAAATTAAATTAAAAGAGAATTGTGGTAAACTCATAACAGAGGTCAAAGTGATTAGAGAAGTTAGATGAATTGTCCCTTACCCAAGGACACAAGATGTTGATCCATTTGCAAGGGTAACAGTAGAGGTAGAAGGGTGAGACCGAAACGTAGTAAATAGACTTGAGTTAGCTGTCATGTGGTCGGTGGCTTCAGAATCAATGACCCATGTGTTAGTTTTACTTGACTCAACAAGTGTAGTGATAAAAGTAAATGCAAACTTAAGTGATTTCTGTATTGAGATGATTGAAATGTCTGATTTTTATGCTGCAACCTCCTCCACTTCTAGTGTGCATGGCATGAATTATGGCAATAATAATACACAACTCCTTCCGAGGGTTTTTTGTTAGTCATAGAAGCAGATCTAACTAAAACTAGTCGTTGAAAATTTGAAAAAAAATACAAGAAAAATAGGATCTTACAAGGAAAAGGACCACCTCTCCATGAAAAGCACCACACCTGAATGGATTTTGGTCCTAAAAACCACAAAGCACCTCTTAATTTGACTGAATCTCCAAGGAATCAATGAAAATAGGAAGCAACTCTAGAAAAACATGGCTGTCGGACACAAAATCATTTGAAAAACACTGTTGGAGGAGGAGGTGCGTCGCCATAAAGTTCTTAACGGGCCCTCACGTGCCAGCGTGTGAGGAACAACGCAACCATAGAGAAGTGGGGCGTGGGGGACCTGTTTTCGGAGATTCTTCCTCTGGTGGGTAGATCAGGTGTCGACGATCCAAGTGGGGTGGTTGCTGGCTGAAGTTGAGACGCCGAGAAGTATGCCAGAGTTCAATCGCCGAAAGGTAACAAGTTTTTTTCGAGATTTTTTCCAAAAATTTTGCCTTTTTCTAAACAAATTAAGTCATAGGCTTTGATACCATGTAATCGGAGGTAATTGAAGGAAAAACTGTATATTTTATTGATCACAAACCATCTATTTATATACAAGAGAATCTCAAACCAAATAGAAAAGAATATGAAGTTTCCTAACTCTATATGAATGCAAGTTTCCTTTTTCCAACTAGTTTCTAATTCTACAATACTATAACATTAGTTATTTGCTTGATTTACAATCTGTGTCTCACATTGTCTGTGTTTGTGATTTCTTCTCATATTATGCCTGGTAACTGAGATGTTAAGACATAAATCATTGTCATCAGTTGCAAATCTTTTTAGCAAAGTCCGCAGATGTATATATATTTAATATCTCAGTTGTTTCTCAATCTATTGCTTCCTGAATCTAGGAAAATCTATGATATATATCATGCCATTTAGTCATCATTTGGTTACTAGTTCTGAAAAACATGACTTGTTAGGCTGGATACTAAAAGGTCAAAAATAAATTTGTCAGCTTGATAATATGTCGTATGCCCTTATCCTATTAGTTTAAACTTTTAGAAAAGTTGTTAACCTTGCATGGTATCAAATCAAAAGGTCCCTAATCTTGGAAGATTGGGAAAATCATTTAAGCAGCCTATTTCAGAGTGTCATGCTGAAACCAATTTCTGATTGCCCTCTTCTTTTTTCAATGGAAGGAGGGATGAGCCGGGGCAAATACCCGTTATATGTAAAACTATGTGGCTTGAAGTAGAGCAGTTCTGAGAGTGAATTAAAAGATGGCTGATGGGATACAATGTCATGTGCTCTTTTAGCAAATTTTCAACCCATAAACTGAAGGCTCTAAAGTAGGACCTAAAATCATCAAGCAAAGTGGGTTTTTCAGATATTTTTTTTTTTTAATTCCATAAAATAGCTGATGTTTTTTTCCCCATAAAATGATATATGCTCATGGAAGAACAAACTTCTAGGCCAAAGTTGGAGTCAATAAAGTTTTACTTTTTTTTTATAGGAGAATAGAGATCGACTTTCAGAATATGCAGAAAAGAGAGAGAGAGTATCAAATGCCTTTCATCATCTCCTTTATGAACATGGATAAAAATATCGCCATATATAGATTATATATCGTGTATCGAAGTCAATCGATACGATATACAATATTGATAATCGATTAACAGAAATATCAGTAAAAAATCGATAATATCACTGATATATCGGTTTGGGACCAATATATTGCTTATATATTGGCGATATTACCGATTTTTTGAAAAAATTTTCAAAAAAGAAAAATATGTTATAAATATTGTATAAATATTGGATTTTGAATGACCATAATGACACACTGATTACAATGTCATTCATTTATGTAAAGACTTTTGGCCTTCTCACTATTAATGTATCATTTATGTAAAGGTTGCCTTCACTATAAGCCTATAACAGCATAATCAAGATGAAATAGAAATCATCGTAATTTCTCCGAATTTCTTTGTCTCTTCCTTATCTCTCTTAATTCTTTTGATTTACAACACGTTATCGCATCGAAAGCTCGTGACGTAGTTACGTAAAACCGTAAAAGGTATATTTCTCTTAATTTTATTTTATTTTTTATTTATTTATTTATTACCAATCTTCCATAGCCTCGGGGTTAAGTGAGATGAAAAACCACTGATAGCTTGAAACCATCTTTAAGATTAATACAAATATAGTCTCGATAATAGACCATCTTCCATGAAGCTATCCAATATTATTCTTCAGAGTCTGAACTAATATTCAAGCCTGAAGCTTGAAGACAAAAAAAAAAAAAAAAAAAAACTAAGTCAGCCTGAAGCTGAAACTTGGAGAAGAAGAAGACTATTGCAGTCTGAAATACTCAAGCCTGAAGCTTGAAGATAAAAATAAAAAAAATAAAATTTTTTTTTTTTTTTTATATATATTCAAGCCTGAAGCCTGAAGACAAAGAAAAAGTCCTGTCAGCCCGAAGCTGAAGCTTTAAATAATAATAATAATAATAATAATAATATTTCTGATATTTTATTTGAATATATATATATATATATACATAATAATAATATTATTATTATTTTTATAACTTTTAAGCGCATAGCTTATATAATCTCGTTTATTCGAATAAAATAATAACTGTAATTTTAGGAGATTCAACCTCGATCTAAAATTCTCGATCTCAAAATGCTACCACTTGAGCCTGCCAATTACTTTATTAATAAATTTTAACTTGTAAATTTTCTTATATTCTTTTACTTCTCTGCTTAATATATTAATTATTTCTCGTAGAAACGTCCAACATTGCCAAGCTTGAATTTACGCCCGATATTTCGCAAAAATTATTTTATCTCGATTCTCGATGCCGAAATCCACTTGACGCTATGAATTTGGGAAATACTATCAAAGAAGGAAATGTCGATCCCGTGCCAGATCGCGCCAAGGCCTTAATTTTCATTCGCCATCATATTGATGCAAGTTTGAAAAGTGAATAATCTTACTGCTAAAGATCCATCGGATCCTCCGAATAATTTGAAAGAACGATATGACCATCAAAAGACCTGCATTACTTCCAAAAAAAGCCCGTTATGATTGGCTTCATTTAAGATTACAAGATTTTTAAGTCGGCTGCTGACTACAACTTGGCTATTATTTTCAAAATTAGCTCTCGCTGCAATTATGTGGAGAAAAAGATCACCGATGAGGACATGCTCGAGAAAACTTATACTACCTTTCATGCCTCTAATACGCTCCCGCAGCTAGCATAGAGAGCTGCTTTACCATATTCAGTTAATTGCATGCCTCAGAATGGTGCAAAATAACGACCGTTATTAAAAATCATCAATCTCGTCTCCCATCGGGCTCAGACGCCTCGCCAATGCTACATCAATTTCTATTCATAAACATGGACGAGGGCGTGATAGTCATTATGGGCGAGGCCGAGGCAAAGGTCGCCGCAGTCGCGGGTCGTGGTCGACATAACTTTAGAATCGAGGAAATTTTTAATCAATCTCAAAATAAGAAAACAACTCTAACAAACATAAGTTGGCTCATTCAGAGACATTAAATGGAAAGACACCAGGGCCACATAACAAGCAAGCATATGAAACTGAATGCTATAGATGTGGAATGAAAGGTCATTGGTCCCGTTCTTGTCGCACGACCAAACATTTGGTTGATCTTTATCAGGCCTTCATTAAAGGAAAGAACAAGCAAATTGAGACAAATTTTATTGATGGCAATGACATAATGAATTTTTAATGACCTCATCAAGTCTCTAAAGAAGATGGCAAAACTTAGTAATGCAAAATTCTTTGATGATGAGGGTGCGTTGCCTTTAATCAATTTGATATTTCGATTTCTTGAGGATCCAAGTGAAAATCTAGACCATTTGATTGCGGTATATTTAAGCCGTTATGATTGACCGATAAGACTATTATATTACTTTTCTTATGTTATTTATCTAATGCAAACTTTGATTTATATCTACATTTTGTTTTTCTTTGAAGATATATGGATTTCTTCCAACTTGATCAATTATATATCATCCGGAGCGAATGTCTTATTGATCGTGCCACAACCCACAATAATCCTACTTAATAAGAAATATTTTTTTCAAACTTAACATTAATTTCATCTAATGTCCGAACTATCTCAGTCCTCGGCTGACCTAATTAAAGGCTCCTAAGAGCTACAATCGCCTTGCCTAATGGTACCAAGTTCCAAAATTAATAATGCCCTTTATTCTAATAAATCTAATGTAAATTTACTTAGTTTCAAGGATACGTTAAATGGATATCACATTGAAACTATGCATCGTGATAGAAATGAGTATTTACTCATTACTTCTTATTATTTTCGGGGCAAAACAAACCTCGGGAACAAATGGCTTCTTTTATCATGTGGGTTAGTATCAAACAACTATAAGGGTCTATTGAATCCCATGCTATAATAAACCGTGGTTCAATGACTCTAAAGCATTTATATTATGGCATGAACGGTTTGACATCCCGATTCTCCATGATTCTGGCAGATAGTTACAAATTCTAATGGGCATCCATTAACAAGCGCACAAATTTAACATCTCATGATTTTAATTGTGCCATTGCTCTCAAGGCAAATTGATTGTTAATTCATCTTTACTAAAGTTGTGTCTCGACTCCCGCTTTGTGAACGTATTCATGATATTTGTGGGCCTATTCACCCACCCGGACCCTTTCGCTATTTTATGGTCTTAATTGATCCACTGATGGTCTCATGTATGCCTTCTTTCTACCAGAATGTCGCTGCTGCTAGATTACTAGCTCAAATAATTCGACTAAGGCCCAATTTCCCGATCACCCTATCACATAATTCGCCTTGGATAATGCCATGAATTCCTCATCTCAAGCCTTCCTTAATTATTGTACGTCAATCGAATAGATGTTCACTACACTGCTCATGTTCATACTACGGGTTGATTGAATCTTTATTAAACGCCCGCAGCTAATTGCTGGGACCTTTACTTTTGAAAACCAAATTGCCTTTTATCTAGCATGGGGGCATGCTATTAACCATGCTAGCTGGCTAATCTCGCCTACGACCTACAAGAAATCGTGATTTATCACCATTCCAACTTGTTTTAAGTTACCAACCTAATATTTCACATCTACGCGTTTTGGTTGTGTCGCTTATGTTCCTATTGTTTCCCACACACACGACCTAAACTAGGTCCTCAACGCCTTGGTATTTATGTTGGTTTCAATCCTCATCTATTATCACCTATGTCGAAGCCTCTCATTGCAGGAGGTTTTTATCGCCGATTTGCAGATTGTCATTTTAATGAAAATGTTTTCCGCCCATTAGGGAGGAAAGCCAATCCCGTAAGAATGGCGAAAATTACATGGAATGAATCATCTTTATCTCATTTTGACCTCCCACAAAGCAATCCGAACTGTAGGTTCAAGATATTCATTTACAAGATCTTGCAAATCGACACTACGCATTTATTGATTCAACAAAAGTTACAAAATCACATATACCAAACTCGCAAATATCCCAAAGACGAATTGAAATTCCAATGGAAAATTGAAATATAAAGTATGGCTAATGAGCCTGCCACAATTGGAAACGTGGCGCACTTGCTCAAAAAGACACAATTCCTGTGAAAAAGAAAATGTTAAATTTAATACTCAAGAGACGCCTCGAAGAGCATACAAGCAATGAAAAAGGATTGACAAATATAAATAATGAACTAATAAAATTCGCAGAGGCATCAATTGATTCAAGATCTCATGAGTTTGCACCTTTTACATAACAATGAAGAAACTTATCAATTATATACATAAGGGTAAAACTGGAATCTAAATACTACCCTTATAGATGATGCTTTTTCTTTCCAAGTGGCTGCGTACATCATAAATAATGATGAAGATCACATTACAAAATATAGATGAATGTCGACACGAAATGATTGGTTAAAATGGAAAGAAGCAATTCAAATGTGTAGTTAAAGTCCCCGGGCTAAACGAGAGGTATTCGGGACCAAGAGGTTCAAACACCTAAAGACATAAAACCTATCGGATATAGATGGGTCTTTGTTCGAAAGCGAAATGAGCAAAATAAAATATGCTAATATACACGCTTAGCCCATAAGTTCTCACAAAGACCTGAATTGATTACATGAGGAGACATATTTCCTCCCTAATGGATGCAACTACATTTCAAGCTATTTAATATATTTAAGGCTTCCATGACTGATACGATGGATGTAGTCACAAATTTTCATTTATATGGACTCAGATACTAATGTATATATGAAAATCCCCTCAAGGATTCAAATTGCCTGGCAATGAATTCAAACCACAAAGCATATATTCAATCAAGTTACAAATGATCTTTATATGGATCAAACAATTCATCTAATATGGTATAATCAAGTAAGCCATTATTTACTCAAAGAAGGATATGTGAATAACTAATTTGTCCATGCTTATCAAGAAAGAAGAATCAATTTGCAATTATTATGTATATGGATGATTTGAATTTAATCGTGGGACTCTCAAGAGCTCATCAAAACGCTTGACTACTTAAAAGAAGGAATTTGAAATGAAAGATCTCGGAAAACAAAATATTTGTCTCGGTACTCGTAGATCGAGTATTGTTCAAATGTGTATTAATCCATCAATCAACATATACAGAAAAAGTCCTGAAGCGCTTTTATATGGATAAATCACATCCCCTTAGTTCCCCCATGGTTGTTAGGTCACTTGAAGTGACTAAAGATCCGTTCCGGCCTAAAGAAGAAAATGAAGAATTACTTGGTCCTGGCGACATATCTTTAGTGCAATCAGCACCAATGTATCTTGCAAATTATACTCGACCGCATTGCTTTTTCGCTTAATTACTAGCAAGATACAGTTTCACCCAGTTCAAAAGGCACCGGAATGGAATTAAACATGTATTAAGATATTCCGGAACGCGGTGATGGATTATTTTTATTCTAAGACATTGAACCACAACGTTTGGCTGGTGCGTATGTAGGCTATCTTCGACCTCACAAAGCTCGAATCACGCTGTGATATATTTACTATGGAAATAATGGCTATATCCCGAGACTGCAGAAACAACCATGGTGGCCACCTCCAATCATTCAAATACCGCCATGCATGAAGCTAAATGGTAACGTGTTTCTTCATCGAGACCGTGATGCAACACATCGAGAATCATGACTTATCTTCATTAAGAATGAAATCCAACAAAAGATATATGAAGATACTGCTGCATGTATTGCGCAAGTCAAATGAGGATATACTAAAGGTGATCGAACTAAGCACATTTTACCAAAATTCTTCTATACCAAAGAACTTCAAAGTAGCTGGTGAGATCAATGTGCAAACGTGATAAGGTCCAATGATAATTCCAGCGCATTTTATTTACAAAAGCACGCCACCGCAACGCTCAAGAAACTTGTGCGCTGATTGGTATGCGCCTAACCGAAAGATCTCCGTAATGAAGTATCATGTCACTATCGATGAAAGATTGCTTAAAAGAGTATTAAGATACCGTACTCTTTTCCTTCGGCCCGTGTTTTATCCCATCGTATTTATCGCAAGGTTTTAATGAGGCAGTACTAATAATCTTGTGATGGTCATTCAAGGGGGAGTGTTATAAATATTGGATTTTGAATGACCATAATGACACACTGGACATAATGTTGTCTATTTATGTAAAGGCTGGCCTTTCCAATTATTAATGTGGACATTTATGTAAAGGCTTTCGCCTTCTCACTATTAATGTATCACGGCTGTGAAAGTGCTTTTGGCTTCACTATAAGCCTATAAATAGGCATAATCAGCATGAAATAGAAATCATTAGAATTTCCTCTGAATTCTCTCTTTGTCTCTTCCTTATCTCTCTCTAATTCTTTTGATTTACAACAAAATAATATTTGAGGTGGGTGTCTCATTATAGAGTAAATAAATAGGAGATGAAGAGATGTGAAAAAGAAAATGAAAAGTCTTTCCTTAATAATTAATATAACTTATTGTATATCTTTCTTAATAATTACTATCATTAATTATTTGTAGAAAATAGGAGAAAATCAAGAGACGGTTGGAATTATTATGTCTTTCTTAATAATTATTATCATTAATTATTGGAAAAAATTGAAGAAGACCAAGACGGTAGGAGAGAAAATAAAAGGTCTTCATTTCATATACCTTCAAAATAATTTTGATATATCTTTAAATTCAATTTATAACATCGATATATATCCGGGAGCATTCCAATATATCCGATATATTCTAAAAATCCAAGTACCAATATATCCGTAAAAACCGATATTTTTATCCTTGTTTATGAGGCAGGGGGATTGGAGACCTACTGCCATTGAAATGTCCTTCGAATTGATTCCTTGGGCAAAGGAGGATCTCGTGTGGAGGCCTGAGACTCCTCATATTGTGATGTTTTCTACCTTTTTCCTATCTGTGTATAGTTTTCTTTGCTTCTAGGCAGCATTGCTGGGATTTTGTAAAGGATTCAATGATGGGTTTTTTTTGGGAAGTTTTATGCGTATCATTATTTTGAAATAAAATTAAATGCCACATTATAGGTCTTAATTCCTTGGAAAGAAGGTGTAAAAATTAAATGACTCTAGATCCCTGAATTGGTGGGAATTTGGTAAAAGTTTTGGTTAATGGGATCGAAGAAAGTACCTCCAATTTTCAATATGCCCTTGTATTATGTAGTTAAATTTTTATCTTGTTATTGCATTTCCTCCGGATGCCTGCCACCGAAACTGCATGAATAAACATGCTACAATGAAGCTGGTTGGTTGCACATAGGGGTGTAATGGAGTCGAGTTGATACGGTGTTAAGTTTAAGCTTGACTTGATTGTAAAGCTCAAACTCGATTCGAACTCCGAGCTTTTTATTTATTTATTTTTCAAATGTTCGAAACTTGACTTGAGAAATAATCGAGCTATTTGAACTCAACTCAACAAAGCTCGAATGAAAATTAATAAATAATTATACATGAACTTAACTCGAAATCGACTCGATTAAGCGAGCAATTTGAGTCGAGTATTATGATAGACTCGATAAGCCACTTGAGCTACTACTCAAACTCGATTCGATTAACTTCGAGTATTCTAAGAGTAGCTTGATTCGTTTATACCCTTAGGTTGCACATAGTCCAAAATGCATGTACCGATCAACCACTGAAATGCACAAACATGCATTGAGATGTTCAGATATAAGAATGTGTTCAGGTTGATTCACTTCAGAAAAAAAAAAAAAAAAGTCTTCCTCACAGGTGCAATTCAATCTACAGCTGTCAGAGAAGGAACGAATTGATAGGGCCAAGGTTGTACTTCCGTTTGAGCACCAAGGTACGATGCAACCTGGTGGGTGTCTCGTTATAGAGCAATAAACCACGTACCTCCAATTTTCAATATGCCCTTGTATTATGTAGTTAAATTTTTATCTTGTTATTGCATTTCCTCTGGATGCCTGCCACCGAAACTGCATGAATGCTACAATGAAGCTGGTTGGTTGCACATAAGGGTGTAATCGAGTGGAGTTGATACAGTGCTAAGTTTAAGCTCGACTTGATTAAAAAGCTTAAACTCGACTTAAACTTTGAGCTTTTTTTCTTTTTTTTTAATGTTCAAAACTCGACTTGAAAAATAATCGAGCTACTCGAACTTAACTGAACAAAGCTCGAATGAAAATTAATAAATAATTATATGTGAACTTGTCTGAATCGACTCAATTAAGCTCATGAAAGCGCTTGAGCTCTATATTACGACAGACTTGATACGCCCACTGAAATACTACTTAAGTCACTCGATTAACTTGGAAGACTTAAAGAATAATTTTGCTTACAACTCCTAGGTCGCACTAGTCCAAAAAGCATGTACAGATCAAACACTCTATGCACAAAACATGCATTGAGATGTTCAGATATAAGCATGCGTTCAGGTTGATTCACTCTTAGAAAAAAGAAAGTTTCCTGCAGGTGCAATTCAATCTACAGCTGTCAGAGAAGGAACGAATTGATAGGGCCAAGGTTGAACTTCCGTTTGAGCACCAAGGTAAGCTGCAAGTTTTACTTTTGGTTTTGTGGTTGAAATTTGGGCTTCAGCTAATGGAGGAATTTTTTTATTTTTGGTTAATTATTTCAATTACTGACTGTTGGGAAATTTCAAGAAGAGTACCATGTTGGAAATTTCAAGAAGAGAGAGAAAAATAATTTTGCACTACCCACGTAACACACTTCACCATCTTTTCATTAAATGCAAATGCCTTTTAAATAGGCTACAAGAGCATTCTACTACTTCATCGCTAAAATCATAGAATGATAACAAAAAACCCAACAACCCACTAGATAATAATAAAATAAAATAAATAAATATTTAAAACTCCTACCAAGTAGGAACCTATGTGATTCAACTTTGAATAATTCTCCAACATTCCCTCTTGATTCAAAGTTGCAGAATTTTTTTTTTTTTCACAGCACATCTCCATCTTTTCAAATTGCGGAAGCACTTCTCTCCAACTCATGATGCACGTCTCACCATCTTGTTGATGCACTCTCTCATCAACCTTCACTTGTTATTAGAGCACTTCTTTCTAAAAATTCTTCTTGGTGCACTTCTCACCAATTAATTCAAAGGAGAATTTCTTCAACCTCTTCTGCCACATTTGCTTGTTCCATTTTTGTTTTACAATCTTTTTGTAGATGCCCAAATCTTTTGCACTTGAAGCATTGAGGCTTTCCTTTGTGCCAACAATCTTTCTCCTCATGTCCAAGTTTTTGCAATGTAGGATCGTCACCGAGGGAATCTTTCTATTTTCCTTGACTCTTGCCAATATACTACATCATCTCCCTGCTCATTTGCTTCCCGCCTCATAGTTCTTCTTTCGGTCCACACTATGTGCATTGATTAATTCTCGCAAAAACTAATTTTGATAGATCCTTAGAGTCTTCAAGAGAAGAAATTTTAGATTCATACCTTCAAAGTAGAGTTTACAAGAAGCTTTTCACAATTTTTCAAGTAGAAAATCTTCACCAAGTACTTGATCCTACTGACATGGTCATGAGTTTGCCGCTACTCCTTCACATCACTTTCGCATTCTTCATTTTCGAAATCTCAAATTCGAGATTTAAAATTTGAAACAACTTTGTCTGTGCATTACCTTCAAACTTCTTTTGAGTTTGTCCCATGCTTCTTTTGGCAATTCACAGTCATTATGTTCAGGAAAACCGCATCCGACACCAGATGTATATAAGCCGAGCTAGCTCTTTATTTCTTTGCCAACTCTTCTTCATGCTTTTTCAGTCAGAGTATAGCTGGATTCGTGGAAGAGCAACAAGATCAAAGATATCATTCTCAATAACCTCCCCACAAACTCGTATATTTTAGATATGTCTTTATTTTGATAGCCCATATGTGATAATTTTCAGTCAGATATAGAGTAGGAGCGTAAAAATTATTTTGGTTTAAAAATCACTCATGCACTTCAATACTCCATAGACTCTAGTGAATTATTGGGAAATTTCAAGAAGAGTACCATGTTGGAAATTTCAAGAAGAGGGAGAAAAATAATTTTGCACTATCCACGTAACACACTTCACCATCTTTTTATTAAATGCAAATGCCTTTTGGGGCCAGGCTACAAGAGTACCTCTTACTACTGCCAAATACAAAATCATGGAAACAGTAACAAAAAAACTAACAAACCCACTAGATAATAATAAAATAAAAATAAATAAAATATTTAAACTCCTACTAAGTGGAGAACCTAGCAGATTCAAATTTTAACTGTTCTCCAACACTAACTTTATTTGAAATTATCAGTTTGAACTTCCTGGAGATGGAAAACCCATACATATCTATGATGTTCGAAGGTCACTTTTATGGGTACCATGACTTTTGATCCAACATTCTTATTCAGAAGGCCCAAATGGATCAAAGCCCACAAGAGGTCCAAAGATCTCATACGAACACGACCAACACTACCAAACCCCGCCAGGATTTGGTCCGATCACGTTAAAGGCCTTCAAGATTTGTTGCCCAAGAAGTCTCTATAACTGGTCGTTGTCTCTAAGAAGATAGCTAGCCAATGATTTCCCGACTGATCCCTCGTAGCTCAAGAACACATTATCCCACAAACCACGTACGTAACTGTCCTTAGGATGATCAAACGATCCTTGAGGCGGAAGATTCGGACGATTTGGCTATTTAAAAGGAAAAACGGTTGACGTGCAAATGAAGCGTCCTCCTCCCTTCCATTTCGGAAACCAATCACCTACCTTCCATAAAAAGTGGATCATTCTCCTCCATAAATAAGGAAGGAATTGTAACAGAAAGGTATGTGAAAATGCTCTACTGAAAAGCAAAGAGATTTACGCTCTCCATTCTTACTTAAGCATTGGAGAGGCGGCCGACACACCACCGTCGGTGCATTATTTACTTTTGCAGGTCCTTGCTGCTAATTTCATACCCCGACGATCCAGAGACTCCAAGAATTCAAGAGACAACAACTTTATGAGGGAAAAGATGAGACAGCAGCAGCATCTGTAATGACTGAGAATTTGCAGAAAAATGAGGATTCTGGAAAGGGTGAGATAAAATATTTTCGTGACTCGGATGATGAGATGCCAGATTCTTATGATGATTTGTATATATAGCAAACACTGAGAATCATTTCTTAGCATGCATCGACCTTAACTATGGATTTACACATCTAGGTGTTTCAATTCTGGAGGAATCTTGTTATCTCAAGTCAGTTGAATTACTCAACGGGGCGTCATCTCTACCCAACCTTATCCGTAGATTTTCCTAGAAATGTCAGAAAATTTGCCAGCGATTATGGTACATTTTCTTTTAATCGTATTTGTAGAATTCCTTATCCATGGTCTTTTTCCACCAAAAAAAAAAGAAAAACTTTAGGGTATGTTTTGAAACCTGGAAAATGCTAAGAAAAGGAAAAAATGGTGAGGAAAATCATTTTCCTTAGTTTGGGTAACACAGAAAATTCAAGCTCCGTTTGAAACCCAGAAATTACCAAGGAAAAAAAAAAACATAGAGATCAACTTTAGTGTTTGAAAATTATATTGCTTCAAGTGTAAGACAGGTAAGCTATATCAGGTAATTGAAGTCTTTGAATGGGTAGATCTAAAGTTAGGGCAAATGGTGTTCCTGAAACAGCAAATTATATGAGGTAAATTTTGACCAAGAATGTGGAAAATAAACATATACCCATTGAAAGCTAATAACTTTTTAATACAATGTAGTAATAAATTGAATTGCGTGATTTACGTAGACAAATTCAAAATCAATCAAATGAATGACATATAAAATACCATATCCAATATTCAATAAATAATTTAGTAAAAAAAAATGGTAAAAAGTAAGAGGCCATTTATAAGAGTGCGATTGCTTTTTGGCTTAATACCGAATAAAATCAAGCTAACTGCACGTTAAAAAGCAATTTAATAAGATTAAATAGTAAAAATACATTTTAACATTACGAGCTTAACGCCATGTCAACTTTCCTCCTCATAGAAATGGCGGTGTTTCCATAAAGATAACATTTTCACGAATAAATGCCAGCTATTTTGCTTTTCTATTCAATTTTTTTAGACATTTCAACACAAATGTTTAAAAATTCAAACAAATAACCGACGCCGAAGTTTCATTTTTGCTTCAAAGCTCAAAACAAACGGCACCTAAGGCTAATAATGGGGGCATTGGTGCAAATTCAATCATGTGGAGTTCAAAGTGTAAATCAATGGAACAACTCTGATTTCTTCCATTTACTTTCATGTCTGACTAATCTAAAATCTATTCCAACATAATAATGCTCCTCCTATACAGAATAATGATGAATATGATAATGTAATAAACCCTGATTAACAAAAGGTTAAAAGAATGAAGCCATGAACAATTGAAATCCAGAAACAATATGCCTGAAAACAGCATAGAATGTGTCATTGAGGAAACGAAAAGAATGTGTGAGAGCCATCTCTCTGCTACAACAAGAAGAGTTTGAAACCAAGTCCCTCAACCTGAAAGGAAAACAAGATTGTCATGTATTCCCGGTTATACAATATGCATTATATCATATGAGGGTGTTGGTGAATCAATTTAATCACTTAATAACTTAATTTAAATTATTGAGCATATTAAGTATATGTAGTAAAATAACTTAATATCAGAACTTGAAATTAAAAATGACAGTAATAAATCAATTCAATGACTTAATAGTTTAAGCACAATTTAACTTAAAAAGTCATCTTAAGTCATTAAGCATCAAGTACTGAGTTTTAACAAATGCCCTCTAAATGGGATGCTGAAGTATCGAAATTCATATTAAGAGGTGACGAAACATCATATAAACTATATGGGCTATTGAACTAACATAGTAATAATCATTAAGTGAACCATTTTCATAACTTAAGAATTTCAATAACATGCCACAACTGCAAGCCAGATGAGGTGCAAGGTGGTGTACAGAACTTGGTGGATGCTCCTATAATTATTGCAAGCTCTGGATGTGATTAGTAACTAGCCATATTGACCAATTCTTATTGAACACAGTATCTTCTAACATTACTTACAAAAGTTTACTTTTTGGAGAATGTTTAGTTTCAACCAAATAGCATTGATTTCAAAACTTGAATAGGGAAAAGAGAGACACCTGAATGAACCAGAACCAGACTCTTCAACCGGTCATCAAAAGTGAAAGTACATTGTCATTCTTTTTCAGGGACTTTCAAGATCATGGCCATGCATTTGTTCCCTTATTTACTTATGCTTTGTTTGGAACCCGGAAAGTACTAAGGAAAGAAAATAGAGAGCAAAAGAAAAAAATAGGTTTAAACTTGATAAATTAATTGTATATGTTTATTCAAACTCATTTTATTTGGTTCTCCTCTATTATATAAGGATTAAGAAATTAAAATATATATAAAATTTTGAGGAATTTTAATTATATTTGATTTTCTTTTATATTTTCCACGATGAAATTAAACATGAAAAATCATTTTCCTTTCTAGGTTCCAAACAAAGCCTTAGTGGTTCTATATTTTGAACCAAAGGGAGATGCCTAATGATATATTTCATGAAAGGTTCCACCACCTTGCAAAGGAATCCATTCCCTTGTCTAGATCTAAATTTGTAAATTTATAAAATTATCTCACCCCTTGAAGATCTTTGAGTTTCTCTAAAAGAATTTGGTAGCCTCGAAGCATTTGAAAAAAATTCTTTCTCAATATTTGTTGATGGATCATCCCTAGAATGAGGGCGATGCCTATAATTATTTGTAAAGGCTCCATTTTCTTTACATGCAAAACTTTTTCTCTGCTGCTTGTGAAACGGACTGGTCTATACAAGGGTAAACTTAAGTAATATTACCATAGAATTACTCTGAACTACTGGACATTCTTTTCCAATCTTACACATGATTGAGTCCTTGTAAATCCATATTAACTTTAGTTCTTTCCCCCATGCCAAACTTCCCAATTGAAAGCATATTAAATTCTACATGTTAAAGAAACAGATCTTACCTCAAGATAAGATAACAAGTCCAAGATACATGGCTCCAGCAAGGAATATAAATGATATAATTCCCCTGTAATAAAAGCCCATCAGAATAAAACGATCAACGTGATATAATATAGTACCATGCATGGAATCATTCAGGAAAATATCCAAGTAATCAATGGTGAATTCTCATTTTATTGTTAAAATGCTCACCAAATAACTCCCCAACCAACACCATTACAAGGGCAAGGGCAAATTTCAGCAAATTTCTCAGCATCACTGGAGTTAACTCTTCGGGATATTAGGTCATCATATATGTCTGCATATTACATTCATATTAAATGACAGTCGAAACTTCACAGGCAGCCAATGAATTTACAAGAGCAAGATGAATGATTATACCATAAACTGAGAATAAACTGTTCATCACACCTGCATTGTTCCAGAATAGATGTAAGCAACAACATTTTCCTTCCAAGAGACAATGGTTGAAAATTGTATGGTAGTAAGCTCATTTAAAATAAAAGGAAAGATATAATGGACAAGCATATACCCAAGGAAGAGAAATGAAAACATAGATCATTTAACTTCTTTGTTGTTTCTGCAAACCCAAATTCTATTGTAAGACATATGGCGAACTGAAAGGTCTAGCTACAATATCAATAACATGAACATGGAAACCTGACGATACCATGAAGACAGGACCATAAAAGTACTCACCAATGCAAAGTCCTCGAAGTGTCCACTGTTTGGATGATGGAACAAAGAAAGATGAAAGTGTTAGAAATATTGAGAACTTAGAAACTCTACTTTCTTGTTAAAAGAAATAATGAGGCGTACCAGATATAGGTAGGAGTATTATCACTTACATTTTTAGCAACAAAAAGCACCACAATCAAAGCAACAGCAAAACAGCCAGCAGCAATTCTTGCAGTTAGAAGATTTGTAGATGCTAATATGAAAACCATTCCCCAAAATGATGAACCAAGATCTGGATCAAAAAGGGAAACATGAATTCTCTATATGCGCTAAAAAGGAGCTTTCTTAAAGAACAACAAACCCAATTTGACATTATCAGAATAGCAAACTAATAACTTAAGAAGATAAATGGATTTGATTTTATGATGAAACGTCATAATCAATTTTTACGGTTTTAGATCATGCTCTGCTAGAAGGATGCATCATACAATGATGTTGTCAAGAGAACGTGTCTTACATCCTGCAGGTAAGATCAACCAATATACACCACCCCTTGTTTGTGTCACCCCACCCTCATTTGCATGAACCTGGATCCCCTCCACCTGCATATCAAAGTAGATCCTAGAATTTATGACTGAGAATTAAAAGAAACACCAATTAATAAGGAAATAAAATTATAAATTTAGCAACCAAAGTTGTAAGTCTCCTTGTTATTTTGTTTACCAAACTGATATCTTGATAGAACAGAGAGAGTGTGAATTCCTTTACCTAAAAGGAGCTGACAATGGTTTTTTTTTTCTCCTTATTTTATTTTATTCTATTTTGTTGGTAGGCAGGAGTTGGTTACAGTTTTATTGTATGATATTACTCTTATCTGATTGATGAACATCTCAAATGCCTACAACCTGTTTTTAAATGATAGAGTTTGGTTATATCTCATCAGTGCTGTTGCAGACTTGAGTTTGATGTGTTAGTGCTTAACACTGGTTGTACAACTAAATAGGAACTTGTACCTAAATGAAATTGAATGCCTGCAGTGTATCCCAATGCTCAGACATTATGAAACAGTAGAAGAATAATAAGGAACTAAATCCAAGATTGATTCAGAAAAATTACAAGGATTATAAGCACAGGCGTGTGTCTAATCTAAAGAGGAGATGGAGAGAACTCAGGGTTTCTGAAAACAGTCCGACTCACGAAGCTCCTCTCACCCTACCTCAATCAAAAGACCCAAAATAAAAATTGAAGGTTTTGACAAAGATAAATTAAAGTTACTAAGCAATTCTACTAAAAAAGGAATATGTGTAATAAGTGCAGAATGAGGAAAATACCCATATCAAGAAAGCAACACATCTCTAACTGGCAGATTATGCCACAAAGTGCAATATGGAGCTAGAGGTGCACAGACTCAGATTGCTGACTAGTAAATATCCGAATGTAGAACATCTATAAAAAGACATCTTACAAAGAACTGACACAAGTTAGAATTTTCTTTTTTCATCTTGCTATTTCAAACTAGAAGGGAGAATAGATAAAAAAGAAGGAAAGAAAATTGCTTTTGCAATACATTTGACAGAACCGATGATAAGCACACTTGTCAATCAATCATGTGCTTTAATGTTTCATAACCTAAATGTTCACACAACTTTTAATAGTTTATAGATTAATAGACAAAAACACTTTTGTTTTCTTTTTCTTTACCCCTTTTATAATAGAAGCATTTAAGTTTTTATTATACTTTTTTTTTTACAAAAATACAATTCAAGAAAATCCGATTTTGATGAAAGTTAATTAAATCCATTTTGCTTTCAATGTTCCATAGTTCCAGGATAAACCACCTAAGGATTAGAAATGAGTATCATACCACCTTCTACTTGTAACCAAGTAATAAAGTCGTTAACCAAAAGAGAGAGAAAGTACAAGAAGAATTAGACTCTCCTTAACTTCTAATTTACTGAAAAAAAGGAGATCCCTTGGAAACTAGGTAAAGGCCAACAAATCCCAAGCAAATACAAGATAAGATAAAAAATGTTTCTTATAGTGATGGAAGAACGGCTTCCCAAGATGTCAAAAGAGACCCCTCGTAGCAAATGCTCTTGATACTGATTGAATTTGATAAATGGGATTAAGTATCTCAAGCCAGAAATATAGAAAAATAAAGATAGGAAAAAAACCTGTTCGGTCAAGACAAAATAAGATTTAACAGGGTATGGGAAAATGCCCATGATTGAATTTCAATCACAAGCGAGTTGTCATAATACAGACTAAAATGAACTCAATCTAATCCATGGAGAGTCCACACAAGCCCTTCCATAAGTGCTTCTTGCATTTATAAATGCTGTCCATGACAGCCTATGAGTATTAGTGGAACCGTGCTCTGGTCTCTCTCTCTCGGTCTCTCTGTCTCTCTCTTCATTTCTACTGCACTCTAAGATTTCTATCATATCCCATGTGGTTGGATGTACATATAATTCAACGGATGTGTTCTTTTAGTAACATATATTGGTTTGTGGAAGAACTGTAAGGAGAATCCACAAAGTCAAAAGTTTCCATTGCAGTCAATGAAAGAATCCAAGAGCATGGTATTTGAATCCTCTTCAGTTAAGATTGGTACTCTGTTTTTTATTTTGTCCAAGAGACTGAATGAGAAGGTCTCTCGTGCTCAATAGGAAAGAACTTTAATAAAACATACCTTGAACAAATAAGAAAACTCAATTTTCTAGTTTTTCAGTGACTACTGCAGAAGGGGATAAAGCTGTTGCCTACATGTACTAGATAATGGAACCCCCAAACTGTATAAAGATAAAGAAAGGAAATCTCCATTATTTCGAGAAATGCCTAATTGCTATAGATAAAGGATCTCCGCTATTTGCCACAAGAAGGTGGGATAATTGGGTGCTTTTGAATACATGATTTAGTTTTCCTGAACACCAAATGTTTCATAGTTAATGAACATTTAGAATCAATAGTAGTATGTTATACAGTCTCTTATGAAAGAGAACAGTCAATTCATTTCAGCTTGGGTTGGAATTTAATTAAAAAATTTTCCAAAAAAGAAATACCCGGTACAACTAGTTGAGGAATGGTGAACTGCTACTCTGTAAAAGGCTAAAAGCTAGATAAGTTAGAACCTATGTTTCATTGGGGCTTGCTAAAAAGACTATAGGAAGCAAAACATGTAATTCAACTCTGTAGTCATGTCAGTAAAGTGAAATCACCAGACGTTTTCCAAATTCAAAGTAGTCATCATTGACATATACAAAAATGTATATTTGTACTGAAACTAAAAATATGATGGACTAAACAGTTTTATACCTGGCCACATGTAAGCTTACAAGCGATTGCATGGCTTGCTTCATGAATAAATACTGTGATGAGTTTAAATGGTGTCAGCAAGAATGTCCTCCATAGCTATTGCAAAAACAATCCAAAATTTCAGCTTTAGTTGATTGACAAAACCAAAGACACAAAATTTGGAAAATCAAACCAATCTGAATTTCACACATTATCTGCAAGAAACATCTCCTCTTAGAAATTATATGCACTGAGTGTGTTAAATTTTTGAAATTCTAGGACATGTTACAAAAATTCAAGTCCTTTTCCTCAATTCCAATAGCTCTAAAGCCTGAACCAAAATACTGAATTACTCATCTTATTATTGCATCAACAGTTCCTTGCACATAACCGAGTTAGATAATCTTATTTTGCGCTCAATTGGTGGTCTCTAACTTCCTTCAATTTCATTCACTTCTTATCCATAATTTCTTGTCTTGACACACATCTATTTCAACTTTCTTCATTTCAGATGTGCTAATTTTAGCCCATAACCATAACTTTTGTTTGTCATAATAAAAAATTTTTTGAATGATTTCTTAACGAAACACGAAATACCAATCCACCCTAAAACGACTTTAAGAGAATCATACCATTGAAAAATTACACAACACCAAAAATTAGAAAAAAAAATAAATAAAGAAGGCAAAAAATTGACCAGGCAAAATTTTAAACCTCTCTATACCCAAAACCAACCATATCCTTTGCCTATTTCTCTTCATTCTACTTATGAATCTGATACTTCTAATTTTTTATACCTAATTTATTTATTCACTTATTTATTTATTTATTTTCACTTTGCAAATCCTATGTCGAACTGGCAATGGATTAACCCTAAGCAGTGATAATTTCCAAATCAGTTGAACTCAAAAACAATGGTTTACCCCCTTCCAAACCGTACAAATATTGAGCTTTCTGAAAAGTAAAAATGAATAATTTTGAGTAAAAATTCCCAACACTTGCCATTAGCCAATTATCAGAAAAAGTGGTCAGTTTTGGAAACAAAATAGTCATAGGGAAATTTGTAAAGGCAATAATACCTTTTTCAATGCAAAGCATCCAACAGCTAATAAACAAACTTTCAATTTGAAAGCATTCAACTCTACAATATCTAATTGTCCCTTCTTTTATCATATTCGACAAAACCCAACCCCATTATTTCCTGGGACACCAAGCATAATTCCTTAATTGGAAAAAGGAAACTTTAAACCCACCGTATGTCTGCCAGGAAAATGCAGAAACGGAGAAGAAACCAATTTTAAACCCAACTCCCGACCCAGCTAAGCTCAATACAGCTAACGACTCAGGATTAATTTCAAATACTTCATGAAACAAAATCAGCAGAAAATATAAAACCCGCAATCTGGTTTCTTTCCCATCGCTCCAGTTCTGAAAAACCCAACAGAGAAAAGAAAAACTAAGATACAGAGAAGGAAGTATACCACTAGGATGACAACAGTGAAGACGCCGATGGTCACAAGAAAGACGACTTGATCGTGCTTACAGCAGTTCTTGAGCTCCCAATTGGGCATCGTGTTCCGGGAATCACCAGAGAAAGAAGAGCCAAAAGGGGGGCGTTTGGTCGGGGAGAAAGTAGAAAGAAAATAGGGTGGAAAGACAATGATTCAGCTTTTGCTTAGTTTGGCAGACCAATAGTTTGTTGTGAAAACGCCCAATTGGCCAATCACGCGTAAGAATTTTCAAAATTTATCCATTTTTTTATTCTTTCAACAGAGAAAATTTGTTGTCAACTCGTGTCTCAACAGCTGACCTAGTCATTATTGTTGGCCGCCAAATATATTCAAAGGAAAAAATAAATTATATTTGGATTCATTAGAAAATATATTTGGGCATATGGATTTATTAATTAAAATTTGAAAAAGATGGAAATTTTCAATGGCGACTATTTTATTGTGCATTAATAATTTGAAAACCTTTACCAATTATAATCATAGTATTAATGAAATCTAATAAGAATATTAGTTATAAGATAAAAATATACATTCACAAGATTTGAGACACTAAGATGGGAAAAGAGACACTTCGTATCATTATTGCTCCTACCAAGACTTTTTCTTTTAAATGAAAATAATTTTATTGATTTAAATTAACAATATATCGATAGAAAAATATAAAAAATTCGTTAAAAATCATAAAGGATGAAAAAACATCAAAGTTAATAACATAATAAATCAACTAAAAGTATACAAATTCCATAATACTTCACATGATTATAATATATACGACTTCGCTTCTACAACATATCACGATTATAATACGATGACGGTTTTGGCGATACGCTTATATGTTTAAATCGGGCCACACATGTTAAAAACACGCAACAAAACTTATCAACTACTTTTTTAAGAAATAAATTGATAAAAATAGGTATAAAAGAGATGATTTTAGGTCAAGAATGACAAAAAATTACCGCTCTCTTAAGGAAAATGATTACTAGCTAGAAGAGAAAAAGAAAAAAGAAAATTGAGAGAAAATAAGTGCTTCTACCAAGACTTAAGATCACTAATTTATCCTTTACTCAACAAGGCAAATAACTATAGGAATTAAAATACATATTTCATTGATATGAACCAATGTACATGTGATAAGATAATTATAATTTCAAAAGTTCTAATCATAGAGAAAAGGTGTACTTCGGCCTAATTTTATGTAAATAAATGGTAAATTGAACATTCCTTACAAAATCAATGACCACCCATCATATTACAATAATTTTATGTAAATCTTCGACTTAGAAGATTTTTGGTGATTACCAGAGCATGAAGAAGTTATTATAAGACAAATGATTTGGAAGGATCCAAGAGAGATGAAAAAGATGCATGTCTAGCATGGTGAAAAGAGGCCCTCACTGTTTTCCATGAATACTTGATTTGATGCAAAGAAATGTGATTTGTTCATGATATTCTTAAGGTTGAGTCGATCTTAAGTGATTTGTTGCTCCAAAATCTGAATACTAACATGTTTCTTCTAACATATTTGGAGGTGCATGCTATGGTGACGGTAGTTATTGTGGAAGATGAGTTATGCTTCCTTGGGCGCGGATGACCACGGAAGCATCGACTTAAATCTTAAAACAAACCAAATACAATAACTGTGTGTGTAAGATGACTTATTTGATTTGATGGTTAAGGTGTGCAATAGACTGCTTTTGGGGCAGATTTGCTCTCCTTGTTTGTAACTATGAGGGAAACCTGCTTTACCTCTAGATTAATCCATCGTATCTCACCCCGGTGCACTCCTCAAAAGATGATAAGATAACCTCGAATAACAAAAGATTCCTGGTGTAAGATACAAAGATAACTCGAACAATGATATTCCTTCAAGGAAATGTGCTTGTAATGAAAGACTTCAAAATTAGAGAGAGTGATCTTATAATTCGAGAGAGATGCGAGTGCCAGTTAATTTGAGTAAGAGAGTAGTGCTTAGAAGCACTTGAGCAAGAGAGAGAGAGGAGAGAGCTTGGGAGTGAGAGTTCTCAAAGAAATAGGTTTGAAAATGAAGAGGGGAGGGGCATCTATTTATAGTTGAAGGCACCCCAACGAATCTTTCCTTAGAATTCAAATAAGAATTAAAAAAAAAAATTTTAATTGAACATGAATTGACCAAATGAGAAGAAGGCTCTAGGAAGACTTGGCCAAAATTAAATTATTTATTATTTAAAGCAAATCAAATGACTTGGCCAATTCAAATTGAAATATCACAAGATTATTTATTTATTTTTTTTCTAACTTTACACGTAACTCTCCAACAATCCCCCATAGAGTATGAGTATGAAGAAGAAGAAGAAGAATATGAGGAATGGAGAAATACTAGAATCCAATGCATCAGAATACTAGAATCTAGGGGTATAACCATTGTCTCAAGCAGCTACCACACAATAATGTGCCTTAGGCGTATATGCATGTTCTTCCCATTAAACATTTACTTCTTTAGCCTTAATGTAGCTTGGTTATCGAAAGCATGTATTACGTATCGATGTTGGTCTTGTCCATAATGGGATATCCGATAATAGATTTATGACCCACTCAGCTTCAGAACTTGCCTTCTCTAAGGCTATAAACTCGGCCTCCATAGTGGACCGAGTAATGCAAGTTTGCTTGAATGATTTCCAAGAAAACACACCTCCTCCAAGGGTAAAAACATACCTACTAGTGGATTTCATCTCATTTGAATAAGAGATCCAATTGACATCACTAAATCCTTCAAGGACATTTAGAAATCCACTATAACACAAACAATAGTCAATATTGGTGCCTCTCAAGTACTTTAGTACTCTATGAATGATAACCTAATGATCCTGATTAGGACTTTGGGTGTACCGACTCAATCTTCCAATTGTGTAGGCAATGTCAGGTTTGGTACAATTTTCCAAGTACATTAGGCTACCAATTATCTAAGCATACTCAGTTTGGGCAACATTATGTTCTCTGTTTTTCTTCAACTGTGAACTAGGACCATAAGGAGTTGACATTGGTTTACAACCAAAGTGTTCAAACCTCTTTAAAATCTTCTCAACATAGTGTTCTTGAGAAAGGTTAAGCCCATTAAGTGTTCTAGTTATTTTGATTCCTATAATCAACTCTGATTCTCCTAGATCTTTCATATCAAACTTAGATCTTAGGAAACTCTTAGTCTAAATAACAACTTGTAGGTTAGTCCCAAATATAAGCATATCATCAACGTATAAACAAATGATAATGCATGAGTTATGTTCAACTTTGCTATAAATGGATTTATTAGCATCATTAATGGAGAATCCATTAGCTATCAACACATGATCAAATTTGTTATGTCACTGTTTGGGTGCTTGTTTTAACCCATAAAGAGATTTAATTAGCCTACAAACTTTTTGCTCATCTCCGAACCTACTAATCTTCAAAGTTGATCCATATACCCTCTCTCTTCCAATTCCCATTCAAAAGGCTATTCTTAACAACCATCTAGTGTATCACTTGGTTATGAACCGATGCTAAAGCAATTAACACCCTAATTGAGGAAATTCTTGTCACATAAACAAAGGTATCAAAGTAATCTACATCTTTCTTTTTCTTTTAAAACCTTTAGCAACTAAATGTGCCTTATATTTCTCAATGAACGCATATGGTTTTAATTTCCTTTTAAATATCCATTTACAACCTATAGTTTTGGCACTAGGAGGCAAGTCCACTATCTCCCGCGTGTGGTTATGCATAATTGATTCAATTTCACTATTAATGGCCTCCTACCATAAAGGTGCATAGGTGAAATCATAGTTTCCTTATAGGATCTAAGGTCGTCATCAACTAGGAATGTGTAAAATTTGTCACCAAGATTAGTTTCTTTCCTTTCGCTTTTACTTCTTCTCAGTTTTGGTTCAAAAGGATCACTAGACTCAACTCTGAGATTTCTTTGAACTTGATGTTGGCCATTTGTTTTCCAAGGAAAAATATTTTCAAAGAAGTCAACATTTTTAGTCTTAATTATAGAGTTTACTTCCACTAGACCATTTTCGGATTTGATGACAAGAAACCTATAGGCAACACTATTCTCTGCATATCCAAAAAATGTTGCATCAAAGGTTTTAGGACCTAATTTTCTTTTCTTTGGTTCTGGAAGAAGTACTTTTGCTAAACACCCCACACTTTTAGGTATCCAATGTTAGGTGTATATCATTTCCATAACTCATAGGGAGTCTTACTAATCTTCTTGTAGGGTATTCTATTTTGAATATGACATGCAGAGAGGATAGCTTCCCCCCATAAATTCAAGGATGCTCATGAACTTACTAACATGGCATTCGTCATCTCTTTTAGGGTTATATTTTTTCTTTTAGCTACTCCATTAGATTCAAGGGAATAAGGAGGAGTGGTTTCATGTATAATTCCATATTCCTCACAAAAGGTATTGAAGTGGTTGGACTCATATTCTCCATCCCTATCAAATTTAAGTCTCTTGATTTTCTTAGTTGGTTCTCTACTTCATTTTTATACTTGATGAAAGCATCCATTGCTTAATCTTTGTTTCTTAAAAGAAACACTCTTGTATATCTTGAGTAGTCATCTATGAAGGTAATATAAAACCTTTTACCACCTCTAGTCATGGTGTTTTTCAAGTGTCCTAAGTTGAATCAAACTTAATAGTTACGACTCTCTTTCTACCAGTTTGCAAGATTTCTTTATGGCTTTAGATTCTACACATACTTCACATTTTCCAAGGTTTTCTAAGGACAGTTTGGGAATTAAAATCAATTCAACCATTTTCTTAATATAAGAAAAGTTCACATGTCCTAATCTACCATGCCAAACCTCTCACGAAGCAACTATGTAAGCAGAAGAGGAAGATGCTTTATTATTCGAAATTTTTGAAACATTCAACATAAAAAGACCTTGGTTATAATAACCCTTCCCAACAAAAGCATCATTCTTTGTTAACTCTATTTTTTCATAATCAAACATGATCCTAACTCTTGCTTTCCTAAGTAGAGACATTGAGACTAAGTTCCAACGAATATCTGGAACATAGAGAACATCACCAAGGGCGAAATTTTTTCCAGAGGTTAGCTTGAGGAGAACTTTCCCTTTGCCAATCATTGGGGATGATCTCGAATCGCCTATGAACACTTGTTCCTCTCCTTTATTCATCATGGTGTAGGAAGTGAATGCATTTCTGTTGCCACAGATGTGCCTAGTAGTCATAAAGTCTACTATCTAGTCCTTCATATTGGTAACCATGCTCACCTCAGAGGAGACTATTGCTGCAATCACCTCTGCTTCTTCCAAATTTGTCATTGTGTTAACTTTCTCAAGTTTTTTTATGTCATGGCTAATCGAGGTGCATGGTGTCCAAAGCTGCCACAAAAGTGTTGCTATTTCCTCTTTTAAAAGTAGGATTTTGGACCTTGTTTGATGAGTTGGGCTTAGTCCTAGGGTTTTGTCCCTTAGGCCTATTGAATTTGGGCCTTGGTATATCTTCTACCACATTTTCCTTAGAGGATAACTCCTTGGCTCTTTCAGCTTTGTCCCTAGTTATATTTTGTTCTTTAATCCTAATATGTATTATAACATTCAGAGGGACATTTGTTTCCGTGTTTCATGCCATTTTAGTCTTCTTTTCTAAGAACTCCTGGAAGGGTCTTTATAAGGTGGCAGCCACAAAATGTTAAGGTAATTTTATCTCTTCAATGACTAGGTCATTGATCAACATGTGGTAGTCATGTATTTGAGATGATACATCTCTATCCTCAGTCATTTGGAACTTTCTAAAATTTCTTGTCATATTTTTGTATTCCAGCATCTTCTACAATGTATTTTTTAGTCAAAGCATCCTAAATTTCTTTTACAACTTTATACTGACAATAAACATCAAAGAGTTCATTTGTGTGTGTGCTAAGAATGACATGTCTAACTTGTTTGTTCCCATTTAGATAATCTTCGTAGCTTCACTCTTATGCCTTTGAGTTTGTCAAGATATGCCTTAGGTTCACATCACAGAACTCCTTTCTCACATTCCCTTAAAGAATGTCTCATTAAAAGGGTCAATCTCAGCGGTGGGACTAGTGTGGATTAAAAAGGTTCCATCAATTCAAGGAATAAAATCTACTTAATATTGTTATTGAACTAGGTCTGGGTGAATCGTAAACCAGATAAGAAGGGAGAAAATGCGTTAAGTACACTAGAAAGTCCCTGCGTAGTTTCTGCAGTGGGTCATAAATTGCCGTTATACCCCACTTGCCTTAAGTTCTTATCGCCTTGTTGACAGGCTTTTCCTAGACACGCACTAACAAGTTACCACTCATCACAATCAATAATTACCTAATAGAAGGTCTTTAGAAAAGATTAGGATTTCGATTTTCAATTAAAAACAAACCAAACAAGGAACAATTGAGGTAAGATGACTTATCTGATTGGATGGTTGACGTGTGCAATAGCACTGTCCTTGTTATGATCAATGGCATAATAAAGAAATACGAATTAAAGAAAAAAAAACACACTAGATTTACGTGGAAACCCTTACGAGAAAAAACCACGGGCAGAGGAGAAAGTTTCACTATGAATATGAGAGGAATTAAAAGTAATTGTAATAATCTAATAAAATATATAACAAAATACCCGAAAGGTAAATGATATCGCGAGGGCAAGCCTCACACTTGGGATCAATTTGTGGGCCCTCATACTACAACATATCCTTAATTTTTTCAACCTTTCTTTTCACAAAGTCGTAGATCGTGGCCTCAATATTCGACATAAGCCTCCAAACCAAATTCATCACAAAACAATCTCTACTTTGACAAATTCCACCATATGTAAAACACAAACAAACCGATATCTCAAAAAACAAGATCAAACCATACTCCTCCCACAACAAGTTTCCCAAAGGGAAAAACTCAACAACTATCTGCCCGGTTTGAACAATGCACAAATCCTATTAGGAAGTGACTTAGTCATCATATCTGCAGGATTGTCTTGGGTTCTGACTTTACTCACAACAATGTCACAACAAGCAATAAACTCACACACAAAATGATACCTCACATCGATATGCTTCGTCCTTTCATGAAACATTTGATCTTTGGTGAGAAATATAACACTCTGGCTATTACAAAACAATGTACTGATATGTAACAAATCACTTAGCTCCCCAAACAATCCCTTAAACCAAGGCCTTTACAAGCCTCAGAATCACTCATGTACTCGTCAGAGTTGACAAAGCTACTGTTGAATAAAGAGTAGCTTTCCAACTAAAAGCATAACCTCCAAAGGTGAACACGTATCCTGTAAGGGATCTCCTCTTATCAAGATCTCCTCTTATCGAGATCTCCAACATAATCAGAATCAACATACCCTGCAACTCCATCTCTATTCCTACCAAACTGCAAACAAACACTAATGGATCCAAGCAAGTATCGCATGATCCATTGAACTGCTTTCCAATGTTCCTTGCCAGGTTTTTCCATGTACCTGTTGACTATGTAGGCCAAATCTGGATGCGGACACCCCATGGCATACATCAAAGAACCCACATCACTAGAATATGGTACTCTAAACATGTAGTCAACTCCATTCACTGGACATAGGGCATGAAAGTCTAAATGAGTCAGAAGTGGAGTACACAAGCCAGATTCTCGTATGTTGAACTGTGAAGTTGTCTCTTCACACTCTTAAGTGGACTCAAGGATAATCTACTTGCCACTCTATCCCTTAGAATCTCCATCCCAAGTATCTTCTTGGCTACTCCTAGATCTTTCATCTCAAACTCATTATTAAGCCGCGCTTTTACAATTCTTATCTATTCTTTACTCTTGGTTGCTATTAGCATGTCATCAACATATAAGAGCAGATACAAAAGTGACTCATTACTGCATCAAGCCATGCATTAACAATCATCAAAGTTACATTCCTTCTTAAAATCATGAGAGATCATGAATAAGTCAAATCTCTTTATACCATTGTCTATGAGACTATTTCAAACCATAAAGAGACCTCTTGCGTAGGCAAACATAGTCCCCATCGAAGTCAGAATCTTTAGTTGTTATATATAGATGTCCTCCTCAAGCTCCCATGTAAAATGTGAAGTCTTCACATCCAATTGTTTCAAGCTCATAATCATGAAAGGCTAACCAAGTAAAGGTTGAATTGAGCTTATGCTTTACCACCCGGAGAGAATACATCCGTGAAGTCAACGCCCGAACTGACCAGAACTTTAGCAACTAATCTCATTTTCGCACTTTGCATTCAACCCTGGTGTGCCTTTTTCTTCTTAAACACCCATTTAACCGAATGACTTTCTTCCCTTTAGGTAGCCTCACCTGTCCCATGTCACATTTTATGAAGGGTTCCACCTTCTGGATGAGCAATCATCCACTTACTTGAATCATTACAACTTACCCGCCTTCAGTGGGCGGATGGCTCTTCATTGGACTTAATATTATCTACTACACTCAAGGCGTACACACTCAAGGCGTATACACTTAAGGTGTGTGCAACCAGATAAGCTTCACCATATTTATGTGGTGGCTTAATAATCCTCCTCTCTCTATATCTGGCAATAGAATATTGTTGCATTGGAACTGAAGCTATAGGGACACTCTACTCATCTGAATTAGGAACCAAACCAACCTCAAACTCCACTTGTTTATCAACTCTCTGCACGGTCTCAACATTAGACTCTTTAGGAGCCAAGACTTGAATCATGGAAGCCTCATAAAAAATCACATATTTGCTAATTACCAATTTCTGGGTTTCCGGACACCATAATTTATAGCCTTTCACAATTCATATTACTTATAAATCAAGAAATATACATCATTGATAGGTTCTAACTTCCCATTGAATCAACATAGCATATGTAGTGGCATCCAAAAATTTTCAAATCTGGAATAAGTAGGATTGTATCATACTCCCCGAGGAGTCTTCTTCTCTATAGTAACTGAGGGAGAATGATTGATCAAATAACATGCAGTGGACCCGAATTCTGCCCAAAAAGACTTCGACAACTGAGTATTAAAGAACCTGCATCTAACTTTCTCCATCAAAGTCCTATTCATATACTCCACTACATCATTCTGTTGTGGAGTATGACGAACTGTATGATGTCTAACAATTCCCTCTTACTTGCATAGAGTGTTAAACTCATCTGAACAAAACTCTAACCCGTTATCAGTGCGAAGACACTTCACCTGCCTCATTGCTTGCTTCTCAATCATTGTCTTCCAATCCTTGAATGTTGAAAACACATCACCTTTTTGTTTCAGGATGAATACCCATACCTTACGTGAGCAATCATCAATGATTGTCAACATATAAGTATCACCTCCCATAAAAGATACTTTTACAGGTCCCCAAAGGTCTGAATGTAGATAGTCAAGCAACCCCTTTGACTTATGAATGCCTGAAGAGAATCTAAGCCGTTTCTATTTCCCAAAAACGTAGTGCTCACAAAATTGTAACTTACTTGTTTTCTACCCATCTAGAAGTCCTTTTCTACTCAACTCTACCATACCGTTTTCGTTCATGTGCCCAAGACGCATGTGCTAGAGCTTCGTAATATCATCCTTTGACAATGAACGAGGTGTAATAGCAGCATCTCCTGTAATAGTGGAACCCTACAGAACATATAACATGGCTGTCTTTTGATGACCCTTCATCACAACTAGGTTCCTTTACTAATCTTCAACACCCAACCTTCACCAGTGTACTTGTACCCTTTTGCGTCAAGAGTACTTAGGGATATCAAATTCCTTTTCAAATCAGGAACATGTATGGCGTTACCAAGAGTACGAACTACTCCATCAAACATCTTAATGCGAACTGTCCCAATACTTCCTTTGCTACTCTTGCTAAGATGCATTGTTACTTCCATCAAAACCGTATTCTTTTATGCACAAGTTCGTATGTAGAACTAGTCCCAATTATGAGTCATGTGAAACGTACAACCATAATCTAAAATCCAATTCTCACCAACTCTCAAATCAACACCTGACGCAACCATGAGTTCTCTATCAATCTAATCTTGGTCCACCAAGACACCTGTCTGCATTTCCCAAATTTCTCTCCTTGTTTGTTCTCGAATTTCTTCTCCTTATTCTATAGCTTGAAACACTCCTTTTTGATGTGACCTTTTTTCTTGCAGTAATTGAAAATTTTATTAGAATTCTTGGATTTTGACCTTTTCCTCTGTTCTTTACCAGAATTCTTCTTTTGCGGCCTACCTCATAAAACAGGCTATCTCCTTGCGTTTTAGGCCTTACAATTAATTGCTTCATTTTCTCATTAGAAAACAAAGCCTAGTAGACTTCATTTAGGGTTAGGGTATCATGACTATATAAAATCGATCTCTCCGAAATGAATGTTAATCTAGAAGTGATCAAGTTAACAACATTAATCCCAGATCTTCTTCTCTTCATATTTAACCCTCCAATGTGAAACCCCAAAACTAAATTTTCTAGAGCGGTAAACCAAGACTCTGCTAAAAATCCACAATTTTCTAGATCTCTGATGATGAAATGGACTTCACCGTTGAATCGTCGAAATCTACAAATACTGCCAATCCCCGCCGCCGACCCCAAGACAATCAATTTCACATTTCTTTTCGAGGCATCGAGTGTCATGACACTCGGGCAGTGTCGAGTGGCTCACAATGTGCCACGTGTCAAGTTGAGAGAAAGTCAAACATTGAGCTCAAATGGGACCCATAGGAGACATGTGGTAACACATGGTTGGGTGGAAATCTATGGTAGATAGATAAGGGATAAGGTGTAATCCAAGGAGTCACTAAGAGGGTGACATGCGGCAAGTGAGAGGACAATTCTCTTGACCCAACTAGTGTGGGAGGGAAATAGAGAGAGAAAAGAAAGAGGAAAGAAAGAAAGAGAGTTTAGAAAGAGAGGCTCTACCTTCTCTTTAGATTTTCCGACTCCATCGGCTGTCGAACCCTACGAGACAAGAGGCAAAGTTGGACTCACCGCAAGGGCTACGTACGGGTACCCCAGATTGCGGAATTTCAAGAATCGGAGGTACCGTTTTCTCCTACTTGATTTTATTCTTTGATAAGAGCCATTTTAATGGACGGGATATCTCGAGGCCCGATGGCCGTGTTTTCACTCCAAAGATCGGGACCGAGCGATGAAATCCCTAGAGCGGTCGTCGACGCTTTCTTGAGACTAAGGTCGACTGCTCATGACTTCAGGTGTTGCTCAGGTGGATGTTTCGCGCCCAAGATGAGTCGTTGAGCTAGTTTATGCTCCATGTGAGCTAATTCAGTGTTATTGCTAAGTGAATGAATAACGGTTGTTATAGTAGAATTTCGTTAATATACATGTTTCTTTATATATTAACATGAATTGTCATGGAATGGCATATTGCATTTCCATGCACTAGGTAACCTAGAACAGTAGATATTATAAAGTGCATGACATGAAAACATGTTTGTCAAATGAATTTCATGGGAAGATTTTTCAAGAATTGCCTCGAGAGTTGTCCAACAATTTACATCTGAGGACGCATCACGACTGCTTGGGAGTTATCCAAAGAATTCACGCTCTAAGGTTGTCCAATAGAATTTTATCTGAATTATATTATGTTTTCGTGAACAAACCTTTTGTTTTGAAAACAATGTTTTCACACTCAGCTTGTGTACGTGATGAGCTTGGGTGTCATCTATTTTTAATCCATTTTTCTCGTTTGATTTCATCCTAAAAGGAATAATTAATATGCAGACTATGAAGAAACTCACCAATTTGTTATTGTGCGGTGGAGGAAAGAAAGAAGAAAAACAAGAGAAAAATGCGTAAATTTCCGTGGAGTAAAATATTAAATGGCGTGCGTAAATGAAAGCAACCGGGTAACTAATGTTGCGCTGGCTTGCATCGTTTGCTAGTTATGCAGGTCGCCACATCGTGAAAATTCAAGGAAACTTGATGCGTGTCATGGCTGTGCATTACAATGTAAAGTAACCTAAGACTAACCGTAGACTGAGATCGATGTCGCTGACAAGGGATGGAGGTCGTGACAAGAGAAGCACTCGACGCTATGACAGTTTGAAAAGATGAAACTCCGATGTGGATTTAAGTCAGAGGTCGCTGACAGAGGACACGTCGCTGACACCAAAAGCAAACGCTTAAGCCGCAAGGCATAACTGGCTGTCGCGACAAGAGGTCGAGGTCGGTGACATGAGACTTCGCCGCCTTGGAAAGTCGTAATTCCATAAAGTGATGTCGCGATAAGGGATTGATGTCGCTGACGTAAAACCATCGCGTCGCAGACTTAAGCCGATGTCACGACAAGAGATCGGCGTCGCTATTACAAGAAGATACCGGGGCTCACGCTACGCCTTAAAGTTGATGTCGCGATAAGATCACGTCACGACATCAGAAACCATCATGGTTTCAAAACATTAGCCGCCACGACAGATCGAGGTCGCTGGCATCGTGAACACTAGTCAGCTTCCTCTAGAGATTCAAAGTTGAGTCGCGACAAGAGATCGATGTCGCGACATAAGAAGACACAAGTTCAAGGCTGCAGAGACTCAAGCTGATGTCGCGACAAGAGATCGATGTCGCGACACTAGGAACGACCAGTTCAAAGCTGCAGAGCCATAAAGTGATGTCGCGACAAGAGATTGATGTTGCGACATCGAATCATCACGCTGAAGGATCATAAGATACGAGCTGATGTCACGACAAGAGATCGGCAGTCGCGACATCAGAACGCACATTAAAACCCGTGGAGCATAAGAGTGATGTCACATAAAGATTGATGCGTCGCTACATCGTAAAACCATCATTTAAAGGTTGCAGAGCAAGGTCGATGTCGCCATTGATTCCTCGTCGCGACATAAGGTGCTCTGCAAGAAAACAAAGGAATATCATGACTTACCGATAAATGTCAGAACAAGTGCCAACTGAACTGATGCTGTCGCGATTAAGGGCTTTAAGGTCGCGACCGAATAAAGAATATGGGCTACCCATCAAAATCCACAAAAGACCGTGACTGAATTAAGGCCCAACTTAACCCTATAAATACTAAGTCGCATCACGGTAAAAGCAACTCGCGACTAAAAGAGATCCGGACACAAGGCTCCCGTGATTTTTTTATATTTTTCTTTGTTTTCGCTTTTCCATTTTATTTTAGATTAGATTAGTGCGTATTTCGCTCTAATTGGATTCAACGTGCTAGTCGTAAAGGATCGAAATAATTTTATGTATATTTTTAATGATTGCCCGTTGTTCAAATTCCAGATAAATTCGATTTCAACACCCGCTCGATTTATTAAAGTGGTTTTCTGACGCGAAGCCAATGTGTATATATAATCAAGACTCTAGGAACCCAAATTTCCATCGAATGATGTTATTGTCGTCATAAATAATCTTTCCCCGCAATATTTCATTCATAATAACCGAACTTCGATGTTAATCGACTCTGCCGGCTTTATGCGTTCTCGGAATTGATCCCACGGTCTCTCAGACCCATAACTATATTGCTTTTAGCCTTCGATTTGTAGTTCTCCGTGACATGTGAGAAGGCATTCCGAGAGTAAGTGAAACAATTTCGGAAGGTATTTGAACCCGAGACATGATCTAATGCGCCTGTGTATATTTAAATCAATACATCCTCTTGTAACCGAGAAACGAAGCTGAGCGAAGAGAAATTCTGCGAGACAGAGAGTTCCTCACCTCAATTCGACAGCACTCGATCCCGTGTTAGCAAGGATCTGTAATCAAGGAAAGAGTAAGCTATTCTAATTTTGAGGGTGAGGAACCGCAGAGGTGCAACCCCCGCAATGACTCATTCAAGGAGCCTGTGTCCGCAAATTCATGTCATGGGTATGAAGTATTGAGAAAGAAAATACCTTAACAAGGCAACGAGTTTTAAAAGTAGTTATTTCACCCCGTGGTTCGAGAGAAAACAGCTAAGGTGAGATGATGAATCGCGGTGGGTATGGAGATCCAGCCACAATATATTAACTTCGACTAGTTTTAAAGATCTTAGTTCAAAACCAAAAGATGCAAGATGTGACTTCAGGGCTGAGCTCCTTCTCACAATATTGAGAGATCTATTCAATGTTTCTTAGAGATAACCGTCAAATTCAATTTGTTATTTGATATTTCAATATTCAATTCATTTATTGTTCATCCATTTTTCTTACATCATTCATTTCAAACTTTCAAAGCAAAATCTCACTATCGTATTATCGTCCAAATAGCATGGAGCTTAAGTAGTTAGGGTAGTTGATTGAAAAATTCTCGAGACTGTGGACTTATCCGACTTAAATCCATTTTATTACTTGTCGACTGCACTCATAAAGATACCTGATCAAAACCACACCAAATAGTTTATTCTTATAAAAATATCTTTTAATCAAGTAGATACTTTAAAGAAACTCACACTAAGTTTAATGGTTTATTTATCGAGGATTAGACAAATAGTCCTGGGTAATAAGTCTCAAATTTGAATAGGTGTTTTGATCCAGTACAATTTATTGATGTACTCTTTAACGAAATCTTATGGTATTGTTGCTCAGGATTAGATAATAGTCCTTAGGTGATGATGTTATACACTGTAATATTACTCGATCCAAGCCAACAATGCGTGAGGAGTTAGCAGCCTCGAGAAGGGAAAGAGTGAGTCACATTCTCATCCATAACATGTAGACATTCGAGCAGGAATCATGAATTCACTGAATGTGTGTTCGCATTATATGAGCACTTAGGTGGGGAGTAACCCAATGTAGGAAAATTCAACTACTGGGCATTGCTCACCCCGTCGTGGGATCCCCCTTTCAGGTACAAGGAGTATTCAAGAAGACGACGCTCACTAGAGGCCGCTTTTGAGAAGAAAGCCGACATGTAGCTTTGATTATATATTTTTGTAAAACATGTATGAAACATTATGATTGATACATGTTTGTATAAGAGTGTAGTTAACTCTTGAAACTATTGTAATATAGTTGGTTATATTTTTGTGAGTATGGATGTATACCGGGAGTGTGGCCATTTTTGCTCATGTTTGAGTCTCGTAGAGAGACACTCATTTTGTGGCATTGAGACACTCAATGGTTACATGTATTCCGCGAGTTGACGGGTTATCAACGGACACCCGGGTTTGGGGCGTCACAACAAAGTTTCCAAATCTGCAACAACTTCTTTAAAGGTTGTAAGATGATATTCTAAAGGTATACTTTCTTCCATACAGTGCAAATACAATCACTGCTTCAAATGCAACTTACTCGTAAGACTTTTCGTCATGCACAACTTTTCCATCTTCAACCATAAAGCCTCGACAGTCTTCTCCTTTAGAATGTCTTGCAAAATCTGATTCAGTAAATGAGGGTGAATTTGAGATAGTGCTTTACAATCCTTATGTTCTTTCTCCTTTTGTCAACGATGACGACATCTTGTCAAGCCCTAGCAACGCTTCATCCAGATCCACTTGTGCGAGCACAGTGCGCATCTTAACTTGCCACAACGAAAATCTGGTATTGCGATCCAACAGGAATTTCAGATTTACGGTCGCATTGACAAGATTGAAAATCCCAATGGCTTCTAAAAATTTCACCATATGATGAATGGCACAACAAAGAAATACGAATTAAAGAAAAAAAACACTAGATTTAAGTGGAAACCCTTACGGGAAAAAACAAAGGGCAAAGGAGAAAGTTTAACTATGAATATGAGAGGAATTACAAAATGCAACAATTAGGGAATAAACCTTAATGTGTTTATATAACGAAAATACTCGAGCAAAGCCTACATTATGGAGGGCAAGCCCCGCACTTTGAAATCGGGCCAGAAGCGCTGTCACCACAACAGATCCCTAATTTTTTTTCAACTTTTTCTTTTCACAATAGTCACACCGCGGGCTTTCGAGTCGAACATTAGTCCAAAACCAAATTCAGGTCACAAAATACTAGTCCCAGGATACCCCAAACCCGGGGTCCTGCTGACAACCCGTAAACCCACGAAATTCCTATAGATTTCGAAAGGACCCGATAATGCACACTATTGTGTCCTGTTTATCGAACTATATTTTCATAAAATCAAGTAGTTTCCTTGTCGGGAGCTCTACCCAACATACAACCTATATAACCATAACCCATCCAAGGTCTCAACAGAAGTAGTAATGACCACACAGGGTCCATTTGTCTATATATCCAATATACAACCATATCACAACTACTCATGGACACCGAGTTACTCAGCACCACCTTAATACATCCCTTTACCGGGATCCATTCATTCACATTTAAATCTAAAATATGAAAGTAAAACACTTAATTACAGCCCATAAGAGTCCGATCACGACCCTCTTACCATAATTACATACTCGACTATTTAGACAATAGTCCCAAAATAATTTAATTACAATTCTTTTATACAAAATACTTTTTACAAAAGTAATATCAAGGCCACACATCGGCCTCCTTCATAATCACGGCCTCGTTGGAGCGTCGACTCTCAGACACCCCGGTACTGAAAGGGGCTCCACGACTGATGAGCAATGCCTAGTAGAAAAATTCTCCTACAAAGGCTACTCCCCGCCTAAATGCACATGCAATGGCGTACATAAAACATCCAATCATATTCCATATAAATAATACAATCCTATATAAAATATTGTGTGTCATGCATGAGATGAGACGCCTCATGCCCACAACCCGACTCCAGACTGACTCCCTCACACCTGTAACGCCAAGTGTGAAAACTAGTCACTCCAGAGCCACCCAATGACTTAAAACAATCGAACAACCCTCCAATATTAACTCACTTTCTTTATCAAACCCGTGTGTTTATTCTAAGCCAGAATTTCCCCGGTCTCACCGCAGGCTTAGCAACGCCCATCCGACACTTCTCGCGAACTTTCATTATCGATCCATGTCTAACCAAGAATAAAATTTGGGTTCGACCTCGGGGAGATATCCGCCCCATCTCGCTTCACCCAAACACACGAAATTTATTATTATTATTGTTTTATACAACCGTGAGTCTCGATTTTGGACGTTGTCTCATTTCCGATCTAACTACACATTCACCAAGAATGGTGAATAACAGTACCATGCACCCACACCCGACTCAACGCGATGTGACCGTGCATATGAAATGCAATCATGCCATTTCATGCGATGTCATGCTACATGCATAATAAGAGCTACATGCAACATTTATAAATTTTGGATAATTATATTTCCTGCATATAATTTCCATTTATCACAATTTCCATGTTAATACATCAAGCAAGCATATATAAACATGATTTTTTTACACACAACATCATGTTTTTTATTTTTCCAACAATAACACACAAAATGACCCAAATCTCGGACCCACATAAACAGGGCACCTCTCGATCCCTTCACGGCCATGAACCATTTTTTGGTTCCATTCATCAACAAATTACAGTGATACCGAAAAACTCAACAAAACTTGAAGACATCAGTCCTGGTATTAAAACCAAACCTTCAACTGTCTGACCGTCCGAACTGGGATTCAAAATTTTTCATTATTCAGTCCCAAAACTGGGATTAAATCAAGGCTCATCATGACCCCGAAGACAACCTATGCCATTACATGACATTGAAGCAAAAATATTCCAAGAGAAAATTCCCTACCCAAGTGAAATACCTAAACTCAAGATAGACCACGCCAGAAATTTCGACGCTGGGATTGACTTTACCTTTTCACAGACGAAACCCACAAATGATCTTCATCTGTATATAGTTTTAAAACTTTTTTATTTTCTCATTTTTCTCTCTCTTCTCTCACTCTGTTTGCTCTGTCCGTTTTCTCTCCATTTCCCTCTTTTTGTTTTTTCTTTTTTTCTTTTCTTTTTTTCTTTCTTTTTGATTTTTCCCTTTATTTCTCTTTTTCTTTCATTTTTTTTTCTCTTTTGGATTTTCCTTCTCATACCCGAATGGTCCCAAAAGTGGGAAACTTCCTCCCCACTTCCTCATTTGCCACTATTCTCATTTTTCTTAATTTTCATTTCCCCTTTATTTTCCTACGTGCGACACACGGCTCAATACGGCCTATTTATCCCACTTTGCTTCAACACATACTATCATGCCATGCCCAGCACTCCAGGCCACATAACATCTCAGATGACATAAGCCATGCTATTACCCGACACTTACGCCTAAAAATACGAAATTCCGACCTGCCTTTAACTGAAGGAAATTCAACTATATAACTAGATTTTTTGCGAAAATTCAATCCATGTTCGCTTCATCATAATGGTATCTAAAATTTCGCTTCAACCGAAATTACCATTTTACCCATTTTTAGAAAAAATTGAAATTTTCCCTAGTTTTACAGTCCTTAAAGTAGATTAGCCCTTCTCTAGTTTGTAACTTTGGTGTAGTAGGGAACCGACGCTCTACCTCCAGGATTCAAAAACCAGATCTCACTTCTCGGCCAAGACTCCCTTGGTAAGATACGCATAATCGAACAACGATATTCCTGGGCGAACAAGGCGCTTATAAAAGACTTAAAATTGTAGAGAAATACGAAAGACAGAGAGTAAATGTCGCTGCAAGACTTGAGAGCGAGGACGAGTGCTTGGAAGCACTTAAGAAAGAGAGAGAGGTGGACAGCTTGAGAGTGAGAGTTCTCAAAGAAAAGGTGCGAAAATGAACTATGAGTACAATTTATTTATAAAGCAAGCCTCAAACTGATTCTCCTTATAATTCAAATAAGAATTAAAAATAATTTAAATTAAACATGACTTGGCCAAATAAAAAGAAGTCTCTTAGAAGACTTGACCAAAATTAAATTATTTAATATTTAAAGCAAATAAAATGATTTGGCCAAAAGACTAAGTCAATTCAAATTGAAATATCACAAGATTTTTTTTTCATTTCTGACTTTATACGTAACTCTCAAACATACATTTTATCTTTTAAAGAGATTTTTCTAGGGAGAAACCGAAGCAACCTTAGGAGGACAGAAGCTCGTAATTTTCTTACGTGTCTAGATTCGTGTAAAGAGAGATTGAGTGGAAAGAATACCAACTTTAGGGGAGGGCGCTGAAATAGGCTCAATTTAACCCAATCTGGTACTATAGTAAATTTCAACCCTGATTAGAGGACCTATCATGATCTCTTCACATTAATCTTTACTTACAGAATCATAGAGGAATCAATGAGAGGACATCAATATTCATATCTTGGATTTTCGAATTGAGAGAGATCATGAGTAATGATATCCTATCTTTTTTCTGTGCTTTCTTATAAAGCCACAGTATATGGTAGAAACAAAATCCAAGGAAAAAAAAAAAATTAAAACATAGCTTCTTCCGAATTCTGTAAACATTAACTATACACAAAACCATATTGTTTTTACTTTCAGTGTCCATATAATGTCGTATTGAAGCTAATGACAGTGTCCTTTTGATTATGTACTGAATGTCTTCAAGCCTGCTCATGGAGTCTTGATCCCATTAATTTATTGCTACCTTATGACACAAAAGAGAAAGGAAAAAGAACTAATACATACAGCCCAAGCAATTGCAATTACCTCCCATTTGGAAACGAAAAAGTAATTGAATTCTTAGAGAAAGAATTATTTTCCAGGTCGGCAGAAGTGTTCACGCTGTCGTGTGGATCAACTGGGTCATTAGTCAGACTGATATCCTGGTAGCCATGCCTTCCTGCAGTTGGTATTGTTACTGAATCATTTGAGAGCATTAACATTGCAGAAGACATTGTTGGCCGATCTTGTATCGACTGTTGACAGCATAATAACCCGACTCGAACACATTTCAACAGATTATCTTGAGAGAAAGAACCAATTGTGGCATCTACTAACTCCATTATCCTCCCTTCTTGTTCTAGTCTCCAAGCCTGAAACATATATAGATGAATGTTTACTTATAGGTTAGCTGCATGAAGTTAGGTAGGTTTAATTTGTTTATAACTTACAAGTTTCATGTGAGTCGTCATAAAAAAAAAAAAGAAACTTACAAGTTTCAGGAGTTCCCGATTATGCTCACTCATTTGCGGATCATAATTTTTTCTTCCGCTTATGATTTCTAAAATCAGCACGCCGAAGCTGAATACATCTATCTTGGCAGTCATGAAGCCTTTGATTGCATATTCTGGGGCCATATAACCACTGTGGAAATATTCATTTTCAGTATACTTGTTCTTTGCCTTCAACAATGTGGAAAAATATTTTTGAGAAAATGATAGAAATCTGTCATGACCTATCATTTGCATTGCCGAAGAAGAGATACATAATAGAACATTGATTATCATTGTTACAATTTTGTCTCCTATATTTGCCACCTCTTATTTTTATGCTCTGACATCATGGGAAAGACTCTTGATATGTGATATTCATAAAAGTTATTGTTTGGTTGTTAATAAATAAGAAAAGCAATCTTAAGAAAAATTATTTTCTTATATTTGATTTATTCAATAATAAAAATCTAAAAAAAAAAAAAAAAATCCATCCTCAATAATATTATTAAAGACTTGTTTAATCTTTACAGTGATGAGTTAAAATCAATAGGTTTCCCCTCCCACTAACAATAATAATAATATCTATTCTTGTTACTTTTTTGTTGTATTCTTCTATTTTCAATCACTATATTTTAATTTTACATTATTCTACTCTTTTCTGTGAACCAAACATAGCATTCGACAATTTATGTTATTTCAATGACAAACTTGCATATACTACTTACAATGTTCCTGCAATCCGACGAGTTCGATGGTGTGTCTGTTCATCTTTAAATAGTCTCGCGAGGCCAAAATCTGCTATTTTGGGGTTCATTGCGTCATCAAGTAAAATGTTGCTTGCTTTGATATCTCTATGTATGATTCTAAGCTGTGAATCCTCGTGAAGATAAAGAAGTCCCCGTGCCACACCCATTATGATGTTGTATCGCTTTGGCCAGTCTAGCAATGCACTCTTGCTCTTATCTATAAGGAATTAATACATTTCCAAATGAATAAAACACCTATCTTATAAATATATGGAGGATGGCTCACAGGCAGGCTCATCATTCAAGTTCATATTTTGAAAATTGTAGATTAACTTGGAAGAGTTTAATAGTTCAACTCTGTGGAAGAAGGGCAATCTAATGGGATGAAAGCAATTTTTAGGAGAAAAAAGTACTCCTAAGTTAAGGTCATTGTTTAGGAATAAGGTGAACACATGCTCCTTGATTTTTTTTTGCGTATGTCACATTGTCTCAAAATTTTTTTGATCTTAAAATACCTCTCACGTTTATAGCTCATCCATGCATTTTTCGTTAGAAAATATCATAAATGAACAAATGCCTATTTAAATGTCTATTAAAAAAACCCGTTTAACATCTCACATGACACATATCAGAGTTTTCAACTTAATTGCCATATTTTTTCACGGGAAGAACATGAGTGAGCTATACTAAAAAAACGTTCAGGATTAAAAAAAAAGTTCTATGAAAAAATGGGACATTCTCGAAAACCTGAAGGCCGTTTTGTGTACCTTCTCCCAAACAACGAGTTTCAATTTTTGAAAGAAAAATCATTTCATGTTTGGCTCATTGGTGGAACTAGAATTAGCATTTCAAATCACATCAATTGAACATGAGATTTGACCTTGCAGTCACCAATGCCTGTTTACTTTCCAGCATTAATTGAGCACGACTTAAAAGTGGATAAGTTAACACAGGTACAGATTATTTAATATCCTTATGGGAATAAATATATAATATTTCGTTGGTGCTAATTTCATTATTTTTCTAAGGATGATATTCATTACATATTTCTTACAAATATTATACTGTTTCATGAAGCACTATTATGAACTATATATGTACCTATCGATGAACTAATTCTACTACCAAGATAAAGATTAGATTTGGATCTAAATTAACTTAATCAAGATGCTTTCCAATATAAATATAATACTACGAATTAATTATGATAAATTTGCATGATACATTTGGTAATGACCTGTGTGCTTTTTAAGGTTGTAACTTAGCTGGTTTATTTGGGTTGATCTAATCAAAGTTCAACTTAAATATTAAATTGAATTCGGTTTAGATCTAAATCCTTGGAATCTTGACTTGAGAACGATATAGGTTGAGTTTAGGTCGGGAAAAAAATTAGCCCTAACCTAAGACGGAGACTAGCTAGAAGATTAATGATGAAGCAATTAAGGTATCCATTCGGAGAATTAGCAAAAGAAATATTACCGAAGAGGAAGTAGTCAAGACTTCTGTTCTTCAGGTATTGTAAACCAACATCCTATTTTCCTTCAACACAACACCCAAACAGCCGTACGAGATTTCTGTGTTGCAGCTTCAACAACAGTCTCACTTCATTTGAGAACTCTTCCCTTCCTTGTGTTGAACCAGGCGTCAACTTCTTCACTGCTATTTCTTCACCGTTTTCCATTTTTCCCTGAAATATGAACTTCCATACATTACAAAAATGTAAACGTAGAAGAAAAAATTCATTTTTTTAAACTTAGCTACAATTTCGAGTCTTAAATATGGATCAAATTCGCAGGATTAGTCATTGACTAGAGGATCCTGAGGCATATACCGGGTGATACTTGAACCATGGTGCTAAATTCATGGAGAATTTCCGCACAAAAATCAATAACAGTAGAAGAACAAGAGAGTGAACATCAGCAGTACCTTATAAACGGTCCCAAACCCACCGGCGCCCAGCTGATTTTGCAAACAGAAATTATCAGTGGCAGCAACCAACACATCCAAATCATACACGAAATTCCTCGTCCCAATTCCCTCTCTCATAATCTCCTGATCACTCTCTTCTTCCACAATCCCAGAACCTCCTTTCTTCACTTTCTCTCTTTTCCTTCGCGTCACAGCAACACCCACCACCGCAGACGCCAAAACAACTACACCAACCGTCAAAATAACAGCAATTTTAACTGTAAAACCACCTCCTCCGCCACCATCATTCGCCGTCGTAGGTGGCAACGCCAGTGCCGGTGCTGGGTTGTTGTCTGTGTCTGTGTCGACATAAGGGGGGCCATTAAGCCAGTCTTCGTGATCAACTGCGTCCATATTGAACTGGATATTACATGTCGGCGTAGCAATCCAACCCGCCCACCGCCCTAAACAACAAGAATTTATAGCGCTTATCGCTGCTAATAGACATCGGCTACAACTATCACCGTCAATGTCGCGAGTGCAATCCACGTATCCATAGAGCGTGTGGTTCTCCGGTGCTGCCGTTCTTCCTACCCCATATCTCTTCTCAGATGCACCGACGGTGGACGATAGATTCCGCATTAACATCTTAACCTTCACGTCATAATCGCCGTGAATCAGGCGCTTGACGGGCATCGAAACAGCATGAAGTGGATACTGTAATCGGCCTTGGTCAGAAAATCATCGTCCGGAATATCGGAGCATAGAGAGTATACTGTGACCTGAGAGCAACTGTTTGATCGGGGCATACGCTGCGAATACCGGATGCAGCGGCTTCTACACACAACTGGCAGTCTGATTGGTTTATGGTGGCGCGACAGAGGGCAAGGGCCGTCACCGTCTGATTGCCGTCACCGGCGGTGGTGGTGGCGAAACCGGTGGAGGCGGTTGGCGTCGGTAAGGGTTTTGAGAGCCAGGTTTAGATTGGAGGAGAATGTTGAATTGGGGGCGTAATAGGTTTGATCGCAAGACTGCCCACGAGGGTCTTCATAGGCGTGTGAAAGGTAGACGGAAAGCAAGATGATTTTACAACACAACAATGGGATGGACATCATTGTTATGAATATGAATATTGTTGGTAACTATAAAAAGACAAGGAATGAAGATGATGATGGGAAATTGAAATTGAATAAGTGGACCAGCAAAAAGTGTGGAGGGCGTGCTGGGATGTATAATGTAATTAAGAGGTCTGACCTTGTTTGTTCAACGTTTTCTTCTGTAACAGACGTGTGGATCTGGGAAGTCCATGCTCATGTTCATATTACCTCCTGCTCATGAAAGCAAGGAAAAGAGGGAGGTAGACGAGTCCATGGAAGTGATTAGAGTTGAGCAATAGGTGGATGTGGCATTCAATAGGTTGACTTAGACATCTATCTGCTAAGACTTAAATATGTAGGCACTGAAAAAATCATCCACTTAAATCGACCGAAACTAATGCACCTTTTGTTTGTTTGTTTTGTTCACATTATTCAATTTGTATTACATTTTCGTAGTGCTTTATTTTTATTCAAACCAGATTGTAATTCATGATCTCTAAGGCAGAATCATCTACCCTTTTACTACTGAGTCACTTCATAATCAATACACTTGCTGTTAAGACTGTTATTTGGTTTAATTTAGCTGATATTAGTTTGTGTCTATAATGATAACTCAGAAACGACATAAATTATTATTTTGCAAAGAAGGACATCGATAATTGATTGAAAGTAATTTCAGCATAGAGTGGACATGAGTAGTAGATATAAAACAATGAGACATGTCATAGACTTGAAAGAACCGCACGATGAAGAGAGAAATTTTTACAACAGATTACGCCATTATACGAAGGAGAAAAATAAACTAATAGTCCGACTTATTCGCTGCTTTTGGCAAATACTGAGCCAGAGGGAGAGAGATGACAAAAAATAAACTAAGCCGACTAAATTCACTCAAAATCATGTGAATACACAAACAAAGACTCGCTATTGCATTTTTTGAATTTTGTTAGAGAAAATAATAATACCACACCCTAAAATAATATTTATTTTCCTATCTATAACCTCATACTTTGTTCACATTTTGTTTAATTTTGGTTCCCCTTATATTTTCATCACACCAATATATTAATAAAAACTAAAGTATAATAAAAACTCTCACCTCATCTCTAACGAATTATTTTTAAAAATAATCAAGATATATTATTATTATTTTTTATTATGATGTCATAGATTAATAATGAGACTATTAAATTTATAAATCGTGTAATAAAAAATTCATTTTGAAGTATGGTTTATTTTGAGTTATGATTTTATCATATAAAATAATTAAAAATAAAATTTTAAAATTAATATCAAATTAAAAATGAATTTTGAATTTGTATAATCATCACAACAAATTTAAAAAAAATTTGTTTAAATATTTATCTATTCAATTTAAAAATAATTTTTAAATAAAATTATTGAATAAAAATATTATCTCAAAATTATAAAATACTAGGTAATATAAATTTGTGATAAAATAAAAGTTTGTTTGGAGAATCCTAAAACATTAATAATGAGAGAGATGTTAAAAATACAATTTGTATGTCTATTGCTTTAATTATTTTCTATGCTTAGATAATTATTTTTTACATAAATAAATCTTCACCAATCTATTTTTTTTTTCTCACAAATATTTTTCTATATAACCAATTTCTTAAAAGATTTACGTAAATAAGGATAGAATGATGAAAATGGAAAATGTCATAATTTTATAGGAACGTTTAAGAAAAAGCTAATACATGTAGCTTTTTTTTTCAATCAAGAGAGGTTGAACCCTAATCATCTATAGGTAGCTAATTAGGTGTTTTTACTGCTAACTATAATAACTTATTGGAGGAATAAACTATCAACTCATGATCCAATCAACTCAACCAAGCATGAGCTTAAAAACTAATACACTTTGTTGAAACCTCTAATCCAATTATGTTATAGCTTTTTTTTGACATCCAATCACTTTGTATTATATCATAATATTCTGTCACTCATAATTTTGTCATCACGAAGACTCGAACCATGGACCCCTTCCGCCCTTATGCCCATCCTAACTCTTAACTATTTACCTAGACTTCATTAGCTTTTGTTATAGCCTTTTTAAGAAATATTCATGCAGGATATGATATTTATGTCTTAGTCATGGTTTATTGTAAGAAGTAAAATTATTTTATATTTTTCTTTTTTCATCATATTCAACATTCTATAACATGGAATATATATATATTTGGTAAAAATATATTAAATAATTTTTAAATTTGTCTTTCCTACTCCCTTGGGTTATGTTTCGTAACAAAAAAATTGAGGAAAAAATGCATGAGAAAGAAATAAAGAGAAGAAGTAGGAGATAAGAAATAAAAAAAAAAAAAAACAAACTGGAATATGCTATTTTTATTTGCATACTACAAAATCCATTTTACTTACTTTAACCCATGACAGAAATATAAATAATTTAAGAATATGTAAGTTTGTAAGTGAATTTTGACTTTATATTTGATTTGAAACTTTTTCTATTGTGAAATAAAATATGAATATTTCATTTTCTTATTATAATGTTTTTCCTTGTATTTTTTCTCAAACTCAATAAGTTTTTGTTAACAAATTAACCATTTTACAAATAGATACCCATTTTAAATATTTACATGTATATTTTAGAAGAGGTAAAGATTTAATTTTATATAGAAAACGACATATGAAGCTTAATTAAAATGAGATTAAAAATTGATGAAATGTAAGATTTAAAAAATTGGATTTAATGAAACCTTTTTTTAATCAAATAACTCTACATTACATAAAACTTTTGATATTGTAAAACCTCACATCATTGTCTACTGTGGGGAGAGATTTAAATGAACTGTTTTCTATTGGGAAAACTACATGATTAATATAGAATTTTTGGAGAATGAGAATGGCACCTTATTTGAGGCCTACTCTAACTTTTCAAGAACTATTTGATAAAGAAGATTTAGTGATTGGTAAAGAAGCATCCATGTGAGCTTCATGTGCAGCAGTCATCAAAGATTCCCAAAACACTATTTTCATATCCAAATAAAAAAAAGCCATAAATGAACCATTTACCTAAAAACCTTGAAAAAAACTGCCTCTTTTAACTAGTTTTTTCATAGATGCTTAAGATGAGAAGAGTAAGTTGAAACCCTAAAATTCTTCAAGCCTGCTGAACCATTTCTCTCCTCCTACAGATGCTTGAGACAAGAAAAGGAAATATCATTTAAAAGAGATTGGATTCACATCAAAGCAAAAATATGTTGTCGCCTCAACTATCCTCGAATCTTGAAGATTTGCAATATTTCTTTTTAGTCTCTAAAGTTGATTTGGTATGTATTTTTATCTTCCCCTCTATTGAAATCTTTGAGTAAATGTGATTTATCTTCCCCTTTATTCGTCTTCATTTAAGGGGCTGTTTATTTTGTGTGTTTTTTTAATTAATGTTATTCAACCATCTAAATCTTAAAGGCAACATCTACAACATCTCTCTTCATTCTCTAAGGCCGATCGAGTATGTATTTTCATCTACCCATCTTTTGAAATATTTGAATAAATGTGATTCATCTTCCCCTTTATTCATCTTCATTTAAAGGGCTGTTTGTTTTGTGTTTTTTTAATGACAGCAGATTAACCATCTGAATCTTGAAGGCAACATTTGTAACATCTCTTTTCATTTGTCTAAGGTTGATCTAGTATGTATTTTCATCTTCCCCTTTATTAAAATTTTTGAATAAATGTGATTCATCTTCCCTTTTATTCGTCTTCATTTAAGGGATTGTTTGTTTTGTGTGTGTGTGTGTTTTTTTTTAATTAACAAGATTCAGAACCATCTAATTCTTTGAAGATTCGCAAAATCTATTTTTCATTTTCTAAGGTTGATCCGTATGTATTTTCATCTTCCTCTATTGAAATCTTTGAATAAATGCGATTCATCTTCCTTTTATTCGTCTTCATTTAAGGGGCTGTTTGTTTTGTGTTTTTTTTTAATTAATGTTATTTATGAATAACGACGATAGTAGATTTGCAAACCTTGAAGAAAATGGGAACTAGTAGGTAAGATATATATAAGTAATGGGTATTACCTAATTTCACAAGGGTTAGATGTTAGATTTCCTTTAGTGGGTCAGATGTTAAATTTTGGACACATTGTGCCGTTTCCATCCAAAGAGAACCCAACAAAGTTAGTGATCTATCTCGCTGAATTAGGTTCATAGAAATAATTATAGCACTATTTCACACTATAAAATATGGAAATTAATGTGTGGTTTCCTCGCTTTGCCCTTAATGTTGTTTTGATGGTCAATAACATTAAGGGGCAATTATAATTTGAGCTGGGTCCCTGGTTTAAAACTCACAAAGATCAAGCATTCGTGTACTCTTATCGTAGAGAGAACGAATCATTGCTTAGGTTTTATTAATCCGTAAGACAAACCCTAGCCCCATACTCTGAGAGAGCTTCTATTGCCGCATTGTCTAATCAGCACTTATCTGTGCATGTCTTCTACAATATCACTTATTTGATCTTGATTAGTATGCATGATTCTAGGTTAAGTGTGGTTTTATTCTCGTATTTGGTGCAGCAACAAGAATAAAATCACATATATGTGTTTATTCTGTGTATTTAATCTAACAAGTGGTATCAGAGCTTTATCATACCGATCATTTGATTAATAAGTTAGTATTTTGGTGCTAATTTGATCATACTAGAGCTTTTTGAAATATATATAATATATATATATATATATATATATATATATATATATATATATATATATATATATATATATATATATATATATATATATATATATATATATATATTTTGGGAATCACTTATGCAAAAATTAATAATTTTGTTTGATTGAATTCCATGTATGGGTTTGACACATAATGTGTTTTAGGGTTGCTTTGAGTGAGATTTGCATGATTATTGTGGTTAAAATATGGTATATTAGGAATTAAATCATGGATGCCGACCAGAAAAGTTTAAGAATTAATTAGACGGTTCTAAGAAGAGACGAGAAAACCCAACTTGAATCGCCGAAAAACGGAGCCGGACGGCTAAGCTTATCGGCGTGTCAAAGTCACTTATCTACGCACAACGCCGTTGTCAGCATTTATCTCAAACGTTATGTCGCTTGAGTGCGCGTCGACGCTATGATTATCATTATTATTTATAACATTTTGCCATTAAAGTAATTAATTAATAACTAATTGAATTACCATTATTATTTTCATAACGTCTAATTGAATTATCATTATTTCCATAACGTCTAATTCAATTATCATCTCAAGTATTTTGCTGATGTGATGACGTTTGATATGTTTATTTATTTTAGAATTAATTTTTTTTTAAATTAATATGTTACCAAAGTAACCTCTGTTAATTTAATTAAATTAATTTTATAATAAATGAACTTTCTATATCTATGCTAAAGTAGTCACCTTAAAGGATGATTATTTTATGCTGTATGGTAATAATAGTCTAAATGTGAGACAAATAAAGTTTTTTTAACATGCAAAACATTATGGTTCATTCAAAGAAAGGCATAATGTTCAAGCCATATAATATTGTCTACATTTAGTGCTATAATCGAGAGTACTGCTTTCAAATTGTTTTTTTACGTCCAAAGACTAAATACAATGTTGTGCTTGGTATCTTATTATGGGCCCATGTATATATATTTCAGGCTTTCTTTAATATATATACATATGTAGTATTAATGTGAGCATTTTGTGTTTATTTTCAGATCTACTATGTCCTGCTATTTCCGCCAATACGCAGGTATTCCTAAGCTTTAACAACTTTGTTAGTTCCGGTTAATTTGGCTTTGGTACCGAGGACACTTGGTGGATAGATACAGATGCATTACTACAGAATGATATATAGTATGCAGCTACCGGAATGATCGCCAATTGATGGTGAAAGATACATCTATACTGAAATGGCAAAAGCTCAAGTACAAGCTATTGGGACATTTTAGTTTGGTGTTAGACTTCGGTTGATGACCAGAAAATTATATTTTATTGAGTCATCATTTAGACGGAATTTGATTGCTTCATGTTCGACAACTGTTATCTTTGTTCATTTGGAAATGAAACATTTAGTCTTTTCCAAAATTCTAAAGTTATTGGAACTGGTAGTCTAATTGATAAGCTATATAAATTAAATATGCAAAGTCCCAAGACAAATTTAATAATGAATGCAACCATTATCGATCAAAGCGCGAAATTAAATAATGAGAAATCCTCGAAGTTATGGCATAAGCGTAGGTCACAAACAAATGACTGAGGGGGCAATAATAACTCAAGGAATTCTTGATTCCTTGACATGTCGATTTTGACATATGTGTAGATTGCATTAAAGGAAAAATGACTAACAAAAGAAAGACAAAAATCGGGTGTAGTAACGCCTCAGAGTTGATACATACTGATATATGTGGACCATTCCCTACAAATTTTCTTGAATGGGCACACATACTTTTATCATATATTTATAGACGATTACTCACGATATGGTTATTTAAAATTTAATATATGAAAAGGCACAAGCCCTAGAAGTGTTCAAAATTTTCAAAGCCGAGGTTGAAAATCGCCTAGCAAGAAATTAAAGCCATCAAATCCGACCGTGGAGGGGAATACAGATATGATGGGATCAGTGAACAACGACTAGGGCCTTTTTGGTTAACACCTTTCTAAATGCGGTATTATACCTCAATACACCATCCCCGAACTCCGAGTCAAAATGGTGTAGCCGAGAGACGCACAGAACCCTTTAAAGACATGGTTAGAAGTGATGTGACATTATTCTACCAATCTAATATGGTGAAGCATTAAGACCGCAGCTATATACTCAATAGAGTTCCCAAGAAGCAAATGACAAACCCCATATGAGTTGGTGAATGTAAGAAGTTTAGTATTAGATGATTCAGACGTCTGGGTTGTCCAGCTGAAGCAAGGCCTTATAGGCCCAATGAAAGAAAACTAGACTCAAGGATCGCATTATGATTTTGGGATGACTAGAGGTCTAAAGGGTATAAGTTTTATGACCCTTGAGACGGGTAATGCCAATTTTATTGAGGATAGTGGGAGCACTCAAGTTAAGGAGGTCATTTTTGAGGAGGAGTATGTAAATGCTCCAACCACAACTACTATTGAAGCTATTGGTGACAATCAGGTACCCATTCCTATTATTGTGCCAAGTGTTGTGGTAAATGATGACATTCCTGTGCAACTTCCAATACAATTGGAGGCTCCACCCACTAGATTTGAGGAACCACATCAAGAAATAGTGGAAGAACTCACCGTATTTCCAACTCAAGTGCCATTAAGGCAGTCTCCATTCAGAGAAGAGAAAGGCAATTTCGTATGACTATGAAGTCTTTTCTTCAGAGCATGAGTTTGATGTGATTGGAGGACGATCGTATCGCCCGTCAATCAAGCCAAACAAAGGCACCAATTAAAAGTGGATTGCATTTATGCAAGAGGAAATGAAGTCCATGAAAGATAATGGCGTTTGGGATCTTGTCGAATTGCCTAAAGGTAGCAAAAACCAATTGGTTGTAAATGGATATTCAAACCAAACGGATTCAAAAGGCAAATGTCGAGATATAAGGCACGCCTAGTCGCCAAGGGCTTTAACAAAGCGCGCATAGATTATGGGCGAGACCTTTCCCCGCTCGACGAAAGACTCATCTGCAGAATTAGTAATGGCAATTTGTAGCTCATTATGATCTAGAGCCGCACCAAATGGACGCCAAGGATGCCTTCTCAACGGAGACATTGATGAAACTATATACATGGTGCAACCAGAGAACTTTGAGTTAGGAAACCCAAAGCACCTAGTATGTAGACTCAAGAAGTCCATTTATGGTTTAAAGCAGGCATCCCGTCAATGGTACCGGAAATTTGATAAGGTGATTTCTTCATATGGTTTCAAGGGAGAACACCGTTGATCGTTATATATCTTAAGTTCAAAGGGGAGTAAGTTGAGCAGAGAGCTAGGCTTCAGTGTGGATGAGACTACTTAGTGCAAGCAATGATGTAGGTCTATTGCATGACACCAAAAGGTTCTTATCCAAATATTTTGAAATGAAAGACCTTGGTGATGCATCATATGTTTTGGGCATATAAATCCATAGGATCGCTCAAGATGTATACTGGTTTATCACAAAAGGCCTATATCAATAAGGTGCTTGGAAAGGTTTAATATGTGACCAGCACCAGTGATACACCCGTGGCAAAGGGTGATAAATTCATCTAGCTCAATGCCCCAAATTGAACTTGAGAGAAAAAGAAATGGAGAACTACCTCTTTATTCGTCAACAGAGTCTGGCGTACTACGCGTGTACGCCGTCCGACATGAGTACATCAGGGGAATAAAGAAGGTATATCTCGCAATCCAGTATCCCGGAAAGAATAAACGAGTGATGAGGTATCTTCAGAAGGATCATATGCTCACATATCACGATCCAATCATCCGAGATTATTAGGTACTCTGATGCGTACTTTGGTGATGTCAAGATAGCAGGAAATCGACCTCAGGCTACATCTTCATGTTGGCAGGAGGGGCTATTTCATGGAAAAGTGTCAAACAGACACTAGTAGCCTCTTCAACCATGGAAGTTGAATTTATAGCCTGCTTCGAGGCATCTAATCAAGGAATATGGTTGCCAAACTTTATCACGGGACTTCAGATTATTGAAGGCATTAACAAGCCGCTTAGGATTAATTAGATGCTAATAAAGTCACAGAGTTATATTCTAAAACAACCGAGTTCATCAAAATCAAAGCACACATTGACATTAAGTTTCTGGTTGTAAAAGAAAGAGTACAGAGCGGCCGTTCGAGCATATTAGTACGAACTCCATGATTGCATCAGACTGCCACTAAAGGCTTGCCACCTAAGGTGTTTCACATGAGCATGTTGCTCTTTGATGGGTGTACTTAGTCTAGACGTATATAGGGAAGATAGGTGGGAGTTCATCGGTTTTATGTGTAATTATGTGATTGATATTTGCCATATAGTTATTTCCATTTTATATGTAATGCACATGCTATGATTATTTAATGCATTTATATATGTTTCGACCATCAAGTTGTGATGTCATGATTTTCTACTCATTAGCATGTGGTATTTGAAATATGATACTAGACTCATTTGAGTCATAAAGAGGACCTTTTGGAGATAGGCATACTATAGACTACATTTTATGTAATCTCCAAAAGCCATATACCTATATTTGATCTATCATTGATTGCATGTTATTGACAAAGATAGGTCTCTACGCATGAATGTAATAAAGGCCGCTTTGATCTCCATTCTAGTACAATTAATGGACTAGATTGTTTAAAGTATTTCTGATTGGACAAGGTATATTTGTGCAACTTTGTATTCAATCATGTACATAGACTGATAACATCAGCCCAAGTGGAGATCGTTAGGGATTTCCTTTAGTGGGTCAGACAAGTGTTAAATTCTCGACATGATTGTGCCGTCTATTCAAGAACCCAATAAAGAAGGATCTATTCTCAGCTGAATTAGGGTTCACGTAAATAATTATATAATTATTTCATTAATTATAAAATATGGAATTAATGTGTGGTTTCTTTGTTTTGGCCTCTTGTGATGTTGTTTTGATGGCCAATAACATTAAGGCAATTACAATTTGAGCGGGGGTCCCGGGTTTAAACCTACAACATGTTATCCGCAGCTCCATCGAGAGAGAACCAATCATTGCTTAGTTTTACAATCCAAGACAAACCTTAGCCTCCATACTGAGAGCCTGTCGCATCGCCTAATCAGCAATGGATTCGTGTACGCCTTCTACAATATCGCTTATTTTCGATCTTTGATTAGTATGCATGATTCTAGGTTATGTGGTTCATTCGTATTTGGTGTAATAAAGAATAAAAATCACATCTATGTGTTTATTCTTGTGTATTTAATCTAACATTAGAAGCCATTGTATGCCTTAAGGTTATAGTGAATAAGCACAGAACACGAGTTAACCAAGGTACAGTTTATGTAAACCCCATGTACAAGTATATTATGCCCTAGGTACAACACTGATAAACATTAGGTACAAAACACATAAGCATAGAACACTAGCAAAATTAGGAACAAGTCTTGTTAACCGTGGGTAAAACACATATATACTCTCGGTACAACTAATTTAGACATCAGGTACAAATGAGTCGAGCAAGGTATTAGCTTACTATTTTCAATGCAATTTTTATTATGTCATATATTTCATAAATATATTTATGATTTGAATGGTGTTATATAAGGCATTTTAGAGATGCTGCTAGCCTAACTGACAAGATCGACAAGATCGTAATATAGATGGTGCAATTCAAAGTTCACGCGGAGTTCCTGTCGCCACACCCCCCATTGCTACCACACTCCCATGTGCAAATGCCCCGTACATGACAACTAATGCTGATTATTGCATAATTCATGGAGGTGCTGGAGAGTTGTTCGTGTGAGTCGGAAATGTTAGGTTAGAGTCATTTATCCCCTCATGCTACACTCATGGAAATAAATGAAGATGTAAATAATGTTAGTGAACCATCAAATGAGGGTGTTGCAATCAAAGTTCCTATTGAGGGACAATATAAGTTGATGGGAAAGCAAATAGTGATAATGACTGCAACTTATAAACCCTCATTCATACCCACAATGTGGCCATGTGCATGAGATAGTTTGTATTGTTGTGAATTTGGGATGTTTTGACTAATTTTTGGGTAAAGTTACGCTAAACTTGGAATTATAGAAACGTATTTATTCCAGAATTGTATCGTTAGTTTTTTGTAAATCGAAGATGGTGTTATATTGTTCGTTTTCATAATGTCTATTTGTGTAACACAAAGCAAACTTGAATTGTTGGAAACTGTGATGACTACATATATCATATAATGTAGTTATATTGTTATATAACTAGAGTTGCAATATATAACTTGTTATAGAAACCAGCAAACTTGTAACTTTTTTTTTTGTAAATAGAAGATGGTGTTATCTTGTTCCTTTATCATCTTATGTAGAATTAATTGTGTTCTATTTTTTAGAACACCATACTAGTATTTCAAGTAATATCAAGTTAAATCAAAATAAAAAAAATGTAAAATAACTCTCAAATTTCACATAAGCAATTGACCGACACATATGCAGCGGTTGACCGATCGATGATTGTCACCGATTTATTAGGTAGACACTTAGATTGGTTGACCGACAACAATATGACAGGTCGACCGGTTGAGGATACCCACTGTCTAGTTTAATGTAATATAGTGATATCAAGTGCACCGCCAAGCATAACTACTGGACCGTTGGGACCAACTCTCCGCGGAAGTTATTTGTATCATGCAATAGGTTGATGTTCAAGTAAGCAATACTCAATCGGTTGACATACCCCTTCGTCAATTTACATGTTTTATGCCATAAGTTGACTAGTCGATATATAATTCTCAATCTACGACCATCTTATGTGAATGAAACCCTGTCTTAGCATGTACAATTTGTTGTAATTTGGCATACATGTCAAATTGTTAGCCAAAATATAGAAATATGCAAGAAACATAATTCTAGTTTGTTTATTAATTAGTCCACTATGTGATATATCCAGAATACAAAATATCCTAGATGTTAGGTTCAACCTGCCTTACACAAAATTGGCATATACAAAATAAAACTAACAAGTCCTACATTATAATGCATTTCCATACTTAAAACTTGGTAAATTGACATTCTAATTGAGAATTCTGGCGAAATGACTCAAGCCTCTAGTGGTGTTGGAGGACAAACAGAGAATACCAAGACAATTAGCTTCGAATGTTGAGTGAAAAATTGGTTGATTTGATTGGATAATTCTCCAATATCCGAGGATACTATATTCTCAAATCGATCAATCCTCAAGTGTATCTACTCAAATTAGGAAGTCAAACTTGTCTTATCACTAGAAGTTGGTACATCTTCTGTTCATTAAGCATTATATCTACTCCTCTCAGTGCGCTACTAATAGTGATTGGTCCTCCTACATGAAGTATAACAATAGAATAGAATGCCTGAACTAATTTAGGATAAATTGGATCTTTCAATGGCATAATTGGTAACCACTCCATCTAAATATAATATTCTCCAAATTTATATTGACTTGCTGAACAAAATATATGTCTCTACAAGGAAGAATTGTCCTATTAAAGAAGTAACACTTGTACCTCTCATACATACTTTGTGAATTGAATGGGTCATTGTCAAATCGGTTTCTTCTGCTTCCTCAGTTCATTAGAATCAAAGGTCGCTAATCACTGGAGAGAGATGATGATGGCTTCCTCTTAGGTGCCATAGCAATTGTCCACCACCTCAATTCCCCAACACCTTATCAAAATTATTAGCATTATTAAAAAATAAATATAGATATTCTAGCATTTGTCCACAAACCAAAAGGGAAAACTAATTTACATACTTTCCACATAAAGGCAACATGTAGATTTAGTTGGAACCTAACGATAGTAATATGCTCGTAATTAATGTTTACATAGCTTGTAAATTTTGTACATAAGTTCTAAGATTTGAAGAGGCTTAGTAGTAGCAGAAAATTAACTATGCATATAACAAAATGAAACGTCAATTTTCCAGCAAAATGTTTTTTCAACAAAAAAAATCAATTTCTAAAAAAGGGGGTTTGCAAGAAATGAGAAACACAACAAATGATTCAATATTTGAGTTGATACCATGAAATGTAAGTAAATCAAACTGTAATATATATCTAATCATCAAATAATTTGATGTCCCTTTCTTTTTTTAGAACAGAAAGGAGAAAGAGAGAGAGAGAGAGGTTTTAGGGTCATCAAACTAATCGTGAAGATGTTTTAACCAATTATTTGCCGGTCGGAACTCCTCATTTGATTTAATATTTGAACAATTTGCTCGTGAAGATGTATTTATGGGAGGGAAAATTTCAACAAAATGTTTCTTTAGGTTTTTGATTTTCAATTTAGGCTCTTTTGATTTGAGAAATGAAAAGAGTGATTTGGGAATCATCAAAGGCTGTTGCACGTGTAGGTCACATGAAGACTTTTTTATCAAATATTAAATCTTCTTTATCAAATTGTTTTTAAAAAGCTGGACTTTACCTCAAATAAAATTTTTTCGGCCTTATTTCTCAAATAATCCCAAATTGAGACCCATAGTATGATTTTCCCTTTTCTATTTCTAGTCTTATAATTATTGGTATTTTATATCATATAACATTAATGAGGGTGACACCAATGTTATAAGGATGGGGAACCTTCTTTGAATTTCGGATACTGAGATTTACTTTTTTGATTTGATAATCCAGTTCGTTAGCAGGCGATGTGAGAGAAATGGCTGCTGCTGGTAAACGGAAGACCAGGGCTGGCCGGCAGGGTGATTTTTGCTTTTTTTTTTTTTGTTTTTGTTTTATTAATGGGAAAACTATGTAATGGTAATCATTTTCAAACTATTTGAATAAGAAGGATCAAATAATTTTATTTGAAGCTCAATTATGTGATCAAATATTTTATAAAAAAATCTAAATATTTAATAAAAATGGTTACCTCAAATAAATATTTAATAAGAAGGATAAAATATGTTATATGTACAAGTCATGGATGAGGTCTAGTGTAATCAAGATAGAATTTGATATAATTTCTATATAATAGATCCTAAATAAGACTTACACATCTTATACTTTTATCAAATATTTATATTTTTTAATCAAATATTTGAATTTTTTTATTAAACAACATTATTTATCCTTATTTAGTAAAATAATTTAAAATTGATACCTCAGCAGGATAGTTTTCCTTTATTAATTATCTCATCTTAATATATAGCTGTACTTGTTTACTTAAAATTAAGTATTTTTAGATTTGAATATAAGAAGAATTGTCAACAGCCCAATGACTGAAAAGGAAGGCAACAGTGTAGATTGCTTTATTTATTCGTAATGCATCAAAACGTCAGCCCAATCACTTAATATAGTGCAATAATTGAATATGGGGCTGAAAGAATCTTAAATTAGCTGCACCTGTCTGTCCAAGATTTTAGCATTCATACATGGTTTGGTATTTTTATGATTATTTATTAAGTTATAACAATTCGTCAGCAATGGAAAATCGAGAAATTATAAATACTTTTGTGAAGTTTCCACCTACATTGAAATGAAATTTGAGGTTTGGCTAAAATTTAATGAAACAGTCGCCCTTCATTGAAATGAAAATTTGAACCAATCAAGTTTCAGAGTGTGGAAGCACTATTTAAGGACACGACCCTTTATCATTTATCCATTTGAAGTCTCGTTGTTATGAATGTAAATTTTTCATTTAACAAGAGATCTTGATAGAAAAGGTGTTGCTTTAATCTATTAAAAAGAAGGTTGAATATTTCAATTTGATTAAAAATGGATTGGTTGTTCTTTATAAATGGTAGATTCGTTGAATTTTGATGTCATGTAGAGTAAAAATGCTTTTGATAGGTCATTATAAAGGACTACTTTTATAAACTTAGGTAATAATTCTCAATAATTATTGCAATGTATGACATTTATAAATGATATTTTACTGCAAAGAACAATAGTTTTTAAAGTTTAAAGATTGAAAGTGACTCAAAAAATAATAATTTAGAGGATCTTCCATCAGTGATAAACTGGAATCATCAAATTTAGTCTTCATCATGGTAATTATATATGAAAGAATGATTTGAATTGCAAGTCGATGTTGTTAAAGGTTTTTAAGATATGGAAATGAACTCACAGTTTTTATTTTATTAATACTTGACTCTTTTCTGGATTGAAAGAAGGATATCTCCTTTAAGAGAGGATAGCATTTCTTTCTTTTTAAAGAAATACATTCTTGTCTAAATTGTTCCACTCTTGATTACCTCAATTTTTATTCACCCACTAGTGCGTTGGATCACTGATTCTCGACTTTTTTCAACAGGGAAAAGGTGCTTGACTCTTGAGATAGGAAACTTCTTGCAAATACTTGGATTTTTCCTGCAAATCATATATGTTGTTGGGACTCTCAAGACTTTTGGAATACATGTTAGCGCTAACAAGAGATCTAGTTGTGGGGGAGCAGGTCCTCCACATTCTTCGAAAGATGTCATCTACCAATGATGCTTTATCCTAATTAAGGGATGAAAGTACTTAGGTTTAGAGAATTTAAGTATGTTGAAAGGGTTTTGAATCATTAGAAAGGACATGATTCAGGCAAAAAAAATTGATTTGAGAGACTTGAATTCGATTTCGTATAATCGGATGGTTTAGTTGAAAAGGATTTGGAAGTGGACATATAAAAATATTTTACTTTTTATGAGCTATTATCTCATGAATCCCGCCAAATCCACTAGTAAGAAAATTAGGGACTAAGTTATTTTTTCATTTGATACATTCAATTTGAAAATCAAAGTAACTTAAAATAACTTGTCATCTTGTAAATACATGCTTAGAAGCTTTATTTTTAATATCCTTCTACAAAAGTAATTTTTTGATTTAAAGTATCATCTTGAAATTTGGAATGCATAAAACAATATTTAGATTTTTTATTTTTATTTTTATTTTAAACAATACTATGGTTTAGTTGGAGTTCATTCTAGTTCCTCAAGTAAATTTAAGTATCAATTTCAACAATCTTCAAGGCTTTAGATTGGCTAGTTAGATTATAGAAGACTTGAAAAGCTAAAAATTTTAAATTTAGCTAGGAAGGGCAAAATGGTAATTTTGTCGGAATGGGACATGCTAAAACCCGTAATTTTTCTAGATCTTGGATGACGAAACATACTTCACCGTTGAAATCTTATCGTGAAATTTATTAACACAGACGAATTTTGTTGAATTCCAAGACCGTTGGATTATTCTCAAATTTCGAGGCAATGGGCGTCGAGTGGACAAAAAAAAAAAAGGATTCTTAGAAAAATCCCGAAAAATGTCAAATATTTAAAGAATGTCCATTTAATAGAGATAAACAACCGGATACAAATAAATTGTTTTGGTAAATGAATTTAAAGGGACACGTCAAGGGATGTGCTTCACGTGTCTTATGTATAAATATCAAGAAAATGTCTAAAATAAAAAATATCTCACAATTTGGTCTAGAACAAAATGTTGTAGAGGAAGAGGAGGGAAAAAAGCTTTCTTGTGATTTTACGAGGTTTTGTCGGTTTAACCTCGTAGGTCGAGAGTGAAAGTTGCTTTATGTGACGAGAATTACGCGTGGGTACCAGAATCACAAGATTTCACCAAGATGCAAGGTTTGGGTTTTCACGAAAACCAAGAAAAGGCGGTCTCTTAGGAAATCACGCTATTTGAGGTAGGGTTTTTCTCCTACTCAGTTTAATTTTTGTCTAAGGACATGTGTATGTGTTCTATGGGAGGTAGCATCCACTCGCCCTCATTCACTCATGTGATCAGGTATCGCCATAACTGACTCATATCACTCATCCTCAATTTAGTGATTCAAATTATGGGTAAATCCAGACTATAGGAGAACATATCTCCTTGAAATATGTATATCCAATTGACCTTGACTCATAAATTCATTCAAAGTGGGGTAGCATGCTATGGTGTGCAGTAGGAAATTCTCGGGTGGGACACAATTGTAATTTTTATGATTGTTGGCCTCCAACTTTGGACGACCATAGCTTCTTCGTCCGAACTCCGTTTTGGGTGTTCTTAGACTCTATGGAAAGCCCATTGAGTCAAGATTCCAGCCATATACCCGTGGAGGATAGTGGGTGATCATAACTTTTCTGAAATTTATGTTTTGCACCAAGTATGCAGGTTGCTTGGTTGTGTCGATGTGAATAGCCGGGTTTTGATATGACTATTGCATGGCATGTTGTAGGCTATTGTATTGGGTATGAATTTCCATGAGTTAACCTAAGAAAGGTTGTATGACATTATTTGTTTAGTCATGGATTGATGGATGCTAATATGCTTGATACGATATCTATAAATTTATTGACATGGAATATAAGAACTTATATGCCTATGTATATATGTTTGCATGGTAATTGGCATGAAGTACAACTAATGATAGAATGGTTCATATAGTGTGCATCATACATGTAACATGAGAAATTGTAGTGGATATTTACACAGACAGTAATAGTGGATATCGGAATATATTAGTAAGAAGAGAGTGGTCATTCATATCATCGTTGATGAAAACGGGTAGTGAGCTCGCACTTTGAACGACGTTCAATAGATGACTCACGGTTCAAAGCATAAAGTGAAATATAATTAATGTGTGTTGGTGGAGCAAGAAGGGGGCCGTTAATCCCCTCAAGTGAAAAGCCTAGAACATTGGGTGTAAGAGACCCGTGGTGATCCGAAAATATTCGTTGCCTAAAATAGACACACCGTTTCCCATAGACTTTCGAAGTCAGGTGATGAGTCGGATCGACTCAGATTAGCCGTCATCGGGCACTTTTGCATTGCACTGTGAGCTGGTAAGGGCTCGTATATGTGTGTCATTGGTACTACCAGTGACGGTTGTCACACTTGGCATAGGTAATAAAGCGTGAGCTCATGAGCGACGTGATACTGCATAAAGCACTACAACAAATAATGGAACTTCTAATTAAAACTCATTCACAAATGTACAAATTTCGTCCATAAAGATAATTGTGGACTAAAAATAAAACGTCTCTAAAGCCTTGTCGGTAAAGATAATTGTGGACGAAATAATGAAACCGTCCTAAATATATTATATGATCAGGATCTAAAAATAAGTTTCATTCACAATAAAGTTATATATCCGGGACAAAAATTTTGTCCCTAAAATTACTAACTATTCGCCTAGAAAGGATATTTCGTCCACAAAGGTTGGATGTTCAGTTAAATGTACCATTTTTTGGGGACGAAATTGAGACGAAAACTTTTCGGCCCACAAAGGGTCGTGATCGTAATTGGTGACAAATACCATTTTGTCCACAAAGGTTTGATGATCGCACTGTGACAAATACCATTTCGTCTCACAAAGGTTAAATGATCGAATTGAGACAAATACCATTCGGCCACAAAGGGTTGATTATTGTTAATTGTGGGATGAAATTTGTTTCGCCCATAATTAGTATGTAAAAATTTTTCACCACCTCTACCTCTTTTGTTTACTATTATATACAAATAAAATTCTATATCTTATTATGTCAATTGTATAAGCAATTTTATTAATATCTAAAATAAAATTATAAAAAATAACATTGTCATTAAACATAATGTTGTGATTAAAAATATAATCTATGCATAGTACCCATGACATTAATAAATTAAAGTATAATATAACAAGAACATAAAATATTATATTATACCATCTACTTAACATGTTCTATGTTAAATCTTATATGTTCCAATCTAAACTCAAAAAGTCTAAACAATCAACTAATGGGCGGAAGGTATCTCTTCTTTTCCTGCACCTACAATGGACAACAAAGAACATATCATTAATAATAAAAGCCAATTAGAAAGTAAACTTTAGGGAGAGTAAGAAATTGAATCATTTCCTTACTAAATATTTCTAAGAAATATGAGTTGGTGGACGACCATTTGTAGAGAAAAACATATCAAACATCTTCTCTTGGCTGCTCAAAGCGAAGCCCAAATTTTTTTCATTTGCCGAAGCGATCATCCCAAATTTCTTGATTTTCCAAACGGCTAGTCAAAAATCTACTCTATCAACCAATTTATCTATCTCCACATCTTTCTTTGGGTTTTCCTCAAGCTTTGTATTTGGGCATTTGAGTTGAATCATTTTCCTTTGGTTTCGGGCCATATCCAAGACCTTTGATAGCTGTGATCCAGCTTCCAAGAACTTGACGCAAATTTCATCTGGATTTCCAAAGATTTGCTTCTTCTTAGATTTCTACAGCCCAGATTTATTCCTAAATTTTAGAATATTAATATGAAGATTAATATGAAAATCATGACTTAGAGTTAGAATATATAGCATAACAATTACACTTACATATTTTGACTCTGCTATTAGAGTCGACCATCCTTTTCCTTCTTTAAAATGTGTGAACTTGTAAAAAGAAATTCGATCACACTCTTCCCCATCAAGTAATTTCTCTTCCTAATCCATAAAATAATATGTCAAGATAAAGTCACAAGTCAATCAATTAAGAAATGCAGAAAAGTTTATAAGATTTCCTAACAGACATCTGTATTTTAACAACAAAGTAGCGATCCCTTGATCGTGATACATGTTTATTTGCTTCGTTGGTCGCATTTTAAGAAGATTTTTTTCCATAATGATTTTCAATCGCGATCAATAAAAATTCCAAAGATATCCATTAACTAATTAATAGATTAACATTTTGATAATATACCTTAACAATAGGATCATTCCAATATGTGCAAAGAGTTTCCCAATCATTCAGCCACTCAAAGTTTGGTTTGTTTGTGCCAGATTCTCAATCGAATCAAACTTGTTAAAATGTTTATGTAAAGTATACTGCAGATTCCAGATCGGTGTTTCAAAATTTGTTGAATCTTATCAATTATGCCATCGTCTTCTCCATCAACAATATCTAACTGCATCTGTAAATCCATTTTTTGAAGAACAATGATAAATATAGATAAGAAACATGTAAAGTAAATGAAATTGGTAAATTATGATAAAACATATTAGAGATGCAATTCCAAGGTTTACATACTGTCATTTATTTTAAAAAAGAAAGAAAGAGAGCCATTTCAATAAAAACAACTACACTAAGAATCTCAAAAATAAAATAAAGCACTACTGCAGCAGTCGAACCCACTAAAAATACCACACGGTAATAATATATTCCAGAACTTACTACTTTACTTCTAAGAAAACAATTTGATAATTTTAAATTCAACATAATTGCATAGTAATACATAACTAATTCCTTTACGCTATTCAACATCTCCTATGGATTTCTACATAGCCAACTTCACAATAAATCAATATCTTAAGAAACAAGTGATCAAAATGGAAGGTGACCTTGAGAAAAATAAATTGAATATCAAGTAGCTATACTAAATCACAATGAAAATGATAAGACATTGTTATAAATATAACATGAGTTACTGGATATTTTAGAATTCCAATGAATTTGGTGCAATTTAAAAAATATTGACTACTTTGCTTTTAGAAGTAGAAAAAGTGAATATGCCATCATTCTAATACCCGATCCTTAATGATTTACAGTGTCAAGAAATACTTGATTATCAATGTCAATGATAAAAGTTTGAGAGCATATAATTCCACATGCAGCAGCAGTTAACTTGGTAAATTATGAACTAGTGAGAACAAATGTACCAAGAAAAAGTTATCAATTTATAAATCATATTTTTTCTCAGAGAACACAAACATCCATGAATAAGGACAATAGGTGAAAAAGGCAGCCATGGAAGTATCCAACAACATGAAAAAGACTATGCAGTTTATTCTCATGTATGATATACTAGTTTCAATAAACTTCACCTTGACAAATCAAACATTTGATTGAAGAAAATTGTACGACATTTAGACAAGAAAATCGCTACAAGCACATCGCAAATGTAATGACGCCCCTTATCTCGAGGGTCCCGTTGACAACCCGTCAACCCGCGGAAACCTGTGAATATCGAGTGCTTCGATATCACACTCACATGTCTCATATATCGAGACCCATTTATGCGTATATTTTTTCTTACAAAGAACCATTTTAATATTTTGCAAGAGTTTGATGTACAACTCTTCACATTTTTACATGCCAAAATATATTAAAACTAGATTGTTCTAGTATATTTTTACAAATGCTTCTAAGGCTGTAATCCGGTTTTACTCACGGCCTCGAAGAGCGCCGCCTTCACCGAAAGGGGATCCCACGACGCGAGGAAGCCCGCAGTGATAATCTTCTACAAGGGTTACTCCCACCTGGCACACATGCAATGGTCGCACAAAAACACACATCCAAGTAAAATGTCTACACAGAATGTCATAAAGCCATAAGAAATGTCATCATGCCTGACATTCCGAGTCACTCACCGACTCCCTCACAGCTACCTATGCCAAGTGTGAACTATTGTCATTTTCTGTTGAAAACCAAAGATTTTTCTTAATTTTTTAACGTTTTCATTTACAATCATACACCTTTTGTGGGTAATGGATTTTTGGTGTCGCACCAACGAGCTCCATAAACCCAGACACTTTTACGGCCTTTCACCGTTGGGGACTATGTTTGACCATAATTGACGGGTCTTTCACCCTAGGGGGATCTATCCCAACTTGCTAATACCCGTCACATAATTTTTCTTTACCATTTCCTTAACTAGTGCGACTCATTTGGACCTTGTCAATAGCAGAGCAGCTTATCAACACCATACACGGTGTTGATCCACAACCATCTCACCCCTTAATATACGATGTTTTTAAGTGCACGTGCAAATGCAATTGTATTGCCTAACATACCATGCTACATATAAATGAGAACTATATGTGCACATACTCATGCGTATTCATCCATGCACTTATTTAGACTGTTTATATTAAAAGTGCATCTGAAATTCAAACCATGATATCCAACATTCAACATATCAAGTTCAAGCATGCACATGCATATTAGCAAGAAATTCCCTCAACATACCATGGATAAGTATAATTGATACATATAATTCTCCCTCCATTGCAACCCATGTTAATACATCATACATCATACATTAACGTGTCATATTCCTGCTGCATGGTATTCACAACAATAACACACAACAAGTCTAATCTTGGACCCATCCAGCAGAGTACCCGAGCCCTTCACAATCTTAGACCAGTTTGGTTCCAATCATCATACAACATCAAGCAACCGCAAGACCTAGAAACTTTCAGTTTCTAGTTCCTAACCAATCCATACATCTGACAAACACCTGCAGTCTAACAGTACCGTGCAATGGTCATGTTAAAACCCAACTATTCACTTTGATACAACCAAGCAACCTGCACACCAGCGTACCAAAACATTGATTACAGCAGGTTATGATGGCTGCCCCCATAGGAACCTATCTGGAATCTTGATTCAATGATATTTCCATCGTCCCAGAAACTCAGGAGTAAATTGACGAAAGATTCTGTATGAGAAATTCAGGGTCACGTGATCAAACCCGGCCGGCGACTTGACCACGCTAGAGCTTGGCCTGACTACCTGTCCTCCTGGTATATTAATGGAATCTTGACTCAATGGGCTTTCCATATAGTCCGAAAACCCCGAGCGAGGAGTTGAGGCCAGAAAGATTATGACCTTAGAAGTTGGAGGGTCTGCGTGGTCAAACCCGGCCGGCGACCGACTTAGCCGAGGTGTCTGGTATCAGGCGAGATGACCTTGATGAGCTCATCCACTACCCTCCACAGAGCACATTTCACCAGAATCTTAGCTCAATGGGCTCACAACAGAGTCGATAACACCGGCGAATTCGGACGAAAAGTTATGACCTTAGAAGTTAGGGTCATACGTGCTCAAACCCGACCTAGTGACGACTTAGCCGAGGAATTAGTGTGACACATCCGAGCTGAGATGACCTTGTTGAGCTCATCCACTGCCCTCCATAGGCACATGTCTAGAATCTTGACTCAATGGGCTTTCCATAGAGTTCAAGAACACCCGAAACAAAGTTTGGACGAAGAAGTTATGACCTTCCGAAGTTGGAGGTCATACGTAGTCAAACCGAGCCAAAATGACTGGATTGTGGGCGGCGACTGGCTGAGGTTGACCTGCGGCTGAGCTGACCCTCGGGCGAGGGCCGACCTCTAGTTGCTAACCTCCTAGCCGGTGACCTCTGAGGCCGACCTCTGGTGACCTCACACGGCGACCCTCTTGCCCGTGGGTGTTGATAAAATGACCATAACTTGATGAAGGTCGAACGAAATTCAACCTATTATCAAGTTCTTGATATAGCTGAATTTACCCGAAGGACTGCTGCAAAATTTTCTTTCTTTCCCATCCAAAACTAGTTCATCCGGTTCATGTGTACTACCACGATGTGGCAGCTTCATGGTTAATAACCTGGGACAATTACTTAGTCCCGAGAATGATCCTGACCTTAGAAGTCGATCCGAAATCTCCAGGCACATTATCGAAAGTCTTGGGATGGTTCACCACGACGCTCACGGCCTCACACAACCCATTACCATTTGAATGGCCGCTAGGCAAGTGCAACACAAGTAGGAGAAAACCCACACCTCTTGGGTTTTTAAAGCTCCCGACTTAGGTCTACGAAGCCCTTGTCGTGAGGATGAACTCTTCCTCTTGCTTCTTTGAAATCGTGGTCCGATCGTCAATTGAGAGAAGGTGGGTTCTTTTCTACCAAAAATATCTTTTCTTCCTCTTTCTTTTACGCCTTTCTCTTCTCCCGTCCCACTTGTTTGGTCCAGTGTTTAGAGCTTGTCCTCTCACATACATGTCCGATTTCCCGTTGGCTCTTCAGGATTTCACATATCATAACTATCGTCTCTGGATTTCCCTCAGTGACATGATGTCACATGTCACCTATAATATACTTGAGCTCATTGTTTGACTTGCTCATAGCTTGACGTGTGCCTCGATGTGAGCCACTGACACCTATCACATGTCATCCTCTCGAGTGCCTCGAAGAGCAGTGAAATTTCAATTGTCTCGGAGTGTAAATTCTATGTGGTAGCTAGATTTGTGAAGACAATTTACCAGCGATTAGTAGTTTAGATCATCAGATATCTGAAAAATTAAGTTTGTTGAATTTTACCAGTTCTCATTTTTCAAAGTCGGGATTTTTCGGGGTTTCACATGTAAAACCCGAGAAAATTCTAATTTTCTAAAAAAATTTTCTAGACCTTGGATGATGAAACGGACTTCACTGTAAGATGGGTCTCGTGAAATCTAGCTACCTGCAATCAGACCGTCAGAATTTGAGGCAATTAAGAAGTACCCGCGTTTTCAAAGCAGCCCGTATCCAGTCCTTACTAAGCGGCTTGTAAGAGACATGTGATGTGACAAAAGTCACCTACTACATATACCCATGTGACACATGTTGCATGATTAGTGAGAGGATGGAAATGAATGGATTAGATTAAGCCATGTGTCAAAAATCAAGATGAAGGGACATGGATGGAATTAGTGAAAAGTTTAAATGAGTATAAGACAAAAGAGAAAATAGTTTTCTTCTCCAAAAGAAAGAAGAAAACGTCCTGATTGGGGTTGTGATCCAGTTAGAGAGAGTGTGACTTCTTTAGATTTCAGCCGGATTCGATTTGTCGGTTCGCTTAGACGAAAGTAAGGCGTATGCGGCGAGAGACTGCAGCAGTGAACACCGATTTGGTGGAGTTCCAATAACTCAAAGAGGTAGGGGTCTTCTCCTACTTGTGTTCTTTGGTTAAGAGCCGTCTGTGGACCAGTTCAGGGATATTCTGAAACTGGAATTAAGCGTGTTTACAGTCTCAAATCACTTGAGCCCAGGGTGAAGATCCCCTAATGTGGCTAGGTGAGCAGGTGCCGACCCTAGGGTTTCACTATTCACGTGTATTGTTGTGTGATTTTTGTGCGTTTTGGGTGATTCAAAATGAATTACTTGATTGAGTTGAGGTAGCCCGTGAGCTAATTTTAGTGTTATGGTTGCAGTGGAATACATGATCTATGAGAGTTAATTATGTTGAGTAATATACATGCTGCTTTATATATTAGCATGAATTGTTTGGAGTTGTGTGAAATTAATATGTTAATGCATGTAATTAAATGTGTTAACATGATGTGGAAAATCTCTAAAATATAATTGTGTGTAAGCCATTGGGAAATGGTGTAAAGTGGCTTCAGTAGGCTAATTTTGATGTGTGATGTGAATTAAATAACATGTGGCATGTATGTAAATTTTGTTAATATATGTATAAACCAAATATGCTGGCATGTGTGGTTTGAAAATGACATAATGCATTTCATATACACTTAGGAGGAACTGAAAATTAGGTGCCAGGTGCATGGCATAGAAAAAGAAATGAAAAGGAGGTTTTCGCCATTGGCTTAGGCACGTGTGAGGGAGTCGGTGAGGACTCGAGACACGGGGATTGGGTATGTAGACATCCAAGTAGGATCATGTATTTGCTTGAGTGTGCTTTTATGTTGGATCATTGCATGTGCACTTAGGTGAGGAGTAACCCATGTAGGAGATTTTCACTACTGGGCATTGCTCACCCTGTCGAGGGATCATTATTTCAGGTACAGGGACTGTTCGAGAAGACGGCGCTCTTTAGAGGCCGATTTTTAGAAGAAAGCCGGGTTGTGGCTTTGATGTTTTTGGTATAACATGTATTAGAATTCTTAATTTTAATATGTGTTTTGTATTAAATCAATGTAATAACTCTTGAACCATGTAATATAGTTGGATTTGGGATATATTTTTGCGGTATTGATGCATGGCCCAAGTAATATTCTACTAGCATGTGGACTGATGTGGTCATTGTGAGCTAGGTTGGAGACGGGTTGTATTTTTGGTAGAGCTCCGTCTGAAAGGGAGCTGCCGTTTTACGTGGTGGTGTCGGGTTGCAGATTTTCCCGCAGTATTCCGAGGTTGACGGGTTGTCAAACGAGACACCGGTTTTGGGGCGTCTGTAGCTTGGTATCGAGCCCAAAAGATGCTTGATTACCTTGGGAGCTCGATTGGGTGTGAAACTCCGATAAATGAAAACCTAGGATTGAGGGACTTAGGCTTAGGCCATGGTCATAGGTGTAAGAACATCACAAACTAGAATAGCTTGATTGTTGGATACTAAGGCCTCTGTGCTTAGTATCAGTAAGTTAGGTATATGGTTTACTTAGGACTTGATGGGAAAGCGGGTTAGATCATGCATCCTTGTGCATTTGATGGTCATCTTTAGTGTGGTTGGATTATTGTGTTGTATATGTGATTGGTGTGTATAACATGAGTGATGTGTGATCATGTGTTCTTTCAATTGTGTCTAGATTTGTATGCTTGGTGAGTAGCATAGGAAAATGTTGAACACTAGAGATTAGAAAAATATAACCTTAGGTGTTCGAGAATTTTTTGGCAAAATGGTCAGTCAGGCAGAAAAAAATATAATTTTAAGGCGATGGTTCTAGTTTTGAACATAAGCAGTTGTGTTGTGAAACTGGAAATTATTTCTAGTTTTTACTACCTGAAAGGGTTAAAAATTTAACTCATGAAATTTTGGGTTTATGAAGTGCGGTGGTCCCCAAACTCACTTGCATTTATGGAGATGCTGAGGAGGCTCTTGGAGATGAAAAAAAGAAAAAAATTTAAAATAAATATTTTGGTTCTATTGAAAAAAATGAAAAAAAAAAAATGACAGTGAAAAAAAAAAAGTTTATGGAGTTGGAATGGGCTCACGCCCATTTCTAACTTTGAGTCACGTCCTGATGCATTGTATCGTGACATATAGAACACCAGAACCACGATACGTAGAGTGGCGCATCTTTGGGTTGCCACGATCTGTGAGACAAGCGCGATCTGATCGGATGAAGGCTACGACACGATCGGCTGCGAAGCAGTGCGACGCGTGTGCGCCGTGCATGAAAGCGACGGGAAGTCGCGATACAAATTTTTATTTGGTGCGGAGGTGGCCTTGTGGGTGCAGCGTCTGTGTAGCGGCTTAGCGGCTAGGTTGTATCATGAGGAGCCGAGGCGCGTCTGGCGTGGGAGCCCGATTGCGTTGGAGGTGCGCGACACGGCGCCTGCGGCGATACGGTGCGACAAGCGCGCACAAGGCTCCGTGCTCCACACCACGACCCGCGATCACGGTGGGCCTGGGCGACATGGTCGAGGGGGCCCGCGATTGGCCCGTGGAGCTGCTGACGCTGGCCCCACCGGTGTACCGCAGCGGGTAGACCGGGGTGTGCACTGGTGCGCCCGACCAGTTTGACTCGGTGCCTTGTTCTTAGTCCCTTGTTCATAGTTTCTTGTTCATAAACCTTATTCACGAGGTTTTTCAAAAAAAAAAAAAAAAAAGTAAAAATTTTTTTAAAAATAAAATAAAATAATTTTTGTTAGTATAATTTTATGTATCAAATTCAAATTACTATTTATTTTTATGAATGCGGGGACATTGTGTATGAAGTGTTTTTTTTAGTATGTAAATAGTGTCTCGAGACTATGTTTACACCTTAGAGATACTGCATTAGAAATTAACTATGGGTGACATGTGTAGATATTTCTAGTCGAGGGCGAGAGACGTGGGGTTGTCCACGAGGTGCCTTGACCTCATGGAGTGTTGACTAGTAGGCTTTTGTTGAAGTTTGTAGGTATTAAGTTCTTTGCTATTGCCTGAGCTAGTGCGACGGTGAGTAGGGTCAGAGTAACCTTGGAGGTTGGGGCACATCATCCTCCGACGTTCTGGGGGGAGGAGATCAGTGGTGGCGAATATTCAGTTATTAAGATTGAGAAAGTGTTGGAGATTTATGAAGATTACCTCGACATGACCGAGTTAAACCCAGTGCATTCTAGCTAGAGGGTGAGGCTATTGAAGTATGGTGGGCCGGGCAAAGACCTCTAGAGATCTAGAGAGCTGATGACATGGGCGAGTTCCATGATCCTTTCATGGGCGTATTATTTTTTTTTTTTTTTTTTTTTTTCGGATCTTGCTCGTCTGCCGAGGCTCGGGAGTTCCCCAGAGTTGAAGCGGGGGACGATGGTGTGATCAAAAGTGTGTGGCTAGATTCACGGAGCTAGCTTGTTTTGCTGATGACTACGTAGCCACAGACATGGCCAAGGTCAGGAGATTCGAGAATGGACTAAAGTTGTCCATTCGGGCCGAGGATTGGGACTTCGCCTCTGAGCCGTGGACTCCCATGGTTGGGGCGGCCTTGACCGCTGAAGAGATCGGGGATCTTTCGGAACACTCGAGGATCAGGTTATGTGAGGAGGATCGGCCTTCTTCTGGTTAGGAAGAGGCCGAAGACTTACTTCCCCAGGGTTTAGGGACCAGGGGCAGGGATGAGACCTTCAGTGAAACTGGGCTTGAATGATATATTATTTTTGCCCGGCGACTGGGGCATGTGAGGCAGGATTGCCCACAGAGACGAGATCCCCGGAGATTTTGGGATGACCGCAGTCCCGGGTTAGCGCCAGGACGGGGAGAGGATACCAATTCCATTCCTCCACACCTGGTATGGATCAAGAGGAACCGCACCCAGTCTCGAGGGTGCTACTCTGAGGCACCTTCGGCCGAGCCTGAGATGGGCGAGAGGGCGGAAGTGTGGTCAGTGAGTGGGCTCACGGTAGGACTCTAGTCGAGGCGGCAGGAGCGATATGTTATTTATCTTGACGGCTTGGGCATATGAGACCGAGATTGTCCCTAGGAGGCGAGAGGTCTCATGAGTGCTACCGGTGAGCATCTGGGAAGCCGGGTTGGATATGCGAGGGGCCGACTCTTTCTTGCACTTGTTGAAATTAGAGTAACGTTTGGGTGGATGCATCATATTCATTCATTAACGCATCTTGTGTGACAGATTTTGGCTTAGAGGTTGAGGCCTTTAGAGAAGCTAGGTGTGGATGTTCTTCGCTAGGATGTAGGGTGAGAGTTGACCTGATAGGTCAGGATTATGAGTTAGAGATCTCCGAGATTCTGCTTGTGGTGGACCCTCGGGGGGTGGGGGGGTGGGATCGCATCGAGTCGGGTGTGGGTGCATGGTATGGTCATTCACCACTCGGGTGAGTATAGGTTAGGTTGTCTTTTGGGACTACTTCCAATGAAGACTCATAGTTCAAATCAGGAAATGAAGAGTAATTAATGTGTGTTGGGCAAAGCAAGAAGGGGGTCGTTAATCCCCTTAGATAAAAAAGCCTAGAGTTAGGGTGAAGGAGACCTGAGGTAGTATTTGAAAGGTCCTGTGTGGGTGTGAGAGACCTGGGGAGATATCCTGAATTTATGTGTGGGTGTAAGGGCAGGGAGATATCCGAAGTGCGTAATGGGTGTAAGAGACCGGGGTGATATCTGTTGTATGGGTGTAAGAGACCCAGGGAGATATCCTGAATTTCGTATTGGGTGTAAGAGACTGGGGAGATATCACAGAATTACGTGGTATAGAGACCAGGAATATCCCTAATTTACGTGTGGGTGTAAGAGACAGGGGCTATCTTTAGAATTTACGTGGGTGTAAGAGACTGGTGGAGTTATCAGGGGAATTTACGTGTGGGTGTGAAAGCACATGGTCATGTATCCACGAAGACTTAGAGTTGGGTGATGGGAGTTCAGGGTGACTGAGAGATGAAAACCTATGGTCATGGTTATCACGTAGACTTAAAGTTGGTGATAACAGGAATTACAAGGGTATTTTCAAAGATTTGGATACATTAGGTATGTATGAGTGTTAATTGTTGGCAAACAAGGGAGCTACGATCCTCTGATCTCATTCATGACATGGATTTAGGAGTAATGACCCCGTTGGGTTGTCGGTGTGATGAGCTTAAAGAGTCATCTATTTGTGTCCATTTTACGTTGATTTCAGTAACAAAAAATCATTAAGATGCGGAGATATGAAGAAACTCACAAATTTGTTATTTGCGGGAAAGTATAAAAGAAAAGAAGAAAATAATTGAAAAATCGATAGCTGGAGGAGGTAAAAATGAGAAAATATGAGGCGTAAACAAGCCGGCTGCTGTATTTGAGTTTGGGGTTTACAGTCGATCATGAAGTCGCGACATCAGGAAGTGAAGGAAATCGATCTGGTCAACAACGGATATAAGATATTCAGTCGTGACGAGGCGCTTCGTGAGAAAGTACGTAAAGAAATGAGCTAGATGTCGGCGGCGTGAATCGAAATCATTGACATGAGAACCCACCGGTTCAAAACACGGAGGCATGAAGTGATGTCGCTGACGGCCAGGCAATCAAGGAAAGATACAAGTGGCGGCAGATTGAAGCATGCGTGTCGATTGATGTCGACAACATATTGATCGTGCGACATCATGAGAAACCGAGTTGAAACACAGCGGATCATTTAGTTGATGTCTGACGAGATTGATGTCGCGCGACATCGAAGACAAGTTGAATCTTGTAAAGAAGACATGGCCCGAGGTCGCGGCATTGAGAGATCAGTCAGCGACATCAGAGAACAGATTAAAATCCAGAGTCGCGACATCGGAAGATATCGATTGAAGATACATTTCATCTAAGTTGATGTCGCAATGAGATGGCGTCGCGACATCGGGGCTATGTGAAACTGCGAGAAGGAAGTAAGGCGATGTCGTGACAGAGAGAATGGTCCCGACATCACTAATCAATCCGATTCAAAAACTGAACAAGAGGATTAAGTCGCGGCGTGGTCGAGGCGTGACGTGGATGATGTCGCGACAAAGGTAGTCGCGACTTGAACTAGTAACATGGGCGACTAACTTTGGAATCCACAAGATTGCATTGGAATTAGGGCCCGAGTGAAAAACCTATAAATCTGCTTGACTATCGAGAAGGGGAAGAAGCGACTTGGCGAAGTAGCTCAGGCGAGGAATGCGGATAGGCGAGCTCACTCCCTTTTCTTTTTTAGTTTTCTTTTCTTTTCTTTTCTTTTCTTTATTTTTCTTCAATGTTGATAGTTAGAGATTAAGATTAAGATTTAATAAGTTCTATTTTCTTTATTTTTAAGAATTGGATGTTATGGTTTGAGCTAAAAGTGAATGCAAATTCAGTCTTTTCAAAATTACTACAGAATGTTGAAGTTCGAGACAAATTACGGAATTGAAGCATCCGGTTTAATCTCAGTTATTCTTATGATCGGAGAATGTGGTGTGTAGTCGAGTGGTGAGGAACCCCGACTTCCATTAAAGAGAATCTTGTGTGAAATTATCTTCCTATTGTTATTTTCCGGCAAATTGCGAATTCAGTTTATGGTACTTTCGGTTATGGGTTTAAAGTTTTTGATCGGAATCATCAGGTTTCTTATACCGTATTAAGTGTTTCATTGCTCGATTTGGTCCTGGTGACCAGAGATGACAATCACGAGAGTTGCATGAATATTTGCCTTTCTAGAAGTATAATAACTACTATTAGAGATCTAATGAGCTTTGTGAGTTTATGATAAATCCTCTTCTCACTTGAAATCAGAGCCGAGTTGAATGAGTTATCAATTTAAAAAAGCAGAGAGTTCACCTCGATTAGAATAGTGTAGCCAATCCTGGTGTTAGGCGAAGGAGATCATCAAGGAGAGGGTGATCTATTCTAATTTAGAAGGAAAAGTAACACGGAAGTTGTATATCACTTGCCTTGTAGATAACTTCAGGGGCTAAGGTGTGGAGTCCATAAAAATGGGTATGAGTATTAACGAAAGAAAAATACCCCGAGTGGAAGTCCACTGTTAAAGGTAGTTATCTAATTCCACCGTATTCGAGAGAATAAAGGTCGAAAAATTAGATAATGAAATGTGAGTGTGGAGAGATCGATTTGACTGATAGCATGCTAGATAGTTTGAAATAAAAATTCTGGCAAAAATTTACAAGTTGACAACGAGGAATTGATACTTCTATTAGCATTGATCTTAATGGATTCTCTAAGCGATAATTAGTCCGATTTCTATTAAACACCACTAACTATTAATTATTCTTTTATTCTTTATATTCAAGTTTATTGTGCCATTCGGAGTTATTTCCCTTTGTTCACAGTACAAGCACCTTAATCTTTGGATCTTACCTCAATTTAATTAGTCCCGAATAGTATGGAAATTGATAGTCGGGGTAGTTGATTTAAAAATTCTTGAGATCTGCATTAGGATCGATATCTGGACTTAATCAGCTTTAATCGCATGGAGCTGTGCACTTCTTGAGAATATCCAGACCAAAACCAAACTTTGAAAATGATTTACTCTAGGAGATTTTTGGTTTATATAGTATAATATCCTTAGTTTTATGTACAGGGTGATTGAGGATTAGATAATGGTCCTTTTGTAATTTTGTTATAAACTTGTGTATATGTCATTTTGGTCTCAACTGACAAGTTTGTTAATCGACAATGGGGATTAGTTAATAGTCCTTGGACAACGATGTGATATATTATATATATATTTTAAAATTGGGATCAACAAGTTTTATACAGTATTGGATTCTTGGGGATCAGAAAGAATTTAATAAATCAATATTTAGATGAAAGAAGGAAATACTAATTTGGACATAAAAAAAAAAAAAAAAGGAACAAAAATAGATTTTCAAGCAGTGGATCAGTTTGGCCACTAACCTTTAACGAAACACATTGAATATATTTGATGAGTTGACTAATCAAATTAATGGGAGTGTGTTTGCTTTGAGAAAAACTTTGATGCATAGAAGCGAGAACGCGATACGATTCGGTGACACGGAAATAGAAAGGGCCTTCGGAAGCTTGAGAAGGACCGAAGGCGAGAGAAAACCGACCATAGCGGATGAAGCGGGATCGAGGTTGAAATGCATATAGAAAAGCTGAAAGGCTACCGATCCAGCGTCTGATGGAGGATTTGGAGACCCAGTCTACGGGAAGAATACTTTCCCGTGATCGAGACTGACTGCGGTTGATCGCCAATAATTTTGAGCTGAAACCCGGCCAGCGATTCTGATGGTCCAACCGACATCCGGTTCTTGGTCATCCCAGCGAAGATCAAGCGAGCACACAGGAAGATTCCTCGGGATGGCTAATCTTAGTTAAAATTGAGATGGGGTGAGACCGGAGAGTCAATAAAGCGCATCTATTCCCATTCTCTCCCCAGAATCTGGCCGGCTACATGGTATGAATCCTTTACCATATGGTTACGGTGATACTTGGGAGGAATTAGTAGAGCTACTTAGGTAAGATTCTTTCTTGACCCTCACCCTGAAAGAAGGAGAAATCATTGTGTTCAATGGGGAAGATGAAAGCACGTATGTAGCTTAGGGAAAGATTCAACGTTTGCGAGAGATGTCGATGCATGGGATAGATCTGAAAACTCGGATGGACATTGTATATCATGCTTTGAATGATATATCAAAAGGGATCCAGCGATGCCTTCGTAACGTAGGAGCATTAGCGAAAAGTCAGCGAAGAAACTGAAAAGTGATTGAAGACGGCTGTGCAACATGAAAACTCCTTACGAGCTTTCAAGAGGAAGCGACAAAGGAAAGGGGATCTTGGGTAGTGAAGATGGCTTGACCATGGAAGCCAAGTTGGCTGTTGGATGCCATTATAACAGTCGACAAGAAAGAAAGACACATCAAGCTTATGAATAGGAGCAATTGAAAGGGAGTTAGTCAAGGAAGTACGAGGAGAGAACTCAAGAACTTATGATGCCAAAGAGGTTAATTATTCGGGGCAGCCAAGAGCTACTTATTTCAAAAACCCAATCCCAACCTTCCAAAGATTATCACCCAAGACCGTGAACCATGAGAACTTTGTATGGTGGAGGGGCTTTCAAGGCCCAAGGCAGTGATTAACCCCAAATTAAGGGTATCATCAAGAAATTACCAAGGTTCAAAGAAAGAATAGCTAGAAGACGAAATGAGCACAGAATGAATACCAGTGGTCGAGGAGGCCTAGCACCTTAAGAATGAGGTCGTATTTCACAGATAAGAAGTCATGGAACCCAATGAGCAAAAGTTTGCGTAGCTGGAAGCAATTACTACCAATTTCAAATTTTCTGAACACCACCAATGCATCCCCGAAGAACCCCGGAGACACAAGTGCAGGCAACCGGGCCCAACTCCCGCAGCCACGAGGAAAGACGCTTCTAAGTGACACAAGGAAGAACTCAAAAGATCGATGGTCAGGCAATGAGTGGGAAAGAGCTAAGAGAGGAAAGAGAAAGATGACATCAACAAAGACGAAAGATCAGAAGGGAAGAGGGAACCGAGAATGAAAAAGAAAGAATGTAGAGGAAGAACATCTGTTGATCAAAGTCATAGCCTCGCATTTCAAGCAAAGATCAAGAAGCCAAGAATGGAAGAGGAAGAAGGTTCTTTGAAAACTTTCTAAGCCGGAGATCGCGATATAGTTTTTTATCATGGTGACCCAGAGTGCCACTTATGCAAATTCGCCAAGGACATACCGAGTAAGAAAAGAAAAATAGTATAAGGAATAATTCACCGCTACTCAGAAGGCAAAGAATCGGTACAAACTACCAAGAAAGATGAAGGACCTGGTGGAGTTTCACAACCTTCTTGTATCGGTTGGAGGAATTGAATTCCGTGAAGCCGCGACTCGTGAGCTAGTATCACGGATGCCTCTTTCTCGCTTGCCAAGAAACTAAGTTTCGGAGCTTACTCCAATAAATCGCTACTCTTCAAACGGGCGCATGTGATCGATGGTAAAACCCGGGTTGGAGTCATTGAAGATGTACTCACAATGTTGGGAAGTTTATTTCCAGACTCATCATTCTGATTATGGAAGAAGATTCATAAGTACCCCCGCTTATCAGGGAAGACCCATCTTAGCTAATGGAGCCGCCTTATTGATATGCAAAAAAGGAGTTCTTATCTTAAGGGTCGAGAAGAAGTCAGATTCAATTTGATCAAAAGTATACAAAATATAGACAGAGATTTTCAAGGAAGGATGGCTGTGAAGATTTTGTCTATACTCAACTCATGTTAACAATGATTAACACTCAGCTTTTTTATCAATGAAAAGATGAATTTCCCAAGATAATCGGGAAGAAGTTCATTCTCGAATTTCCATACAATAGCTATTCTATAGAAACTGTGTTGAGCTTGAAGCAAACAAACGAGCAATGGGGAAATGTTGAAGGTGAAATTCATCAAGAAACCAAAGGGGTGTATATTAGTTTGAAAGAGTTGCACGCTTATTTGTTTAAAGTATGCTTACTTAGGAATTACCAAAGAAAAACCAATGATCATTTCGCAAATGTATTAAGTGAGGGTGAGGAAACAAAGATTGTCAAAATATTACAAGCATATGAATCGCTTAGTTTGGCCCATCAAGAGTCAAGGGCATCACCCATCACTTGCATGCATAAGATTCTGGCGAAGAGACTTCAAAACCATCCGTAACACCGTGAGGAGGCGAATCCAAAGGATTTAAGGAAGAATGTGAAGGAGGTACTCAAATTGTTAAATGCCGGTTTTATCTTATGTTATTCAGACAGTCCTCGGGTAAGCCCAAATTCATGTGGTTCCAAAGAAGGTGGGTTTATCAGGATCACGAAAAACTAATCTGATTCCAAACAAGAACAAAGTGATGATGTGGAGGGTATGTGTTGCTGATTACGTAGTTGAATACGAAGAATCGTAGTAAAGATCATTTCGCTCTTTCACGATCGATGTTGACAAAGTTAGCAGACACCCTCACTTTGTTTCTTTCGATGGATATTCGTGGATACAATCAGATTGCTATCGCGACCGAGGATCAAGAGAAGACCACATTCACATGCCCTTATGGTACTCGGCTTTCGTAAGGATGCCTTTTCGTTGTTATGTAATGCTCCAGCAAATACATTCCGCAGGTGATGTCCATATTCTCATTTGGCTGGAAGAGGTGATGAAATTTCATGGATGACTTTATCAGGTATGGATCCAAATTTGATCATGTTTAACAATCTGAAACAATTTCAAATGATGCTAAGACAAACAACTAGTAATCGACCGGGAAAATGCCACTTTCTTATGGTGACGTATGAATTGTTCTCTTGCAGCAAATTTTCTAATGACTAGAAGCTGATCATCAATCCAAAGTGCATCCATTATCAAAACTCTTGCACCACCTAATACCAGTAGTAAAAAGGAGTAAGAAGCTGGGGCATACTGGATTTTACAGGAGATTCATCAAAGATTTTTTCAAAATAATGCATCTACTATGCGCATTACCGGAAAAAGATACAAGGTTCACTTGGAGTGACTCCCGCAAGAATGCTTTTTGACGAAATCAAGTCAAAACTGGTACAGCACCTATAATGGCTGCATGTATCGGGATCAGGATTTGAATCCGAATGCAGATGCTGGGCGATTTGCTATGGAGTCAGGTTGGGGCAAAGAAAAGAAAGTATTCAAAAATTTTTCATATACTGCTAGTAAGACCTTCAATGAAGCTACCAAGAGAACTACTTCCAAATAACCGGTAAAGGAGGATGCGAGGCCATAGTATTTGCTTGGGGAAAATTTAGGCAATACATTTTGGGATCCCATGTGGTAATTCATCGATCATGCAAGACCAAATACTGGATGTCAAAATGCTTAAGCCAAGATTGATAAGGTGGTGTCATTACAGTAAGAGTTTGATTTGGAAATCAAGGATAGTAGAAGGGATGACAATGTGATAGCTGATCACTTGTCAAGAGTAGAAAGAAGCAAATGATGAAGAAGGAAATGTGATGTTAACAGAGAACTTCCTGCATTTGTTAATCGTTTTAAGGTTTCCTTCCAATCCCATGCAGATGGCCGATATTAGAATTATCTCGTTTGTGAGTAATGCCTTCAGAATTCAGCTACCAACAGAAGAGGAAACTTAGAACTGACAGCAGGTATTATATTTGGGATGACCCACTATTATTCAAAAGAGGTGTCGAAGATGATAATAAGAAGATTGCAGCCAGAGCAGAACAAGGCAACATTTCCACAGAATGCCATGCATCACCATATGGGGGACATTTTTTCTGGCGTAAAGAACAACTCATAAGATACTCAATCAGATTTTATTGGCCCACTATCTTCGATTGTGCAGAGTGTGAAATTGTGTGGATCGGCGCCAAAGGATTGGAACATCGCCAGCCAGGAATGAAATGCCCTCTTTAAAAAGGTATTGGTGGTGATACAAATTTTTGATGTTTGGGGAATAGATTTTATTGGGATCTTTCTCATCATCATTTGGAAACTCATAAGCATATCAAGTTAGCAAAGATTACGTCTAAAATGTAGGAAGCAAAGTGTCTCTGTCTCGAGAATGATGCACATAGCTTGTGAAGCTTAAAGAATATTTTGAAAGTGTGTTTGAACCCCAGAACCATCATTAGCGATGGGGAACCCATTTTGCAACAGTGTTTGAGTTTGCAAACTCATGAGTGTGTATGGGATCAAGCATGGGAATGAGCGCTTGAGCCTATCATCCCCTGCACTGGGTTTGGACAAGGTAAATTTCTGCAATAAGAGAGATCGCAGCATTACTTGAAAAAGATCGTGAGTCAAGCAGAAGGATTGGTCTTCCAAACTTGATGATGCACTTTTGGGCTTTACAGATCGTGCATACAAGACCTATATTGGAATGTCCCCATACGTAGTTGTTGCAAACCAGGCCATCAATTCTCGAATTAGAAGGTCACAAGGCAATGTGGGCCATTAAGAAGTTCAACCCAAGGTCACATGGAAGAAAGACGCCCACGAATCATTCGAATTGGAAGAACTGAAATGAAGCCCAGTGATAATGCTATAGAATATACAAAGATAAGACAAAGAAATGGCAAGGATCAGAGAGAATCTTGAGAAAAGAGTTCGTAATCAGGAATGTGCTCTCGTTTTTAATTCTGGGGATCAAGTCGTTTAGAAATTAAAATCCAATCGGGAGGGCCAAGGCTACTGGTGTCATACTACATTTGGAGCAAAGGACACCGAGGACCGCCACCGCGAAGAATTCAAGGTCAATGGACAAAGGTTAAAGCATTATCTCAACAGTGGAAGAGGGAAATTAAAGAACTCCAACCGTTCGAGGAAAAGAAGAAGCACGTATACAACAGCAAGTCCAAATTTGGCGCGACCCAAACTGAAAAATGAATGGGTAGCAACCCAAGAGTGATTTAAATTCTCGATTTTAAATTATGAATATTTCTTTTCTTTTTAGCGCTGTCGGTAAATTGTAACAGATTTGTTTTTAGGGGGCGATAGATTTAATTTTTAAATCGATCGTAGTTTTCAATTAGAATTTTTCGGTTATCAGCAGTTGATCTTCTCGTAAGGCTTTAAAGAGATGAATAGCAAGGCAACTACAGAATAATTCCCAAAGAACTTGGCAGAGGAGTCGCGACATGAGAAAAAGGGAGTAACCTTCTTCCCTAACCCACCGATATATACTTGAATTGATTATTAAATCTTTGCTTAAAATATGCCTAAGAGATGTCTAAATGGGTTAGGAACAATAAGAGAATTCAAAGTTTTTGAAAACATTGAGTTAGTTTAGGCTGACAGATAAATATGTCGCGACATAAGTTATGCCGCATAAACATTGATGTCGTGGACTGCTCCTTTTCAAAGGGCAACTCAAGGTGTAATAAAGAAGAAGGTATATGTCATGATAATCTAATTAGAATTCATGCATGTTGAATTAAGTTTCAAATGGGAAAAGGATGTCGCTAAGATCAAACAATTCCTAGAAAATCCCAGGTATTGTCGCGACATCTTAGGTATGTCGCGACACAGTGCGAATATGTGCCAACTACTCACTTCAAAAGCCCTAAATTTAATGATTCTAAAGTTGTAAAGAGGCGACCGTCGCGACATGTCTTAATCAAGCATTAATCACTCACAAACATTGATTGAATTGGTAAATCATTTGAACTTTTTCATTCACTCCAATCCACATAACCATTCACCTTCGCCTTCCTTCCTCAATCTCAACCCTCGAAAACCCTGTTAGCAACCCAAACCTTTCGGGGAAAAGCTTTTTCTCGCTTTCCAATGGCTGAAATTCCCACCCCGGTCCCTAACCTAGACGAGGACATGCAGGGATCATGAACAATCGGGGTTAAGAAGAAACTCGCCAAGAAGAACGCTTAGATGAGATTCGCTGGAAGAACAAGCAAGAGGTGCCATCGAAACACCGAGCTCCGTAACTTCTCAAGAAAGAGCAGAAAAGTGGAAAGGGAAAGGAGAGAGTTAAGCAGTTATAGAAGATTTTCGCCTCAAACGGTTATTCCTGCTGGAAGAAGAGATATGCTGGTCATGGGGTTTGTCATGGGAGAGGAGATTCAAAACCCCACATTCTTTCAAGGAGATGATAGAGCAGAGGATGGGAGAGTCTTCGCGTTAATACCAAAATCGTATACAAGACTGTAAAAGAAGTTTACTTTCAAATATGGTAGAATAAGGATGGAGCGCTTGTTGAGGAGTCCGGGTCTCATAATGGCCAAAGCCATCAACGAGACCTATGGTATGACAAGGCACAAACATGGTTCCAAATTCGTAAACCGCTGAAAAACCGTAGTTCGAAGATGCCAAGAAGCCTACTTAACTAAGAAAGTGCAGTTTGAACTACAAATAAGGAAGCCAAGAACAAGGAATGAGGGAAGCCTTATCGGAAGAGGCTAAGGTATGGTTTTTATTTTCTGGCTTCTGTTTTGGTCCCAACAAAACATGTATGCAATAAAGAGAGAACAAGAAGCTTCGTGTTGCCAGGAGTGCCATACTCAGCGGGCACAAGTGACTTCACATAGAGTTATCATGGGGAGAATCTTCATCGCGAGGCATCACAGGAAGTGAACAAAGAGGTCATATTCTCACCCAAAGAACAATCACCGTCTCTCATATCAAGGTCAACATGAATTGGGAGTCGAAGAAGAAGTACCCAGAGCTTCACCACTCCTTCGATCAGAGTTAGCAAGGACCAAGAAACCCAAAAAGCGGGAGGCCGGGTAGAGAACAGAGATGGGAAGCCCCAAACCGAGGAACTAAAAGGAAACTCTGGGGAGGGTCGATAGATCAAGGAGCAGAGCACCGCAGAAAACCTCACCCGACACGACTACATGTTCGCGCAGACAACGCAGGCAAGAAGAAGGCGTACCAATAGACTTCTCCATCCTAGCCGCCTCCTCCTCCCGTAATCAAAATTTCCAACATGGAGAAAGCCTGGCTGTGGAGCACAAGAGAAATGGGCCAGACTGGAAGCCTCACTCACTGTAGAAGAGGAATAGATGAAAGAGAGAAGGAGGAAACTAAGGCAGAATCTTATGAAAGCATTTATGAAAAAGAATTGAAAAGAAGAGACTAAAGAGAACGGGAGGAAGAGCTCACAGAAAAGAAAGGAGCATGAAGTGAGCCACCGAGAAGAGAGTCAAATAAAGGGGGGGAGAAGAGTCTTCAGATAAGAAAAAGAGAAATCGTATGGGAAAAATTAAGCAAAGAAGGGGAAGAGAGTTTAAAGAAAGTCGAAGGAAAGATATCACAATTTGCTGCGTAAAACTCAAACTCGCCATGAAGCTTTTATAACAACTGGCTGAGCGTTGATTCTCTCAACTCTTAACTCTAATAAAGAAAAAGAGATACAGAGCAAGTAGTCACCCTGGGAGCAAGTCAAAGGATTCAAGTTTTTTATACAAGTCTCTAAAAGGATTTGAGAAGAAATTGGATGATAGAGACAAGAAGCAAAGATGCTTAATCCAGACAAAAAGAATGGCTAGAAAATTTGGATTCTGATAATAATAACCTCTCAAAATTTTTAGAGGTTAAGTGACTGGAAATGGAGAATACAATGAATGGTTCGGGAAAGAGACATGTAGATGAGTTGAACAAAAGTTGATCTCTCTAATGAGATTTTAATGAAGAACAAGTGGAGAGGGAAACCAAGAAGAGAAAAGAAAGAAGAGAAATGGTAATTCCGAATTCCTGTTCCTCTTACGAAGGGCCATTGCACTCAGATCCTCAACATCTGCCTCCCGGTTATTTCAAAAGGAAAAATGTACCTTCTCCCGCCTTAACTTTCTATTACCATCCTTCTCCTATATCATGTATCCAATCACGTAATCGAATCAAGAATAAAATGAGAAATTTAATTGGAATTTGTTGTGTGCTAATTTGAATTTGTTTGATTCCATGATTGTGTTGCTTTTGTGATTGAATGATTAGGGAAATTAAAGTAGAAATTAGTTCCAGTATCAAAATCAATAGATGTAATGAGTCTAATTGAATAGGAAGCAAATAGATTAGGAATGAGTCGAAATGTAGAATAAGGCCAAGAAGAAAGGGCTTGATTGAAACACAAGGTGCAAAAGTTACTTAAGTCTAGCGGATAAGACCAGACTGAGGAAGGTAATGAATAAGAAATTAAAAATATTTTTGAAGCCTGCGGGTATGAAATAATAAGTCAAGGAACTCGTTGAATATCAATTAATTTAAATACCATCAAATAAAACGAGTCAAGGTACTCATGGTTAGTCATTAACTGCTCAAACCAAATTCTAGAATTTGTTTAGATTATCAATGGTGTGGAAATCTTAGTGGATACAATGGGACAAGAGATGATGCGGTGCCATTCTTGACAATTTGAGCCATTCTAGCCATCCTCATCTGTTATGCCGATGCATATACAAGAGTTCCGTAACCGGAAACAACAAGCTTATTTTTTCAAAAATAGACCAATGGAAACCCCAACTCATCCTAAGACATCAATCCTTCAGTAAAGAACCTATGATTACCCAGGAATTCAAAGAGGAAGAAAGAAATGAAGTTTGGGGGAGTATATATTTTTGAGGAACTCAAAAAGGGAATGAAAAGAAAAAGACAAAGAGTAGAAAATGCAATAGAAAAGAAAGTTTATAGGGATAAGTTTTATTCAGGGCCTAACTCTCGAATAATTGTTCTTAGGGGTGTTTCAACACTTAGTACCTCTAATGTATGGGAGCTACTAACCTAAAGTTCGCTTAAGAGTGTTAGAAAGCCTAAAAAGTTAAACATTGCACTATCTCCGAATGTCGATAAACAAGGAAGTTTCCCCGCTGGAATTGGCGTTAGAACATAAGCATACATCAATTGAAGAAATTAAAGAGATGTCCCAAACAGAAGCTTAGGGGGAGTTTATTATGAAACTACAAGAAAGAAAGGGCAGAAGAGGAGAAAAGGTTCAGGGTAATCTTAACCTAAAAATTCCTTCCATCCTACCCATACGTGTGTCTCTACCAATAAAGCCTAAAAGACTCGATTTGATTCAAGGTCAAATCATCTACATTAGTGGAGATCACAGTGAAAACAAGCTTGCGGAATTTAAATAGAAACAACTGGGATTGTAGAAGGACTTTTAGGGAGTTAAATGACTCGCATGAAAATGAGAAAGGAAAATAATCTATTATTCAGATCCAATGAATATGTTGTCGGTAAACAATTTCAACAGCTTTTTAGTTTTGCATAGCATAAAGAGTAGAGACCAACTTTGAACCGGACTTGAAGTTAGATGTACGTAAATTATGGTATACCTTACTTGCACAAATTTGAATGCCATCGCAGAATAAATCCAGAAAATGTCCTTAAAATTTTTTCTTTATTTCAGACTGAGGACAAACAATTTTCGTTTTCTGCTGAGACAAGCAAAACTTTGTGCCTGGGGGAGTTTGACAGCTTAAAAGTCATCTATATTTTTAGTCCATTTTTTGTTGATTTTAGTCGTAAAAAGGAATACTTAAGATAAAGAGATATTAAGAAACTCACCAAATTTGTTATTTGTGTAGCTATAAAAGAAAGAAGAAATGGTAAAGGAAAAATGCGTAATCGGAGGAGTAAAATGCGCAGGCCAGCAGGCGGTAAATGAAAGTAATCGCTAACTTATGTTAAGGCGCTGGTTTAGGTAATAAAGGTAAGAGGTCGCGAAGCATCAGAAATTGAAGGAAATCTGATGCGTGTCGCCGGTTATTGATTAAGGCGATATCGAGGTCGCTAATTCAGACCGCCGCGAGAAAGTCAGAAGAAATGAGCAGATGTCGCGACGCGATCAAGTCGCGGACATCAGAAACTACGCTTCAAAGTCAGGCGGAGGTATGAAGTGATGTCGCATAAGGGATTGATATCGCTGATGCTTAAAGAGCAATCAAAGGAAAGACAAGGGCGACAAGATTGAAGCATGCAAGAATCGCTGATGTCACGATAAATATATCGATGTCGCGACATCATGAGAAACCGTTGAAACCTCGCTGGATCACGAAGCTGATGTCAATGATAAGAGATTGATGTCGCTGACATCCGCTACGTTGAATGCCGCAGGCGACATGCGCGAGTCGAGGTCGCGACGGAAATGAGGTCAGCGAGCATCAGAGAGACCACGGAAATTCGGCAGAGGTCAATGGCATCGTGGCGATTCCGCTGGAAAAGCTGAATTTTATTTAGTTGATGTCACAACAAGAGGTCGGGTCAATGACACCAAAAAGCCATCGCGAAGATCGCGAACCTCATGTTGACAAGCCGCTAAGGCGAGACTTCCAAGGTCGCGGACATCGGCACCTGCTCACCGAAGGTTGAAGCCTGATAAAGTGATGTCGCATAAAGATATCATAGTTCGCGACATTAGGAATTACCGATCAAATTTCATAGAAGAGTAAAGAGATGTCACACAAGAGACCAGATCGCGACATCGTAAGATATCGCTGAAAGATACATTTATCTGGGGCTGACGCCACGACAAGATACCGACGCTGCGACATCAGAGAAAACACTAAGCCTCAGGTTATGCTTGATGTCGTGGACAAGAGAATGAGGTCGCGACATCACCAATGACTGGCCTAAGGCCGCATAGACAAGATGTTGAGGTCAGCGACGTGAGATCGAGGTCACGACATTTGGATGAGATGTTCGCGACAAGGAATTGGAGGTCGACTGAATCTGCGAACACGGGCCAACTAACTTTGGAATCCACAAAGATTGCATTGGAATTAGGGCCCAATTGAAAAACCTCATAAATGTTTAAATACTTATCCAAGGGAAGGAAGGCCATGTCACAGACTAGAGATATGGTCTCGGATAGCTGGAAGGCTCACTCCTTTCTTTAGTTTTCTTTTCTTTTTCTTTTCTTTTCTTTATTTTTCTTTCACGTCGATGAGTTAGAGAGATTATCGTATCATGACGTTTCATTTTTCTTTTTTATTTTTCTGAATCGATTAAGAACTTTGAGCTAAAGCCGAATGCGACTCCACTTTTCAAATTACCACCTCGAATGCTGAAGTTCGCATAAATTTCGAATTCGGTTATCCATTCAAATGCGCTTATTCTATGATCGAGGAACAAGGCAGTGTAATTCAAGAACAGGAACCTGGGCTCATTAAGAGAATGCTATTGTCTAAATTATCTTCTATTGTTATTTTTGTTAAATGTAATTTCTGTTTAAGAATTTAATGTTAGGTTTAAAAGCTTGATCCGACATCGCTCTTATACCTGGTATTAAGAAGTGGGTTTCATTGCTCGATTTCAAGGAGGTCCTCCGAAAGACACAGATGACAATCCTCGAGAGTTATGAATATTTCTTTGAAGGCATATTAACCTCGTTATTAGAGATCTAATGAGCTAGAGTTTACTTGATAAATCTCTTCCTCACTTGAAATCAAGAACGAGTTGAAATGGAGTTATCAATTTAAACAAGCAGAAAGCTCACCTCAATCTGGTTGCAGCTAATCCTGCGGAAAGAATGTAGATCTAACTAAGGAGAGGGTGATCTATTCTAATTTTAGAGGAAGAGTAACCCGGAAGTCGATATCCTCGTCGACCGATAATTTGGGGGCTAAGGTGTACACCATAAATGGGTATGAAGTATTGCAAAAGAAAAATACAACTGTAACAGTCCTCAAGGAAGGTAGTTATCTAATTCCCTGTGTATTCGAGAGGAATAAGGTCAAAAATTAGATAATGAAATGTGAAGTGTGGAGAGATCCGCGAACTATTAACGCCGACATTTTGAAATCAAAATTCACAAAATTTATGTTGGACAAATGCGGAATTGATACCAACATTGATCTTAATGCGTTTTCATGGTTAATAATTATTCAATTTCATTCATTTTCCTAACTATTAATTATTCTTTATTCTTTATATTCAAGTTTATTGTTCATTTCCATTTATTTCCCTTTTGCTCATTTAATTTTCCAAAAGACTTTTAATGGATCTTATCATCACTAGTGGTCCAAATAGTATGGAAATCGAGTAAAGAAGAAGGATTTAAAAATTTTGAGATCTCGTGGGATCGTATATCTGGACTTAAATCCGCCATTTTATTACTGGTCGGTTCGTGTACTCCTATAAGACATCAATTAAACCAAACTTCTTGAAAATGATTTACTCTAGGAGATTTTGGTTTATATAGTATAATATCAACAAGTTTTATGGCAAGGTGGTCGGGATTAGATAATAGTCCTTTGTAATTTTGTTATAAACTTGTGTATATGTCATTCAACTCAAGCAAAATAAGTTTATCGGGCATCATTGTCGTGATTGTTAATAGTCCTGACACCGACGTGATATATTAGCATACGTGTTTTTTGGTCGATTGAATACGCTAGATTGTGACTTTGGGAAGGTCAGCTTACACACCAAGCAAGGGTTTCAGAGGTTACATGTGTACGTGGCTTAGCCGTTAATACTTAACGACTAGTTTACATATTATGGCATAGCACGTTGTATACGCATGCCATTTGTTAGATTATTGTCCAGAATTTGACCAAATTTTTAAAGGAGGAGAATGTAAAACCCGAAAATTCTAATTTCAAAGGGTAAATGGTAATTTTTGACAACAAAATCCAAATTTTTTAGATATCGGATGACGAAACTGACTTCACTCGTTGAATAGTCTCATAAATCTTGGGGCCTACCACAGTCGGATTTCCTGGGTCGACTCTAGATATTTAATTTCACGCTTTTGAGGCACTACAGGTCGAGTGCCGAAACGCTTTGTAGAGACATGTGACGTGACAAAAGTCACCTACTACATGTACCCATGTGATACATGTTGCATGATTAGTGAGAGGATGGAAATGAATGGATTAGATTAAGCCATGTGTCAAAAATTAAGATGAAGGGACATGGATGGAATTAGTGAAAAGTTTAAATGAATATAAGACAAAAGAGCAAATAGTTTTCTTCTCCAAAAGAAAGAAGAAAACGTGCAGTGGGGTAGTGATCCAGATTCTAGAGAGAGAGGTGACTTTCTTGTAGAGAGAGTGTGACTTCGCCAAGCATAAAGCCGTTTTACGTGACTTATGTCACGCTGCACACCGATTCGCAGCCCGACTAACTCTCCAAGATAAGAGTGTCTTCTCCCATTTGCAGTATATTCTTGTTAAGAGTTTGCGTGAATGGTTAGGGATATTCTGAGGCTTGAATTAGCCTTGTTTGCGGTCTCAAAATACTCGAACCGAGAAAGCGAGAAGATCCCTTATTAGTACCGTGGAACAAATGGGCCGACCCTAGGTTTCACTGTCGGAATATTATCAGGTGATTTTGTGGTGTTTCGTGATTCAAAATGAATTACTTGATCGTTAATCAGCCCATGTGAGCTAATTTTTGCGGTTATTGGTTGCAAATTAGTCAACATGATCTATGTGAGTTAATTTATGTTAGTATATACATGTTTTATATATTAGCATGAATTATTGAGTCAGGTGGAGAATTAATATGTTAATGCATGTAATTAAATGCTAACATAGATGGAAGTATATAAAAATATAATTGTGTGTGTTTATTGAATGAATTGTACTAGTCAAGTAAGCTAATTTGATGTTATTGATGTGAATTAAATAAATATATGGCATGTATGTAAATTTTTGTTAATATATGTGTAAAAGATATATTGGCATGTGTGGTTTGAGAATGGCATAATGTATTTCATGCACAAATGGGGAACCTAGAAAATTAAAAAGAGTGCATGGCGAAAGAAATGAAAAGGAGTTTTTCCTTCGCATCGCTTTCTGCTTACACGCGTTAGAGGGAGCCTGTGAGGACTCAGACATGGATTGAGTATGTAGACATTCAAGTAGATCTGACGGCTGAGTGTGTTGTGTGTTTATGTTGGATCATTGCATGTGCACTTAGGTGGGGTAACCCATGTGAAGTTTTCACTCACGGGCATTGCTCACTGCAATAGGAGATCATTATTTCGGTCGGGGACTGTTAGGGGAAAACGGTCTTTAGAAGTAGATTTTTAGAAGAAAGCCCGAGGTTATTGGCTTTGATGTTTTTTGGCATAACATGTATTAGATTACTTAATTTTAATATGTGTTTGTATTAAAGTAAATATGACAACTCTTGAACCGTACAATATAGTTGGTTGCAGGATATATTTTGAGTATTGATGAATGGGCCCCAGTGGCCATTTGCTCGCATGTGGACCGTGTATTAGTCATTGTGAAGCCCCATTTGGGACGGGTTGTATTTTGGGTGGACCTCCGGTGCACGGAGAGTGCGCTCGATTTACCGTGAAAGTGGTGTCGGGTTACCTGACATCACTTTGAAAATCTCCGCCAGGTTGGCCAGGTTGTATTAGAGACACGGTTTAAGGCGACACAGTAAACACAAAGTTATTTAGATGCTTCCAAGTGTGAGTTTTTAGGAGCAAAGAAGATGAAGAACTACTCTAGATGTCAATCATTTTAGAATCAATAATGAATCTGACCTACATGCCCCGCCAATTATACCTCTTCTTCCTAGCGGCCTGATTGGAACCTCTGGATTTCTAAATGATGTCAATTGCAAATAAAGAGATATATTTTCACTTACTTCTAAATGATCCATTGCAAGATTAACATCGTCCTCCTCCATATCACACCATTTTGTTGGCACAGGTATGGACTCCCTAGATATGAATCCCAACTGATTTGAAAGCTTTGTCGATTGAACTCTATTAATTGGCCTTCCTTTTTCTACATTGATAGTAATTTTCAGCTTCTTGCCTGTTGCTTTGTTCATTTTTCTCAATCCTTTGCCTTGGGTGCGACCTCGTTTGGCTCTAGTTTCTGTTGAAGCTATACAATAAATTTAATGGACAGGTCAGTTTTGTTGTCAATGATTTATTGAAAAAATAGAATACAACTTGATAAATTCAATGGTTAGATTACTTCTAACCTGCACTACTACTTGGATTAGGTCGACTGGACTCTGTTTGAAGTTCTGAATTAGATGGCCTAATTGGAGAAGCTGACTCAAGTGATTCAGTCGATGAAATATTGTTGATCGAAGGTGAAGTGCAGCTTGTGGATGCATTTAAAGAGTACTTGTTCGGCAGCAGAGCTTCTTGCGACGTATGCTGAAACCGTTTTTCTCTGCTTTATTACAGTCCAAAGCGATGAAAATGAGACTTAACTCTTTTTGGCATATTAAAGCATAACTACAACTATGAAGAAACAACTTAAAAGCATGTACAAAGATTAAATTGTGAAATGGAAAGAGTATTAATACCTAACATCCATTATCTTCATCATTAATAAATTTGACTGTGTAACTGCTATAATGCACTTCTAAGATGTCTTCTTCCTCCTCATTAACAAATTCAGTTCTTATATTATTCTTAATTATATTATTGTCTAAAATTTCAGGATCCATATCATCTCTTAGCAATAAATCCATTTCTTGAACCCCAACATAATGAACATTCATTTGCTCTTGTAATTCATCTTGATACACTTCATCATTGGAAATATCCATGGAATCATTTGCATTTGGAACATCAAATACATGTCTATCTTTTTGCGGAAACTTTGCCTGACTCGCGGTCTTTAACTTTGTAATGTCGATGATGGCATAAAATATGTTTGGCAGCAGCGAGTACCTATGAATCATTTTCATACCAAGTCGATAACATTGTGATAATAATATCGCCGTCTATGTATCTTTGGATTTTCTCTTCTTGAGATCAGACCACTCACATTTGAGAATCCTGGCCGTCTTTTAGTTAAATAATCTAACTCAAAAATATCGATTCTGACTCCATAAAAATCAATAACATTATCACCATGATTCCCTCAACCCATCAACAACTATTTTGGGTCTTACATTAGTATCCGATCAGCAGTATGAAACTAACTCCGGTGACAATACGAGTGTTGTATTTCTGCTTGACATATAGTCCACATCTTTAAAGCATATAATGCTTCTGTAGCTTCTAGTGAATGATTATTGTATAAATGCATTATCTACAAAAAAAAAAAAAAAAAAAACAGAGGTAGATATTTGTATATGCTGAATCTACACCTATATTACTGTATATAAACATTGTGTTTTCAAATTACTTACTTTTTTCTTAAACCATAAAGGAAATTCAGCTTTGTGTCTATCTTCTACATTCAATGGACTGTCTTGCACAAGTTGTTCCATGTGTGCTCTAAAAATAACATTGTCATTAATCTTATATTGGAAAACACTATAAGTAATCATTAGAAATGTCAAGTAACACTTACTCCATATATTGTTCTACTTGGCTAGTGCTTAGAATATACGATAAGGCTCTTTCCAAATTCTCTTTGAAGTTAACATATTTAGCTGCTCCAACTGGTCTAAGTTTCTGGGAGAAAATAGACAATCCACCATCCTTTGCTATATCATAATTCCTTTCTTCTCTATTAAATTGAGTTTCAATTCCACGCAAGTACATTGAACAAAAAGCTAAGCATTCAATTACGATATAACTCTCAGCAATTGAGCCCTCAGGACGAGCCTTGTTTCGAACATTACGCTTATGATCACCTAACTCTCTACAAAACATATTCAAAGTTACAATCACATATAAATTATTCACAAGTCATTAAAAGAACACACTTTGTAAAGTCAATCTTACCGTTTAGTGTGAAACATCCATCTATTTTGAAATTTGGACCACCAAATGACTCCTCATTTTGGCAAATGGATTGCAAATGCACCATTATATCAAGAAAGTGGTGGAAAGATCCATTTCAACTTGCAAGAATTACAACTATGTAGGACTTCATTTTCTCTACTTCTTCTACTTTTAAAGTGTTGCAACAAAGATGTTTGAAAAAATGTCCCAACTCTGTCAAGGCATCAGACACCTCCTTTTTTAGGTATCCACGAATGCCAATAGGGAGTAATCGTTGCAAAAGAACTTGGAAATCATGACTCTTCAACCCTAATATCTTTTCATCATTTATCGATGCACACCTAGAGATGTTTGAAGCATACCCATCCGGAAACTTCACAGATTTTAAGAATTCACAAAACCCTTGCCTCTCAGCCTTGGATAAAGTATAACATGCTGTTGGCATTACATCTTTGCCTTCACTTCTCTTCATTAAATGCAACTCCTTTCTTATGTTCATGTCTTCCAAATCTTGTCTTGCTTTGAATGTGTCCTTTGTTTTACCCTCGATATTCAATAATGTTCCCAAAATGCTATCACAAATATTCTTTTGCATATGCATTACATCCCGATTATACTCAATTTTAATGCAATGCCCGATAAAGCAAATAAAAAAATATTTTTGGTCAATTCAACTCATTGAGGCGTTTTCTATTTTTGCTACTAAGATCTTTCCAAACTTTACATCATTAGATTTTCTAGTTGAAGCAAGAATATCATCCACGAGATAACTCTATTGGTGCTACTCCATTACGTACTTACCATTAAATTTCTTTCTTTTTCACAGCTATAGTTTGAAGGTAAAAAGCGTGATTATCCCATATATGAATTTTGCTCCTTAATCCAAGGGAACATATATCTTTATTACAAGTAGGACGAAGCCATGTATCGCTGGTTGACCAGCGGACATCATGCCATAAGCTAGAAAATCATTTATGGTCCATAAAAGATCAGCTCGCATTTGAAAAATTTCCCCCTTTGATGCATCATATGTCTTGACACCAATTTTCCATAATTCTTTTAACTCATCCACTAAAGGTTGCAGGTATACATCAATGTCCTTTCCAGGTGAAATAGGTCCTGGAATAAGCAATGACATCATAGAGAATTCCTTTTTTAATCATTTCCAAGGAGGGAAGTTATGCAGGTAAAGGAGTCTGAGTCACATACTATAAGAATTACTCCTTATTCCCAGATGGATTAAAACCATCGGAGTTGCTAAACCAAACATTCACGAGTCTTGGGAAAACAATGGAAATTCCTTATCAAAATCTTTCCATGCTTTACCATTGGCGGGATGCCTTAAAATTTTTTCATCATTAACTCTCTTATCCTTATGCCATCTCATATCTCCAGCAGCTTTACTAGACAAAAATAGTCTTTGAAGCCTAGGCTTTAGCTATGCACAACAGAATATCTTGTGTGGGATATTCTTTACTTTTACCATCAATTTTCCATCTAGAAGTACCTTATGTAGACATTGTCTACATTGCTCAAAATTTTTCCAAAATAGTGCACAATCATACGCAAGCATGAATAGATATAACTCTAATCCCAATCATTTTAAATATTCCTTTTCAGCCTCATAATGAGATTTTGGGAGAGTCCCACCATTAGGTAACACTTGTTGAAGAAAATCAAGCAACATGTCAAAAGACTTACTTCTCCATTTGTTATATACTTTTAAGTGAAGTAATTTAACTATGAAAGACAATTTAGATAATTTTGAATAGCCTGAATATAATTCTTGTTGAGCTTCCTTCAACAATTCATCAAAACTTTTCTTATGTGTAGTTCTTGTGACATCATCTTTAATATTCCCTATGCCATTACCTATGTAATTTTCATAGTCATCCAACAATTTCGGATCCCAAATGGTATATTCTATCTCATCATTTGGTGGAACTCATCATCAACAACTTCTGGATTTGATTATTAGAATGATCATTTGTTCTGACATTATAATTTAGATTTTTCTCATGAAATATCCAATGAGTGTAAAATTCATCAATGCCCTTGATTAAAAGATGATAAAAAACTATATCTTGGCTCCAAACATATGAATTCAAACAATCTATGCATAAACATCTAACTCTACAATTTGCACTGAGATTATCTTTCACAAATTTCATAAAAGACTTAATTCCTTCCACATATCTAGGCGACCATTTTTTTTTCTGTCATCCAAGTTTAGATGTTTCAAGTAGAATAGAAAGAAAAATATATTTATGGAGCAATAAATCACATCATTGAGACAAATATTCATATTTTTGCTACTTTAAGAGTGTACTTAAACAAGGATGCCATAACAAAATGACATGCAGCAGTAATGAAAATATAAAATTTTAGCTAAAAAAATGAAACATCGCAAAAAAACTATAAATTTACAAAAAAATAAACATTCAAGATTTCTTGATCCCTTTAGATGGATTTTCTCAATGGCAGCAGCTTAATTAACTACCTTCAAGAATGCCTCTCGTAACCAAAGAATCAAAAATAAACAAATAAGTAAAAGACAAAGATATGAGCTTTAAAAGAGCTAATAATGAGTAACCATGCACCAACATTGCACAAGACTTTGCTTACATTAATTGATTCACTTTAATATCCTTTTCAAATTCACGAGACTCGGCAATTTAATGGTAGTTAAAAGAATTTGCACTAGGAGAAAAGAAACTCAAGGCAAACACCAACAAAGGAAATAAAGAATTAAAAGCATAGTCCAGGTCCATTGTTCATAATAAAAAAGGAGGATGTGGCCAAGCTTGCATCAATAAAATGAGTATTATTTTTAACAATAAAACTGAACAAAGATCTATGTATATCCATTCTTTTAAAATGGTAAGTTTTTGCGTTACTTCAACGCCCATTTTAAAAGGTTTTACAATAGCTTAAGGTCCTCATGGCCTGGCTCTGATTTGGTCCTTGGTCCCTGCCTTCCAAGGCACATGCAATAATTAACAATATTTACCATAGAAATGAAACTATAAACCCTTTCATTTCTCTAAATTATTTTAGATAGAATACATTATAATGGCATTGATGGGTTAGAAATTAAATTTTGTGAAAGGTTAACCCACTATCGGTTGTCAACAAGCTATAGGATATCCAAGTGGAATGATGATCAAACCATAATTTTTCAAACTAAGTGTTTCAGATTAGTGCCTTATCACAAGTTCACCACAATCGGTTATGAATGGGGCGGTCAAATGAATTCATTTGGTAGCTACATGTATTCAATAGATGGAGTCAGCTAACCAACAAACTCCTTGGTCTAGAAATGAAACCAAAAGACTTGGCCTTCGACCCATGCTTTAGATGTTACGCCTAGTAAGGTTGAGCATTATTGTTTACAGCATGATTAAAAAGACAAAAGCCAAAATCACATCTTTGACTTGATAGTTTATGCTCAATAACCAAAGCCGCCATGGCTCCTGGGACATATATTTTTATAGTCATCTACTTCTGATTAATGAATATTAATTTTCAAAAAACGAGCTTAAAGTTGTATATGTTGATGGGCACAAAGATAAAAGAACTTCCATAATATTATCAAAGATATTACAATAAAAGGCAATCATTTTGTTTCAAGAACCTCAACAGAAATGCTCCAGACAACTCTTGCCTCTTCTCACCATTCATTTCTCAAATCCAAGAGAAAATGAAACAAAAACTTCAAAAAGTTAATCATTTAGTTTCCTAGCTTTGTCAAGGCCTAACACACAAATCAATGACCATGATTAAATAAAAAGCATCAACTCCGATCAAAGAAATCAAGCATAAAGTTCATACAAGATCAAGTCGATAAAACAAAAAACAAGTAACTCCCTCCCCCTTGATCTTTGACGAAATGTTAGAAAAAAAATCCCACCATCCCTATTAAGTCCTCCGTTCTCAGAACATGCATCAAAAGATTTCATTATCTCTATTTCCTTTTTATTTTCTCGGGAAAAAAGCAAACTCAAGATGAAGTTTTATGCAATTTGAAATGGTTGTGAAGCAACATTTATACATGGTTGAGTTAGCTGAGCAAAACCCTGTAATCTCCCGGCTCCGCCTGCTTTCTCTGCCCTGTACCCCCCAAAATTTCCTAGTCCCTGCTCCTCTAAAATTCAGCAATGTGTTTCCTTTTATACCCAAAAAATTAGCTCAGCCCTAAAAATCAAGACATCCATATTCTTCCACGTATTGTTCATCCAGCACCAAAAAACCTTATTAATATACCAGCCAATAAAACCAATAAGGAAATACAGGCCTAATGAAGCCATATTCATACAAAATCAAAATTAGTTTCATTAGTACCAATAAATAAAATATTTTATTTATATTTTAATTACATAAAAACTTACCTATAAGTTTAAAAACTATTTTATAAATGATTATCTGTTTATTTTAATATAATACTTTAAAATATTTGTATTCATTAATATTGCGAATTAAGTTTTTAAAACATATAAAATGGTACATAAATTTGTCATTAATTTTTTTGTTATTGGATATAAATAAAATCAAGGCTAATAATTTTTTTACTCATTAATATTGATCAATGAATTCAAAAACGTTTATCAAAATTTATTTCTTTATATGAATATAGATTAAAAAGAAGTTGCATTAGTTTGATTGAAAAATTAAAGTAATCATAAATATAATTAAAATTATTAAATAAATATTGTGCTTCAAGTATGAAACCAGGTGATGGTCACTTCAATTTATACGAATTAGTAATGATGTTTTTGTTGGTAGAACACGGGACCAGTTTGCGATTTAGATTTTGAAGGAAGAATTAGATTTGCGATTTAGAACACCGGAGACCAGTTTTGTTGGTAGAAAGGTATGAGGAGTTTTGATATTTCTAAGTTAAACGAGACAAAGAAAAATGAAGTTTTGTTTCGTCGGAATGAGGTTTATTTACATTTCAATTTTTTATCATTTATGAAAATGAATTTGGTCCATAATAAGTTTGTAATTCTCTTAAGACATTTAAAAAATTGTCCACTAATGATTTTGGCCTTTAGGGACGAAAATATTGATATCTGAAATCGTCCTAAAAAGAATTAAAAGTAACTTTAAGTACAAAATAATTCGTCCACAAAGAGTTAAAAACATCCCAGAATATTTTCCCTCAGGTGGTGCAACCCTAAAATTCTAAGCGGGAGGCCAAAAAATATGGCGCTTCATTTTTGCAGACAAATTTTAAGTTTGGTCCACAATTATGTATATTTGTGGACGAAATCATTTTCATACCAAAAAATTTCGTAGCTAATTTTATAATTTGTTGTAGTGAAGACATTCCATGCATGACATACGACATTCATGTAAACATTTTCACTTGGATGTGTATGGGTTGGTTTGATCACTGTATGAGCACTTAGGTGGAGAGTAACCCTTTTAGGAGATTATCACTACTGAGCTTTGCTTACCTAGTCATTAGGACCCCCTTTTGATCTGAGTCCAGGTGCGAGCCCGGTTAACACTTGTCGAATCGCACATATGAAGAAAGCCGGATGTGATTTTGGACCATATTTTGTATATGTATATTAGAACAATCAGTTTTAATATATCATTTTGTATAAGAGTGTATAATTGAATTGTTAAAAACATATCAATACATAGTTGCATGTATAGTATTCAGGGTTGATGAGCTTAAAAGTCATCCACCCCGATCCATTTTTCGATTGATTTCTATCTATAAAGGCGGTTATGTGCGAGAAATGTTGAATAATTCACCAAAGCTGCTATCTAACGAAGTGAAAGAATAATCTGATGAGAGCAAGCGGCTGAGTAGGAATGATGCGTGGTGAATGATGTTACAGAAATAACACGAAGAAGAGGACTGTTGTAGTGGCGCTGTGATGTGAAGAATCACATTAAGGTCGCAACCACAAAAACTCCGGTCAGCGACATAAGAACTGTGTTGAAGGCGAGCGATGTAAGTTGCATGGAAACTCGATTCAGGCAACCATAAATTAATGAAGAGCAAAGATATGATGTCGCAAAACAATTTCGGTCGCGACGAATTTGAAGACCCGGCTTGATGAACATGGAGGACGTGACAGAGCGAGTCGCGACATAAGATTTTGAGGCTGAACATAGAGTCGGCGACATCTTAGAAGAGGTCGCGACATCAACACTGAATCAGAAAAGGTAGCGACGTCATTAAGTGGTCGTGACATCGGTTTCGAATTAAGATTAGCGTCATTCATTAGTCAGCGACATCGGTCAGGAAAAGAAGGTCGCGGCGTCATTCCCGATGAAATCAGCGACATCGGTTCTACCAAATTAGGTCGCGGCGTCATTCGATGGTCAGCGACATCGATTCTGAAAAGGAAGAAGGTGGCGGCGTCGTTGTTAGTCACACATCGATTCCACACAAGGAAGAAGGCCGCTGACGTCATTGATGATCGCGACATAGATTGCCAAGATGTAAAGGTCGCGGCGTCATTCGATGGTCGCGACATCGACATGTAAGAAGGTCAGCGACATCGTGATTAGTCGCGACATCAGCTAGTAAAGAAGGTGGCGGCGTCATTCAGATTTGTCGCGACGACATCGGATCAAGGATGCTAAAAAGCAGTGGCATTGAAATAAAAGCCTGCGGCCGTGTTTGCGACAAGCGAGGTCAGCGACAAAGAATCTAGGTCAGCGACATTAACATAACCGTCGGTGATTGCTTTGAAATCCACGAGGAGATGCATGAATTTAGGGCTGACAAGAACCTATAAATGCATAGGCTGCTACTAAAGGAAGGTAGCTGTGACTCAAAGAAGTGCAGTGTTGAGGCTCTTGTATTTTAATTTTCTTTTCTTTGTTTTGATTTTATTTTAGATTAGTTTATTTATTTTCTTTCCAAATTTGGATCTGGACTTTGGGTACATTAAAGTAAGAAGTGAATACGAGAATTCTATTTCTTTCAGTACCACAGGATTGTTTGATTCGGACAAATTTTGGAATGCAGTTTCAGGTTCCGATTTACAGTGGTTTTCTTGATAAATGACAGTAGCAGTTGTAATCTGATGATTTGAAGCCGGCTTCCATTGAATAGACTGTTGTAGAGAAATTATCTTTCCTATGAAATTTATCGGAAAATTTGTTGAACTATCAGTTTGTAAATCTACTTGCTGGTTTAGGTATTCTGTAATTGATCCCATTGTAAGCGTTTTATACCCATAATAGGATTGTCTCATTGCTCGTTTCCGGGAGGCCTCACGAGGTGACACGAGAGAAGGCAATCCCGAGTGATGAACAATTTAAGAAGGTATCTGAATCGACAATGGTGATCCTAATGAGCTCACAGTAAATTTAAATCGATAAATCCTCTTCTCACTTGAAATCGAGAATGAGTTGAATGGCTTATCCATTTAAACAAATAGAGTCACCTCGATTCGAATAAAATAAGTCAATCGAGTGTTAGCAAGGATCTAATCAAGGAAAGGATGAATTGTTCCAATTTTGAGGAAGAGAAACCAGTCAAGTGTAAACCCATGCTATGCCTATGTCTTAGGCGCTAAGGTTTCAGTCTACGTTCTGGGTATGAAGTATTGAAAAAGAAAAATATCCAGAACAAGGCAACAGTTAAAGTGGTTCTCCGTTTACGTCTTCGAAGAAGCAGTGAAGTTTAGATGATGAGCAGTGGGGTATGGAGAATCCAGTTTGCTATCCATATTCCTTGGACGGAGTTTAAATGCGTGGTTCATGAAGCGAAGTTGATGCGATCTGCGGGGTGATGTTCCACAAATAGCGGAGTCTTTTCAATGTTCCCTTTAAAGATAATTGTTCGGTCACGAGATTTGTTATTTTGAATTTCGGTTCCAATTAATTTTGTTAATAATTCATATCTTGAAGCATTTTACATTTCAAGGTTTGCAAAGCGATTCCAATTACCTATCACGAGTCAGCGAATAGTATGGGAGTTTGAGTAGTCGGGGTAGTTGATTGAGAATTCTTGAGATCTCACGTGGGATCGATATCTGGACGCAAATCGATTTACTCTTTGTTAGGCACAGTACACTTGCGGCATCACGGATCGAAAACTAGAAAGAAAATGATTTATTCTTAAGAAAGCCAAACTGTCCATTATAATAGATAAGGAACACAACAAACAAGTTTCATGACATTATTGCTGGGGATTTGATAATAGTCCTTGGGTGATAATGTCACAAATTTGTATAGGTGTTTTGGTCCATCACTGAAAGAGGTGAACAAGTTTTTGTGTGGATTCTTAGATCGAAAGAATTTGGTGAATCAATATTCGGACAGCGAAATACTAATTTGGACATAAATTACAAAAGAAAATAGAAAATTTGCAAAATATGATTCAACAACGTGGATTTAGCAAGCTCTTGAAATTTTGAAGAGCTTTCATGATAAATACAATTTTTAGGTATCACGACTCCATTTGATCTCGACATATTATAATTTCGGGGAGTTAATTCATGCACGGGACGGGAGGCTGAATTATTGCCATTAGACAACGAGATCGAAGAACACTGGAAGGGTGAGAAAGGTTAAGAGTGCGAAATAGCGAGAGATGGCGGACGAAAGATTGACGGGAGCGGTCGACGAGGGAATTGCGTGAGGTACCTTCGAGAGCGAGACACTATGGAGGACTTCTGGAGACCAGTTATCCAAGATGAATACTCAGCAGTGAGACAACCAGCGATAGATGCTAACAATTTTGAGCTCAAGCCAGCCTTGATCACTATGGTTCAACAAAACCAATTCCTGGTCACCGCCACGAAGATCTGATGAACACTTGGGAAGGTTTGAGAATATGTGTCTGATTAAATTGAATGGTGTGAGACGGAAGTTATTAAGATTTGCAGTTGTTTCCATTCTCTTTTAAGAATATAGGCTGCATCATGGTTTGACTCACTACCATATGGATCTGTTTAATACATGGGAAGAGCTGATGGAAAGCTTGCAGGCGAGATTCTTTCCTCCGTCCTAAGCCATTGAGATAGAGGGAAATTACTACTTTCAAACAAGGGGAGAGGATGAGGAGTCATTACTGCTTGCTTGGGAGAGAGATATAAGAGAATTTGCTGAAGAGATGTCCACATGGGATAAACTGAAGACCTGGAAATGGACATCTTCTACCACTCCATGAATTATACCTCAAGGTATAATAGATGCGACTAACGTGAGCATTCGAAGAAGAAGAAGCGAAGGCAAAGATAGGCGATAGAGGATCTTCTTGGAGTGCGTATGAGGCCTCATACGAGATCCTGCGGGAGGCGCGAGAGCTAAAGGAAATGGAATGATTGAGCTGAACAAGATGTCTGCCTTAGAGGCCAAGCTGGATGCATTTATGCATCGGTTGGATAAAAGAATGCACTCTGCAAATGAGATAGGAGCAGTGGAAAGAGAAGGAAGAGTAAATAATGCTGAGGGGCGCGCTGAAGAGGTTTCCTATGCAGTGGAGGAGGCTAACTATTTGAATGAGCGAGAGAGCATATCATTTCAAGTCTAACTGACCTGCCAACCCCATTATACCCGGCATTAAGGAACCCAGGAATTTCTCTTATGGTGGAGGAGGAGCCTGACACGTCCCGAGACATGGGAAAAATTTTGTGAGGGTATGCTCAGCCAAGGTTCAGACAACGGGGAGAGGGTAGAAATGAATATTAGGGTCAAGGGCTCGGACATGAAGACCAGATCTTTGCCGGGTTCATGGGGGAAAATAAAGATTTGTTGAACTTCCATGAACAAAAGTTTGCGAGATTGGAGCTTGAATGCAGTTCTGGAATTTTTCGAGAGGCCACGGATGCCTCTCGAGAACTTTTGAGAGCACAAATGGGACGGCGCGACCTGCGAATCGGATGAAGATGCTTTCAGTGACACGAAGAAAATCCTAAAGGATTGCATGGCGGTGCGGCTGAAGTGGGAAGAATTAGAGAAGGAAAAGTCGGAGAAGATGGAAGGCAACAAGGAGAAGGAAGCTGAAAATCTTGAGTCATTGGAGAAGAAAGAAAGGACGGCCCAGCCCAGTAGAAGAAAGCGAAGAGCGAACTCTATGCTGCGGAGTCCATTCGCGAAGTGCGAAGTCGAGATAGGAGCGATTCGCGGGTTTTGAAAACCTTCCGAAGGTGGAGATAACTGCCATTCACGGAAGTGGTAACTCAAATGCCCTTTATTGCCAAATTCTGAAGAAGTGCGGCGAAGAAGATTTGCGAGAGGAAGGAGTAGTGAATCGACTACTACTTGCGGTCGCGGAGTGTCAAAGAAGAATTTACGAGAGAAGATGAAAAGACCGGGGAAGTTTCCGCAGATTCCTTGCACCGTGGAGGATTTGAAATTCAAAGGCTCTTTGTGACTCAGGTGCCGATATAAACTTAATGCCATTATGCATTGCAAGGGAAATTAGAAGTTTGGGGAACTTACTTCCTGTGTTACTCTTGAATGGCGAGGATAGAACAATGAGCGAAACACAGGAGTCATTGAAGGCGTGCTTGTTAAGGTGGGAAATTTGTTTTCTGTCGACATCATCACGGACATTGAAGAAGATTCACAAGTCCCTGCGCTAGGAAGGCCATTCTAGCAAGCTGGGCTCTTTGTAATAGATATACGAGAAAGGGAGTTCTCACTCTCGGGGTTGGAGAAAAGCGGTGACTTCCAATCTGCTCCAAAGTTTGAAGAATTTAGACACAGATAGGGAAGATTACAAATTAGTAGATGATGTCTATCTCAACAACTCTTAATGTTATTATGATTGTAATGCTCAACTTCCTATCAATGAAAATGAGATGAATTTCCAGTATCTTGAAGGTGTTAGTCGATTTTCAGCACTTGTCGATTTGCACTCTAGAAAAGTGATGAGTCTTAAACAAAACAGAATTGACAATGGAGATAAAAATGAAGAGAAGGAATTTCATCAAGAGACCAATGCAGAAGGGTTAGTTTTAAAAGAGTTGCCAAATCATCTGATATGCTTGCCAGAGCTACGAAAAGTAAGCCGATGATTATCCTACGCTGAACTCGGTGATCTTGAAGCAGAGATTCTTGAAAATTTTGAAGAGTGCTCGAAGTCGGTTGTAGTCGATAGATGAATTAAGGGTATCGAATCCGTCAATATGTATGCACAAAATCTTGTTGGAGGAAAAGTACAAAACCATCATTGAACATCAAAAGGAAAATTTGAACCAGTCATGAAAAGTAGTCGGGGAAAGGGAAGTGCTGAATGGTTGAATCTTTGGTTTTATATATGCAATCTCGGGCGGTCAGCAGGTTAGCCAGGTCCATATGGTTCCAAAGAAAGGTGGGTTCCATGTGATGAAATAGAAAAATGAGTTAATTCCAACGAAGCGGTAGCGAGGATGGAGTATGTATCGATTAGGAAGCGACAGTGACGGAAAGATCATTTCCCATTGCCTTTCATTGATCAAATGTTGGACAGGTTAGCAGGACACCCTCATTTTTGTTTCTTGGATGGGTACTGCGCTACAATCAGATTGCTATTGCACCTGAGGACCAGGAGAAAACCACATTCACATGCCCTTATGGCACCTTTTCCTTCAGAAGGATGCCATTTGGGTTGTGCAATGCCCCTGCTACTTTTCAGAGGTGTATGATGTCCATGTTCTCAGATTTGGTTGAGGAGGTCATGGAGATTTTATGGATGACTTCATGGCCATACATGGATCAGTTTTGAGCATTGTCTAAACAACCTAAGCTTGAGTGCTTCAAGATGCGAGGACCAACTAGCTTTAAAAATTTGGGAAAAGTGCCATTTCATGAGTAACGAGAAGGTATTGTTCTTAGTCTGAAATTTACGCTCACGGGATTAGTGGACGATCAAGGTTTCGATTATCAAGACTCTTGCACCACCCACAACGATAAAGGGATAAGGGAGTTTCTTGGGGCATGTTTGGATTCTATAGGAGATTCATCCAAAGACTTCTCAAAAATACCGGACAAGTATGCGGTGCGGAGAAAGACACAATTTGGTTTGATGACTCTGTAAGTAGCCTTTGAAGAAATCAAGATCAGATTAGTTCAAGCACCAATCATGGCTGCACGGAATGGGATCGAGTTCGAATAATGTGTGATGCCGGTGATTTATAATGGGGCGCTATTGGGGCAAAGAAAGAAAGATATTCGAGCCATATACTATGCTAAGCGGAGACCTTCAATGGAAGCCCTGAAAACTATTCAGCTGCGAAAGGAGATGCTAGCCATAGTTTTTGCTTGTGAAGTCGGGACAAACATTTGGGATCCCGTATTTATAGTTCCACACGGATCATGCGGCAATCGAATATGCGATGTCTTGAAAAAAAGAAAGGAAGCCAAACCCAGGGGCGATAAGGTGGGTCTTTGTTACTACGAAGTTTGATCCTGGAAATTAAAGATAGAAAGGTTGCGACAATGTGATAGTTGATCCGCATGCAGAGTAGAAAGCGAGGCGAGAAGAAGAGGGCGGGACCCAACGAGAGGGAAGAACTTCCCGGATGAAGCGGTATTTTAGGTGGCATTCCCGACTTCCATGGTATCGCGTGTCGTGGTGCCGCTTGTGGGTGTTCTCGAGATTCAGCTACCAACAGAAAAAAGAAAGCTGAGGACGGCAATGAGTACTACATGCGGGATGACCAGCTGCTATTTAAAAGAGGTCACGACATGATTATAGAAAATGTGTGCCGAAAGTGAGCAATGCAAGATTGTGAATGAATGCCATGCATCACCGTATGAGACATTTCTCAGAGGAGAAAGAAACGGCTCATAGATACTCCAATCAGGTTTTATTGGCCCACTATCTTGAAATTTGTCTTCGAATGGGTCATTATGTGATAGATGCCAAAGATTTGGAAATATCGCGGCGAAATGGAAATGCCCTACGAGGCATATTAGTGGTGCAAATTTTTGATGTATGGGGGGATAGATTTTTATGGGACCCTTCCATCATCATTTGAAACTTATGCGTCTGCTTCAGCGATTAGTTATGTTCCAAATGGGTGGAAATAATAGCTTGTCAAGAATGATGCTAACACGATTGTGAGCTTCTTGCGAAGAACATTTTGAGGCGATTTGGAACACGGAATTTATCATCGGTGATGGGGACGCCACTTTGCAAACAAAATATTTACCAAAGCTCATGAGCAGGTGTAGGATCAAACATATTATGAGCTTAGCTTATCATCTCGGACTATGGACAGCGAAATTTCCAATAGGGAGATTAAAGATCTGGAAAAGAGTTGTAAGTTGAAGCGGGGAAAGGGTGGTCTTCTAAGCTCGATGATGCACTTTGGGCTTACGAGATTTGCATTCAAAACTCCCTTGGGATGTCCCCATACAAGTGATCTTGGCAAACCATGTCACCTCCCTCTTGAACTAGAATATAAAACGTGGGCCATCAAAGCTGAACTTCGATTTCAAATAGCGAGGAGAGAGAGACTACTCCAGAATGGCTGGAAGAGCGAAATGAAGCCTATGATAATGCTAGAATATACAAGGACAAGACAAAGAAATGGCATGATCAAGGATTACGAGGAAAGAGTTCGAAGCGAGGATGGGTCTTCTTTGTTTGCTCCAGTGGGTGTTTCAGGGAAGTTGAAATCAAAATGGAGTGGACCATATAGATGAGTGTCAATTACTACCTTTGGGCGATAACACTTTGGGGCCCGATCTTTGAGGGGAAGAATTCCAAGGTTAATGGTCAAAGACTGAAGCACTATCTCAGCCAGGGAGAAAGAAAAGGAAGAACTTATTTGGTGAATTGAGAGAGAATGCTTAAAACAGCTAGTCCATTTGGGACTGTGAGCTATTAACTCATTGGAGGCAACCCATATAGATTTTTGCGTCTTTATATAGACTTTGAAATTTTTTAAATTACTCGTTTTGAATTTTTTTTAGTTCTAGTCATGATTTGTTAGGAATTGCTAGGTTAGTATTTGATTAATTTGATCCTTTTTGAAATTATTACAGTATGCCGATGCAGAATCGAATGGCTCAGGTGAGAAGGAACAAACTCCAGGAAGGCTCCAACTCTTTACAGGGAAAGGCAGCTTGAAAAAAGTATTCTTCTCCTACATAAGTCTGTAAAATTGAATAGAATACATCTTTGAATTGATGTGTGGGAATGATTAAATGGATGCTAAGAATGTCTGGAAATTAATAAGGAGTGAAAATTGTTTGATCATCAAATTTAGAGGCGAGTCTTGAGACTAAGTCGCGACTAGATTTTATGTCGCGACAGAAGTTGAAGTCGTAACTTAGTCAATATTGAAGGAAGAACAAGAAGGGCCGCAATTAAGCCAAAGTTATGTCGCGACGAGGGGGTGAATCGTGACGAACATTTGGTGTGATAAGAACAATTCCTTGAAAATTGGTGAGGGTCGCGACAACTCAACTATGTCATAAAATACGATGTAAGCGACGATAACTTGTCCTCCTACAGTTTACTTATGTCGCGACAAACAATAATAAGTCGCGACATAAGAGAAAAGTGTGCCAGCTGGGCAGCTTTTAATTCTGCCCTAAATTTAATGATAGCACACAATTGCGGCTGAAATTTAAGTCGCGACAAGTGCAAATAAATGAAGTAATAAAGAGCCCACAATAATGATTGAATTGCAACTCCCTTCACCACCATATCCTTCCTTGAAGCAAATACAACTCTTCATCTTCGCATATTCTCTTAGTTTTGATTCTTACGAACCACTAGATCAAAAAATTCTTCACGAAAACCGTGGAGTTCTCTAATGGCCGAATCTTCAACCGTCATCCCAAATCTGAGCGAAATCATGGAGGAGTATACTCAGCCCGAAGGGGAAGTTCATCTGGAACACACCCAGGGAGGAGCAGCGTCGAACGACACAGAAATTGACCGGTTACAAGCGACGAGAGGAAAAGGGAAAGAAAAGCGAAGAGGAAGACGAATTCATCTCAGAAGAAGCTTACTCAATCTGGAAGAAGTACTATGCTGGAAAGGGGTTTGTAGGAGAAAGAGCCCCGACCAGCTCATTTCCCCTTTCCAAGGACGATTAGACAAAGGAGTTAAGGGGAAAAGTGCCAAACATCAGTGCGGATATCTCACGACGGTCGTCACACCGAGAATTTTACTCCAACACAGTTTGGGGAGGAAGGAGAACTCTGTTTTATGTCGGAGGAGTTTGGGTGCCATATAGAGCTGAGCCATAAATGAAATGCGAAATGGAGGGGCAGAAGCGGGGATCCAGGGGGAAATACCGAGAGATAGTGGAACAGCCCACTAGCAGGTGAAAGATAGCAAGAAAGTTGACAGACGGTAAAGTGAAATGGGGTCAAGGAAGGGGAGAGAAAAAGATTATAAACAGGGGAGATTTGACAGAAGAGGCAAAGGTATGGTTTTATTTCCTGGCTTCTGTTATGGTCCCTACCAAGCATGTCTGCACGGTAAGAGAACAAGAAGCAATCATTCTACATGCCATCTTTGAAGGGGTACAAGCAATCTTTGGAGCTATCATTGAAAACTCAATAATGAGATATCATGAAGGTAATAAAAGGGTTTGATCCCTCACCCAGCAACCATCACAAGGCTATGTTTGAGGGCCGGTGTGAAGGGAGACTTGGGAAGAAGAAGAAGAGTGCCCAAAGATTTCACCACTTTATGCATTGGGGGTAAGCAAAAGGGACGAGTCAAAAGAAAAAGGGGTTATAGTAGAAGCGATTCAAGAGAAGAAAAATGAGAATGCAAGACGGAAGAGACACCATACAGTTTGAAGGTCGAAGAAGGAAGATCTAGAAGCACAACCAGAAGGGAACACCTTTCTGTTTGTAGAGGACAGAGAACAGAATGAAAGAAGTCCCATAGATTTCTCCACCCCACTGGCCAGCTCTCCCCCTAGAAGGAACAGTGATTTCAGAGAACCTGGTGAAAGCTCTAGGGGAGCCCAGGGGAATAATCAAATAATGGAGATGCTCAGTTCCATTCAGAAGAGTATGGAAGAAAGAGAAGAGAAATGGAGCCTCAGCCAAAGTCGAGAGAGGGAAGTGTATGAAGCGAGGTGAAAGAAGAGATCAACGGTGGGAAGAGGCCCAGACAGACAAGAAGAAGTATATGGCGAGAAATTTGAAAGAAGAGATCAGCAATGGGAAGAAGAAATAAGCAGAAGGGAAGTGCGGATGAAAAGTCCTGGAGCATCGAGAGAAAAAAATTCAAGAAGGAAATGGAAAGAGATCATGATCTGCGAAGAGTGCGGTGAGCCATGAGTCATTTTACAGCAATCGTTTGATGATTCTCAACTACTAAAACTCATAAAGGAAAGGGACTCAGACCAGGAAGCCAAAACTAAGGAGCAGATCAAGGGATTCAAATTCCTACTGTAATATCGATGTTCAAGGACTTTGAAGAAGATGAAGGAAAGTCAAGAGCTTGATAAGATGCCTTTAGAAGAAAAGTCGGCAGAAAATTTGGATTTGATCAACAATAATCTTTCTATACAATTTTTTAGAAGTCATGACTGATATGGAGCACACAATGGAGCACATTGGGTAAAAGGCAAGATGATTTGAAAAGATAAAGGTCGATCTCACCAATGAATTGGATCATGAAGAGCAAATAGGGAGGAATGACAAGAGAAAGAAGAGAACTGAAATGAAGTTTCCTAAATTCAACCCTAATTTGGCTACCCTTGATCTGGATCCTCAGCGTCTTTGCTCCTCCCCCAAAGAAAAATAGACCTTCCATTGGTTATCTATCTCACCACTCACTTCTGACACATTGTTCTCAACTTTTGCACAATCTCATGAATAAAATAAAAAAATTTGTTTGATATTGTTTGAAGTTAGATTGTGTTGTTACTTTTTGCTTTAATTGTTAGAAGAATAACAGTAGGATTTAGCTCAGGAATGAAAATGCTGACATATCATAATCTGAGCTAGTTAAAGTAGTTTGATTAGAAGATAGGCTGAAACACAAATAATTGCAGAATAAGGGCAGAATGGCATATAATTGAATTGAAACACAAATTGCATAATTGACTTGAATTTAGCTGATGAGTCCAAGATAAAGGAAGGTTATACAATTGAAGGAGCAAAATATATTTTTGAGTTTGAAGTATAAACAGTAAGCGAAAAGGGCACAGTGAACCTTAGATCATGTAACTCCTCATCAACTGAAGTGAGTCAAAGACATCCTTAGGGTTAGTCACAGTTAATCAAACCGAATTCTAGAACTTGTTAGATTATTGATCAAGGCGAAATCCTAGGTGATACAACTAACAAGAAATTATGCAGGCCATCAACCCGCAGTTTGAATATTCTAGCCACCCTTATTCCCATATGTACGCATACACCTTAGTTCTTTGAATTTGAGCCAAAACAATTCTTATCTTCAAAACAAGCCCTTCAAAATCCCAGCCATCTAGATAATTAATCCTCTCTTTGTAAAGAACCTGCGATTACTCAGAAATTCCAAGAAGGAGGAAGAGATAAAGTTTGGGGGAGTAGTTTTTCTTTGGAGAACTAAAGGGGAAATACAGAAAAGGGTGAAGAGAGAAAGATCTAAAGCAGGAGGATAAAAAAAAAAAAAAAAGAAAAAAAAAAAAGGAAAGCTTAAAGGAAGAAGTTTTGTCTTGTGGCCTAACTCTCTTGGTGCAAATTAAGTTCTTAGAAGTGTTTCCAGCACCTAGTACCCTAATGCCAATTGGTATGGAGGCTACTGGCAAAGAAGTTCGTTAAAGTGTTAGAAAGCTACAAAGTGAACATTGCACTATTCTGAGAAGGGTGATTTGAGAGAAAAGTTCGACGGTGAAGTACAAATGAGAAGGGAAACGAACAATTTTAAACAGAAGAAATCAGAAGATGCCCCAAGGATGAAGTTTGGGGAAATCAATTAAAGTTGCAAGGAAAAGAGGGCAGTTAAGTAAAAAGGAGAAAAGTCACGGGTAATCTTAACCTAAAAAAGTTTCATCCATCCACCCCATGACCCCAGCGACGACCACAAGCTGAAAGACTGATTGATCTTGAAGGTTGGAATTACCTACATTAGTGGAGATCAATATGAACAACAAGCATATGGAATTTGAAAAATCTTGAAAGGATCAGCTGTGAAAAGGACACTTGAAGGAGTTGTGACTCACTAAGAAAGAGGAAGAAGACCAACCTACTTTTAAAGCGGGATCAGCGGCTATCTTTGTTTATAAAACAAATTCAAAACAATTTAGTTTTGTACACCTGATTGAGTATTGACTAACCTTCATACGGATGAAGCTAGAGATACAGAAAGAATGCAATTCTAGTCTTTCAATTAAAATTGGTTCTGTACAAAATGTCTGAGAAAAATGTCTTTTGTTTGAGGACAAACAAATCTTTCTTTCCTTTGCTTGGGGACAAGCAAAATTTAAGTTTGGGGGAGTTTGATGAGCTTAAAAGTCATCCATTTTCAGTCCATTTTTCTGATTGATTTCTATCTATAAAAGACTGATTTATGTGTAGAAATGTTGAATAATTCACCAAGCGCTGTCACGACAGGAAGTGAAGAAAGAAGATAATGCAAGGTAAGCGGTTGAGCGGGAATGATCTTGGCTGAATGATGTTGCAGGGAGAATGCACGAAGAAGAAGGGACACATTTGTAGTGGCGGCTTTGGCCAATTAATGAAGAATCACATCCAAGGTCGCAACCACAAAACTCGGTCGCGAACATAGGGCAGCTGAAGGTAGAACATGTAAGCCATGAAACTCGGATCAGGGCAACCATAAATTAATGAAGAACAAGATATGATGTATAAAAACAATTTCAAGGTTCGACGAGTGAAGATCGGCAGTAGACATGGAGGACGTGACAGAGCAGTCGCGACATAAGATTTTGAGGGATTTGAACATAGAGTCGCGACATCTGAAGAGTCGCGACATCAGCTTAAAATGGAAGATGTGCGACGTCATTCGGTGTAGTCGCGACATCGGTTGCCAGAATTAAGGTCGCGGCGTCGTGCGATGAAATCGCGACATTAGCCCACAGGAAAGAAGATCGCGGCGTCATTACGTAATCGCGCGTTTATCGATTGCGAAATTTAGATCGCGACGTCATTGATGATGCGACATCGGCCGAAGAAGTAAAGAGGTGGGCATCGGTACGCAAACCAAAGAAGGTATAGCGTCATTCGGCGATTAAGCGATATCGGATCCAGGGATGCTCAAAGGCAAGTCAGCGACCAAATAAAGCCTGCGACTTATTTGCGACAGCGGTCAGCGACAAGAATCTAGATTAGCGACATTAACAACAAATGGGCCAATTAACTTTGAAATCCACAGGAGATGCATCGAATTTGGAATGACTTCAGAACCCTATAAATCTGCTTGTTTTTGCTACTAAAGGAAGGTAGCTCTCGGCGGCTCAAAAAGAGAGATATGGGTAGCTGAGGCTCTTGTATTTTAATTTTCTTTTCTTTGTTTTGATTTTATTTAGGTCAGTTTGTTATTTCTTTCAAATTTGGATCACGGACTTTATTTGTTAAAGTAGAAGTGAATCTGAAATTCTATTTCTTTCAAATTCTTGCTGGATTGTTTGAATTCGGACAAATTTTGGAATTAGTTTCAGTTTACGTTTCTGATGGTTTTCTTGATCGATGACCATTGTAGGGTGTAATCTAGTGATTTAGAAACCCGACTTCCATTGAATAGACTCTTTGTTGTCGAAATTATCTCACTGCAGAAATTTATCGAGGCTATTGAATTTATCGGAGTTTGTAAATCTACTTGCTGGTTTAGGTGATACGTAATTGATCCATTGCATGGCGTTTTATACCCACTTAATGGGATTGTCTCATTGCTCACGATTTTCAGGAGGCTCTGGTGACACGGAAAGGCAATCGAGTGATGAACAATTTCAGAAAGGTATACGAATCTGACAATGGTGATCTAATGAGCTCTGTAAATTTAAATCGATAAATCCTCTTCTCACTTGAAATCGAGAATGAGTTGAATGACTTATCCATTTAAACAAGTAGAGAGGTCACCTCGATTCGAATAGTAAGTCCAATCCCGTGTTAGCAAGGATCTAATCAAGGAAAGGATGAACTGTTCCAATTTTGAGGAAGAGAAACAGTCAGAAATTGTAAACCATGTATACTATGTCTTAGGAGCTAAGGTTCTGATCTACGTTCTGAGTATGAAGTATTGAAAAAGAAAAATATCGAGAACAAAGCAACCCCGATTAAAAAGTAGTTCTCTAATTTTAAATGTGAAGAAGCAGTGAAGTTTAGATGATGAGCAGTGGTATGGAGAATCAAGTTGCACTATTATATTCCTTGGACGGAGTTCATCTTGTAGTTCATGAAACAAAGTTTCGGTGGTATAGGAATTGATGTTCTAATATGATCTTTCAATGTTCCTTTAAAATAATTGTTAGTGCGAATTGTTGCATTTTTGAATTTTAGGTTTTAATTAATTTTGTTAATAATTCACATATCTGAAGCTTATTTTACATTTCCAAGGTTTAAAGCGGTTAATTTTCTCCCGAGTCGAATGGTATAGAGTTTGAGTAGTCAGGGTAGTTGATTGAGAATTCTTAAGATCTTTGTGGGATCGATATCTTGACTTAAATCCAATTTACTACTTGTTCGACCTATACACTTGCAGCATCCTGGATCAAAACTAGAAAGAAAATGATTTATTCTTTAGAAAACCGCTTTTAATCGATTATAATGAATGGAACTGTAAGCAGTTTCATGGCATTATTAACGGGATTAGATAATAGTCCTTGGGTGATAATGTCAAAAATTTGTATAGGTGTTTTGGTCCATCACTGAAAGAGGTGAACAAGGGTATGGTTGAATGGGGCCGAGTGGTTGCTATGACTCATGAATGACCTAGTGTGGTATATTGAGCCCGGATGGGTCATGTGATGTATTGTTATACAAGTTTTATTTTGGATAGAGCTTCCCATACAGAGGAGACACTGTCAGATTATTTATTTTTTAATTATGGATTCCGATAAATGGGACATGATGGTGTGGCGTGGGTTGCAGGCACCCATCTCTGTTTCATGAGTTGATGGGTTGTCAACGAAGGACCGAGGATAGGGTGTCACAAGGTCTAGTCTTAACTTTACTTGGTTAAGGCTGAATCTGAGTCTTAACTTTAAACTCAATTATCTTGATAATCTTGGTGTGTTCCTTATTCCCGCCGCCGAGGTTTTCCCTTAACTTTTAGTATAATTTGCTTTGGTAAACATATCCTTAAATTAATTATGACGCATGAGAGAGGTAATCGAGTCACAGCCGAAGAAGATGTTCTACTACTTGTTGCATGGATGATGCTCTTTATTAAGCGAGGTCTACGAAGATATACATGTGATTAATCACGAAAATGAGGCTGCGGGAGATGTAAGAGAAAATAAGCAGCCACACGCAAGGAGAGCCAAAAAAGGTGGTCATGCGGTTAAGCAAAAGCCTACGTCAATAGGGTTAAGCCAAGATGCAAAGGATTTCAATATATTAATTAGGTTACATGTTGGTCTTATGTGAGACAAGGCTTCCCCTTTCTGCATGCCTTATTCACCAAACTCTCTTATAGTGTAAAATAGAAATAAGCTCCCTCTTTCTCCCTACCTTCTTCACCTAACTCTCTCATAGTGTAACATAGAAATAAGCTTCCCTTATTTTTCTAATAAGATCTAGACTCATGTACGCCTGATCACTCCTTCACAACAAGAAGTATAAACCCTGCTCATTCTCAGAAACAAGGGCAGCACCTGTACTACTACTTCACCTCACGAATAGCTTCTCAATTGATCCCCTTTGTGTGTATTCTTCAATCGATGCGTAAAGAAACGTCTCTACACCTTTTTAAGCAGACCCTTGGAGATCTTCTTAATATTAAGAATCTCCATGTTACCTAAAATGTCTCAACAAGCTAGTTAGAAAATTATGATTTTATACCATATCCATCTTAATGCAATAGCTTCCTCCCATAGAAATCTCATCAAATAAGATCCAATCTTCCAGATTTGATCCGCCCAATATTTCCTAGTAGCACTCCCTACTCTTCCTTATCCCTCACAGTGAATATTGATCCATGATCGATAGAATATTTGCTCCAAAATCGGATTTGGCTGAATATGGTAACTTGTGTCACACAGCTTGATCCACCAACTTGTACAACAACAATCGTGACATCGAATTTCGTTGCTGCAAAACATGAGATTTATTTTTTCCTAAGATTATGACAAGAAATATCTCCAACAATCTCCCAATTTGGTATTTCTTTGGTAAAAATAAATAGTATAAGAGAAACATGTTTTGGAGATACTAAAAGGGCATTTGTCTTTTTTTTTGGCTTTTTTCTGAAAGCAATTTGCTTTTAGAATTTAGACTATTTGTTTTTTTTTAATATTTTATTTTGGCATTACTTATTTATGAATTTTTAAAATTTTCTTCTGAATAGAAAAAACAATAATATTTGGCTTTTTTTATTTAAAAAAAAGTCATATTTTAATTGGGAAAAATCTATGTTTTAAAAATATTTTAAAATCTTCCAAAAATATTTTAAAATCTTCCTAAAATATTTTAAAATCTTCCCAAAATATTTTAAAATATTTAAAATTCACATAGAATATTTTAAAACAACAATCAAAATATTTTAAAATCTTTAAAATCTACACAAAATATTTTAAAATAACAATCCGATTATCAACCCATTGTTCATCCATTTACTCTCCTTGCCATGGATTATGCTCATTTTTTGTTCCGATGGACTCTATTGTCATTTGTCATTTCAACTTTAATTATTATGCAAAATAAGATTTTTAAATATTAGTTTTAAGTATAAAGTCTTTAGATATTTGAATATATGTACTTAAGTTGTTATATTTTTTCTTTTGGATATTTGAAAGTAAGCATTTGAATTGTTATTTTTGTGTTTACTTTAATTTTTGTTTCATCAATCTATTTTTTTAATTATATATATATATATATATATATATATATATATATATATATATATGCCTATATATATATATATATATATATATATATATATACTATATATATATATATATATATATATATATATATATATATATATATTTATTTATTTATATATTCTATTTTAATTATATAAAATAGATAATTATAATTATTATTTTTTTGTAACAATGATAATAATAAATTATTTATCATAATAATAAAGTTAAACAAATTGATTCCTTGATATAATTAAGATGTTAATTTTAAAAGTATAAAAAAACAAACAACTTAATACTTAATAGAAATATAATATTTAAAAAACAAATAACTCCATACTTAATACTATTAAGCCTTATTTAGCATTCAGCTAAATAAAAGTTCTATCCAGTATTTAGTAAGAACACAAACACCCTTAACAAGATATGCAAATTGACATTTGAAGAGCCATCATCAAATTAACCCTCAATGAGGCAAGTATCAGCATGCTGTATCAACTAGAGACCATGCAACTCATAATGTCATACCATGCCATTAAGCCAAAAACCAAATATCCATAAAGTGAAAAACTCATACAGAAATAGGCTTCCCCATATCTCCTTTTTTTTGCCATAAAAGGCCAAAAAACATCATACCTACTTATCCTGATAAGAGAGATGCATTGATTCAATATCACTAAGTAGCGAGTAGAGTTGAGGGCTTGTTTGGATAAAGAAGGCAGTGGCTTGTCACATCCCACTTTTATGGTGGCCAGTAGGAGCTAGGGAATGGGTAGGCTTAAGGCCACCAAAACCACGTGGCAAGTCTAAGTCCATGTAATTTCTACCGAAAATTCGACCAAGACCTAATCGTTTCTATAATGGAAATGACAAATCACATTGTCGCAATATCAATCCAAATCACTAACTAACTAACAAGAATATATCATGATATTATCTCAAATAACATAACAAATGAATATAAAGTGGTCATCACTAACAAAAACGACATAACGGTCTCATGAAAATATCGATAAGGTTTCATCGAAAAGCAAAATTTATCCAACTCAACTATTCAAAAATTTATCGATTTAAGCAAATAATTAACCAAATAACCAAGTTAATTCACCATGGAGCCTTACGGAAACTTGAACTCTCATTCACCAAATAAACAAAATAATAATCCATTACATGTTTCAAATAGAATCAGTGGTCGAAATGCAGATTCTCCTTTCTCTATCTACGAAAAGGAGGAAATCAGCGAGGGTGAGATAATAATGAGTAAAGATATATCACCATACTTGTAGAGCTAGGTACTTTCAGAGCCCATTCGCGAGGATGGTTATACTCATACAATAAATCGCAGTACATAGTTATGCAAACAAATAGCGGCAATACTGACAGCAATATCAAATGAGATTTAGAGGTTTGAAACGGCTCTGAAATATAGTTTACCATTAGGGAATCCGTACATTCCTTTTAACTATCTTGGAATCCGTACATTTCTACTTTTTGCTTTATCTTGGAATCCGTACATTCTGACCAAAAGATCAGAAGTAGAAACGGTAGGGTTCTCGCCTAGAGTTTTACCACCTCTCTAGGAAAATACTGGCTTTGCCCTTGTAGAGGGCCACCATGCACATAGTGATGACCTCCCATCAGTTAGGGCTTCTGTGATTCATACCATCAAATGACGTGCGATTACAGAAGTTATAGGTGACCGTACTCGGCGCTCTGACGAAGATAACACCAAATACAATAAGAGTTAGGCGGCCAGGTGCTCAACATGAATATTCATCAGGACACGTGACTTGTGGCATATGACAAATTCAATTCAATGAGTGCTCAAGAATAAGGGTCTTAATCATAGTCAATTACTACGATCAAGTCAAACAATGAAAACACCGCTATACATTTCGAAGGTGCAAGTACGATGATATAATTTACTCACCTCCTAGTAGTCGGACTCGAAGCTAGGCTATTCACCTGAGCGTGTGAGCCTTTGACTTCGTTTGAGGCTACGGATGCTCAGTCCTCTTTCCTCGATGAAATATTTCTCTAAATTTGTTCTTCAAACCACTAGATCAGAAAGCGTACGTCCTGCGAAAATTCTGCATTTCGGGAGAAACTCGAGAAGAATAGAAGGATTTCCTTCTCTTATTCAATTAATACTAGGGTGTCTATTAGGAAAATTACCTTTACCCCTCTTTTCATTAAATTAATTAATTATTACTAATTGAATTACCAAATGTATTTTCATAACGTCTTTTTCATTAAGGTAATTAATTAATTACTATTTAATTACCATTATTATAAATTCATGATGGGCCTTAAACACCTAAAACTTAAATTCCATAGAAAAATCATTTAAAAATAAAAAATGTTTGAGGTGTTACATTCTCCCCCATATAAGTCGTCCTCGAATTTATTAAAATGTGTATCTTATCTCGAAGAGTTGAGGATATTTGTCCTTCATCATTTGCCTTACTCTCCGGGTACACTCCTACTGCGCAGTTTATGAGGTGACCTGAACGCAGCTCCTTCACTTCCCTTTACTACTCTGGCCCTCCTCATTTTCCTCTTTCTATCATATCAAATGGGGTGGTGGAACATTCTCGACCTCACTGTGCTCTCCTTACACGATCTAGGGGTGAATTTATCTCCATCTCGGTCAGATCTTGATGCACAAACTCCATCGCATCCCAGCATCTATCGGATCATAGATCTCCTTCGCCCATGGCGGAAGTGGTCCACGTCTCGGGGAGTGCGCCTTGTTGTCTTCTTGGTGGCATTCAAGACAACCAAGAAAACAAATGTCTGTGGGTCACAATACATATCAAGAGTGCCAAACTTTTCATCCTATAGGATACGCGAGAAATTAACTATACTATGATGACATAAAAAAGACAATTTGGAATCCTATGCTCCATGGTGTCACATTTATCATTTACCCAAATAACATCCCCAAAGTTCTTTTAAAACCTGGCTCTGATACCAACTTTGTCACATCCCACTTTTATAGGCTGTGACCGGCGCTAGGGAATGGGTAGGCTTAAGGCCACCAAAACCCGTAGCAAGCCTAAGTCCCATAATTTCTACCGAAAATTCGGCAAGACCTATTCGTTTCTATAACAAATGACAAATCCTGTTATTCGTAATATCAATCTAAAATCTACTAATAACTAACTCAAAATCTCATATCGTAATATTATCTCAAATAACATAACAAATAGACCTCCGTGTTCATCCACTAACAAAAACGACCTCAACGGTCTCATCAAAAATATCAATAAGGTTTCATCAAAAGCAAAATTTATCCAACTCAACTATTCAAAATTTATCGATTTAACCAAATAATTAACCCGATAACCAAGTTAATTCACCATGGAGCCTTAAAACTTAGACTCTCATTCACCAAATAAACAAAATAATAATCCATTACATGTTCAAATAGAATCTAAGTGGTCAAAGAAATGCACAGATTCTCCTTTCTCACATCTACCCTTAAAGGAAATCAACGGGGGTTGAGATAACTCTGTGAGTAAGATATATCACCATACTTGTGAGGGCTAGAGTACTCGAAGCGACTCACAAGGATGGTTATCTTTCAAACAATAAATCACCGTACATAGGTTATGCAAACAAATAGCGATATGAACAGCAATATCAAATGAGATTTAGAGTTTTGAAACAAGAAATATAGTTTACCATTCGAATGGTATTCTTTTAACTTTATCTTTTGGAATCCATTGCATTTCACGCCTTTATCTCTTTGGAATCGTGCATTTCCCACCAAAGATCAAGTAGAAACTAGTAGGGTTCTCGCCTAGAGTTTTACCACCTATCTAGGAAGGCAACGGCTTTGCCCGCACCGAGAGGAGTACTATGTGCACATGCTTTGATGAACTCCCCATCGATTAGGCTTTACGTGATTCATACCAAATAAATGACATTGCGATTACAAGTTATAGGCGGCCGTACTCAGCATGCAACAGAGATAACACCAAATACAATAAGAGTTAGGTATTTGTGGCACCGGTATGAATATTCATCGGGACACGTGACTTGTGGCATATAATAATTCAATTCAATGAGTGCTTTCGAATAAGGGTCTTAATCATAGTCGATTACTACGATCGAGTCGAAGCAGTGAAAACACCGCTATACATTTCGAAGGTGCAAGTACGATGATATAATTTACTCACCTCCTATTAGTCGGGCTCGGCTAAAGGCTGTTCACCTGACCGTGTGAGCCTTCCCGACTTCGTTTGGGGCTACGAGATGCTCAGTCCTGCTCCCTCGTAAATATTTCTCTGAAATTTGTTCTTCAAACCCTAGATCCGAAAGCCGTACGTCCTCTGAAATTCTACCAGCCCGAGAGAAACTTAAAGAAGAATAGAAAGGATTTCCTTCTCTTATTCCAATTTATACTAGGGTATCTATTAGGAAAATTACCTTTTTACCCCTCTTTTCATTAAATCAATCAATTAATTACTAATTGAATTACCATTATTATTTTCATTAAGGTAATTAATTAATTACTATTTGAATTACCATTATTATTTTCATAACGTCTTTTCATTAAGGTAATTAATTAATTACTATTTGAATTACCATTATTATAAATTCATGATGGACCTTAAAACACCTAAAACTTAAATTCCATGAAAAAAATCATTTAAAAAAATAAAAAATGTTTGGGGTGTTACATAGACCTTGGTCCAACAAATGGTGGAACACTTTGTGAAGCACTTCTTAGTTAGTTCAGCTATCATGGCCCATTATCACTAAAAATGGCCACTTTTTCTCCCCCTTGGTCATGGACTTTTTTAAACAGTCGAAGGAACACATAGTCCAAGGAGGATATGAGTGCATCAAAATGAGATGCATCAAGATCTTGAGTGAAGACATCGGCTATTTTTCTTTTAGTGGGAATGTGCTTTATCACGTTATCTTCAACCAAGCTTCTAATGAAGTGATCTCTAATGTTGATATGGACGGTCCTTGAGTGCTGCATTAGATTTTTGGAGATATTGATGACATTAAGGTTGTCATAGTACAACGTCATACCAGATGATGCACCATCTTGTGAGACACCATTATCTTTCATCATTTTTTTTTATTGAAACTCGCTACGAGTAGTTGCTACTAGTGGCTATGTACTTTGCTTATGCATAGTAACAACCCTTTAAGTTGGCAATAGAATCATGACTGAACCATAGTTCAGATTTTATGGTTCCGTTGATATTTGCATCTTTAGGTTTAGTAGCCAAGTCCCAAACTTCATTCCTTGTGAATTTCCCTAACTCTTCCCTGCATAGTAGTCAACCAACAATCATCCTCCAGTGCTTCTTCAACATTCTTTGGCTCTATTTTTGAGGTGTAGCATATGTGTCTAATCATCTTTCTATAGTTGACTTTGGAATTCCCACGTGTCTGAACATTGCTTTAGGATCTCTAATAATGTTAGAGGCTGGATGATTCTTTTGAACTCGTTTGGAAGGCTCACGAACTAAAACATCAGTAGTCAAATCAGTTTCAAGATGTAACACCCCAAATTATATCCTGACAGTTTTATAACATGTTTTGGGTATAATAAAAGTAAATGTATATTTGTCTAGAATCAAATAAGCAAAAATCCGGAATTAATACAAGAGTTAAGGGTAAATTAGTAATTTACCAATTCAGGACCTAAAGGTCATATGATAAGAAGATTATATGCCAATATAGAAATATTGAAATTAGAATTGCAATTTAAAGTAAGAAGGACCAAATAGAAAAATGGAATTTGATGTCAAATTTTAGATAAAGCCAAACATAGCTTTAGCAAATATCTCATTTTTAGTATAGGAAGTTAGGGCATTCGGATAGAAAGAGAGAAGAGAAGAAGAAAGAAGGAGGAGAAAAGGAGAGAAGAAGAAGAGAAGTTTAAGAAACCAGGTATGGAAACTATAACATAGATTTGTATGGATTACTAGTATGGAAATCCTACTTTGTCTAAGTAGTGAAAGAAAAATCCTATTAGAAATATTGTTGGTGGGTATAGATGAGTTTTATGGTTTATAAATGTGTTTTTGGTTGAGTTGGTTGTAGTTTAGAAGAAATTTCCGGTGAAAAGGGCCAAATCTGGCCATTTCTGCATTCAGCCGAGCACCCTACGCTTAGGGCGTAGGAGTGCCACCGCCCCAGAGCATAGAGTTGCACCTAGGGTGGAACTTTTAACCGCCTAAGGCAAACTCGTTGACCACTCTCAGAGGAGTGCTATGATTTGCCTAGGCATGTGCTCATGGGGCAAACCTCTCACTTTAAATAACATTTGCTTCCACCTAAGCGTGCACAAGAGTCTTGTTTTGGTTCCTCTCTTCCGTTAATTCTAACAATCATCTATTGGATTAATAAGGATCCTAATAAGTGAATGAAAGGGTTTGTACAAGTATAAAAATTATATGAAAAATGTTCTATACCTCGCCGCATCGACGAAGCGGATCCGGTAGTTAGGCAAACATTGTTTCTTGCCCTCATTTACTAATGTGTTTAAATGAAGTGTTATCCCTTGGTTAAGGGATGAAAAGATAAATGTGTAATGAAGGCATATAGAAAAAAAACGTATAGATGTCTAAATAATACAAGAATAAAATGCATGCGGAAATGATAAGAATATATCACATATGATTACCGGATAACAATAGTTATTTAGGAATATGAGATATATATTGTAAATGAAATAAAAGAAATTGATTGTCTGCTTAGAACCTAGTAGAAGGATAGATGGGTATGCTTATTAGGAAGAAAAGACTACCACATTACTGATCAGTTGGCCTTGTTTGAGTCATTACAACGCCTTCGGGTCCTTATAGATGGTCATTGTCTCGTACAATGATAATAGCGCCTTCGGGCCTTTATAGATGGTCATTGTCTCGTATAATGATAACAGCACCTTCGGGTCCTTATAGTTCATTGTCTCGTACAATGATTATAGCACCTTCGGGTCCTTATAGTTCCCGTATCCACTTCTAAGGTATTTGCAGGCATGGAACATAAGATAAATGACAAGAATATGCAAATGACATGACATGACATGAGAAACATATCATTGCTATGTGATGATACGTATACAGTGATAAGTACATTAAGTAAAAATGTAAATGAAAGATGATATGGAATGAAACATGATAAGACGAATAAATTTGATGTATGTAGAATCATATCTATAAATGATATGTTCAAAACATGAATAAGCATGTGTATATGTAAATGAATGTTAAAGTTATATGCAGTTGTCTAAAGTGTGATGACCCTTATTGAAATTAGATCCACATATTATTTCCACTAAGCTATAGAAAGCAACGCAGTGTTTTATCTGTGTAGGTATGGGAGAAGCGGGGGAACTAGAAGCCGGACAATCCATCAGCAATCAAGGCCAACACACTACTGGGGTGCCTTGTGAAGACCTTTTGGTCTATTTTTGTATATGTTTTGCTTTTGTAAGCAATGTAAAAATTTGTATATGTTGAACAGTCCCATTTATGGAGTTTTGAATATATTTTTTAATCCGCTGCTTTAAAATATATTTAAAGTTAAATGTTTAACAGTACATGAACGAACAAGTTAATGGTATGGTAAAAAGTAAAAGATAGTTACAAGTTAAGTGATGTCAGGCACCCTGGTGTTGGGGCGTCCTAGGATTAGATGGTAAAAGAGGTGTGACAAGTTAGTGGTATTAGAGCACCCTGTGTTGGGGGCGTCACAAGTTAGATGGTAAAAGAGGCGTGACACAAGATCTCCCTGTTGGTAGGATGAGTCACTAGATGTCCGATCACCTTTTGCAACAAGGCTAGTTTTGCTACTAGTGATGCATCATCTGGTTAGACACTATCATTCTGACTAGTCTCATTATTGTTTCTATTGTACCAATTGAGTATGAGGAATTCAACATTTGAATCGTCTAACCTTGTTGTAGTAGATTTTGATCCCTAATCATCAACCACTAAATCAATGGATTCCATGACTATTTTGGTCCTTTTATTGTAGACTTTGTAAGCTCGACTATTTAGGGAATATCCTAGAAATATGATTTCATTACTTTTGACATTGAATTTACTCCTTTGCTCCCTGTCATTGAGGATAAAATAGGTACTCCCAAACTTATGAAACACCTTTTGATGCATCAAGAAGTGAGAACATTCCCTTTGGATATGTCATGACTTCTTACAATAATAGCATTTGAGATTTTGTCTCTTTGATAACCGGTTCTTCCTACTACCATTGTGACAGCGGGTTCTACTTATTTGGACAAAATTTGTAGGGCCATGAGATTTAGTTTCTAAACTTTCTCCTTTTAACCCTAGGCATTCATGGTCTTTTGTTGTCTTTCCCATCAACAAAATTTTATCTAGGGTTGTGGTATTAGAATTCATCATCCGCATAGTTTTCTTAATATGTTCCAATTCGTTCAAAGACTTTTCCTTTTCATTCTTCAACACATTGACTTGTTTGACGAGCTATTTTTACTCTCTACACAGTTAAGTGATTTTCTTGGGCAACCTTCTGTTTTCATTGACAATCTCCACCAGCTTCTCATGATTTTGTAGGAGTGGGCAATCTCTTCATCAAGAATTTCTTTATTATCACCGCTTTCCACATCAGTTATTGCGTCAGTTGTCGCAACATCTAATGGAGCAAGTGTAGTAATTGAGGTAGGTGGCTCATATGTTGATGGATTAACTGGTGGACCAGATGTAGAAATTTTCAGATTGCTTGAGCACTATTTTGTTGTAGAAAGACTGATTGGTGCCACTTATTCATTGCAAATGTCCTCTCCTTTATTGCATGCTTCAAACACATCATTACTCCATGTGTTCGCACATTCAGCTTGAATATGTTCACACCCTTCACATTTCATGCATTGGATCCTTAAGTATTTGTTCTTTGCTTCAAGATTAGCTCCCTGATTTCTACCTCTTTTTTGAGAAGCATTGAAGAGGTTACCTGTTTAGGGGCAGAAATCATATTTGTATATTGAAGGAAGGTACCTTTCATTTTCCTATTCTGATTCTTCACTACCTGACAACACTCTGAGACAAACAGTGAGATAATCTATGGATCTCACTCAATAACTTTGAGTGGCCCGCTTTGATACTAATTGAAAGAGAATAATTTGTATGTCAAGGAAGATGTTCTACTAGTTGTTGCATCAAATAATGCGATTCCGCAAAAGCCTATGTCTGTGGAGCTGAGCTTAGATGCAAATGATTTCACTATATATCAATTAGGTTACATGTTAGTCTTATGTGAGACAAGGCTCCCCATTTCTCTCTGTCTTCTTCACCTAACTCTCTCATAGTGTAATATAGAAATAAGCTCCCCTTATTTCCCCAACAACATTTAGATTCCAGGTTGGATGAGTAATTCATGGCATGGTAAAAATGTCGTTTATTAAATCGGATCCCAGAGCCGTCGTAGAGGCGCTCTTTAAGCAGCCTCTTGTATCTTTCCCCGGGCATTGTAAAGGCTCATCTTCTCCTTGCTTGAACCTGATAATATCTCATTCCTCCTACGAGTGAGAGCGGAATGGAAAAATCTACTCATGTAATACACTCCAGCTAGCTCCTCCAATTGTTCTTGCTTGATCCAATGAAGGCAATGACTCGAACGAGTTGCTGCCCACGTCTCGGTGAAAATGAAAGAAGGCTGTGGCTATCACTAGAGTACTCACCCCATTCAGTTTCTGTGTTGTTATTCAAAAAAAATCTACCTTATGTCATTGGGGTCTTCACTGTTACCGAAAAGCTTTCATCTTCTCCTTGCTTGAACACAATAATATCTCATTTCCTCTCTGAAGTGAGAGCGGAATGGAAAAATCTACTCATGTATGCCTCCACTAGCTCCTCCCAGTTGTTCATTGATCTAATAGAGCCCAACAATTAAGTCTTGCCACATCTCTCGGTGAAAATGAAAGGAGGCGTAACTTTATCACTTCAAGTCTCACAGATTCCAGTTTCTTTATGTTGCCATTCAAAAAAATCCCTACCCATATGCTCGTGGTCTTCATTGGGATAACCCGGTATACTAATATTGCTGCACCATTAGTAAGCTGACACCGCTCAAGTTATTAGCCTTTATGGCAGGTTGCCTCATAACAGAATATTCATCTACATTGTTTGGTCTCCCATAAATCTTCCATTCATCTGCCTTTGAGAATGCTTGTGCGAAGCTAGGATGTTCTGATGTGTTTCTTATTCCTCTTCCATGGCTGCTAATTCAACACTTCTTACTTTCTTCAGATTTCTCAATGTACTCTCCAATTATAATCAGTGTGTGATTCTGCTTTTAGTTTTTGAGCATGTGATAAATTCCTGAAACTAAAATACATTAGGAATAAGTGAGATCGATAGATAACATAAATGTACTATGATATCCTTTCATAAAAAAATCGTAGCTAAGTGGCTATTGCAGTTAAAACTATTTTGAAATTTTTTTTATAAAGATAAAAGAAAAATGTCAAACTAGCAATTCTCCTCTTTTTGGTAAGAATATTGATCTTTAAACTTTACTTTCATTTCAATCCTGGTACCATAAACTTGTTTATTGGAAACCCTGTTGATTTCTCAACATAGACTAAAAACAGTGATTCTTAGCACTGCCACCAGAGATCATTCAATCCCCACCAGTTATGTTAAAAACTTGTTGTACTCAATATATAAAATCTGCTTTTTTGCTTCATAGGTAGTAATTTGCTATTGGTCTAAATCACAGCAAGTGCACAGGTCATACAAGTAATAAAGTAGACAAAATAAGTCCGGATATAATTCCCACGAGGATTGATTTTGAAAATCTAAAGATTAACTACCCTCACTACTCAAGATCATTACTATTTGAACCTCTAATTTATGTAAAAATTATATGATGAATTTGAATAAAAAGATAAAGAAATCTTAAGATACATATGATTGAGTTCACTAGATTAATCTTTCTTGAAATGAAATCGATGTTGCTTGTATAGTTACAAACTTCTGAATAAGGTATAAAAGATGGGACATGAACTTTGGAACTGTCCAAGATCAAGGTAGTATAGCATTGGATTTCTCCTTGCACCACACATTTCACTCTCCAGTTTACCACATTTCCATCTCTAGACAATTGGTTTGAATAACTATTTGTAGGACTTGATCCTCTTTAAGTTTTTCCTTCTTAGTATTTCACAGCCATCTCTTAGGACTGGAAATTGCTTGTCCCCATAGACAAGATAATACAAGCCCTTTCTGATATAATTGGTACCTCAACCATCAATTAGACAAGAATCACCTATCTCATTGATTAGAATCTCAGTTAACATCGGATTGAGTTTATTCTTCTCAATTGAGGTGAAACCTCTTAGAATTAAACTGCTAGATCAGTAAGCGGATCTTATTTCTTGAGAACACACTCCTGCTGTAACCCAGAAGGGAACCTTGAAATCAGAAGTTAGATCATCACCAGTGATATACCAGAGTGATCCATAGAGTTCATTTGTTCACATAATATCGATGCAATTTACCCCTAAGTAACTGCTCTTTGCTCTCAAGTAGTCCATCTTTGTGTCACTCAGAGAGATTCCTGGAAATTAGAGCAATAATACAGTTCTTTCTGGGTACCGAACTCTGATATTCAGAACAGTTCAATAATAAAACAATACTAATTAATTAACTCAAATTTTCATACCCAAAACAACATTATAATACTACAAACAATAATTCCAACAATAGATTCTTCCTAGAGGGAGCTTAGCCTTTCATTACTGGATTACAATTGACAATGACTAGTTAATCAAACAAATTCATTGAAATTGTACTCAAGAGTTAATAAATTAAGAAAAATTCCTGAATTCCATTAAAGTTAGAGACATAAATGGCTTTCAATTTACATTCATCATTTCAGAATCAGTTAGAGATCCTTTACTTTCTCTAAAATAAGAAAAGCTAAATCTAAGAAAGCCAAAAATAAGAAAAATAAGAAAATAAAGGAAAATTATATACAATGAGACTTCAGCTCTCCCAAAAAGCACAAAAACTTGATGAAAAGCGATTGGAAGCTGCGCATTACTCCCTAGGTGCTTTTATTTATAGGCTCCAATCTTAGGCTCTAAAAACGAGGCAAGAATCATGCACTTCGAAAAACCCAGAAATTCTGCCCTAGCTATTGATGTCATGGCGATGTCGCGACATCGAAGTTGTCAATGTCGTGGATCAAATTTGATGTCGCGACATTGGAAGTCTACTGGGAAATTCTCAATTTTCAGTGATCAGTCATTGTCATGATGATGTCGCGACATTGAGATGCAGTGTTGTAGATCAATCTCGATGTCGCAACATTACCTTTCTGGTGTTGCGACATTGAGTTGATGTCGCGACACTAGATTGTTATCGCGACATTGGTCTTGAATGCTGAGGTTACTCTTTGATGTCGCGACAATTTCTTTCTTGTTTTGCGACATTGAATTGATATTGCGACACTGAATTGGTGTTGCGACACTGAATTGGTGTCGCGGACAAGCGCTATAATGTTTTCAGTGCGATGCTTAGGTATGATGTCACAGCATTCGCGGTGATTTCTACAATGCGATGTCAGCGACATTACTTATTGATGCCTTTACTCTTACACTGTTGCCCTGATGTGGCGACATTGCTTGTAGTTCACTTGTTGATGTCGCGACATTTGCCTCTGAGTTTGATCATCAAAGTGAGTATCAGCATTGTGCTAATCAGATGTCGCGAGGAAATTGCTGGTCGATATGCGTGACATTGGCCAATTAAGTTCTTCTTGACCACGCCGCTAATGTGAGCATTTGCTGTGATCATGCGACAATTTAATCGCCGATGTTACGAAGCCCTCTGTCAATATCGTTGTTGATGTCGCGACATTGCTGGTCCAATATCGCGACATTGGATTGGTCTCACCACCTTGGCTTCCTTGGTTTGATGTCGCGACATTATTACTTCGATGTCACGACATTATTGGTTCGATGTTGCAAAATTGGATGTTTATATCTCCGGTGTTCAAGCCTTGGATGATGTCGCGACATTTGCACATTAGTCTGTTTATCGATGTCGAGACATTGGTGCGATAAACTACCTCGGATTTGCTGATCCCGATGTCTCCGATGTTGTGGCGTCAATATACGACATTGGTCAGCTGAGCTCGTAATCGCCAGCAATCCGCTACTAATGTCGACATTGGATTGTGATGTTGCGACATTAAACATTTTAGTTCTTCTCACTACAGCCAATGTGGCTGGCAGTCGTGGCGTGTTGCGAACGATGGAGTGCCGTGCTCAGTTTGACTGCGGTGCTTTTGATGTTCGACATTGAGATTGTCATTGTCATTGACTTTGACTTGATAGCCGTGACAATCTTTGTGCGATGTCGCAACATTGGCATATCTTTGCCTTCCCCTCTTCAGTTGATGTCGCATCTATGTCACGACATTGTAGTAGTATTAAGACCTTCTCCACACAGTGTCGCGACATTGGCCATTTTTCTGCACAATGCTGATTTCTACTCATTTTTCTTCATTTCCTGCAAAAACATAAATCTGGGTGAAATCTTCATAATTTTACATCAAACTGAACTTTTAAGCCTGAAATATACTTGAAAAATGAGCTTAAAAATAGACGAGTTTTAAGCTCATCTAGTATATAGAAATTTTTTCCATGAGTTGAAACTAAAAAACTTGTATTCAACTCAGTGCTATATAGAGCAATGGCAGGCAAAGCATCTCAAAAACTCTGACCCCGAAAAAAACATCACACATTGGCTAAAGGAAAATTGGTAGGCGAGATACCAGGGTCCTTTGAGCACATAAGCTTCCAGTCGGAAGCCAGTAGATTATCAGTTCACGCCAACCTATGGGATGGAACCGTAATTCTCTGAGAAATTGAGGTGCATACTTGACTGAAACTCTTGAGAAGAGAGAAGCGCCTTTCAGAGCCGCATTTGCTTGAGGGCCTTAGATGATGATGGAGGATCAGAAGCTGTGGAAGCTGCAGTTTATAATTGTGTATTTCAACAGAAGATGATCAGATCTTTCTCCTCAGTGGGCAGCTGCGATGAAACACGTTGGGAGTGGGGTTCAAACATGAAGATCTTTGAGAAAACAATATGACGACCTTATAAAGCCTAATTATCGACAAATTCAACTGAATTGGGAAGGGACCATGCATAATAATGAAGTGAGAAGATATTCGGATTATACCCTGCTCAAATGACTCAGGCAGGATATAATTTTTGGATCTTGAATCTGTATTGTATCTTAGAAGGTATTATCAATAAAGTTTTCTTTTAAATATTTTCTTTCAATTCTTGAAATAGCCTCTATACGAAAGTCCAGAAGTGGCTCTTACCCTGTTGGCACATACTAAAGCCTAAAAGTGGCTCTTAGCCTACTGACATGTACCAAAGTTCAGAAGTGACTTTTAGCCTGCTGGCACATACTAAAGCCAGTAAACAGCTCTTGGCACATACCAAAGAATCGAAGTGGCTCTTGGCTTCTTTGGCACATATCGGGAGATCCAGAAGTGGCTCTTGGCATGCTGGCACATACCAAAGTCCAGAAGTGGCTCCTAGCTTGTTGGTTAAAGCCAAAGCCAATAAATGGTGCTTTACTTGCCCTTGTGCAATCTTTACCAGCCTCTAGCTTTCAAAAACTTATAACAATGATATCCCTTCAGCAGCTATCCTAGTCAAGACTCATAGCAGAACGTTATGAAAGATATCAATTGCATAAGTAAATCGAATATCAAAATTTGGAGAATTTCCAGAATACGCCATTGGCATTAGTGGTTCCATAAAAACATATGTATCATGGTAGCCATATAGGGCCCATTACAGAAATTAAAAAAAAAAAAAAAAATGGAGAAGAGAGAGAAGGAACTTAAGATGCTCCATTAAAATCCCCAGTTGGAGCACTCCTCTCAAGTTTCTTTGCCCTCCCTGTCGTTTCGCTCTGATCCACCTCGATTGATGTGGCCTCAGTAGCTGCTAGGGCCGAGGGGCACCTAGGGTTCACGAAGAACTCTAGAAGAAGCGAGTCGGAGGAATTAGGCATGCCATCTGTAACTTCTGGTTGATCACCACAGATATTGTGTTTGAACATACAACATCCATAACCATAAGCAAATATAAGCTCCAAGGCCTTCTGATAGTCCTCCTCCATGGCTTCTTTGTCCTTACCTGCCTGAGATTGAAGAGAAGACACTTCATCTTTGGTCGCCCTAACCTCTAACAAAAGTGAAGTTCGTTCAACCTCCAGGCAAGAAACTTCAACCTCAGCCTTGTGCCTAACCTCCTCCGTAACCACCAAGGTGTCTTGGACATTAGCCATCTCATCCTCCGCCTGCGCCTTCGCATCACCCGCCGCGAGGATAGCCAGCCGAGTGATCTGAGCTGCTTCTTTACTTTCATCCCTCTATTTCTTCGCACTTGTAATCCTCTCTACACCCTCCTTAGCCTTCCGTTCCCAGTGCTTAGACCTAGCCTTGGCCTTGTCTAGAAAGTCTTCTAAGGCGTGATGCTTGAAAGTAGCATATTGAGCATAAATCACAGCTTCTCGGTGTCGTCCAACCGAAGATGAAGTTCCCTTTGTTAGAGAGCCATATTCTGGATAGCAGTGATAGCCTATAAAAGAAGGGCCCTAGAGGCTCGTTCAAGAGAGTCTGAAGTAATTGCTGTCGGGCTCTTCTGAACCTCTTCATTTAAACCCGACTATTTTGGACGCTTGCCGCCTGGTACTTTAGAATTGGGGGTAGTTTCCTCTTGAGCACTTGTAGGTTGCTTGTGCATTCCCGCGAAAAATCCAACAACAAGACTAGACATGTCATGCTCACTCTCCATAGCTGGCTTACTAGCAATCTGGGGGGCAAGATGATCACCCTGAGTCTCTTTTATAGGAAGAGTTGGATTAACCCAACCCTGTAAGCCTTCCAACGACCGGTAGGCTTTACCGTCAAACCTTAAATCCCTTCTTTCCATTATCATCTTTCTTTGCCCTAGGGGCAAGCTTTGGATGCTATACAACCAAAGGTGATTGATCGAGCCAGACAAAGGTCGTCAAGGCTTCTTGAGAAAACCCAGCTTGAGGCTCTTGATCGGACCCCGTCATTGAAGAACTATTCGGGATCGACTTCAGAAGGTCAACAAGAATAAAGTTTTCACCCTTAATAAGCTCTTCTGGCAACAGAAGGGGGATGACAGGGACTATGTAAGGAAAGAGACTGGCGCCTAACTCCTGCAAGTTTTTTGCAGACAAAAGGAGCTTGTGATTGCACTCCACTGAGTGCTCTCAGTGGCCGATCTGATCGTCCAACACAGCCTTCTCCACCCAATTATTAACCGACCTGCCACAGCCTACCTATAAAAGTTTAGGGAATGGGCATATCAAATATAAGACGGCTTAAGAGTATAAAGCTCCATTAAGATGAAACAAACACAAAGGCAGTGAGGCAGTTTGAATAAAATGAGCCAGAAGGCACAATCTCATACCTTGGACCTTCAACCAAAAATGTATTTAAGCCAGTCTTAGGTAGTGTGGGGCCCGATTATAAATTGTAGCTAAGGGCTATGGGCCAACATAGATAAATGACCCCTAACCTTAAGCTTTAAAGTATAAATAAAACAAATCTCTACCAACGAAATATCCAACTGGTGGAGAAAGATTAGCACATCGCAACCCATTAGAATCCGAAAGACATTAGGATGTACAAGTATGAAAATTGCCCTAGTGATTCACAAATTGCTACAAAGATGGGATCAGATGGCAGAGTGTGTAGCTCAAGCACTCAAGGTGAAATAAACGACATTATCTTGCCCTCACATGGTTGGGAGCTAAATTTGGGCATACATACCTCTAGTCTGATGTCGACAGGAACCTGATTGAACGATCTAAATTCCTCTACAAACATAGCAGAGACCAAGTTGCTTACAGTGGGCGTTTCCCGGAGGTCCCCCTCTTACACCCAGCTTGACTAATAGAAGTCTCTTCATGACCTCTCGCCATTCTACGGGCAAACAAACAGAAAAAGGGGATCAACTTGAGGCCCATTAAGCAATAAAGGTGATGAAACCCTCGAAAAACAAAAGAAATCCCCTCTAAAGGTTTAACAACCCACTAGTAACAAGACCTAAGATCCCTGAACTAGGAACCTTCACAGAACCTAATGGGATGTCTGACACAGGAATGTCCATCTGTATTTGTCGACATCATCACTAAATCATGGCGAATGATGATCGCACCCACATGAGAAATAAAATTACAATAGGCAAAGAGCTTTGTGAAGTCGTTAAGGAAACAACACTCGAAGCCCAACCCCTATATATAGGGGCAAAACATCAACGGGCACATTAAATGTGCCCTTGGCCTACATCATACAGGCGTGTTGGGAAACGTGCACTTCCACAGCACAATTTGCAACGCACTTCACCTTTTGACGCGTTCAATATACTCATCAATTCTCTCAATCCTTTCAACTTTCCGCACCTAAGGCTTAAAAGTATAATATTTTCCCTCGTTTGAAAAAACATAAAGTTCCAGCTGGGGAAAAAGGGAGCATTGTGAGTACCATGATCTTTAGACCCATCACTTAATGGGCCCAAGGCCTGCTTGACCAGTGTTGTAAAACGGTCCAAGCCTGCTTATCGTATTAAAATCAAGCGGGTATTATCTAGATAGGGGAGTCTTAAAGCCTATTTGAGGAAGCCGGGGTGTCTTCTCAAAGACTAACTTTAGGCGGGTATCTAGGATTTTAAAGTCTCAATTTGAGTTATCTCTGCATAATAGGTCGTTATAGATAAGCATATGAAGGCGGAAAATACGTAAAAAATATATTTATTAGCAGATGACCCAGTTCCCAAATCCCATATCTCTCGAAAGATTAATCTTTGATAGGGAAAAAGAGATTTAATCCCTAAAATCAAGGGGAGATTTGTGAACCGAGCCCTATAAATCGGAAAGATCCCTTATAAGGTAGGCAATTTTTGAAATGTATGAGCTACTGCATTTCTTCTTTCAGTTTTATCTTTGTGGCTGTCGTTGGAGGGTACTAGTTGGCACACCCTCGTCGATTCACCTTTTTTGTAGGCTCACGTTACTTTGCTGATGCTTAGAGGTTCCCACGATTCAGGCCCTTACAAAACTCGCTAAAAACAACAATGGTGGTGGTGGGGCCTAGCTTTAGAATTGGATGGCATCGAACCATCACATTTAAATCATTAGACAAGCAAGAACTTGTGTTAGTTTCGCTTATAACCATGGAAACCTTAAAAAGAAAGAAGTGAATATCCTATGCTTTGGGATGACGACATCCTTAAAACGAGGAAGAATAAGAATATTTATATATAAAGGAGTAATTTGGTATTTTTATACTTAGGATGGGGCAGATTAGAATGTCATAAATCCCAGACCTGAACTTGACACGAGTTTCAAATATTATACCCAAACCCACCCCATATCCGATTAGACTAGTCATATGATCCAAAATAGCTAGGTCGGAGCAGGTTAGTCGAGTAGGGGAAAAATTGTCATCATGTCCCGAAATTAGTGGAGAATGCATACATCTGGTTCTATTAGCTAGTTCGAACCTAATATTATATCTAATTTTCATTCAAGTTGAAAATAAAGACAATTATGAGATAAAGAGGAAAAATAGAAAAAGTATCCCAACACTCTCAAGCCACATTCCCAAGACAGTAGGCTTTGGAGCGCGAACCCCCAAATAGGGGTGTGTATAAAACCAATTAAATCGAAAAGATTTATCATATTGAATCAAATCCATATGATTTTTTAAATATTTTAAATTATTTTTATATTTGATTTTAAAAGTAGTGAGATATCGTGGTTTGGTTGTCGGCAATAATTTCAAAATATAAAAAGAATCGACCTGAACCGATATAAATGTTATCTTTTAAGTATTTATTCTATTTTTTAGGTTTAATTTTTGGAACTCTCAAAATTTTAATGATTATGAGGTTTTCTATTATAGTCTTTTAAACTTCTATGTTATTTTAAAATTTTGAAAAACTCTTAAAAAAGTTTCTACTACTTTGTCTAGTTCATGATAATGGTGGATCGGGATAAATCTTCAAAAGTAATCATCTTTATTTATATTTATGTTTATCATTTTGTACGAAATTATTTATTGAAGAATAAAATGAATTCATTTAATTTTAATTTTAATTTTGTTGATAATTAGTTTTGATAATGCTATTTTTAAATTTATTAATAAAAAGTTAGAGAAAATTATGGAATTTTTGGATAAAATTAAATATGTTAGTTTTATTTTTATAGTTTTAATATTAAAAGTATTTGAGAACTAATTTAATATTCAAATTTTAATAATGATAGATTACAATTTTTATTTTTATTTTGGTTTTAAATCGAATCGATCCATTTAAATTATTTTACTCGATTATTATCTATAAACTGAATGAAACCGATTTTATCGGTTTTATATTTCAAATTATTGGTTTCCAATCTCGGTTCGGTTATATTTTTATATTAAAAACCAAAACCAATAAACCGTACACAACCCTAATCCCAAGCGAGGAATAGACTCAATATATATATAGTCACATCAATTTATAAATTATTGTGATTAATAAATTAATGTTGACGTTGAATATGTTTTATTGACATATAAAACCTATAAATGTATATTATTGGAGGTAGGTACGCTGTGATGTGAGAGCAATTACAAAATGAAGTCATATGTCAAAAGGGGAATGAAGAACTGATGATCATCCCTATGTTATTACCTCGACGCCGTTATAATTGACATAAGATTATCAAGTGAGACAAATGGTTGCATGCATGAAAACGTGACTAATTTGGCTGTGAATGTGATAGGCCTTGTTTTCTTCGACCATCATAATTGCTAATGAAACTGAATTTGACCATTCAAATCCAAGAACATGAAACTACGGACTGCCCAATTATTTGGACTCTGTCGGTCATATCTCATATTCATTACCTTGAAAAGTTGAATATATAATGTCCAACCTAAGCCCAAGAGTTATGATACTTTTTATTGTCATCATTGTCAAACAATAACAATGTTACCTTTTTCCCTAGTTGTTATGAATGGTTTATGGTGTCTCTACCAAATTCAATGTATTACGCAATTTGTATCATCTCTCATCTTGGATTTTTGATTAATATATAGTTTTCAAATAATAATAATAATAATAATTTTCAAAATACCATAATTTAAAAATAATTCCAATTCTATAATAGTTCTCGATATAAAAAAAAGAAATTATATTGAAATCGTATCTTCAATACCCGATTTCATTATTTTATACTAAAATTGTGTTTTAAAGACATACTTCATTATTTTATATTGAATTATATTTTAAACACACGACTTTATTACCTTATCTTGAAATCGTGTTTTGAATACTCGATTTCATCATTGTACATTCACACTAAAATTATATCTTGAAGACGTGACATCCAAGTGAAAATGACGATGAAACAGGTTTGGATGGAGCACTTTATCTCATTTTTGTCTTGAAACTTTTGCTAATTTTCTATATCCGTCCCAAACTTGGATGAGACAGAGTCCTTTACTCCATCACTATTTCAAAACATTCCCAAAAATCTCATCCCACCCCAGTCCCTTTTCATCTCCCAACACTCCACTTTTTATCTCCCAACAATAGCTTGACTTGACATTTATACGTGAAGATGTTCTACATATGGACGGAGTGAAAAATCAACCAATTAACCATGCACCTTATTTGTTTGTTTGTTTGTTTGTTTATTTTTAACTTCTATTCACTTTGTAGCCAATTCGAAATATCTCAATAAATAGTAACTGACAACAGGGCACAATTTGATAGCCGAGTATATAGAATTTTTTTCCATGAGTTGAAAATCAAAAACTTGTATTCAACCCCATGGAACCCACAAAGCAATGGCTAAGCGGAACCATCTAACAAAACTCTCTTGACGGCTTTGAAAAAACGTCTACATTTGGCTAGAGAAAAATGGGTAGATGAACTACCAGGAGTCCTTTGGACCTATAGAACAACCAGCCTGAAGCCAATTGGAGTATCACCGTTCGCCTTAACCTATGGGATGGAGGCCATAATTCCTACAAAAATTGGAGTCCCACACTTCGAACTGAAACTCCTGAAAAAGCTAATACTGAAGTCATTGCTAAAGACTTAGATATGACATACGAACTCCGTGAAGCTGTAGCATTGTACCAACAAAGAATGAAAAACCTATATAACATGCATGTAAAACAACAAGCATTCCAAGCCGGCGACCTAGTATTGAGAAGGGTCTTTGAAAACATGGTTGACCCAACAACCGACAAATTCCAACCGAATTGGGAGGGGCCATACATGATAGTAAGAGTAGGGGTAGCCGGATCGTACACATTAAATAAACTAGACAGGACGCTAGTGCCTAGGATGCAGAATGTTTGCATCTTAAGAGATATTATCAATAAAATTTTATTTTTTAAATATTTTATTTCAATTCTTGGAATAACCCTTATACCAAAGTCCAGAAATGACTCTTAGCCTGCTAGCACATACTAAAGCCCAGAAGTGGCTCTTAGCCTGCTAGCACATACCAAAGTCCAGAAGTGGCTCTTAGCCTGGTGGCACATACTAAAGCCTAAAAGTGGCTCTTAGCCTGCTAGCACATACCAAAGTCCAAAAGTGGCTCTTAGCCTACTGGCACATACCAAAGTCTAGAAATGGCTCTTAGCTTCCTGGCACATACCAAAGTCTAGAATTGGCTCCTAGCCCGCTGGTTAAAGCCAAAGCCCAAAAATGGTGCTTTATTAGCCCGTGTGCAATCTATACCATCTTCTAGCTTTCAAAAATTTATAACAATGATATCCCTTGAGCAGCTATGCTAGTCAAGACTCATAGCAGAAAGTAATGAAAGTTATCAATTGCATAAGTAAATCAAATATCAAATTTCGGAGAATTTAAAAAATACGCCAATGGCTTCAGTGGTTCCATAAAAACATATGCATCATGGTAGCCATATGGGGCCAATTACATAAATTTCAAAAAAACAAAAAAAATAGAGAAGAGAGAGAAGGAACTTAAGATGCTCCATCAAATTCCCCAGTAGGAGCACTCTTCTCGAGTTCCTCTGCCTTCCTTGTCGCTTCACTCTAATCCACCTTGGTTTATGTGGCTGTTGGGGTCGGGGGGCACATGGGGTTAACGAAGAAATCTAAAGGAAGCGGGTCAGAGGAATTGGGCAAGTCGTCTGTAACTTTTGGTTGATCACCACAAATATTGTGTTTGAACATACAACATCCGTAACCATAAGCAAAGATTAGCTCTAACACCTTCTGATAGTCCTCCTCCATGGTTGCTTTGTCCTTACCTGCTTGAGATTGAAGAGAAAACACTTCATCTTTAGTCGCCCCAACCTCCAGCAGAAGTTAAGTCCGTTCAACCTTTAGGTAGGCAACTTTAACCTTAGCCTCAGCTTAGCCTCTTCCGCAATTTCTAAGGCGTCTTGGACCTTAGCCATCTCATCCTCCGCCCACACCTTCGCATCACTCGCCACGACGGTAGCCGGCCGAGCAATCTGAGCTTCTTCTTTAGCTTCATCCCTCCCTTTCTCCGCACTTGTAATCCTCTCTATACCCTCCTTAGCCTTCCATTCCCAGGGCTTAGACCTAGCCTTGGCCTTATTTAAAGCGTGATGCTTGGAAACAATAGACTAAGCATAACGTGGCATATACTTGGTGTCGTCCAGCTGAAGACGAAGTTCCCTGTGCTGGCGCACCATATTCCGGATAGCAGTGACAACCTATAAAAGAAGAGGTGTTAGAATAAAATCACAGGATAAGACTCACGTTCAAACATTAGAAGTCTAGCCTTACTAGCTCAACCGTCTCATTAAAATCATGGTTGCGAATATACATTCCATCTTCAACCACACACCGGTAGGATTTTTTATCCATATAGTTAGGGAAGGGAAATGAAATACTCTTCAGAAAGCGCCACCATCTGTATTTGAAGGTTGGTGGGGTAGAGTTCGTGCATGTTGGTGATAGAAGTGTCCCTTTGGTTAAAGGGGTCCCAACAGTCAATAATTGATTGGGCAGCATCTAGACCAGGAACAGACTTGTGCTCCGAAAGATGATCCCATTTCATCGTTTTAGTAGGTGAGTTCAGCACCAGCCTATCAATACCCCTTGGCCTGGGGGGGCTAACAATTGCAAGGTTGGATCGTCTAGCCAACAGCGGTGGACCAACGACTATCTTTATAGAGGGATCGTCGCCCAGAACTTTATCAGCACTCGGAGGTCCTCCGACTGGAGTCCCATCCTCTAAGGATGAGCAAGCCTCCTTGGAGCATCTAAACGGCCTTCGCCAAAGCCAGGAAGGGCACCGAGAGGCTTGTTAAAATTCCAGTAATTACTATCGGGCTCTTCTATCTTCATTTAAACCCGGCCGTTTTGGATGCTTATGCTTTATTGCTTTTTAAATTGAGGTATTTTCCTTGAGCACTGAAACAACATTGCATCCACGTAGAAAATCGGTAACCGCGTGGACGTATGGAATTCTTACTCTCCTCAGTTGGATCATTAACAATCTAGGGGGTAGGACGATCACCCCGAGTCTCTCCTATAGGAAGAGTTGGATTTGCCGACCACAAAATACCAACCAGTGCAGTAGGCTTGCTTATCCTAACCTTCATCCCCATTAACCATGCTTCTTCTTTGCTTCCGAGGCGGGCTTTGGATCTTTATGACCCAGAGGGTGATTATTCAGTCGAGACAAAAAGACATTCTGAGAAGCTATCTTGAGCAAACTCAACTCTAAGATCTTGATCGGACCTTTCTGAAGATTGCAGGATCGACTTAAGAGGTCAGCAAAGGTATCAAGTGTTTGCCCTTAGAAACTCTTAGGAAGTGACGAGTGACGGGGGACTATGTAAGGAAAGGCCCGGCGCCTGCTCATGTGAAGTTTTGGGAGACAAGGCTCAGTGATTCGCTCCCTCTGGGGTGAGTCTTGAGTAGGTTGTTTGATGCGTCCAGCCTGACCTTCTCCACTAATGACCAATTGGCCTCACTTTATTTTCCCCTTATAAAAAGTTCAAAGAGAAGGCATATCAAAAATATGACGGCTGAGGAAGTATAAGCTTAAATCAAAGTAAATAAACTGGAACATAGAGACTTATTGAGATCAAATGGAAGCCTAGGAGAACCTATTTGTTTTTATACCGACCTTCAGCCAAAAGTATTTGTACCATTGCTGGAGTCTTAGGAAGACCAGGCGCAGTTATAAAGTACAGTGGGGATATGCTCGACAACACTTAGATAAACATGACTCCAGCTTGACTTGTATAAATAAACAAAATCTCTACAGGTGAAATATGTGAGTGGCTGAGAAGGTTTAACCTGCGGCCCATGGAATCGAAGACATTCGTCTTGCAAGTCTGAGGTGCCACCCCAATAGTACGAAACTGGCTGACAAGGAAGCGGGGCGAGCGAAGTCGTGACAAGCGCTCAGGTGAAGTAAACAACATTATCTTGCCCTCCATATAGTTTTAAGGGTAAGCGAACTGCCCACCTCGGTGGTAATCGGCGGGAGCACATTAACGATCTGTTCAGCACTACGAGACATAGCGTGGTAAAGTACGCTTCGATGAAGCGTTTCCTGAAGGGTCCCCCTCTTGCACTAACTTTGGTAGGTAGAAGTCTCTTCATGACCTCTGTGTTCTACGAGCGACAACAAAATAGAAAGGGGTCGACTTGAGGCCCGTTAAGCGATAAAACTGACGAAACCCTCAAAAACGAAATAAATCCCTCTGAAGGTTACTCAGCTTACTGTGTAACAGACCTAAGAGCCCAGAGACTAGGGAACCCTCTCGCAAAACCTAAATAGGATGTCCTAAACATGAGATGTCCCTTGCATGCTCAAATAATGTATCACAGAACCCCACCGGCTGAATGATGATTACCTGAGGAGGAGGAACAAAAGTTCTCACTAAGAATACTCAACAAACAGTATAAGTCAAAAAAAAATCAACAACAATAACACAAAGAAGGCGATACAAATGATATTTGAGTTGCAAAAACTCACCGAAAAGTTGAAAGTTGTCAAGGGATATCCAATGATTCCTTTGAAAGAAAAGTTTGCAAAAGCACATGAGAAATAAAATTACAATAGACAAAGAGCTCTGTGAGGTCGTAAAGGAAACAACAATCAGAGCCCAACTCCTATATATAGGGGTAAAACATCAACAGGCACATTAAACGTGCCATCAGGGCACCATGCGCCGTAGACGTGTTGGGAAACTTGCGCTTCTCATGTGCTTTGTATGAAAATGCACTTCACCTTTCGGTGCATTCAATATACACATAAATTCTCCCAATTATTTCAACTTTCCGCACCCAAGGCTTAAAAAGCACATTATTTTCCCTCGTTTAAAAAAGCATAAAGTTCCAATCGGGGAAAAGGGGGGTATTGTGAGTTCCATGATCTTTAGACCCATCACTTAATGGAGCCCCAATTAGAAGCAAAATTTTGTGTTGTAAATGGTCTAAGCTTCAAACTATCGTACTAAAATCGGCGGGTATTATATGGACATAGAATCACCAAAGCCCCACGTTTGAGAGCTCAGTCCTCAGGCTCTCTTCCAAGGTGGCCTCTCTGGGTTTTGAAATTTCTCCAGTGGCCATCTCTGCGCATGTCAGGAAGTTAGATTACATGGATAGCATATGAAGGTGGAAAATAAGTAAAAAAATATATTTATCAGCGGATGACCCAATTCCCAAATCCCTTATCTCTCGGAAGATTAATCCTTGATAGGGAAAAAGAGATTTTATCCCTAAAATCAAGGAGATATTTGTGAATCGAGCCCTATTCGGAAAGATCCCCTAGGAGGTAAGACAATTTTTCCTATCTGTATGAACTCTTTGCTTCTTCTTCTCCATCTTGAATTGACTTAATCATCGGAGAGCATGGCCGACACACCGCTGCCAGATCACCTTTTTTGCAGGTTCACGTTGCGTTGTTGATTCTTAGAGGTTCCGACAATCAAAGTCCTTACAAAACTTGCTGAAAACGACAATGGTGGTAGTGGGAGAGCCCTAGCTTTTGGGTGGATGACATCGACCTTCACATGTCATTAGACCAAAAAGAACTTTAATTGATTTTGCTTATAACCATGGAAACTCTAAAAAGAAAGAAGTGAATATCCAATGCTTTGGGATGACGACAACCCTAAAACAAGGAAGAATAAGAATATTTATATATAAAGGAGTAGTTTGGTATTTTTATACTTGGGATGGGACGGATTAGAATGTCATAAACCCCAGACTTGAACTCAGCACGAGTTTCAAATATTATACCCAAACCCACCCCATATCCGATTAAACTAGTCATATAACCGTCCAAAACAGCTAGGTCAGAGCAGGTTAGTCGAGTAGGGGAAAAATTATCGTCCTGTCTCTAAATCTGTAGAGAATGCATAGATATGGTTCTATTAGCTAGTTCGAACCTAGTTATTTTCATTCAAGTTGAAAATAAAGACAATTATGAGATAAAGAGGAAAAACAGAAAAAGTACCCCAACACTCTCAAGCCACTTTCGCAAGACAGTAGGCTTTAGAGTGCGAAGCCCCAAATAAGGGTGTGTATAAAACCAATTAAATCGAAAAGATTTATCATATCGAATCAAATCCATATGATTTTTTAAATATTTTAAATTATTTTTTATATTTGATTTGAAAAATTTAAAACCAAGCTATCGTGGTTCGGTTGTCGGCAATAATTTCAAAATAAAAAAAAATTTGACCTGAACTAATAATAAATGTTATCTTTTAAGTATTTATTCTATTTTTTAGGTTTAGTTTTTGGAACTCTCAAAATTTTAATGATTATGAGTTTTCCTATTATAGTTTTTTAAACTTCTATGTTATTTTAAATTTTTGAAAAACTCTTACAAAAATTTCTGCTACTTTCTCTAGTTCATGATAATGGTGGACCGAGATAAATCTTCAAAAGTAATAATTTTTTTATTTATATTTATGTTTTTTCATTTTGTATGAAATTATTTATTGAAGAATAAATTGAATTCATTTTTAATTTTGTAAATAACTAGTTTCGATAATGCTATTTTTAAATTTATTAATTAAAATATAGAGAAAATTATGGAATTTTTGGAAAAAATTAAATATGTTAGTTTTATTTTTATAGTTTTAATATTAAAATTTTTTGACAACTAATTTAATATTAAAATTTTAAAAATATTGAATTTAAAATTACGATTTTGATTTGTTTTTAAATCGAATCGATCCATTTAAATTTTTTTATCGGTTATTATCTATAAACCGAATCAAATTGATTTTATCGGTTTTATATTTTAAATTATTGGTTTCCAATCTGTGACGCCCCATTTCGGGGTTCGTTGTGGCGGAAATGGAGGGAGGAGAAGCTACGGAAGCACTGTGTGTCTTTATATCCATGAGACCAGTACATGATAAAAGTAAGTCACATTGGCCTACACATCATACTCACAAAAATAAAATCAACTATATTACCATAATTTCCAAGAGTTATTATCCTCTTAATACAAACATATATTAAAATTAAGAATTCTAATACATATTTCTAAAATATATCTTAAAGCCTGTCAGAGCTTTCTTCTTAAAGCGGTCTCTAGTGGCTTGTCTTTAGAACACTCCTTGTACCTGAAATAATTTTTCCTCGATAGGGTAAGCAATGCCCGATTGGAGTTATCATCGTAAGGTTGCTTTCACATACAACCTAAGTGCACATGTAATGACAACCAAACACATTCAAGAAAATGCATGATCCTACTTGAATATCTATATGCCCAATCCTATGTCTCGAGTTCTCACCGACTCCCTCACACATGTTTATGCCATGTATGAAAATCGTTTCCAAACAAAAATATTTGTTTTAATTGTGGGCAACCCTCTGATATAAATACGTTGGACAATCCTCCGAGGTGAATTTGTTGGGTAACTCTTCGAAACAACTCATAGGCCCCTCCGGCGTGAATTACATTTGGATGTTTTTCCAACACAATTCTTGAGACAGCACCCGATAAAATTATTATTTTTAATAATTTTACAAAAAGGAAGTCATCGTTTGGACAACCATACGATTTAAATCAAATGTGCACTCACACCTACTATTCTAGGGTTTGCCTGAAGTGCATGTGAAATGTATTATGCCATTTCCTATATCCAATTCCAATGGCTCACGCTGGTATATTTCATATAATTCAAACATCATGTTAACATTAAATTACATGCATTAACGATTATTTTCCATATCTCAAGCCATTTTTTAAGCAATATTATGCAAAATAACACACATGGGCAAATTTTCGATCTAACCATCAGCTAGGACTATTTTAGGTCCCCAACGGCTTGATCACGTGGGCTGTCCATGGATAACCTCATCGAAAGCATCGGTTCCACTTCTTTGGAACGAGGAAATCAATAGTCTTCGGCCTCACAACACCCAAAACCTGAATTTGCATGTTATTCAAATATCAAGCAATAACACACAATTATAACACACATATAAGGCACACGAGGATCATTTTCGATTCGGGAGGCCAGTCTGGGCTATCCCAAGCAGGTCCTAAAATTTCGGCATTGATCCTAATTTTTCGGGACTAATCAAACGACCACTCACACCCTCATACCATCCAAACCATTTTAAATGGCTCTTAAGCCGAAAATAAACCAAATAGGAGAAGACCCTACCTCCCGGAGTTTTCGAAACTCCCCAAAACCGGTGCCCATGCGTAGCCCTTGAAGCGTAGAGCAACTTTGCCTCTTGGCTCGTCGGGAACCGATTGTCTGATCGCCGGTAATTTTAGAGAGAAGATAGAGCTTCTCTCTCTAAAATTCCCTCTCTTTTCTCTCTCATGTTCACGGTTTGCTTTCCCCCTCTCCCAAATTGGTTGGGTAAACTTGGGTCAAGAGAATTGTCCTCTCATGCCACATGTCCAATTGCCATTGGTTCCTTGGATTACACCTACATCCCTTATCCATCTACTTTGGGATTTTCCTCTAATGACATGATGCCACATGTCACCTATGACCACTTGGAAGCCAAGTTGATGAATTCTGCACATGACGTGGCACTTGCCAGGCCACTTTCAAAATGTCTGAAGTAATCCCAACTACCCTCGTTGCCTCGAAAAACGTGAAAATTCCGACTATCTCGAGGTCGACGAGTGGTGAGTAGCTAGATTTCTCGAGACGATTCCAACGGTAAAGTCGTTTAGATTATCGAGATCTAGAAAAATTCCGGATTTTTGACTGAAATTACCATTTTACCAATTTTCAGAAAATTAGAATTTTCTCGGGTTTTACATTCTCCCCCCCTTAAAAGAATTTTGTCCTGAAATTCCACATATATACGCATCACTCACATGCATATGCAGCCTTATGCAACTCCAAGACCGTTTTGGGTATGATAACCTGTCTAAGGTCACAATTACTGACAACCCGATGGCTGTCAACTCATCCATGTCAGGAATGACATCAAAACTTGATCGATCTACCCATTCCACCATGGCGAATCTTGCAGGATCGACTCACAATCTCGACACATCTGACCAACTCTTACCTTATATCGAGGGAAGAATTTTCCTATACAATGGCTTTTCCAGAGGCCTCAACCTCGAAACCCCGAACCTATCCTACAAAGATACATTAGCCGTTGATCATTAGAAAACAAATGCAGGTATAAAACGTACCCTACATGTCCAGCTAGTCTGCATGCTCAGCCTCTGGCATAACGGCATAGACACGCCCCTGGGTCCCCGAAGTCCTGGCCTGTGAGCTCTGTACCTGACCTCGACCCACACTTTGGCCCCTCTGGCCCATCTGTGTTGTCGAAGGTGCTCGTATAGCAGCCTGCAACTGAAACTGATTCCTCTGACCCATGCTAGGGTGTGAAGATAAACGTGATCGCTCCTATCCCAGTTGGCCCAGGGCTCTTGGCTGTCCAAACCACAGGATCCACATCTCTGAGGGCAATCCGTCTTATATGTCAAGATTTGTCAGCCCGAAATAACCATATCATATGTCTGCTGACCGATACCATCTTGGCCTTAGCCTGATAACCTGACCAGATTCTCAAATCCCAGCCATGGACGTCTTACGCCTCTTTCATTGGAAGAAAATGACTCTCTTTCCTCTTGCATCCCAGGAACCCCGCATCCGAGTGCTCGGAATTGCATCCTCTATCTCCCTCTCTATGGTCTGTGATCCCCAACCATAGAGTCCATGTCTTAGTAAGAGGCCGAGTCCTATGATCTACTTGAATTGACAATCTTAGTCCATTCTCAAATCTCCTGACCTTGGCTAGGTCTGTGGCCACATAATCATCAGCAAAGCGAGCTAACTCCGTAAGCTTGGCCTCTCTATCAGTCTGGCCTTAGCTAGCTTTAGGAACTCTGAGCCTTCGCATGTCTAGTAGTAGGAAAATACTTGCCCGTAGGCTTGGCTCAGGCTGGAACTACGCATGTCATTGCCCTCCTAGGTCCCTAGAGGTCTTCGCCCTAGTTCACCCTTCTTGGGCCTCGCCACACAGTTGGAATGCATCTAGTGATCCTGGTCGTATTGAGGTAATCTCTGTCGCGCCTCGATATCACTACCAACCTCGTAAACCAATGGTCGCCACCATGGATCTCACTCCTCGCGTGTAGGAGGATGATGGGACTGAATCTACAGGTGACTCGGACCTCTGTCCTGTTTGCACTAGCACATTGCAAAAGCGTTGTTGCAACCCACTATGGCCTCGGCAAAGGCCCTGGTCAAAGCAGTTGAATTTTGACTAGCACCTTGTGGACGACCTCTACGTCCTCTCCCTTGACTAGCCATCTACACATGTCAAATGGCAAGTTGAGTTTTAATAAAGTATCTCTAAGGGTGTAAATACAGCCTCGAGATACTATTCATATACCGAAATTTTTTTTCATACACAACGTTAATGCATTCATAGATAATGCAAGGTAAGCATTCCATATATTCAATCATACACAAACAAAAATTTTATTTTTTTGTATTTTATTTTTTATTTTTTGAAAACCTCGCGAGCAGTGATCGAGCGGTGACCTTAAACGATTCATTGTGTAGTGGGTGTGTGCATGTCTGGTGCTCACCCAAGGCCCGAATATGTGCCGCAGCATCTTGTATCGCCGTGCAGGTACGTATCGTGTCGTGTTGCAGCGCTATCGCAGCCGTGTCAGTATATATGCTACTCCCCTATCGCCAACACAAAAATAATTGTCGCGATCTGAAACCACTATTGTCTGCCTTTGAAGGGTACGTGTCAGCCTTGTGACTGCCTGTTGGGTCATATCTTAGCGCGTTGCCGTGCGCCCCCTGCGCCTTGCTCGAATTTGCGCTCACGGCCATCGCCTAGGCCACCTTGTGTGATACAATCCTGCGTATCGCGACTAGGGCTAGAAAATGAGCGTGTAATCCAAACTTCTCCCTTGCACCTTTTTTTTTTTTTTCATTCATTTTTTTTTTCATTTGTTCTACTCACTGTAAAACCACAAAAATTTTTTTTTTCAAATATTCTAGTAGAACCTTAGAAAATTATTTATTTAATTTTTTTTTATAAATTTTTTTATGTTTTACATATTGTAACATAGCAGAAAAAATTCCTCAAAAATTTTGTTTTTGATTCCTCAATAACCTCCTCTTGCTATTTCTAAGATCACATTAACCTAAACAACTTTACTATTTATACAATTAAAATTTTTAGTTTGATACAACCCTTGTTCTTGTACAAAAGCTGAATAATGTTACAGAATTCCTGAAGCAATCTATTCATGTTAATGGAGCAAATTTGTCGAAATTTGTTTTTTCATTTATTCTGGACAAATGCCTTACGAAATTCCTCAAACAAACCTTAACCTCAAACTTAGGGGTTGTATTTTCTCAACCCTCATATTCAACACTTTCCTATATGCTATTCACCAAGCACACAAACACACAACACAGAATCATGCAACAATCATCAGAATGTACAATTAATGCATGATCTAACGTGCCCATCAAGTCTACGTAAATCGTATACCTAACTTACTGATACTAAGCTATAACTCTAGTATCCAACATCTAACTCTAGGTATTTATAAACCTAGGCTCCGATACCAAGCTATAATGCTCTTACACCTTAATGACCATGGCCTAAGCCCAAGTCCCTCAAGCCCTTAGTACTCATGTACCTATGCTCACATTAGTTTGTGACGCCCCATTTCTGGGGGTCCAGTTGACCACAAATCAGCTTTGCGGAAAACTGTGTGTCTCTATCATGAGACATACATGAGTAAAAATGGCCACATTGGCCTACACATCATACTCACTAAAATAAAATCAACAATATTACCATAGTTTCAAGAGTTATTACATCACTCTTAATACAAACATATATTAAAATTAAGAATTCTAATACATGTTTTACAAAATATATCTTAAAGCCACAATCCGACTTTCTTCTTAAAAAGCGGCCCCTTTGTGACGCGTCTTCGAACACTCCTTGTACGAAATAATTTTCCCTCGGCAAGGGTGAGCATTGCCCGATGAGTAGATTATCCTACATGGGTTACTCCCCACCTAAGTGCACATGTAATGACGACCAAACACATTCAAGCAAATGTGATCTGCTTGAATATCTACATTACCCAATCCCATGTCTCGAGTCCTCACCACCGACTCCCTCACATGTTTATGCCATGTATGAAAATCAGTTAAACAAATATTGTTTTGATTATGGCAACCCTCTTATATAAATCACGTTGGAAAGACAAATCCCAGCCCGAGGTGAATTTGTTGGGTGGCTCTCTGAAACAACTCATAGGCCTCAGGCGTGGTGTTGGACAATTTTCCCAACACAATTCTTGAGGACAACTTTACGATAAAATTATTATTTTAATAATTTACAAAGTCATCGGTGACAACCCTCCAGATTAAAATATGTCATGCACTCAGACCTACCATTCTAGGGTGCCCCGGTGCATATGAAATGTATTATGCAATTTTCAAACAATTCATGTTATACACACACACACACACACACACACACACACACACACACACACACATATATATATATATATATATATGCATATATTAACAAAATTCACATACTAACCACATGTTATTTATTCATAGAAATAACATCAAAATTAGCTCACATGGGCTAATAAACAATTTAAGCAATTCGTTTGAACCGCCCAAGCAACACAAACCACACACGAAGATCCGTGAGCAGGTAAAACCCTAGGTCTCAAAACTATTCACGACCACACTAGGGATTTTCTCACTCAATTCCAATCTTTGGAACTGAAAAGACGGTCATTCATGCCTCAGAATATCTCTATCCATCAAAATGGGTCTTAGCCAAGGAATAAAACAAATAGGAGAAAACCCCTATGTCCCGGAGTTGTCAAAACTCCACAAAACCGGTGCCCACGTGTAGCCCTTTCAGCGTAGAGCAACATTGTCGGGAACCGACGATCCGATCGCCGAGAATTCTAAAGAGAAGGTAGTGCTTATCTTTCTAAAAATCCCTTTCTTTTCTCTCTCCTGTTCATTGCTCTCCCCCTCTCCCAAACTAGTTGGGTCAACTTGGGTCAAGAGAATTGTCCTCTCATGCCACATGTCCAATTGTCATTGGTTCCTTGGATTACACCCATCCTTTATCCATCTACTTTGGGATTTTCCTCTAATGACATAATGCCACATGTCACCTATGGCCCACACTTGAGTTCAAGTTGACTAATTCTGCACATGACACGTGGCACCTCTTGAACCACTAAAAATGTACAAAGTGTCTCGCACTACCCTCGTTGCCTCGAAAAATGTGAAAATTCTGACTGTCTTGGAATTCGACGAAATTCGACGGAGTAACTAGATTTCGAGGCAGTTCCAACAGTGATCCAGTTTCGTCATCAAGATATGAAAATTTTGGATTTTGGCGCATTACCATTTTACCATTGAAAATTAAATTTTAGGGTTTACACAATCTCAGTCCAATTACATTTTTATATTAAAAATCGAACCCAATAAACCATACACAACCCAAATCCTAAACGAAGAATAGATTCAATATATATATATAATCACATCGATTTATAAAATATTGTGATTAATAAATTAATGTATACGTTGAAAATTTTTTATTGAGATATAAAACCTATAAATGTATATTATTGGAGGTGGGCACGCAGCGATGTGAGAGCAATTACAAAATGAAGTCATATGTCAAAAGGGGATTGAAAAACTGATGATCATCCTTACGTTATTACCTTGGCACCGTTATAATTGACTTATCAAGTGAGACAAATGGTTACAGTCTACATTAATTTATTAATCACAATATTTTATAAATTGATGTGATTATATATATATATATATATATATATATATATATATATATATATATACTATATATATATAATCACATCAATTTATAAAAATATTAATCTTCTAGGCCAATATTGACAACAAAATGTTTTATTGACATATAAAACCTATAAATGTATATTATTGGAGGTAGGTGCATGCTCAGTGATGTAAGAGCAATTACAAAGTGAAGTCATATGTCAAAAGGGGAATGAAACACTGATGATCATCTCTATGTTTTTACCTCGACGCCGTTATAATTGGCATAAGATTATCAAGTGAGACAAATGGTTACATACACGAAAACGTGATTAAATTGGTACAAAAATGATGTAAGAGGCTGTGGAAGTCAGAACGAAAAGTAATCATTTGGCTGTGAATGTGATAGGCCTTGTTTTCTTCGACCATCACAATTGCTAATGAAACTGAATTTGACCAAGAACATGGCACTACGGACTGCCAAATTATTTGGACTTTGTTGGTCATATCTCATATTCATTACCTTAAAATGTTGAATATATAATGTCTAACCTAAGCCCATGAGTTATGATACTTTTTATTGTCATCATTGTCAAACAATAACAATGTCACCTTTTTCCCTAGTTGTTATGGATGGCTTATGGTGTCTCTACCAAATTCAATGTATTACGCAATTCGTGTCATCTCTCCTCTTGGATTTTTGATTAATATATAGTTTCCAAATAATAATAATAATAATAATTTTCAAAATACCATAATTTTAAAAATAATTCCAATTCTATAATAGTTCTTGATATAACAAAAAGAAATTATACTAAAGTCGCGTCTTCAATACCCGATTTCATTATTGTATATTAAAATCGTATTTTAAAGACTTATACTTTATTATTTTACCTTGAAATCATGTTTTGAACACATGATTTTATCATTGTACGTTCACACTAAAATTTTATCTTGAAAATGTGAAATCCAAGTAGAAATGACAATGGAACGGGTTTGGATGGAGCACTTTATCTCATTTTCATCTCGAAACTTTTGCTAATTCCTATATCTGTCCAAAACTTGGATGAGACGGAGTCCTTTTTCCCATCACTATTTCAAAACATTCCCAAAAATCTCATTCCACTTCGATCCCTTTTCATCTCCCAACACTCCACTTTTTATCTCCCAATAATAGTTTGACTTGACATTTATCTGTTAAGATGTTCTACATATGTAAGGAGTGAAAAATCAACTAATTAACCATGCACCTTATTTGTTTGTTTTTGTTTTTGTTTTTACTTCTATTCATTTTGTAGTTGATTTAGAATATCTGCCTAATTATAATCGATAATGGGCCACAGCTTTGATAATTCGAGTATATAGAATTTTTGCTTATGAGGTTAACAAAGGGCCAAAATTTATCAACCCTACAGCATCAAAAGCAATGATCAAGAGGGAAGATTATAATAAAACTCTCAATCATCTGAATACATATATCTACAATATAGAAGAAAAATGTGGTAGATTTAGGCTACTATGATCTTCTTAATGTATTCATAGATTACCGTCGGCTTTCATCCGAGCGGTCATCCGCCCTAACTTCAATGATGAGCCACATCCAACAAAAACTGATCACATCGCGTTTGCATATCCGCGGCCAGCCAAAGATTTGCATATGATAATAACCTGAAGCTTATGACCAGACGATAGCATCATACCACAAAGAATGACAACATATAAAACATGGCGAAATAACGTGCATTCAGCTCTGGGACTCAATGAGAAGGGTCTTTGAAAACATGACCGATCCAACATCTAACAGCTGGCAAATTCCAATGGAATTAGGAGGGGCCATACATGATAGTAAGAATGGGGGTAGTTGGATTGTACGCATTAAATAAACTAGATGGGACGCCAGTGCCTTGGATGTGGAATGTCATGCATCTTAAAAGATATTATCAATAAAGTTTTCAATATTTTCTCATAACTGGAATAGCCCCTATACCAAAAAATCCGTATGGCTCTTAGCCACCTCTGTCATATTACTAAAGCTTCCAGGAAGGCCCTAACTTACCGTACATACTAAAGTCCGTATGGCTCTTAGCTTGTTGGCACATACTAAAGTCTAGAAGTGGCTTAGTCATTGCACATACTAAAGTCTAGAAGGCTTCCTGAACATCGCACATACCATAAAGTCTAGAAGTGGTTTCTCCAGCTCAATGTTAAAGCCAAAGACTTAAATGATGCTTTATCGCCCAGGTGCAATTTATACTACCTCTAGCTTTTTAAAAACTTAGTCAATGATATCCCTTGCCAACTATCCTAGTTAAGACTCATAGTAGAAAGTCAGGAAAGATAATAATTTCATAAGTAAATCAAATATCACCTTCAAGACTTCCAAAATACGTCTAATTGCTTCAAAGGGTTCCATAAAAAGATATGTGAACATGATAGCCATATAAATAATTATAAAAATTTAAAAAAAAAAAGGAGAAAAGAGAGAAGAAACTTAAGATGCTCCATCAAAATCTCGCCAGGAGCACTTTCCCTTAGCTGCTTCGCTGCCTTGGCCCGATCCACCTCACTTGTCAGGGCCTCATGGCTGTCAGGGATCTAAAGGCCATGGGGTTAAAGAAGAACTCTAGAGAAAGAGGGTGAGAGGAATTGGGCATGCTGTTTGGAATTTCTAGTTGATCACCACAGATATTGTGTTTGAACATATAATATCTCAGAATTATGCCAGATCACTTCAGTACTTTCTCCGAGAATCTCTCCATGGTTGCTTTGTTTACCTCGCCTCGAGAGATCAAGAGAAGACACTTCATCTTTAGTCGCCCCAACCTTTAACAGAAGTGAAGTCCATTCAACTCACAGCAAGAAATCCACCTCAAATTTCACCTAGCTTTCGCGTCTTGGACCCTAGCCATCTCATCCTCCGCCCGCACCTTCGCATTACCTACCGCGACGAAAGCCAACCGAACAATCTAAGCTTCTTCTTTACCTTCATCCCTCTATTTCTCCACACCTGTAATCCTCTCTATACCCTCCTTAGCCTTTCGTTCCCAGTGCTTAGACCTAGCCTTTGCCTTATTTAGATCGTCTTCTAAGGCGTGATGGTTGGAAAGCGGTATTTGAGCATAACGTCTGACTTCTCGGCATTGTCATTAGGAGATGAAGTTCCACTGTCTTTGGGGCACACCATTCCAAATAGCAAAGAAAACCTATAAAAGAAGAGGTGTTAAGAAAATCACAAAGATAAGACTCCATCACAAACGTTGGCGATAGCCTTACCAACTTCAGCCGCCTTATTAAAATCATGTTATGAATATACATTCCATCTTCTTCAGCCACATTGGTGATTTTTTATCCATATAGCCAAGGAAGGAATGAATACTCTTGTAAAGAACACCACCGGTATTCGAAGGTCAGGGGGTAAGTAGTTCAGGCATGCTGTGATAAAAATGTCCTTTTCGTCAAGGTCCCAATGGTCAATAATCACTGGCAACATTCGACTCAAGAATGCATATGTCCTGTCAAAAGATAATCCTACTCATCGGTTTAGACAAAGTGAGTTCAAAGACCAACCTATCAGACCCCTCGCTCGTGGGAGCCGAATGTAGGTCGGATCGTCTAGCCAGCTGGCGACCAACGACCGCCTCGTAGGAGCCCCGCCCACAACTCATCGGGCCAACACCGGGGGTCCTCCGATTGAGTCTCATCCTCTGGGCGGATACATAAGTCTTCTCCCCGGCGATCCTAAAGCCGCATCCCCCAAAGACGTAAGTGGCACCAAAGGCCTGCCTCCCGCAGAGTCCCAAGTAATTACCTGTCAAAGTTTTCCCAACCTCTTCATTTAAAAACCCTACCATTTCTCACCGTTTCATTAGTCCGGTACGTAACTAGGGTACTCTCAGCACTTTGTACCACACATCCACACCTGGCAAATCCGAAAGCAAGACTAGATGATGTTTGCTCACTCTCCTTAGCTCAAGCCACTAGAAACTGGGGCGTGATCGATCACCCTGAGTCTCTCTTGTAAGAAGAGTTAGATTTACTCAACCCACAAAGCCTTCCAACCTCGTGCCGCCAGGCTTTACTTGTCTAACCTTCATCCCCTTATTTCCCTTCTTCTTCTTCGCCGCACGGGGTGTGCTTTCTGATCACGATGCCGCAGGATTGATCTGGCTCGGTAAAGGTAGTCAAGGCTTCTTTAGCGAACTCAACTTGAGGCAATTGATCGGACCCCGCCTGTGAAGAACTACCCAGGATCGACTTCAGAAGGTCAGCAAGAATAAAGTGTTCACCCTTAATAAGCTCTTCTGGCAACGGACAGGGGATGATGGGGACTATGTAAGGAAAGGGACTTTTGCCTAACTCTTGCAAGTTTTATACTGACAAAAGGAGCTCGTGATCGTAATCACCTCAAAGGATCTCGAAAGTAGCTATTTCCGCGCGATCCACCGGGCCTTCTGTAATCTAATCGCTTCCAACCAAATTTGGTCACGCCTACCCACAAAAAGTTCAGTAGAGAAGGGGCATATCAAACATGACTTACCAGAAGTACAAACTCCATCGTCAAACAAACCCGGGGAAACATGAGGGACTAATTCAAATCTAATGGGAAGCCAGAGAACCCGGTGTAACGCCTGAAAATACCCCTATCAGCTTTATAACATGTTCAGTGTAAATGACAAAATTACATTTTTCCTGCTTAGATGACTAAAAACGAAAAACACAAAACCAGAATTTTACAGAGACAAACAAATTTGGCAAAGTCAAATGGGGAACCCCAAGGGTCCTAAACGAGGAGGCAAATGTTTCCAAAATGTGAATAAACGAAAAGAAATTGAAATGAAAGTGAAATAAAGTGTTAAATGACAAAATAAGAAATGAGAATTAATGGAGAAAGCCAACATAAACAGCCGTAATGGGATTAAAGACCAATTTTGGTCTTAGAAAACCATTTTCACATTTGGGCATTTCCGTTTTGAAAGAGAAAAAGAGAGCTAGGGCTTGTGGAGAAAGGAGATTGGTGATTTTTCTCTAAGTAACCAAAAGTTTAAGAGATCAAGAGGAAGAAGGATGCTTGGTATTGAAGAATCAAAAGATTAAAGGTATGGAAACCAAACCCTAACTTTTCTTTGTCTTGTGTCGTTGATGAAACTCCCAAAATTTTTGATGAAAGTGTTTCAGATAGCTGTGTGCTGGGTTGTCTGTTGCGTTTGGCTGTTTTGATTGTAGTTTTGTGAGTTTTGTATAAAGGAAAGTTGTTTGCCAAATTTTCTAAAAACCTGTTCTTGCTTTGCCTATATGCAGTTATAATCATCCAAAATGGAGTGATTCTAATTGGGTAAAAAAATGATTAGAAATGTGTAAATGTAAGAAGGAACCAGGAGGGTATTACAATTGAAAGAATCAAGAAAGCCTAGAGCTACAAATGTATAGAAGGAACCGTGGAGGAAATCAGCTTTATGGTACCGAATACGGGTTTAAAGGTGAGTTTCTAGTCTAATGGGTGAAGGCCCTGCTGTGTAGTCATGGTGTTTCGACCATAAGTTGAGTTTCACTCTCATCCAACTTGAGTGATTCAAAATTTGCAAACGAATTTAGGGGAATAATTTACCAGCTGAAGTAAATTGTAATCCCAAAGTGCCTATAATTTGTCAATGTGAGCTATGTGCATATTATGTTTTGCAAATTAGAGTAAATAGGATGTAAATGCACAATTTTGGGAGCTTTGCACCCAAATCGGATGATCTAAATTAGAAGAAACCTTAGAAACCATAGGTTCAAATGAGTGAAGGAAACAATTAGCAATTTATGGAGTTAAGATCCCAGAAAGAAAATAATAGTGAGGATCCAAAGCAGTAAAGGGCATATCGACTACTTGATACAAAATGTCATAACTTGAGTTTGGGTGATCCAAATGAGATGATTCCAATTCCTACTGAAAATAAACTCATATAGATATCATTTTCTTGAAGAAATCATGAGAAAAATATGGCTCATGTGTCCCTAGAAAATTTTTCAAGTGAAGGAGTATTGGTAAGACATCAACCCTAACCAAAAAAAATTCGTAATGTACAACCTATTTTTCTTCTTGTGGTTGTTTTTAATTGTAATGTGAAGAGAAGCTTGACCAAGAACGGATTCCATGAATAGGAATCAAGAGCCGCAACCTTTTGAGTTGTCTTCTCAACTTCTGTTTCAAATTCCAGAAAGCTCGATCTCACACTTCTCTTTCATTGCTTCAAAATCAATGTGAAATATTACAGTCATTAAATGATTTATGATAAAATTGAAGGTTTATTTGTTTTAAATTGATCGAGACAAACTAACTGCTAAATAAATCGTATATGAAAATTTGTATTGAGTTAAAAAATAAATTATTGTATCCAAATGTAGCATACATTATCTGTAATTGAATGAATGATCACATGTCTTAAAAATGAATGTTAACTGTTAAATTCTAGTTTAAGATATAAGATTTAATATATCAACAGGTCAAATTAATAGTAATCACACAGATATAATTATCATCGTCCATCAGAGTTCAAATGTATTAATATTTAGTAGTTCACGAAATTGATTTTTAATAATCAAGATCAATGACTGTACTGTGTTATAAAACTGCTTTTATAATCGACATGTACCAGCGGGACCGTGTCAGGATTCGCTATCCCCAGTGCACTAAAGCATAGGTTAAATTCATAAGGTACAAACATAATAAGGATTAAAATCCAAAGGATTTTGTGGATTTGAATAATTTAGTACTAAGGAAACTGTATAACTTGAAACAATCAATGAATTGTAATTGAATGTAAATTGAAAATAATATATATATATATATATATATATATATATATATATATATATATATAGTATATATATATATATATATATATATAATTTTATTAAAATCGTATCGTCATCGAAAATGCACAAAAGCATTGTTTTATAAACATCAGATGAATTGATTTAAACTAAATGGAATATGATTATCAGATAGAACCAATTAAGCATGAAATTTTACGCGTTGTTTTGCCATCGCTGTATCGAGAACAAAATGAGGATGTGCCATCAGAGATTTGTAGTCAAACGCCAAAGCTTTGTCAGGTCAAGAAGATCCAACATGTATTCATGAAATGGATTTGACTATTTTATAAACTTTAATTTATTTTGTAAATAAGTTGATATTGAAAACTTTGATATATTTTGTAAATGATATGATCAAAAGGGCAAGAGTAATTCCATAATGTACAATGGATTTATGCTACAAAATGAGGGCCTACCGCAAATGTTTTGATGCATATTATTATATATTCTACAAAAGATAACGAAAAAAACGATTTATCAGACGCAGAGCGCTTTGACTTTGAGAGTTTATTTAATGTGATACAAATTTTAATTACAAAGCGGGCAAAGTTAAGTATGGTGTCTCATACCACGACTTCTCAACCAGCAAAACAACCCCTTTCGCTTTAGTCTTAGGAGTGTCCGAGAGCCTAGTTATAATTGCAATGGGGCTGGTCAGCTCGATGATAAACTACCTCAACCCTGAAGCTTCAAAGCAGAAATAAAAAATTTCATCAATGAAATATCCACTGGTAAAGAAGGTTTAATACACTTAACCCATCGATCCAAGAGCACCCATACAAGAGTGCCTGAAAGAAGTGCAGTGCCCTCACTATGATGTGGAAGCAAAAAGCCCAGTGTAAACTATGGGGTGAATAAAATTCCACATTATCACTTCCTTCCATAATGGTCACCCAAATGTTGCCACCCAAATCCCCGTATTCAGGAACCTCAATCGAATGATTAATTCCTTTTATTGAGACAGTAGTGTTGATTAGGTTGCTTACAATGGGCGTTTCCCGGAGGGTCCCCCTTTTACGCCTAGCCTGACTGGTAGAAGTCTCTTCATGACCTCTCGCTATTCTATGGGAAAACAAATAGAAAAAAGGGATTAGCTTGAGTCCCATTAAGTATTAAAGGCAAGGAAACCCTTAAAAAACAAAAGAAATCCCCCTGTGGAGGTTTAACAACTCACTAGTAACAAGACCTAAGAGCCTTGAACTGAGGCAACTTAAAACCTACTGGATGTCCTCAAACTGAATGCTCCTAATATTAAATGCATCATCATCACAACTCACCAAGAATGATGATCGTGACCTCAAAAGGAACAAAAACTTTGTACCCCAAAATACTCAACAAACAAGGCCAAAAAAAAAAAAAAACAACACAAATAAGGCGATACAGACAAGATTTGAGTCGTAAAACTCATCGAAGTTGAGTTGTCGATAATCTCGATGATCCCGAAAAGGTGTCAAAAGCATAGGAGAAATAAAATTGCAATAAGAAAAGAGCTATGTGAAGTCGTAAATGAAACATCAATCAGAGCCCAACCCCTATATATAGGGTAAACATCAACGGTACATTAAATGTAGTCAGTCAGTGGCACCATGCGCAGACAGCAGAAAACTTCAAGGCTCGACTTTGCTTAGACAAACGCACTTCACCTTCCGGGGCATTCAATATACGCATCAATTTTCCAAATCCTTTCAACTTTCTGCACCTAAGGCTTAAAAGCACAGTATTTTCCCTCGTTTGAAAAAGCATAAAGTTCTAGCCGGGGAAAAGGGGGGCATTGTGAGTATCATGATCTTGAGACCCATCACTTAATGGGCCCAAGGCCCACTTGGCCCAAGCAGAAACAAATTTCAACCCGCTTATCATATTAAATCAAGCTGCACATCCGCATATGAGCCCAAAGCCCAGAGCGAGGAAGCTAGGGGTGTCTTTCCTCGCACTACCTCGTATGCCTGTCAGATTCAGCCTCCTAACCTGCCATCCCCAATGATGAGAGGCTCGCGATGGATAACCATGAATGTAAAACGCAAAATATATTGCTAGAAATGACGTAGTTCCTAAATCCCTTATCTCTTAGAAGATTAATCCTTAATAGAGAAAAAGAGATTTTATCCCTAAAATCAAGAGGAGATTTGTGAATCGAGCCCTATAAATTGGAAAGATCCCCTACAAGGTAAGGCAATTTGTTCCCAACTGTATGAACTCTTTGCTTTTTCTTCTCCATCTTAGCCGACTTAATCATAGAGATGGTTTGCATAACACCCCAAATCATATTTTTTCTGTGATTCATGCCAGTCATTGGAGCCTTCAGAGGTCCCGACAATCAAAATCCTTACAAAACTCCCTGAAAACAACAATGGTGGTGGTGGGAGCCCTAACTTTTGGGTGGATGACATCGACCTTCACATATGTCATTAGACCAACAAGAACTTTAATTGATTTCGCTTATAACCATGGAAACCTTAAAAAGAAAGAAGTGAATATCCTATAACCCTAAAACAAGGAAGAATAAGAATATTTATATATAAAGGAGTAATTTTGTATTTTTGTACTTGGGATGGTGTGGATAAGAATTTCATAAATCCCAGACCCGAACTCGACACGAGTTTCAAATATTATACCCAAATTGTAAAACCCGGGAAAATTAGAAATTTTCAAAAATGGCAAAATGATAATAATAATAATAATAAATTGCCATAATGGTTCAGGGAAGCCTAGAAAATTATCTAGATCTCGAATGACGGAACGAACTGCGTCATTGGATTCGTCTTACAAAATCTAGTTACCCAAAAAAATTTCGTTAAATTCCGAGATAGTCGGATTTTTCACGATTTGGTAACAGCGGCTAGTGACTTAACGACAAGATTTTTACGAGAATCTTTAGAGTTAGAAATAACCTGGTTAAGTTCATTTAAAATAAATTGAACTTGAACCGAAACCGAAAATAAATTGTTTCAGGATAGGAACGGATCCTCGAACGAGATCAATATGATGCATTTTATGGCGCCACACAGCTGCCAATAATTTAACTTAATTTAAGTTAGAACAAAAGGAAGAAAAACTCATTTTTGGGGAAGGAATCGGCAGTGGGTTGAATTAGAGATAGAAATGAGAGAAACTCCTCATTCTCTCTACGATCTACGAAGATCGGTGGCCTTAACTGCCGAGACAAGATTTAGCAAAGCCCACCCACTCACTAGTGGCTATGTGTGGGTACCCACAACACATAATTTCATCGAAGATTTCATGTTTGGAGAAGAAAAGTTAGTAAGAGAAGCTCTACATTCTCTCTAAGATTTACGACGATCGATCACTGCTTCCGTCTGCCAAGACTTAAAGCCTGAAAGTACTGGCTTTGCGGGCAACGTGGACACCAAAAACTGCGAATTTTCACGAAGATTTCAAGAGGAAGTTCGAAGGCCGTGGGTCTCGCCCTGACTTAAAAAGTTTCATCTTCGCCCAAGAGGTAACCTTCCCACTCGGTTTATTTCTATCTAAATATCGCTTGTCTTCGTCAGTCTTGTCTATTTGATTGTGTTCTAACACAAAATCTAGATATTTTATCGATTTGAGTTGTTTTTGTTAAGTTGATTTTCGGACCGAGTTTGGGACGGGTTTTGTGCCATGTTTGTGGCTGAATTGTGGACTCAATTGAGGCGGGTTTTTTGCCGGGTGAGAGGGTTGTTTCCGGGATAAATTTGGGTAGGAAAAATAGCATGTACGGGAGCTTCAAAGGAGCCATGGGAACGCAATTTCGTGGTTTCACGTAAATCGCTTCAAAATGCACTGTTTCAGGCAAGGGTCTAACTCCTGGATAGCCATAACTTTCTTGTCCAAGCTTCGTTTTGTTCTGCACCTACAAAGGCCTTTGAGTCTAGAATCCACCCATATATCTGATAAATTTAACTCATATTCGGGTCCAGTAACAAATGATGAAAATGCGAGGGTTCCCACTGGCTCTGCAAGGCCGCCACTGCTCATACGAGGCCTCCAACTTCTGGACGCCATGCTCTCTCGTCCGGGAGTCTATTGGGGTGTTATTTTACTATATGGAAAGATATTGGAGTCTAGGAATTGACCATAAGGATTTTAAATGGAAATCACTCAAACTTTGTTTAAAAATTAATTGCTACAAATAAGAGTGCTAATTGGTCATTGTGTGGATGCGAGAGTCAGGTACTGGCGCCACATATTATAAAAGCCAGAAGTATCTTAGTGCATGATATGCCATGAATTAGCCTAGAAAACAGGTGTGTCATTACTTGCCTAGGTAGTGACTTTGATGAAATGTTAACATGTGTTTGTGCGATTGATTGAAATGACATTTCCTTGGTTAAGAGGTCATGCTCGATGTCAACATTATATGTGCTCCGAAGAGTTATTGTGGCTCATGATGTGTTTTCGGTGGACATGATTACATGTCAGAGGCCAGTTTATTGGGCATTATGCGCCATGATGTAGCCTAGGATTCGGAAGTATGACATTACTATTCAAGTAGTAGCTCTAATGATGTCAGATGCATGCTTGTTTGATGTGTTGACATGAATGTGATAAATGTTAGTATGACTGCATGTATATTAACGTTTAATGAATGTATGGACTTTTATGTGCATTAGACATGAGTGTCCATGGTACACGGTGTAGTGTACGGTATAGGGTGTCCATGGTACACGGTGTAGTATACGGTATAGGGTGTCCATGTAGAGGTCTTTATACATCATATGACTTAGAGCAATGGTACAATCGCATTGCAATGTGCACGGACATCAAGCATGGTATGGGTGTGAGTGCATAGGTCGCTGTCATTCACCATCCTCAGGAATGGGTTTGACTCGCATTGACTAAGTCCAATGGAGATCCACTGGGCTTGTATGGTTGACAATCAACATTGTGTTCGTGTCATGGTGAGACCAAGAACGGACAAAGTCCGTTGAGTCTCACGAAGCTGTGCATAGCATGAAATTAATACTGTGGTGTTGGGCAATTTGCTAGGATAGAAACTTCTAAGGTGAAAAAACTTGAACTTTATGTTAAACATGACCCCTGGGCTTCAAGAAAGACCGAGAAATGGTATGTCACTAGACAACCTGAGTGAGACCCCAAAAACTGTGGGCCTACAAATGCATATACATTACGACACTTGATTAAGAGCATCAATTCATTAATCGTGGAGGATAAAACTGGGGTGGGGTAATGGTCATAAAATAAAGATTTTGTTTTTATAAAATAAACATTTGGTATGGATCATCCAAAAAGTTTTGGATTTGAAAAAGTTAAATGAAATGACTTTATAAATGATCATTGGATGTGGATCCTGAAAATAAAGGTTTTATCACGCATGGGGTTCTAATGGTAAAGTATGTGTGTCAGCGAGATTGATATACGTAAGATGATGAGTCGCGCCTCATTCATGACAAGTAGGATTCGTATTAGGATTGTACGTCCTAGGTTGGTGTGTGCTTTGTCGCTTGACCATTCGCATTTATGAACAAATTTCTCAGAGGATTTTATTCCCCACCGATGTTAATCCCACCTCATTGGACCCCCCTCTGTATAGGACATGCAAAGTAAGACGATGCCCTTAGAGACCGTGGATTACAACACGATTGTGGGCCTTAATTCTGCTCTCTCAGATATTATATTAAACATCATTTTTTTAATATAATGTTTTGTATTGTTGAGCTTATGTAATAACTCTCAAAGTGGTTTCTTGATATGATTGTATTTATATGATTAAAATAACTCATGTGGCCATTTTTACTCGTATGTAATTTTGTAAGTCATAACATTAGGACAGAGTTGCCATGAAAACTCGCATATGCTGTATTACAGAGTCCCCGCATGTTAGACTTCACCGATTGCAACTCCTACATTCCTTTAAAATTGGGGACTTAATGAAGTGAAGCTCTGACACCCGACATCCATAAATTTTCCAATGGTCGACAGTCGTTAACTGACCCCTAGATTCGGGAGTTAGTCACACAAACCCACCCCATATCCGATTAGACTAGTCATATATTCGTCCATAACAGCTGGGTCGGAGCAGGTTAGTCGAGTAGGGGAAAATTTGTCATCCTGTCTTGAAATCAGTGGAGAATGTATACATCTGGTTCTATTAGCTAGTTCGAACCTAGTATTATAGCTAATTTTCATTCAAATTGAAATTAAAGACAATTATGAGATAAAGAGGAAAAATAGAAAAAGTACCCCAACACTCTCAAGCCACTTTCCAAGACAGTAGGCTCTGGAGAGCGAAGCCCCAAGTAGACAATTATGATTTTTTAAATATTTTAAATTATTTTTTATATTTGATTTTAAAAATTTAAAACTGAGCTATCGTTGTTCGGTTATTGACAATAATTTCAAAATATAAAAAAAATCGAACTGAACCAATAATAAATGTTATTTTTTAAGTATTTATTCTATTTTTTAGGTTTAGTTTTTGGAACTCTCAAAATTTTAATGATTATGAGTTTTCCTATTATAGCCTGTTAAACTTCTATGTTATTTTAAAATTCTGAAAACTTTAAAAAGTTTCTACTGGTTTGGGTCTAGTTCATATAATGGCAGAGACTGATAAATCTTCAAAAGCAATAATTTTTATTTATATTTATGTTTTTTTCATTTTGTACGAAATTATTTATTGAAGAATAATGATGATATATAAGAATAGTGGAGGCCCCCCCTTCTTCTCTTCTTCCTTCCCTTCTTTCCCTCTCTTTCCCCCCCCTCCCTCTCCCCTCTCTCTCTCCCTCCTGACTCATTTTAATTCTGTAGATAACTAGTTTTGATAATGCTATTTTTAAATTTATTAATAAAAAGTGCTAGAGAAAATTATGGAATTTTGATAAAATTAAAGAAGCTAGTTTATTTTTACATTTTAAATATTATAAGTTTTTGAAAACTAATTTAATATTAAAATTTTAAAAATAGTAGATGACAATTTTGATTTTTATTCTGTTTTTAAATCGAATTTGATCCATTTAAATTATTTTAATCGGTTATTATCTATAAACCGAATCAAACCAATTTTATTGGTTTTATATTTCAAATTTCTGGTTTCCTATCTCGGTTCGGTTACATTTTTATATTAAAAACCGAACCCAATAAATCATGCACTACCCTAATCCAAAACGAGGAATAGATTTTAATATATATATATATATATATATATATATATATATATATATATATATATATATATATATATATATATATATATATATATATATATATTGTGATTATGTTAAAATTAATGTAGACATTGGAAATGTTTTATTGATATATAAAAGTCCTATAAAATGTATATTATTGAGGGCAGTATGCAGCGATGTGAGAGCAATTACAAAATGAAGTCATATGTCAAAAGGGGATTGAAAAACTGATGATCATTCCTATGTTATTACCTTGGCGCCATTATATTTGACATAAGATTATCAAGAGACATTGGAGTTGTGAGTCTACATTAATTTGAGTTAATCATAATACTTTATAAATTGATGATTATATATATATATATAGAGAGGCATACAGGCAGATATATATCACATATCAAATTTATAGCATTGTGATTTTTAATTATTTAGATGTTGAAAAATGCTTTATTGATATATAAAACCTATAAATGTATATTATTGGAGGTAGGTACGCAGTGATGTGAGAGCAATTACAAAATGAAGTCATATGTAAAAAGGGGAATGAAAAACAAACTGATGATCATCCCTATGTTATTACCTCGGTGCCGTTTTAAGTGACATAAGATTATCAAATGAGACAAATGATTGCATGCATGAAAACGTGACTAAATTGGTACAAAAATGATGTAAGAGGCTGTGGAAGTGAGAACGAAAAGTAACCATTTGGTTGTGATAGGCCTTGTTTTCTTCGACTATCACAATTGCTAATGAAATTGAATTTGACCATTCAAATCTAAGAACATGAAACTACGGACTGCCCAATTATTTGGACTTTGTCCGTCATATCTCATATTCATTGCCTTGAAAAGTTGAATATATAATGTGTCATTTATTGTCAACATTGTCAAACAATAACAATGCAACCTTTTCCCCTAGTTGTTATGAATGGTTTATGGTAATCTGCCTCAAATTGATACATGCAATTCGTATCATCTCCTCATCTTGGATTTGACAATATATAGTTTCCAAATAATAATAATAATTATCGATAGACCAAAGAAAAGTTCATAAAACACCCTATCAGTCAAGAAGCTTTCACTCTAATGGAAATGATTGATGCCTCTCTACCCATTTAACCCCAGCCAGAGATACTTACTCACGCATTTAGCCTTTCATTCACACTAAGCCTTGGTGCCAACTTGTATTAAGTGCCAAACTGAGATCGCCCGAAGACCAATTATGGGAAGTTCCATGCAATGTAAAATAGTCCCACACATATTATTCCAAGTAAGTCCACTTCCAAATCTCACCTACGAAAAGACAATAATGGGGATCAACATCAAACCCATCCCCCCAATAAGGAAGGAAGATCACCACGCAAATAAAATGCTCTTTCATATCCATTACCAAATCCGAGCATCATAAATAATAAGAAACACCCATCCAATGAACAAATCCTAATCACCATCCAACTGGTTGAACATCTACTATGTCACAAGGCCACCCCATCGTGAAAGGGTACGACTTCCAGACGCATACCTGCTTCCTCGAACATACATAACACATCCGCCTCTAAGCGCCCCTTTTTTTCTCTCGTAGCAAACACTTAGGTGACGGAGTGGCTACACTAATAAGCCCTGCTTCGACCCCTTCTTTCTTGTTTTTCACAGAGGAGGCAGGGCCAGCTCCAGCTCACAGAATTAACAAAGGCAAAATGATCCTACTCACCTGGTAACCAAGAGCCCTGATCCCAAATTTCACAAGAATCCAGATCCAAAATCCGCCCAACGACCCCACACGCCCATCCCGCTCCTCGGTTGAAAGATCATCACTGATTGTTCGTGGGAACGACGCCTTTATAAATATAACTGATTTCGCCATCGATGGTATCAACACTGAACACAAGCGTGAGCAACACTAATCCTCCGCGATACAAGATCCACCGGGCAACGCAGATACCGACTCCTCGGGCGTGCAGAAACAATGCAAAGCAACACGACGAGGTGGAAGCACTCCGCCTCACCAATCAACACCGACGTAAGAGCTGTAACAAACTCACCGTAAAGATCCTACGACCCGGAGGCGCGACAAACTCGTGAAGGTCATGACATTCCCTCATGAAGGACAACACAATGCTCAGATTCCCCAAAGTGGCTGAAACTGGCAGACCCAGTCAGCTCTGGGGCACCTGACCATCTACTCTCGGGAGAGGAAGGCAACGAAGTGAACTCCTGGAGAGCATAAATGAATGGAGAGAATTGCGCCATCCTCAGCATGAACACTCATGGGAACAGAGGTTCAAGAACCTCCAGCAAGAGCTCACCACAGGAAGGAGGCGGTGAAAGGACGTGTTCTCATTAATTATGGACACCTTGGTACAACAAACTGAGTCACCCTATACAGCTGAGGTACTCCACTTTCCCCTTCCAGCCAAGTTCAGAATGCCACAGGTGGAAGCGTTCGATGGTACTAGAGATCCCGTCGATCATCTCAACACTTATAAAAATCAAATGGAGTTGCACGGGTATCAAGATCCAAAGGCGATGCGTAGCCGCTATCACCCTAAAAGGTCAAATTTCTTGGCATGGTTCAATAGACTCCCGCCATCATCAATCTCCTCATTCAGGTAGTTATCCATTGCATTCGTCCCTCACTTCATTGGGGCCAGGATACGGCGTAAAGCTGGGTTATCATCACGACCATCAAGCAGGCACGAAGAAAGTCTCGAGGTCCGCGTCCGATTCAATGCCGAGTCTCTAAAGGTAGATATACCTGACGAGAAATTTGCGATCACTGCGTTCATGGCTGGCTTAGGGATTCAGTCGAAAGACTTAATGTTTTCCATCTCCAAAAATCCCTAAACAAGCATGGCAGAGGTGCTCGCAAAAGCAGAGAAATATATTAACTGCGGAAGAGTCTCTCATATCCAAGAAAGAGCTCTTCCATTCATTAAAGAAATGAGCGGGGCAGCATAAACGACGAGGACGGCTCCCAAAAGACAAAGCGATCAGAAGGGGATCTCCAAAGAAAATGGAGAACGACATCCAAAAAGGCGTGGAACCTTTAGAGATCGTGATAGGTCCATCGCAACCGAAAGACGACGACGCTATCGCCCCAACGCTTCACCCCTTAATGCCCTTTGTCACAGATCTCCACAAGTACCTAAAACGAACAATTCCGAGGTGGCCAACCCCAAATGAAGTCGACTCCTACAACAAGAGAGACAATCAATTATTGCGAGTTCCATAGGGACTACGGACTGCATCTGGACGACTTTGCAGACATACCAAGAGAGAAATAGAGAACTTGATACGGCGCGATACCTCCGACGCTTTATATCCCCTGAAAATCAGATCCAAAGTCAAGCTTTCGTGAACTGAATTCCGGCCAAGAACCACCACCTCGGCAGCGACGACTAAAGACTAACAACAACCCTAGGTGAAACCTGTGCAATCTCAGAGGATTCGCAAGAGGAGGGAATCGTACCACCGCGCCCATCTACTAACATTGGGGACGACAGAGATAGCGGAAATTCAAGCAGTGTCTAAACTACCGCGACTTGACACATCCATCACGCTTCTCTCGACTCGATATGGAGGGATGCCAACACCTCATGATGACCCACTCCAGTTCGCGCAGCCAGGCTAAACAAACAAATTACCCGCGTTAATCGACAACGGGAGTTCACCGATATCATCTTCTGGCCGGGCCTTGATAAAATGGGCATCGTAATAGCAACTAGAACTCACAACACACTCTACGAGGATTCTCCGGGAAAGAGTATTACCTCTAGGCTCAATACAATTGGTACTCACGCCGAGACTTCATGCTGGGTTAATTTACTACGCAAGATTCCCGTCAGACGCCCGCCGCTTATACATGTTGCTAGCGCACTCCTTCTTCAATGCAATAAAAGCCATCCTTTCCGTATATCACATGATGATCAATTCCCATCGTGAACGGGTAGGAATGGTTCGAGGAGACCAGCGAGTGGCTGTGACGCTACCAAAGATCCATGAAACAAAAACTGTCGACAACATATTAATGCGGACGAGCTCGGGACATGCGTGACGAGGTACTCACTCGACCGAGCCCTAGAAGAATCGAACCGTGATTGGCTGGATGACGACTCAATGATCTCGCCTATATCGCTCTAAACTAGCCGAAGACCTCAAACCACCTTATCCATTTTTTAAGACAAACAGAGACGCCTTCGCATGGAAAGAAAGTGCATACGAGGAATCGATCCCCACGGTAATCACCCATAGATTGAACGTCACCGCCCTTTAAGCCAATCAAGCAAAAGGAGAAGCTTCGCTACCGTAAAGGCAAAAGCCATCAACGAAGAAGTCAACAAATCCTTACAAAGCGTGAGCGATCGTGTGGAAGTAGAATACCCCAATGGCTAGCCAATGTCGCATCAAAAGGCAACCAAATGGCAACTCTACATCGACTTCATCGACATCAATAAAGTGCTCAGCGACGCTTCCTTCGCCGCGAATTGACTCATCGATACCGCTGGCCATGAACTCCTCGCTTTATGGATGCCTTCCGCTACAACCGCATCGATGGACCAGTGACCAAGAAAAGACGCTGCTCATTACAAATACAGAGAACCTATCACATCGCGGTGATGCCTTTCGGCTCAAAAACGCAGGAGCTACTACATCGCAGGGGTTGGTGAATCGGATGTTTTAGAACTAGCTAGCACAAAACAACTATGGAGAAGTGTACATAGATGACATGTTGGTAAAATCCACGGTTGGGCTCCACATGACCCGTCTATCAGGCGTTCGGATCTTGAGAAACTCTTGCATGGCTGAATCCGGCTAGAAGTGTGCCTTCGGGTATCAGGCGGGAAATTCACAGGTTTCATAGTCAACCAGGAATTGAAGCAAATCAGACAGATAAAGGTGTACTTTCGACATGCCTTCGCCATTAGGTATAAAGGAAGTTCAGCGCTGTGGGAAGGATTCTTTGCCTTAAGGCCGGTCGTATCGAGGCAAGTGATAAATCTGGCCTTTCTTTGAATCACTGAAGGGCCTTTGATGGGATGTAAAGTGAGAGGAAGCATTTCATTGTAGAAAGCATGAGCTCCCATTCTAGTAAGTCCTATTAAGAGGGGGCTCCTGCGCGCATGCAGGCGATGTCAGGACTTCTCGAGCCGGTGTTGTCCTGGGCGAGAGACAAGGAGGAATATAGCACCGGTTTACTATTGCGGTAGGAGGCTTTGGGGACGGAGGAGAGATACCCCGGATGGAAAAACTAATTATAGCCTTGTGCTTGCACATCAGAAACTATTCTTACTTCAGGCTCGCCTGTGAGTCCCGATGGAATACCCAGATGAAGCAAGTGTTACATAAACCAGAAGTTTCTGGAAGGTTGATGAAGTGGGCCATAGAAATTTAGTGGTCGACGCCGAGATCTGGCTGCAGTGATAAAGAGGCGGTGTAGTAGGCTTCATGTGGAGTTCTGGCGAAGAGCATGCTTTCGAGCGCTCGAGCAGATGACACTCCAGTGCGGAAACTCTGCGTAGATGGAGCATCAGATGCCTGAGACGGAGGCGGTCTAATCTTGACCTCTCGGAAGGAATAGACATAAATGCGCGTTAGTTCAAGCCTCTAACAACGGTCGAATATGAGGTAAATCATAACTAGTCTGACACCGCTCATTCCTTTGGAAATTGACGGCTAAGTGCAACGGCGACTCGGTTGAGTAGTAAGACAAATAGAGACACCTCACAGTAAAGTGGAAGGATGATCCATATCTCCAAAAGTATGAGATTTATTAAAAAGTCGTACATCAATCGGGCGTGTCTAGGAGCGGAGAACTCTGGCCAGACGCCTTGGCAAGGTGCGGCTTGATATACACGGAAGACCTCAGGCCGGTCGACACTGTCGAATGCACAGCGAGCCCTGCTATCGATCTCTGCGATGTGGAGGTTGCCCAAGTCGGGTTCGAGCCAAGTTGGATGGACCCGTTTGGACATATAATAGACGGACGTGCACGACGACGAAGGAAGAGCTAAAATAGGGCCAGTGCGCCGGGTTCCTTAATCCATAAGGGGCTTTGTACAAGCGAGGTTTCTTCACACGATCTTCAAGTGTATCGCGGGAAAAACATTGAATATGTGCTGGGGAAGTTCATGGGTATATGCGGAAATCCTTCGGAGCTTGAGCACTTGCGAGGAAAGATCTTGAGGCAAGGACCTCTTGGCCTACAGCAAAGATACAGCCAATCTAGTCAAGAAGTAAGATCTACCGGGAGCCGCATTTAAGATCGCCTCCCGTCAGAACCCTTGGCGTGATCAGGCCCACGGCGCACAGCGGTGGGGTTTAGGCGTGCTGGGACCTCTTGCCCTTTGGGAAGGGCGATGTATAAATTCATCATCGTCGCAGTAGATTACTTCACCAAATGGGCGGAGTAGAGCCCTAGCCACGATCACGAGCAAGATCACGCGAATTTGTGTGGCGGCTATCATATGCGAGGTTGGTATCGAGAGCCACTGGTGTCGGACAACGGAAAACTATTCGAACAGTGAGTGGGTTACGTCTTGAGCTCGGAATTAAAATTCTATCGTCCCCGACACATCCGATCTAGCAGTCGAGGCCGAGTCACCATTAGAACCCTTAAAGGCTGCTTTAAAGACCAAATTAAGGAGATCTGAAAGGAAAGTGGGTAGAATACCTCCACAGGGTGCTATGGGCTTCTGGGGCCAAACCTGATCAGCCACTCGAGAAACCAGTTCGCCACAGCCTTCGGCACGGAAGCGGTAGCCCCTGTCGAGATCGGACTAAAATCCCAAGGATCGAATTAAGCGATGAGTGGAGCCTGATGGCCAAGGGCTCTAAAATCTAGAATTCCAGTTCCTCTTAGATGAAAAAGCGAGCAAGTTCTAAAGCGATACGAGGAGAATACCAAAGAAACTGACAAGGTACTACAACCAAGAGTCAAACCTAGGAGCTATGTCGGGTGATGCGGTCTTAAAACTACGCATGAGGGAAGAATCCGACCCAGGAAGAGTGGGCTGGAAGGCCCTTGCATCGTATCTTGAGTCGTTAGACCGGTAATTCTGAGCTCCAAACGGAGGAGGAAAACTTTTATAGCTGCGGAATGTGGAACATCTTAAAACGTTTTTATCGGTAGACCTTGGTTTGTAGTAAATGGGATTTACGATTTTCGGTTAACGATTCGGCCATTCTTGGTTATTTTGTTAAGACGTCACAAACAACTCATACGTATAAATGTTAAGAAAGATTACGTGCAATAGAATGAGTCAACTCATAGACATAAAAGAAAAAGTCTCTCTTTATTCCAATCAGATTACATTCAGTTACAATCAGTGGTGTCAGGGATTACATCTTGGAAGCATTCAGTACAAGCAGTTGCGCCAAAAAAAAAAAAAAACTTCAGGAAGAAAAAAGGAAAAGAAAATGGGAGAAGACCAGAAGGTGGAAAAGAGGAGAAGAAGAAAAAAGGGATGGAAGGCGTTTGTGCGGAAGAAACAAAAAAGGGGAGAATGAGAGGTGGAAGAAAAGATGAAAAAGAAGGAGAAGGAGAAAGGAGAAAGGAAGAAGAAGAAGCAGAGAAAATGGAAAGTGACCTTGAAATGCATCGCCCTGGCGCATTCATAGCACGGAGCTAGGGATAACATGACTCCCATAAATGGGAGACTAGGGGCTTACAACTCCACGGGCATAAGTCAGCGGGGCGGGCGGAATCTTCGGTGGAGTCAGTAGAAGACAACCGGACTTGACGCTTCATCTCGCCCAGTTATGTTCTGCGAGAGAAAAAGCGGAATATACAAAATTTAAGACTTCATAGCAATGAAGCCGCCCGTTTATAAGAGGCAAAGCACTCAAAGTCACTGAGCGTTCAGATTCTCCATAAATAAGCATTAAAGACGTTTGCACCTTTCGAAATCGAGTCGAGATAGCGCTGTGAGATCATTTTGTGAGTTCGTCACTTATTGCTGAGGTCGGGTCACCTTTACGAAATTCGAGCGGCTCGGGCTACATCGCCCGCTCGGCCACGGCGCCGGGCTGCGGCTCACTTTGGCGAGTTTGTCACGCTGCGCGCAGTCACGCTACGGGGAGTCAGATCAGCTCATTTGCATCGCCACTTCTGACCACGGTGCCGGGCGACTCACTTTGACGAGTTCGTCTACTCTGCGTAAGTCACGCTACTTGAGGAGTTAGATCATTTCCGGACTACATCGCCGCCGGTGGCGCCGGGCCCGGCGACTCACTTTGGCCCAGGTTCGTCTACTGCGCGCAGGTCATGCTGGTCGGATCGGCTCGAGTACATCGCCCTTTCACGACCCACGGCGCCGGGCACAGCGGCTTTCCTTTGGCGAGTTAGTCTACGCACGGAGTCACGCTACACGGGGAGTCGGAAGCATTTCGGGCTGTCGCCACTTTCGGCGCGGCGCCGGGCAGGCGGAGTTCAGCCCGAGCTCAAGCGATTCTGGGCCGTCGGCAGATCGTTCAACTCGGGCAAGCTAGGCCGCGAGACCCGACGGAGTTCCTGGCGGGCTCAGCGATTCTACGGGCCGTATGGCCTAGGAGTCATTTCTTCATGCAGATCATCCAGAGCGAGACACGATGCTTCGCATTGGCCAGGCTGCGATTCTACACAGGCCATGCAGCCTAAGAATCATTTCAACTCGGGCAAACCCGGTAGAATGAGACCCAGCAGTTCACGGTGAGGCTGGCGATTCTACACGGCCATGCAGCCTAGGAGTCATTTGGTAAGGCCCAGGCCGGCTACGGAACCCAGCGATTCACAGCGGCGAGGCTCAGCGTTCTACCGGGCCGTACGGCTGGGGAGTCGGCTCGAGCGAGCCGGTAGGCCCGGAGCCCGGCAGTTCCTGGCAGTGGGCTTCGGCTATTCTGCACGGGCCTGCGGCCCGAGAGTCATTTGACTCGAGCTGAGCAGAAGCGGGCCCGGCAGTTCCTGGCAGCCCAGGCTCGACAGTGCATGACCATCGGCACAAGGTATTTCAGCCGAGCCAAAATCGGTAAATCCTGACAATTTGCTCAACATCTCGGCTCGGGCTCGATTCGGACCATGCGGATAAGAGTCGGTTCAAGTGGAAAGAGCGTTAAGAGCGCGAGTAGGCGGCAGTGAGGTGCAAAAATGAGTATTCATTAAGGACAAGGTCATATGTTGCGGGGCCCCGAGCCCGATGATACAAGCAAAAAAAAAAAAAAAAAAAAAAAGAAAGAAAAAGTATAAGCCAGGCATCGGGCGGGCGAAGACATGCGCGAGGAGATTAGGCATCGAAAGGAAGACGAGCGGTGAAGAAGGAATGGGCCTCGGCGGGGTGCCGGTTCTCGGGATAATCAATGAGAGAAGGACTCCTCATCTCCCTGCGTCAGGAAGGTCAAAGTTAAGTCCCAGCCGAGGAATGAGCGATGCTGACCTAGCCACGAAGCGAGGCCACCCAAGCCATTGATTCAGAGCCTCGTCTCGGTCTATAATGCTTTGTCCCATTGAGCCACCAAGAGTTATTTGCGTGGAGATCCCCATGTGACTGCGACACTCCTCGTTTAATCGTTCCATAGGAGCAGTGCCTCGTGCCTCGCTGGCAGGCCTCGGTGTAGCGTCGTCTTATCAAGAAGATCGTCTTTGATCGCACGCAGCTCTTCCTTAGACTCCGGCTCGCTTGGGACATGAGAAATCGTCACGACGTGCGAGTTCTGCTGGGCGGGCTGCGGCTCGTCCTAGCCTCCGTCAAGAGTGGATTACGCCTGGCCCTCAATTCACTCCGAGCCTCCTGAAGCTCGCCTTCAGCCGCCCTTAAGCTATTCTGGGCATCGTCTTCCCTACCCTAGGCCCGAGCACGAGCCGTAGTGGTATGTTTCATATCAGACTTGAGCTTCACGACTTCCTCAGTCATACGTTGCATATGGCCTCGCAGCTCAGCTCACTCAGATGTGAGGGAAGCCACCCTCGCCTTATAAGCCCGAATTAAAGCTTTAGTGACCTTCGTTTATTTGGCCCTACGCGAACCCTTCAAATAGTAGCCACTGCACATCCAGTATGAATCGACATCATTATGGCTCGGAAACTCATCCTAAAATGGAGTCAAATATAATGAGTACGGGAACTTACGGAGCTGACCCACAGAGAGATAGGGCCAAAACCTCATCAGCGATGGCCCATAGCAGGCCTCTTAAGATCGGAATCCTTAGAATAGACGAGGCTGCTGCGAAATACGACATTGTGGAAGTAAAGAATCCCGTCTCCATGACTTGGGGTTCGGATCTTCCTGCCATACTCTTTCCTCCCTTCGAGGAAAGTGAAGCAACCTTCCGTTGGGGTTTCGGTGGTAATGGGGCGTGATCTGGCCGGGCGCTCAGCGGCCCCACGAGGGACCCTCGCCTCTACGACGAGACCGGAATGGGGCCAGCGGCTGAAATTATAGGAGCCATAACCGTCACGATTTATAGATATGAGAGGACGGAAGATAGCTTGATACTGAACTTTGGAACTTTAACAAAGCTAGGCTGTCTTTCTGGCGAGTGCGGGTTTTTCGTTTCCTACTCACAGGGGCTTAGAGACACCATCTCAACTTGACGGTTCCCCTGTTGGGTTTAAGCGGCTGAAGGGGCCCAGCCAGGAGGAACTTTTATGGTGGAAGGAGGTGAAGGCCTCGAGCGTGGTCGAGTGAACTTGAACTCGATGGGTAGGAACATCAGGCTTGATCAACTCCGTAGGACGGGGAGGACACTTTCGATAGCATGCGCTATGGCGTTATCTTCCTTGGCGAGATCCAATTCGAACGCACGAGAGCATGTAGGCGGTCTGGTCGAGTGCCCGGTGACCGCACAAGTTATAGCGAAAGCGAGCGAGCACTCCGCGAGAAGATTCTCGGTAGTCCGAGCCAGGAGCGCCCGAAGGTGTCGATCCTTGGCCGAGAGGATCATACTCCCAACTATGACCCATTGCGAAGAAGTAGCGTCGCTTTCCTGACATGGGAGGAGGGAAGATCGGAAATCAGAAGATGTAGGAACGCCCTAGAAAATAAAGAAAGCCTCGGATGTCTCCTTGAATTTGAAAAGGTAAGAAGCGAGGCTATCTTTGGGGACACGAGCCCCACGTGCTAAAGAAAACCCCGACGGACTAACAAAATACCTGACCATTGGGCGCGAGTTGAGCGGGACACACATTGAAATGCTGCAAAACCCTTTTATGAAGGGATGCAAAGGAAGCGAATCGTTATCGAAGGCCACTTCGAAGAAACATACCATGAGGGCCACATAGAATTAGCGTCGAGGGGACCACACTGACATGAAAGGAGGCTGATAACGTCGCAAAGATGGCCCGTATAGGGCCCAGGCCTTGGTAGGTCCGGTTAAAGCATGTAGCGGTGGATCGAGATATTAGAGCCCCACAGGGTATTTAATCGGATTCACTTTCTCCTTGCCGCATCGAGGAAGATGAGACACCTCGGGGCACCTCGAAGTCGACTCAGGCCAAATGGTCGGAGACACGGTCGTCGAGCCGACAATGGCCAGAAGAATCACCATCGATATATGAGAAAGAGCGGACCCATGATAAAAGTGGATAATGAAAACAAATTCAACTTGACCAAACAACTCCTCTTTATCGAATCGAAAACGAGAGCGCGATGGACCCGGAAATATGACGAGAGAAAGATTATCGAAAGACAACGGAGAAGACTGCACTGCAAAGGCTCAGATAGAAGACTAAGAGAGAAGGAAGTCCGAACTCGCTAAAGGCAAAGGAAAGGTCCTAGAGCAGTGGCACACAAGACAGAGGATGTCCGCGAAAGAAACAAAAGGAAACTGAAATGAATGGAAGAAATGAGCGCGAAAACCGAAGAGTCATCATTATCATAGACAAATGACGGCGACCAAGCCTAACTAGTAGCCACGACTGGGACACGTGGAAGTTGCACCGATGAACACGTTCTGACCCTTAACCCGCGTCACGTAGTACCGGGGTACGAGTAATGTGATAAGTTGAAAAATGGCTCGAGAGGCCCACCTACGGGTGAAAGAAGCCGGCCAATGAAACATTAAATTTAGTCCAGCCCAGACCCCAAGGGAGAGACATGATCGTTGACATTTAGGCTTTATGCGCACACTTAAGCGCCTGGTGCCAGCCCAGGAATAAGGGCCTAACACAGGTTGGCCCAGACCAATTATGATCTCCCACAGGCAGAAAATGAATAATTCCTAATAATATATTATTCCGCAAGTCAGTAAATCATCAATAAGGAAAAAAATGATAATAGATTAACATCAAATCGGATCCCCGATAAGGAAGGAAGATCATCACAAATAAAAATTTGCTCTTTCTATATCATATTTACCAAATCGGAGTATCGATAATAACAACGCCCGTCAGTAGAGCAAAATCCTAATCACCATCCAACTGGTTGAACATCTACTATAAATACAAGGCCACCCCATCGGTGAAAGGTACGCACTCTTAGATGCATACTCATACGCGAACATACGCAACACATTCGCCCTCTAAGCAGTCTCTCTTTTCTCTCATAAAGAAACTGACTTAGGCATCGGAGCGGCCACGGGCGAAGCCCTTGCCGACCCCCTTCTTTCTTGTTTTTGGAGGTGCTCGTCCAGGCACGCGGATCAACGTGCGTGATCTACCTCGGCCCGGGTAATCCAAGGCACGCATCCCGGCCCGCGACAATCGATCAGGCCCAGCGGCCCGCGGGCTCCGGCCCGATTCAGGTTGAAAAAAGCATCATCAATTATTATTATTATTATTTTCAAAAGAAAATGTCTTGAAGTCGTGTCTTCAATACCCGATTTCATTATTTTATACTAAAATCATGATTTAAAGACACAGACTTCGTTATGTTATATTGAATTATAAGTTAGACACACGACTTTATTACATTACCTTGAAAATAGTAGATTATAATTTTGATTTTTATTCTTTTTTAAAATCGAATTGATCCATTTAAATTACTTTAATTGGTTATTATCTATAAACTGAATCAAACCGATTTTATCGGTTTTATATTTCAAATTATTGGTTTTCGATCTCGGTTTGGTTACATTTTTATATTAAAAACCGAACCCAATAAATCGTTCACAACCCTAACCACCACAAAAAAAACCTCCATTTAGAGACGGGTAATTTTGTTTCTAATCCGTTAGGAAACGGAATTCCAGACGGATTAGAGACGTAGTTTTCGGTCTTAAAAAAGCTGGTACGTGATTCTTTCAGTCTCTGATCAGAGACGGATTTTCCGTCTCTAAATAGAGATAGAGTATTATCCGTCTCTAATTCCCAAGGACCAATTATTTCTATAATTAGAGACGAAATTTGTTCTGTCTCTAATTAGAGACCAAATAAGTCCTTGTCTAATCATACACCGAAATAATCCATCTCTAATCGGACATGGAATTTTCGATCTCAAATTCCCTCTCTGATTAGAGACCGAATTTTTCCCTCTCAGATTAAAGATCGAAATTGTTCGTCTTTGAAGCTGTCTCATATCTGAGACCAAAAAATTTCGTCTCTATTTCTAATTAGAGACGGAAAAATCCGTCTCTATTCTGTCTATATATACTAATATCTTTGTTGACATGTCTTGATTTTTCATACTGATCTTGTTCTCATTCAAAACCAATTATATGCAATCATTAAGATGTAGTTTAGTAGTTAAATTAATAGATATCATTAAATATGTTGAAATACAAAATACTTTTAATTAATTCTAAAATCAATAGTATTCTTAAATAACAAAATGGTAATATTAGTTTCAAATATAGCTATTGATCATTGTCACCAGTTGGTTACTAAGAGTGCAGCGAAAAAGTGACCAAGCTGTGCTTTTCATTGCTCCTGCATCACATCTTTTATCACAGGTTTTGGTCATCCTCTTGTATTTGTCTCTACATCTCCTCTTGCATTTTTTTGGTTTTGCTCCTGTATTTTTTCGTTTTGCTCCTGCATTTTTTGGTGCTGGTCCTGCAAATCCTTAAATTGATCACGTAGCAGCTTATTCTCTTCTTGCACATGCTGCAATTGATCCTCTAACTTAGGGCTATGACTTGTTGCAAGTAAAGTGCCACTAAAAGAGGCAATGTCGCAGTATGTTGATATTTCAGAGCCAATATCGTATAGTCTCCATTTCTTCACTCCCCCAACATTTTTAACATAAATTTCATTGTCATCAACTGGATGAGGTTCGGACAACCCCTCATCTGGTTGGGATATCTCCTCCCTAAGTCGGATGAAATCATCCTACACTCAATAACTTATCACATTAGAATTTATAAATTTAGTAATGAAAGAATTAACTATTAATATAATAAAACATTAAATTTTAATTAAGATCCCTTTAACATTCAAAGCTTTAGTTTTTCTCATTGTGAATGAGCCATCATATCTTTAGTATGATTGTGAATAAACAGGTCGTAGTATGTAGGCTTATTTCCCAAACTTTGTTCCTGTGAGTTCAAAACAAAAAATGTATATAATATGATCACACAATTAAAATATTATTGTAACAAATTTTCTTATTGTAAAAACCTAACAATGCATTTGACATGTGAAGAATGTGTGATAGATCCTCCAGTATGAGTGGTAGGTTCACCGGCTTATCGATTTAGCTTGTTTTGTCGTTATCTTGCTATGTACTCAGGCTTATTGAATCCATCATTCCATGCCTTCCAAATATCATCAGAAACATATGTCGACTTCCGTTTGGCGTTCTTAATGGTCTAAATGAATAATTTAACGTAAGTTTCTATATCTATAAATGTTTAGGAGTAAACAATCGGGCCCTTGTTCTCATTGATGCTTACATGTAACGCTGGGCAGTCCATAGCATACTATTTCTAGTCTCAGTTTCTATTCAAATCATGGGAAACCAATCACAAATTTATTAGACACAATAAGCAATTTATAGGAAAAAAAATTAATACTTGTAGCTTTCTGATGCCTTTTTTAGGTCATTATCAACAATAGCCAGAATCAGATTAGCATATCCAAACCTCAACTTGTTTAGGAGGTCCTTCACTTGGTCATAGTCAAGCAATGCAACCTAACTTGGTGGAATAAGCCAATAGCAAGAATAAGCTTTAAGTTACATCTCAAACATCAGAGTAAATGACAATTAACTTAAAGTTGTAAGTTAAACATGGGAACAAATGACATACAAACTAAAAAGATTGTCGTATCTTTACAAAAAATAAATAAATAAAACTACTATTTCATCAATTATTTGAGGCTTTTTTTCTATATCAATTACATGGACTAATAATTGGAGGGAATATAGAGTACTGGCAATCAAATTATCAACGTGGAGGATATATAAGAAGAGTACAGGATGGGCATCATCATTGAGATTAATGCCTCTTTTTGCTATTTCATCACCGAGATTCAGGATAGGAATTCTGTGAATATATTTTCATTACTAAGACCCTCCCAACCAAACATTGAAACACTTAAATTACAAAAAATATGAACAAAGCAAGTTTACAAAAATAGCAATGAAGCGGTGCAGAATCTCACACATAAAATTTATGAAGCAAAGCAGAAGTAAGAGTTGAATTAATTTCACACATGTTCTGCAATTTCATAAAGAATATGCTATTCTCTTACTGATAAATGGATTATTGGAAAGAGTAGTAGCGTACAAAAGAGTTGAGACGCGGGATAGTACAAACTAGGGTAATCCCTCATTGACCTGCGATAGACCTTTATTATATTGCACCAGGAAATTCCAAATATGATGGAGAATTAAATGTACAAAAGGAAATTAAATGAAGAAGTAATATATGAAATAAATTAAAATAACAAGTATTTTCAAAGGTAAATAGACAAGGGTAAAATTAGGACCCCTACTAGCATCATAAGACCTCTAAATTTATTTGCTCATATTTTAACAAAAATTAAAATAATATAAGGAAATTCAAAACAAACATGAAAATTTGTGACAAAAGCTCCTAAAAAAGCTTCAAGAATAAGATTATAAGACCCAAACTTACAAGTTTCATCCCTAAGTGTCAAGTTCTACTCTTGTTAACTTTATAAATCACTCGTAAGTCTATTAATTCAATAAGTTTGAACTTTTTCCAAGAACCTATCAGTCAAGTTCCAGTGAGCTCTTAAACCAGACTTCAAGTATAGCTGCAGTATTTCATGCTTATTATATTTTAAATCATAGTCTCATTTTATCTTCTCAAGATTAATCACACATTTAAAAAAAACACTCAACCAAGTTAAAATTCCCCAAAGCAATAGCTTACTTACCCAAATCAATACCATACCCAACCATTTTATTCTCGCATACAACAAGTCCAGGCCAAAAACAACAACTAACACATGCTTATTTGAACTCATTGCTTGGATTTATTCCTGCTACAACCAGCTCATCCCACTTCTTTATCTCCTAGACAAATGCCACATTTTTCTTTGAGGAGTTACTCTTGAGACCTTATTTTGTCACTCGTCTCCCCATTATGTTCAATGAATTTCAATAGTTATACCTAAACAAAAAGTTCTCAATGTTAAAAAAAGCACCCAAATCTATAAAAGTATAACAAAATTAAATATGTATAATTATTAGATATTTCTCATTTGGACTAAGGATGACAAACCAGTAAATATCGACATCTTAAATCCCATTAACTTGAGACATATTACTGATGAGTAATCTCAAAAAAAAAAAAATCAAAAAATGATAAATAAAATAAAAAGGAAAAAAGGCCGGAGAAGAGAACCAATAACTATACCAGACTGTGGAGTTCATGGGAAACCACAGCACCTGCAGGAGATATGTAGGCCCATAGATCAGACAGGCACCTGAATCACATAAACCCATCACAGCAAACCTCTCTTCCCTCTCCCTATCTCTTGCCACCATCTGACTAAGCCCATGTATAAACGCCTTCACACTTGGCACATCTGGCAGGAACAGAATATATGATGTAGCGTCTTATAACTATCATCTCAGCTTCGATGAAAGGCATTGTGATCCAAGCAGAGGCGAAGGGCCTGATCTAGTGAGCGGGTGGATGAAGAAAGGTGAATTTCTCGGCGAGGGACAGCGGGCATGAAGGAGGTAGGAGATGAAGGCATGACTCAAAACCCTAGTAATCTAAGAAGGGTTCTGGCAAAGGAAACACTGAGAGGATGGTTCATAATACTAATATGAAAAGAGAAAGAAACAGTTGAGGAGAGAGAAAGGAATGAGAGCTATGGCTGGGCAGTGGCATAAAGAGACTAAAAGAGGAGTAAGTATTAAACTGAGAAAAAATTACAATTTTAGAAAATTTATAAATAAGTAATTTACCAGTCAAAATCAGTACCACAAGATCTGTTAGTGAAATGGACTTCACCCCGTTGGAGATAAGTCGTGAAATCCTGGCACCACTACGTCCAAATTTTGTAGAGATTTAAAGCGGTGAGAATTTCCGTTTTTCGAAGGCCATAAGTGTCAGTCTGCAGTATAACGTGTGAAGACATGTGATGTGACCAAAGTCACCTACTACGTATACCTATGTGACACATGTTGCATGATTAGTGAAGTGATGGAGATAGATAGCCGATTAAACCATGTCAAAAAATCAAAACTAAAGGGCCAATGGGGTTAAGTGAAAAGAGTAAGTGAATAAAAGACAAGAAAAGTCCTCTTACTACTCCAATGGGCTCTTTGAAAAATGTCACGGTGAGGAGCCAAACAGGTTTAGGAAAATGTGACTTCTCTCTGGGTTCCCGACTTTGGACCGTCGGTTTCTCGTCGGAGGAAACAAAGTTATTCTGGCAAAAGACTCTGCGTGAGCACCAGATTTTTGTGAGTTCGACAACTCAGATTCAGGGATCTTTTCCTATGGTTTATTCTTTGGCAAGAAACCATTTTATGAATAGAGAGATTTGTTGGTACGGATGGCCGTGTTTCGATCTCGAAGTCTTTGGACAGTGGAAAAATCCCTATTGTGGCCATGAGCGGTCGCAGAGCCTAGGGTTTCACTGTTCACATGATATGTTGTGTGATTTTTGTGTTGTTGAGTGATTCAAAATGAATTGCTTGGATTGTTATTAGCCCATGTGAGCTAATTTTGGTGTTATTGATTGTGAATTGAATAACATGATTTATGTGGATTAATTTTGTTAATACATACATGTTAAATATATTAGCATGAATTGTTTAGAATTGACATAATGCATTCCATACGCACTGGGGCACCCTAGAACGATAGGTGTGAGTGCATGACATGAAAGAAAATGAAAGAAAAAATGAACGATTGTGAAGAAGAAGATTTCCAAGGAAGATTTTGAAGAATTGCCTTGGAGAGTAGTCAACGGTTCCTTCACGGGAGGCGGACCCATGACTATTCGAAAAAATGATCCAGTAATTCGCCTCGGAGGGTAGTCCAATATATTCTTGAAACTATTCGGTGGGTATGTTTTCAGAACAAAATCTTTTGTATTTTGAAAGCGATGTTTTCTACTTGTTTGACTTGGAAAGCATGTGTAAAAGAATTCGGTGAGGACTCGAGACATGGGAATGGGCATGTAGACATTCAAGTAGGATCGTAGTAAACGAGGTGTGTTTTGGTTGTCCTGACATGTGCATAGGTGGGAAGCTGTATGTGAAATTGTATCACTCTTTGGGCATTGCTCCTGCAATCGAGGGATCGTTATTTGGTGCGGGGGGGTACGGGAGGACGACGCGACTAGGGCTTCGTTTAGAAAAGCCGGATTATTTGAGTATTCATTTATCACTCAACATGTATTAAACTCCTAAAATTTTGATATATGTTTTGATTAAAAATAATATAATAACTCTTGAACTATTGTTATATAGTTGATGTATTCTTAATGAGTGATGTATGGAGCCCAGTGGCCGTTTTACTCATGTACATGTCTGTGATATGAGACCACAAAGGTATTCCGCGAGGTTGACGGGTGGTCAATGGGACACCCCGAGGATTGGGCGTTACGGCAGTATCCCGGATCATAGGTTTATAAATACCTAGGCTTAATGTAGGATACTAAAGTATCTGTGGTATCCCGATAAGTTAGGTATCACGATCGCGCAGAGCATGATGGAAATTGGTGAATCGCGCGTTCATTGTGCGTTTGATGAATGAATTAATGCCTGCTTATGAATTATTGTATGTTGTGTGATTTGGTAGCCGTGAATAGCACATAGGAAAAAATTGTATTGAAGAAATTTTACGAGGTTTTACTTGTGTGAGAGCGAAAAAATAAATAAACAAATTTTAATGATTTATTTGGTTCTCTTGAAAAATGAAAAAAGATATATATATATATATATATATATATATATATATATATATATATATATATATATATATATATATATATATATATATATATATATTTTTGTGGTCTTCTAGTAGGTGGAACAAAATGGAAAATAAAATAAAATTTTGCAGAAGAGGCAGGAGTTGGAATGGGCTACTGCCCATTTTCCAGTCTAAGTCATGATACAATGGATTGTATCGTGACACAGGGCGCTAGGGCGTGTAGCAGGGGGCCACGACATGGCCAGGAGGCCTTGCGACACGACCCCATGACACGACCAGCATGGGCCATGACACGGATGACCGCGCGCAAGGGCGTGCGGTGCGATGCTTGTCGCGGCTCGGCTGAGGAATTAAGCGATACGGAAATGTTGCTGCCGTGGGCGAAGCGACCGTTTGGTGCGCGCGTGTCGCGTCTGGGCGACAAGAGGCGTGATCTGGTGCGGCGGCCCTGCGACACCGCGACGAAGGTATTTGCGACATGCGCGGCGAGTGCGTCTCCCGCGATACGGTTTGTATGCGTGACAAAGGGAAGAACTCGCGACCGCGGCGTGCCAGCGCAGTAGCGTGAAAGCAATGACATGGCGGAGACCACGCGTGACCGCGGTCGGAGGAGAGACCCGCGACATGGCGCCAATGCGCCATGACAAAACGTGCGCGTGTGTCTTGTATGACTTGGTTTAAGTGTCCGCCTTGTACACTGCGCCTCGATTTGACTCGGGACCTTTGTTTTTTTTTTTTTTTTTTTTTTTTGAGTCCTTTTGTTCACTAATTTCTTGTTCATGAGGTTTTCAAAAAAATAAAATAAAATAAAATAAAATGAAATAAAATAAAATTTTTTGTTGCATATGATTGAATATATGGAATTATTGTCTCACATTACCTATGAATGCATAGACATTGAGTTTGGAAAATTTTTCGGTATGTGAATAGTGTCTCGGGGCTGTGTTTACACCCTAGAGATACCTCATTAAAACTTAAGTTGCCATTTTACATGTGTAGATGGCTAGTCGAGGGCGAGGACATAGAGGTCGTCCACGAGGTTCTATTGCTTCCTTGGGTATTTGACCCGACATGCCTTTATTGAGGTGTAGGGATTGCCGGTTCTTTGCCGTTGCAGGCTAGTGCGGCCCGGTAGCCCGGGGAGGTTAGTAACCTCTAGGAGTTCCAGGGCACATCATTCTCGATATTCAGCGGGGGAGGAGATCGGAGTGGTGGCGAACCCGTTGGTTAAATGCGGTCGAGAAGGTGTTGGAGGCTATGGAGATTACCTCCAACACGACCAGGATCAGACTAGTTGCATTCCCGGCTAAGAAGGGTAGGGGCCCCGAAGTGTGGTGGGCGGGCAAAGACACTCTAGAGACTAGAGCGATGACATGGGAAGAGTTCGGGGTTGTTCATGGCAGTATTTTTCGGACACTACGAGACATGAGGCTCGAGGTTCTAGAAATTTGACGAGGGGAGCCGTGGCGTGATTGAGTATGTGAGCGAGGTTCACGGGGTTAGCTCGCTTTCTTGTGATTATGTGGCCATGGGCACGGCGAGGTCAAGAGGTTTGAGAATGGATTGAGGTATCCATTTAGGTCGGGATTGTAGGACTTCGCTGAGACATGAGACTCTATGGTTGGAACATACGGCCCAGCCAGAGAGAGAGATCGAGATGCTCGGAGCACTTTCGGGATCTGAGTGCGATAAGCGAAAGGAGAAGTCAGTCTTCTTCAAGTTCGGGAAAGAAGTAGAGGGCTTCTAGTTCACGTGGGTTCCAAAGTCGACGACCGGGGGACCGTCGGGGGGTTTCGGTCGGGTGGGCGGATGGTGTGCTTCTGGTGCTGCGGCAGGACATATGGAGGGATTGCCCACCCAGAGACGAGGAGTCCCGGGGTTTGGGACGTGTGATCCCATTCGGTGGGACGGGAGAGGATCTGATATGTTCTCACACCCTAATATGGTGGAAGGAGCCGGTTTCCGTCTAGGGTCTTTGAGCGCTCCGTTATAGGCGGGTTAGAGGCCGGACTATGGGCGGAGCGGAAGGATGGGGCCCACGAGGCGAGGAGTTTATCGAGTTCAGGGGGCGTGTCTACGCCATCACACCTTTGGTTGAGTCGATGAATCGGCTAGTCATACGAGTGCGTTTTGCTATCTGCTTTATAGGCAGAGTGTTATTTGATTATGGTGCATCGCATTCATTCATTGTTGCATCAGTTGTGATAGAGTTGGGCTTAGAGGTTGAGGCCTTGGAGGAGGCCTTGTATGTGAGTTCTCCCCTAGGGATTAGGGTGAGGATAGGGATGATATGTCGTGGTTGCGAGTTAGAGATCTCGGGGTTTCTACTCACATTAGACATGAGGGTCATGGACATGTCAGAGTTCGAAGTCATCCTGGGGATGGATTGGTTGACAGCTTACAGAGTCGTTATAGATTGTGAGCGTAGGAGGGTTACCGCCTACACACAGGACGGTACTCGTGTTGTGTTCAGAGGATAAAGTGACATTTTGCCCCCCGAGATGGTGTGCGAGTTCGGGTGTATTGAGAGTTGGCGGGTTAGGTACAGCAAGCCTTACCACACAGAAAGGGCGATGTGAGACGGGACTTAGATCTACCTCGAGTAGTTTGCAGTATGAGGATGTTTTTCGGATGAGCTGCGGGTTGCCTCATGAGAGAGTTTGTAGACCCGGTGTCGAGTTACCTGATGCCGTACATCTCTATGACTCTCATCATGGGATGGCACCGGTTGAGTTGCGGGAACTCGAGTCCGGCTACAAGAGCTCTTGTACAGGGTTGCGTTAGGCCAGAGCACTTCATGTAGGCGGCCGGTCTGTTTCTGCCGAGAAGAAGAAGGGCGAGCCAGCTGACTGTACGTAACTACAAATAGTTGAACAAGGTTACGGTCAAAAAATCGGTACCCATTGCCAGGATGTGGGTTGTTTGATCGGTTTAGAAGGAGCGGTATTCAGAATGAGCCGCCTTTGGTTACCATCGACTAAGGGTTAGGGAGGCGAGATATCCCAGAGCGGCGACCGGGCGCGATATGGGCGCGGTTCTGATGAAGTGCGCTGGATTGGCGAATGTGCGTGGCATTCATGGACCTCATGCATAGATGACTCAGCCCTATTTGCGGATCGGTTGTCGTGGTCAGTGGGAGCATGAGGATCGCAGGATTGTTTTACGATTCTTTGAGAGACCATCGGCTATGCGCTAAGTTGATGAGTGCGGTTGACTGCGAGTTGGGGTGCAGGACACGTGGTGTCGGTTTGACGTGTCGATGGACCTGAGAAGGTGGAGCTAGTGATGAGTTGGGGAGAGGCGAGAGTGGAGTCTTCGAGATACGTGGTTTCATAGTATTGGCTGAGTGTGGGGAGATTCATTGGATTTCTCTCAATTACGCGGCTTTTATAATGAGATTTACCTGGAAAGAGGTCAAGTTTGATTGGGATGACCGATGTGAGGCATTCCAAGAGGTGAAGAGGAGGCTCACTACTACTCCTATCTTGATAGTCCCGGACAGGGGAAAAGGGTACATAGTGTATTGTGATGCCTTGAGGGCCAAACTGGGATGTGTTTTGATGTAGTCCGGGAGAGTGGTAGCTTATGGTTCCCGTTAGTTGAAGAATCATGAGCGAATTACGATGATATGGAGTTGTGGCCAGTAGTCTTCGCAGCGAGATTTGGCGCCACTACTTATGGCGGCGGTTTGGTGTGCTCGGACCGTAAAGTCTCAAAGTATATTTTCACGCGTAGAGACCTCGATATGAGCAGCGGTGGATGGATTTCCTAGAGAGGACTATGACTTCACTTTGCATTACCATCTGGTAAAGGCCAAATGTGATGGTGATGCACTCGGTCGAAAGTCAGGAGCGTTGGCTAATATAAACTCCCAGGAAGTGGCGGATGCTTTCGAGGCCCGTGGGCAGTTTGGGGCTGATGCGGCCAGGCGAGCTCGAGGGTGCGTTGGAGAGTTTAGTAGCTACATTGTCTGCGGTGACGGTGATTGAGTCTCGAGACGGGACGAATGGTGTCTGTGGGGCCGGGTATAGTCGGATTACGGAGTAACGAGGTGCGGACCATCCCGCGAGATGGTAGTCTTGATTTATAGAGGGGCGGGTAGTGGTACCGGAGTTAGGCGATTTGAGAGAAGAGATTATGGGGGTTTCGTTGCTCTCGTTTGTTGTGCGTCAGGGTGGCACGAAGATCTTCGAATCTTGTCGTCGTGTTACTAGAGTGAAGAACACGTAGGTGACTTCTGTTGGCAGCGATGTCTCACGTGTGTGGGGTTAAGAAATTTGAGCACGGAAGCGGCGAGCTGCCGGTAGTGGAGGTGGGTAGTGGAAGTGGGGCATGTCACGATGGATTTGTGATGCGCCGCGGATGCTGCCAAAGGACATGATGCGGTATGAGTGATGGTGGACCGGCTCACGAAGTCGACACATTTCTGGCGTGCGGATAGTATCACATTGAAGTTGCCGGTTGTACATTCGAGAGATAGTTCGACTATATGGAGTACCAGTATCCATAGTGTCGATAGAGACCTGAGGTTTATGGCGCACTTTTGGAAAAGTTTCCAAAAGGCTATGGGCACACGGCTGACCATGATGCGACCTTCCCACCGCAGACGGATGGTTGGTCGCGAAGGTTAAGTCTGGTGTTAAGGGACATGAATGCGACATCCGTCACGGATCATAAGGGTATTTGGGAGGAGCATTTTCCTTAGTGGAATGCGCTACAACAGTTATCGAGCGAGTACTGAGATGGCACCATATAAGGCATTGTATGGGAGTCATGCGGATCACTTAGATATGTTGGATAGGAATTGGGAGAAGGCTCATCAGCGGTCTTGATCGATTAGGGACATCTCTGAGAAAGTGAGCTTGATACGACAACGTCTCCTCATGCCTGGCCAAATGAAAGAGTTATGCTTGATGCTGTGACGTGGCCGTAGAGTTCGAGGTTGGAGATCCGCGTCTTCTTGAAGGTGATGCCTAAGAAAGGAGTGGTCAAGTTCGGCGGCGGGAAAATTGTCGGCGGGGTTCATTGGACCGCCCCGAGATACTCGAGAGGGTAGGCATGGCGTGCCGGTTGAAGCTGCGACATGTCCAGAGTGTCCATGAGGTATTCCACGTCTCCATGCTCTGGAGGTACACTCCAGATCCAGCTCATGTAGTGGATTGAGGTTGACACATATGGGACCTTTGAGGAGGGACCAGTGTGCATTATGGATAGCGGGATCGAGGTTTGCGGCCTTGAGCCCAGTGGCTAGTGAGTCTTGTCGGCACCGTGGAGTGGAGGAGTCGATGTGGGACGAGGGCGTAATGCGAGCCACCTATCCTTCTTGTTTAAGGATGAAGTCGTGTGGTTTAGTAAGTTTTAATACTTAATGACTAGTTTATGCTTGGCATGTTGCCACATTGATTATGCATGTGGTTCGTTGTGATTGTCTGAGAATTTGGAATGAAATTCTTTTAGAGGAGAATGTAAAGCAGAAAATTCTAATTTGTAAAAAGGTAAAATGGTAATTTCGGTCAAAATACGAAAATTTTCTAGATCTCGGATGATGAAACGGACTTCACCGTTGGAATCGTCTCGTGAAATCTAGCTACCACATCGAATTTCGTCGAATTAGAACGGTCGAATTTTACGTTTTCGAGCAAGTTGTCGGGTCTATAACGGCATGTGAGAGACATGTTATATGAAAAAAAGTCACCTACTACGTATCACATGTGACACATATTTGCATGATTAGTAGGACTGATGGAGATGAATGGCTTAGATTAAGCGTGTGTAAAAAAAAATCAAAACTAAAGGACAAAAATAGAGGAGGATTAAGTGAATAAGGCAAAAAGAAAAGTCTTCTTCTTCTCCAAGAATATTGGAAAGTATGCGTGAGTGCGAACGGTTTTAGATAGAGAAAGTGTGACCCTCCTGCAGATTTCCGGCTTTCGGACCGTCGGTTCTCGTCGAGACAAGAAACAGGTTGTTTTATGTGGCAAGAGCTACGCGTGAGCCTTAGATTTTGTGGTCGACATCTCCGAGAGGTAAAGGGATATTTTCCTACTTTGTTTATTCTTTGACCAAGAGTCATTTTATGGATAGAGATTTATTGAGTCTGGATGGCCAGTGTTTTGATCCTCAAAATCTTTGAACTGAGTAGAGAAAATCCTTATTGTGTGGTCGTGAACAAAGCCGAGCCTAGGGTTTCACTATTCACGTGATATGTTGTGTGATTTTTGTGTTGTTGGGTGATTCAACACAATTGTTTAAAATTTTGGTGTTATTGATTGTGAATTGAATAACATGATTTATGTGGATTAATTTTGTTAATATATACATGTTAAATATATTAGCATGAATTGTTTTAAATTGGCATAATGCATTCCATATGCATCGGGGCACCCTAGAATGATAGGTGTGAGTGCATGACATGAAAGGAAATGAAAGAAAAATGAAAACGGTTGTGAAACGAATTTCAAGGAAGATTTTCCGAAGAATTGCCTTGAAGAGTGGTCCAACAGTTCATCTCGAAGGCGAATCCATGTCTTTTCGGAAAAATGATCCAGCAATTCGCCTCGGAGGGTAGTCCAATATATTTACTGAAACTTTGTAGTGTGTTCTCAAGAACAAAAATCTTTTGTTTTGAAAACGATGTTTTTCTCCCATTTGGCTTAGGCATGTGTGAGGGAGTCGGTGAGGACTTGAGACATGGGATTGGGCATGTAGGCGTTCAGTGGGATCGTATTTGGCGAGTGTGTTTGGTTGCCATGACATGTGTGCACTTAGGTGGGAAGTAACCATGTAGGAAATTATCACTGGTAGGCATTTAGCTGCCCAGTGGAAGGATCATTATTTCAGGTGTAGGGAGTGTATAGGAGGACGACACTCACTAGAGGGCGCGTTTTAGAAGAAAGCCGGATTGTGACTTAAGTATTGATTTTGTATAACATGTATTAAAACTCTAAATTTTGATATATGTTTTGGTTAAGAGTAATGTAATAACTCTTGAACTATTGTTATATAGTTGATGTGATGCTTGTGAGTGTGATGTATAGGCAGAGAGTGGCCGTTTTTCTTCAAGTATTACATGTCTGCGTGATATGAGACACGGATATTCATGAGGTGTGGTGAGTCAACGAGACCTGCCTAGGATTAGTAAATCAACGTGGGAAGGGTTTCTCGAAGAAGTAAGGGGAAGACAACGGATATGTTTTGAGAAAAAATAAATTAAAAATAAATTTATTTTAAGGTTAACTTATTTAAATGAAAATAAAATTAATAAAATTTTGCAATGGTTTTATTTAAAATTATATTTTCTAAAAAAAATTATATTTATATATTTTAAACCTGATTATACTTTTTGAATCAATATTAATTTAAATAAATATGTCTGCAAAATAAAAATTTATTTCTTTTTATTTAATATTTAGCATGAGGTGATAAATAAAAAAATTAATTCTATGCTTTAATCAATATATAAATAATATTTTTTTTATGTAATATTTTTAATTTATGTGATTATGGTGATATTTGTGATAATTTCAAAAGCTCTTTCAAATCTTATGAAATTATTAATTTAATATATTTTGTGTATCATTTGACACCGATATGCCTCCATACCCTTTGAATCAATGACCAATAATACGATTTTTAACCATGTTTCAAAAATAGAGATTCCATAAAAATTGGATTTGTGAGAAAATGAAATAAGGGAACCTAAATAAATCTTTATGTACATTAGAGAATGTTTATATCTAATAAATTTTTTTACCTTGATTTATAAATTAAATGCTATGTTATATTCATAAAATGTATCATACCTTGTAAATTTAAACCTTGACTTAAAAATATTTATCCAAATAAGTTTATTATATGTCAATATTGTTTTCCCTAAATTAAATATGTGTCAAGGTAACTTTCAAAAGACTCATATATGTTATTGTTTTCAATTTTAATAACTTACAATGACTAATATTGTAAAACCCGGTAAAAATTTAATTTTTCTGAAAAATGGCAAAAATAATAAAAATTGTCATAATGGTTTAGGGAAGCCTGAAAAATTCTATAGATCTCATTATGATGAAACCTTGTTCTTGTAGTTGGATTCGAGTACCATAAATCTAGTGGCAGAAAAGTTGGTGAATTTTGAGACGGTCGAAATTTTTATGATTTACCTACGGGTGGTGAGTCAAACCAATAACCGGGGATCGCGTTTTTCGAAATCGTAAGTGTTCGAAATGACTTGAGTTAAGTTCGGTTTAAAATAAATTAAAGCTTGGCAAGACGAGAAATAAGATTGTTTAGGGGTAGGCGGATCAGCGGGATGCGTGCCGTGGCACCATAAACCACATATCCAAACAGCGAAAATAAGTTAGTTAAAAAAAAAAAAGAAAAGGAGAAAACAAAAAGAAAAGAGAGAGAAAATGGAGAAAGAAGAGGCAGGGGAGAAGGAGAGGAGAGAGAGAGAGAGAGAGGGGGGAAAAATGGGTTCTGCAGCCTCTAAGATCTGGAGCTCGGGTGGTCGTTTTGAGTCGGGCGGCAAAGTTGAATTGCTCGTGAGGCGACACGTAGATACCGAAATCGGGAGTTTAGTCGAGATTCAAGTGAGGGAGTTCGATCAAGGTTTCGAGGAGTTTAGGAAATGTCCACGAGACTTCCTGGATTTTTCTTCTACACTCGGTGAGGATTCTTCATACTTTGATTTATTTTCCATTCTAGAGAGGAATTTTGTTTGGTTGAGTTTTAATGCCCTAAGGAATTTATTTTGCACGTTCCTTAAGGGGTTGTTTGGCAGTTAATGGGTTAATAGAATAGTGCCTGTTTTGATCTATATGATGTCAATTTCGAGCGATATTCGGTTAGAAAAAGGGAGAGAATTTGGATAGTATCCTTCAAGAAATTTAGCCCTGGCCGAGAACTTGATGTTCAGAACTTTTGAATCACTTCCAAATCGGACCTCTATAACTTAAGTTGTAATTCTAGTTTCCGGAGACTACCAAGGCATTTTGTGTTTTGGCCGAACCTATTGTCAGGTTTTGGAGCCCGATTTTTGGTACGGGTAAAAAGTGAGAATTTGGACTAGCATCTTTCAAGGAACTTGTATCCCTATTCGAGAACTTGAGGTTAGGCTTTTGAATCACCCAAATCGGACCTCTATGGTCATTTTCAGGCTGCTCACAACTTAAGGTACATTTAATGATTTGTGTCAAGTTTTGCCCGCAGTTAGTGAAGCGGTGTATATCATTTCTTGAATTAGGTAATATACTTGGTTGCAATTGTGTGGAGAATCAAGTGTGTGTTCTAATGGTTTGGTTGTGATGTGCTTGTATGAATAAGGCCATTACATGGCTTATTATAGGCTAGTTGTGGACATGTCTTGTCCGCGATTAGGCTTAGAGGAGTTGATGGATGTATCTTCTCAAGTAGTAGTGACTTGTGATGACCAATGTATGCTTCATTGATATGATTACATAGATTGTATTGCATATGCTCGCGGGTGGTAGGCATGCTGAGCGCACTCATCATATGTAGAATGAGTATATGAATGAGAAATATAGCATAGTGTGCATTTCATATACAAGGACATCCGCATTCAAGAGTCGGGTGCACTACTACAAGCCCATTTGTTGTAGCGCTTCATACAATAACCTTGCAAAAAAATGTCATTATCTAATTATGATTAAATGTACAATGACACTTAATTCAAAAGCATCATTGTGTGTGGAATTTATATTGTGATGATATGACGGCTTTTTAGGGGTGTCTTAGTTGAGAAGTGTTCTATTTAGCTCTAAGGAACTTGTAGACTCAATCTTGATGCTTTATGATGTCATGAAAAAATTATAAAATTTCTCTAAACGATCATCATCTATAAATTACCATGCTTTGTTATTTATTTTAAACATTAAAATCTAAAACCCTATCTTTGATATCCCTTCTCAAGCGACCAGCCATAACCCCTCACATTTTGGAGGATGTTCATGAAGTATTTTTGAAGAAGAAAATTTAAGATGTTTGTATATCATAGAGAGGTATGTGAGAGATCAAAAATCAGTTTGTAAGGGAGAAGGCGTAGTGTTTAGGGTTTGGGTGATGAAAACCAAACTTTTTGAGATTTTGGGTATGGGGTTGATAAACGAAGTGATTCTAGTTTGAAGAGTTGGTTGGGCATGGTGATTTTGGTAGTTACGCAGTAGTCATCATCTTCATTGGATATTAACCTTAACTTTCTTCCCTCGAGATTTTGAACCTCCCTATGGCCAAACTCTTGCAGCTTCTTCAACAGTGTTGAAGGTCTCAAGCCAAACACGAACTCCCTTATTGGGATTCTGAATCCTCAGCAGGCCCCATTTCCTCGAGGATGGTGCCGAGCCAGCCCACCCCCCCGGTACAGATTCTTCCTCAACCTCTTAGCAGGCTTTATTTCTTGCCCATCACCTGTTTGTAAAATGTCCCCACTCAGCCAAAAAACCAAAAACCAAAAGCACCATTAAGAGAAAATGTGCTGCTACTATGAATTTAAGGTAAAGGAAAGGCAAAATATCGAGGGAAGCATAAGCACCAAGACCAGAAAACAGTGGGTCTCAAAGACAACAAATGGGTCAAACATTCTTCATGAATTTAAGTGCTATCGAGGTGGTTGGAACATTACTAATAGACATTATTGGGCAGTAAGTATTTGTTTCTTTTACTCATTGTAGTTGTAATTTTATTGATTTTTTCTGTTGTGATAGTGATAGATTATTTTTCATAAATTTCTACTTCAAGCTCTTACAGGTTGTTAAATTCCAGGTTTGCCAATCCTATTATAGGTTGTTAAAATGGAATACATAAGAAAAAAAAAGTTTGGGTTACTCAATCCTATTACAGGTTGTTAATAATCTGGGTTTGATGTTGTTTCTTAATTCAATCCAAATAAATTAAGTTGCTCACTGAAATTAAGTTGCTCATTGTCATTCATGATGGGATAGGTTTGGGACTAAATCAACTATATATATTTATTAATCGCTATTTCTCAAAACTATTTCTCATTTTGTACACAGAATAGAGAGTCCTCTGATAAGGTTCCCTTTTTCTAGGTTTTGTTCTTGTTCCATTTTTTCTTGAAAGCATTGAAAATAAAGAAGCCTTGAGAGTTCTTGCATGCAGATTCATTTTTCCCTCTTCTCTCAACTTGTTTCTTTTTCTTCTTTTTTCTCAATGTTTTGTCTTCTATATTGGTTTAACTGAAAATTTTCCCACTCAAGTTTGACCAAATTATTATATTCTCTTTATTCACATAAATTGTTTCTACTTAATGTCTCTTAGAAAATGCTTTCCTCTAGATGAACTTCATAGTCTTATTAACATGGTAGCCCTTCATAAGTTACTTAATAGTAATATGCACATCACTAGAGGCAAATTTGAAGATTAAAAGGTGATGTACCATTAATATAGACCCCACCACAGCAAATTCAATTATCAAGCACTCTAATTTGACTTTGAAATTGGACTACTATTGATACCAATCAGGTTGATAGTGATTTATTCATGCTGTTTTTTCCTTGCGAAACATAGACAATCGTTCCACACTTGAATATCTAATAAAAAAATATTTAGATAGGCTGTGATTGGAGAGATTCTTATTTTATTTGCTTAAAATGTAGATTTTATTTATTTCTAAATAAACCTTCCAATCCTAAATTATCTGTATGGAATCATATCAACTTATTTATCTCTTTTTGAAGGTAGACCACTAAGGGTGACTTTTAAATTATCTCTACAAGATCATATCAACTTATTTATCCCTAAATTACCAAGCCATTAGATTAAGACTTCTAATTGTTGATTTTTGCAAAACTTTTTACTTAAGCTCTGTTGCAAAACTTTCTAGGGAAGGAAGAAAAATACTTAGGAAAATTATTTTCTCATGTTTGGTTTCACGATTAAAAATATCAAATAAAACTAAATATAATTAAAATTCCTCAAAATTTTACATATTTTTAAATTTCTTAGTTCTTGTTTAATAGAGAGAAATAAATAAAATGATTTTGAATAAACATATAAAATTAATTTATTAAGTTTTAAGCATATTTTTATTTTCCTCAAATTTCTTTCTTTTATTTTCTCTCTATTTTTTCCTTTTATTTTATCTCCTTAGTACTTTTCACGGGTACCAAACAGAAGCCGAAAATACGAGAGGGAGCGAAAAACATAATAAGAAAAAATATTTTCTCATGCTTGAACATCATTAGGAAAATATAAAAAAAAATCAAATATAATGGTTACTAAAATTTTACATATGTTTAAATTTCTTAGTCACTTATATAATAGTGAAAAACAAATAAAATGAGTTTGAATAAAATATATAATTAATTTATTAAGTTTAAAACCTACTTTTATCTTTAATTTAATTTTTTTTTATTTGTAAGCACTTTCTCTATTTTGTCCCTTAGTGACTTTCCGGTGAAAAGCAAGAGGTGGAGCCTAAGGTTTTCTCCCATAAGATTTTAATCTAACTGCATAACCATTGTGCATGGGCAACCCTTAGGTGCTTTTAAAATTTTAAGATAATTTTTAATTTTTTTCTTGCATGGGCCTCTTAATTCATGAGGAACTCTTTGAGCCATCACGAAGGATGGAGAGCAAACTAACTAGAGGTATTAATTAGAGCTGCCCATTACCATAATAGTCATTTATGAATGTTTTTTATATTTTTGAGTTTTTCATTCCTACCAGGAAATGTTCTTGACTCTTCTAGAGAGTTAATAATGATGAGACATGTAAGATTTAACACTTTGGTGGCTACTTCTAAGATTAGAGTTTTTCTTTTTTTCTTTTTCCTTTTTATCATGGTCTATATCTTCTTTGTTCATGACATGTCTAGACATGCTTCATGGACATTTATTCATTCAATTTTCTCTGTTGATCTTCAGATTCAAAATTGCTTGGTACTCCACAAAATATAAATTTCAAGGCTTCATTCTGCATTAATTGCCTTTTTTTCTGAAAAAAAAAATAAGTGACACTGAATTAATACCCTGCTCCAAATCTGATACAAGAATAATAACAAGCAGCTCAATTATTAGTAAGATTGAGACTGAATTCAATTCTTTCTTAGGTTCATGACCCGATATATTCATCGGGTTACTACAAATTTAAAGTTTTTGTGCTTGGGAGCTTGGTAGAATTATCAACCAAGTTACACAATCTAGCGAGTATCTTTTTGCTCTTCAACTAACAGTTTCGTAGGGGTTATACTACTCAAGCTTACTAAAAGTTGGCTTATTATTACTAATACAATAGTTGTGTCATGTTAAGCAGCCAAAACTGGATGATGAACATATATAGAAAAAAGGGGAAAATGAAGAAGGGAAGACTGGTGACATCTATATTAATTGCATTCAAGAATGATTCATAGGAATGGTGATTGTTTTCTTGCTTATCATTTTTCTTTTTGTTCTTACCTATATCAGGCATGATCACACTTGGTTGCCAATTGGGAAACTAAAAGGATGAAGTTATAAAGAGAAAAGATAAAGCGAAGCTATTTAAAGAAGGTCATTGTCATATACTATTTTTCTATGTAACAAAAGAATGTAGATGCCATGCTTAGGATCTGGTCTATCTTCTTATTTTGAGGATAAAAGATAATATCATTTCAAGATTCAGAGTATTTATTCTTCTCGTCTTCTACTTCCATACTAACTTTGCAGCACCACCATTTCTCATTGAGACAATTCTTCCCTCTTTGACCACTAAAATAAAATATCTGTATGTTCTAAAGAATAAGAGCTGTCACCTCTTTATCACCTTAGAGAAGATAATACCTCTTTATCACCTTCGAGAAGATAATACTAGCTTTTCCAACTTTGAAAATTAATAAATGGAAAAAAAAATTATATATTAAAAAAAATAAAGAAAAAAACCTTTTCTGCATTTTCATGTATTCAAGGCCATCATAGGAATATAGATTTTTTTTTTTTATTAACATTGTATTAATGGTTCTTACACATTATTTAAATAAATTAAAACATTAAGACATTAGTCAAGAGGTTAAAATATTTTCAACATTGTAAAAAACATTATTCTAAATGATACCTTTTATATGAGCCATTAAAGTGGCAGCATTAAAATGAAGCAACAATACTTATTTGCTTTGTTAGTTGTTATTAGTTCAAGTGACAAGCCCTGTATTTACATTGAGGATTTGGATGTGTGCACCTATAACATTTTGCTCTTGTTTCAATTTTAATCGACCATAGATGATCCATACAAATGCATGAAAATCATCAAATCATCATCTCCTCTTATTAATCTAAAATCTCGTTTTTGTCCGAGGGCACATAGATTGTTCTCATCCTGAAACTGAAGGGAAATATCGCCTCAATCATGATAGTTTGTCATAAAGTACACATTGTTGATTGTTGGATTATGAGACTCCAAGCTTTATTTATTCAAAATTTGTGAAATTTCTAAAACTTATTGAAGAAATAAACTATTAATGGAATCCATGTATGGGGTCATACTTACATCACTGTCCCCAATTCTAAGCAAGGATGAATTTTGGACAAAGTGGGCATGAATAAAAGTGGACGAAACACTTTTTATTTTTCAAATGATAGAATGTACATAATGTTGTGTCAACCTTTTTTTGTTTTATATCTTCTCTTTTCTACATATCATTGATTTCCATGAATTAGTTTACATCCACCACGATTCCATCATTGATTGGGGATCTATTGACAAGAGATACATTAATTGAGATTAAAATTCATTTTACAATACCTTGAAAATTATCACATTAGCACTCATCAAAATAATAAATTGATGTCTTAGTCTATTTAGTACTCCACAAAGTTTTTGTTGAAAAAAGAAAAAAGAAAAGAAAGAAGAAGAAGAAAAAAGAAAAGAACTTTTTTTGTGTGTGTGTTATTATTATTTATTGTGTGTGTGTGTGTGTACCTCTGCCCTTACACCAGCGCAGCATTTGCGCCTTATTTGCTCTTTCATTTTTACATATTTCTACCTTCTACCCTTGCTGTCCGTAACATAAAACTTGCCTTATGTAATGGCGCGCATATGTACTAATCTTGTGAAATGTGAGTGACTGTATACTCATATCTTCACTAAATTTCATTTCCCATTTGAGCAGACAGATGGACTCCTTATGTTATTGATTTTACTGATGAGCTTAGCACTCTCCCATAGAAAGATCCTACACTACCAACAAATTAAAGAACATTTTGTACTCATACCCAAATAATCAGGATTTATAACCAATGAAATTAATGAAAATAGGATTTTTAATGTGACAAGGTAGTGACACTTGTAATGAAGTGTCAGTTCTAAAACAGAATATATAAAATCAATGACACTCAAATAGAGTGTCATAGTTAAGATATTAGATTGAAATAATACGATTAGAGAGAATGACGCGCTTTAAATAGATATGTCATAGTTTTGATTCTAAGACCTTTCGAAATAAAACGTCATTGTCGTATGTTATATGCAATGGCCGGTGGACCATGACACTTTAGGGAAGCGTCATTGTGTGTAACCTTATACAATGACAGTCGAGACCATGACACTTTAGGGAAGCGTCATTGTAACTCTTCAATGGCGCATTAAACGTGTCATTGATTAACTTTTTCCTTGTAGTGGTGTGTGTGCATGGTATTGGCTATTCACCATTCTTGGTAGATATGTAATTGTTCAAAGTGAATGACATCGAGTGAGACTAGATTTAGCCAAAACAATAATAATAAATCGTGTGTGTTTGGGTGAAACAAGATGGGGCGATTCCTCTGGGTAGAAGACCCCGAACTTTGTACTAATTAGACATATGTATCCGGTGATGAAGTTCGCGAGAAGTGTTGTTGGAAGCGTGAAACCTGTGGTGAGATCCCAGAAATTCGAGACCCATAAAAACACAAGGGATTTGATGAAGTCAAATGCAAATATTGGAGGGTTGTCGATGGGTTTAAGAATCGTCAGGTGAAACACCAATGGCCGGTTTCCCACCTGGCATGCGTATGAGGAGTCGGTGAGGACTCGGGACATAGGACATGGTGATCGCATTCTCAATGTAGCATCATAGACATTTGGAAGTAGGAATGCGTTTGTTTTTTACTTGAATGTGTGAAGCCAGGCATTCATATCACTGGCTAGGTGGAAAGTAGCCCTTGTAAAGTTATTCTCTATTAGGAAGGCATTACTCACCACATCGTGGGACCCTTCGGTACGAGGAGGTGTATAGGAGACGGCGGCTCGGCGAGGCGTGATTATGAAGGAGGCCGATGTGTGGCCTTGATATTACTTTTGTAAAAAGTATTTTGTATAAAAGAATTTTAATTAAATTATTTTGGGACTATTGTCTAAATAATCGAGTATGTAATTATGATAAGAGGGTCGTGACCGGACTCTTACGGGTTGTAATTAAGTGTTTTACTTTCATATTTTAGATTTAAATGTGAATGAATGGATCTCGGTAAAGGGATGTATTGAGGTGGTGCCGAGTAACTCGGTGTCCATGGGTAATTGTGATATAGTTGTATATTGGGGATATGGACATATGGACCCTGTGTGGTCATTACTACTTTTATTAAGACCTTGGATGGGTTATGGTTATACAGGTTGTATGTTAGGTAAGAACTCTTGAGCGAAGGGACTGCGGGTTTTTGTGAAAATATGGATTCCGATAAGCCTTGGGTTTAACAGTATGAGTATCGGGTTACTTGAAATCCACCAAAATTACGTAGGTTGTGGGTTATCGAGATTACGGGTTTTTGAGGCATCACAAATATTTACATAAGTTAAGGAATTATCTGTCAATCAAAACCTCTGTTCTTGTCGTGAATGTAAAGTATCTTTGAAATTAACACATCAAAATGACATAATCCATAAAACATAAGAAATCTCATTTGAGTTCATAGTAAAGAAAAACCTTAAGACATATGAATCAGTTAATTACAATATATATATTTTTTTATGTAAAAGTTTGTAATTTATAAATTAGAACAAATGAACCAAAACAAACATTAAAAAAGGAAGCTATTGCTTATTTAAATTTTTAAACACGATTTATTAGTAGAACAATTGGAACCTTTTTAATAAATAATTTCGATAAACCCCGAAGATTAGAATAATTGTTGATTTTTAAAGCGGTGTGGATAGTGTTTTGTTAGCTAATGAAGTAGTCCAATAGTGTGAATAAGAACGAGGTCGCATTTGATTAGGACTTGTACAGTGCGCGAATTTAGCATATGGGGTTTGGTAGGAAGTGGAGAAAATGGATTTCTTAATGGGCCGATGATATTGATTTGAGATGAGAGTCTGATGTTTCCGGGACAAACTAAACTATAATTCAATTACTTCTATCAAGATAAGACGTACTTTATGGCATGTTTATGGGGTATGTTTTTGAGATTCTTGCGTTGACTTTCTTGTTGTGTTTTGTTTCAAAGGACAAAACTATGCTTCAACTCCTTATAATAATAATAATAATAATAATAATAATAATGATAATAATAATAATACCATAATTTTAAAAATAATTTCAATTCTATAGTAGTTCTGGATATAATAAAAAAGAAATTATACTGAAGTCACGTCTTCAATACCCAATTTCATTATTTTATACTAAAATTGTGTCTTCAATACACAAACTTCATTATTTTATATTGAATTATATTTTAAACACACTACTTTATTACCTTACTTTAAAATCATGTTTTGAATACACAATTTTATCATCATACGTTTACACTAAAATTATATCTTAAAGATGTGACATTTGTAAAACCCGAGAAAATTCAATTTTAAATGTGCTGCGGTAATTTCAATGAAAATATGAAATTTTTAGATCTCGAATGGCGAAGCGAATTCACCGTGGAATCATCTCAAAAATCTAGATACCACGTCAGTTTCATCGAATTAAAGCTTGATTGGAGATTTCACGTTTTTTGAGTCACCAAGAGTAACAAGTGACCCTTGGCACTCATTTGGAGGGCTCACATTGAGCCACGTGTCAAATGGAGAACAAGTCAAATACAAGTATAAGTGAGACCCATGTGTGACATGTGTCACCACTTGATAGGAAGGAAATCCAAAGTTATGGATAAGAGGATAAGGAAATCCAAGGGAGCCAATAAGAGAGTGACATGTGGCAAGATGAGGCCTCCTACTTGACTTTGGACCTAACAAATTCAGTGGGGAGGAGAAGAAGAAAGAGAAAATAGAGAAGAGAGAAAGAGGAGAGAAAGCACTGACTTCTCTGATCCTCACACGGAGATCAGGTGGAGTCGAGTTTTAGAGTCGAGACCCGAGAACTAAAGATCATGCCTTCCATTAAAAGGCTACGACGTGGGTACCACAAAAAACAAGAGATTTACTTGAAATTCCCAGAGTGAAGTTAAATAAGTTTTGGGTTTAGGAAGTGTCCACGGGACTTCCTAGAGCAACTTCTATGCTTAAGATGTAAGTCTCCTCCTACTTTGGTTAATTTCTATCTTAAGGGATGTGTGGTTGCATTTTGCCCCAAGGGGGATGTTTAGTTGCATTTTGAACTATGGGAAGCTGCCCTATTTTGATCCCACGCATTAGATGAACTTTAGAACTAGTTTTCGGATGGGAAACAAAGGGAATTTGGCTATGTGTACTTCAAATAAATTGTAGCCGCATCAGTGAACTTGATGTTAGGCACGGATTCATCGGACCTCTATAGCCAGGATATGGTGGATTTACCTGAGAATGGCCTAAGTGGAAAGTCTGTCATTTGGGTTTGTCTCTGTTGGTCTGTCCATTTGGGTTTGTCCGGATAGTGTTGTTTGGGTACAGGTTCGTCAGGCTAGGTGAAAGTTTGTCAGGTTGGGTCCATTTGGTTGAGTGAGAGAATACGTCAGAAATTTAAAATTCGACTTTTCATGTGAGAACCTCCCCAACGGACTGACCATAACTATTAAATCTTAACTCCGTTTTGGGTGTTCTTAGACTCTATGGAAAGCCCATTGAGTCAAGATTCCATCCATGTGATTGTGGAGGACAGTGGGTGATCATAAATTTTCTGAAATCTATGTTTTTTATCGAGTGTGCAGGTTGCTTGGTTGTGTCGATGTGAATAGCTGGGTTTTGACATGAGCATTTCATGGCATGTTGTAGGATATTGTATTGGGTAGAAATTGTCATGAGTTAGACTAAGGAAGGTCGTACGACATCATTTTTTTAGTCATGGATTGATGGATGCAAATATGCTTGATACGATATCTATATATATATTGGCATAAAATATATGGAACTTATATGCTTGCAATATATGTTTGCATGGTAATTGACATGAAGTACAAATGATGAGAATGGTTCATGCAATGTGCATCATACATGTAACATGAGAGATTGCAGTGATATTAACATTGCATATGCATAGAGATATCAGCATATTGGGTGTGGGTGCATGGGTATGGTCATCCATCATCAATGTTGATGAATGGGTAGTGAGCTCGAACTTTGGACGACGTCCAACAAATGACTCACGGTTCAAAACATAAAGTGAAATATAATTAATGTGTGTTGGGTGGAGTAAGAAGGAAGCCTTTAATCCCATCAGGTGAAAAGCCTAGAAATGGGTGTAAGAGACCCGCGGTGTAATCCTAAAAGTTTTGTTGCCTAAAATAAGACACACAGTTAACACATAGACTTCGAGTTGTGTGATAGGAGTCGGGATTGACTCGAGATTAGTTGCCCATTGGCACTTGCATTAGGTACTGGTGAGCCGGTAATGGCTCGGTATATGTGTGTCATTGGTACTACCAATGACGGTTGTCACACTTGGCATAGCCATGTGTGAGGGAGTCGGTGGGTGACTCGAGATATGGGCATGAAGACATTCCATGCATGACATATGACATTCATGTAGACATTTTCATTCAGATGTGTATGGGTTGGTTTGATCATTGTATGAACACTTAGGTGGGGAGTAACCCTTGTAGGAGATTATTACAACTAGGCTTTGCTCACCTGAGTCATTAGGACCCCCCTTCCCCCTTTAGTGCAATTCGGGGCGCGAATGAGTGACCCTCGTCGAGACGACATATGAAGAAATCGAATGTGGCTTTGGATATGCATATTTTGTATATGTATATTAGAGCAGATGATTTTAATATATCATTTTGTATAAGAGTGTATAATTGAACTCACTGGTAAACATATCAATACATGAATTTGCATGTATAGTATTCCGAAGGGTATGGTTGAATGAGTAGGAGTGGTGATTATGACTCATGAGATTACGTTGTGATATTGAGCCCCGAATGGGTCATGTGATGTATTGTTATACAGGTTGGATTGTGGATAGAGCTTCCCGTACAGAGGTGACTATGTTCGATTTTTTGTTAAATTATGGATCCTAAGAAATGAGACATGATGGTGGCATCGGGTTACAGATACCCACCGATTGCCCGGAGTTGATGGGTTGTTAGCAGGACCCGGAATGGGGGTTTCACGACTTTGGTATCGAGCTTAGGTATCACGAATACACAGACATTCGATGGGAGCGCGGGTTTAAATTTAGCCATTCATTGTGCAGTTTAGTGAATTGAATTGTGTGATCCGTGCATGTTTTGTGCTTAACATGTGTGATTGGGTGTTATGAATAGTATGAAATGTGTGCATGAGGAATTGTATATGGAACACTAGGGTTGGAAAACATAACCTTAGGGGTTCGAAAAACAAACTGAACATGGAAATTTAATAACTCTTTTTCCGTTTGACATATGTAGATGGCAAGTCGAGGTCGGGGACGTAGAGGTCGTCCACGAGGTGTTAGTCAAGCACCACCTAGTTTTGACCTGTAGGCCTTTGTGGAGGTCGTGGGGGCAGCAACTACTGCCATTGCATAAGCTAGTGCTATTGGGGGTCAGGGAGGTCCGAGTAACCTCCAGAGGTTTAAGACACATCATCCTTCGACATATTCGCGAAGAGGATCAGATGGTGGCGAGACCATTGGATTCGTGGTCGAGAGAAAGATGTTCAGACCATGGAATCACACCTCCCGTCGACCAAGATCGGACTAGTTACGTGTTGGCCCCAGAGGGTGAGTCCCAAGTGTGGTGGGACTGGGTTAAGACCTCTAAGGACTTAAAGGCAATGACTTGGGCAGAGTTCCATGAGCTCTTCATGAGTAAGTATTTTCCGGCCAATGCTAGACATGCAAAGGCCCAGGAGTTCCTAGAGCTAAAGCAGAGAATGATGATAGTGATGGAGTACGTGGCTAAGTTCACGGAGTTAGCCCGTTTTGTTGATGATTATGTGGCCACAGATATAGCTAAGGTGTGGAAGTTTGAGATTGGGCTGAAGTTGTCCATTCGGGGTAAGATTGTGGGATTCCTTCTACAAGACATGGGCTCTATGGTCAAGACGGCTACGACCATAGATAAGGAGATAGAGGACACATGGAGGATCCGAGATGCGGGTGCTAGTGGCAAGAGGAAGGAGAGTCAGTCTTCTTCTAGTTCGGAAAAGAAGCCAAAGGCTTCCAGTTCATGAGGGTTTTATGGACGGGCGCGACTATCGGGGACGAGAGCTGAACTAGAGCTTCGTTAGTTGGGCGATGACCTGTATCTTGCCTTGACACGGCCTTATAAGACAGGATTGCCCAATGAGATCCGGTTTGAGATAGTCAGTCTCATTCATAAGTGGGACGGGCGCGGACCGCGATTTATTCCTTCCACGCTAGTGCGGTCGGAGAACGATGTCCAGTCCTTGGAGTCTTTGCCTGGCACCTTCTGCTGCCGACAGGCTAGAGAGGCGGGGTATGGGCGGCGGAGGGCGGGGCCCACATCGCTGGGACATTAGGGATTCGAAATTATGCACCATCCACCTTGTGTTTGAGCGGCGATCAAATAAGCTATCTGGGGGTATGTTTTGTTATCTAGCCTATGAGGCGAGGTATTATTTGATTACGGTGCATACGTATTCATTCATCGTTACATCATGTGTGAGAGAGGTGGGCTTGGGGTTGAGACCTTGGAGGAAGCCCTGTGTGAAACCAGGCTCGGGGTCAGTTGACCACTATGAACTGTGGAAACTGTGTGTCTCATATCATGAGACCCGTATGAAGTAAAATATTACATCCAGACCCGTACATCCATACTTACCAAAATGTATATTTTATACAAAAATGAGTTAATTTACAATTTGTTTTGATTACAAATTATCCAAAACTGGGTCTTTTACCCAGATTTTTATAATAATACATAACAAGGACATATATGGCCATTTCTTCGTCTTTAATACCTTGGATGGGTAAAAGTCACATTGAACCTTCGATGCCAGAAATGTTTTCCTCGAGCCCCGGGGTGAGACGTGGTGGAATTATCCTACGTGAGTTACTCCCACTAAGTGCTCGTATTAGTGCTTTGAGCAATTAGTAAAACATACAAGTCTCTTACTCAAATGTCTACATGTGGGTGAGAATGTGATACCATGTGAAGATCTCGAGCCCTCACCAACTCCCTCATACATGCCTAAATGAGTGTGAGAAACCTTTGTTTTAAAACAAAAAGGTTTTTTGTTCTTGAAATCATAATACGATTTAGATAAAATTCTATTGGATAACCTGCAGGGTGAATTCTTGGATAATCCTTGACCGTCATGGAGTCGTTCAAAGTAGGCTGATTGGACAACTCGAATTAGTGCCCCAGTGCTATTTTGAACCTGTTTATTTCAGTTTTAAAGTGCTTTTTTGTGTACTAATCATTCCTAATTAACTTGGATTTGCACATTAAGGTCCTTATTATTCTAATGATCGCATTTATGGCAAATTTGCAGTTTCTTGAGCTAATTATGTGCAAAATTGTTGAGTGATCAAAGCCACATGAAGAATTCAAGTCAAACTTCGACGTGCGAATCAAGATCGAAGGAAGAAGGCGAAATGTGAAGAAAAATGAGCCTTCTGAGGAGTGCTTTTTGCCGCCTCCTTTGTGCATCCTGCGAGCACTTTGTTCCTCCGACTTGTTCCCTTGCTTTTCAACTGACTTTTTGTTCTGATTTTTGGTTTTTTCTATTTTAACCCTTGTAATAACTTAGATCTTGGTTTCTTTTGTATTTTCATGTTATGAGCATATATCAGCCTCAGTTTGTACAAAACTCACTTCCTTCACGTCGGTATCTGAGACGGGAGCGGTTCGCATTAATACCTCCTTTTCCATTTCTTTTCATTTTCTTTCCTCTTTCTCAATTTGCCAAACACTCCTCTAAGGATGACAACTCAGAGGATGGTTGGCTGAACCTCTTCCTCCTTGAAGGAGGGGAATTTGTTAGCTAGGGTGTGGAGGTAGCTCACGGGGTTCCACAATTTTTAACGCACGTATTTATGGTTGTTTATGTTCCTGTTTCTCACTTAGGTTAAAATCTCTTAAGCATGCTCTCTTTAATATGTATTTGGCAAGCTTTTTGGGTTCAGTGGATACTTTCACTAGATCTTGAGGCCAGTTAGTTAATCTCCTGCTAGTTATGAAGTAGAGTAGTGTTTTTTGGATGTGTTTTCCTTTGTTAGGGACATTTATGCCCATTTAAATGCTATGTTTCAAAGGGAAAATCATAGGGTTTAGTTTTAAAGCTAAATGAAGATCGGGTTCGAAATGACTATATGTCATCATCCTTCAGCGAGAAAAATAAGGGGACATGTTGGTTTGCCTTAAAACCTAAACCGGTGGCAGAGCACTTCAAGGGTTATTTTACATTTTTCTTCTTTTATTTCGGTCTACAAACCATCAACTCCCCACGATTTTAATCAAACCTTAAAAATCAAATTGAAATTCACCATTGAATCTTTGCAAATCATTTTATCTTGAAAACTCATCCCTTGTGTTCGACTCCTGGGCGTTTATACTGCGGTAAGCTTATTTCCCCGACAATAGGATTTAGGATAATATTGTTGATTAGCATACCTACGTAGCTTGCAAGATCAAATATAGCTTGCCAGTTAGGGATGGTGCCCTAAGTGCATTATTGTGGAACACTTGAGTCTCATAAAGTATTGGTGAATTCTTTTATATTACGATCGTTTTTTTAATTTCATTTCCTTTGTAAAAAAAAAAAAAAAAATTTGGCTGAGGATTGTTTTTGTTGCCACTGTTCTTCTTCTGAGTGCATTTTAGCTTGAATTGTGGTCCGATGATGCCTAGAGGAGGCGACACTATCGGTACCTGTGGAGAGAGCAGACATGCATGTCATTGAGGATTACAGAACCTTCCATGGCGATTAGCGACGGCACCGTGAGAGAAATCCGAGCCATTATGGGTCATGAGGGAATATAGAACCCGATGGGCGAGTACACCCTCTACAGTGTTACCTGACTTATGCACCTCCTCCATCACGGTATGCTCTTTGTCTCGAGCCTCAGCCTTCTGACCAATCTCCCCGGTTAAGGCAGTGAGAATTTAGACCTTACGTGGCCCGGTGGGTGATGTTGTAGAAGAAGTAAAATTCAATTCACAATTAAATCAATTTGTGCGCATGGAAAGCTCACGAGCAAGATTAGATGTGCTTGAGTGACCTTGAAAAAATTGACATCATGCGGCATTCTATTTCAAGGCTCTGGCCGGCATGATCACATCGAGAGGAGGGGAACTGGGGAGAGTGGGCGGCGACCGGGAGAAATGGATGCGAGGGAGCCCGGGTGGGGCTCACGAGGGGTGCGCGGAGGCCCGGGAGGTGGGAAGCGGGGAAGGAGCCCCCCGGGGCCTATCAGCCAGTCAGCGAATTTGAATCCTAGTGCCCTTTGCTTGATCAAAAATAGCCGCGTGGTGTACATCTGCCCTTTGCGTGAGCTCAAAACCTGCGGCACTTGCTCCCCCAGCTCATGCCGGTCCATCCTTTGCTTATCTGAAATATCAAAGTTAGTGGCCATTGTACAACCTCTTGCCACTACATCAAAGACTGGCGGTGCCTGCATTTGCACTAGCCTGACGGTTGGATCGGTCTTGGTTAATTTGGAGCACGAACCTCGGCATTCTTAAAAGCTCACAACAATTCCGGCCTCAGAAAGGCTTAAAGGAATTGGTTTTGTGGGGGCATGATCTCCCAGCTTTTTGGTTTTCATATTTTCTTTTGTCTTGTTTTATTTATTTTATTGCTGATTTCTTTAATTTTTCTTCTTAGATTTTTCGATTTAATTTTAGTTAATCTTTTGTTTTAGCTTAATTTTTAAATTTTCTCTGATCTTTCTTATTTTTATTGTGTTTCTTTTTACTTGATTTGGCTAAAAATTTTGTAGGAGGTGATGGAGGCAACTGCGAATTTTTCGCGAGAAATTTAACAAACACACGAAAATTTTATAATTTATTCTTAATTTCATAAAGTGTCTGAGGAAGAGCTCCCCCATCATAAGACAAAAGTGCATAGTAAGTTCAAAAAAAAAAAAAAACATTTTTTTTTTTGATTTTCAAAAAGCATATAAAAAATAAAAAATAAAAAATAAAAAAAAATTTTGATTTTCCAAAAATTATACCTATATATATATATATATATATATATATATATATATAAATTGTCTCACATAAAAAAATGTTTTTATGTTATTTTCAAAAAAAAAAAATTTTCTGAGTTATCTTGAGGAATTTCGCAACGCAAATTTTCGCATACTGCGAAATTTTCACACCTACTTGAATTCTCAACCTGCGAAAATTCGCACCACATATTTTGCACCCTCATTTTGTTTCCTTCATAACTTTTTCATCCAAACTCCGTTTTAGGTGTTTTTGGTACTGTTGGAAAGCTTAGAGAGTCTAGAATCCAAATATGGCCAGAAAGAACACTTTTGAAATTATTATAAGGTGTAATTTTCAAAATGCTCAAACTGTTCACTTTTTTCCTCTCTTTTCTTCTTCTAACTTGTTTATATGAAGCCAGATGGGTGAATAAGGTGTCGATGGAAGCTTATGAGTCTCCTATCAGCTTGAGCTGCAATATCATCAAGGGTAACGCTATTCTCTAACTCCAATCAAGACCGTGTGGATAATGTGACATTTGGTTGGGGAAAGTTAGCGAAGAAATGGCATTATTTTGTTTTTATTTTGAGCAAGCCCATTTAGTAATGCTCGGTGGCTTACTGGTTGTCCCACGTGTTAATTTTTTCTAAATTGCACACACTTTTTTCAATAGTTTTGCTAACACATGTTGGAAATTTGAAACTTTGTCTAATCCTATTGATGTTAGAGTGATGCCATGCCTAATTAAGTGGATGATTAGTTGAATTCTTGTTGTATTTAACATTTTTCTTCCACCTTTAGCTAATCACACACAGTGCACATCAGTTTTCAACAATAGGCTGAAAAACTACCTACCTCCTAAACATTGTAAAACCTACCTTAGTTTCGTTGACCACTTGTAATAGGTTAAGGACCCCCATGTATAGAAGGCCAATGTGTCTTCCAAAATAAAAGAAAAGAAAATGAAAAGAAAGAAGAAAAATTGCAACGCTTTGCCTTGAAACCGAGCAGTCAGAAGGTTTATGGCGAAAACCTTCTGACACAGTGCCACTAAAGACCTTGAAGCTGATTTGAATTATAAACTTAGTGTTAGCTACAGGGTGGATGGGTGAAGTTTAATGTGGGTGCTGGGTTTGAATTCCATTCGGAAATTAGGAATTGAAACATGAAGAGTTAGTGGTCGAAAGATCCTCATGACTTGGTGCCACTAAGCCTTAATTGGTTGGGAGTCATGGTAGATCCCAGTACATGGACTTTGGTGAGGTCGAGTCCTCGACATTGCACCTAAACACAAGAGTTGTGGAATAAGAGTGGGTCCTGATCTATTTGGGTTGGTTAGCATGCTAGGTTGTGGCAATAGCTTGGTTGGGGGGGAGAGTGGAGTTTGGTAGTTTATTGTTGAGAACTGATCAAACAAACACTTAGATTTTGGTGGAAGTTTCTAGTTGAGTCATCCAGAAGGAAACTCTTTTGATACTCCATTTTGTATGGCATTCACTCTCTCGAGATAGTTATTAGACTAAGTTTCGGTAATTCTCATTGAGGGTTAGGCATTACTTCTTCACCGACCTTTTGAAGCTTGCAACCTTTTTGTAACATAATTTTGTTATCGTTTTGTATGCTATCTTTTCTTTCTTTACGTCATTCTTTAAGGGACTAGCAATGTAGGTTGGGGGTGTGATTAGTGCCCCAGTGCTATTTTGAACCCTGTTTATTTCGAGGTTTTAGTGCTTTTTGTGTACTAATCATTCTAATTAACAGGTTGCACATTAAGGTCCCTATTATTCTAATATTCGCATTTATATGGCAAATTTTGGGTTTTGCGAGCTAATTATCTCTTAAAATTGTTGGTCGATCCAGAAAGCCCCTGAGGAGTGAAGTCAAACTCGGCATTGCAAATCAAAGATGAAGGAAAGAAAGAGCAAATGTGAAGAAAAATGGGCACTACAGGTGCACCCACGCCTTTGTGCATCCTGCGAGCCTTTGTTCCTCCGACTTGTTCCCTGCTTTTGGCCTTGGCTTTTTATTTACAATTTTTGGTTTTTTTCTATTTTAACCCTTGTAATAACTTCCGATCTTGGTTTCTTTTGTATTTTCCCTTGACTATGAGCATATATCAGCCTCAGTTTGTACAAAACTCACTTCCTTCCGTCGATGTCTGTGAAGGCAGGGGAGCGGTTTCACTATTGCTTCCTCCTTTTCCCATTTTCTTTCATTTCTTTCCTCTTTCGGGCGCCAAACACTCCTGGATGACAACCGAGAGGATGGTTGAAACTAGACCTCTTCCTCCTTGAAGGAGGGTGCATTGCTAGGGTGTGGAGGTAACTCACAGTTCCCCTGTTTTTAACGCACGTATTTATGGTTGTTTATGTTCCTGTTTCTCACTTAGGTTAAAATCTCTTAAGCATGCTCTCTTTAATATGTATTTGGCAAGCTTTTTGGGTTCAGTGGATACTTTCACTAGATCCACTGAGGCCCAGTTAGTTGTCTCCTGCTAGTTATCGTAGAGTAGTGTTTTTGAGATGTGTTTTCACTGTTAGGGACATTTATGCCCATTTAAATGCTATGTTTCAAAAGGGAAAATCATAGGGTTTAGTTTTTAAAGCTAAATGAAGATCCAGGTTCGGGAAATGACTATATGTCATCCTCCCGACGAGGAAAAAATGCGGGGACATGTTGGTTGCCTTAAAACCTAAACCGATCTTTCGACACTTCAAGGGGTTCTATTGTTTTGTCTTCTTTTATTTTTCGATCCTACAAACCACTGCAAAGTAACTCCTATTTTTAATCAAACCTTAAGAATCAAATTGAAATTTACCATTTTGAATATTTGCCAAATCATTTGTCTGAAGAAAACTCATCCGTGTTCGACCACTGGCATTTATCTTTGCGGTAAACCCGGCTACGGCGTTAAGTTCTAGGATAAATATTGTTGATTCATACCTCTTTGTGGCCTGAATCCACTCTCAAGGCAATTCTTCGGAAAATCTTCCCATGAAATCCTCTTAGCAACCACGTTTTTCATGTCATGCACTCACACCTATTATTCTAGGTTACCCTAGTGCATATGAATGCAATATGCCATTTCACAACAATTCATGTTAATATATTAAACATGCATATACTAACAGAATTTATACACAATCAACATGTTATTCATTCATAGTAATAACACCAAAATTAGCTCACATGGGCTAATAAACAATCCGACAGTCCATCTTGGGCGCCCCGAAGAATCAATAAATAGCACGGTAGCAGCGGGTGCATGGATCCGACCTCGGTCTGTCTGAGTCCACGACCACTCTGGGATTTTTCTCCTCGGTCCGATCTTTGGGACTTAAAGACATCAGTCATCGAGGCCTCGAATATCCCCGTCCATTCAAATGACTCTGCGAGAATAAAACAAGTAGGAAAACCCTACCCTCCCGGGAGTTTTCAAAACTCATGAGCGGTACCGCAGCGTGGCCCTTGCAGTGGGATCCAACTTTGCCTCTTGTCTCGCCCAGAAAGTTGTGACCAGATCATCGGGAGATTTAGAGAGAAGAGTGAGCCTCTCCTTTAAATCTACTCCTCTTTTCTCTCTCTTTTTCGGTTTGCTATTTCTCTCTCTTCCTTTGCTCCCAAACCCGGTTTAGTGCAGGTTGAAGTCGAAGCTTGTCTCTCATGCAGCATCCCACTTCCGTGGTTCCTTAGTTTCCACCTTATCCTCTTATCCATCTGCCATGGATTTCGCCAGTGACATGATCTGCATGTCACTATGTGTACCAGGCTCATGTTTGACCCGGTGCACATGACACGTGGCAACTCTTGAGCCACTCAAAATGTGTTAAGTGTCCCGCACCACTCCCGATGCCTCAAAAAACATGAAATTCCAATTTAATACCGGAATTTGTGAAATTCGATGTAATTATTTAGATTTCGTGAGACAATTCAACGATTGAAACCATGTTTTGTCATCGAGAGATACAGAAAAATTCGGGATTTTGACCAAAATTACCATTTATCATTTTTGAAAATTAGAATTTTACGGGGTGGTATTCTCCCCCTTAAAAGAATTTCGTCGAAATTCCATCACGATCAACAAATCACATGCATATCTGGCGTCGTATATGCGTACATGCGACTAGTCATTTAAGCATCAAATGACTAAATTCTGTTCCTTCATCCCTAATGAAGGGATAGGCGACGCATCGTGTCTCGTGCTCCCATTTGCCTCCTCCACTCTGATCTTTGCCACTTAGCACCCTCACTAGCCTCACGGTCTTGCGTCGTAAACGATCCAGGCTATCCGCAATACTTACGCTAGTCCCACTCCTTGGAAGGTCCATCGGTGTCAACATCAATGCATTTCCGATCCTTTACATGAAATTTGGATCGTAGTATACTTAGAACATGGAGCGTGGAATACCTCATGGACACGACATGCTAAGTGCGAAAGCTAGCCGTGCATTTCACATACCCACCCTCTCAGGTATCTCGAAGGGCCCGTGAACCTCGGCGATGGCTTCCTCGCTTACTTAGAACGACCACTCCTCTCTTAGGCATCACCTTGAAGGCGTGATCGTGACCTCAAACTCTAGGGAATTCGATGTCACACATTAGCATAGCTCTTATATGGAGCTACGGCCCGTGAAAAGATGTGGCGCCCCAAAACCCAGGGGTCAGTTGACTGCCGTCATTTAGGAAAAATACATATGTCTCGCGTCGCGAGACACTAAACCCCCCTGATAAAAATGGCCACTTGGGCCTAATATCGACACTCATCGAAGACATATACCCAAGTATATTCCAATAGTCCAAGAGTTATTTCATTACTCTTAATATAAATACATATTAAGTCTACCAATTTTAATGCATATTAAACCAAAAACCATCAAAGCCACAACGTCTTTCTTGAGAAATCATTATACAGGATGGCGGAGTCTTCGTCGCTCCACAATGCACGAAGCCAATATAATTCCCTCGGCAGGTGAGCTAATGCCCAATAGTGGAATCACCTAAATGGAGTTTACTCCACTAAAATCTCTCTTAATGATCAATGTAAACCTGTTCATCAAGTAAATTCGTGATCCTACTTGAATGTCTAAATGCCCGTTCCCATGTCTCGAGTCCTCACCGACTCCCTCACACCTAAGCCATGTATGAGAAAACACCATTTTCAAAACAAAACTTGTTGTTCTTGAAAATACACTATCGAGTTTCGATAAAAATATGGGACTACCCTCCGAGGCGAATGTGTTGGAGAACTTCCCGAAACAGTCATGGTCCTCATCCGAAATGATTTGTTGGACCATCTCGACCCGTTATCGGAAAATCATCATGAAATTCCTTCCATAACCGTGTTCCTTTTTTATTTTAATTCATGTCATGCACACACACACCTAATTTCTAGGTTACCCGGTGCATATGAATGCATTATGCCATTTCAACACAATATATACCAATATATTAATTATGCGATATTCTCGAATTTCTGATCCATAACACATATCATTCAATATTGATCAGCCTTCACCGAATTTGCTCAGCCAGGCTAATCACTATTCCATTTCCAAATGTCTACACACACAATTATATTCCATATAATTGTGACATCAAGTTAACACATCAAGCTTATGCATTAACCTATTAATTTCCATACAACATAACCATTCAATTCAAACAATTTCATGCACACCACACATGGACGTTTTGGTCGAATCCTTACAAACACAGGACTGATTTTAGTCCCAAAATGAAACGATGCATTTGTCCATGGGTAGCCCACTCACCCAACATCGGTTCCACTTTGTAGGATTGAATTCCATGCCCATTTCCGGTCTCCTACTCACCAAAACACAATTTATTACACAATTTACAACCTGAACACCCCAAACACCCCTACCTTTGCCATGGGCGACCAAATGTGTCTAAAAATTTCCCGTTCGGTCCAGAACAGGGCCAGATCAAGCGGCCTCACAGCCTCGAATCGACACAACCGTAACAAAACACTTAAATAAGGGTTAAAACAAGTAGGATAAAACCTCTACCTCGGGTTTGTGAAAACTCAGCGGAATGCCGCGTGTAGTCTGATGTTTAGAACCGCACATGCTGGCTTTGACGTCAAATGATCCGGTAATATGAATCACAAGAGAAGGTGCACCTTCTCTCTCTAAAACACAAAAAAACCTAGCTTTTTGCACTCCACCACCAGCCACACACGTTTTTGCCCATTTTTGGTCTTTTGAAGAAGATGAACATTGTTCATCTTTTGTCCCATCCATTAACAATTGCCAAAATTCCAATTTTGTCCCTTAACCCCAACTATTTTGACTTTTCTATCGATGGCATCATGCCATGTGTCATTAATAGGTCCACCTTGAGCTCCAAATTATTGAATTTGATGCTTGACACGTGGCACAACGTCAGCGACACTCAAAATGCGCCAAGTGTCCTGCACGACGCTCGTTTCCTCGAAAAACATACAAGTCATTTGTCTCGGTCGGCATCGATGTGGTATTTAGATTTGCAGGCGATTCAACGGTGAAGTCCGTTTCATCATCTGAGATCTAGAAAAATTTTGGATTTTTACCGAAATTACGATTTTGCCCTTTTTGAGAAAATTGGAATTTTCTCGGGTCTTACAGAAGACGTTGCAGTATCAAACTCACCTTCTTTGAGGTGTCTCTTGTCACACCAGATTCGGTCGGGCCACGAATGGCGGATACGAGCGAGTTCGAGGCGCGAGACTATATCTTGGGACTCTTTACTGTTTTTTAGTGGGCTTGTACTGTGGGTACCTGAGCAATTCTGCGCCAATAACAAAAATCATTTACATATACAAAAGAACTACCACCGGAGTGGTGTCCATAAAAATCTATACACAGTCCTGAGTCCCATTTACATATACAAAAACTGTACTTTTACATTTATAAATCAAAGCACGGAACCTACATGTAGTGAACCCCTACTAGTGTGCTGGCCCAACAGTATGCGGAAGCTTTCGGACGTCTTCTCTTGTACCTACACGGATTAAAACCCATGCTAAGCTTTACGCTTAGTGGGAAACATATAACTTATACAAAAGCACATGCACTTATACTGAATCATAATAAACATATAACAGTAACTGATCTCAGAATCTTCATGAATTCATATAATAGATTTACATATATAATTATCCTTGTAACAAAGTTATGCTTGTTCGAGGATCTCTCATCTGATCTTGAACTTATGCCAGACAACTTATACTTACTCGGAACTTACATATGGCGGACTTGTTTCTTATCACAGAGTTTCACAGTAGGACACGTATTTATACTTGTACCAAGACTTATAATTATTGAGGATCTCCCAAGGACATTTACTTGAACTTTTGTCGGTTCATACTTATCAAATCTCTCGTAGAGATTCTGAACTTAGACCTTTCTTGGGGTACCGTAGGTACTACATAGATATCATATACTTCTTATCTTATACTTATACTACGGAGCATATCCTTGTTTTACGGATCTTATACTTGTATTACGGAACTTATTATTATATTTCGGATCTTATACTTGTATTACGAAGCATATACTTGTCTTACGGAACTTATACTTGTGTTACAGAGCATATACTTGTCTTACAGATCTTATACTTGTATTTAGACTTTATTCTTGTAATCCCCGGATCTTATTCTTGTATTCCCGGATCTTATACTTGTATTCACAGACTTATTCTTGTATTTCATATCTTATACTTGTTCAAATACTTTTTCCGAATCATTTTCTTTCTTTTCTTTTCACGTTTCGGTTTGATTTCACATATGGCTATAAAGTCGACATTCATAGCCGGTCAGTTGTTGAATCTGTCACCGATTTGTCATTCGGTAACAATATGATCTCACGATCGATTTTGCAATCTCACATATTACTATAGAAGTCGACATTCGCAGTGATTCAATTGTTGAATCCACGCCTGGTACCATTCGGTAGCGATGTAATCTCACGTTCAATATTGCAATCTCACATATGGCTATAGAAATTAGGCATTCGACCAGTTTAGTTGTTGAATCCTGTCCTATTTGTCATTCAGTAGCCATGTGATTTCGCATGGAACATATCGGAGCATTAATACGCCCATGTAGCGAGTGTAGTAGCATTAGCGGAGTGCCCAGCAGCGGTCGAGCGATGCATTTCGTTGGTAATTGTATTTCATATCATTCGTTATCTTTTCTGGATTATATGTGATAATAATCATATATAACTTAATCACATTATGTGTTCATGACATATTGACTTTCAAGTTCATGTTCATGTTTCATTTCGTTTTCATATTTCATATCATAATCATGTTTCATGAACACATCTATACATATTGCATTTCCTATATTTTTTCTTGTTTCATGCCTATTACATATGGCATTTCATATACTTGTACGGTATGACACCTATGTATTCACACCTCATTCATGTATTCTTGTTCTTCTATAAATCTACTTTACTTAGAAATTGGAATCATTCCAATTGAATCTTCCAAACTCAAGTTATGACATTTTCATGCCAAACTAGTCATTTTGCCCATTTTACACTAGGGACAGTTTGAAATACCCATTTTCAAGTGTCTTGACTCCATATTTAACACTGGTTCTTTGTACTCCTTTAAAGCTAAGGTGCTAAGAATTCTCCTCCAATTGGAATCACCCAAATCGGAGCACCGATACTCAAGATATGTCCTAAACAACCGGGACTACTCTATGCTCAAAACAGAACCAGAAATTGGCTTGAACATAGCCCCACTTTGATTGAATTTTTGGGCCACATAGAGTCAGAATTCAAAGGTTCCTATTTCAGGGTGTTTTGTTTTCCTTTAAGTCTAGTTTAATCAGCCACTTGAATCACTCAATTAGGATAAGAAATGACCAAGTTATGGCCAAAATACGAACACTTGTATGAAATAGAGGCATTGGAGTACCGATTACAGGTAGACTAGTAGCATGAATCACCGGTACCATATTTTTTAGTACGGTACCACCCCTCGAAAATTTCCCAAAAGGTGGTTTTCTCACGTTTTCCATATTTTGCTACCCCAGTCAACTCAATAATCAATATATACATCAAAACCACTCCATATTCATCTTGTAATGGTGGTTTAGAACTTCACATACCCAAACCTGAGTAAAGTCAGGAGAACCCATACCAAAGTCCACCATCTTTATACAAAAACATAGCATTAAGGGGGATTTCATGCTTATATTAACCAAGCTAGAGTTTTTTTCAACTCAATTTCATTCAAACCTAGGGTTATGATCAATTCCTAACTAAACCCTAGGTTTGGAACCCATAAAAATCCCTACCAAAGTCCAAAATACACATGATTCCATATTCAAAGTCAAAAATCATAGAAATCCTTACTAGAATCCATAGAAAAATTCATAGTTCCATACCTTTTTGCTCTTCCCTTCCTCTTCTCTTCTCTTCTTCTTCTCGTCCTCTTCCTCTTCTTCTTCTTCTCCCCTTCTCTTCTCTTTCTACGGTTTGGTCTCTAGTAGAGACCAATTGATATTATCAATTTTGAGTTAGGCCATGTTTGGCCTTTGCATTTAATTCTTTCTCATTTTACATTTAGGTCCTTTCTCTCTTTATCATTCTCAATCTAACATACATATTATTCTTTGGCATCCCATCTTTTCTCAAATTCCATAATTGTATATAACCTTATTGTTTTATGCCTTTTTATGTCCCTCCAGTAGGTAAATGTGACTTTCTGCTTCATCTACAATATTCCTTTCACGCCTCTCGTTTTATTTCCCGAAAATTCCTATTTAGCTTTTTAATATACCCTAAACATGTCGAAAACGACTAGGGTATATTTCAGGGTGTTACATTTCTAATCAGATTGGGACCAGTGATGGAGCTCTCTCCCACCTCGGTCTAACATATCGGTGATTTGCATGGCCTCCCATATAACGCCTCATAGGGTGCCATTTGTATACTCGGCTGGTAACTATTGTTGTAGGCGAATTTCACTAAGGGCAAGTGCTCTTCCTAGCTACCCTTATGATCCAGGACGCATGCTCGCAGCATGTCCTCCTAACATATGGTCCTCGGCCGACCATGTTTGTGGGTGGAAGGTTGTACTCATGGTCAGCCGTGTCCCTATAGCCTTTTGGAAACTCTTCCAAAAGTGCGTTGTAAACCTCGGGTCTCTGTCCGACACTATGGGTATTGGCACTCCATATAGCCGAACGATCTCTCGAATATACAACCGGTAGAATTCGTCGAGTGTGAAGATCATCCGCACGGCTAGGCGTGTGGGCTTAGGTGGCCAGGTCTCTTATCACCCAGCGTCGTACCTCCGCGGTATCCGCGGCAAAGTGGGTCACAAAATCAACGTGTGTCTCCTACTTCCATAGCTACTTCCGATGGTAGTAGCCTGTGTACCACGGTGCTTAGCCTTAACTTGTTGACACGTGAGACATCATCAAACAAAGTCCACTAAATGCTCTCTTTCATCAGCTCAGTGAAATGCTGGCAGCCGGAGATCCACGGTACATCTTCGTGCCACCTGGATGCACAACAATCGGGAGTAGTAAAACTCCCTAAGGATCTCCTCTCTCAGATTCGTTAACTGGGGAACCACTGCAATCCTCCATCAAAAACACCATATGTGGATGGTCGACCCTCGTCATACATTACTGTTTATGCAGATCCCTTGATGGACACTATCTCTGCGTCCTGTCCTTGGGACTCAATCACTTTGTTTAATAGAGACGGTGTAGCTGCAAACTCCCTGACATACCCCAGGCATTCGTTTGTCTTTGTAGCCCCAATTGTCCCACGGTCGAGTATCTGAATTTCCCAGGGAAGCTATCTTGCTTGACCTCCCCGTGACTTCCGACTGAGTGCATCCGCCACCCACGTTTGCCTTACTGGATGGTAATGCAAAGTGAAGTCACAATCCTCTAGGAACTCAATCCATTTCGTTTGCCTCATATTGAGATACTCATTTGCTGGCATACTTAAAGACTTTTGTTAAATCGTCTGTTGCTTTATATAAGTAGTAGCGCCAAATCTTTAGCCCGAAGACTATGGTACCTTTAACTCCATCATTGTGTAAAGGAGTAGTGCTCATGATTCTTCAACAGAGACAAGCTACAATCCTCCTGGATTTGCATCAAAGCATCCCGGTCGGCCTCGAGGCATCCTGATCTTGTGTACCTATCCCTCTCTTTAAGACTATAGGAAAAGAAATTTGAAGTAAGCCTCCTCTTTAACTCCTAGAATGCCTTCTCGCATAGGTCATTCCACTCAAACTTGACCTCCTTTCGGGTCAGTTTTGTCATAGGTTCTGCTAGTCGGGAGAAGTCCTCGATGAACCTCCTGTAGTAACCGTGATCTAAGCGTGTATCTCGGCCCGGCTTGACCTTTCCCGACTCATCACGGCCTCCGGCCTTCTCGGGGTCCGCGGCCTCCTTAGGTTGACACTATGTCTTGAGAATCTCACCTCGATGGCGAAAACTCACACTTCTTGAACTTAAGCGTCTGGCTGATGGTCTCAGCGGTACCAGAAAGCAATGAATCAAATGATCATCATGCTCCCTCTCGGTAGGGAGTAGTCGAAATGTCATCCCACAAAAACTACAGCCAGTCTAGATAGGGGTGGGAATATCCTATGCATGAAAGTCCATAGTCTCTCTTTGGTGCGTCGTCGTCAAAGGGCATCCGCTGTAAACTCAAAGTGCCTATAGCGTCACTGAGCGTTGTCTTAGAGATCTATCTGTCTCCTAACCCTCATTTGATGGTAACGGTCTGCGAGAAGATACATCAGGTAGACTCGCACTCCTCTCGGTGATCAAATAACTCATCAATCCTCGTGATGAGTGCAGATTCTTGATAAGTAACCACATTCAGAAATGCATCGATAGTCAATGCATGATTGAAAGGGCCTTGTCCTTTTTCTTATGAAATAGAAGCTGGGCACCCGTGGTGAAGTGCTCGATTACGAAAATGAATCCTTGTCCAGTAACTCCTGTGTCACGAACCCTAAGTTCACGCAGCTCAGCTAGTGCCATCCTATGTGGAGTCGTAGAGATGGGCGACGTGCAGTGTAACTCATCACAGTCTACATCCAGTAATAGGTAATCCGTGCTAGCTTTCGTCCGGAAAGACATCCTCGTACTCGCACACTACTTGAGGTAGACCTAAGTTTGATCTCACCTCGTCCTCCAGTGTAAGGCTAGTTAGCCAACCCACCAACTGTCCATGCCATCTTGAATCATACACGGTATGGGGTAAAACATCATGTTTATCCCCATGAAACGTAACACAAGTACCATCCTATGTGTAGGCGGTAACCCTCCTACGCTCACAATCAATGACGACTCTGTATGCAATAAGCCAATCCATCCCAAGGATGACGTCGAACTCTGACATGTCCCTGACCCTCGGGTCTACGTGAGGCGGGAATCCCTAAGATCTCTGGCGCTTCGTAACCCACGACGCTATCATCCTATTCTCTTCAGTCTACAGGGAAGATTCATATACCTTTGCATTTCTAAGGTTTTCACCTCTTAGCCTCAAACCTCTACACTAGATGCAATAACAAGCATGAATATGACACATCTTAATTTAAAGGACATTCTTGTGAGGTGTAAGCGATGCCTGAAGTATCTGGGGCCGATTAAGCGGCTTAGCTGCGGTACCATGGGATCCACACTGCGGGGATAATCTTGAGTCTCTGTCGAGGTGGCCCGGCTGATGGTAGCATACTATTTGCCCCATGCATTTGAAGTCGACCCGGTGAGCCACCTTCTTGTCACGACCTCGACTCGGCAGTGATCTTATGCGGCGGAGGTGCTTATGTAACATCTTGGAATTAGTCTTGGTTCCTGCAGTGCTAAGGGAAGGAGGCTCATCCTTTTTGCACATGTCCGTGATGATTGGGGTGAGATGTCAAAATCCTAGGATACCTTTGAAGCGATCCCTCCTCATATGTTCGAATTTCTTTGGCGGTGAAACATACACTATGCTGCCTAACTTGCAACCACCTTACATCCCACTGTACAGGACAATCGTGGGACCAGTCCTACTCTTTCCCAGGTTGGAAGAAGAGTGATCTTCCTTCCTCTTAGTACCAACACCCATGTCTCGGATGCCTCGCATGTCATCTACTCCTCCCTCTATGGCCATTAGAGGATGTTATGCCTCAAAACGCGGGAGGTCGTTTGACCCGCCCTAGCTCACCATTGCCTGGCTTGGGTGCGATCATAGCGCTGCTTGTGCAGAGCTTTGATGAGGCTTGTTAGTCTCGGTACAGTGGCATCGTATTATCCTCACGCCTGCAGCCCGTGCCCCCGCTGCCATCGTAAATTGGTGGCGACAATTGAATTTCTATGAAGTGACCTCGAGGGTGTAAATCTGACCACGAGACATGTATTCACGCAAATTTTTTTTTCATGTGCCACGTCAAGGCATTCATAGATGTCTGAGACGACATTCCATATATTAAGTCATACACAAGCAAATTTTATTTTTTAGTCTTTTTTTTAAACCACAGTGAGCGGTGTCCGCGAGCGGTGATCTAAATAGTGCACTATCTCAAAGGCGGTCGTGTGCGCGGTCTTTCCATGCCTAGTCGATGCGCTGCTGCACCCGAATCGCGAACTGCGCCCGTGCCGTGGGCGCATGGTAACGTATTTATCGCAAAGCTGCGTAGCGCGCGCTGGGCACCCTGCGCGTCTGTCGACACGAGTTGTGTCGCGACGCAACGCGACCCGGCGGCCAGACCATGTCGCGACACAAATGGTGTCCGCGACCTGAAAATAAATTCGCGACATACGCGGCTTCAAGCAAAGATAAACTGGAAATTCGCGACCTCTCGAAGCAAAGTCGTAACACGGTAAGCGCCCGACCCTTATTCGACCCAAAATGATGTCGCGACACCAAACCTACCCACAGTCGAAGGCACATGTCGCGACATCAAAACCTTGTCGCAACGCCCTCAAGGCCAAACCATGTCGTGATAGGAAAATGATGTCGCGACCCAGGACCAACCTAGTCCCAGCCTAACCATATCGCGACACAAAAATTGATGTCTCAACCTGGGGCCAAGAAGAAATAGGTCGCGCGCGCAGCTGTCGTATCGTGGAGCTCGCGTCTTTGTCGCATGTTCTTTGCCTTTCGGCCGTGCGTGCATACACGCCAAATCCACTGTGCGACACCACCTGCTGTGTCATGACCAGGAGCCAAAAATGGGCAGTAGCCCCCCATTTAGTCCTCTACACCATTTTTTTTCTTTTTTTCAGAATCCTCTAGAAGCCTTCCTGCTACTCCTAAGATACAGTAGCCTAAACAACTACTATTTATACAATTCAAAAATTCAAGAGTCTAATTACAACCCTTTTTCCTTATGAGAAAACTAGAATAATCTTCTAGAATTCCACAAAACACAATCTATTTATAGTCAAAAACTGGAATGATTGTCCAGAAATATTTTTTTTTTCTTTTCTTTTTTTCATTTATTTTTGGACCATTATGCCCATAATTCCTCAAACTTAAGGGTTATATTTTCTCGACCTTAGTGTTCAACATTTTTCCTATATGCTACTTACCAAGCATACAATCACACAACACATAAAACACAGAATCACGCAACAATCATCAGAATGCACCATGAATGCATGATCTAGCTTTGTGCCCACGTCAAAGTCTAGGCCAATTGTAGCCACCTAACTTCACGATCTTAGTATAACTCATTATCCAACCATCTGGCTTTCTAGGTATTTATAAACCTAGGCTGCGATACTAAATTGTGACATGACACAGGGGTCCGTTGACTCTGTCGATGGTAGCTATTAATGTCTCATATCATGAGACCTATACATGAGTAAAATGGCCACGTCGGGCCTATACATCCATACTTACCAAAATTTATATTTTATACAAAAAGGAGTTAATTTACAAATTATTTGTTTTGATTACAAATTATACAAAACTGGGTCTTTTACCCATATTTTCATAATAATACATAACAAGGCCATATATGGCCATTTCTTCGTCTCTAAGACCTCGGATGCGTCCCATCCCTAGGTGAACATTTAGTACCTGAAATAATTTGTCCTCGGCCGGGGTGAGTAATGCCCGGTGAGTGGAATTATCTCATAGGTTACCCCACCTAAGAATGCTCATGCAATGCTTTGCAAACATTAGTAAGACATGCAAGTCACTACTCAAATGTCTACATGTTATGGATGAGAATGTGATACACCCCATCCCCGTCTAGGCCTCATGGAGCTCCTCATGCATGCTAAGCTAAGTGTGAGAAACAACATTTTCAAAACAAAAGTTTGTTCTTGAAAACATAATATAATTACCGATAAAATTCTATTGGATAACCCTCTAAGGAGTGAATTCTTTAGGATAATCCTTTGGAAATAGTCATGGAGTCGTCCTCGAGATAGGCCTTGACAACTCTCAGCCGATTCTTCGAAAATCTTCCCATGAAATCCATTTAGCAACCACGTTTTTCATGTCATGCACTCACACTTATTATCTACGTTACCCCAGCGCATATGAATGCAATATGCCATTTCACAATAATTCATGTTAATATATTAAGCATGCATATACTAACAGAATTTATACCTGATTCAAACATGTTATTCACTCATAAATATAACACGAAATTAGCTCACATGGGTTAATAAACAATCGGCGGTCCATCTTGGAACGCGAGAATCACACAAATAGCACCTGACAACACACGAGTCCATGAGCGGTCGACCTCGGTCTGTCTTGAGTCCACGACCAACAAGGATTTTCTCACTAAGTCCCAATCTTTGGGACTTAAAACATGGCCATCTAGGCCTCAAGATATCCACATCCATTCAAATGACTCTTATCCAAGGAATAAAACAAGTAGGAGAAAATCCCTACCTCCTAGAGTTGTCAAAAACTCCCACAAGTAGTACCACTAGCGTAGCGCACACGAGTGGGGATCGAAACTTTCTTTCTTTATGCCGTAGGAAGTTGACGGACCGATCATCAGGAAATTTAGAGATAAGGTAGAGCCTCTCACTCTAAAATCTCTCATCTTTTCTCTCTCTTTCTCGATTTGTTATTTCTCTCTCTTCCTTTCCCTCCCAAACCAGTTTGGTCTAGGTTAGGGTAAAGAGAACTTGTCCTCTCATAGCACTTGTCACTTTCCCATTGGTTCCTTGGATTTCACCTTATCCTCTTATCCATGTACCATGGACTTCCCTCCAATGACATGATGCCCCATGTCACCTATGGCCCACACTTAAGCTCATGTTTGACCCATTCTGCACATGACATGTGGAACCTCTTGAGCCACTTAAAATGTGCCAAGTGTCTAGCACCACTCCCGGTGCCTCAAAAAATGTGAAATTCCGATTGTCTCGGAATTCGACAAAATTCGACGTGGTGGCTAGATTTCGCGAGATGATTCCAACGGTGAAGTTTGTTTTGTCATCCGAGATCTAGAAAAATTCCAGATTTTGACCGAAATTATCATTTTATCATTTTTTAGAAAATTAGAATTTTCTAGGGTCTTACACTCTGTATGTGAGTTCTCCCCTAGGGATCAGGGTGAGTGTGGATATGATATGTCGGGGTTGCGAGGTAGAGATCTCTAGGATCGTACTCACATTGGACCTGAGGGTCATGGACATGTCAGAGTTCGATGTCATCCTTGGAATGGATTAGTTGACGGCATACCGAGTTGTTATCGATTGTAAGTGTAGGAGGGTTACCCGGCTACACACAGGATGGTACTCGTGTTACGTTTCAGGGGGACAAGTACGATGTTTTCCCCGGACTGTGTACGATTTCAGATGGCAAGGACAGTTGATGGGTGGGCTAGCAAGCCTTACCTTGGAGGACAAGGTGAGAAAGGACTTAGATCTCCCTCGGGTAGTCTACGAGTATGAGGATGTCTTTCCGGATGAGCTACCGGGATTACCTTTGCAGAGGGATGTAGACTTTCGTATTGAGTTACGCCCTGGCACGTCACCCATCTCTATGACCCCATATAGGATGGCACCAATTGAGTTGTAGAAACTCAAGGTCCAGATATAGGAGTTGTTGGAAAAGGGATTCATTAGACCGAGCACTTCACCATGGGGCGCTTCGATTTTGTTTGCAAAGAATAAAGACAGACCAACCATTTGTGCATTGACCTCTGGAAAGTTGAGAACGAGGTTCACGATCGAATCGGTATCCATTCACCCAGAAGTTGATGACTTATTTGATCAAATGAAGGAGATAGACATTCGCACCGGTTACCATCAGTTGAGAGTTAGAGAGGCGAATATCCCTAAGACAGTGTTCAGGACGCGGTATGGGCACTTTGAGTTCACGGTGATGCCCTTCAGATTGACGAATGCTCCAGCGGCCTTCATGGATCTCATGCACAGGGTATTCCAACTCTATCTGGATCGGTTTGTCGTGGTCTTTGTGGAGGACATTTTGATCTACTCCCTGTCTGACGAGGAGCAAGAGGATCATTTGAGGGTCGTTCTACAGCTTTTGAGAGACTATCAACTGTACACCAAGTTCATTAAGTGTGAGTTTTGGCTTACTGAGGTGAGATTCTAGGGGCACGTAGTGTCAGCTTCAAGCGTGTCAGAGGACCCCGAGAAGGTCGAGGATGTGATGAGTTGGGAGGCGAAATCGAGTCTTCGAATGCGCGAGTTTCTTGGGATTAGCGAAGTCTTGTAGGAGGTTCATCGAGGATTTCTCGACCTTTATGTGAGGCCGGCCCGAAGAGGTCGAGTTCGAGTGGAATGATCGGTGCGAGAAGGCATTCCAGGAATTGAAGAGGATGCTTACTTTGGCCCATTACGATAGTCTAGGAGGGAGGCGGGAGGTACATAGTGTATTTGTGATGCCTCGAAGGCTGGGTGGGATGCGTTACGTGCGAGTTCGGGAGGAGTGCGACATGGTTCCGTCGATTGAAGAATCATGGGCGGGGACTTCCACACACGACATGGAGTTGGCGGCCACTACCTATATGGCAAACAGTTTGTGGTGTATTCAGACCACAAAAGTTTGAGGTACATCTTCATGCAGGGGGACCTCAATATGAGGCAACGCAGGTGGATGGAGTTCTTAGAGGATTATGACTTCACTTTGCATTACCACCCCAGTAAGACAAATGCGATGGTTGATACACTAAGTCAGAAGTCACGGAGATCATTGGCTAGTATAGCTTCCCGGTAGTGGCAGATGCTCGAGACTGTGGGACAGTTCGGACTACAACATATCGAGCAGGCTCAGGGTACTTTGGGGAGTTTGGTAGCTACGCCATCCCTGTGAAGCGGTGATCGGAGCCCCGAGGGCGGGATGTAGAAATGAGTGTCCGCCCGGGGGCCAGGAGTCTCAGTCTTGTACAGGTGACGAAGGCTTGACCATCCACACATATGGTAGTCTTCGGTATAGAGGACGGGTAATGGTTCCCCAGTTAACAGATCTAAGATAGGAGATCCTTAAGGATTTTTACTGCTCCCGATTTGCTGTGCATCCAGGTGGCATGAAGATGTATCTTGATATTTGTCGCCAGTACTACTGGAGCGGGATGAAGAGACACGTCGGGGACTTTGTTCGATGATGCCTCACGTGTCAGCAGGTTAAGGCTAAGCACCAGAAGCTAGCAGTGCTACTCCAGCCATTGGAGGTGGCTAAGTGGAAGTGGGAGCATGTCACGATGGATTTTGTGACCCACTTTCCACGGACGCTGAGGAGGCATGATGCGGTATGGGTGATAGTGGACCGGCTGACGAAGTCGGCACATTTTCTACTTGCGTGCGGATGGCTTTCTGCTTTGGAGGAATGCAGGTTGTATATCCGAGAGATTATCCGGCTACATGGAGTGCCAATGTCCATAGTGTCGGATAGAGATCCCAAATTTACTACACACTTTTGGAAGAGCTTCTAGAAGGCCATGTGGACACAATTAACTATGAGCATTGCATTTCATCGCGAAGCAGACGGTCGATTGGAAGAGATATATAGATTTTAGAGGACATCTTTGTGTGAGCACATGTGTCTGGATCATAGGGGTAATTTTGGAGGAGCACTTACCCTTAGTGGGTCGCTTACAACAACGGTTATCGGGTGAGTACCGGATGGCACCTACGAGGGGCTTTGTACGGGGTATATCGATCCTTGATTTCTTTGGGCGGAGGTGTGGGAGGCTGTCACTAGTCAGAATCGATTAGAGACACCCTCGGAGGAGTGAGTTTGCTGACGGGCTTGACCATATAGATATTGTCCGCTTTAGGCCCAAGAGTCCCTTACGGCTTTAAAATGCCTCTACTAGGTTGAGAGAAGCCTCTACTTATATAGTGCCAGGAAGTTTCTCCCTGTCGGAGTGTGGGATGTGTACCCCGTACGAGACTGCGTCCTCGTTATGTCGAGTGGGATGCGGGACTAATGGTGAGACCCCCACATCGGGGTTGGGGATCGACTCTGATACCACTTGCGTCTACTAGGTTGAGAGAAGCCTGTACTTATATAGTGCTAGGAAGTTTCTCCCCTATCTGATGTGGGATGTGATAGGTTTGATACAACAACATCTTCTCACTACTTAGAGTCAACAAAAAAGCTACGCCGACAGGTGACGTCGACCTCCAAAGTTCGAGGTGGGGGATCACGTCTTCTTGAAGATAATAATGCCTAAGAAGAGGTAAGTTAAATTGACGAACGAGGGAAGTTAATGCGAGATATATCCGGGCCTTGAGATACTCGAGAGGGTGGGCACGATTGCGTGTCGGTTGGCGCTACCCGCATAAATTTATCGGTGTGTCCATGAGGTGTTCCATTGTCTCGTGCTCGGTAAACAATCCGGCTCATGCTTAATTGGATTTAGGAGAGATTCTTATTGATATAAATAGGACCTTGAGGAGGGACCGGTCTGCGTATCTTGGATGGCAGGGATCAGGATTTTGCGATGCAAGGCGTGAAATTTAGTGAAGGTGTTGTGGCAACGAGGGTAGAAGAGCGACGTGGAAGTGCGAGGACAATCACGGACCTTTATCCACTTCTTGTTTGGGATGAAGTCGTGGTTTAGTAATTAAATGACTAGTTTACATGCATGAGATTGTGTGCATTGCATATGCATGTGAGTTGATGTGGATGTGTGTGGAATTTTGGGACGAAATTCTTTTAAGGGGAGAAGAATGTAAAACCTGAGAAAATCCAAGTTTTATGAGAAAGGGTAAAACAGTCATTTCAATGGGAAATCTGAAATTTTTCTAGATCTCAGATAATGAACCAGACTTCACCTTGGAATCGTCTTGCAAAATCTAGCTACCACGTCGAATTTCATCGAATTATGAGATAGTCGGAATTTCATGTTTTTCGAGGCACCGAGAGTAACGAGTGACACTTGGCACTCGTTTGGAGGGCTCGCATTGAGCCACGTGTCAAATGGAGAACAAGTCAAACACAAGTCTAAGTAGGGCCCATGTGTGACATGTGTCACAACTTGATAGGAAGGAAATCCAAAGTTATGGATATGAGGATAAGGAAATCCAAGGGAGCTAATAGGAGAGTGACATGTGGCAAGATGAGGCCTCCCACTTGACTTTGGACCAAACAAATTCGGTGGGGAGGAGAAGAAGAAAGAGAGGGAAAAAGAAAGAGAAAAGAGAGAAGAGAGAAAGATGAGAGAAAAGCTCGATTTCTCTCCCAGTCTATGGAGATCGATTAGGTCGGTTTCGTCGGGGCTAAGAACTAAATATCATCCTACTCAGCAAGGCTACGGCGTGGAGTGCAGAAAACCGCAGATTTCGCGGAGAGTTCAGAGTGAAAGTTTGGGGAAGTAGGGTTTCGGGTTTAGGAAATGTCTACGAGACTTCCTAGAGTAACTTCTATGCTTCAAGATGTAGGTCTCCTCTTACTTTGGTTAATTTCTATCTTAAGAGCTGTGTGGTTGTGTTTTGCCCCAAGGGGGATGTTTGAGTGCATTTTGAACTATGGGAAGCTTACCTATTTTGATCCTATGCATTAGCTGGAATTTAGGACTGGTTTTCAGGTGGAAAACAAATGGAATTTAGCCTTGTGTCATTCAGGTAAATTGTAGTTGCATCAGTGAACTTGATGTTAGGCTTTTGAATTACCCAAATCGGACCTCTATAGCTCAAGCTATGGTCTGTTTACCCGGAACGACCTAATTGGAGAATGCATCAGGTTGGGTGGTGCGTCAGGCTAGGTTTGTCATGCAGGTGCATGCAGGCGGAGTGCAATGGGATGGGTGCTGTCCAGCCAGGTCAGATCATTAGGTGAAAGTTTGTTGATTTGGGTCGTCAGTAGGTGAAAGTGCATACGGCTAGGTTGACTTTTCATGTGAGGCCTCAAACTTCGGACGACCATAACTTCTTCGTCCGAACTCTGTTTTAGGTGTTCTTGAACTATATGGAAAGCCCATTGAGTCAAGATTCCATCCATATGATTGTGGAGGACAGTGGGTGATCATAACATTGCTAAAATCTATGTTTTAAACTGAGTGTGTAGGTTGCTTGGTTGTGTCAATGTGAATAGCCGGGTTTTGACATGACCATTGCATGGCATGTTGTAGGCTATTGTATTGGGTAGGAATTTCCATGAGTTAGCATAAGGAAGGCCATACGACATCATTTGTTTAGTCATGGATTGATGGATGCAAATATTCTTAATACGATATCTATATATATATTGGCATGAAATATATGGAACTTATATGCTTGCGATACATGTTTGCATGGTAATTGACATGAAGTAGAATTGATAAGAATGGTTCATGTAGTGTGCATCATACATGTAACATGAGAAATTGCAGTGACATTATCATTGCATATGCACAGGGACATCAACATATTGGGTATGGGTGCATGGGTATGGTCATCCATCATCAGTGTTGATGAATGGGTAGTGAGCTCGTACTTTGGACGACATCCAATAAATGACTCACGATTCAAAACATAAAGTGAAATATAATTAATGTGTGTTAGAGGCGGAGGCGAGAGGGACGTTAATCCCCTCGGGTGAAAAGCACAAAACATGGGGTGTAGAGACCCATGCGGTGTAATCCTAAAGAATTATATTTGCAAAATAAGACACATAGTTGCCCTGGAGCTTCGAGGTTGTGTGATGGGTGTTAGGATTGACTGAGGATTAGTTCTTGTGGCACTTGCATTGGAGTACTTGGTAGGCTTGCATTAAGGGCTCGATATATGTGTCATTGGTACTACCAATGATGATTGTCACTACCAATGACGATTGTCACACTTGGCATAGGCATGTGTGAGGTAGTCGGTGGGTGACTCGAGATATGGGCATGAAGACATTCCATGCATGACATACGATATTCATGTAGACATTTTCACTTGGATGTGTATGGGTTAGTTTGATCATTGTATGATCACTTAGGTGAAGAGTAACCCTTGTAGGAGATTATCCAACTGCGGAAGCTTTGCTACATTACCGTAGTCAGGGGACCACCCATCTTCCCGCTCATGTATGGGTCGCGCAGGCGGCTAACCCTCATTCGGGACCGCACATATGAAGAAAGTCGGATGTGGCTTTGGACCATATTTTGTGTGTGTGTGTGTGTGTATATATATATATATATATATTAGAACGATCAATTTTAATATATCATTTTGTATAAGAGTGTATAATTGAACTCCGGTAAACATATCAATACATAGTTGCATGTATAGTATTCATGGTATGGTTGAATGGGGCCGAGTGGTCGCTATGACTCATGAATGACCCGGTGTGGTATATTGAGCTTGGATGGGTCATCTGATGTATTGTTATACAGGTTGGATTATGGATAGAGCTTCCCATACAAATGAGACTCTGTTTGATTTTATGTTAAATTATGGATCCCGAGAAATGAGACATGATGGTGTGGCATCGGGTTACCCGACACCCACCGGTTTTTGCAGGTTAACGGGTTATCAACGGGACCCCAGAATAGGGGTGTCATAGCATCCAAGTAGGAATGACAATGAAACGGGTTTGGATGGAGCACTTTATCTCATTTCTGTTTCACAACTTTTGCTAATTTCCCATATCCGTCCCAAACTCGAATGAGATAGAGTCCTTTTTCCCATCCCTATTTTAAAACATTCACAAAAATCTAATCCCACCTACCCTTTCTCATCTCCCAAACACTCCTCTTTTTATCTCCCAACAATAATTTGACATTTATCTGTTAAGATGTTATACATATGTAAGTAGCGAAAAATCAACCAATTAACCATGCACCTTATTTGTTTTTTTTTTTTTTTGTTTTACTTCTATTCACTTTGTATATTATATTTGTAATCCTCTATTATTGTGTTCGAACCCAAGATCTTCCATTAACCTATCCCACCCCTTTGCTGTTTGATATTTTTAATAATTATGATAGGCCCACATATATAAATATTAAATATGTTCATGCTATCAATTTTAATTAAGCATAACTAAAGTGATCTAATTGGAATTAAGTAATTATCTTAATTAAAGGTATAATTGTCATGTAATTAATGTGTTGATACATAAGAGATATTTATAATTTGATGAGGGGACAAATTAGAAATATCTAACCTAGCTATGACCCCAGTATAAATGTTGTGGGGTTATGGTCCACTATTATCTTAGTAAGAAAGAACCACTGATTCTTCTTTTTCTCTACATCCCCATCACTAGAAGAGAGACAAACTCTTGTCATTAAGGCCACATCAAATTCGAAAGATCTAACTTATATGTTCGACAACTTCCAACAATGAATATAGGTACGCTTCCGCTATACAAACTTTATATCTCTTGAATTAAATGAGTAAAAACATGATTATTTAAGGTTTACCTATTATGCATGATTTGGGTCTAACATTTTTGGGATTCATAATATGTTTATGATATTGTTAGATTAAAAACATGTGGTTAGGCGATTAAGAATTCCTTATGAGTGGTATCAGAGCTAACCCGTTTTTTATTCTTGAGATTTAATTTACTTATTTGTTTTTTATAACATGGATTCGTATTATCATGGACTGAAAATGGTTTTGAATGAGATTTAAAAATTAAATCTTTTGAAAACCTAACCATGAATGATTTATGAAAAAATCGATAAAAAAAAATGTTTATTTTGGATTGAAGGCATCTGAATCCGTCAAAGGGTTAATAAATTTTTTATTTTATTTTTCATTCCGATTCAGATTTTGTTTTGAGGCTATCAAACTTGAGTTTTTTTAATTAAACAAAGGGGATTCAGGTTATACGGTTTCATATTCAAACTTGAATTTTTTTTAATTAAAAAAAAAAACCCTACTTTTTGAATTCAATTTCAAATTTGGTCACGAATTCAATAAAAATCTTTTATTTTTTTGGATTCGTTTTCATTTAGTTTCGAACTTGAAGAATGTTCTTTTCAATATATATATATATATATATATATATATATATATATATATATATATATATATATATATATATATATATATATATTAATTAATTGATTTGGTTTCAAATTCAAACTTCAAGTTTTTTTTTAGGTAATTTTTCTATTCAAATTCAAATTTCGTTTCAGATTCAAGATTAAGAATTTTTTTTTATTTTTTTTAAAATTTTTTTTATAATGACTCTTTTTTAATTCAGTTTCAAATTCGATTTGGGATTTGAACTTTAAGAATTCCTTTTTAATAATTAAAAAAAAAAAGAAAGATAAAGTTTGAGATTTGGATATTGCATTTGAGGTGTTCCTTGGATATTCAATTTTTGTAGAATTATATATTTTTTGGAATATATATTTATCCAAAATTTTAGGATATATATGTTATAAAGAGCCTTAAGATATAAATATTTCAATTTTTATTTGATTTTATTTAAGTATTTAATTGTGACACCTTAAGAATCGAGGGTCCGTTGATCAACCATCAACTAGTGGAATATCTGTGCATATCATGTAACTCGATACCACACCGTTGTGTCCCATTTATCGGGATCTATAATTTAACAAAAATCGGTCATAGTTTCCTTTGTACGGGAAACTATATCCAAAACCCAACATGTACAATATACAGTTACATGACCCGTCCAAAGCTCAATATAACACAATGACTTCACCGGATCCATTTATGAGTAAATATTGACCACACCGGGTCTATTTATCCATGTTCATGTAAAAACATGCAGGACTATATTAAAACAATCCATATGAGTTCAATTACAACTCTTTTATATGAAAATATACACATGAGTTCAATTCCACTCATTTACACATTAATACATATCAAATGGACTTACTCAAAAAAATTTACAAAAATAATCACAAAGCCATGCTGGCTTTCTTCACTCTCGCGACCCTAGATGAGAGCCGCCCACTGGCGCTTGTCCCGCACCTGAAATGTTATCCCATATAGGGTGAGCCACACCTAGTAGAATAATTCCTACAGAGGCTACTCCCCACCTAAGTGCACATGCAATGCTTACACTTAACAATTTTCACATTTACATCATAATTTCAAGTAAGATATGCAATCCTAGGTTGGAATTCTACATGTCATGCCATGAAATGAGATGAGACTCACTCGTGCACCATACTTGAGTCGCCGCAGGCTCATCATGCCCAAGTATTTGCAGGCTCCACCGCACAATGCAGCTATTGTGATAAAATTCATCTTTGAGGATTGTCAATGATCATTTCAAAAAGCGAAATTCATTTGTTTATAAACCAAAAGTTTTTTGGATGTTACATCTCAAATGATCATTTCATTTACAAAATCATACGTCTTTTGTGGGCAGCGAAATGTCAGTCTCTCATCGCAAGCTTTGCACGCCTTCCAACACTTTTTGGACTTTCACGGTTGGAGTGTCTGAACCAGTCCGGGTCTTTCACCCGAGGGAGTATCTAGCCCTTCTTGCTATTACCTGACACGAGATTTTACCATTTTATTCAACAATGCCATTCTGTTGGACTTCGTCCAACGATACCAAGCCCACTCATCAATCCCTAATTGTGGTGTTGATCTCAACAATATACTCACACCCATAAAATGTGATGTTCCCTTGCATATGCAATGTAGTGTACCATTGCACGTCAATGTCATGCCACATATGTAATGAATGCCATATGGACAATTTATCTCATGCATTTAACCATGCATCATGGACAATTATATTACATGCATATAATTTCCAATTAAACACTCATAACAATGTTAATACATTAGATCACACATATTAACATTCATCAACCAGACAACAAGTATGATATCACATATCGAAGCAGACCCTTAATCCTCAAGGAATACTAGAATATATAGGTGCCCACAACATGACTGACAACCCCCTTAACCATGGTTAAAAGCGCGAAACATGCCACATAATTACTGGATTATTCTTTTTAATCCCAAACATTCCCTAAACACCTTTTGGGACATATTACACACAATTACAAAACAATTTACACAACGGGCCATAAAACGGCAATTAAAGCCCGTTTTAACATAGCCAAACAACCCCTAAGGGTAAGGATTTCGCCAAAAACCATGCTTTAAGCATACCATGGACACTTCACAAAAAGCCCAGAACCCCTGAAATCATTGCAAATAAACCATAAAAATGACTTTAACGGTTCATCGGCCAAACAGGGCCTTAGGACCTCTACACCACATATTCCCTAAAATCAGCCTCTTAGGGTGGAAATAAACTATAGTAGGAAGAATCCCTACCTCTTGAAGCGTAGTAGCATGGGTAAGAAGCCTCCTTAGCCCGAAATCCTTGATTTCCCGAATTTTCCTCCTTTGGATCTTCGATGAAATCCCTCCTTTTGTTTGTGTGGCCTCGTGGAACAGATGAACTTTCCTCTTGGCTCGGCAATTAGGCGGCGGAACTCTGAGGATCGAAAAAAGAATCTCTTGGAAGCTCTCTCCTCTCCTTTCCTCTCTCATGGTTTTTCTCTCCAGCAGGAAAAGAAATGGGATCTTTTCTTTTTGTCCCCCAAGCCCCTCGCTTAAGGTTTAAGTGGGTGGCTCACGTTACGCCATGTGTCTAGGACTTGTCCAGGTCCGTTTCTGCCTCGAAACAATTTATTTTGTCATAGTTCAAATTCAATTTATTTTAAATGAACTTTCCTTAATTTATTTTCCACTTTCGATATTTTTTTTTTCAAAAATCCCGTTTTTAGGGTCCACCAAGCACCCAATGCCTCAAAAATCATGAAAAATCCGACTATCTTAGAATTTGACAAAATTCGTTTGGGTAACTGTATTTCATGAGACGAATCCAATGGTGAGGTCTGTTTCATCATCCGAGATCTAGAAAATTTAAGGTATGCAACCTGTACTATAGCAGCAATTTACCGTTCTGCCATTTTTTTAAAAAATTCAAATTTCGGGTTTTACATTAATTGAAAGATAAAGTAAAAAAAATTAAGGAAAGGTTGAATTCAAATAATTTGGTACCTCAATTATGACTTGTGATAAGTTGTCTAACATTTTGATTGAACTCATTGAAATAAGATGTCTCCAAAGTGACCTCTCTTGTGAGAATACTTTAAAAGGGATGTTGGATGTTTGTGTGTGTTTGTTCATGTGGGTATTAGCTAGCCTAAAGGAAGGTTGTTACTTAGCCGAATTACACACATACTTGTGGTAATAAACATGTGACAATTATTAGTGTTGGCTCAAGGGTACTTCTAATTGAGGTTTTGATGATAACAAGCCAAGGTAATTAGTTACTAATGGTTGACTTGAGAAGAGTGACAGATGGTAGGTGATTATGAATTTAAAGATTACATCATTCATTAAAGATTTGAATCAAAATCAAGTTCAAGAAGTAAAACCGGGATTCCAAGTTCAAGCATACCATGAAGACTTTATAAACTTAGGAATCCTTTTAAGGTGATAGCATTGGTGCATTTAGGATATTGTCATTTATAATGCATCACTCATAACTCGGTTTTTCAAATCCAAAAATTACATTTCCTTTGAAAACTCGAGTTCGAGAATAAAACCTTAGACTTTTATAATCCTAAAATGTGCTTCAATGAAACACCTAAGGTTTAGAAGTGTTTTAAATAAAAAAAAAAACACTTGAGTTTGAGCATTTAGAAGGTTAACGAAATTTGAGAACCATGTGTCGGTCGTCGATTATGGTCTACCAATTGAATCGATCGATTTGTGGTCAGTTGAGCCGGTTGGTAGTTGGACAGTCTAGGTGTAACATATCGGATGAACCGATTTACCGATTACCAACTAGTTGAGATGCACATCTCAATTGGTTTGATTCAATAGAATCATGCAGGTGTAGGTATTCGAAATGAGATCGGTGGAATAAATAATTTGACTGATGTAAATATCATTCATCAGTTCACAGAGATTATATTGGTGAAATGATCGATAATTATAATCGAAGTCAAATTCGCTGCAGTAGTAAGTAAGTGCATTCGTAACGTTGTGTGATGAGCAAAATAAATCCCAGCTAGTTCATCTTTGTAAAATCCAACTGCTATATGGTAACACATATAGTTCACAACTGCTAGTTTTTAAAGGAATCGATCGATCGGTTGGTTGACCGGTTGACAGCTTATTTTGCTGCCGAGTTCCCAATCTATAAATAAAGTGTTGGGGATCATTTAATGCAAATGAGACTTATCCAAGTGTAACAGGAAGAAGCTTAGGTTGGAGCTTGAAACTAGTAGAACCTTCATTAGTTGAAGGTTGAGGAGAAGTGGATATAGGCAAGGGTGTGCCAAACCACTATAAATTTGAGTTTGCACTTTCTATCCTTATCTCTTTATTTATTGTTCTTGAATTAAATTGAAGATTTCTTATTGTTTTGTGAAAAGTTTTTTAGAAAACCAATTCACTCCCACTCTTGGTTAGGTTGCTAAGTCATATTCAACTTTCAATTAGGTTTTACATGTGAATGATACACCGATCCAAAGATAGACCTATTATTTGACATAAGTTATTGTCTGTATTTGATTGTTACAACAAGAATACCACTTATAGTTAATATTACTGTCCAAATACTTGATATTAATGTTGTATTGGGTATCTTGATATGGGGTTTTACCATTATTTGAATTTATTTCTTTTATTATATTAATTAATGTGAGCTTGTTTGTTTGTTCTCTATACATTTAATGTTGCTAATATATCTACTAATCTCAACTCAATTTCCATACTCAATGGGTCTTACTTTAAGGACTGGAAATATAACATTTTTTTTCTTAGTTGCAAGGATCTGGATCTCACACTTCGTATAGAGCATCCTACTACTCCACGAGTTCCTCTGTTGACAGAGTGAACTATGAAAAGTGGGAGCACTTAAATCACATGACTCTCATGATCATTAAGTGTGGTATTCTAGAGGCATTTAGGGGTGTCGTATCTGAGGAAATTACCAATTCAAAAGAATTCCTTATTGAAATCGAAAAAAGATTCGCAAATAATGATAAGGTGGAAACAAGCACACTTTTGTTGCACTTAATTACCATGAAGTATAAAGACAAAGGTAATGTAAAATAGAAAATCATGAAAATGTCTCATATTGCTTTAAAACTTAAGACTTTAAAGCTTGAGTTTTCTGATGATATGCTCATGCATCTAGTATTGCTCTCATTTTCTACACAATACAACTAGTTTACGATTAGTTACAATTTCCAAAATGACAAATGGTATCTTAATGAGTTAATTTTGTATTGTGTATAAGAGGACGACATACTAAAACAAGACAAGGCTGAAGGTGCCAATTTGGCTACCACCCCTATAAAAATAATAATAATAAGGATAAAGGCATTAAAAGTAGAAAGAATATGAAAATTGTTGATAAGGGTCCAACAAAAAAAAAAAAAAAACAACTAGAAAACAAAGGTTGTTTCTTTTGCAACAAGGAAGGATATAAAAAGAAGGAATGTACAAAGGCAATAAGGCACTTTAGGTTGTCATTAGGAGTTGGATTTTATTTTAATTTAACAGATACTTTTGTTGTATTGTCTTTTAGACGGAATTTGGTTTTAGTTTCTTTAATGGACAAATTTGGTTATTCTTGTTCATTTGGAAACAATTAGTTTTATTTATCTTGAAATTCGAATATTGTTGCTACTATTTTCCTAAAAGCTTACGATAACCTATATATACTTGAAAGGGAAAATAACAAAAAAAAAACCCTAAACTTTGAAAATAGCATGAAAAACCCTCAACTTAGATTTGTTTTAATGAAAATGGAGCCTCAACAACTCGAAATTTGTATATGAATCTAGTCTCCATTTGCAATTTAAAAAAAAAAATAAATATCAAAGTTCAAGGTTTTTTATGCTATTTTCAAAGTTCAAGCTTAATATGCAAATAACTTAAAAGTTTGGGGTTTTTTTTATGCTATTTTCCCTACTTGAAACTATTGCATCCTATAATGAAACCCTACATGTGGAATCACAGGGTACTAAACACAATTTAAATAAAGAAAATACAACCTCATTATGACACAAGGGATTATGCCATATTCTAGAAATAGAGTTCAACGACTTGTGTCTGATAGGATTCTTGATTCCTTTGATTTTACAGACTTTGATGTTTGTGTTGAATGTGTAAAGGGAAGGAAGACTAAAACTAAGTGATTAGGGTGACAATAAGTCTATGGAAGCTTTGACATTAATACATTTAGATATATGTAGGTCATTCCCTACGGCTTCCTAGAATGGTCAACAATATTTCACAACTTTCATAGACAGTTACTTAAGATATGACTACTTTTATCTAATTCATGAGATATCACAGTCCTTGGATGTGTTCAAAACATTTAAAGTTGAAGTTGAGAACCAATTCAATAGAAAGATAAAAAGCATTAGGTCTAACTATGATGGTGAATACTGTGGTATACCTAATGGATCAAGTGAACAACATCATGGACCTTTGCTAGATACCTAGAGGAATATGAAATCGTCCCACATTACACCATGTCAGGATCACTTAGCATGAATGGTGTAGCTAAAAGACGGAATATGACTCTTAAGAATATGGTGAGGAGCATGATTAGTCATTCTACCTTACCAGGGTCACTCTGGGGTGAAGCACTCAAGATAGTAGCCTACATTCTGCATAGAGTGCCAACTAAAATAGTTACAAAATCACCTTATGAGCTTTGGATAGGCAGAAAGCCTAGTTTAAAGCATTTGCATGTTTGGGGGTGTCCAACTAAGGTAAGGCCTTACAAGCCACATGAATATAAATTGGAACCCAAAACTGTTAGTAGCTACTTTATTGGCTATACGAAGCGATCAAAGGGCTTTAAGCTTTATGATCCCACACTTAGGAATATCTTTGAGACGGGAATTGTAACATTTTATGATGATATTGAGTTTGGGGGGAGAAATAAGGTTAAATACTTTGTCTTTGAAGCAGAATTAGTTTATTTTCCTGAACTGATTCATATAGTTGTTCCTATTGCTATTCAAGATATAGTTTTTCCTAAGGAACAAAATCAACTTCCTCAATATGTGTCATTAAGGTAGTCCACCAGAGAAAGAAGAAAGGCAATTTCAAGTGGTCATATGATATTTCTCCAGGAACATGAGGAAAACTATGGAATTTTGAAAGATGATCCAAAGCAGCTTCATTCAAGCCATAGAAAGTTCAAATTCTCATAGTTGGATTGTTTTTAAAGAGAATTTAGTTTCATTGAAAGACTCTTTTAGAACAATTATGACACTTGTTGTACTTTTTGATCTGAGAGCTACATGAATGGATGTCGAAATAGTGTTTCTCGATGGCGACATTGTGAGACAATTTATATGAATGCTGACTAGAAAACTTTTTGTATCCTTGAGACTTAAAGAATGGGTTTGCAAACTAAAAACCATTTATGGACTCGAAACAAATCTTATCGATGGTGCCACAAATCTCACCCAAGTGGTACCTCATTTGGTTTTGAGATGCATGATATCGGTGTGTATCACATGTTCAGTGGGAGTAAACATATTTTTAAGTTTAGTATATTGATATTGCTTTCCATGTCGCCAGTATAACCAACTGATGCATGACACTAAGAGATTTCTATCAAATTTTTTGAAATGAAATACCTTGGTGACGTATCTTTTGCATTAGAATCGGATTCGTGAGGTCGTTCGAAGTGGATTATCACAAATGAGCTATATTAATGGTGCCCCAGAGATTTGGCATGCGGGGATGCAAACCACATATGTGACACCACGGTCGCTAAGGAGGCGAGTTCGATCTCGATAATGCGAAAGAATAGCATTGGAGTCCAAGAAATGAGGGATATTCTCTATTCATCAGTAATAGGAAGTCTGAATTATGCTCAAGTCTATACGCGTCTAGACATGGAGTACATTATAGGGATTTTAAACAGTTATTTAAGTAACTTTGTCATGGATCATTGAAAGTAGCCAAATAGGTTATGAAGTATTTATACAAAACAAAGCATTATATGCTCACACATTATTTAGAGATCATTTCGTATTCTAACTCTGATTTTGTTAGATGCCATGACAATAGAGTTTGTAACATGTCATGAGACATCAAATTAAGGGATTCGGTTGAGGAACTTTGACATCAAATTAATAGACATGTAGAGATCACATTGCATGTAATTTCCATGCTACATCTGTGAATTGAATCTATGTCATTGAGCTATATTTTTGTATACTGGCCATTCGCCGGGTTTGGATTCACGTTCTTGATGACAAAACCGCTTTGATCCTATGTCGATATAGTTGATGGACGAGATTGTTTCGGATATACCCTAAGGTTATTTTGACGCCTTGAATTCGGGGTTCCCATTGACAACCCGTCAACCCATGGAATTCCTGTGGATTTCGGGTGACACGTCTATGGTATTATTATCTAATTGCTCCGGGATCATATTTTCCACAAAAATCTAAAAATATGAAAATAAGCGACAATTACGGTCAGTCGGTCAGATCATGGCCCTCTTACCACATAATTACATACTGACTAGCCCAAACTGATAATCAAGGAGTGATTATAATTCTTCATACAAAATATTTTAAAAATGTGCTCAAAAGAGATATTAAGGCCACACATCGGCCTTCTTCATAATCACGGCCTCATCGGAGCACCATCTCCCTGTACACCCTCTATACCTTAAAGGGGGTCCCACAACGAGGTGAGCAATGCTAAGTAAAAAAATTCTCCTATAAGGGCTACTCCCCACCTAAAATGCATGAATGCATCATGGCGATCAGTCACATTCATATAAATAATGCAATCCTATATGGAATAATGCAGTGTCATACCAGATAGAACTCCTCATGCCCACAACTTGATCCGTGACTCCCTCACACCGGCAATGCCAAGTGTGAAAACCAGTCATTAGTGTTTCACCTAATGACTTAAACTATTAGACAACCCTTAAATATTCACTTGTATTTTTTTTATCAAATCCCGTGTGTTATTCATGGGCCATATTTTTTTCGGGGTCACCTTTGTAGGATCGGCCTTACGTCATACTGCACATTTCACGGGCTTTCTGCAGGTGATCATGTCTAATCATATATGTAAGATGCAGAAGAATTTTAATTTCTAAGCGTAAAATGGTATTTTCGGTCAAAATCAGTTATTTTTCTAGATCTTGGATGACGAAACGGACTTCACCGTTGGAATCGTCTCGCAAAATCTAGCCACCACGTCGAATTTCGTTGAATTCCGAGATAGTAGGAATTCCACATTTTTCGAGGCGCGGAGAGGAGTGCTGACACTTGGCATTTTATGAGTGGATCAAGAGGTGCCACGTGTCCTAGGCAGAATGGGTCAAATAATGAGCCAAGTGGGGCTCACATGAGACATAGTGCATCATGCCTTTGGAGGAAAATCCATGGTAGATGGATAAGGGATAAGGTAATCCAAATGAGCTAATAATAGGTTGACATGTGGCAAGGAAGGGTACTCCCACTTGACTGACTTGACCAATAGATTGAGTGGAGAGAGAAAAGAAGAGGAAAAGGAGAGAGAAAAGAGAGGGATTTTAGAAAGAGAAGCTCTACCTTCTCTCTAGATTTCCAGGTGATCGGTCCGGTAAACTCCGGCGAGGCAAGAGGCAAAGTTGATCCCCACGGCAAGAGCTACGCGTGGGTACCAGTATTTGGGAGTTTCAACAACTCCGAGAGGTAGGGGTTTTCTCCTACTTGATTTAGTCCCTATTTAAGGACCTTGTTAATGGTTAGGGATGTTCGGGGGCCGGAATGGCCATGTTTTCGGTTCCAAAAGATTTGGACCGAGTGGCGAAATCCCTAGAGTGGTTTTGGATGATCTGGCCCGGCGTGGGTGTATGAGTTGCTTGTGTCTTGATATGTTATTGCTATATTTGAATAACATGTTGTGTTGTTGTGTGATGCTTTAGGTAGTTCCCGGATTGTTTATTGGCCCATGTGAGCTAATTTGTGTTATTGTTATGAATGAATAACATGTTGTTTGTGTATGATTTTCGTTAATATATGCATGTGTGACATGAAATAAATCGGAGGGTTGTCCAAAATAATAATTTTATCGGAAAGTTGTCAGAAGAATTGTGTTGGGAAATTGTCCAACAATTCACGTCGGAGATGCCCATGAATTGTTTCGGAGAGTTATCCAACAAATTCACCCTCGAAGGGTTGTCCGAAGTATTTATAGCCGAAGGGTTGCCCCAGTTTAAAAAACCTTTTGTTTAGAAAGCGGGAACAACTCTCAGCGGCCAGCATCAGGAAAATCAGATGAGGCTGAAGTGGAAAGATGATCAAATTCTAATCATTTCGTACCGTTTGAACGGATATGCTATCGACCATGAATCATTGGGTTTGTGTTATGACATGGGGTGAGGAATGGCCAACGGATCATTCCTCTTTGGAAAAATTTGCTCATATAGTGAGGAAGAGTATTTAGAATCGATGTATTGGGAAGGCGAAACTCATGATTCTTGGGAGAAAGCATTTGTGGCGGATCTATGTTGCTGTAGAAATATGTAGTGAATAATTAATTTTGATGTATCATTTGCACTCAGGTGCATATTCATCTTGTTCATGACAATGAATTGATTACCATTTTTGTGGTACATGGATCTTGTTTAGATGTGGCCATTTTACTCATGTATGAGTCTCATGATATGAGACACACAGGTTTCCGCAGGTTGACGGTGGTCAACGGGACCCCCGGGTTTTGAGGCATCACAATATAAATTTGGGTCTTTTACCTTGGGGGGTAGGGGGGATCTACGCCATCTTGCTAAGCCCAAACACATGTGATTTATATTTATTATTGTTTTATCTGTAGTGAGTCTCGATTTTGGAGCGTGGTCCATTTAGAGCTCACCACACATTCACGAGAATGGTGAATAACGATCTCATGCACCACCTTTCGACTCAACTAGCGATGTATTTGTGCATATGAAATGTAATCATGCCATTTCATGCTATGTCATGCTACATGCAACATTTATAAATTCCGAAAAATTATATTTTCTACGTATAATTTCCATTCATCATAATTGCAATGTTAATACATCATGCAAGCACATATTAAAATGATTTTTACACACAACAACATATCATTTATTTTTCCAACAATACACACAAAATGGCCTAAATCTTGGACCCATATAAAACATGACATATCTTACTTGGGTGCCTTCACGGTTAAATCCATAAGTGCTGTGATACCAAAACACACCACAAAACCCGAAGACATCGGTCCAGGGATCAAAACCAAACCTTAACCCAGTCAGGGACTGCTTGAAACTAGTCCAAATTTTTTTCAATATTCAGTCATAAAATTTTGGAACTAAATCACACGACTTATCATGGCCCCGAAGACAACCTATGTCATTACATGGCTTTTAGGCGAAAAATATTCCAAGTAGGAAAATTCCCTACCTCGTGGAGTTTAATGAAAGCTCAGAATTTTGAAATGCCGCCAAACTTGAGATCGTGAATCCAACCTTTCTTCTTGATCAGAGTAGAAAGCGAGTCCGCTCGATTTGGTAGATCTTAGAGAGAAGCGAAAAACCCCTTTTCCCCTTTCTCTCTCTCTCTCTCTCCTCTCCTCCCTCACGCTCACTCCTCGTTTGTGCCAAAAATGGCCCTTTTTCCCTTTTTGGCTTGTCTTATTTTTTTTTTCTTTTCCTTATTTTCTTGTTTATGCTTTTATTGTTTGCCTCCATTTTTGACACTTTTCTCGATGTAGTCGTTCATAAAGTGCACCACATGTCATGTCATGTGTCACTCTCCCTAAGGTCATAATGTGACATACAAGGGGATCATGCCATGTCACCCAGGCCGAAAGTCATTGTCTCGAATCGTGATTAGTGGGGCGCTAGATACTATTTAGGCAGATTGACCCGGTGAAGTCTGTTTTATCATCAGATATAGAAAATTTAGGTTTCAAACCGAACTCTGGATTTAACCATTTTGAGAGAAAAATTGAATTTTTGGTTTTCATTCTTCCCCATAATGAATTTCATCCCCAAAATTCACACATACTAGCACAAACAAACACATGCATATGCAATAATATTCTAATGCCAAATTTTAGACCACTCACCTTCATCCTCAAATGGGAAAGGATAGGTGGCCCGCATCGTGTCCTTGTGTTCCCAAGTTGCCTCATCCACTCCTCGGTGTTGCCACAGCACTTTCACTAGCCGCATGGCCTTGCGTGCAAGAGCACGATCATTATCCAGATGCACAGCTGGTCCCTCCTCGAAGGTCAGTGATATCAATATGATCTATTGATCCCTTTACATGGTACAGATCTGGAGTATACTTTCAGAGCATGGAGACATGGAACACCTCATGGACACCTGATAGACTCGGTGGTAGTGCCAACTGATATGCAACTGTACCCACCCTCTCGAGTATCTCGAAGGGCCAGATATAGCTTTGTGCTAGCTTCCTTCACTTGTCGAATCCGACTACTCATCTCTTAGGAATCACCTTGAGAAGATGGCCACCACCTCAAACTCTAGGGTGGCCTTGATACATCGCGCGCTCTTGTCGACTCTGTACCATGAGAAGACGCTTCCGTATCAAATCCACATTCTTAGAGGTGTCTCTAATCAGATCCAGACTAGTGATGGAACGCTTGCCCACCTTTGTCCAACAAATCGGGGATTGACATGGCCTCCCATATAAATAGGGTGTTATCTGTATACTCGCCTGATAACTGTTGTTGTAGGCGAATTCCACTAAGGGTAAGTGCTCCTCCTAGCTACCCTTAAGATTCGAGATACATGCTCATTTGTGTCTCTAAGCTATGTATGGTCTTTCAGGCTAACCATCTGTCACGGATGAACGTTGTGCTCATCTGTCAGTGTGTCCCAGTGGCCTTTTGGAAACTCTTCAAGTGTGTTGTAAACACAGGATCCTTGTATGCGATACTATGGACATTGGTGTTTTTATCATGTAATGGACCGATCTCGAATATACAACGGCGAGGAATTCCTCAGGTGTGAAGGTTATCTGCGTCGGTAGAAAATGTCTTGAGCTTAATTGAGTCGGTCCACGATCACCCACATAGCATCATGCCTCGCGGTGTCCATGGCCAGTGGATCAGAGTCCATCAGGTATCGTGCTCTCTAGCTTCCACTCTGCTATCTTTGTGGTTGGAGGCGACCTGGCGGCAATACTCGACTTGCTTTACGCGGCTATTACTCAGCCTTTACCTGCGACATGAGACATCGTCGAACAAAATCTCAGTAGTAATGGCTTCATCCCGGGTTCCCGATGTCACGGCGCGAATCCACGATCATCTTCATGCCACTGGATGCACATCAAATCGGAGGCGGTGGAACTCACGAGGATCTTCTCTCGGTTGTCGACTAAGGGAACCCTGACCGTCCCCTATCTGAAAACATCATTTGTGTGGATGGCTGTATACGTCCTTGTACACGAGTGTACCCAGGTCCACGATGGATGATATCTTTCGTCACCTTACAGGACTCGATCACCTGCTCGAGTAGGGACGGCGTAGCCACGAGCTCACAAATACGGAGCTTGATCGATGTCTTATGGCTAAACTATCCCATAATCTTAAATACGCTACTCCGGCGACACTGGCGGTACTCACAGTGACTTACATTAGTGCATCGCCACTACGTTGCCTTACGGGATGGTAATGCAAAGTGAAGTCATAATCCTCTAGATGTCTCATCCATCTAAGTTGCCTCATTTAAGGTCCGTGTGTGAAAATATATACTTTAGACTCTTGTGGTGCAGAAAATACTTCAGCGTTCACCGTAAAAAGTAGTGGCGCAAAAAATCTTTAAGACAAGACTATGGCCTGACTCTGGATCATGTGTAAAGTAATTTTGCTCATGATTCTTTAGGCTGTCACGGAGATAAATAGCTCTGACCCTCTTGGCACAATATCGAGACACATCCCGGTCAGGTCTCTAGGGGCATCACGGTATAGTGTACCTGTCCTTGTTCAAGACTATCATAATATAGACTATAGTAATATCCTTTTCAATTCTGGAATGCCTTCTCCTGCAGTGCGTCAGCTCAGACTTGACCCCCTTACAGGTCAGTCTAGTCATAGGTCTTCTTCGGAGAAATCCTCGATAAGCACTTGTAATATCCTCTAATCCCAGTAGTGCGTATCTCGAAGATGGAAGCCGTCTCGAGCTTAAAAGTAACCTCTCTACCTTCTCGGGGTCTACTAACATGCACTGGCCAGGCACGGCGATGTCCCAAGAATCTCGCCTCGATGGCAAAACTCGCTTATTAAACTTGGCATACAAGCGATGGTCCACCCCAAGTGCTAAAGAGCGATGCAAATGATCCTCATGCTCCTCCTCGGATTGGGAGTAGATCAAGATGTCGTCAACAAAGACAATAACAAACTTATCCAAATAAGGTTGGAATACCCTATGCATGAGATCCATGAATGTCGTTTGTGCATTCATCAATCCGAAAGGCATCACTATGAACTCGAAATGACCATACCATGTCCTAAACGTTGTCTTAGGGATATCAGCCTCCACCCCAACTCTCAGCGTGGTAGCAGGTGCGAAAGAATACATCTTGGAGTAGACTCGCCCCTCGGCTGATCAAGCAAATCATTAATCCTCGATAATGAATCTGGAATTCTTAAAGTAACTCTGTTCAGCTTCTCTATAATCAATGCCTGATCGAGTCTTGTTCTTCTTCTTAGCGACAAAATAGGAGCTCGTGGTGAAGTGCTCGGTCTAATAAAACCCTTGTCGATAGTTCTGTAGTTGGACCTTGAGCTCTGCAACTCAAGCGGGTGTCATCATGGGAGTCATAGAAATGGGCGGCGTACCGGGGTGTAACCGATGAAAAATCGAGCATCCCACAATGCGGGGTAATCTTGGTAAGCAATAAAAAACTTCCTCATACTCACAAACCACCCGAGGTAGACCCTGTCTCACCTTGTCCTCTAGAGTAAGGCTTGCTAGCCAACCCATCAACTGTCCACTCCACCTAGAGTCCTGCACGGTCTGGGGTAAAGCATCATGCTTTTTCCCCTAAAAAGTCACATGAATACCGTCCCATGTGTAGGCGATAATCCTCCTACTATCACAATCGTGGCGACTCGGTGTCTTGTCAGCCAATCCATGCCAAGAATGACATCAAAATCGGAAATATGTCCATCACTCGAAGGTCCGCTATGAAGGGAATCCTTAAGATCTCTAACTCCACAATCCAGAGCATATCTTATCAATCCTACTTTAATCTGAAGAGAACTCACGTATAGCAACTTTCCCGAAGTTAAACCTTTAATCGACATTCACATAAGATGCGTGATAAGCATGAATATATGTCTGTCCAATTTAAGCAACACTCTTGTGAGCGAAACGTGCATGGGTGCTCGGTCTGCGATTACCATAGCGTAAACGCCTATGTCCACTGAGTATCGGCTGAAATCTTAGCCTCGACCTCGACCCACCACAGCCTTTGCTGTTGTGTGTGAAGGCGCTGTCTGACACGAGAATGATCTGATCCCTGCGCGCATAGGTGAGAAGGGACAAGCGTAGTAGTGCTGTCCAACTACGATTGAGATGAGAGCACGTTCCATAACTGGGATCCCCACCTCTCGGGGCGATCACTTCATATGTCAGTGATGGCGATAATAACGTGTCATTTGTCTGACTAACTAAAGCCTGGCCTTACCCAGCCTTGGTCCGTCTGAAGCATAAGTTTTACAACTACTTCCCTGAAGCTAAAGAAGATTGATTCTCCTTATCTTATACTTACCCATGTCGAGTGCTTTCTGTTTGTTTCACTTCTCTTTCAATGGCGAGGATGTCGACCATCGAGTCCCCTCCTCGTATGTATGTCGAGAAGGATGATGTGCTGAAACCCACAGGAGGGAGTTACTGTCTCACGGCGCGGGTGCAGCATGCGTGCGATGGTAGCGATAACTAGCGGCTGAAACGTGCAATGATGGTAATTGGCGCTATCAGCCTCATAAGGCTGTAAGGTGAGCTGCGGGTGATTGCTTTGTTTTCGATGGGCCCGAGCCTCTGCGATCCTCTTCCTCGATTTATAATCTACTCAGTCGAATGGCAGTGAAATTTCTTTCTTAATACAGTGGTGGTGTATGTGCCACTACTAACAGACCTCATCATCCGAACTATCACGTTCATTTTGTTCTTCAAACCCTTAAGGTTGTGTTTTCTAACCCAAGTGTTCATCTTTTCCTATATATATTCTTCCATGCATATAGTTCACGCAATTTATACACACAATCACACAATAATGCAGCATGTTAGCCTGAAACATGACACACAGCAATGCACCAGTCTAAACATGTACCCCCCGTGAGTCCACAGGTATATGGCATGCTGCTTCTACGATACCAAGCTTTGGCCGCTAGTCTGAGGTCAGTTGACGGCCCGAGTCGACCCACGGAGTCTGTGGATTTGGTGACCCGGAAATACCACCTTGTTATGTCTATTTATGGGACCCATATTTTCCACAAAAAATCTAAAATATATAAAAAATAAAGCGGCTTAATTATAGTCCAGTCGGAGTCAGATCTGACCTGTTCTGCAATTACATACCGTGACCCGAGTGATAGTCTCAAAAGAATTTAGTTATAATTCTTTTATACAAATTTTTTTACAAAAATGTTACTCAAAGTTAATATCAAGGCCACACATCGGCCTTCTTCATAATCATGGCCTCATCGGAGTGTTGTCTCCACTGCACTTCTGCCCTTTAAAAGGGGGTCTGACGGGGTGAAGCGATGCGCAGTAGAAAAGTTATCTACCAGAATTTACTCTGCTAAATGCATGATGTGACCCTTAAAGCGTCGATCACATTCCATATAAATAATAAATCCTGTGGAATATTCGTCATCATTGAGATGAACTTCTCATGCCTGACGAAGTCTGGCCGGCTCCTCATGCCGGCGATGCCAAGTGTGAAAACCGGTCATTAGTGTTTCCCCCTGTGGCTTAGTATTGGACAACCTCGAATATTCACTTGAATTTTTTATCAAATCAGTGTGTTATTCATAAGGCCATATCTTTTCAGGTCTGCTTTAACAGGATCGTACGCCTTCTTACATTTTACGGGCTTTCTGCAGGTGATCATGTCTAACTGACATATAAATTTGGGTCTTTTCACCATGAGGATCTACCCCATCTTGCTACGCTGAACACACGTGATTTATATTTATTATTGTTTTATACCACTTCATCAGTCTCGATTTTGAGCGATGTTCCCATTTATGAAGCTCACCACATTCACGAATGGTGATGATACCATGCACCACACCCCAGGGCTATTTATATGGTGTGCATATGAAATGCAATCTGTCATTCATGTATGTCATGCTACATACAAATTTATAAATTAGGATAATTATTTTTCTGCATATAATTTCCATTCATCTGTTTAATGTTAATACATCATGACACATATTAACATGATTACACGACAAACATATTATTTATTTTCCCGACAATATACACAAAATAGCCCCAATCTCGGACCTATATAAGCAGGCACCTCTTGGTCCACGGTTCGATCATCAATTACTATGATACCAAAACACACCCTGAAACAGGACATCGGTCCGGGATCAGCTCAATACCTTGATCAGGGTACACTTTGGAACTAGTCCAAAAATTTTCAATATTCGAGTCCCAAAATCTTAGGATTAAATCACCGCAATTACATCAGGCCTCGAAGACAACCTATGCCATTACATGGCTTTTAAGTAAAATATTCCAAAATGGAAAATTCCTACCTACCATTAGGTTGTGAAACTCGAATTTTGGTGCCCACACGTAGTGTAGTAATCGAGGTGTCTCAGATGACAGTACATCGACAGCGGAATATTCGTGGATGTCAGGTAACTCGAGCCTGACTCATGAAAATCGGGCGAGTCTCAGCATGCAAGGGCTCTGCAGAAATACAACTTTGTCTGAAACGGTTTACAGAAGCCACAGGGTCGGCTATCTGATTAAATGAGTAAAAGTAGCCCATGGGCGATACGTAATACTTACTAAATACTTATCAACTATATAACATAGTTCGAGTTATTATTACTCTTAGCAGAAACAAATATCAAAATTTACAATTTTGTATGTTCTACAAAATGAATACCAAAGCCACGGCAGGCTTTCTTAAAATCACGGCCTCTAATGAGCGTCATCCTCACAGCACACTCTGTACCAGAAGCCAAGTGATCCTAGGCAAGGAGGTGAGCAATACTGTCAAAGATAATTTCTACGTGGAGTTTACTCCCACTAAATTGCACATGTCATAATGAACTCAATCACCTCGAAGCAAATACATGATCTACTTGAATGTACACATGCCCCGACCCATGTCTCGAGTCCTCACCAACTCTCACATATGCCTAAGCCAAATGCGAGTAAAATGCGATTTTCAAACAAAAGATTTTGTTCTAGAAAACTCTGAAAATTCGGTAAATATGTTGGACAACCCTCAGAAATTGAATCTGTTGTATAACCCTCCCAGAAACAATTCATAGGCCTCTCCGACGTGAATTATTGGACAACCTCCTGCTTTCTGATTCTCGGAAAATCTTAGTGAGAATTCCTTTCACAAACACATTTTTGTTTTGTTTTCTCATAATGTGCACTCGAACCTAATATTCTAGATTGCCCAGTGCACATAGATGCATTATGTAATCCCAAAATATTCTGTACTAATATATTTTCATGCATATATTAACATAATTAAATTCACATAATTCATCTTATTGAGTTCACAATCAATAACACAAAATTAGCTCACATGGGCTAGTAACTACTCGAGAAATTCATTTTGAATCACCCAGACACCAAGTCTTTGGCAAAATCTTGTGACAGTGAAACCCTCGAGTCGACCCCTTGTGGCCACTGTATAAGTTTTCTTATCAGTTCAAATGTTTTGAGACGAAGAAATCTGCGACTAAGTCAAACGCCGAATATCACTGACCATTTCTTGGCTCTTGGACAAGATATGTGAAGTGGGAAAGACCCTACCTCTTGGGTTGTGAATACCAGTGATTACCCTCCCCGGCAGCCAGCCCTGCCGCATAGATCGAGCTTTGGCTGTTTCACTTGCATGAGGCAGGCCCAGGTGCAGGAGCAACGAGAAGGAATCTAGAGAAGGCACACTTTCTCTCTCAGTGCTTGAAAAAACCAACCTCTTTATGGGTTTCTATATAGGTTGGAGAAGATGAAGACTATTCTGTATATGTATATCAGTTTGTTTTTCCCAAAATTCATCCTTGTCATGGTTGGTTTTGACTTTGTAAACTAATCTAAGCCATTCATTTCTATCATCTCACTAATCATACAACATGTATGAGTACATGTAGTAGGTGACTTTTCCCATCACATGTCTCTTGAAGCGTTTCTGACGCAGCACGGTGCCTCAGCGTGAAATTTATTGTCTCAATTTAGGCGAAATTAATGGTAGCTAGATTTGTGAACAATTCTAGCAGTGAAGGTCGTTTAATCATCAAAATCTAAGAAAATTTGATTTTGGCGAAATTGCTATTTTACTATTTTGAAAGTTAGAATTTTCAGGGTTTTTACGTGGCGAATAGTTGATCTTGCTGTTTTCCTCTCCTGGGCGAAACGGGTTAACTAGTTGAAGTAAGATCTTAAAAAAAACGACCCATTATATATATATCTCTCTCTCCCTCCAGCTCACTCCCGTTTATTAAAAATAGCCCTTTACCATACAAACATCTTAATTCTTTTTCTTTTTTTCTTTTCCTTATTTTCTTTTCTTATTTTCTTGTTGTATCTTTCCCATTATTTCCTCCACTTGACACTTGGCTCAATGTAAGTCATTCACACAAGTGTACCACATGTCATGCTATGTGTCACTCCCCTAAGGTGCCATGTAGTATCCACGGGATCATCTTGTTGTTAGTCCCCGAAACACTCGATGCCTAGAGCGTGAAATTAAATTGTCTTGGGGAATTTGTGGGGTAACTATGTTTCTCAAGAGAGTTAGTGCCAAATTGGTTTAGTGTCAGAGATCTGAAATTTTCAGTTTCAATAAGTTTTACCGTTTTATCATTTTTCAGAAAAATTGAATTTTTTCTGGGTTTCACAGTTATGATAGCAAAATTTGAGCTTATTTGGTTGAACATATTTGAAAGGTTACATAAATGGGCCAATGGGAGATTGTTGGATATTTTCAATAATTATGATGGGCCCACATGTGTAAATATTAAATATGTTCATGCTATCAATTTTAATTAAGCCTAACTAAAGTGATCTAATTGAAATTAAATAATTGGCTTAAGGGTATAATCATGGAATTAATGTATGGATACATAAGAGATATTTCTAATAATTTGATGACGAATTAAATATCTAACTAAATATATTCAGTATAAATAATAGGGTTATGTTCTTTGATTCATAGGTGAAAGAGACGCTTGGTTCATCTTCTTCTCTACATCCCCATTACTAGAGAGACAAACTCTTGTCATTAAAATAAATGTCCAATTAGGAAGATCAACAGTACGTTAATGACTTAGGCAATGAATACATATGCGCTATTATATGACTTTATTTCTTGAATGGAATGGGTAGCTTATGATTCATTTGGTTTGCTCATTATCATGATTCGAGTCTAATATTTTGGGATTCATAATATGTTTATGATATTGTTAGACTATAAACATGTGGTTAAATAATTAAGAATTGCTCACATTTACTACTTAAGCCAGACTGCAACTAATGCTCCTTGTTGAAACCTTTAATTAATCCAATTTTGTTATAGCCCTTTTAAGAAATATTCAAGTAGGATATGCTACTTATCTCTTAGTTCAATGATTATTATAAGATGTAGAGTTATTTATATTTTTCTTTTTCATCATAAATAAAAAATTCTACTAGATGATTAATGTATGTATATTATTTTGGAAGACATAATATATAACCGAGAATTAGAAAGACAAATTCTAATTATTTAATGAGTTTTAATCAAATGTTTTTATAAATCTAAACTATCTGGGTTTTTATATATATATATATATATATATATATATATATATATATAGTAAATAATGCTTTTCATATTGTAAAACCTTAAATGCATCACATCATTGTCTACGTGGGAAGATATAGTGAAATTAAAACGTTTTCTAGTCTGACAATTATTGATCTTTTATGTCATAAGAGGTTAATCAGAGTTTTGGATTAAAATATTAATTTTCAAACAAAAAATTATAAAAATAGTTTTGATTTCAAACTATTGCTCAATCTAGTGCGTTTGGGCCGCGTAGGCAACAAGTAGGATAATGTCGCTGTCCTGAACAATGACTTTATCAATTTTTTTTCAATCATTGCCACTGTTCAGGACAACGACCTCACTATTTTACACAAGCAATTGGCGTTGTCCTCAACAACGACATTTTAAGAAGATTTATTATAATAATAATAAAATTAAAGCCACAACAATTCTTTTAAAAAAAATATTAATAAGATAAATATGAAAAACAACTTAAAAAGAATAATATAAAATAAAAAAAATAATTTAAAATGATTATATTTTAAATTATGTAAAACACGGAAAAAATTCAATTTTTCTGAAAAATGATAAAACGGTAATTTCGGTTGGAAACCGGAAATTTTCTAGATCTTTAATGACAAAATGGACTGCACCATTGAATTCATCTCGGGAAATCTAGTTACCCTATCGAATTTCGTCTGATTCCGAGACAGTCAGAATTTTACGTTTTTCTAGGCATCGGATGTCAAGTGACACATGGCATGACCATGTGAATGTCACATGGCACCTTAAGAGATGGACATATGGCATGATACCCATGTGGAGTAGCAAGTGACACATGACACTTAAATGAGTGACTCATTTAGAGTCATATGTCAAATGAAGAAATAACGAAAACAAAGTCAAATGGAATAATAAAGAAAAATGAAAATTAAAAAGAAATGGGAGAAGGAGCAAACAAAAGGAAAAGAATTCGGTGGGATAAGAATCAAAAGAGAAGAAAAAAAGAAATAAATGAGAAAAAGAAAGAAAAGAGAAAAAAGAAAATTAAAAAGAAAGGAGGATGGGAACAAACAAAGGGGAAGTTCAATGGATAAGAAAGGAGAAAAGGAAAGAAAATGGGAGAAAACGAACAAGAGAGAGAGAGAGAGAGTGAGAGAAAATAAAAAAAAAGGGCTTCCGTTTCTCTCTAAGATCTATAGAAGTCGGGTCATCGGTTTTCGTCAGAGCAAGAGGTAAAGTATATCCACGCAACGAGAGATACGCGTGGATACCAAAATCTGGGAGTTTCATCAAACTCCAAGAGGTAGGGAATTTTCCTACTTGGATTATTTCTAGCCTAAAGGACATTTAATGGCATGAGCGTTCTTCGAGGCCGTAATTGACCGTGGGATTCAGTCCTAAGATTTTAGGACTGAATATTATAAATTTTTAGGATTGGTTTTGGACAATTCTGGACTATGTTGAGATTTGGTTTTGATCCCGGGACTAATGTCGTCGGGTTTTGTTGTGTGTTTTGGTATCAAAGTGATTCGATGACAAATATAACAAAAAATGATTCATAATCGGGAAAGGACCGAGAGGTGCTCTGTTCTTAAGGGTCTGAGATTGGGGCAATTTTATGTGTTGTTGCTTGATTGAATAACATGCTGTGTGTGAAAAGATCATGTTGATATATGCTCTTTTGATGGATGTGAATTGTATGTAGAAAATATAATTATCCATATTTTGGTAATGTTGCATGTAACTCTCATTATGCATGTAACATGATATAGCATGAAATGGCATATTCACCTTTCATATGCATGGGACATCATGTCGAGTCGGGTGTGTGTGCATGGTATTGGTTATTCACCATTCTTAGTGAATATGTGGTGAGCTCGGAAATGGGACGACGTCCAAAATTGAGACTCACGGTTGCATAACATTAAAATAAATAAATATACATGTGTTAGGTGAAGCAAGATGGGTAGATCCCCCAAGGTGAAAGGCCCAAATTTTATTCTTGGGTAGACATATGTATCCAGTGATGAAGGTTCGCGAAAATGTCAAAAGGCGTGCGAAGCCTACAGTGAGACCCTGGAAATTCGCTACCCACAAAAAAAAAAAAAAAAAAAAACACACGGGATTTGATAAATAAAAAATGAATATTGGAAGGTTGTCTAATGAGTTAAGTCATTGGGTGAAACATCAATGACTGGTTTTCACACTTGGAGTCACATGTGTGAGGGAGTCGGTCAGGACTCGGGTTCTGGGCATGAAGAGTCTCATCTAATTCATGACATGAAACATTCCATGTAGAATTGCATTTCTATATGGAATGTGGAATGATGTATGTTTGCCATTACATGTACATTTAGGTGGGAAGTAGCCCTTGTAGAAGAATTTCTCTATTGGGCATTGCTCACCCCGTCATAGACTCCTTCGTGCACATGGAGGTACAAGGAGACTACGCCCGACGAGGCTTCTTCTGATTATGAAGGAGGTCGATGTGTGACCTGAATATTACCTTTGTAAAAAGTATTTTGTATAAAAGAATTGTAATTAAATTCTTTTTGGACTATTGTTTAAATAGTCGAGTATGTAATTATGATAAGAGGGCCGTGATTAGACTCTTACAGACTGTAATTAAGTGTTTTATTTTCATATTTTAAATTTAAATGTGAATGAATGGGTCCCAGTAAAGGGATGTATATTGGGGATATGGACAAATGGACCATGTGTGATCATTACTACTTTTGTTGAGACCCTGAATGGGTTATGATTATACTGTTATATAGGTTATATGTTGGGTAAAGCTCCCCAAACAAAGGAGACTCTGCTCAATTTTTGTGAAAATATGGATCCCTATAAATGAGACACAATAGTGTGGTATTGGATCACCCAAAATCCACATGAATTCTACGGGTTGACTGGTTGTCAATGGGACCCCTGAGTTTTGGGGCATCACAAATTATCTGTTGGAAAACAATGGATTTTTGTATGAAGCTCGATTATTTTAATATCAAATTAATAAGATAAATATAAAAATAATTAAAAATAATAATATAAAATAAAATGACAATATAATTTAAAATAAATAATTAATATCAAATATCACAAAATAAATAATAAAACTATATTTTTCCAACTGTAATTTTAAATTAGTTTATCTCTGTAAATTAAAACAAATTTTGATGTTAATGCATTAAAAAATTATTTTATTTAAATATATTGTCATTTTATTTTATATTATTCTTTTAAATTGTTTTTCAAGTAATTATCATATTAATCTTTTTTAAAATAATATTACAATTTTATTAATTATAATTAATTTTAATACGATAATAATAAGAAACAGATAAACACAACTAGAGTTTGTCGTGACAAACTCCACAATATGTCACGACAACTCTAGAGTTTTGCGCAACAAACTCCCTTGACGCACCGTGACAAACGCCAAAGGGGCATTTTATTTTATTTTGGCTTTTTTTTCTACAAGGCAATTTGTTTTTTTTTCTTCCCATTAACTTATTTTTTAATATTTAAAATTTTGTTGGGAATAAAAAAAAGTCAAAATATTAGCTATATTTAGTAAATCTATACAAAATATTTTTAAAATCTTAAAAACTAAACAAAATACTTTTTTTTATATTTGATATTAATTATAAAAAATTATTTATTGTAAATTATATTGTCATTTTATTTTATATTATTCTTTTTAAATTGTTTTTCATATTTATCTTATTAATCTTTTAAAAAAAAATTATCTTATTTGATATTAAAATAATCGACAGATAATTTAAACTATAATTATTTTAAATTATATTTTCCTTTTATTTTCTATTATTCTTTTTAAACTGTTTTTCATATTTATCTTATTATATCACTTTAATTTTATTATTATTATAATAAATCTTCCCAAATACAAAAACAATTTATTTAAAGGGTGAGCAAATAGTACTAATGGGTGCATCAAGTGAGATATAATTAATTTTAATAATTTGTACTTGATTTTTTATTGATTTAATAAATGCGTAAAAGTGGATTTGCTTCAAAAAATGAAAAAATTAAGAACCGGCATATTTTGAGGAAATGCTTGTATAAAAAACAATTTAAAAAGAATAATATAAAATAAAAGAAAAATATAATTTAAAATAATGATATTTTAAATTATCTGTTGAAAAACAATAGATTTTTGCATGAAGGTCAATTATTTTAATATCAAATAAGATAATTTAAAAAAATATATTAATAAGATAAATATGAAAAACAATTTCAAAAGAATAATATAAAATAAAATGACAATATAATTTAAAATAAATATTTTTTAAATAATTAATATCAAATATCAAAAAACAAATTTTTAATCCGAGATAAACTATTTTTCAATGGATAATTTAAAATTAGTTTATCTCATATTAAAATAAATTTTTGATATTTGATATTAATTATTAAAAAATATTTATTTTAAATTATATTGTCATTTTATTTTATATTATTTTTTTCATATTTATCTTATTAATCTTTTTAAAAATAATTACTGTTATTTTAATTTTATAATTAATTTTAATACCAATAATGCCGCTGTTCAAGACAGTCAGAATTGAAATTTTTTAAAATAGTGAAGTCGTTCGCATAACGATAATCGAATCAATCGAGTTTGTCGCACAAATTTTAGATCTCAGAGTTTCTACTGCACAAACTCCACAATTTGTCACAATAAACTCAAGATCTGTGGAGCTCTTAAGCGTGACAAACCCACAATTTTTTTAAAAATATTTATTTTTTTGTTGATGACACCCGTCACATTATTTAAAAAAAAATTTAATTTCAAATCTATATAAAATTTATAAATATTTATTTTAAGATAATGTTTGATATCTAAAATATTTAAAATAAAAATTTATTTTAAAATTTATTTTTACATCAATTTATTGTGAATATAAATGAATGTTTAGAATAAATACAAATTATTAAAATTATATATATAATTTTAATAATTTGTATTTGATTTTTAAATATTCTCGTTTTAATAATTTTTAAAATAAGTTGATGTAAAAAATAATAATAATAATTTTTAAATAATTTTTTTTTAAATATTTTAGATATCAAACATTATTTTTAAAGGAAATATTTCCATTTTATTTTAAATAGATATTTCTCTTAGGCTTTATAATTTTTTTTGAAGCAAATGTCATTGTCTTGAACAACAGTTTTATCATTTAAAAAAGAAAAGTCACAATTGAAGACAACGACATTATCATGTTTTAAATTAGTTCAAAACCCTTATTCTCCTCTATTTCTTTGTTGTATTATTTTTTATCCTTCCTTCCGTGAAGACGTTAGTACGAGAAATGATTGGATTTTTGCCCATCTCTTCTCTTAGTATCATGCTCCTAGCCACAAAGAAAACTTTCCTACATTGGACTGTTTACGGTACCCTATTACTACGCCGCTTGTTGGTTTGTTATGTTGATAATGTGGGTGATAAATCTTTGGGTTTATTCTCATTTTAATTTGGAAATCGATAGTTGAAATGGGACAGAAAATAGGTCAAAATGATTCCATTTTTTTTAGACATAAGATTCTCTTCTCTCGGTTTCATGGAAGCTTAAAATGTTAGGGAAACGAAAAATAAGCTAATGAGTATAATAATTTTCCTTGGTTTGGATAACATGGAAAATTCAAAGGGAAAAAATGTGGAGGAAAAAATGGATTTATTAACTTATTCAACCTCCCATCTTTTTTAGCATGTTCGTTTGATCGGGTTTTGCAGTTGATCATTTGTGTTCTTATGTTTTGTTTTTTTTTTTTCTTAAATAATTTCATTTTTTTTGTAAAAGTAAGGTTATTGTGGGTATGTTTGGTTCTGGAAAATCTTGACGAAAGAGGAAAAGAAATTGAAAGAAAAAACATGTAAGGAAACAAATACGATTATTGTTAGATAATTTAAAGGAAAATTGTTTTTTTAAATTTTTTTTTTCTTATTTTAATCGATTTTTAAGGGAATAAGCAGATAAAATTTTATAGTATTTTATAGGATTTTTTTTTACATTTTTTCTCATATTTTTAGGTCATCTAAACTTGAAAAATATTTGTTTTCCAAAAATGATATATTCTGTTTCAACATGAAAAAATAAGAATAAAATATTATTACAATTATTTTTTTGAAGGATAATTAAAATTATTTAGAGAATTATATATGTTTAAATCATTTAATATTTGTACAATTAAATACTTGAGTATCTTTAGTTAAATTAAACTATCCTTTTATTAGTTGATCACTCTAGGCCCACCCAAGGCCACTACGAGAAATAATCTCTACCCCACGTGAATAAGCTTTTTATTTATTTAATCTTATTCAATATTCAACAAAAAAGTTATTTCTCATCGGTTAACTAATAAAAAGATAGTTTAGGGTTTAACGAAAAGTTACTTATAAATTGCATATTTCTATTAATTTCGCGGAGATAGTGCATTTCAAGGGAATATCCATTACCTGGATTCTATTTTCCTTCTTATTGGATATGTAATAGTGCACCTTAACATAATTGCATCTATATTATTTCAATATACTTCCGCAATTAAAAAAGGATACTAATAAAAATAATTGTTGATTTCAAAAGACTAAAAATAGCTTTCAAAAAATAAATGTAAAAAAAAAAATTTACTTACATTTTTCTTAATTTTTCTATATAATTACCGCATAAGGGAAAATGAATCTTTTCTTTTTCCTTGGAATTTTTTACGAATAACAAAACAAGAAAAATTTTATATTTTCCTTTCCTTGTCTTTTTCTTTTCTTACCTTTTTCCTTTCAATTTTTCCCCCATCATTTTTGTGTTCCATACATAGTCTTTATATCCTCATATTATTTAACTGATTAGAACCATTTTGTATAGGTCAAATATGTCTGTTTCCACTATTCCTATGATATGTTATAATAATGGAAAATTAATGAGGATTGAAATAGATGTGAAATATGTCGGCCATCAAGCTGTCATTGTGCCTTTGGATGTATCGGTTGATTGCACGTTTGAACAGTTGGGTGATATGATATACTCAAGGACAGACATTAACAAACAAAGGTTCAAATTAATCCTCAATTGTAAGTATCCCTTGAAAAGTGGAAATAGGTTCCAACCTTGTCCAATATGTGATGACAGAAGTGTGTACCGAATGTTGAAATTGGTTAACACAACGACAAGGAAGAAATTGAATTGTATATTGAGGTCGTTCGAGTCAAACCACAAGTGAATCAATCTATGGGTACCTATACAGATTTATTGGTTGGAGTAAATGATAATGTTGCCGAATTGATCTATGGTTGTGGGCCTAGTAGCGCTCCAACACCTGATACATATAGATGTGAAGTATATGGAGATGATGAAAACTGTGAAGATGAAGAAACTAATGATGAATATGATGAAGTTGGTGATGATGAATCTAATGAAGTTGGTGATGATGAATCTAATGGAGATATAGATGTTCAAGCTGATGGACATCTTTCATCCTTTCATACTTTTAACCAAGTTTTAGAGAATGAGCAAGGGATATATGTCTTTATGGATGTGGCATCTTGTGATGTATCAAATAACCTAGATGATGAGGACCCAGATGAGTCATCCCTTATTTAGTATCACTTAGCACCATCACCTCAATTTGAAAATGTGGAAAACTTTGGTAATGCTATTTCAAGTTATTGGACTCCATGGGTGAAGCATACTTACTGCATACTCATGTGGAGAGAATTTAGTCGGCCAGTTTTTAATTCTAAATCATGGTAAGAGAGGTCGCAAAGATTTTCTCAATTAAAGCACACCAAGAGTTTGTGGTTGTTGCATCCTCAAAAAAATTGCTAGTTTTAAGATGTAAGAAGGTCGAGGAATGACAATGTCCATGGAAGCTTCGTGCCATAATTGTGAAATATACTTGTTTATTTGTTATCAACAAGTATAAATGGTCGCATACTTTTGTCAATCCTTACTTGAATTGGGACCATCATCAATTGGACTCAAACTTAGTTGTTGCTCATATCAAGACAATTATTAAGGCACGATTTACTTTGTCTGTTGTAGCTGCTATTAAAGCAAGTGTGATGGATAAATGGGGATATGAAATTTCATACAAAAAGGCTTTGCATGGAAAGCATAAAAGCCCTTAGACACTGTAACACCCCAAAAATACTCTAGAATTTTTTTTTTTTATAATTTTATTATATATTCCTGTATAATTGAGCTAACTCTGGGTATTTTCCGCGAGAATTGTTAAATGAATGTTGATTAAATTATTATATGATAAAAATCCAAAATGCAAATATTAAATGCTAAATGAGAAATTAATTGAACCCTTAAATAAACCTGTAAGTGAAAAAGGGCAAAATTGAAATTAGAAATATGGACTCATGGTCAATAAGTAAGTTAGAAAGAAGAAATGTCTAAGTGTGATTAATGGAGAATTTAAATGCAAATAGAGACAAATAGTGGGAAGTGTTTAGCAATTAGGAGAACTTAAACCCAAAAATGGATTTTTAAAGAAGGCCAAATAAGGCCTTATGTGACATGGGATATTTAAGACCAAAAGTGGTCTTGGAAGCTCATTTTGAGCAAAACGGTTTGAGAGAGAGAGGAAGGGAGAGCTAGGGCTTGAAAAGTGAGGAGATTGTGATTCTTGCTCCATTAAAGCAAGAGTTTAAGAGATCAAGTTGAAGAAGAAAAAGCTTACTGAAGATCGAAAGGATTTAAGGTAAGAAAAACTAAACCCTAACCCCCTTTCTACTTGTGTTTGGGTTTAATAAAACCTAAATGTGGTATAAAAAGGTTCTTGGATAGTTTTATTCAGTTTGAGATTGTTTTGCTTTGTTTAGATTGGTTTGGATTGGTTTGGAGGAGTGTTTGTAAAAAGGGAAAATGTTGGGTTTTCAAAGGAAATGCTGTCAAAATTTTGTCAAGACCCTTGTTCTTAGTTTGGCTATAGATTAAGTTATAATCATCCAAATGAAGTGATTTCAACTGGTAAATAACCATAAGAGATAGGTCTACAAATGTATAGAAGGGACCAGGAGCAAATTGTAGATCTAAGGCTCCCAACATGGTATTTAAAGATGAGCCCCGGTAGCTCACGGTTGTGCTCTGTTTTGGGTATTATAGTGTTTTGGGCCGCAAGTTGAGCTCTGACTTCTATCCAAATTGGAGTGATTCAAATTACAGGTAAATAATTTCTAGGAATAATTTACTTGAAGGAAGTGTATGCAAATGTAATCCCCAAAGTTCCTAGAAATTTGACAAAGGAGACATGTAAGAATAGTCCGATTCACGGTAAATGAGAAGTCCGATAAATGCAACAACTTGAGTTTTGGTGATCCAAATTTGATGATTCCGGTTGGAGAAGAAACATTATAACCATAGATTAAAATTAGTAGAAGGAACAATTACCAATTTAAGGAGTTAAGACCCCTGAAATTGGGAATAACAGTAGGTAATCGAGTGAGTTAGGCATAATACTAATCAGCTTTTGACATTAAATGTCAGAATTTGAGTTTCGTGATCCAAATGAGATGATTCCAATTCCTACTAAAAATAGACTCATAGAGATAAAAAAAAAATTTTGAAGTAAGGCAAATTATGGCTCATGTGTCCCCCGTAAAATTTTTAAGTGAAAATTATCAGTTGAATATAAATACGAGCCAAAAAATTCTAGAATAATCTACTAATATGTGATTGTCATTGTATTTGAATGAGTGACAGGAGGAGAAAGCCCGCATTGGCGTCGGATTCCGAAAGATCGGAATCAAAGCGGCAATTTTGGCAGCTTGTTCTATCTTCTCCTATTCGTTTCCAAGTTTGAACTATATTGTTCTAAATGCATAAGAAAAGCATATTGAATTGTTTTATTGATTTGAAGAAATTGATTGTAAATGTTTACAAATGAAAGTGCATGAGTATTGAAAATGAATCGTTTATACAAATGTACATATTGTGACCTGTTGCTACCTAAAAGATTTGACATATGGTGAATGTTAACGTTTAGTTCGTATGAAGAATAGATTGGTATACCAATAGGGGGTCAAAATAGTATTAGTCTTGCGTGGTGCCATTGATGTGTCACTCCGATCATTGTGGCGAGATTTAATATCGGTAGTGTTCACTAATTGATTTTTTTATATAACCGGTCGGCGGCCAATCGGGACAAATCTTTGTGTTATAAAACCGTTTTTAAACTGTAGCTCAGCGGATGAGATGTACGGTGATTGGTATCTTGTATGAAAACATAGGTTAAATTTGTTGGCGAACCAAATTGATTGATTTGAGATTGTGATAAATTATGGAGACAAAAAGCATGATGGCAATTATTGTGAAATGTTGATTTGATTATCGATGACTTAATACATATGGAAGTGTATATTTGGATTTGATAAATGAATATAATGATTATGGAGCAGAAGAATTCAATTTATGGGCTTAAAATGCAATTTAGGTAAAAATCAAATTTTAGATCTTGGATGACAAAGCGGATTCTGGATTATAGATTGTCTTTGCAGAATCTCTCTTCTACATCAATTTCATCGAATTAGAACGGTCGAATTTACTTGCACATTTCGAGGCATCAAGTATCGGGTGCCGTAAAACGACATTTGATGTGACAAAAGTCACCTACAACATATGTGACCTGGGTTGCATAATTAGAGATATTAAACGGACGACCCGAGATAGTGCCAAATGTCAAAAATCAAGCTTAGGGACATGATTGTTAATTAATTATAATTATAATGAATGAGAAATGTGGAATAGTGTCCATCTTCCTCAAAACACCAAAAACCTGCAGTGAGCAACAAAAGGAGATGTAGTGGGCTTGAAGTGAGGGTTTTGTGATTTTTTAGAGAGAGAGTGTGCCACTTCTCTCTAGATCGGCCAATCGGATAAAGTTGGAATTGTAGCCAAGAAGGAAAGGCCCATTTCTGGCGAGAGACAGCAGTGGGCAGATTTCTTGGAGTTTCGACAAAATCCGTGAGGTAGGGATTTTATCCTACTAGAAGTTACACTTTGTTTAAGTGTTTTGTTGATGATTGAGTTAATTGGGGCCTTGAATGGTCGTTTGATCGGTTAAAACTGGGCAAAATGTAGTGTTGGAGTCGTGACAATGCACGGTTGTTTGGGCATCTTAGGTGTTGATTTATGCAATAAATCATGTTTTTTGGGCGGAAATGGCCACGGTTTCGGGTTCATAAGTGGAGCGATGTTGGGTGATTAGGCTGTGAAGCAGTAACCGGGGTTTCACTATTCATAGTATTTACCATATTTTGTGAGAAAATGTGTTTGGTTGAAGTATTCGTCAGAATTTTTCGTGTTTTGTTAAATTAGGCCATGTGAGCTAATTTTTTGTGTAATGTATTGCGAAATTATATAACATGTTGTTGTGATTTAAATTATGTAAATATATGCATGATGATATAATTGCATGTGTTATATAAATTGTGTTGAAATGACATAATGCATTTTCATATGCACCGGGGTAACCTAGAAATTAGGTGTGTGTGCATGACACGAGTTTTACGAGAAAAAGCGAACATGGTTGCGAAAGAATTTCCACGGGATGTTCAAAATGGGGTTGGGAGGCGGTCGGCGGATCGTTGGATGGGGACATGTTTGTTTCGAAGTTCTCGACATTAAGCCTCGAGGGTGAGGTCCCATCTTTTCTGCAGAGATCTCGGTGATGTATTTCAAGAACAACAAGTTTTGTTTTGAAAATGATGTTTTTTTCTCATACATGACTTAGGAAAGTGTGAGGGAGTCGGTGAGGACTCGAGGCATGGGAACAGGCATTTAGACATTCAAGTAGGATCACGTATTTACTTGAGTGTATGTTTACATTGGATCATTGCATATGCACTTAGGTGGGGAGTAACCAATTTAGGGTGATTCCACTACTGGGCGATAACTCACCCTGTCGAGGGAATATTATTTCAAGTACAGGGGGCGCTCGAGAGGACGGCTCATTTTAGAGGCCAATTTTGAAGAAAGCCGGATTGTGGCTTTGATGGTTTTTGGTTTAACATGTATTAAAATTGCAAACTTTTGATATATGTTTGGTAAGAGTGATGTAATAACTCTTGGACTATTGGATTATAGTTGGGTGTATTTTGATGATGAGTTGGTTTATGGGCCAAAGAGGCCATTTGCAGGATTATGGGTCTCGCGATATGAGGCGTGTAGATATTTCCGGGTTGTGGGTGATCAACGGATGACCCAGTTTTAGAACGACGTTATTCAGGCTAAGGTAAGCGATTACCTTGGGAGCTCGATTGTAGAGCTTAGGTACCACGAATACCTAGGGCGGGGGTAGGCAGGCCATAATAGTCGTATAAGAACATCACCATTTGGTGTGTGGCTCGATGTTAGGTTTGGTGTGGATTTTCAGGAAGGCACGGGACAAAACTGAACCTTTGCATGCCATGTATTTGGTGTGTGATTGTGTGATTTGATGAATTGTTGTGTGAAGGATATGCATAACATGAATTATTATGTGTTGTGTGAATTAGGTGCTTAGGTAAATAGCACATAGTGTGTTGGAATTTTTTTGGAGTTTTACAGTGTGTAAAATTGGAAGAAGAAAATAAAAGAAATAAATTTTAATAAATTTATTTGGTTTATAGGATAATGAAATAAAATTTTTATAAATTTTAAAGTTGAACACAAGGGTTAGTGTGAACGGGGAGGTTGGGGAATTTTGGACAAATAGTTAATTAAATGAAAAAACGAAAAAATAGATGCCGAGAATTGGTTCAAGTAGTCTTTTGTGTGTCACAATACAATGGGTGTATCGTGACACTTGCATTTGTATAATATAGGTGTGCGATTAATTTGGAAAAAAAAATTGTATTGCAATAGGGTGTGCGATTAGGCACAGGTGAAGGTCTGTCTGATTCGTTTATCGTGATGACATAAAGACTTACCCGGTGGCGAGGGTGTATCGCGCAGCCCTGCGTGATATGTTATGACCCGGGGAAGCGGGGTGAGGCTATTGTCGGCGGCATAAGGCCGCGACCACGACCGTAATGTGCACGTGCGGCACAGGCCACGATGCGGCGACGAGCTGCGACGCGGTCGACCTTGAGGCTGCGTCTGACCGGGGTCGACCATGACCGCGATGCAGTCTTAGCGCGGCTGGCTGCACGAGGTCTGCGTCTGGGTGTTGGTTGTGCATTTTCAGCCATTTTGGACTAATCTTTGCTTGAGTCATTGTTTGAATAACATTCACAAGATTTTCGAAAAAAAAAAAATGAAATAAATTTTTTTGAAAAATCAAATAAAATGAGATTAAAAAAAAAGAAATTTATAAAAATAAAATTTTTGATGTTAAATATGATTTGATACATAGAAATAGTTGTCTTGCATTACTTATGAATCTGGGGACTTGCCCATGTAATATATTTTTACGTGTGTAGTATTCTCGAGAGGCATGTTTATGCCTTAGAGACCTTTGCATTGAAATAACATGACATGTGTGAAGTAGCTAGTGGGGTGAGGATGTAGAGGTCGTCACGAGGAGTGCCCCAGTTCGGGCACCACCGGCATTGACTGACCACCGACTTTGTCGATGGGGCCTTTACGGTGTAGGTATTCAGACGTATACGGTGGTATAGCAGTGGTCGGGGAGGTTTGATAACTCAAAGGTTTAAGGCCCATCATCTCAGAGCATTCATAAGGGGAGGATGCAGGTGGTGGCGGGTGTTGGTTCATCTGCAGATCGAAGGTGTTAGAGGTCATGGAATTACTCGCGACCGAGATCGAACTAAATTTGCATTCGGCTAAGAGGTGAGGCCCGAATATGGTGGAAATGAGGCAGGCCTCCTAGAGACTTAGGGGCAATGACATGGCGAGTTCTAAGTTTGTTCATGGGTAAGTATTTTCCGAATCTTTGCGAGGCATGCGAGCTCGGGAGTTCTAGAAGTTGACAGAGGGGATGATGGCCGTGATGGATTATGTGGCTAGATTCACGGAGCTAGCCAGTTTTCTTGATGATTCACGTGTACGGACGCGGCCGTTAGGAGGGATTCGAGAATGGTACGAGTTGTCCATTCGGGGTAGGATTGTAGGACTTCGCCTACGGGACATGGACTCCATGGTTGGGACGGCCCTGACCATAGAGAGAGAGAGAGAGAGGATGCTCGGAGCACTCGGGATGCGGGTGTTGGTAGCAAGAGGGAGGATCATCCTTCTTCTAGTTCGGGGAAGAGCGAACTTACGCTTCACACGGTTTGGGTAGGGCCGGGATTGGGCATCTAGTCAGCCGGGCGGAAGGATATGTTACGCTGCCCAGACGGCTGGTGTGTGAGGCGGGATTGCCCCAGACGGGGATCCCGGGACTTGGGGCGGCACGGTCCGATTAGGCCCATGAACAAAGAGAGTATATCACAGTTCATTCCTCCGCTACGACGATTGGGAGGAACGTTTCCCGATTCGAGTGCTATAGCACCTTGGTAGCCTGAAAGTGGATGGAAGGGAGGTGAGTGTGGAGTGAGGTCGGTCTGAAGACTCACGGGCTGGACTTCTGGTCGGGCGAGGCGGAATGATATGTGTTATTTATGTCGGCGACTTGGGCATGGGGCAAGGTGTCCTGGGAGGCGAGGTCTCACCATGGTGCTACAATTTGAGCATACGGAAGCGTGGGATGTGGGAGTGCGTTTCCTCTTTCTTGCACTTGTTGACTAAAGTAAACGTTTAGTGGATTGTCATAATTAATTAATTGTTACTCTTGTAGATGGATTTGGGCTTAAAGGTTCGAGCCTTTAGAAGCCAGGTATAGATGTTTCTTCTGCTTAGGGTGAGAGTTGACACGATGGAAATTGGATATGAATTAGAGATCATAGAGATTGCTTATGGTGGACCGGTGGGGTGTCACAGTATGGCATCATTGCATTCATGTGCATGGTAACATCGCGTCGAGTCGGGTGTGGGTGCACGATATGGTCATTCACCACTCTTGGTGAGTGTGGGTTGAGTTTGCCTTTGGGACTACATCCAATGAAGACTCATAGTTCGAATCAGGAAATGAAGGGTAATTAAAGTGTGTTGGGCAAGCGAAGAGTGCGTTAATCCCCCCTAAGGTGAGAAGCACAGGTTAGGGTGAAGGGAGACCGCGGTAGTATCGAAAGATCTGTGGGTGTAAGAGACCGGGAGATATCGAATTTACGTGGTGGCAAGGGCCGGGGACATATCCCGGAAATTTACCATGTGGGTGTAGAGACACGGAGAGGTATCCATTTGTGTGGGTGTAAAGGCAGGGCTGTCAAAATTGCACGTGTGGGTGTAGAGACCCGTGGGTTATACGAAATTTACGTGTGGGTGTAAGAGACCGTGGAGTTATCCGAAATTTACGTGGGTGTAAAGGGCCGGGTGGAGATATAGAAATTTACGTGTGAATGTAAGAGGCTCGCGGTGTAGGCCGAAGAGTTATGTTGCCCGAGATGAAATACGGTCAAGTTATCCGCATAGACTTAGGTTGGTGATAGAGTCGGGGTGACTTCGAGATGAAAACACACGGTCGAGGTTATCACGTAGACTTAGAGTTGAGTGATAAGAGTCGGGAGTGACTCGAGATTTGGGTTACTGGAAATTACGCATTGGAGTGTAGTATTGACGGCAAGGGGTCGGTATATGGATGTCATTCATATGACATGGACTAGGTTGAGTCCATTTAGTTGTCGGTGATTGTGACCTTGAGAGAGTCGGTACGCACACCAGGGGGTTGTGTAGGGTTCATGTTGTGTGGATTATATCACGAGGTGTTAGAGGATGCAGCTGCGAGCATCGTCTGGATCATAAGGGTAGGCCGGGAAGAGCTTTGCCCTTAGTGGAATTCGCCTACAACAATAGTTACCAGGCGAGTATACAGATGATAATATGAGGCATTGTATGGGAGGCCATGTAGATCACCGTTATGTTGTTGGACCGGTGGGAGAGAGCTCAAAATCACGGGTCTGATCGGTCAGAACACCTCAGGAAGGTGAGCTTGATACGACAACGTCTTCTTATGGCTCAGAGCCGGCAGAAGAGTTATGCGGATGTACGACGTCGACCCTTAGAGTTCGAGGTTGGGGATCACGTCTTCTTGAAGGTGATGCCTAAGAAGTAGTGGTCGAATTCGAAATGCGGGAAAGACTCTCGTGAGGTTTTATTGGGCCTTTTCGAGATGCTTTCGAGAGGGTAGGCCAGCTGTTAGCACCGGTTGGCTTTGCAGCCCGGCGCGCAGCGGTGTCCACACGGTATTTCACGTCTCCCATGCTGGGAAGTATACTCGGATCGGCTCATGTGGTGGATTGGGGGTGAATTGAGGTTGTCTGTCCTGGGACCTTCGGAGGTCGGTGCGCATTTTGGATAGTGATCGGGTTTGCGACCTGAAGCTAGTGAGGCTAGTGTGAGTGCTATGGCGGCACTATGGGTGGAGGAGTCGGGCGGGACATGATGCGGGCCACCTATCCCTTCTTGTTTAGGGATGAAGGTATGTGGTTTAGTCGTTTAATATTTAAATGACGAGTTTACATGCGTGGTGTTGTGCATGTCGCATATGCATTTAAGTGATTGTGGTATGGGAATTTCGGAATGAAATTCCTTTGGAGGGAGAGTAAGACAGAAAATTATTCTGAAAAATGGCAAAATCGCCAATTTCGGTAAAATCCAAGGTATATGATCTCGGATGACAGCAGTTTCCTTTGTTGGAGATTGTCTTCTGAAAATCTAGCTACCACGTCAAATTTCATCGAATTCCGAGACAATTGGAATTTGCACATTTTTCAAGGCATCGAGTATCGGGTGTCGTAAAACGACATTTGATGTGACAAAAGTCACCTATAACATGTACTCATGTGACACAGGTTATAGTGAGAGAGATGATAGAGGACGGCAGAGATGGTGCCAAATGTCAAATCAAACTTAGGAGTTCATGATTATTAATTAAGTTGTAGAAATGATAATAGGACAAAATGTGGAATAGTGTCCATGTCCCTCAAAACACCAAAAACCGGCAGTGAGCAGCAAAAGGAGATGTAGTGGGCTTGAAGTGAGGGTTTTGTGATTTTTTAGAGAGAGAGCGTGCCACTTCTCTCTAAGATCCCGAGCAATCGGACCGTCGGAATTCTTCGGGCCAAGAAGGAAAGTTGTTCTACGCGGCGAGGGCAACGCGTGGGCACCGGTTTCTTGGAGTTTCGACAAACTTCGTGAGGTAGGGGTTTTATCTTACTAGAAGTTACACTTTGTTTAAGTGTTTTGTTGATGATTGAGTTGATTGAAGCCTTGAATGGCTGTTTGATCGGTTCCAAAACTTGGAATCGAAATGTGAAAATTGTTGGAGCCTTTTTGGACAATCCGTGATAGTGCACGGACTGTTTGGGCATCTTGGGTGTTGATTTATGCCATAAATCATGTTTTGATGTGTATGAGGCCGGAAATGGCCACGGATTTCGGGTTCACAAAGTGGAACCGATGTTGGGTGATTGGCCGTGAATAGTAACCCGAGGTTTCACTGTTCACTTGAATAGTATTCACAAAATATTTTGTGAGAAAATGTGTTTGGTTGAGTAATTCAAATCGAATTGCCGTGTTCGCCCATGTGAGCAATTTTTTGTGTAATGTATTGAAATTATAACATGTTGTTGCGATTTAAATTATGTAAATATATGCATGATGATATATTTGCATGTGTTATATAAATTGTGTTGAAATGGCATAATGCATTTTCATATGCACCAGGGTAACCTAGAAATTAGGTGTGTGTGTGTGCATGACATGAGTTTTTTGAAAAACGAACATGGTTGCGAAAGGAATTTCACAGGATGAATTTCCGAAGAATGGGGTTGGGAGCGATCCAGCGGTCATTAGGATAAGGGACCATAGTACATTTTTGGGAAGTTCTCCAACACATTCACCTCGGAGGGTAGTCCCATCTTTTTTAACGAATCTCGATAGTGTATTTTCAAAAACAACAAGTTTTATTTTGAAATAGTCTTTTCTACTTATGGCTTAGGCAAGTGTGAGGGAGTCGGTGAGGACTCGAGGCATGGGAACGGGCATTTAGACATTCAAGTAGGATCACGTATTTACTTGAGTGTGTGTTTACATTGGATCATTGCATATGCACTTAGGTGAGGAGTAACCCATTTAGGGTGATTCCACTATTGGGTGATAGCTCACCCTATCGAGGGAATATTATTTCAAGTCTGAGGCGCTCGAGAGGGCCGGCTCATTTGAGCCAATTTTAGCCCGGATTATGCTTTGATGGTTTTTATGGTTTAACATCTTAAATTAGAAACTTTTTGATATATGTTTGGTAAAGTCGATGTAATAACTCTTGGACTATTGGTTATAGTTGGAGTGTATTTTGATGATGAGTTGGTTTATGGGCCCCGAGGCCATTTTACTGATTATGGGTCTCTTGATATGAGGCGTGTAGATATTTCATGAGTTGTGGGTAGTCAACGAACCCCCCGGTTTTGGGGCGTCATAGATTGTATATGAATTAAGTATATGTATTGATCATCCAAAAAGATCTGAAAGTTTTTTTAGTAAAACTACATGATTTGATTTAAACTGAAACTGATAATGGAATTGTATAGAACCATTAAGCATGAAAATGCTTAGCGTGTAGTTTTATCTATGCACAGGTACCAATTGAACATGAACGAGAAGCAAGATCGACGAGTGTCGAGTCATAAGAAAAGATTGGGGTGTGTTTGAACATATGCATTCATAATCTATTTTGAACATTGATATTTTGTAAAAACAATTTTTCAACTCTGAAGATATCTATTTGTAAATCATTTGAAGACGATATGCCTTTATAGTAATTGTACTTTTGCATGAATGAAATGAAATGGGCTTACCCTTTAAAACGGCTTAGCATATTTGAAAAGTTTGTATGCCAAGCCCCGAGTGTAATGCTACATCGTGTTTTTGATAAATAATTTTGATAAGGTGATTGAATGAAATTAGAGCAACCCGGACTCGGTTCGGACCCGCCAAATGGGTCAGGCCGGGAAAGGAGTGCTATAGACACTTATTTGGTGACTTTTATCAATCATACATTTTATTTGTTCTGACCTTAGAGCAAGCAAATTCTAGATGTGTTCTTAATTTGGAAACGATGATAATATGCCAAACAACGAGAGATATTTCAACCTGTTTTGGTCATTCAAATAACCATCTATTGAGTTGTTGTTGTGATCCGTATTGAGTATTGATGGTACGCACATTTGTATGAGAGAGTATAAAGTATTGGCAGGGATGGTTCTTGGCGTAATATCGAAGCGAGTAACTCAATGGTTGGGAATTTGTGTTATATCTGATAGATATCCAGGTATTATGGTAGCAATGAGTGATCCTCATCTTGGTTGGGTTGCATCATCTTCCTATCACAGGATTTGCATGCGTCATCTTGCAAGCAATTTTATGACCCGCTTCAAAGATAAACTCTTGAAGAATTTGGTATCTTGAAGCGACTTTAGCGACTACGACACAATTAATAAGCATATGACTACAATTAGGAGAATTAATTCAAAAGCACAACAATGGTTAGAGGCCATCCCTCTTGAGATATGAGCACTTTCACATGATGGAGGTCAAAGATATGAGATAATGACTACCAACATGTCAGAGGTATTTAACAGTGTTCTTAAAGGAGCTCATAACTTACCAATCATTGCATTAGTTCAATTGATATTTTTGCGCCTTATGATTGCTTTGTTGCAAGAGAACAAGGTGCTGCAGTTGACATATGATGAAGCGTACACTCATATATTTGATGCTCGGATTAAGGCCTATGTGGTTAAGGCTAGATCAATGGAAATTGTTCTTTACAATCACATCCAGGGACGATTTTATGTCAAGTCAAGGAGTGGTCGAACACAACGCCTCAACTTACATAACCAGAAATGCACATGTGGTATGACACTTATATATGGAATTCCATGTAGCCATATCATAGCAGCATGTCAGCATCAATGTGTTGATTTTCGATTATTTGTTCAAGTCTACTACACTACACGATTAAGTACTAACGTGCGGAAACATGTCATAATTCAATGAAGATGAGTGGCCTCTTTATGATGGTCTCCACGATTATACCTCACGTGATCTGATGACACAGCATAGGCAATGGGCGTCCTAAATCAACCACGTTTGCATAAATAGAAATGGACGTTAGAGAGGAAAAACTACTATCACATGGGTTATGTAACAGCCGGGTCACAATCGGCCAGTCTAATGAAAGGTAGAAATCCAAGTTCGAGTGAGAGATGAGAAGTTACTCAATTTTTTTTTTTTTTTTGTAAGGCAATTTGGAGAACATGTTTGTAGTTGCTTTGTATAAGACTTATGTACGAATGTTTATTTCTTGGATTATAAAATACTTGTGTACCTTATTTAAGTAAATGAGACATCATTTTTGTTCGGGTTTTTTTGTTCATTGCCATTAGGAGAATTAATTGTATTCATGACTATGATACTAGTATCTCAATGTTTTTTGTTAATAATTATATTTTCTTTGTGTTATCTATTACAGATATAAACGTTCGAGAGGAGCCGTCTGAATCCTTAGTCGTCGTCTTGGTATTCTGGGGCCAGACATGGTCTCATAGTAGATACGGAGCAGGTATGTATTTTATTAAATATCAAATACTATTACATATTGTTGGTGTAATTTATATATAATCAATTATAAAATTGATTTCTTCTTTACTCGTAGTTCCAGGAGGTACTCCACCCTTGCCATCAGATAAAAGTCTTCATCAGTATGTGGAGGATGAATCTACGTATTCGTCCATACCTGATCCGCGCGGGATTCTTTGGTATATACCGCTTGGGCCACATCATGATCGATTGGCCACTCATCACTTGTCTCGTCGAGAGATGGCGGCTCGAGACACACACATTCCATGTACCCATCGAAGAGATGATGATCACTTTATAGGATGTTGCTATCATCCTTGGGCTTCGTATCCACGGACTAGCAGTCACCGGGACATGTGTGTTCTATGCGGTGGAGTTGTGTGGGGAGCTGTTTGGTGTCACCCCACCCGTTAATGCTCTTAGATGATCCTCTTAGATGATCCGCTACCTCCATACGGTGGTTATGTGACCAGTAATCCACCCCACCACCTGAAGCAGATGAGGTCACTTTAGAGTGGAGTGCTCGTGGTTTCATCTTAGCGCTGATGGGATCCTTCTTGTTTCGAGCAGAGGAGTGCATGTCATGTGCTTTCTCCCATTGCCTACGAGATTTGGCGCAGAGACTAAACATAGTGGTTGGTGCAGTACTAGCATAGTTATATCGAGAGTTTTGCCCGGCCCGACAGATCATAGGCGATGTGCGCGATATATTACATTATTCACGGTATCCATAACTTTATTACATACACATTCATATACACAACACATCATTAGTTTGCTTTTTTTTTTTTAATTTTGTATTTAGCTTTGGTCTTAAGAGAGACTTCACGTGGGGCAATCAAATCTAGCACCTACAATCACTCATGCCTTACATGATGACAACGCCGATGTCGTCGATGGAGACGTAGCTGAGGCTGTTCATGATGGATTACCAGCTGAGCTTGCGGTCGAGCCAAAGCCATCTCTTCCATTAGGGTGTAGGTGGAGAGTACCTTTGACACGGGTGCATAACCCATCCGGTGTACTCCTCTTGCTGCCGAGATCGGCTGTCACCATGAGCTCTTGATCGAGGTAATGGTATATGTAAAAGTATATGTTTCTATCAGTAATTCTTTCATATTCACATCAACGTTATTGGCGTCAAATTAAATAATGTAGGTCTTATGGAAGCATATGTGGGAGGTTGGTTGGAAGCGACTCAAGGATATCTGCTTATCTAATCAGGAGATCTGGTGGACGATGTCACCGCTTATATGTTTTGGGATTATTGAGTGGCATCGTCCAAAGCGAGTTTTGCGCCAAGTTGAGCTACACCAAGAGATACCTCCATCTTGCTCTTATGAGCAACAATATAGTGATGCAGTGAGCAGCTGGAAGAGATTGAGGTAGTATCATTGGCCATACATTGCATGGGATGCGCGACGGCGAGTCATCGGCTGCACCACATGGTGGGTATTATGGACTTCCATGATCCATATATGGTGTGGTATCGTCGTATTACACGATGTTTTATGACACCACCACTCCATAGGGATGATATGAGGTACCATACTACAGCCGATACTACTCATGTGTGGTAAGTAAGAGTCATGTGTTTCTAAAATGTTTTCAAATTTGAATCAATAGATTATGTATTTATAATTGTTTGGTTGGTTCTTTTAGATTTCTGCCATGGTTGACATAGCTAGTCGCTTGTGTTGGGCTATCACCATATTGGTGTGCAACTTACAGCATATTGCTAGATCAGTGTTACACCAGATCGGAGAGGAGCATCCACAGCCATCGCATACATGATCAAGAACCTTGCGCTTCATGGACCATCCATTAGACCTCGATGTCATCTACTCCAGTGATTGTGTCTGGCCCATTCGAGTGGGGAGAGGAGAGTTGTCAGCGGTGGTGGTCTGAGGATAATTGGGCGAGGTCGTGGTCAAGATGGTGAGGGAGGTCGTTGTACACCTGAGCCAACATTGCCTACTTTCATACCCCCCATACTTACCCATCACCTGATACTTCCATACTTCCCCAGACTTACCCATCACCCGATACTTTTATTAGCCCACCAACACATCACACCTTCCCCACATACTTCACATCTTTACCATCTTCGATTGTTGTCGAGGTAACTTGTAGCGGTGATATCACCTTATCATCCCGCCCCTTTATCATCCCTTACATTGCCTCCCATCGATGAGACCATGGACCTTGTATCGAGTTCGGCCTTACTTCCCGGCTAAGCGACCTCGTGCCTCGCGTATCGTTAGTACCCCCGTCCATCAGCTCCTCGGCCGTTTGAGTGCACGAGATACATAGATCAACTAGCTATGTATGTTAGGCATCGTCCCAAGGGAAATATAAAGACTCCATCTTATGGGACTCATTGATATATGTTGATATTTGTATATATTGATATTTGTGTACATTTTTTTATATATATGTATGATTTGGTTTGTATATGAAATAAGAGTTTCTTGTTTACTGAATTGATTATAATTTGGATGCATGTGGGTGATGATTATATATATATATATATACCTTATATATATATATATATATATATATATATATATATATATATATATATATATATATATTCTTGTTCTCGGTGCAAACTTGAGGGTCATAATCGAGCTTCATGCAAAAATCCATTGAACATTCCATGATTCTGTATTTTAAAATGATAATATGCACAATTAGATACAACTTGTGAAATAAAAAATAAAACTTACAAATATTTTATAATCTACACAAAATATTTTACTTTAAAAACTAAAAAAAAACTTCAGATATTTTAAAAATTCATCAACCTATTAATTTTTTAAATTGATTTTATATATATATATATATATATATTCTATTTTAGTTATATAAAATAAATAAATATAATAGTATTTTTGTAAGAATGTTAATAATAGGTATGTATCATCCTAATTTTATCATTTTAATTTTTTTGTAAATATGTTAATATATTATAGATATATTATATACAAGTATATTTTATTTTATCGTAATAATAAATTTATATTGTCATTATCTGTATGTTTTATAAGGATTAAGAAACAACTATTATCAATTTATAATATATAAATATCAGCTCATGATGAAAAACAAGTGATTTGGCAAGAAATTAGCAACATGTTTCCAAAATGAGAGTCAATCGGGTGTCTCACAGCGCGTCATTGGGAAGATGAATTTTTATGTACCATTTGGAAAATCAAATGGTTCAACTCCACCCATGGTTGCATTACGTTGAAAGAACTTTGCGATATCTCACGTACCCAAATCAGTTAAAGCGAAGAAGTTGTGGCGTTAGAAAAAAAAAACGTTTATGCAGCCAAAAAAAAAAGTTTATTGCAACTTGTTTGGGTTTGTCGCCGATGACTAGATTCGTCACGATAGACTGAAGTAGTTTGTCGCGACAAACTAGAGTAGTTTGTCACGACAAACTTTTACCGACTTTTCGAGGAGTACTTCTTAACTGTTCAGACTGGCATGTAAGTTTATTGTTGGCTCTTTGAATGTAGAAGATGCAACCATGATAGTGGCTGATCTTCTAAATAATTTTCATAAGCTTCATCTTCGTTATTAACCAACAGGAAACATGGTATTCTGCCAAACAATTTCCATCAAGGCTCCTACAAACGAAATTGGGAAAATATTGTAGATTTACATGAATTTGGATATAAAACTGATAATAGTTATTTCTTAATCCTTAAGTATAAACAATAATGTGAGATAACGATCAAAATATTCGTATTTGTCTAAAATTATATTTCTTTAGAAAAATTAATTTAAAATTTTATTACAATACAATGATAACATATTGAAGTTAAAATTTTCATAAATTATATTGATAATTTATTTTTAGTAAATCATATTAATTTACCAAATATTTGTTCGAACCCATTAATTTATCAAATCTTATAACTTCATTCTCATTTCAATAATTTTTAAAAAAAGTTGTTATCAAATAATGTGTTGTTGCTTTAAAATAATTTTTATATATTTTAAAAGATAGTAAAATTAATAAAATTAAAGTGACAGTAATTATTGTCAAAAAAATATTAATAAGATAAATATGAAAAACAATTTAAAAAGAATAATATAAAATAAAATGACAATATTTATTTTAAAGATAATGTTTGATATCTAAAATATTTAAAATAAAAACTTATTTAAAAATTATTATTATTATTTTTTACAGCAACTTATTTTAAAAATTAGTGAAATGAGAATATTAAAAAATCAAATACAAATTATTAAATTTATTATTTTAAATATTTTATATATCAAACATTATCTTTAAAATAAATATTTATAATTTCATATAGATTTGGTAATTGAATTTTTTTTTTAAATAATGAAGCCGCTGTCATCAACAAAAAAATAAATATTTTTTTCAAACAAACTTTGGAGTTTGTCACGACAAACTCTACAGATGCAGTAAAATTAAAATGGCCCAGAAAGTAATTCTTTTTAAAAAAGATTTATGAGATAAATATGAAAAACAATATAAAATAAAATGACAATATAATTTAAAATAAATAATTTTTTAATAATTAATATCAAATATCAAAAAATTTATTTTAATCCTAGAATAAACTTGTGGCGCCACAATTCAGAAATTAAGATTCCTGACCGTCAGCCATGAGAGAATATTTGTGGATGTCAGATTCTGTATTATTTCATGAAAATCGGGCGAGTCTCCTTTGTACGAGGAGCTGCGCAGATCTACAACTTGTCCCAATTTGTAATGGCGCTCCACAGGGTCACGTCTGAGTAAAACAATGATCGTTTAGGCCCACTGCGTGTCTCATAAAATACATCAACTATATACAATAGTTCGAGAGTTAATAAATTACTCTTTACCAAACATATATCAAAATTTAGAGTTTTAATATATATTTTATACCATGAATACCCCAGCCTGGCAGGCTTTCTTCTGCATATAACCTTTATTGAGCGCCCGTCTTCATACACTCCTGTACACTCCACGTACTTGAAATAGTGATCCCACCGACAAGGTAAGGCAAAGCTTGATGAAAAGTGAAAATTTCTCATTGGAGTTTACTCCCCACCTAAGTGCACATGTCATGGCAAACAATCGCGTTGACGATTCGTGAGCCTCTTCGAATGTCTACGCGTGTCGCATGTCCGAGTCCTCACCGACTTCCCTATATACCTAAAGTTGAATAAGTAAAATATCCAATTTCTAAACAAAAGCTTTTTGTTCTCAGAAAACTTACTCTTAAGTTCGATAAAATATTAAGGACAGGACTATCCTCAGAAATGAATTCTTTGGATAACGCTCAAGCTTGATCCTTAGTCCTCATCGAAGTGATTTGTTGGATGACTCTCAGAAACCAATTCTTCCGGAAAATCTTCCACGTCGAGGAAATTCCTTTCCCTACAAAATATTTCGTTTTTTCAATTTCATGTCATGCACTTACTCTTAATATTCTAGGGTGCCCCAATGAAAATGGAATGCATTATGTCAATCCCAACAAACTCATGCTAATATATATAAAACATGTATATACTAACATAATTAATCCACATAAATCATGTTATTAAATTCATCGATAACACCAAAATTAGCTCCATGGGCTAATTAACAAACACAAGCAATTCATTTGGAATCACTCAATGTATCATAAAAATTCCACCCCAAGGAAATCATGTCACTATTCACGTGAACGGTAGAGCCCTCGAGGTTGGCATTGTTCACGATACAACATAAATGGGAGTTTTCTCCGGCTCGGTTCAAATGTTTTGAAGCTAGAAACGACTAATCAGGCCTCGAGGAACATCCCTGACCATTTGCACTTGGCTCTTGGCAGGGAATAACACAAGTAGAGAGGAAAAGATCCCTACCTCTTGGAGTTGGCCAGGAGCTCGCAAGATGGAGCAGCTCCATGTGACGGCCTCCTGCCAGATTGACTTTTAGCCTTTGTGTCGAATGAAGCCAGTCCCGAGCGGCTAGAAATCTAAAGAGAAGGAGCTCTCTCTCTCTCTCTAAAACTCAAAAACCTTACTTTCTGCACCTTTTCCAGCCCTCTTGCGATTTTGCTTCTTTGGAGAAGAAGATAAACAATGCATTTTGTCTTATTCTCATTAAACATTTCCATAATTCCATCCATGTCCCCTCTTTGTCTTGATTTTGACACTTGGCACCAATCAGGCCATTAATCTCGTCCTACGCTCTCATGCAACATGTATTACGCCGTACATGTAGTAGGTGACTTTGTCGCATCACATGTCTCCTCAAACCTGTTTCTGACTGCCGACACCCGGTGCCTCGAAAAAGCGTAAATTCCATTTGTCTCGAGTGTGAAATTTGACGTAGTAGCTGAATTTAGCTGAGGCGATTCAGCAGTGGCGTTCATTTCTTACGTCAAGAGCTAAAAAAATTTTTGGATTTTTAGTAAAAATTTTTATTTCTCATTTGAAAATTCAAATTTTCACGGGTTTTACAAAACTAATTTGGAAATTATTAGACATGAAAGAATTAGTTTTATCTCGAATTTAAACAATTTTTTGATATTTGATACTAATTATTAAAAAATTATTTATTTTAAATTATATTGTCATTTTATTTTATATTATTCTTTTCAAATTGTTTTTCATATTTATCTTATTAATACTTTTTTAAAAATTATCTTATTTGATATTAAAATAATCTACTGCATCACAATCATTGTTTCCAACAGATAATTTAAAATATAATTATTTTAAATTATATTTTACTTTTATTTTATATTATTCTTTTCAAATTGTTTTTCATACAAGCATTTACTCAAAATATGTCGTTGTTCTTAATTTTTTAATTTTTTTTTAAGCAAATCCACTTTTACGCATTTGTTGAATCAATAAAAAATAAAATAAAAATTATTAAAATTAATTATATCTCACTTGATTCACCCATTTATATTATTTACTCACCCTTTAAATAAATTGAGATTTATTATAATAATAATAAAATTAAAGTGACAGTAATTCTTTTAAAAAAAGATTAATAAGATAAATATAAAAAACGTTTAAAAATAATAATAGAAAATAAACGGAAACTATAATTTAAAATAATCATATTTTAAATTATCTGTTTGCATAAAGCTCGATTATTTTAATATCAAATAAGATAAATTTTAAAAAAAATTAATAAGATAAATATTAAAAAACAATTTAAAAAGAATAATATAAAATAAAATGACAATGTAATTTACAATAAATAATTTTTAACAATTAATATCAAATATAAAAAAAAAAGTATTTTGTTTAGATTTTAAATCTTTTAAAATATTTTAACCTTAGATTATAAAATATATTTAATATTTTGGCTTTTCTATTCAACAAAAATTTAAATATTAAAAAAATAAGTTAATGGAAAGAAAAAAAAAAACAAATTACCTTTTAGAAAAAAAACCCAAAAATAAAATAAAATGCCCATTTGGTGTTTGTCACAGCGTGTCCAAGGAGTTTGTTGTGACATACTATGAAGTTTGTCACGACAAACTCCGATTTCAATTAAGATAAAGCTGTTGTCTTGAACAGTGGCTTCAACGTTTTAAAAAATTTCAATTGACGCTGTCCTAAACAACGGTATTATCAGTATTACAATTAATTATATAATTAATAAAATTAAAAAGACAATAATTATTTTTTAAAAATTAATATGATAAATATGAAAAACAATTTAAAAAGAATAATGTAAAATAAAATGACAATATAATTTAAATAAATAATTTTTTAATAATTAATATCCAAATTTTGTTTTAATCCGATATAAACTAATTTAAAATTATCCTTTGAAAAAAAATATAGTTTATATTATCTTATTAATTTAAAATTATCCGTTGAAAATTTTTTATTTTATCTCGGATTAAAACAATTTTTTGATATTTGATATTAATTATTGAAAAACTATTATTTTAAATTACATTGTTATTTTATTTTATATTATTCTTTTTAAATTGTTTTACATATTTATCTTATTAATATTTTTTAAAAATATTATCGTATTTGATATTAAAATAATCGAGCTTCATACAAAAATTCATTGTTTTCTAACAGATAATTTAAAATATAATTATTTTAAATTATATTTTTCTTTTATTTTATACTATTCTTTTTAAGTTGTTTTTAATATTTGTTTTATTAATATTATTTTAAAGAATTATTATAGCTAATTTATTATTATTATAATAAATCTTTTAAAATATAGATTATTAAGGGCCAATGATAATTATTTTATGTAAAATAATTAGTAGCAATAGTTGAAAAAAAATGATAAAATCATTGTCGGAACAACAACATTATCCTTCGTGTCACCTATGTCGTCAAAACATATAGGTAATAGTTTAAAATCAAAACTATTTTTATAATTTAAAAAAAAAATATTTTAATCCAAAACTCGGTTAATGAAGATGACACCAATGTTACAAGGATGGGACCTTTCTTTTAATTTCGGATACTGAGGTCTGAGATTTACTCTTTTGATTTGACACACACTATCTCGGCCACTTAGGTCTGTGGAAGTGAGAGAAATGGCAGTCGCTAGTTGCACTGGTAAACGGAAGATCAAGGCAGGTCGGCAGGAAGATTTTTGCTTTTCTTGCTTTTGTTTTATTAAATATCTCATCTTTGTACATTGTCACCCCCTCGTTTTCCTGGACATGCCCTCATTTTTTTTGGACACACCTTCATATGAAAAGGATTTTTTTTATGGGCACACATGAGCTTTTGAAGGCCTTACCTAAGGAGAGGGAAAAAATTTAAAGATTTATGAAGACCTTCTTAGTTACAAGAGTTTGAAAACTTCTAGAAGACCTTAAAAAAGTTCACACTCCTTTACACGTGTGAGACTTAAGAAGTTAAGAGAGTCACCTTAAATATTCTAAAAAAGTCTTGAAAATACCTTGTATATGGACTTAATGCAGAAGATTCCAGAAGATCCTAGAGGAGTTCACACTAAGTGGAAAGCTATGGATAGTTATGAAAGATGAGAGAGTTATCTAAAGTCTTCCATAGATATATTGTATATAACTTGTACATAGTAGAGTATTCTAGAACTCTCATGATTTGTAAGGAACCAACCAAGGTTCTAAAGAATTCCTAAGGTGCCGATAAATAGGTGAAAGCCTCACTTGGCCAAGGCATCACCCAACCAACCAAGAGATGAGAGCTTCCAAAGTATTGTAAAAAGTTCTTCTATCAATAGAGTTTCTTTATTTCCAAGTGTTCTCTTAGCATCGAAGTTGCGGGGTGGCGCTTAGCATAGTAAGCTAGGCAACAGGAAGGCTGAGTTAGCAACATCCAAAGAACGAGTTATCTGAGTGCTGCACTAGGAGCTTAGTAGGAAGACTAAGTCTGTGACAATTGGAATCAGAGTTTGGTTGTGACATGTGGGTGTAACTTGGAGGGTACGATGGAAGGCTCTCATATGGGGGATGTTAGTGAGCAAGACCGAGGTAGGGACCATGGCCCTCCTACACAAGGTAGGAAGAACAAGTCTTGTGATGCCATTTCTAGCTTTGAGGGACAGATTGCCAAGCTAGAGTTGGGTGTGGCAGACACTAAGGGGGATATAGACCTTTTAGAGCAACGCATTAAGGAGGCCATGGGGGATTTGTGGGGGCTGATCAAGGACCTTCAAGAGGGGATGCAAGGCTCATCGATTCACGTGGTGTCACACGAGGAGTTTATGGCTTTTCAAGACAAGGTCTTGAGTGTGCTCACTAGGTTGAAGTCAAGGGTGGATGCCTTGACAAGGCGCTTGGAAACTTGAGATGCACAAATGTGGCAAGATTTAGCCATCTGTAAGGTCGCGAGAGAAGTTAGTAGGCCAAAGGGGAAGGCACTCTAGGCCTTGAAAAGATGGGTACCAGCAGCAGGCTAGAAGCTAGCGAGAATAGGAGGCATAGACTATCCTAGCTGAGTGTTTCACTCGGAGACACGGGGTCCCTCATGTGCGAGAGTCCTTGGTTTGGTGGAAGGGTCTACTAAGGCGGAAGGCTAGCTAGGAGCGCAAAGATACGTTGGGTAAGTTTGTGAATTGGATTTGACGGTTCGAGATGAAGGTATAGACGGGGTCGTCAATGGAATGAGTAGGAAAGAGTGTCACACCCTCATTCTCTTGGACATAACCTCATATGGGAAGGGTCCCTCCATGGGCACACATGAGCCCCTCAAGGCCTTACCTATGGAGAGGGAAAGAATCTAGAGACTTTTGGAGACCTCTTTGGCTACAAGAGTTTGGAAACTTTTAGAAGGTCCTAGAGAAGTCCACACTACTCTACACTTATGTGGACAACTTGAGAAGGTAGGAGAGTCACCTTGAGCATTCTAGAGAAGTCTTGAAATACCTAGTATATGAACTTAATGTACAAGATTCTAGAAGAGTCTAGAGGAGTTTACACTAAGTGTAAGGCTATGGAGAGTTATGGAAGATGAGATACTTATCTAGAGTCTTCCATGGATATCTTGTATATAACTTGTACACAATAGAGTAATCTAGAACTCTCATGATTTGTAAGGAACCAACCAAGGTTCTAGAGAATTTCTAAGGTGCCTATAAATTGGTGAAGGCCTCTGTGATGCCCCAAAACCCGGGGGTCTATTGACTAATCGTCCACCCGCAGAAAACTTGTGGATGTCGGGTAACCCGATACCCTGTATTATGTCCCTTTGCAGGACCCATAATTTAAAATCAGATAGGAGTCTCAGCACAATAGGAAGCTCTATCAATACAACTTATCTGAAACATAGTAACATACTCGTAGAGGTGATATAATATAATGACCCTCAAGGTTCCTTATGAGTAAAAATGACTACTGCTTGAGAGTCTATTTATCTATGTTCATTTAAAACATACAAAATTATATTTAAAACAATCTCATAAGAACTTAATTACCATTATTTTTATACAAAAATACAAGCTAGAACTTGTTCGTTCCTAGAATCTTTACAAAAATGGTTACAAAACCACAATCTGGCTTTCTTCACAATTGCGGCCTCAAGTAAGCGCCATCTATCAGTGTACTCCCTGTACCTGAAATGGGTGTCCTATAAAGGGTGAGCTACGCCCATTAGAGAATAATTTCTACATAGACTACTCCCCACCTAAATGCACATGCAATGTTCACACCACAATTCCAACAAGATTATGCAATCTTAGGTTGGAATTCTACATGTCATGCCATGAAATGAGATGAGACTACTTCATACCATGTCTGAGTCGTACGACTCCACTTCCACACAATGCAATGCCAATGTGTGATAAAATCCGTTATTGTCTGACCATAATTGGTGGGTTTTTCACCTGAGGAGGGATCTATCCCTTCTTGTTGATACTCGACACTTTTTTTTTTCATGTCATGAAACCGTGAGACTATGTTAGATGTAGTCCAAGGTACCGAGCTCACCACCCATTCACCAAGAATGATAAATGATTATAACCATACACTCACACCCATGAAATCACATTGACGTGCATAGCCAATGTGATGCACCATTACATGTCTATACCATGTCACATATAGGATGAATGCTATATGGACAACTCTACTCATGCATATCACTAATGCATCATGAACAATTATATCAATAAGCATATAATGTCCATACAATACTTCATTCATGTCAATATTTCTTGCATGTATATATCAACATCAATATACAATGTGTCATTCCATATTACGCAACAACACCCTCACAATCAAGCTATAATAGACCACAGAATAGTTAAGACTCAGTTAAAAACTAGTCCTAACTAGGTCTGGCCCCGGACCTGAGAAGCCCAGTTAAAAGCCTAAGTTGTAGTAGTCTCAGGAAATGGACCATAACTTGAGCTGTATAGGTCCAATTTGGGTGATTCAAAAGCCTACATCAAGTTTATAGATGCCTCTATAATTTCCATGGAGAACACTAGTACAAATTCTCGAAATTTCCCAACCAAAAATCAGTCCCAAATTCGGACAGTATATGGGGTCAAAACAGGGCAGCCTGTGGCAGTACTAGAAAATGGACCATAACTCGAGTTATAGAGGTTCAATTTGGGTGATTCAACAGCCTAACATCAACTTCACTGATGCAGCTACAATTTCAATGAAGGAACTAGTCCAATTTCCCCATTTTTCTGGACCGAAAATCAGTCCCAAAATCTGGATAGTATGTGGGGTCATTTTCACATCACATGTCAATACAATATAGCACTTGGTGAAAAAAATCAAATTCTCAGTAAATATGTGAGCACCAAATGCCATCCACCATCATATGGTCAGATTCTAGACTCAAAGAGCTTTCCATAGAGTCTAAGAATGTGTGAATCGAAGTTTGGATGAGAAAGATATGGTCGTCCAAAGTTGGAGACTTAAAAGGGTGCAAGGGCTACGCAATTTTGAGCCCAGCCATGCAATAGCGCCCCAAAGAGCTCCTTGGCAGCTCCAGTACACGCCATTTTGACCCAAAAACATCCCGAAACAACCCTTTTCCATCGGCCACAATATCCTCCCAATTGAGGCCACAAAACATGCCATAAACAACACATAAAACATGTCATAAACACGACATAAAACCATTCCACAATTAATCCCAAAATTAGCCCAAAAGTAGGAAAAATCCCTACCTCTTGGAGCATCGTAGAAACCATAGGAAGCCTTAAATTGCTAGCCAAACTCGAAATATGAGTTTAAATCCCTCACCATTGGATCTTACGCGAAATCCAGCCTTTTAGTGCCTTGCGTAGCCTGTTCGACGATGAACTTTAATTACCGCGGGCCAGTGCAGCCTGATGAAATCACGTGAATAATGTGAAGAGAGGCACTTCCTCTCTCTCTCCCTCTCTCTCTCACAACAAAAAAATTAGGAAATAGGAGATCTTTTCTCAGAATGAGATATTTTACTTTTTATCTTTTTGGATCGTAGCTCATCGCGCCATGTATCCCCCTTGCTAGTCTGTTTTTTTAACCGGGAAAGCTTGATTTATTTAAATCGCGTTCAAGTTCAAATTATTTTATATATGAACTTTTTTGAGATCCATCGGACACGTCACCCGAAAAGCGTGAAATTATAGTATAAGAAATTCAGCCCGAAATTAAATGCAGGTAATTAGATTTGTAAAGCAATCCAATGGTAAGGTCTGTTTCATCACCCGAGATCCAAAAATTCTTAGGTTTTTAACCTATACCATAACAACAAATTACCGTTTTGCCTTTTTCAGAAAAATTGCATTTGTCTCGGGTTTTACATATTTGGCCAAAGCACCACCCAACCAACTAAGAGATGAGAGCTTTCAAAGCATTGTAAATAGTTCTTCCATCAATAGAGTCTATTCATCCAATTAAGTCGCGGGTGGCAATTAGCATAGTAAATTAGGTGTGGAAGAATGGCTTTTATTGTCAAAGATCAGGCAGTAACGTTACATGGCACATTCTGGGGTGGACTGTTAAACATGGGAGGGCAGTAACACACTAAGTTGTTTTTTATAAGGGACTGGACTCTGGCACTAAGTTTGGAGTCAAAGATGCTTAATCTTATATTGTAACTTTCTCTTATTTTATTTGGGCCATGTTGCTATTTTTTTCTGAAACTTATTGGTTCAAATCTCTTCAGGGCAGCGGAGTGATGGTGATCTTTGTATATATAGTTGTATGGTTTTGAAGTCAAGGTGTTTCTGTTTTGAGGATAGGAAGGTGTCAACATTAATGAGGAGAAAGAAGGCAAACAGTGTGCAAATCATTGAATTCTCTCCTATTAAATGGTGTGATTGAATCATCAGACATATTAAGGATAAAATGATGATCACAACTTGTCATGATTTTGCGACTTCACTTTTGGGTTTGTTTTTATAATTTTTTGTTAAATAATATGATCATTGTGCATTGGAAATCGCAAAATTCATCTTTCTGCAGTTTTATACTTAATAAAAATTGGCCCAGGTCGACAAAATTTAATGGAAACGATCTTAATTGAATGGTGAAGATGATCAGGTTTCAAAGAAATGACGCTGTAAAGTTTCTTCTAATCCAGTGAACTTTAAATATTAATTTCACATTGAATGCTTGTTTATGTTTATGAATTATTAAATAGACGGGAGATCTCTTCTATTCAAGTGGTAGAAAAGATGAAAATCAATTCAGATCTCAAAAATTTCACACAGCTTGTAGCGCCATTTAAATCTTGTCTCTCCAAACTTTGGACTGAAAGAAGGATATCTATAACATTTCTCTTTTTAAAGAAATACATTTCTTTATCTCAAAATTATTCCAACTCTTGATCACTCAATTTTTATTCAGCCACTAGTAGATTGGATCTCAATCCTCAACTGTTGGGTGCCCTGAATTTTCTTGACACAGTCAGGCACTGTATGTGAAGCCTATTGCGTTGGAATTTTATTCCAATTTGACAAAGGGCATGGGGGCCTACTTCTCCTGATTTCTGAAAGATGTATGTTCGAGGTCATCGTTTTGATTTTTCTCCGAGTATCCTTAATAATTATCTAGGCTGCCATGACCATGAGGGTCCCATGATCCAGCCTGTAATTCAGAGAGTAGTTTTGGTTATTACGAAAGATAGATATTCTGCTTGACCTGACAAAGGAAATGTACCCTCCTTTGTTTTGTCCACCAAATTCTCCATCCTACACAAAATTGGGATCTTTAATTGGTTGCCCGATACCCACAAATATCATGTGACAAAAGTTTCTACATCCCTTCTCTTTCTGATTGGGACCAAACAAAGCTTCAACCTGGGTCGTTTGATGTTTGAGCACATTCTGAGACATGCAGAGTATGATGTTCAGAAACTTGGATTGATTACCCCCTCCATCATTTTTGGGATTCTTATGGCTCAAAATGTCTTGGGATTCTTATGGCTCAAAATGCCTCCATTCTCTCTCATTTTAAATAGTTTTACATAAAGCGCAAGTGAAATTTGAATTTTTCGAAAATTGTAAACGGAAGTATTTTAGATCTTGGATGGCCAAGCGGGCGCCATTTGCTTCAGGTTAAATGCAAATGAAATGATTCATGCAATTTATTAGATTTCAAAGCGGTCGAATTTTACGATTTTAGGCGTCGGATGTTTGGTGGCCTTTTTGAAAAGGATTTTAAGAAAAAATCTAAGTGAGAGATGAATTAAGTAAAAGTTAGATTTTAAAATAAGTGCTCTTGGCTTGAATCGGGATGAAATAAATAGTTTTTCGATAGAAACAGACCCGAACCAGTCGTGGACACGTGGTGAGACGTGAGCCCCTCAGCATGTTTGTTGAGGCCAGGTCGCGGACATGTGTGAAGTGCGCGACGTGGAGCCTCATAGGCATAAGTGAGGGGCTTGTGGGTCGAGAAAGATCTCCGTGCCTGTAGTTTTTAGGAAGGGAAGAGAGGAGGAAGGAGCTTCAGGCTTCTCTTTGTTGATCTACGGGTTTCGTTGGTCGAGTCGTCAGCCCGAGAGCGAAAGTTCATCTACTTGACGAGGGGCTGCGTGTTAATTTTAAAGGAGGTTTCAACAGAGATCCAGTAGGAGATTTGAGGAAAATCAAGGATTTTAGGGTAAGGAGGCTTCCCACTTGTGCTATCACTCTCCAAGACGTAGAGATTCTTCCTACTTTGGCTTGTTTCCACCATAAGGGGCTGATTTTAGGGAAAATGTGGTGTAGAGATCCTAAGGCCCTGTTTGGCTGATTAAGGAATTGTTTAAAGAATTTGTTTTATGGCTTATTTGGCAGCGATTTAGTAGCCAGTTTAGGTGAAGTATCCATGGCATGCTCAGCATGTTTTTAAAGGTCCCATTTTAGCTGAAATCCTTGCCCTTAGGGATTGTTTGGTTGTGTTAAAACGACATTAAATGTTGTTTTGTGGCCGATTGTGTGAATTGTTTTGTGAATTGTTTTGTAAATTGTGTGTAGTATGTCCCAAAAAGTATTTAGGGACTATTTGGGATTAAAAAGAAAAATTCGGAATATTAAGGGCCTGGTTGGCCAGTTACGAGCCCAGGTTCAAGGGCATTGGGCTATTAGACTGTTGTTGTGGGCACTCTATATGCCACATTTTGCCTTGAGAATTAAGTGTGTTGTTGCTTGATATGTGATAACATGCTTGTTTGTTGTGGTTTGGTGGAATGTTAATATAAATGGTCTAAATGTATTAGCATTGTTGTGAATGATTAATTGGAAATTATATACATGTAATATAATTGTCCATGATACAAGGTAAATTGTCCATATGACATTTATCACATATGAGCTATGACATTAACATGCAATAGCACATTGCATTGTATATGCACGTGAACATAGCATTTCATGGGTATGGGTGCATGGTTAGGATCAAACACCAAATTGGTGATTTGATGGGTGGGCTCGGCACTGTTGGACGAAGTCCAACTAAGTCGAACGATTGCATGAAATGGAAAATAAAACTTATGTCAAATGTGTGAAGGGCTAGACACTCCATCAGTGAAAGACCAGATAGTTTACTACGCTCCGTGGTGAAAGTTCAAAAGTGTGAGCCGTGTGGAGTAGATGTTAGAGCTCGAAATCCGCTACCTATAAAAGACCATGATGGTTTTGTATATAAAGCGTTCATTCGAGAATGACAGCTTAAAATTTTTAGTTTATAAAGACATGAGCTTTGTTTTAAAAGTATCATTGGATGTAATCCATCAATGACGATTTTTATCACACATAGGCATCGCATTATGTAAGTGAGAATGGTAAATACTCGAGTATGGTAGAGTCGAGTGGGAACTTCGGGTATAATCAGAGTCGATAAAGACACCGGGTATAAGTAGACCAGTAAAGACTCGAGTATGGTAGAATCGATAAAGACTCGGGTATAGTGCATGAGTGGGTCTCATCTCATTTCATGGCATGACATATAGGATTCTAACCTAGGATTGCATATTCGTGTTGGAATTGTGACGTGAATGTGGTTTGTTAAAGTGAACATTGCATGTGCACTTAGGTGGGGAGTAGCCTCTGTAGGAAATGTGACAGTGGGTGGTTCTCATTGTTGAGTAAGTGCCTGAAATATACTCCCTAACGATTTTTTGAACATGTTAGGATGTAATAAACTAAATTGAAATTTTGAAAAACATAAAGCAGAAACTGAAATTAATAAAATCGAGGTAAAGTAGTGCCCGTCACTTGAGGACTCAAATGTCATAAGAATAGAAGAGCATATATCAAGAGGAATTAAGAAATTAATGTATAAATAGAAGAGAAGGATTTAGAATGCAAATTGAAACTTAAAAGCGAGAATAGTAAAATTCTTTAGGAATGGCTCGGGGAAGCCCAAAATTCTAGATCTCGGATAGTGAAACATCACTACGCCATTGGGTCGTCTCATGAATCCCCAATGACCCCGGAAAAGTTTGTCAAATTAAGAACCAATCCCGAATATTTTACAATTTTAGGTGATAAGTCGTCGGTGAGCAGGGCGAGATTTTACGAAAATCTCGGAAGTCAGAAAATGGCGTGGGCTAAGTTCATTTAAAATAAAAGTGATTTGAAAGAAATAAAAATTTTAGGGCAAAAAAAAAAAAAAAAGCGGACCAGATGAAATAATATGAACTATGGATCCAAATAAAATAATAATAATAATAATAATAATAATAATAATAATAATAATAATAATAATAATAAAATAAAATAAGAATAAAAAAGAAAAAAATTTGGTCCCAGGCGGATGTGAGAGATGAGCGTGTGAGAGAGAAATTTTCTTTTATTTTTATTTTTTTGCTTCTCTCTTCGATATACGGAGTTTCGACCATTGGAATTCATCGGGTCAAGAACAAAAGTTCATCTACTTTCAAATGAGGGCTGCGTGAGTACCAAAACACGTGATTTCAGGAATTCAAGTAAAGTTCGGAAAATCCTAAGTTTGGTACTTTCTCAGATCACAGCGTTAATGATCGAGTGTTCGGGCCAAAGAGACAAAGTTGATCACGCATCATGACTAAGGCGTGGGTACAAAATCTTCAGGTTTGTCGAGAAATTTCACTTTGAGGTAAGAATTTTTCCTACTTGGAATATTTTTAGCCTAAAAGTCATGTAATGACATAGGTTGTTTTCGGGGCCTGAATAGGTCGTATGATTTAGTCCCAAGATTTTGGGGTAGATAATGAAATTTTTGGAATTTGGATTCGGGCGATCGGTGTATTGAAGGATATCAATTAGATAAAGAATAAGAATATATATGAATATATGATATGATATGAATAGATGAATAGTATGAATATAGGAATATATGAAATGAATATATAATATAAATACATGAGATTAGGAAGTATACAATTAGACAATACATGCTATAAATTCACAAATGATAGGAAAATAGTTACATGTATGGTAAAGAATTATGAATACAGTAAATTGAAGTTAAAAGATATATAGAAAAATACAAGATATAAATATATAGTTTGTAAATATCGCGTATGATTCTTAGAGATAACAATAATTATTCGGGAATGTAAGGATATATCGCGAGCATCAATCTAGCGTAGTTGTCTGGCAGAGCCTGGTAGAGGGATTGTAACGCCTCGTCCCGAGATGGTGTACGGTACGGGTAACCGTAGGGGCACACATGAGTACTTAGTGTCACTGTAGTATTTTTGGAAGAAATTGTGAAATGATAATTTATGGAACCAGGAATGTTGTAATAGAGCAGGTAAGAATTGTATTCTTGTAAGGGATATAGAAAATCGTAAAATGAGTAGAGATGGTAGTAATAAAAATTCGAGTTGATGTGAAATTTTTGAGTGATCAAGGATCTATGTGTAATTAAGGTAAGTTGGAAGCTATAAAAATGGAAGACAAAGCCAAAACTCATTTTTTTGTACCGATTGGGTACAGGAGTAGAAAGCATTAGGAGGGAAAGAAGGAGAAAAGAAAGAGGAAGAAGGAGGGGGAAGAAGGAGAAGGGGAGAAAACCAAACCAAGGTATGTCTTTATCTTGAAATGTATTTTGGATTCCTAAGGTTTTGGATTGGAGATTAGGTCCTCCTTTGTCTAGGGTTTTGTGGAAAGATCACACAAACCCTTGATTTGTTGAAGTTTGTGGATAAAATCCTAATTGGTAAAGAATAAACATGGAAGCCATCATAATTCTATGGTTTGAAAGGAATTGGTGGACCTTAAGTTGAATTTTTAGGATTTTTACCACAAGGTTTTGTTGTATGGGTTAAATACGCCCGTCTGAAGTCTTATGGGTGGTTTGAATGACTTTTCGTATTGATTATTGAGGTATTAAGGTTTTGAGGACTGGTTGTAAAACTAAAGGAGATATTTAGGTTTTAAAGGAATTGCTGTCAAATTTTTTTGTAAAACCCTATTTTGTTTAGTATAGATTAAGTTATAATCATCCAAATAAATTGATTCCTAATTGGTAAAAATCCACATAAGATATAGAATTTCTGAGTTATAGAAGGAATCAAGAGCATATTGTAGCTCTAAGGCTCCCAAATACGGACTGAAAGGTGAGCTCGTGTAGCTCACTGATTATGCTCTGTTTTGGGTATTGTTGTAGTGTTTTGGCCATAAGTGGAGTTTCACTCATCCAAATTGAGTGATTCAAAATTATGGGTAAAATAGACTTCTAGGAGAATAAGTTAGATGAAGGAAGTGCATGCAAATTGTAACCCCAAAGTGCCCATAAAATTTTAAAAGTGGAGCTATGTGCAGATTCTGTTATGCCAATTTGAGTAATCTAGATACAAAATACAATAACTTGAGTTTTGGTGATCCAAATTGGGTGATTCCAATTGGAGAAGAAACCTTAGAACCATAGATTAAAATGAGTGAAGAAAAAATTTCCAATTTATGGATTTAAGACCCCAGAAATCAAGGATAACAGTAGGTGATTCAGTAAGCTAACCAATTTGGCATCAAAAACATGCTGTAACTTGTGTTATGTGGTTGAGGGCCTTAGAGAAGGAATTTTAAATTGAAAATTTAAAGAGATGTCATTGGATATATAAAGGACTGATCTGGAGAGTTTCATAATTTTGAAGACCTTTTGAATAATTTTGGGTAATAAAGTCCAGAGTATTGTTGAAAAAGGTTCTGCAAAATGAGTGGTTTTTTGTTAGGGGCTTTTTAGTGCTCAAGGTAAATTATTTAATTTGGATTTATATGAATGTTGTGTGACCCTAAAGTGACACGTGTGAAGTACGTTAAGTTTTACGCTATCTGTAATTGATTAATACGTGCCGTATTCGTTGAGTGTGTAGGCTGAAAGCAAAGGCGGGAAAGTACTGGAGTTGTGCTCAAGTTTCGGGAAACAAAGAGGTGAGTGGTCTAAACCTATTTTTCAAATGCTAGTGTATTATTATTATAAAATATTTTACACTGGTATTTAATGGTTTTAATTGTAAACCATGTTTAAAGCAATCAATGAGTTTTTAAGCAAACAAAATGGTTTTGATTTAAACCATATGTGAAAAACAAACAAGTAATGGTTTTGATGTATTCAACCATACTTTTATAAAGCAAGCAAGCAATGGTTTTGAATTGTAAAACCATATTTCAAAGAAGCAAGCAAGCAAACAAACTCTATTTTGTAAAATAGGCCTAACCAAAAATCCCTAGTCTTAAGCAAGCATACCGGTCAGAGGTATTCCGTACGTGCGCAGTGGTGTTAGGATATCATACATGCATTTTAGATTTGCCTGGTCGACAAACTTAGATCATGCATCATGCATTTAAAGGAGACCGTGGCACGTACTGAAGTATATAGGGTTAGAGCTCTAACTAAATTATGGTGATGGAACTGGGTCAATTCCATCATATTTACGAGAAGAAAGATGGTGTGGGCCAAGGCCCTTCCACCTAGGTGATGGGACCGGAGTCCTTCCAGCAGCACGGTCGTGCGGGCTCCCATGTTCACTGGAGGTACATGACGGAAGGCGCCGATGGTTGATGATTTATAAGAATGTTTTATACAGTTTTGAAAAATCAACCACTGGTGCACAGTTGAGCCCAGGCTCCCGTGTTTATTTTAAAGCAAACGGTTGAGCCCAGGCTCCCGTTTTTATTTCAAAACAAACGGTTGAGCCTAGGCTCCCGTTTAGATTTTAAAGCAAACGGTTGAGCCCAGGCTCCCGTTTTTATTTCAAAGCAAGCGGTTGAGCCCAGACTCCTGTGTTTGAGAAAGTTTTATAAACTTTTAAAGCAAGAGGTTTATGAAAAGTTTAGGAAACTTTTAAAGCAAGGTAAAGAAAGCAAGCAAGATATTTTTGAAAAGTTTTGTAAGCTTTGAAAGCAGCAGTATAAAAAGTTTTGGAAACTTTTAAGAAAAGCAAAGCAAAAACAAGCAAGCAAATGAAAAGTTTTAGAACTTTTAAGCAAAGCAAGCAAGATTTTGAAAAATATCTTGTAAAGAGGATTTTATCGTTTTGAGATATTTTTCGAGAGAAAAGAAATCGCTTTTATAAGTATACACTCTTGAGCTCGTTTAGCTCATTATTTTCCTATTTAAAAACTATTTTCCGAATGCAATGAATGCAGCGTACGGTTATTTGGACGGTTTAAATTCTCACGACTTAATATTTGTGCTGTATTAATACTATTTTGTGTAAGGAAATGCTTTGAATTTGTATAAGGAATATGTATGTACATAAGGTGGTTTTTGTGAAAATGTGTGGGCTTGAGGCTCTTTTGAAATAATACTTTGTTAGTTGCCATATTTGAAATAGTGTAAATTATTATTATCGAGTTGGGACATATCCTATATGCGATTTGTTATCTTTGCCCGGGGAATTTATAAAATCATAAGTTTAGAAAGAAAAAAATATTTATGCGAGATTGAAACAAGTAATACGGCCGCTTCACCGAGTTACCTACAGTCGATTCACGGGTAATGGCATTTGGAGATTTCTATGGAGTGGTAGGCACACACGCGATAATAGGGGTGGGGTGTGTCAAAGGTGGTATCGGAAGCGAGATCTTGAGCCTATGTTATTAAACATCGTAGTTTCCGTATACACTATTTTACACTACTGGCAACCATGCATTTTCAAACTCAAAGTACATACATATGAGGTGATTCAAAGTATTAAACATTTTATTTTTGCAAATACAGCACTATGTCAGGAAGAGGATGTAGAGGTCGTCCTAGGAGGTCATTCGAGGGTTCCGAGTGTCTGCGTGTACGGGAAAGATGAGCGTAGTTGGTTCCTTCACAGCCTCACATGGATCGGCCTCCGGTAGCGGGTAATTTGGACCGTCTGGGCCACGGAGGGCTCAAGTGCGGGATTGTTTACGATGGGCGGGTGGCTGATTGCGCGGATGTAGCCATAGCGACACGTCGGTCGCGACCTCCACCGCCACCTAGAAAGGTTATTGAAGAACACAGGAGTCGATAGAGAGTCTGAAAATTTGGGCGCCAAGCCATGTGACAGTGGTGATCGAAGCGACTACAGTTATGGGCCCAGACCCGAGTAAATAAGGTTCTGGAGTTATGGGGCACTGCACGGATGAGCAAAGAGTCTTGTTTTCGATTTACGATGGAAGACATGGCTAAGGATTGGTGGGATCTTAGTGGAGAGGAGGTATCCCCAATGGCATATCATGGGACCCGATTTCAACGAGTTCAGCGATGGGTTCTTTCATAAGTCATAAGGATTCGAAAATTGAGGAGTTCTTCAGGTTAGAACAGAAGCACATGTTAGTGTCAGATTATGAGAAGAGGTTCTCGGAGCTAGTTAGATTGGTTCCATATATGCAGGCGGATGAAGTCCTGAAGTGTAAAAGGTTTATGTCAGGATTACAACATCGGATCAAAGTGCACTTGTCTGTGGTTCATCAGAATAAATTCGGGGACTTAGTTGAGGCCGCTCTGAGAGTTGAGCAAAGTACTATGGCTATGTATCAGAGTAGGCAGGAAAGGAAGGAGTGCACGGGCACTTCCCATTGAGCTACATTCAGTCCAGCAAAAGAGAAGCAAGGGTGGGAGTTCTGAGGAAGCCCAGAGAGGTGCGGGTGGGGGAGTACGCCTCTAGTCGAGGATCGATGGGGCCCCCAGGTTGCGGGAGTGACACAGGCATTCCTCCGTGTCATATGTGTCGGAGCGACACCACCATGAGGAGTGTAGAAGATATAGTACAGGGTGTTTTCATTGTGGCCAGGAAGGCCATTTCATTAGAGAGCTCCCGCTGATTGGTGCAGACACCAAGAGCGCCTAGCTACCCCACACCCGAGATGAGCACTCGCAGGTCTTCGTGGAGAGGCTTCCTGCCAGAGGGCGCAAACACAGTAGAGGCGGGCCGGGTAGAGGCAGAGGCAGTGCCCCAGTGGATGCGTATTAAAGACCAAGACTGTGCCGTGGTTTATATTGTGACTACAGATGCGCATGCAGCTCCGCATTGTGTGGTTACCGGGTATTATTTCTATCTCGATCATGATGCATATACATTAGCGACCCAGGAGCCACACATTCATTTGCATCCGTGCCTTTCTAGATCGTCTAGATAGAGACTCAAACATTAGAGGTCGTATGAGAGTTTCCTTTCCAAATTGGAGATCCGTCATTCCTCGTGGCTTCAGTAGTCGAGATAAGAGAGTTCCGACTGGGGGACAGTGAGTTCCACTGGACCTCGCGGGTCTAGATATGAGGGATTTTGATGTGGTTCTCGGCATGGATTGGCTATCTCGCCATAGAGCCACATTAGATTGTTATAAAAAGGAAGTAAAGTTGCATAGACCAGGAAAATTTGAGGTAAAGTTCAGAGGAATACTCAGAGAATTATCTTCTAATATGATCTCTGCCATGGCAAAGCAAAGAATGATGTGCTGAGGCCGTGGTTATCTAGCTACGTGGTGGGAGATGGGTGAAGGAGGGACTATATTAGATGAGATTCAGTTGTTAGAGAATTCTGTATGTATTCGCATGATATCGCAAGATTATCTCCTGTAAAGAGGTGGAGTTCACCATTGACTGGGATCCCAAGGATCGAGCCCATTTCCTATTCCTCCTTATGTGATGGCTCCCGCAGAAGCCAGGAGCTTTAAGGCCCGCTAGTAGAATTGTTGTTAAGTAAGGGATTCATTCTATTGAGCATATCCCCATGGGGAGCTCCGGTTCTCTTCGTGAAAAGAAAGATGGGAGTTTGCGTTGTGTATAGATTCATGTGCGCTTGAACAAAGTTACCATCCGCACCGCATTCACTCTCAGATCGATGAGTTATTCGATCAACCCAAGGGTCTCGAGTATACTCCAAGATAGACTTGAGGTCGGGGTATCATCAGTTGAGGGTGCAGGAGGGTGATGTTCCTAAGACTGCATTCAGGACACGCTATGGACATTATGAGTTTCTGGTGATGCTGCTATTTACTAATGCTCCATAAAGATTTATGGATTTGATGAGCCGTGTATTCAACCGTATTCGATAAAGTTCACATAGTTTTTATCGATGATATCCTAGTGTATTCAGATATCCCAGAGGAACATTCGGAGCACTTGAGGATTGTGTTACAGACCCTGGGTGAGTGCGCTGAAGGACAAGTTGAGCAAGGCCGCTTTGGCTTGATAGGTGGCATTCAGGTCATGTGATCTCAAATGAGGTGAGCGTGGATCCTAATAAGCCGCGTAAATTGAAACCGCCAAAGAATGTGTTGCAGGTCGGTTTCCTTGGCTTAAAGGTGGTATTACAGGAAGTTTGTTGAGGGGTTCTCCAGGATAGCAGCCCCACTGACTAAGCTGACAAGAAAAGATGTCAAGTATGATTAGGTGGATGCCCGCCAACAGAATTAGAGGAGTTGAAGGGTAGATTAACTTCAGCTCCGGTTCTAGCTTTGCCCAATGGGAGAGATGGGTTTGTGGTTTACAATGATGCTTCCAAGCAAGGCCTTGGTTGTGTTTTGATGCAGAATGATAGGGTGATTGCATATGCCTCTAGACAATTGAAGAAGCATGAGGAGAATTACCCTACACACGACTTAGAGCTTGCAGCAGTCGTGTTTGCTCTGAAAATATGGAGACATTACTTATATGGTGTTCATTGCAGGATCTTTACAGATCATAAGAGTCTTCAATATATTTTCACCTAGAAAGAGTTAAACCTGAGGCAAAGAAGATGGCTTGAGTTGATTAAGGACTACGACTGTACTATTGAGTACCATCCAGGGAAAGCTAATGTCGTAGCGCATGCCTCAAAGTAAAGTACTCAGAGAGTTCTATGTCTTTATGAGATCAGTTATCTTCCACCGCAGTGATCCGAGAGTTTTAGGGGTGATATCGAGGCTGAGGGATTCGTGAGCCTCATAACACTCGTGACGCCCCCCACCTCGGGTCCGCTGACCACCAATAACCTCGCTGAATGACAATGATGCCCAAGCCACCTCGACGCCACCATTTAAAATAAGGCGTAGTCTCCCTTGAATGGGAGCTCTACCTGGAATACAACACCCGTAGATAAATCCGTCCCACATACACAATGACCACACAGGTCTCATATAACTATATCGAGTAAAAATGACCTCTGGGCTCTTATTTACTCACAAATATTATAATCCCAACTATCCAATATGATCCACAACATGAGTAAAATGACAACTTGGGCCCATAAACAATACTCATAAAACATACCAACTATATATCATAGTTACAAGAGTTAATGATCTACTCTTATACAACACATATATTAAAATGAAAAACATTCTAATACATGCAAACCCATCAAAGCCACATTCCCATTTCTTCTAAACGACTTATGATGAACCGTCTCCTCGTACGCCCCGTACCTATAAAATAGTATCCCCGACAAGGAGCTAATGTCGCAGTGGAATCACCCTAAGTGGGCTACTCTCCACCTTAACCGCATATGCAATGCTCTAAAGTAAACACATTCAAGTAAATGCACGATCCTACTTGAACGCCTAATCGACCATCTCATACCCCGAGTCCCTTCCATTCCCTCACACTCGCCTGCTTCCCCTCAGATGAGAATTATTATGTTTTTTTGTTTGTGGACAACCCTCCGATGTATATATCAGTTGGTCCGTCTCCGACGATTGATATTATGTATGGACTACCCTCCGATGTGTATCAATTGGGTCGTTTCCGACGATTGATGTTATGTTTGGACTACCCTCCGATATTTAATATTTTTAGACAACCCTCCGAACCATTCTTTCAAGAATTACCTTATGCACTCACTCCTATTGTCCTAGGGTACCTCGCTGGCATATGGAATGGCTGGGATGCCAATTCCATTACAATCTATATCACATGTAAATATATAAACATGCATATATTCACATAAACTTTAATCACACAATCATGTTATGCAATTTCACATTCCATCACATCAAAATTAGCTCACATGGGCTAATGATCAAACACGAGCAATTCTACTCTTGAATTACTCGACTAAATACATTAATTCACAAAATTATTTTTGTGAACATATTCTCTGAATAGTGAAACCCCTACATTATTCCCTGCAAATTGTTGAATCACTCCGCTCACTTTGTGAACCCGGATCCCACGGCCATTTCCGCCCTCAAACAAACCAATACATGATTTATTTCACAAATTACACAATTAACAACCCAAACAACCCACACAGTGCACACACTGTCACGACCTACCCATTTCGGTTTAAAAAAATTACAACAACACGGTTCAAAGATTTGGGACCGATCAAACGGCCCCTCACGGCCTCATTCAACTCAAACATTCACAAAGTACTTAAACGAAGAATAAAACCCAAGTAGGGAGAAACCCCTACCTCACGGAGTTTGTCGAAACTCCTTAAATCCGGTACCCACGCGAAGCCCTCTCCGCGTAGAGCAGCTTCCCTTCTTGTTCCGACGACTGCCGACGGTCGGATCTCCCACGATTCTAGAGAAGCTCCAACCTTCACTCTAAAACCCCATTTTGGCTCATCGGCCACTTTTCTCCCAAATTTTCACGTTTTCTCCCTTTGAATTTGGAGAAGATGAGTACACCATTTTTTTGTCTTATTATCAACTTAAACAATTCCAAAAATGACATTTATGTCCTTATTTTCCCAGTTTTGACATTCGACACTATCTCGGCCATCCATTTTCATACTTTCTCTACTCATGCCACTTATGGCATATGAGTATGTGTTATATGTGACTTTCGTCGTATCGAAAAATCATTTGACAAGACTAACCGCAATGCAATGCTCGAAATGTCAATTCGACTTCGAATTTGACGAAATTTACGTATAGTTAGATTCGCTGAGACGATTCCAACGGTGAAATCCGCTTTCATTATCCGAGATCTAGCACAAATTCGGATTTTAATTCGAAATTATAATTTCAGAACCAAAATTATTTGCCATTTTTCCGTAAATCGGAATTTCTGTCTTACATTCTCCTCCTAAATGAATTTAGTCCCGAAATCAGACAATCACACCACTGGGATGCATATGCGACGTGCACTCTACCATGCATGTAAACAATATTTAAATCTTAACGACTAAACTACGACTCCATCCTCAAACAAGAAGGGATAGGTGGTCCAGACGTGTCCCTGCCGCTCACTGACTCCTCCACCCAGTGCCGCCATAGCACCCTCACTAGCCTCATGGTCTTGCGTCGCAAAACCTGATCATGGTTATCCAAAATACATACTGGTCCCTCTTCAAAGGTCCCATAAGTGTTAACCTTTGTTCGTCCTTAATCCATCACACGAAATGATCCGGAGTATACTTCCTATATGAGACGGAAATACCTCGTGGAACACCATTACGTCGGGCGGTAACGCCAACCTGGTGACGCGCAATGTTGCCTACTCTCTCGAGTATCTCGAAGGCCTAATGAACCCTGCTGATAACTTCCCACGCCTAATCCCAACCACTCCTCCCAGCATCACCTTCAAGAAAACGTGATCCCCAACCTCCTAACTCTAAGGGTCGACGCCTTACATCCGCAGATAGCTCTTCCGCATGCTTTCAGCCGTGAGAAGACGTCACAGAGTATCAAGCTCACCTTCTCGGAGGTGTCTCTAATCAGATTAGGACCCGTGATGGAGCTCTCTCCCACCTTGGTCCAACAAATGGTGATCTACATGGCCTCCTATACAATGTCTCATATGGTGCCATTTGTATACTCGCCTGATAACTATTGTTGTAGGCGAATTCCACTAAGGGAAATTGCTCCTCTACCCTTAAGACCTAGGACGTATGCTCGCAGCGTGTCCTCTATCACCTTTCCACACCACGTGTAACCCTACACAACCTTTACTTTGTGTGTAAACGCTGACCTTCCCAAGGTCACAATCACTGACAATCCAATGGATCAAGCATCTAGTCCAAGCCATGAATGACATCCATTTACAGAGTCCCTACGGCTCAACGATCACCAATGCAATTTCCAAAGGTATCCAAATCTCGATTCACTCTCACTCCTAATACTCAACTCTAAGTCTACGTTGAGCACTCGATCGCGCTTTCATCTCGACATAACTTTTCTACTGACACTCGGTGCCCTTACATTTCCCGATCCGAACTATGAGTCTTCATTAGACGAGTCCTAAAGACAAACTCAACCCACACTCACCAAGAGTGGTGAATGACCGCAGCCGCGCACCCACACCGACTGACAAGAATGTTACTAAGTACCACGAACGCAATAATGCCATACTCCAGGACACCCTATCCCGGGTTCACTATGAGCAGACCCTAGATCTCTCACTATAATCCCGACCTATCAGTCAACTTTCTCACCCTACATCATAGGGAAGAACATCTATACCGGCTTCTTGCAGGCCTTAACCTCTAAGCTCAAATCCAAGGTCGGTCGTGTATGACAACCCTGCCATGTCCTAATCACGACAAACCCACAATACTAACTCATCCATGTCAAGCCCGCATCGACCACCATGTCTACCACTCTAAGGTCCACTACGTCCCGCTGCGCAACTCGATCCGTCCCGACTCGACCCACACTCCGCCTCCGCCCCTCTCGTGTCAGCCGGAAGTGCCTCGTATAGCACCCTCGAAATCGAAACTGCTTCTCCGAATGCATTTCAGGGTGTGGGAGGAATGAACCGTATACTCTCCCGCTCTACAACCAATCGGGAATGCATTGTCCCAAAGTCCCGGATCCCCGCCTCCGGGGCAATCCCGCCTCACCGCCCAGCCGCCGCCAGGCAACCTATCCTCCCGTCCCGGCCGACTGGGATGCCCAATCCTGGCCCTGGTCTTGAAACTCGTGTGAAGTGTAAGCCTCGCCTCTTCCCCGAACTAGAAGAAGGTTGATCCTCCCTCTTGCTACCAACACCCGCATCCCGAGTGTTCTGAGCATCCTCGATCTCCCTCTCTATGGTCAGGGCCGTCCCAACCATGGAGTCCATGCCTTATAGACGAAATCCTACGATCCTGCCCCAAATGGACAACTTCAGCCCATTCTCGAATCTCCTGTAATACCTAACCAATCCCAAGAAATTACGTATCTCGAAGATTGACATTCGGTCTCTCCCAACTCATCACGGCCTCAACCTTTTCTAGGTCGATTGACACTCCTGAAGCTGACATCACGTGTCCTAAAAATCTCACCTGGGCAAGTCAAAACCGCATTTATCGAACTTCAAGGCATAACCGATGGTCTCAACAATCGTGAACTTATCCTTAAGTGATACTCATGCTCCCACTCGACCGGAGCATATCAAAATGTCATCCACGTAAGACTACGCACAAATCGATTCAGATAAGGTCGAACAACCCTACGATGAGGTTCATATGAATACCGGGCGCATTAGTCAATCCAAAGGGCATCACCATAAACTCAAAGTGCCCATAACGCTGGCCCTAAACGCCGCCTTAGGATGTTCATCTCCCTAACCTCACTGATGAAACCAAGGCGGTTCATCTCGAGACTCGCGCCCTCTCAACCGATCAAATAAATCGGGCCCATCCTGCGTGAATGGCATCAATTTCGATCGTAACTCGCTCAACTAATTGTGAGTCAATGCACACCGGCGGTCTCGGGCCTCTTCTTCTTCGCAAATGTAACCGGCGCTCTACGGCGGCGCCGGGACCGAGCAAACCTCCTCGGTCTAATAGCTCATGTAATCAGACTTCGAAGTTCCCGCAGAATCACTCGTGCCATCCTATGCGGAGTCATAGAGATGGGTGAAGTACCAGGGTGTAACCCGATACCGGTCTACATCCCTGGCGCGGAGGCAATCCCGATAAACATCCGAAAAACATCCACATACTCGCAAACTACTCAGTAGATCTATGTCCGGTTCTCCGTCCTTCTGGTAAGGCTCAGCCAACCCGCTTAATCGGTCTCCTGACACTTGGACTCGTATACCGCCTAGAAAACATCATGTCTTTCGGTCTCCTCGAAATACCACACGAGTACCGGTCCCACGTGTGCGCCAGAACCTCTGGCGCTCACAATCTGATAACGACTCGTGTCGTCGTACCAATCCATCCCTGTGATGACATCGAACTCGACATGTCCATGACCTCAGTTCATCGTGAGTAGAGTCCCCGAGATCTCCAACTCGCAACCTCGACATATCATCCCTATTCTCACCCTAATCCCTAGGGGAGAACTCACATACAAAGGCTCCTCTAAGGTCTCAAGAGGTCCTTGCCCATTTCCACAATATTTGGGCCTCACTCTCTAGCTGGAACACAACTAGTCTATCTCGTAGTGTCGAGTACTTCATAACCCTAACACCTTCTCAATCAGACAACCAATGGTTCACACCATCTGACTTCCTCCCGCGAAGGGTCGACATGATGCGCCCTAAACTTCCGGAGGTTATTAGACCTCCTCGACTTCACCACGTACCACCAGGCTATAGCAATGCCGCGATATCTACGCCTCAACAGCGCCTCAAGGACAACATTGGGTTGGTGCTTCGACCAAAGCACCCTCGTGGACGCCCCCACGTCCCTCGCCCTCAACTAGCCATCTACGCTTTAAAATGACAAGTTCAATCTCAATGAAGTATCTCTACGACTCAAACACAGCCCGAGACACTATTCATACACATAAATCAGTGTATACACATTGTCCTTGCACTTACAGGTAATGCAAGGCAATCAATTTTGCATTTAAAATATTGTTTTCAATAAAAAATTTTATTTAAAATTTCATTTGAAAATTTTGTCTAATTTACGAATTTATTTTATTTTTATTTAATTTAATAAAAAAATTTTCTAAAATTTCAGATGAATGCGTTCATGAACCGGTTCACGAACAATGTCCAAAAATTGACTCGCAGTGCATCGAGTCAAACCGTCAAAACAAGCCAAATGCACTAAGTGTACGTGCCCCACACCACAACACGTGCCGCGCCCGCAGCCGCTACGCCCACGCCAGCCGCCACACGCCCCGCTTGCCGTGTCGCAGCGTTCCCGCTACGCGCTTGGCCGCGTTAGCCACTACGTATCGCCGCCAAATACGCCTAACGCTCGCCACAAGGCGCTTCAAATATGCCATGTCGCGGGCCTGGCCGGGCCGTGCTCACGATACGCCCAGCTGTTCCCATCGCCTCGCCGCTAATACAATATATTGTAATGGATGTTAACCCCAGCCAACTAACCTCCCTTCACAGAATGATGAACCCCAGATTGGTAACACAGCCTTCACTCTCCCAAATTAAGCTCAAATAAGAATACAAAAATCAGATCGAACACAATTTTCAACACCCACCAACTTGCAATACACTTCATATTGCAATACAAAACTCACCCAACCTGCAATATAATCCTTTTCTTGCAATACAGTTGGGTAGTAGCCCGTTTTAGTTCCAGCACCATTTTTTTTTTCGTTTTTCATTATAATTTTTTTTTTCCATTATTTCCAGTTATTTCCGGCAGCTAGGAAAATCACTTAAAATTATATATATATTTTTTCCTTTTTTTGAACACTCAAATAAATTTATAAAAATTTATTTTTACTCAATTTTCTTCAATTTTACAACTTGTAAACCTAGAAAATTATTTTCTTCAATTTTCTAACCAATAAATTTATAAACTTTTATTTTCTTTATTTTCTTTTTCCAAGCTTTTACACTCAGAAAAATTTCTCCATCTTATTAATTTATTTATTTATTTATTTTTTCCTATTTAGCCTCCTTGTTATTTCCATACATGCAAAGGATCAACACTGCAATTCCTACACCAATAATTTTATTAGTTCACTTTAAAATTTATTTGGAAACCAAACAAATTGAAAATTTATTTCTTTATTTCCTTTCTTCCAAATTACACACTCGTAAACTCCAAAATTTTCCACACTTAATCCTATGCTATCAACCAAGTACATTCAACCATATAATTTCAATAACATAACACCTACACCAAATATACAACTACATGCAAGCACACTTTCTGCAGTGTCCAATCACACAAAACACCCAAACACATGCACAATATCCATGGTCCCGTGATTTCCTAGGTAATTTCATACTTACACTCAACATCGAACCACACCTAGTGGTGATGGATACCCAAACCCGAGCTCCCTAGGTAGCCGTATACCTACGCTCTGATACCAAGCTGTGACGCCCCAATTCCCGAGGGTCCGTTGACTACCCGTCAACCCGCGGAATACTAGTAGATGTCGGGTTACCCGACGCCTCACTATGAAAATCGTGCAGAAATCTCTTTGCACGGAGCTCTACCAAAATACAACACCCGTATATAACTCGTCCTAATATACACAATGACCACACAGGTCTCATATATAACTATCGAGTAAAATGACCTCTCACCCCGCGTGCATTATACCTCACAACATATATCCCAACTATCCAATACGATCCACAACATGAGTAAAACGACCACTGGGGCCCATAAACAATACTCATAAACACATACCAACTATATCATAGTTACAAGAGTTAATGATCTACTTTATACAACATATATATTAAAAATGAAAACATTCTAATACATGCAAAACCATCAAAGCCACATTCCAGCTTTCTTCTAAACGGCCTCTATGATGAACCGTCTCCTCGCACGCTCCCGTAATTCTGAAAATAAGATCCTCGAAGGCGCGAGCCATCGCCCGCAGCGAATCACCCTAAGTGGGCTACTTCCACCTAACTCGTATATGCAATGCGTCTGGAAGTAAACATACATTCAAACAAATGCATGATCCTACTTGAATGTCTAACTGACCATCTCATACCCGAGTCCTCACCGATTCCCTCACACTCGCCTGCTTCCTCGGGATGAGAATTATTATGTTTATCATTTGGTGGACAACCCTCCGCGTATATATCAACCGTCCGCCTCACGATTGATATTATGTATGGACTACCCACGCATGTGTATCAATCACCGCCTCCGACGATTGATGCTATGTCGGACTACCGATATTTGGCCATTTTTAGACAACCCTCCGAACCATTCTCTCAAGAATTACCTCATGCACTCACTCCTATCGTCCTAGGGTGCCCCTAGTGCATATGGAATGCATGATGTCAATTCCATTACAGTCTATATCACATGTAAATATATAAACATGCATATATTCACATAAACTTTATCACACAATCATGTTATGCAATTCCCATTCCATCACATCAAAATTAGCTCACATGGGCTAATGATCAAACACGAGCAATTCTACTTGAATTACTCGACCAAACACATTAATTCACAAAAGTTATTTTGTGAATGACTATTCTCTGTATTGCTTAAACCCTACATTATTCCTGTGAAATTACAAATCATCGGTTCACTTTGTGAACCCGGATTCCACGGCCATTTCCGGCCTCAAAAAAACCAATACATGATTTATTCCACAAATTACACAATTAACAACCCAAACAACCCACACAGTGCACACACTGTCACCGCCTCACCCATTTCGGGGTTTAAAAATTACAACAACACTGGCCCAAGATTCGGGATCGATCAAACGGCCTCACGCCTCATTCAACTCAAACATCTGCCAAAGTACTTAAACTGAAGAATAAAACCCAAGTAGGAGAAACTCCTACCTCACGTGGAGTTTGTCGAAACTCCTTAAATCCGGTACCCACGTGAAGCCCTCTCCGCGTAGAGCAGCTTCCCTTCTTGTTCCGACGACTGCCGACGGTCGGATCTCCCACGATTCTAAAGAGAAGTCTAATCTTCTCACTCTAAAACCTCCATTTTTGGCTCATCACACTTTCTCCCAAATTTTTCACGTATCTCCCTTTTGAATTTGAAAGATGAGTACTATTCATTTTTTTTGTCTTATTATCCAACTTAAACAATTCCAAAATGACATTTGCGTCCTTCTTTTCCCGCTTGACATTCTGACTATCTCTATCACCATTTTCATACTTTCTACTCATGCCACTTTATGGCATATGATACGTGACATATGTGACTTCACGCATCAAAATCGCTTTTACAAAGACTAACTGCGGATGCTCTCGAAAAATGTGCCAATTCCGACTGTCTTGGAATTTGACAAAATTTTACGTGCTAGCTAGATTTTGCAAGATGATTACAACGGTGAAATCCGTTTCGTTATCCGAGATCTAGAGAATAAATTCCGGATTTTTTCAATCGAAATTACAATTTTGTAACCAAAATTACGATTTTACCTTTTTTTCCAGAAATTGGAATTTCTCGGGTCTTACAGCCACATTTTAGCAGGGCAGTCGCAGGATCCACAGATGATTAAGCTTAAGGAAGAGATAGAAAAAGGAAAGAAAGTAAAGTTTCAAATTAGAGATGACTTTATTGATGTACTGAAGGATGTAGAATGTGCATGCCGTAGTATGCGAGAAATGAAGAGAGACATTATGGAAGAAGCACATTCATCTACGTATGCTATGCATCTAGGTAGTACCAAGATGTACAGGACTTTGAAAGAACATTACTGGTGGAATGGGATGAAGAAAGAGATTGCAAGGTTCGTCTTCAGATGTCTAACCTGTCAGCAGGTGAAGGCAGAGCATCAGAGGCCCATAGGGAAGATACAAGCATTCTCATTCCAAAGATGGAAACGGGAGAATATCACTATGGATTTTGGTGATAGGTCTTCCACGTACTCAAAGGCGATGATGCTATATGGGTGATAGTTGATCGATCGACTTGAGCTCGTTCATTTTCTCGCCCACGTCGAGGATTCTCTGTGGCAGTCAAGCCTGGGCCACAGATGTGGGACGAGATAGTGAGACTTCATGGGGTTCCAATTTTGATAGTTTCAGATCGAGACCCCAGATTCACATTCACGTTTTGGCCTAGTCTTGCAAACAGCCTTTAGTACTTCGCTCTCTTCATTTAAAGATAACATTTCATCCTCAAACGAACGGCCACCGCAGGACCATTCGTGACGTTAGGAGGACATGCCAAGGCCGAGAGCTTATGATGGAATTCAAGAGGAGTCGATACCATTTGCAATCGATGGAGTTCGCCTACAACAACAAATTTATCGTGCCGCAAGATAGAGATGGCCCCATTCGAGGCACCATACGGTAGGAAATGCACCTGGAAGTAGGCCGGGATGAGGTTGGTGAGAAGACTAGTAGGCCTTGAATTAGTGCAGATCACTTCAGAGAAAGTGAAAGTTGTTCGTGATAACTTAAAGACAACAAGAGATAGATAGAAAAGTTATGCGGACAACCGTCGTAGAGACTTGCAATTCGAGATTGGTGACTGGGTCTTTTTGAAAATTTCCCCTTTGAAAGGTGTTTTGAGATTCGGGAAGCCAGGCAAGCTTACTTCAAGATATATAGGACCCATGCGAGATCATGTGGAGCAAGGTGGGACCAAAGAGGCCATGATTGAAGTTACCCTGTAGTTATCAGGATTCATGACACATTCCATGTCGATGTTAAGAAATACATCCCGCATCCTTCACATGTGTTGAGAGAGAAACCAAAGGTACTTAAAGGAGAACCCCGACTTATGAGGAAATATCAGGTGTGTCAGATCGCAAGGAATGTGTGTCGAGGAGGCAGATCCCCTTCTGTTAAAGTCCTATAAGAATCATGAGAGGAGGCAAACATTGGGAGCCGTGTAGACTCGTATGCGCCCACAATACCTCAATTATTTTCAAGAATGAGGTATTTTTCCTTTCCTTTGAGTTTAGTTTGTTCATTTCGAGGACGAAATGTTCTAAAGGAGGGGAGGATTTGTAACGCTCATTCCGAGAGAGGGTGTACGGTGACGTAACCGTAGGGGCACACATGAGCACTAAGTGTCACTTATATTTTTTGGAAGAAATTGTGAAATGATAATTTATGGAACTGAATGCTGTAATAGAACAAGGGTAAAATTGTAATTGCTTATATGATATGAAAATCATAAAATGAGTAGAGATGGGCCATAATAAAAATTCCAAGAGTTGATGTGAAAATTTTGAGTTATCAAGGATCTATGTGTAATTAAGGCAAAGTTTAGACTATAAAAATGGGAAGACAAAAGCCAAAACTCATTTTTTTTTGTATCAATTGGCTAGGGCAAAACGTAGGAGGGAGAAGAAGGGAGAAAAGAAGAGGAAGAAGAGGAAGAAGAAGGAGAAGGGGAGAAAACCAAACCAATGTATGTCTTTATCTTGAAATCATGGGTATTTTGGATTCCTAAGGTTTTAGATTGTGAGATTAGGTCCTCTCAGCCTTAGGGTTTTGTGGAAAGATCATACAAACCCTTGATTTTTTGAAGCCTAGGCAAACTCTAATTGGTAAAGAATAAACATGGAAGCCATCATAATTTTATGGTTTGAAGGAATCAGGACCTGGTGCTGAATTTCTTGCGATTTTTACCAGAAGTTTTGTTGTATGGAATTCAAACCACCAATACAAGTGTTATGGGAGTGGTTTTTGAATGACTTTCATGTTGATTATCGAGGTATTACGCTTTGAGGACTGTTAAACAAAGGAGAATGCTGGGTTTTAAAGGAATTGCTGTCGTAAATTTTTGTAAAACCCTGTTTTTGTTTTGGCTATAGATTAAGAGTAATCATCCAAATCAATTGATTCAATTGGTAAAGAACCATAAGATATAGGTCTAAATGTATAGAAGGGACCAAGAGCAAATTAGCCCTAAGGCTCCTAAATATGGACTGAAGAGCTCGTAGCTCACTGGTTATGCTATGTTTTGGGTATTGTTGTAGTGTTTTGGCCATAAGTGGAGTTTCACTCATCCAAATTGAGTGATTCAAAATTATGGGTAAAATAGACTTCTATGAGAATAAGTTATCGGAAGGAAGTGCATGCAAATTGTAACCCCAAAGTGCCCAGAAAATTTTCAAAGTGAAGCTATGTGCAGATTCTGTTCTGCCAATTTGAGTAATCTAGATATAAAATACAATAACTTGAGTTTTGGTGATCCAAATTGGGTGATTCCAATTGGAGAAGAAAACTTCGAACCATAGCTTCAAATGAGTGAAGAAATAATTTCCAATTTATGGAGTTAAGACCCCATAAATCAAGGATAACAGTAGGTGATCTTTCAAAGAAGCTAACCAATTTGGCATCAAAAACATGTTGTAACTTGTGTTATGTGGTTGAGGGCCTTAGAGAAGGAATTTTAAATTGAATATTTAGAGAGATGTCATTGGATATATAAAGGACTGATCCGCAGAGTTTCATAATTTTTGAAGACCGTTTGAATAATTTTTGAGTAATAAAGTCTAGAGAGTATTGTTGGAAAAAGGTTTACCAAAATGAGTGGTTTTTTTTGTTAGGGGCTTTTTAGTGCTCAAGGGTAAATTGTTAATTTGCTTTATATGAATGTTGTGTGACCCTAAAGTGAATTTTGCATGTGAAGCACAAGGTTTTAATGCTTATACGTAGGCGATTAATACATTGCCGTATTCTTTGAGTGTGTAGGCTAAAAGCAAAGGCGGGAAAGTACTGAGTCAGGCTCGCTCGGGAAACAAAGAGTGTGAGTGGTTCAAACTCATTTTTCAAATGCTAGTGTATTAATATTATAAAATATTTTACATCGGTATTTAATGGTTTTAATCAGAAACCATGTTTAAAAGCAATCAATGAGTTTTAAGCAAACAAAATGGTTTTGATTTAAACCATATGTGAAAATCAAATGTCATGGTTTTGATGTATTCAACCATACTTTTATAAAGGAAGGGCACGGTTTTGAATTGTAAAAACATATTTCAAACAAGCAAGCAAGCAAACAAAAGTCTATTTTGTAAAATATGCCTAACCAAAAATCCCTAGTCTTAAGCAAGCATACCGGTCAAAGGTATTCCGTACGTGCGCGGTGGTGCTAGGATACTGATACATTTATTTTAGATTTGCCCGGTCGGCAAACTTATCATGCATCATGCATTTAAAGGAGACCGCAGCACGTACTGGAGTATATAAAGTCAGAGTTTAACTAAATTATGGTGATGGAGACCTAGTCAATTTCCATCATATTTACCGGAAAAGGTGATGTGGGCCAAGGCCCTTCCACCTAGGTGATGCGAACCCAAAGTCCTTTCCACCGTACTCCGCCGATGCCCGTGCTCCCGTGTTCACTGTGTGGTACAAAGCAAATAGGAAAGGCTCCATTGGTTGATGATTTATAAGAACGTTTTACACGCTTTTGAAAATCAACCACCGGGTGCATTCGCTGAGGCTGTGCTCGTGTTTGTTTTAAAGTAAACGGTTGAACCCAAGCTCCCCTTTTTATTTCAAAACAAACGGTTGAGCCCAGGCTCCCGTTTAGATTTTAAAGAAACCTGGCCGAGCCCAGTTCTGCTACTAAAGTGCTGGCTGAGCTCAAAGTTCCGTGTTTGAGAAAATTTTATAAACTTTTAAAGCAAGAGGTTTATGAAAAGTTTTGGAAACTTTTAAATCAAGGTAAAGAAAGCAAGCAAGAGATTTTTTGAAAAGTTATGTAAACTTTCAAAGCAAAGGCATAAAAGTTTTGGAAACTTTTAAAGAAAAAGCAAAGCAAAGCAAACAAGCAAGTATGAAAAGTTTTAGAAACTTTTTAAGCAAAGCAAGCAAGATTTCTAGAAAATATCTTGTAAAGAGAGTTTTACCGTTTTACAAACTGTTTTACACTGGTATTTAATGGTTTTAATTGTAAACCATGTTTAAAGCAAGCAATGAGTTTTTAAGTAAACAAAAAAATGGTTTTGATTTAAACCATATGTGAAAAGCAAACAAGTAATGGTTTTGATGTATTCAACCATACTTTTATAAAGCAAGCAAGCAATGGTTTTGAATTGTAAAACCATATTTCAAAGAAGCAAGCAAGCAAACAAAAGTCTATTTTGTAAAATAAGCCTAACCAAAAATCCCTAGTCTTAAAGAAGCATACCACGGCCGTATGATTCCGTACGTGCACAATGGTGTTAGGATATCATACATGCATTTTAGATTTGCCTGGTCGACAAACTTAGATCATGCATCATGCATTTAAAGGAGACTGTGGCACGTACTGGAGTATATAGGGTTAGAGCTCTAACTAAATTATGGTGATGGAGACCTAGGTCAATTTCATCATATTTACCGGAAAAGGTGATGTGAGCCAAGGCCCTTCCACTTGTGGGTGATGCGATAGGTCCTTCCAACAAGATGGTCGATGCCTGTGCCCCCGTGTTCACTAAAGGTACGCAAACGTGAAAGGCCTCAGTGGTTGATGACGAGCAAGAATGTTTTATGTACGCTTTGAAAAATTAACCACTGGTGCACGATTGATGCCAGGCTCTCGTGTTTTTGGGGGGTAAACCCGCTGAGCCTGTGCTCCTTTTATTTCAAAACAAACTATTGAGCCCAGTCTCGCTAGATTTTAGCAAAAACGGTTGAGCCTGTGCTCCTGCTTTATTTCAAAGCAAGCGGTTGAGCCCAGGCTCCCGTGTTTGAGAAAATTTTATAAACTTTTAAAGCAAGAGGTTTATGAAAGTTTTGGAAACATTTAAAGTAAGGTAAAGAAAGCAAGCAAGAGATTTTTTGAAAAGTTTTGTAAACTTTCAAAGCAAGCAAGTATAAAAAGTTTTGGAAACTTTTAAAGAAAAGCAAAGCAAGCAAGCAAGTATGGAAAGTTTTAGAAACTTTTTAAGCAAAGCAAGATTTCCGAAAATATCTTGTAAAGAGAGCTTTACTGCTTACAAACTGCTTTTTATTAATCGTATTTAATTGTTTTAATTGTAAACCATGTTTAAAGCAAGCAATGAGTTTTACAAACAAAAAATGGTTTGATTTAAACCATAAGGAAAATCAAAATGTCATGGTTTTGATGTATTCAACCATACTTTTATAAAGCAAGTAAGCAAATGGTTTTGAATTGCAAAACCATATTTCAAAGAAGCAAGCAGCAACAAAAAGTCTATTTTGTAAAATGTGCCTAACTAAAAATCCCTGGGCCTTAAGCAAGCATAATTGTCGAGGTATTCGTACGTGCGCTGGTGGTGCTAGGATATCATACATGCATTTTAGATTTGTCCGCTTCAAGAAACTTAGATCATGCATCATGCATTTAAAGAAGACCGTGGTACGATCGGGAGTATAGGTTGTGAGCTCAACTACCTGCGGCGATGGAGACCTAGGTCACTCCATCATATTTACCTAAAGGTGATGTGGGCCAAGGCTCTTCCACTCCAGGTGATGCGGACCCAAGTCCTTCCACACCAAATTCGATTAGTGCCCAAAAGTGCAATTTTGAACCCATATTAGATAGGTTTTTGAAAAGCTATATTAATCATGTAATTTATACCAATTGAAGTGTTCAAGTCTTCTTAGTAGCACTTATGCCATTTAGAGAGTATTTTCGGGTCAAGCTTACAGTGTTCGAAAGTACTAGGTTCAATATCTGGATGTATGATGAATCATGAAGTTTGAACTCAAGTGTCACCATCAACCACCCCAAGAATCACGAAAATCAAGGCAAAGTGAAGAAAAATCGATGCAGAGAAGACAGAGGCAAAGCAGTTGAAAATCGCGAAATCAGCCATTTTCGCTAAGCCCCGCTTAAAATTTTCACGTATCGCGAAAATTTCTGCGCTTAGCTTAAAAATTTCGCAAGTTCAGCGAAATTGTGGATTTTCGCTAGACACCAGGGTTTTCGCTAGGCACTGTTCCTAGCGAAATTTCATGATTACATCATTTAAAAATTTCCCGGGCTAAGCTAGCTAAATTCTTTAGGCCAGCTTAAAACTGCCAAGCCTTAGCGAAATTTCATTTTCGCTATGTACCTTGTGATTCTCGCTTACGACATGTAAATTCTTCTACCCTAGCCAAATTCACCGCCTCGTCATGTTTTTGTATTTAATGCTAACCGAATTCTAAATTCGTGTATTTCCTGTCCTTTAACTTAGCCACTTGTGTGCTTTTGGTATTTTCATGTATCGAGGTACTTCATATAAACCCTCTCAGAATAAATAGAGAATTTTTGGGAAGCAAATAATTGGGGAGAGAAGAAATTGTAAGTTTTCATTTTAAATAAAGTCTCGTATTTTAGTTAGGGTTTTGCTTTTCTCTTCTCTCTCCTCTTTCCCTTATTTTCGCTGCCAAACACCCTCGAGATGACAACTCAAGAGATGTTTTGGCTAGTTTCCTCCTTTAAAGATGGAAGGCTTAGCGGCAGGGGGGCATATATGTCGTTCCTCTGTGCTAAAAGCCACGGTGTACTGTATTGAGTATCTGTCTTCAAATTAGCTGAATAGCATTTACTGTTACTGATTCGCTAATACTCTCTACGCAGATACGCCGCATACTTAATGATGATGCACTGCGGGTTTTAGATGGTCTTTACGGTGCCACCGAGATGATATTGAATGTTGTGCTCTAAACTGAAAAAGGGCCATAGTTGCATGTTACCTGTGTTAACTCAACAGAGTTGTTTTATAGCGGTTAAATTGCATAAACATAGATCCGCTATGCCTCGACTATAGGTCAGATGTCATAACGGTGATAAACCCGGCGACACTGTTTGCCCTAACTTACCAAGTTAGTGACCTAAATCTTCAAAGTTAACTTTTTCACACTTCACTTTCAGTTTTTACAATTTCTCAGCAGTTAAACTACTTCCACTGTTTTGAAACAAAAATCCAAAAAGTCCAAATAGAAAGCCTTACCTTCTTGCACTTATGCAAATCATTCCTAGGATGAAAACCCATCCCCGTGTTCGACCTTAGACCACCATATCAAGAAGAGCTTGACTACTACAGAGTAGGCTTATAGGGTGCATATAGATTTTGCTGATTTTAGTCAGCTCACGTGGCACGAATCACCAACACAAACGATGCCTGTGCTCCCGTGTTCACTAGTGGTACAACAAATGAAAGGCCTCCAGTACGATGATTTATAAGAATGTTTTATACGCTTTTGAAAATCAACCACTCAGGCATCTGTTGAGCTCCAGTTCCCGTGTTTATTTTTAGCAAACTAAGCAGTTCTAGCTCCCTTTTATTCTAAACAAACACTACCCAAGCCCCATGACTTTAAAGCAAACTAAGCCCAGCTCCCGTTTTTATTTCGTAAAAAGCGAAGCTACTGAGCCCAGTTCTGTTTGAGAAAAGTTTAAAACTTTTAAAGCAAGAGGTTTATAAAAGTTTTGAACTTGAAGCAAGGTAAAGAAAGCAAGCAAGAGATTTTTGAAAAGCTGATAAACTATGCAAACCAAACAAAACAAAAGTACAGAAAAGTTTAGAAACTTTAAAGTAAGCAAACAAGGCTTATGGAAAATATCCTGTAAAAGAGAGTTTTACAGTTTTGGAGATGTTTTCAGAAAAAACAAACATTTTATATAGCATACACTCACTGAGCCGCTTTTTATGACGCCCCAAATCAGGAAAACCACGACTTCAATTCTGCCATCCATTTAATACTGGGTGATGCCCGTTACCCTACTCCACTTTAAAAATCTGCACGCCTTTCAGATGGGGAGCTCTACCCGGGATACATAACCTGTTTATAACCTGTCCCAAACAATCCAATATAACAGTCTATGATTAAAATGGCCACTTGGGCTCATAAACCAATACTCATCACAATATATATGTCCAACTATATCCAATAGTTTCAAGAGTTCAAAATTTACTCTTATACAACCCATATATTAAAATTAGAGAATTCTAATACATGTCATACATCATAAACCAAAGCCACAATCCAGCTTTCTTCTAAACGGCCTCTATGATGAACCGTCTCCTCTCACACTCCCTCGTACTGCAAAAATAATATCCCTCGAAAAGTTTGTTAGTCGCTCGGCAGTGGAATCACCCTAAGCTGGGCTACTCTCCACCTAAGTGCATATGCAATGCTTCTAAGTAAACACACATTCAAGCAAATGCATGATCTTACTTGAATGTCTACCTGATCATCTAGTACCCGAGTCCCTCACTCCATCTCCCTCACACTCGCCTAAGCCCCTCGTATGAGAACTATTGCAGTTTGATTCAGGACAACCCTCCCATGCATATATATCAATCTGGGTCAGCTCCCACGACGATATTATTTACGGATCATCCATAAGACACTAGATCACCGACGATTGATATTTTTAGTATGACTAATAATCCGATTATTTGCCGGGGATAACCCTCTCAAACCATTCTCTGTACTTACCTCACGCACCTAATTCTATCATCCTAGTGGTGCCCCCAAGCAGATATGGAATGCATGATGCCAATTCCATTACAGTCTATATCACATGTAAATATATAAACATGCATATATTCACATAAACTTTAATCACACAATCATGTTATGCAATTTCACATTCCATCACATCAAAATTAGCTCACATGAAGCACGATCAAACACGAAGAATTTACTCGAATTACCCGACCAAACACATTAATTTACAAAAATTATTTTCAGGAATATCGCCTCAGAATAAAAACTTGGGCTATTATTCCCTGAAATCACCATTAAATCATCTACTCACTTTGTGAACTGACCTACTCGCCTATTTCCTACCAACAAACCAATACATGATTTATTTCACAAATTACACAATTAACAAACCAAACAACCCAAACAACCCACACAGTGCACACACTGTCACGGCCTACCCATTTTGGTTTCAAAAATTAACAACAACACTTGCTCCAAGGTTCGGGGATCGATCAAACGACCCTCACCCTATCTAACTCAAACATCTCGCCACAAAGTACTTAAACGAAGAATAAAACCCAAGTAGGAGAAACCCCTACCGGCGAGCCTTGTCTAAACTCCTTAACCAGGCTACCACGCGTAGGTCTCCCACAGAGCAAACTTTTTCTTCTAATTGGACGACCGCCACTTCATTCTGATCTCCTGTAATTATCTCTAGAGAGAAGGAAGACATTCTCTCTCTAAAACTCCATTTTCATTGCCACTGTAAGTTTCTCTTTTCCCATTTCACGTTTTGCTTCCTTTTTGAATTTGTAAGAGACGACACTATTGAGTGTTTTGTCTACTCATGGCCGTCCATTTTCATCATTTCTCTACTCATGCCACTACAAGGCATGAGTACTTTACAGTATGTGACTTTTGTCGATCGAAAAATCATTTTTCTGCGACCAAACTCGATGCTCAAAACGTGCGAATCCTAACTGCCTCGTGACCACCAAATTCGACGCAGTTAAGCAGATTTCATGATTTATCTCCAAATCTGGAAACTGCTTCATCATCCGAGATCAGAGAATAAATTTAATTTTTAATGGAATTACACTTTTTAGAACTAAAATTACGATTTTGCCCTTTTAGAGAAAGGGTTCAAGATCTTTCGCCTTATATCTTCCCTCAGCGAATTTCTCATTCCGAAATTCAGACAATCACATCACTAATGATAAGATATACATCTTATCACGTAATCTACATTTAAATACAACGATTTAAACACGGCTCACCCAACAGTGATTGGGGGTCCAAGATCAAGTCCCATTCCCACGTTGATTCCTCCACTCCATAGTCTTCATAAGACTCTCACTAGCCTCACTGGGCCTTAAGGCCTCAAAACCTGATCATGGCTATCCAAAATGCACACTAGTCCCTCCTCAAAGGTCCACCAAGTCAACTCGATCCGTCCCTAATCCAATTAATATGAGCTGGATCCAAGTATACTGGCGGCGGAGACGAAATACCCCATGGACACCCGACATGCCGAGAGGTAACGCCAACCTAAGACGCCACAGTGCCCACCCTCTCGAGCATCTCAGTATCTAATGAACCCCACGATAAATTTCTTCCCACGCTCGTTTAACCTCGACCACTCCCCTAAGGCATCACCTTCAAGAAGACGTGATCCCAACCTCAACTCTAAGGGTCGACGCCGCACATCCGCATAATTTCTCCGCCGGGCCTGTCGCGGAGAAAGACGCCGTCAGAGTATCAAGCCTGCTCACCTTCTCTGGTGTCTTAATCGCATCAGACCGCTGATGGAGCCTTCTCCCACCCTCTGGTCCAACATAAATGGGCTGCTCCCATACGGCCTCCAATACAATGCCCTCATACTGCCACATCCGGCTTACCTCACCCGATAACTGGTTGTCAGGTGAATTCCACTAAGGGCAAGTGCTCTCACCCCGCGACCCGTGACGCGTATGCTCGCAGCGGTAGTCCCCTAACACCGTGATATAAATCCACACAACGTGTAACCCTACACCCACCCTTACTTTATGTGTAAAACGTCGACCTTCCCAAGGTCAAAATCGACAATCGAATGGACCATTAACCTAGTCCATGTCATGAATGACATCCATATACCGAGCCCTCGCCGACTAACAACACCCACCATCAAAGGTATCCAAATCTCGAAATACTCCCGACTCCTATCACTCAACCTAAGTCCACGTGATTACCTCGACCGCGGTGTTTTCATCTCGATTAACATAACTCTTCTGCTTTACACTTCGAGCCTCTTACATTTCCCGAATCGAACTTATGAGTCTCATCGATTTAGTCCTAAAAAACAAACTCAACCCACACTCTACCAAAAAGTGGTGAATGACGCGACCGCACCCACACCCGACTCGACGCGATGTTACCATGCACACGAAAGCAATAATGTCATACTACGACACCTGGCCCGGTCCACCGTGAGCAGAATCTCTGAGATCTTCTACTCATAACCCGACCATCATATCAACTCTCACCCACATCCCAGAAGGAACATCTATACCGGGCTTAACCCGCCTTCACCTCTAAGCCTAAATCCAAGGCCGTGTCAGGTATGCCAACCCGACTAAGGTCCTAATTACTGACAACCCGCTGGCTGTTAACTCATCCATGTCAAACCTGACATCAACAACCAATAGGTCTACCACCTTAAGGTCCACCATGCTTTCGCTGCGCAACTCTAATCTCGTCCCCACTGACTCCACACTCCGCCCTCTGCCTATTTCACAGGCCGCTAGAAGTGCTTCAGAGTAGCACCCCGAAAACTAAAACTCGGTCCTTCACCGCATTGTGGTGTGGCAATGAACCGTATACTCCTATTCATGGGCCTAATCACCGCATCATTCCAAAGTCCCGGGATCCCCGTCTCGGGCAATCCGCCTACATGCCAACCGCCCTCGGGTCCCAAACTCACGTGAAGCGCAGGTCTTGCTCCTTCCCCGAACTAGAAGAAAGGCTCGATCTCCTCTGCTACTAACACCCGCATCCCCGAGCGCTCCGAGCATCCTCGATCTCTCTACGGTCGTGGCCGTCCCAACCATGAGTCCATGTCCGCAGCGAAGTCCTACGATCCTACCCCAATGAGCACCTCATCCACTTTCAATCTGAGACACTCAAATGCTAATCCCAAGAAATACATATCTCGAAGATTGACATTCTGGCTTCCTCCCAACTCATCACGTCAACCTTCTCTCGGTATTATTGACACGCTCACGCCACCACGTTGGTCCAAAAATCTCACCTCGCAGCTTCAAAAACTCGTAGTTACCGAATCCTGGGTGTGTACAGCTTGATGGTCTTCTCAACAACTGAAAGCACTCCATCCTGCGATACCATGCTCCCACTCCTGACCGGAGCAGACCAAGAGACGTCATCCACGGCTAAGACTACGATAAACCGATCTAGATAGGGTCAACATCTGCAAGATGGTCCCCACTACGCCGGCGCATTCAATAACCAAAAGGGCACCACCAGAACTCCAAAGTACGAGAACTGCTTCAAACGCTGTCTTAGGATATCCTGCCTCCCCTAACTCTTAGCCGATGGTAACTAGTGCTGATATTCCATCTTGAGATCGGCGCTTCCTCTCAACTCACCAATAAATCATCAATCCTCGGTAATGGGTACTGATTCTTGATCATAACCCTATTCAACTGCCTGTAGTCAATGTACAGTCGAAGGGTCTTGTCCTTCCTTCAAATATAACTCCGTGAGCACCCTATGGTGTGTTCTCTACTTCATGAACCTTTCTCGTCTAATAACTCCCAGACTCGACTCGAGTTCCCCGCAACTCAACCGGTGCCATCCTACGCGGAGTCATAGAGACGGGGCGGTACCGTGGTATAACTCAATATCGGCCCACACCGTGGAGGTAGTCCGTAGCCCATCCGGAAAACATCCACATGATCGCACACTACTCGAGGTAGACCGCTCAGCCTTCCTCGCCTCTGTGGTAAGGCCCACAAGCCAACCCGCTGACCGCCCTGACACTGGACTCAGATATCATCGGGCAAATGATTTACGCTTATCTCTAAACATCAACATCATATCACCTGTAGCAGAACCTCTTACGCTCACAATCGATAACGACCCTGTAAGTCGCCACCAATCCATCCCCAGATGACATCGAACTCTGACATGTCCATGATCCTCAGGTCCACTGTGAGTAGAGTCCCCGAGACTAACTCGCGCCGACATATCATTCCTATCCTCGCCCTAATCCCCAGGAGAACTCACACACAAAGGCCCTCTAAGGTCCCCAAGAGGTCCTCGCCCATCACCATACTCTGGGCCTCATTCTCTTAGCCGGAACGCAGGTACTTAACCCTGCAGGTCGTAGGTAACTCCATGGCCTCAACACCTTCTCGATCTTCATAAAACCAATGGTCTCGCCACCATCTGGATCTCCTCCCCTGAACGCCTGAGGGGAGGATGATGCGCCCTAACCTCCGGAGGTTACTAGACCTTCCCCGCTTCACCGCTATACCAAACAGGCGATAAGAAATCGTGAATACCCATAAATTCCCCGCAGGTGCCCCGCCGATCAAACACCGGTGGTGCCCCGACCACCCCGCGGACGCCTCTACGTCCCGTCCTCGACCAGCCATCTCAGATGCCAATGACAAGTTAAATCTCGTAATACAAAGATTCTAAGGTACAAACACAACCCCGAGACACTATTCATACACATAAATCGTTGTATACTTCCATTATCCTCGTATTTACGTAATGCAAGGCAATCGATTATGCATTTAAATATTATCACAAAATTTGATTTTTGAAAATTTGATTTTCAAAAGCCTGTCTTAAATTTACCCTATTTGATTTTACTTTTAATTTAATTAATAATTCTTTTTTGAAAATTTTGTGATGAACAAAGTTCATGAACCGGTTCACGAACAATAAACCAAAATCACCGTAAACAAGATCTGAAGCTTCAACCAGTCAAAACAGCTGAATGCACCAAGTGCACAACCCATTACCCCAAAGAGGCACACCCCAGCCGCATGCCAAAGATTAAGGATACGCTTGAACCCCTACACTCCAATCAGATACATACAATCAATCCCTCTGAATACACTTTCCTGCCGCACATCCAAACCACCTCCCCCGCCGCACATAATCCCCTAGCCTATCAGTTTCTTCTCTCAGAATATGTTTTTTAAGAACTCATTGTAATATAATCCTTACTAATATAGACTTCCACCACCTGTACCGCCTACATTGCAATACACTGACCCTATCAGAATACAATCAAGGGTAAAGAGTCTGGCAAACAGCTTTGCACCAACACACATTTTTTTTCGTTATTATAATATATTTTTTCCAATTATTTCAAAGAAATGGAAAATTACTTAAAATTATTATTATTATTATTATTATTTTTTTTAACACTCAAAGAATTTTATAAAATTTATTTTACTCCATTTCTTTGCCTAATTTACAACTTGTAAAACCTTAGAAAATCATTTTCTTCTACTCATAACCGAATAAATTTATAAAATTTATTTTTTACTTTCTTTTTCCAGCTTTACACTGTGTGTAATTTTTCCACTTTATATATATATATATATATATATATATATATATATATATATATATATATATATAGTATATATATATATATATATATATATATATATATATATTTCTATTTTTATTTTTTATTTTTTTTCTCATTTTCAATAAACCAAATAAATTTTGCTTAAAATTTATTTTGTTTATTTTTTATTTTATTTTATTTTTTCTATTTAGCTCGAAAATGTCCTGCACTTCTCAAAGCTCTCCTTATATAACACTAACCCTATTGCTCAACCTCAAATTTATTAAAATTTGATTTCATTATCTAACAAATCAATAAATTATTCAAATTTATTTTATTTTCTCCTTCTTGTTCCGCTTTACACACCTGTGAAAAACTTCTAAAAGTTTCTAACACATCACTTGTTTTCCTATGTGCTAAGTACTAAGCACACAAACAATCACCATACATACAACATGACATACACACCATCACACAACACATAAAACTTTCATGTTATGCATATTTTTTACACAACAATTCATCAGTCACATAATCACACACCGAACACATGCATGCAAAGGTCTTAGTTTATCCTGATTTCCTAGGTAATCTTTACACGAATCCTAACGACTAACCACACACCAAGTGGTGATGTTCTTATACCTCAAAGACTATGGCTTAAGCCCAAATCCCCTTAAGCCCTAGGTAACCGTATACCTAAGCTCTGATACCAAGCTGTGACGCCCCAAATCCCGGGGTGTCTCGTTGACCACCCGTCAACCCGCGGAATACAAGTGGATGCTCCAAGTCATCCGACTCCATTCTGGCACCCAGTCTCCTTGTACGAGGAGTTTCATTCGGATACATAACCCGTGATATAACATGTCCTAAAAACCAATATAATCAGCTTATGATTAAACGGCCACTGGGCTCATAAACCACATCATCACAATATATATGTCCAACTATATCCAATAGTTTCAGAGTTCACCCTATTTTTATACAACCCATATATATTAAATTAGAGAATTCTACATGTCATACATCATAAACCAAAGTTCTTACAATCCGAAATTCTTCTAAACGGCCCCATGATGAACCCGCCTCCCCAGACGCCCACACAATGCACTTTCTCGTAAAATAATATCCCTCGACAAGTGCGAGCTTAACGCTTAGTAGTGGAATCACCCTGGGCGGCTACTCTCCACCTAAGCGCATATGCAATGCTCCAAATAAACACACATTCAAGCAAATGCATGATCCTACTTGAATGTCTAATCATCATCTAAGACCTCGAAGTCCTCATCGACTGACACCTCCGCCTAAGCCTCGTATGAGAATTATTATGTTTATTCAGGACAACTCTCCGATGTATATATATCAACTGGTCGCCTTCGACGACATTATTTATGGACTACCTCCGATGTATATCAATTGGGTCGTCGACGACATATTATTTACGGATCATCCGATGTATTTAACTGGGCTGCTCCAATGATCGGATATTTAAGATGACTCACTCCCGATTATTTTTAGTTTTAGACAACCCTCCGAAACCATTCCTCTCTGGGACTCCACCATGCACTCACTCCTATCATCCTGTGGTGCCCTCTAAAGGTATTATGGAATGCATGATGCCAATTCCACATAAATATATCACATGTAAATATATAACATGCATATATTTACATAAACTTTAATCACACAATTATGTTGGAAAATTACATTCCATCATCAATGAGCCTCATACGCCATCGATCAAACACGAAAGCAATTCTACTGAACACCCTGCGACCAAACACATTAATTTACAAAAATTATTTTAATATTATTCTCGAATAGTGTAACCCTCTACATATTCCCATAATATAAATTATCGTTCACTTTATGAACCCTGATTCCATGCCCATTTCGCCTCAAACAAAACCAATACATGATTTATTTCACACCATACAATTAACGAACCCAAACAACCCACCTACGCGCTGCACACACCGGTCATGACCTACCCATTTTGGGTTTCAAAATCATAACAACACGTCAAGATCTCACAGACTAACAATGCGCCATCTCATCTGGCCCAGAATTCCAAACATCACAAAGTATTTGAACCAAGATTCAAAAAACCCATAGAGAAACCCCACCCAGAGTTTGTCTAAACTCCTTAAATCCGGCGCCCATGTGTAGGTCTCTCCGCAGCAAGCTCCTTCTCATTCACGATCGCCAATGCCTGATTCTACGATTCTAGAGAGAAGGAAGACATTTTCTCTCTAAAACTCCATTTTCATTGCCACTGTAAGTTTCTCTTTCCTATTTTATGTTTTCATTCCTCTTGAATTTGTAAGAGACGATACACTAATATGTTTTGTCTCATTATCATTTAATCAAATACAAAATGACCATTTTGTCACTTCTTTTCCCGCTGATATCTGACTATCTCTGCTTGCCCATTTCACTATTTCTACTATGCCACTTGGTGGAACATGAGTGTTATATGTGACTATTGTCGCATCAAAATCGCTTTTCTAAGACCGAAACTCGATGCCTCAAACGCAAAGTAATCCTGAACCATCTTAATTCACGAAATTTGACGTGGCTAGCTAGATTTTCGCGAGACGATTCCAACTGAAATTCGTCACATCCCGAGACCAGATAATAATTTCTTGATTTTAACTGAATTATACTTATAAACTAAAAACATATTTTGCCATTTTTCCGTAAATCGAATTTCATCCACACGCTAATTCATTATTTCCCGTTTTAAAAACTATTTTCAAGTACGTGCACACCTGACGCCGAGAAGTCACAGGATTCTCCGACTTGATTGTGCCGGGATAATACTATTCGGTGTAAGAAAATACTTTGAATTTCAGATAAAGAATATATATGTATGTACATAAGTTTTGGTGGAAAATGTGCGTGAGCTTTTAGGCTCTTTCAAACGTTGTTGGCTGCCATTTGAAATAGCAAATCTGTATACAAAGATTTTGGTGATGATAACTTGGCATGCTCTGTTATGTCACAAAATCTTATAAAATCATAAGTTTAGAAAAGAAAAAAATTTATACGAGATCACAAGCAATACGCTTCGCTTCAAAGTGATCTTTTCGCGAACACAGGTAACGATCATGGATGCACACCCCACACAAGAAAGTGTGTCAAGATAGATATGTTTATAGTATTATAGTTGTTTAAAGATACAATTTATGTATATCGAGTCCCGCCGGGTCGATGACATATAGATCCCGTTTCTCGGATCATTACAATGCCCCAGCTTCGGGATCTACATGAGGAGATCATGGGTCTCTCGTGATGTTTGACAGTGGTATTCTGCACATACAGATAGCAGATCATCATTCACAGCGATAGTACCTTCGTGAAGATTTATTTCCGTGATCCGTCTAAGGTTTGTTTACGAAAGATAAAAATGCACGACAAGTATACAAGCATTAAGAAATAAAGTGTCAATGACACGAAGGAATGGCGATAAAGAGTAAGGAAAAGTATATGAAAGCAAGATATGAAAAGCACATTTATGAAAATCATAGGAAAATATAGCATATGAAAAGCACAAGATAGAATGACAACATGATGATCTCCCAATCACGCTGAACGCTTCCACCTCATACCGTGAGGAAACAAATGTAAAGATACACAACATAAGGACGATAGTATAAATATATATGTTCAACACAAGAAATGAATGAAGATAGCAACACTTAGCCACTACATGAAAGGACATGATATAGGCATGCAGACAGAAACATAGTGGCTAGTACATAGAATGTGTCAGAAACTGAAAGATGAAAAAGACTAGGAAACAGTGAAAGATACGGAAAAAGCAGACAAAAGTACCGGGATATGAAAAGTATAAAGAACAAGATAAAAGTATATATAATATGGATAGGCTATATGAAAGACTTGTGATAGAAAGTATATGATACATTCAATAAAGATATGAACATGAAAGAAAATGAACATGAAAGATAGGAAACTGCAAAGAATATATACAAGAAACACCCAAATAGATCAAGTATACCATATAGCAAACAGACAAATGAAAAGCAAAGATGATACAACGATATGATATATGCACATGTTTTGAACCACAATGAGTGCATTAGATAAGATGATTATGTTGGTATCATGCGATATGATCTATATAGAGTACAGAATATTCTATTAGTTTGGCGATTTGATCAATGTTATCACGCCCAATATGTTTTCCCACTGTTAAAGCTTGAACGCTTGAACCCAGAAAGGCATGCACATATGATATATTAATACATCCCACATTAGCAATGACAGCCATCTCAGATAGGTGCTCACCGTGACTGTCTGCAAATTTCCATTTTTGTATGTACATTATAATAGTGAAATTGTAATACATACAAAGCAATCAGCATGCGGTATGTAATATAATGAATGCCACTATGGTGGTATGTATAATGCAGAGAAAAAGAACTTTGTTGTTTCACAAAATTGTAAGAATAGGTTACACAAAGTCACCTCAGAGTGGTGTTGCAGTCCCACATTTAAGTGTGACACTGGCATACCCCTTCGTGTCTGTCAGTTAAGCACTTAGTGGTATCGAGTATGTTGAAGTTGAATTGCCTTAAACACAGAGGGTATAGATGCATTCAGATATATAAGAGATAAAAAAACATGGTCAACGGTCAATGATGTGATCGCCTTGTGTTATGATGGATCGTCTACAGTTTGAAGTAGTAGCAATCAAGGGAACAAGGGCGCACGCTTCAACCTTCTCTGAAAGAATGCCCTAATCGAACCAAATAAAGTTCTCGCCAAGATATCGTGAAGACATGGTCGCATTGATGGATCGCATGAGGCTGCTTCAAGAGCTATTTAACACCGCAATTTCAACGGTAATTTTTCCTAATTAGTACAAGACGCTATTGAAAGTAGAAAACCCAATCAAGTAAATCAGAAGGTCCTAATAATAATTCTGGAGGTGGTTCCTCTTCTTAAAAGTGCATTTTAGAGCTTCAGTTTGAACAAAGATATTAGTTTTATTAAATAAGGCAAGGGCTTAATGTTGCTCCTAGTTATAGTAAAGGCATGGCCTCAGGACAAGGAGAAAGTCAGATGCCCTCTATATCAAATAAGTGGCATTCCGTGTTCAGAGTAATCAATGATCAAATACGCAGGTAGTGATCCTGAAATCTACCAAATTATATCCATACTTCCACGTCGTAGAAATGGGTTAATGCAAGATAGTGGTTCAGTCAAGGTCACGGTGATGGGGCTTCTTTTCTACAAATGATTTGATGAAAAACAAAACTCAAGTAATTTGGCTCGATTTGGGCGTGGGGTAAAATAAAGGTCATGGTTTGACACCGAAATGAATGAAACAAACAAATAACTCCTCGCCATCAGCCACCGAGTTTAAGATCCCCAGCTAACCAAGATATCCCCTGCCACTTCTTCGCTGGGAGCATTAGCATACAGTCATCTCCAACCCATCTTCATTCGGGCATTAAACCAAACCTAATAATTTTTTCCTTTCGATAGAAAGCATTTATTTAACATTTATGGTCTCATGTATGAGTAACTGACTTCAATTCATCCTACAATGATTCAGGCGGTAAGAACTAATGAGCCCCTAATTGATCGGAAAAATGAAGAATCCACTCCAACTGTATATCACTGGGCATTGATCAGCTGACGACTGCGAAGGAAAACCTAGCCCCTTAACCCTACCTCGGCTCGTGAATGGCATCCACGGATATTAGCGCATCTAAAGCTAAGAATACACTGAATCCCAAAAGCTGCTTTAAGTATTGGCCAAAGAAAGTACATCAAAGGAGGTTTAAACCCAGAAATGAAAATTGGAACCAAATGTAAAAACCCGTCAGAAAAACAGGGAACCAGCCCAAGAATCAAGATCCTTCCCAAGAAATCCTTTTACTGGTTAAAGGAAGTGGTTTTGTCCACCATCCTCCAGTTGTCATCCTGGAGGTGTTTCAGCAAACCAAGAGCAGAGAGAAAGATAGAGAGAAGAGAGGAAACCGAACAAAATAAAAGTCATGTGGTCATGATTTAAAAATATTAGTATTACAAAAACATGGGGCTATATAAATAAAATCAAAGTGGAAATAAGAGCTTCCAAAATATTATCGCTCATACAAGGGACAAGAGGTAATACACCAAAACTGGTCGTTTCGCATTAATTACACAAACATGTATGTGAATTTATGGTGAGAATTTCGCTGAAAATTTCATTAGCCTAACAAATCACAGCTCAGCGAATTGGAAAATGCAGATGTACAATCACAAATTTCGCTTATGCACAAAGAAATTCTCGCTTATTGTACAAAATTTGTTGTTTGAATGAATTGAGAGATAGCGAAATTATAATTTCACTAAAAATAAAGATTTTCTATTATGTTACGGTACTTAACCCAATAAATTTTCGTTAATCATAGCTAAATTTCCAGGTTGTCTGTTTCACCGGCTTGCCTATCGTGACCCTCTATCGCATCAATTTTTTCATCATTTTGCCTTCATTTTTATATCAGATCTTATTCAGATAATTAAAAATAGTTTCAATCTCACTGGTCTTACAGGTCTGGTATTTCAACTCCAAGGTATGCAAAAAACCGCAAAATAAATCCAAAAAGAACTTTAAACAAATAAGTATATCATGGACCTGAATTTCAATCGTTTAATTGACACGATTAGTGCGCAAAAAGCACTCCAAACCTATCTCAATAAAGGCTCAAAATATCACTTCGCACTAATCACTCTGATAGAGATGCTCTACGTGGGAAGCACGAACATTTTCTTCAGCAAATCCGTCCCCAGAGTCTGGGACATTATTAGAAGTCCTAAGGGAGATCGCCTTACAATACCTCACTCGGTCGAGGTGGTCCGATTTAGCACAGAGGACGTGGAGGTCCAGTGTTAAAGACAGTGGATCGTTTAGTGCCTATAGCCCTAACACAAGCTGCCATAAAAGTTCGTGGAGGACTCGTGATGCTTCCGGCGTTATAGCGTATTTTCACTTTATGATATCAGATGTATGAGTTGATGTGATCCCGGTCCTACGATTCGGAGAGCACGTAGATTGAGCATGTGTCCGATAGATCACACGTGAGAGCAATTACTATGATAATATGCTTGTTACTATCCCGAAACATAGCGTTAAAGTCAATGCAGCATTATAAAATCGTCTTCATGTTGTTCAGATAGAATTTCATTGACCTCCTGCTATCATTCCATGAATTTGTTAATTTTTAGGCATGGATCGTTACCTAAAATATCAAAGTATACTTGAAAACTCGGAGAAAATGTAAAGATAAATGTTCTAATTCACAAAGGTATTTTTACTGGTATCCGATTGGAAATAAGGTATCAAATTCTTATTCAGACCGGGCCGCGGTCGTATTTCATAGAGATTATTAATTTCTGGGTATTCTAAAAACACAATGTGAAACGTGAATAGCTGAGATTATGTTATGATTTTGAGAGAGAAAAGCTAATGAAAAGCAAAGAACTGATTTCGCCATACACAATGTGCCATAAGGTGTGCAGAGTATGGAATCACTTTCATGCGAAAAGTGATAAAGATGAGAAAGTCACGAATTTAGTTGATACTATTATGATTCAGAATAGATGCCAAGTTACACAAGAGAACAAAGTCAAACAGAGATAAATGACTAGATAGAAATGAGGATTTACCGTGACAAGAATATACGAGTGAGTATCAATGCAAGAAGTAAAACAGGTTAGGCATGCTGAGGGCACAATACCTCAATTGCTCGTAATAAAATCTCGAGGATGAAATTTCTCAAGGGTGTAGAGCCAGACACTGAAATATAATTCCACGCTTCGAACATGTTACAGGTGTAATAAAGCTAAATCTGAATTTTTTGAAAACATAAAAACGAGAGACCTCGGAATTAGTACTCAAATCAAGGGTAAAGTGGTACTTCACCACTTGAGGACCCAAATTTCATAATATAAGAAGAGCATATATCCAAGAGAATTAAGAGAAATTAATGTAAATGTAATAGCTAAGAAGGATTTAGAATGCAAATTGAGAAACTTAAAAGCAAGAATAGTAAAATTGTTGGAATGGCTCAAAGAAGCCTAGAAAATTCTCTAGATCCTAAAGTATCGAAACTGACCGGCGCCGCTGAATTGCCTCGCGGAATCTAAAGGACCCAAAAAGTTTCGTCACTCGACAATCGTAATATTTACAATTTTCTCATGATAGTCGCCAAGGATTCTCAGTAACTAGATTTTTACTAAAAAGATCTAAGTCGTGAATGGAAGGGCTAAGTTCATTTAAAATAAAGTGAACTGAAAAGAAATAAAAATTTTCGGGGCAAAAACGGACCCGAATGAAATAATATGAGCTATGGATCCAAATAAAATAATAATAATAATAATAATAATAATAATAATAATAATAATAATAATAATAATAATAATAATAATAATAATAATAAAATAAGAATAAAAAAGAAAAATTTGTCCTAAAGTGATGTGAGAGATGAGTGTGTGAGAGAAATTTTCTTTTATTTTTATTTTTTTGCTTCTCTCTTCAATATATGGAGTTTCGACCGTTGGAATCTGCTTGGGCAACAAGTTTATCGATCAGACGTCATGAGTACTCAGAACCACTGATTTGAGAACGATGTGGAAACAAATCAAAGTTCAACATCGATCGATGCCGGCAATTAGTTCAGAGAGAATATCACGAGACGAATGCCATCATATGTGACTAATTCAGAATCTACAATCATAGAATTGATTTAAATATTTTTTAGTTTAGTTATAATGATATATTATTTATACGAATAGGTTAGATGATTATCTATTTGATCGAATATTGAAAATTTTCGATCGGATTTGTAAGGGCCTGATCAGACATTGAAGGATATAAATTAGATAAAGAATAAGAATATATATGAATATATAATATGATATGAATAGATGAATAGTATGAATATAGGAGTATATGAAATGAATATATAATAGAAATACATAAGATTAGGAAGTATACGATTAAACAACACATGCTATAAATGCACAAATGATAGGAAAATAGTTACATGTATGGTAAAGAATTATGAATACAAGAAATCAAGTTAAAAGATATATGAAAATGCAAAGATATAAATATAGTGCTGTAAATATCGTGATATGATTACCGAATAACAATAATTATTCGAGAATACGAGATATGTATCAACATAAAATACACATGGATCAAGCCGCTGAACCTCGGTAGGATAGATAAGCATGATTTATAGGGATATAGTTGTCGCAGGATATAGTTTATAGGATATCATGCCCCGCTTGTCGATGACATAGATCCCGCTTCGATCATTATAGCGTGCCCCGCTTCGGGTCATACGAGATAGAGATCAATGCCTCAGATAAAGGATAGTGACTCTTCGTGTACACGCCGCCACTTCCCCAATCCTTCAATGTTTACTGCTAAATACTGAAACATAAAATGATGACAAGAGTACAAGTGCACAGAAATAAAAATAATGATTAACAAATGTATATGATTATTATGAAAGCAATGAAAGCACATGAAAAATACAAAGAATTAGTATACAAGATATGAAAATCCTCTCTCTTCATAGGAAAATATAAGATATGAAAAGTACAAGACAGTGGGAACGACAAACATGATGAGATTCTCTCTAATCTATCATGAACGCTAATTCTATACGAGTGAAACGCAAATGTAAAGTATATGACAATATAAGATCGAAAGAAAATACATGATAAAACAATATGTAAGAAATGAATAGCATAGCATGGGCGTGTAGCCACTACATGAAGGAGACATGATATAGGTAATGTGATAAGAAATGATATATTAATAGTACATAAATGTATTAAGTCATAGAACTCGAAGATGAAAAGACTAGAAACAAGGAAAGATGTATGAAAGCATACAAAAGTACCGTATATGAAAAGTATAAGGATGTAGATAAAAGTATAAGACAGTATAAAATAGGTTATATGAAAGTATTTCCAGATATGAAAGTATACATACATACGATAATGAATACAAAGGAAATGAACATGAAAGTATAGGAAACTTGCAAAGAATATGATACAAGAAATAATATGAAATGATCAAGTATAAGGATATAAGTGAATGATGCAAAATGTGCAAAGTATATGGTAGATATGAATGATATGATATATGCACATGTTTTGAACCACATGAAAGGCATTAGATAAGATTTATGAGTGTTAAGCCATAAGTATATGATCCGTATGAGTATAAGAATGTATTCGACATCGCAATCCATCAATGTTACCGGCCATCCATGTATATGTTTTCCCCACTAAGCGTAGTTGAAGAATGCTTTTAACTTTGTAGGTACAAAAACGTATTATTAAGGATGTGAGGATGTGACATCCCACATCGCAGCGATAGGCCATCTCGTAGGATAGTGCTCACCGCACTGTCTGTGAATCTCTCCTCGATTTTATATGTATAGTTTTGTAATAGTGAAATTCAATAGTACAAGTATGTGGACTCTAAGATATGTGTATAGGAATATAATGAATGCCACTATGGTGGTATGTATAATGTATATGTAAAAGAATTTCATATTACGTAAATTGTGCATATGAATGAGAAAACAGGACAGTGGTCACGAGAAAGAAAAAGGTTAAAGAGTCCTAGTCACTCGAAGTGTGACACTGCCGACTACTCCCTTCTGCAAACCGTCGTGGGGCCTCACACCGAGAGGAGGAAGAAAGCCGCCTGTGGGGCTTAACTATTTCTTGAGAATCTTTTTTTTGGCACACAAATATGTTAAAGATTGAATTGGAACCTGCGGTATTTTTTATGTAAATGGCGTGATTTAAACCTAAATTAACTTTACAGAAGTTGTCCTGTAATCGTAAGCTCTGCCTCGAAGGTAAGTTCGCTTGGGTAAGCCCGATGAAGTCTTGAAAATTGATTCTTCCTCGCCTAGGTGAAGGTAAACTTCATTCAGGTGAAGCAGTTCTCCTAAGCGGCGCAAATCCCGCCGTAAAGCAATTCGCCTAGCAAAGGTGGGCTTCGCCAGGCGAACCCGAGTACCGCAGTGAGGTTTGCCTCGCCAGTGAAGAGCAGCTTCACTCAGATGAGCGTACCACCTAGGCAAAGGTGTGCTTCACTAAGGGAACCTAGAATATACACGCTGCTTTCCGCCAGCAAGATCATTGCCATCATGACGGGTTTCGAAGAGCTCTTACACGAAGGGACTCGTCCGCTTTGTAAATGATGGATCCCGACATCGGGGACGCACGATGTGGTATCGTCACAATGACATCCGGCAGGATCCCCATTAGTTTCAGAAACTAAGAGTGAATGGTACACACCTGTGTACACTCCAAGGCCACGCCGACATCCACTGGTCTTCCATGTTGATGGTTGATCCACTGACCGATTTCGTGTCACTAAGCCAATAAACCTCTTTATGATTTATCGTAAATCCCAAATTATTTCCAAGGTCATCATGCGCATAATCTTCCAAGAAAGATGTTGTCGATCATGACTCCTGATGATCTCCGCATCCGGGTCCACCACTATTCCTCCCAAGCTACGCTTGCTGCAAGAACACGCCTCTCTACTCAAACATCCTGCGCTATGCCGGCAATCACATCACCAAGCCTTTATTTCTAATAAACTTGTAAATATCCAAATTGGCCGCACCGTCAGAGTCTATGGTGGCTCAAGCTTTCCTCCTCCTCTATAGGAAAATACACCTCAACCCACAACCAATGGTGATATTGAGCCTGTCCACCTTATTGTTCTCGAGAACTAGGTATGGCCTCTCTTGGTCTTCTATGTCAAAAAGAAGGGGAGAACAAAGTAGGGATATTTTAGATATTTTGGATATTTTGTGGATTTTATGTGTTGGCATATGCATATGTGTTCCTAATTCCTTTTTCTTGTTTTTTTTTCTGCATTCTCAGGTGATACTAGATCTTTGTTTCGGGTTCTTGTGTGTGTGTGTGTGTTTTTTTTTGGTATGGCTATCTCCATCTTCATCCCGATCTCTGCTCAACGTTCTTCATTTTACTTTTGTTTTTGCCAAAGAATGCCAAAGGGAGAGATTGTTAGAGTGTCAAGGTTGGCTCAATCTAAGCCAAAAATAAAATGCATGATTGCGTGTGCAACTAGTCCTAGTGTCTCAAATGTTGTCCTAGGAGATGGTTGAGTAAATTGTGTAACATAATTTACCCTAGCTGATGTGTCATGCATAATGATAGAACAACTACTTGTCATGTCTTACCTTATTTGGTTCACACATTTTTCTTGGAAATATTCAACAAATCAAGAGTCAATATTTAGCGTGTTGAATAAGGAAGGTAAAAGGATAATTGTGCATTTTGAACAAATAAAATAAGAGTTGGATAGCAATCTATGGGATTTCTTTGGAAGAAAAAATATTCTTCTAAATTAATATGGAATGAACTCAAATTTTCACAGTTGGCTTATTAAGACAGGCTTTCTAGAGGAGTTGCTTGTAGTAGAAGCAGTTATATGTACTGCCCTAATCCTCGATTATGAGTAGTTTTGTTACTCCGATTGAGATGAAGTGATTTAGCGTGTAGGAGTCCAAATGTTGTATGAGAAATAAGGGGAGCTTATTTCTATATTTCTCTATGAGATAGTTAGGAGAAGACAATAGTGAGTAAGGGGGAGCCTTGTCTCACTTAAGACCAACGTGTAACCTAATTGATATATAGTGAAATACCTTACATATGGGCTCAACCCCGCGGAAGTAGGCAATTATATGACTTGAAATATCGGATTTCGTAGAATCTGATGGTTTACTTGAAAAATACTTGAAAGTGGACATAAAAAAATATTTAATTTTTTTAGGGGCTACTATTGTTGAATTAATTTATTAATTATGGACTAAGCATAATCATATTACAATTTTAATTGTGTAATTGTACATGTTAATTATGGGTCATTTATGGGATGATTTAATATTAACTAGTTATGGGCCCATGGTTCTATCTTCTCCCTTGCTTTGGTAAGCCCATCGACCAAAGCCCCATTGGGTTCCTCGTTTATATATAAGTAACAGAGCCCTGCACTTCATAAGGGCTCAGAACACGCTTGCAGAGTATGAAAGAACCATCTTTAATTCTACTTTTTCTTAGATCTCATCCTTTGCAGATTTAGGAGACTAATTGCAGCCAATAATTTTTGATCCATGCTAGGTATGTTTTCTACACACTATGAATTGAAATGCTTTTTTGAACAATGGGAAAATTATGTTTGCCTTCATTAATATGAAAATATTATAAAAATCAAAATGGAGCATTCAAATTGCATTACTCAGTACATTCTGCCAAAAAGTAATTGCTATTTGGCAATAAAAGTCATGATTACAAAAAAGTGACCCCAAACTACCGTTATGGCTAGTTATCCCTATGGTAAAATAATTTTATTATCTTCTCCCCCTCCCCTCCCCTCCCCTCCCCTGGACTCTTCATCTTTCTCTCATCTCCTCTAACTATTTGACTACCCATTACTTCTGTCACACTGCAAAAGCATTTTTTTCCATTTTCACATCTTTCACCTCTCAACACAAGGAAGACGAAAGAGAAGGAAGCTTCTTTTTTTTTTTCACATTTTCTGTTGTTTTCCGATATTTCCCCTCTCTCAACGTAAGGAAGTAAGGTAAGTACGAGTCATTGCTAATAGTTTTTCGATGATTGTTTGTGTTATCTCTATTCGACTGTGAGTTTGTCTTATTTAGTTTTATTATAGCTTCGTTTTGGCATTTTCGATTTTTTTTTCTTCGTTTTTGTAAATATAGCTTCGGTTTGGTTATACTTTCTTTGTTTTTGTAAATACACCTTCGTTTTAGCATTTTCGACCGTTATTTGTTCCTTTTTGTAAATATAGCTTTGTTTTGGCATTTTCGGCCATTCTTTCTTGGTATTTGTAAATAAAGGTATTGCCTTATTAGTAATTGACTATGTTTTGATGAAATGGGTAAATACGATGGCAAGCTATGAGTCCTAACTAATAGTCAATCTTTTAGCTTGAGCAAGAATCTTACCACGTGGTTTAGGTATTACTCCTTTGGGATGAACAGAGGGGCCAGAAAAGCATAAGTAATCAGAACGCCCCAAAAATACCCTAGAAATTTTATAATAATTTTAGTATATATTCCTGGTGTTGAATTGAGTCAAACTTGGCTTTTCCTCCTAAATTGATAAATTGTGAAAAGAATTTAAAGTGTGGCATATGATTGAACATTATATGCTAAATTGAGAAATGGATTGAACCTTAAATAAACCCAAGTGAAAAATGTGGAAATTTGTAAAATAAGGACCTAAGGGTCAAATGATAGCTTAAAATGCTAATGGGAAAATAAAATGATAAATGATAAGGAAAGTAAAATAAAGAGTTAGAATGTCAAAAATGGAAAAATCGACTTATCGGTGGCCAAACAAGGCCTTATGAGAAATAAAGTGATTAAGACAAAAAATGAAAAATGAGAATTTGAATATGGTGGAAGGCCAAACATGGCCTTACACTTATGATTCTCTATAAAGACTAAAAATGTGGTCTTAGGCTCATTTCTTTCAGCCATCATTTTTCGGGAGTAGAGATAGAGAGAAAGGAGAAGGAGCTAGGGTTCCAAAAGATCAAGCTTTGGTGTGAATCTTTTCCCATTTATTGCTCCTATGAGGCCAAAAACAACATACAAAAGAGATTCAAGAGGTTCAAGGTAAGAAAAATCAAACCCTAACCTCATATTTTGATTTAGATTCTGGGGAAAAGCCCCTAACTTGAGAGAAAAGAGTTTACTTATTCTAAACCACTGGGAGTTGTTTTAAAGGGATTCTATGGTGGATTTTGATATGGGACGACCGCAGAAGATTTGTGGAAGAAAATGAGAGAAAATGCCAAAATCGAAAAATTTCAAATCTCAGAGGGTGTACCCAGACAGCTGAAATAAGACTGTACAGGCAGGTAAGAACCTCAGACCAAGATACAGGGAAGGGTGTACCAAGACAGACAGTGTAGAGGGTAACCCGCACTCTAAGATGTGTCAAGGGGCGACTGCATGTGTTGTTCCAAAGAGGGCCCCATTTTTGCATGTTTTCGTCGTTAAGTCCCTGTGATTCAGATACCATGTTCAGGGACCCTAAGAAATGATTAATGGGGGTTCAATTAAGCAGACAGAAAATGTATCGTACGGGCCGACGAGTTCAGTTTCAAAGCGCACTTGTCTTAACCCAAGACTTTTAACAAAATAAATTTTGTATCTAATAAATTGTTTAACAATTGTTTATCCACTAAGAGTGGCGTGAATGTTACCGACCAGGACTCCGTGATGATCGTCTCAACCTAGGACCGATCGAAGAGAAGTGAAGCTAGATTCGACAAATTTTTGCCGTTCTCCGACTTATTCTTATTTCAAGTATTTCTAGAGTTACCAAGTAACTATGAAATGAGTACGTGAATGAGTATAAGTAATAAGTATGATACAGATTGAGTATATCTTTGAAAGATAATACGAAAAATGAATATGAAATTGAAATGTGATAATTGAAACCGAATAAATGTATTAGATGATATGGATTGGATTCATCAAATGAACCACATAAATGTGAATTGAAATATATTTGAACAACCATCTGACGGATGCACCAATCAACATCCGTCATGAAGGCATTCCCGAAATTATCCAATGTCCTACTCAAGTGATGCACTAATCTGCATCCGTCATGATGGCATATGGCATCAAGAAATGTCCCATCATGATGCACCACCCAAGATCCGCCGCGACGCGTGGCGACATTTAGTTGATACTCACATGCTCGGGATGCACCAAACGGCATCCGCTGGCGACGTGGAGACCGGTCAAGTGATACCACGTGCTCCGGGATGCACCAAACGACATCCGCTGCGATGGGAGATCGAATTGTTAAAATATGCTACATTACCGGTCGATAATAAGGGCTGGATTCATCAAACCGAATCCGCCAAATGTGAATTGAATAGCCGGGCGCAAATAGCCAACATTAACGAAAGTGCGTGGCGATTTTGGTATACGCAAATCTCATAAATTGAATTGTGACTAAATTATTGCATTGAAAATGCATGTTGTTATATGATAAATGACTTGAAATACGAAAGCATGCAAAATTGATTAGCATGAGTATATGCTGATATAATAGACATGGTTTATGTTAATGCATGTCAGTTAAATTTGAATATTGAAATAATCAGATAGAATCACTTTACATGGAATGCTTAGCGTATATTTTATCTATGCGCAGTATTGAGTAAGCAAAGAAAAAAGAAGGCCAAGATCGCTAAGCGCAGAGTCATAGGAGAGTACTTACAGATAAGTATATAATTCCTCGTAGTTTGCATATATCATCTTTTTAACAAGTGGCATTTTGTAAACAAAAGGGTTAAAACCTTAACTCTCATTTGTATATCATTTGAAAAGGCATGATTGCCTCTTTGTAAATGCATTTTGTTAAATGTTTATGGGCCTTCCGAACCGCATGAATTCTCAGAATGATTACGGGCTCGCTCTAAAACTCGAAACCGCCTCCGCAACTACAAACAAATTAATAAAATGCTTTTGATAAGATAAATAAAAATCGCCTGAGTAAACCGGCCCGGTTCGTGATCCGCCATTCTGTCGGACCGGATTCGGTCGCAAGATTTTGAAAACGAAAATTTACCAACACGTAACAAATAAAGAAACAACCAGCGCCCCGTTTCATTCCGACTCGCCTATCTCTGCAGATCTGGCCCGAGGGTCGCTACAGGTACCCCCTAATGTGGTTCCCCAAATCTTATGTGGATCCATGACATCCTAAGGGTACTACCAGAACATACTAGGGGTATTACCCGAACATACTTGGGATACTACAAGAACATACTAGAGGTACTACCAAAACAAACTAGGTGGTACTACCAAAACATACCCTGGGGTACGAACTTAACATATTTGCAAGGGCCACGTAACATACCAGGGTACTATCTAATAGGTATGTGCATGTTATTCTATGCGCATCAACCATAACTTATTACATTGCCTGATTATTGTTATTCTATGTGGCTGTTAAAGAAAAAATGACAAATAAAAGAAAGAAGCATGTCCTAGAAGATCGAACAAAGGTGATTAAATTTTACATTACTATTTATCACACTTGTATTGATTTACGAAGTCATATTAACCCTTATTACGATTTTCAATGTAGGCGACTCTACCCAAATCTAGGTGTTCCGCTCGGGCAAATAGGAGACTCTCGCCAACCAGAAGGTAGCACTATCGAAACCACGCTTTGGTTGTTACGCTTAGCAACAAAGGAGATCGATATGAGTTATGCTAATGGTTAATCATTGCACACGATGTTCATACCATCGTGACATCGTGTCAACACGTAGACGTTATGAGCCATGTCAGGCGCCACCATGGGAATCCGCCGCGCCTCGAGCAGTCACGATCAAGGCATCGCGACCGCCAGAGACAGCATACAATAATATTTGGGGTTCAATTGATTCGCCATTCTGTTGGCAACAATTCTACAAAAAAGTTTCATATTCACGTGAAAACTGGTTTTGAAAACTAAGAGTAAACAGAGAATGCAGTTGAATCATAGATTGATATGAAAGACGCCTCTCGTTCCAACTGGGAAAACTCATGCCTCTGAATGTTTGAGAAGACATGATTCATGAATCCCAAAAACAACAAACTAAAAGATGCTGGATGCCTATTATCTTAAAAAGTATAATTCAGTTGATTCCTGCTGATATTCATTATTTTCTGTTACACTCGCAAGAGAGCTATCATTATTACATAAGAGCTAAACATCTCACTGATCTTCATGAGTAAGATCAATCACCTACTGAAAGGTTGAAATATAAAATGATAAAATTGTTATTTGAAAACACCACATAAATGAATTTGAGTCAGCAGTTCCAACAGGCTGGCTAGTTATGGATTAGAAGTTAGTAGTTAGATATATTTGTTATGAATATACAAGTTTTCTTTTGCTATTCGGCTATTCAAAAACTTATTCTATGTTGATGTGACACTGATGTTAAGATATATAACATCAGTTCCTTCCATGTGGAAGAGACGGAAATAAAGTGACTGAAGCTCTGGTCGGGCAACCATGGAAATGGATGAGTACTATGTTTTCAACACGACTTGTTATATTAATATACAAATAGTTGGTTATGGAATGGACCATACTGGCTCTTCCAATAGTCATTTTAGAGAGTCAGCCATGCTAAAGATGAAGAAGTCACAAAGAAAATCAAAATACTGATATTATAATAAGAAACCAAGACACAATCAACAAGAGGAAAATAATGGCAGATGTCATCTTTACTCCACTGATCTCCCACATCACCATATCTATATGAATATGATAATAAAAAGTAGAGAGGTGTCATCATTAAAAATAGTTAGAATGTCTTTAGTTTCATCCAATAATCTGATGTTTGAAAACAGTCATGATCACATCTTCAAAAAAAATTGTATAAGATGAGAAACAAAAATATCAGTCAGAGAATCCAACATGTCACATTATTTAAGTAAGCGCCAAGTACACCTGAGAGAATTACAGCCATAAAAGATTTATGAAGTTTGATCATAATTGATAAAATGTATCAGATACTTCGGGTCACAGACTGCACATTGTGTTCCTTTAAACCCATTTGGCTTCTGTCATGAACAAATTTTTTTATTTCACTGCAGATGTTAACTCCAGCACCAGTCCACAGCACACCCAGGAGAAGAAAGCCACAGCAGAACACAAGGGCCACAGGTGTAATGACTAAAAGAACAAGGCCCATGGCCTCGCAGAAACTGAATTTTCTGAGACATGAGGGAGGCAGTGCTGCAAGGGCAGATGGGAGAGGAGAGGGTGAAAGGGTGTACAAGAAGGGCAGAGGAGGTGGCAAAGGGCATGATACATGGCTTTTGCTCAGCAGTGCATCACAACACATGAACACAAATGTCAAGCAAACAGACCAAGCGACTGGAACATGACACACTACTCTAGATCCACCATGGGATAATAATACTGAGCCGACTTTAACTGGCCAGCCCTGGATGTCATACTCCATGAAGACTAGCTCTCACTTCTGTCCTCCTGCCACAGCTCACTCATAAACTGCTTACACAAAAGCAAAATGTTAAATAAATTATATAGACCAAATCTTTGCATCCACATGTTGAATGATTCAAACCCCAGATATGTATACAACCCTGATCCACTAGTAAATATTTTCTAAAGATAACCAAAGACAGGTTAATCAGATAATAACATGATTTGAATAACTAGTTATATCATCAAGATGGATAGCAAACAATAAGGTCTTCACAAACAAACACGAGTCCAATATGCAAGATATTAACATCATAACACTCATCGCCAATATGAGCCTGAGACTTTGTCAACTAATAATCACTTCACTGACGCTTGTAAGCTTCTTGGTGTCAAATTTGTCATGGGATTCTTGTCCAACTGAGATCACGCTCACCCAGCAAACGGGGAATAAATAATGCTGAAGAAAAGTTGGGCAAATGCCCACACATATGAGCGTTGAAGAATGACGCAAATGAATAATGATGCTTAAAATTAGTAAGGAATATCATGGTCAAGTCCAAGATTTGTGGTGGCGACTAAATGGTCCAGATGGTGAATTAACCACAGATGGACATAGCAACACAGGCTTGACTAAACAACAAAAAATAAAAAGCATGGGTCATCATGCGATACATAAGAGCACAAGATAAGAATCAACCCAAGCTCAAAGATCTGATCGTAGACTTCATCTGATCAAGTCCAATATAACACTACTGAAGCACATGAAAAACAGCATGTCAGTACATAAAGCCGTGATAATATCCTCTCAAGCTGTAAGAACCCATATGGTTATATTATTTCCAGCGGTAAAGCCCATGAAAAAGTGAAATATGTGAAAGCCCCTGTGGAACTCGTGCAATTGTCGCTCAACAAAGACATTACGGCTCAACAAGACAATGATCATCGAAAATGACCAAAAGCTACTTCAAAGTAATTCACTAAAAAGGAATCATTTGATGAATCCAATAAACAGATTGATTCTATCACACAGCATCGCATGTGTAGAGTCATAAGACTCATAAGATGTCGGCTTCCATAAAGACCAATATATGATACATAGTGAGTTTCATCCCGTTTCTGTGGTAATGATTTTAGATCTCACTGAACTATATTATTATTCTTCATCGAATTACTGATGAAATGTTATGTGAACATTACAAAGAATTAGGTGGAAGAGTCTTTGTGAATAATTTTTCTCTGATTAGGTAATGTCTCAACTATATGGCAATATTTAAAAAAAGTAAAGCACCGCATTAGACTTTACTGCAAGGCCATCAAGAGTGTTTAATGAGCTGAAATTTTAAACTTATAAATCTGAAAAGGTTTTAATGTGTATTTAACATAATAAACCTATGGATGAAGTACAGTAATCTGTAGCGTTGAATGGAAAAGTTATAATGGAACCAAAATATTTAGTGAATTGTGAGATCCCAAACAGACATATTGTATGTATCATCTATTATCCAAAATGAGTTTCCAGATTGATATTTGTCAACATCCCTGTGCCTTGGGCTGCCACACACATACATTAACACAATAAATACAATAATATATGATGATATTATATACATATACTATACAAAGTAAGATAGAAGATATATGATATATGGAGTAAGAAACAAAATGAATATATTTATTAGAGATCATCTTGTTAACAACCCATGCATGAAATATCTTCCATTCCAGTTAGTTAATACTATGGGATCTTTCTATAGTACTTTGAATAAACTTATATTTCTAATTCCACATTTTAAAGTTTCTATCCTGAATACACAAATTGGTTTATGAAACAAAACTGATTTTTAAACAACTCTGCAATCTCTTTCAATTAAAGCCTTTCGTGATAAGGGCTACTATACTCTATAAAGAAAAGCTACTGTGTGTTGTTGATATCATGGTGATGAAGATCAAAGAGTTAACTATAAACAGAGGAATATTTAAATGCTATAACTGTTCTTCTCAGAGTTGTTTAATAGATATTTCAGAATCATGTCAGATCAATTCTCCTGGTCTGTAGCATTAGACATCTTGAAGAAGATCCATAAACAAAGAACGTGGAAAAAAACTTAAATGAAGATCTCAATGATGAACTGATGATCACCCATGAATCCCTTCACAAATCATATAGTCACCAGCACACTATGTCGGAAATCCCTGATACTATTTCACACTCGTAGCCATAAGCTGCCAGAATCTCATTATGCCCTCATCTGATCCAACTGATTTGGAAACCCAACCGTCCCGGAGAGATCGTTACATTATCGACTCTTGCCTCTTTTTTTTTTTGAGTTAAACTTATACTGTGGGTGATGGGCCAATTTTTGTAAGAACTCAAAATCATTATATATACAAAAGAATCAACACTGAGGAAACTATCAAAACTATACATATATAATAAAACTATTTAACAGATAAATACTTGACAGACAGTGTCTGATGCATAAACACGGATCATGAAACAAGGGCAGGGATAATCATCTCTAAGATGCCTCACGCCAAGGAATGTCTCCATCCTCTTTATTCCTTGAAATTAAATGAGATGAATGAAACGCTAAGCTCACGCTATAAACAGATATGGTGACCTGTCACAATGATGCACCACACGTGGTCTTTTATGAGATCATTCTTCTGATATATGAATCAAATGACTATGAAATTCTTACCTGGTACCATACAAGTGGTTTATTTTCAAACGATATCACATCATGGTCGGAATGTTTCCATAGCTGCACTTTTAAGAAGTCATCTATTCTTCTACACATGACATGCCAATCAGGATTCTAAAACAAACTACACAATTACAATGGTAAAATCGGAACACATCTAAAGTCATGACAAACGGCAATAAGAACATATGAAAAGAACAATGATAATGATCGCGTCACGAGACAGCGGCCAATGCCTCAAACGCCAAGAACCCCACCGCCACGGGTAAGTTGAATGATCGCGAGTTTCGCAGCCGCCATCTCGTGAACTCCAAATCGCGATATTCATTTGTGCCGTTACCTTCTGTCAAGGATTCACCAAGATTCAATGGTTTGAAGGACTTATTTGAGCGCCGTCATCTCTACGCTTGTTTTGCAACGCCAGCACTCGTTACGTCACGTATCTCGGGACATATTAGTAATCCTATTTCGCCGACTCACCGCTGCAATCCCGATATAATAACAAGATATTGGCCGAAAGTACAGCATTATAAAGTGAACAGATATGAAAACATCAAATCATAATAAGGCCACAGCTATAGATATAAGGCACTGGATCCAAATTACAACAAACATTCTAATGTTATAGATTCATGGCATGATATAAAATAAGTTCTTTTACCTTATATGGAGATCTTTCATGGGATATGCTGGTCATCATAAATCACCATAAGATCCTGATCTGCTCCTGCCAATGAATAGTTTTTATATAAAAACCATAAAAATCTGAAGCAACAACTGAGGATTATATCACTGAAATTAGTTTATGCCAGTGTGACATTTCACAAACAATTAATAACTGAACAATATTATCTTGTTAAAAGAACTCACTAATGAGACTCATAGATGCAACCCAACTCATGAAACTGACTGGTGGTGTTAGAGAATGATATAAACAAAGTGAAAGGACACAACACAAAAATATCTATATTGAAAATAATAAAGTGTTTCATCCACTTATTCATGCCCACTTTTAATATCTGCTCCAATCTATATGCATCACAATAAAGACCTAAATGAGCAGATAAATAAAAATTAAACTTGGTTAATAATAATGTTCTATTGAATTTATATATGGTCATTTAAATGTTAGCAAATTATTTCAAATTATTTAATTCAAATGAGTTTAATGTGTATGTGAGATGATAAAACACTAAAGTTACTTTTTATTTTCCCAGCTTTGTTCCAAAATTCAAAGAATAAGAATACTAATCTTGTTTTCCTCAGTTACACAGTCATGCTAATGGAAAAATTAAAGGAAGTTAGAAAGTAGTCGCCAGTTACCTTGTGCCGGTAGTCGTCAAAAACAAGTCTCATCCAGGTGAACTGGCATTAATATGGCAGCCTTAAATTGCTTACGAACATAGCGAAAATTTGGGCTTTACCTGCCCAAAGAGATTGAAAATGGATTCAAGAGCTCATGTTTTTCTTAATCTCGATGCATTCATAAGTGAGTAACCAATAGGAAAAAAACTTGGGCAAGTCTAATGCACCCAACTTATTCTTTAGAATTTTAGAAAAATTATGTAGCCTTTTTAAATGTCTATGATAACCCCAACGAAATTAATATTTAATTATTAAAAAACTAGGATTTGAAAAATTAAAATAAAAAATATCAGAATTCTATAGCCAAAAGAAAGTATTTCAATCCGAGGACGAGGAGTGGTTGGAAACTAGATGGAATGGTTCCTTTTAAAGCAAAGGAAGGAAACTAGACTGGATTTTCTTAATAGATTTCTGTTTCTATTGAATTTTTTCCAATCTTCTATTGTGTCTTTTTCACCTATGATATACCCTTATATTCTCCCTTTAAATCAAATTATTTATCACAATAAATCAAAAGTAAAAAGAAACTTCAGCCTCATGTGGTCACCAAATTATCCATAAACATTTAGACAATAAATCAATAAGCTCTATCATCAGCCAACTAATGATCCATCAGATTCTTATGTCCTATACTTAAATTATCCTAATGATACATTTCCACATCCAAAAATCGAGGAAGACTGATCTTCCTTAGATCTCCACCAACAAGAAACCAAATTACAACTTCAATTTCTCAGGCTATCTCTAAGCAACCAAAGATCAAACAGTCGATTAAGCCAAATAATCAAAGGTTTGTGGTCTTGGACGCACGCAATAAACCAAGATTCGTAGACGCAAAATTTCGAGGGCTTTACCTTAACAATGCACTGAGATCCCCTACTTCTAAAGCTGTTGCGGTATCATCTTCGCAAAATCGTATTGTTAAACCCTTGATTCTATGCACTCAGAATCTCTGAGATACAAGACATATCTTCAAAGATTTTATCAAAGAAAAAATTAATAAATTTATCTATACTTTCTTATAGTTTCATCTCAAGAAAGAAGCCTTCAAAGCAGAAAACACATAGTAGGGACAATGTATTTTTCACTTATTTTATTGTTAACCAACATTGATGTGAAAAAATAATATATAGGTAAAGTTAAATTGGGTGAAGAATTTAAAATATTGGAAAATTCACATTTATTTAGGTTTGACTATTTATATTCATAGTTTAATTATGAATCCAAGTTTTAATTAAAATATAATTAGTTTATTATAAATATAGATTTATTATCATATCAATTTATTACTATAAATCAAATAAATTATTGTTTTAGTAAAACAAGATATCAATTATGAGTTTTAAGAAGTGACATCAAAGACAAGAGAATTACAAAGTTGTAAGATCAACACCACTCACCTACAAGAAATTAAAACTCGCTTATAAGAAAACTATGGTTTAAATTACACGTTTAACACCCATAGTATCTAATAAATTTCCACTTAACCAAATGCAATGAGAGATTCAAACTAAAAATTTCAGAAACAAGGAAAGATGTGGAATTAGTTAAGGAAAACCACTATAATCTTCATTGATGTACAAAACCAAAGTACCTAAGATAGTATATTCATGATCTTAGTAAGGGGTATAAAGGATTGTTTCTCACATAAAATAGTGCGCTTTGCATGGTCGCTAATTCTAAGAGAAAATGATATTCTTGCAAATGGAAAAGCAAATTCAACTATATTCTAACCCAAAGCTAACAAAAAGACAACTGCTAAAGGTGATGTACCAGAACCAAAGGTGCCGAAACAAGAAATTCACAAGAAAAGTGGCAAAAAAATTATAAAATAAAAGAGGGGGAGTGAGGTGTTTTTGAACTCCGGTCAGTAGTGTTTTGTAAAACTTAAAATTTGATTAGCCTGAAGAATTTAGCTGTTGATTTTAAATTGAAATAAATTTAAAACATATGCATTTATTTAATCTTTTCTTATGCGTCTTTTTAATCTAAACACCTACCCTCTTACGCTCAGTCCTTTATATTAATTTTTATTCAATTACATTACCTTAAAAATTACTCATATTTTGGTAATTATTTATTTAATCGAATAGTCTAAATCAATATTTAAAATGTTTTTATATTTCTATATTTTTTCTTATTTTTATGTCCTTATCGATTTTTAGTTCATCAATTCTTTGTACAAAAATTTATGTGATATTTCCTAATATTTTTACATAAAATAAAGTTATCGATATTTTCATACTACTCACTTTTCATCCAGATGAAATATATATATATATATATATATATAGATATTGTAAACTCCTCCTTCGAATCCCAAAAGTGAAAAATTCACACAATCCCTACAAGCTCAAATATAGCTCCTTCTGACTTAGTGTATGGGATCACTAAATAAAAATTTTCATGGTCTTATGGTAAATGAAGATAAGATTCACAATTATACGGTTCACACGTACAATAGGTCTCCCACATAAAGCAATGAGAAACCGACAAACAATATCACTTAGCTAAGGTGGAATATCCACTTCATGAATTTGTCAAGATCGTGACTCCTAGTAATGCAACAAACAAAATAACATAATAAAAAAAAAATAAATTTAGAAAAGATATATTCATAACAATTGTGAGTATAAGTATTTTGTTCAACCTACCTCCCTAAGGAGTCCCCACAAGATGAACCCGAAACATTTATCAAGTTTAAGCAAGACAAGCACAAAAAGATTACATCCATATCCATCACACAAACATATACTTGAATCACCATAAGTAAAATGAAAAGAAAAGTTATAATAAAATTTCGCTTATGCAGAGTTCAAATTTACAATGTTTCGCTTTAGTCGACCATGCAAAGAATCAATTGCTACAGTAATTCATCATATAAATAATTTGGCTAAAAATAAGAAATAGAATCATATTCAAATTTCATATCTTGTGCAAGTAGAGATACACCAATCATTTGATTAACACAAGAGAGCTTTAGTTTTAAAAAATTATCAAAAGATCACATTTCAAACTCACGTGCATGCATACACACCTTAATTTTAGTTTCATTCATCTTTAAATATTGTGCATACCTGTGTAGTTTTACTACTTTAAATTACCCTCAATAGAAAATTCTAAAAGGATCATGATCGCTGGATTTCTACTACTATATACCTGTATACTCCACAGATTTTCCTAATTTTGACACCGCAAGAACTAATAAAATCACAGTGACTGAGCCTGGAAAATTCTTCATGAAAATTTCATTTTGAAACCGTAATCATGACTAATGATGAGATCATGTTCAAGGTTAATATTTCCAAACTAGTGGATCCATTTGACAAGCACCAAGACATCAAAAAAGAAAAAATAGATTATTATATCTAAAATAATTTCACAAGGTCCAAGTAAGCAACAAAATCGCTTCACTTATCAAAATCCTATGGACTCATCACATACAAAAATCTACACAGGCAAGACTCTAATTAAAACTATAGCATCTCAAATTTTTAGTATATGTAAAATGAGGAACAAAATTAACATAATCATAAGGGAAGAAAAGATCCAAATTACAACCAACCCAAAAATTTCTCAAGTAAAAATGCTTATTATATTGTTATGTATCAATAACTGACATTTTGAATGAATTAGAATATTTAATAAATGAAGTACCTAATTAACTAAGGCTAGTACCTAATTGACTACACATTTAAGAAGAATGAAAGTAAGAAGCAGATAAGTATGGTGAAGGATCAGGACAGATGCCCAAATCACTGCCTTACTCCAAACACAATCCCAAATAAGTAAACATGAAGGTACATACATACATGCAACTATGAACACATATAATTCCATCTCCTGCCGATAATGACTAAAGTCACGGGTTTACCCTCCAAAATTTGTTCATTATGTTTAACCATTTACAGTTTGGGTGACCAAAATTTAAATTGTTTTTCCATAAGTACTGTGAATTTAGAAATTAACCAAAGATCAGAGCCTGCTTACGGGTATGTCGTCAGCATAAATGAGGCAAGCTTCCTAACCATTATCAAGTTCAAAGGCATGGCAAACAAACACCAATTTCCAAATAAATCCCATTTCAAAGATCATCATCAAACAATGTAGTTTATATAAATAAACACACCCCGCACCTTAAGACAACTAAAGTAACATCCATTGTGTTCAATTGACCCAAAGAAATCTAGCTTCAAAGACATCCCTTAGGGCTTGTCATATAGCAGAGATCTCTCTATAGAAAGCAGACCAGATGAATCCCAAGCAACTTTTAGATATCAAACTGTGAAGAAATCCACCGTATGAAAGGAAATATATAGATAAAGATATTCAAATCAATACTATAAAAGCAAGTTAAGTAGGATAAAATTGGTAGAAAAATCACTTCCAAATGTATCATTCGTAATGGGACTTAAGACATATTGGTCCAAGGCCTGGACAAATTGATATTGATATCAAAAAGTTGAAATGTTACCACAAGGCCCACAAGGACCATGTTGAAAAGATGATTTCTACATCTAATTTTCGATAAATTGGCAATACCCAATACTTAAAACTAGACATGACAACTCCAAACAAAGATGATTTTCTCATGGTTTGAAATTTTATATAATCAAGGTAATGTAAAGAGAAAAAATTACCATCAACCTACTCAATCGACTCACGCATGTCAAACCAAATGGGAACTAAAGAGCAATTCCATGATCGTAATTACTAATTGAATGAGGAAATTCAGTACCACCATCGAAATCCCTACATTGGCACTCCATTTGATGAACTAATATAATAGGAATCAAAGATAACCAAAGAATGCATTTAATAACAAAACAACATGCATTTATTAATCACTTTCTAAATACATCTCCGCTTTATGATATCTTGAAAATGATGGTGCCTCGAATCCTACAATCAAAATGAATGCAACTTCAACCTCCCATACTCATCCTAAGGCAAAAAACATAACGAACACATAAATCTTGGAACAATGCACAAGCTTTCACAAAAATCTCGATTAAAACTACAAATGCAATTTGTTTCCCAATCCATAACCTGTTTTACATGAAAGTCCAACCATGAACACCTTATCTTCTTTAATGTCATAAATGTTACAATATCCATGCTTCGAATGTTTGTTATAAATGATACTAAACTGCTCATAATATCCTAAAACCCATTAGATTTTGAGATATAAAGTATAATGAAAATGAATCTAAGCTTGCCCTTCCTATCTACTTTCAATGTTATCTCCATCAACTGAGGTATCTAGCTTATTGTTAGAAAAATACTACTGTTGAAGATTATCTCAGATAACTCATCATGTTGATCAAATATGAATATATTTAATGTTGATTAAGAACTTTGATCCATACAGAATCTTAACTCATCTAGAAAAACCCAGATTTAACGCCAACTCGCTTTTCATTATACGGGTGTAAGTGACGGGTTGGTAACAAAGAAAACCTTTGAGAAGTGGGGAGAAAAAGCGGTAAAGGTGATTGGGGTTGTTGCCGCAAATTCAAATGGGAAAACACACACACACACATAGGACCCTGCTGTCTTCGTAGGCTGTGGTGTCATTTGTGATGGTGTCGTGGCAGAGAAACCCTTTGGAGAAGGAGGAAGAAGAAGGGTAAGGATTAGGGCTGAACTTCGAAATTTTGAAAAGGAAAAGAAACGAACAAAGGGTCAGATGAAAGGAGTCTTAAATAAGTAGGGAATCATTTAGTTCAGAGCAATGATGCTTAAAATAAGTCAATGTTTTTAAACTTATGTAGTTCAATGACACCTTATAAATAAGCAATGCCTTATAATATCTAATTAAATAATGACATTTTTCATGTTGCCGTCATGGATATAATAACGTCATTGTTTTAGTTAGTAGTGATACAGGTCAAATTAGACCGATACAATCGCTTAATTCATTTAGTTATCGCTTTATTAAATTTTGTTAAAGTGTCACACCCGAATCCTCGACTGACCGATGGCTGATCTAAGCCAGAGCCCTACATCTAACATTTTCAATTATCTTCTCAAAATTTATTTGGTTTATTAAATTTTCGTTTTCAAAGTGTCGCGACCGAATCTCGACTCGACTTGCCATGAATCCAAGCTTGAGTCTTGCCATCTCGACATTTTCAATTATCTTCTCTAAAACATTTGTTTGTGTTATTCCATTTTAGACTTTAATTACGTGGAAGAATTTCCATATTACGGGCAAAACCCATAAATGATTATACTACCGTCAACATTTTATACCAACGTTATTCATTTTATTTCTTCTTCATCTGATCAAATACGTCGCTTTACGTTAATTTGATTCGGTATCATCCGCAGACGCGTTAACATGAGCATCCGCTTTATTTGTTATTGATCATCAACATCAACTCAGTTATCATCGATTTTGTTTATCGAATCCCGCAGCGGATTGCTTCGACGCCATTATTCGGCGCGAAACGGCTCGATCATCATACGTTTAAAACAGTCATCGATCACCCGCCCTGATTTGGTTCGTTCAAATACACTCCTGAGGTGGTGGTGGTATCACTATCGTTCTATCAGGCGACGGCAAGCCGCGAAGGGTGGGTGCGTACCCCATGTGGTATCACTTATTCGGTCTCCCATCATGACGGATGTCGTTTGGTGCACCTCGACATGTGGTATCACTTATTCTGCCTCGACCACACTTATTCTGCCTCCCATTGTGACGATCGTCGGAACCTGCAGAATCCATCATCATGTCCCGTCGACCAGGTCGCCTGAACAACCTTCACACATTCTGAATGCTATCATCTGATTCGATTACGATCCCAGGGCAAGAACGATCTTCAACGCCACGACGGTCCATTATTTTGATTTATCAATATCAAAGATAGAGAAAGATTCAGATATCTCAAAACTTCCAGTGAAGGATTCGCAAACAAAGCCCACATAATATCATATCTATAGATCATCCAATACTGTTGATCTGATTCGTTATTAAGTCTTCATCCCCATCTGCTGCATCCATCCAGATCAAACATCTCAACTGTTATCACTCACTTCATAAAGATATACTAATCTATGTACTCATTTCATATACTCATTCATATACTATTCACGTATATACTCATTCATATACTCATTCATTATTACCATTTCATATACTCATTCATATACTCATTCACATACTCATTCACATACTCATTCATGTGTCTATTTCATATACCTATTCATATACTCATTCACATATACTATTCATTGATGTGTTATTGTTTATTTCATATATACTCATTCATATACTCATTCATACGTACACTCATTCATATACTCTTTCACGTGCACTATTTCATATATACATATACTCATTCACATACTCATTCACATATTCTCATTCATGTGCTCATTTCATATACTATTCACGCACACTCATTCATATATCTATCACCGAGTCTCAACACACTGTTGATCTTTCTGTCACGATACCCGTTAACCCATCCAACACGCACCTCTTTTATGTCAGTCCGCCCGTCGGCTTCGTCATCAGTCCAGGCTACGCCCATCATCACGTCATCTGTTGATCTTTGACAGATCCATCAACTTCATATCAGCGTCCATTCAGTACACTTCGTGCAACAATTCAGCACACACGCGGCGCCCACATCCAGCCGGCCATTATTGAGTCCAGACTCAATGAGCTTTCTATAGAGTCTAAGAATCACCTTATAATGGTTTCCAACGGGCGAAAGGCGCAACAAAGTCATGATAAAATCGATTACAAAGACTCCGCAAAGAACAAAGCACAGTAATCAGGTTTCGTCATTTTCGGGATCTAACTTCAAGATTGATAATTGTATTTGTAATACTTTGAAGCTATAATTCTAAGGGTTCTTCTCCACCGAATCACCCAAACGGAGCACCTAAACTCGCTATGTCCTAAAACAACTCCTACTACTCCTATGTTAAAACAAATCAGACTTCAATAACGATAAATTTACTTCTGCTGAGGAATTTTTGGGCCACATAAAATCAGAATTTGAAGGTACCTATTTCAGGATGTTTTGTTTTTCTTGAAGTCTATTTTAAGTATCAACTGAATCACTCAAATCGGATCATAAATGAGAAAGTTATGGCCAAAATACAAAAACTGGTCAAAACAGAAAAACAGAACACTACCCGTACCGGCATGTTCGACCTGCACTCTGCAGACAACCCCTTGAATTTTGCCCGCACGTGGGTTTTCTTCACTTCTTCCAAAGATTGCTACCCAACCAACTCAATACTTATATACACTTCTAAAACCACTCCAAATTCAGACTGTAATCTCTTTCACTCAATTCATCTTCATTACATATCTTCTTCAAAACTCATGAATTACTCCAAAACCATTCTAATATGGGTCATAACCCATACAAAACCCAAACACAAGGATTAGTTAGGGTTTGTTCTAAACCCTAACTCAATTACTTGCCATTTAACCATGAATCCAACCTCAAAGAGAGGATTCCATACTCATCTTGTTCCATATTGGGTTTTACCAACCCTAATTTCAAGAAATCTAAGGTTAGGATGAAATTCTAACAAAACCCTAGAGAGATCAAAGGGGTTTGTGATGATTTCCATACAAGAATTCACTTTAGGGTTAGGTTTCTCACAACCCACAACTCACAAACATGTATCCATACAAATATATACAATGTTCCATACCTTTTTGCTCTTCCTTTCTCCTTCTCTTCTCTTCTTCTTCTCTTCCTCTTCCTTTTCTTCTTCTTCTCCCCTTCTCCTCTCTTTTTTACGTTTTTTTTTTCTTCCCAAATGAGACCAAATTTGGTCTTAAATAAAATGTCTTTCTTTGGGTTATGTTTATCTCTCTAAAACCTATTTTTGGGTTAAGTTTTCATTATTTCACTTTAGTCCTTGGTTCTTTCTCTTTAAAATCAAGTTAGGCATATTCTAATTTAGCCTATCAACTTTTAACTTTATGACTATTGGATCCTTCTTCTTTATACATTTTGGTCTTCAAAATGAGAGACCAATTAACCTTTTATCCATCTTTGAGTTAAGGCCATGTTTGGCCTGCATTTAACTTCTTTTCTCATTTTTGCATTTAGGTCCTTTAACTTTCTAATTTCTATTCCATCTTTTCTCAAATTTCATTTTTGCATATAAACTTATTGTTTTATGCCTTATGTCCTCAAGTGGTGCACCACTTTTACCTCAAGGCTTTATTATTAATTCCGGGTCTCTCGTTTTATTTTCAAAAAATTCTATTTAGCTTTTAATATACCTTAAACAAGCCCGGAAACTGCTAAGGCATATTTCGGGGTGTTACAACCTCAAAAACGAGATTTTTGAAAAAATCCTGAAAAATGTCATATATTTAAAGAATGTCCATTTAATATAGATGGAACTGAAATCAGGACGAAATAAATTTTTTCGGGGGCGAAAACGGACCAAGGAAGCATGACACGTGGCGCGATGTGAGCTACGTGTTTCATGTATAAATACAAGAAATATCTAAAATCAAGAAAAGATCTCACAATTTGGTCTAGGATCAAACGTTAGAGAGAGAGAGAGAGAGAGAGAGAGAGAGAGAGAGAGGAAGGAGAAAAAAGCAAGTTTCTTCGACGATTTTACGAGGTTTTTCCGGAACTCGGCAGGCTGAGAGTTAAAGCTGCTCTAGGCGACGAGAGCTACGTGTGGGTACCGGAATCACAAGATTTCTCTAAGGTCCAAGGTTCGGGTTTTCATGGAAATCGAGAAAAGGCGATGTTGCGGGAAATCACATTATTTGAGGTAGGGTTTTTATCCTACTCGGTTTAATTTCTATCTAAGGGCATGTGTGTATGTGTCAAAGTAGAGAATGTTTTCACTTCCTCCGACCCCATGGATCGTATTCAGCTGGTAATGACATCATCCTCATCCGAATTAAGTGGTTCTAATTGATGGATAAACTAGACTTATAGGATAACATATCTCCTTGAAATAGGTCTATCCAAATTCCGACCCCTTTAGACTCATAAATGCATTCAAATGGGAGCTATGTTCAGTCAATTTTCCTGTTCTTTTTTGAGACCCCATGACTGAGTTTTGGCCTTAACTTGGCCATCCCTCATCTGAATTGAGTGATTCCAATTTCCGGATAAACTAGACTTATAGGAGAACTATTTAAATAGGTCTATCCAGAATTCACCCTTCGACTCAAAATGTATTCAAAAGGGAGCTATGTTTAGACAAGCGAAGTTATGTTTGAAAACTTAAATTCGGGAAGGTTTAGGACATATCTTGAGTTTCGGTGATCCGATTTAGGTGATTCCAGTTGGAGAAGAACCCTAAGAACCGTATCTTCAAATGAATACAAATAACCAGTGTCAAAATATAGATTAAGACCCCTGAAATCGGATATCGTTTGACTGTTTCCTGTGCGCAGTAAACTCACCGCCTTTGAATGAAAAGGCCATAACGTCTTCATCCGAACTCCGTTTCGAGTGTTCTTGGACTCTATGGAAAGCTCATTGAGTCAAGAACCTATAAATATGCCTGTGGAAGGTAGTGGGTGTCCACAAACTTTCTGAAAAATCTATGTTTTGCATCAAGTGTGCAGGTTATTTGGTTGTGTCGATGTGAATAGCTGGTTTTGACATGACTATCAGACATGTTGTAGGCCATTGTATTGGGTGGTATGAATTGCCATATAAGTTAGCCTAAGGAAGGCTATATGAAATTACTTGTTTAATGGGTGCATTGATGAATGCTAATATGCATGATACTACGATATCTATAAAGATTGGTAATTTAAATGTATGGAACTTATATGCTTGCGATATATGTCGGTGATGGTACTCGACGTGAAGTACGACATTAGATGCATCATACATGTAACATGAGAATTTGCAAAGGATATTAGTGGCATTGCATATGCATGTGATTATGTAAACATATCGGGTGTGCGCAGTATTGGTATGGTCATTCATCATCGCTGTTGATGAACGGGTAGTGTGCTCGCACTGGAAGATGTCTAATAGATGTCCTACCGCTTAAACATAAAAATAAATATAAATAATGTGTGTTGGATTGGCAAGAAGGACCGTTAACCTCTCGTGTGAAAATCCCAGAACATGGGGCGTAAGACACCCGTGGTGTGATCCGAAAGTCTCCTCGTTGTTCAAAGAAGACACACTACATGGTTATCAGATAATTTTGTCAGGATAGAGTTGAATCGACTGAGACAATGGGGCTCTTCAAGACTTGCATCATGTGCACCGTGAGCCGCTAAGGGCTCAGATAAGCGTGTCATTGGTACCACCAAGGAAGGAAGTTATCCCACTCGCATAGGGCATGTGCGGAGTCGACGGGTGACTCTAGATATGGGCATGAAGACATTTTTACATTTACATACGACATTCACGTAGACATTTTCACTGATGTGTATCGTTGGTTAGATCATTGTATGAGTACTTAGGTGGAGTAACCTGTAGAGGAGATTATCACTACCAGGATTTGCTCACCCCATCGCTGGACCCCCTTTTAGTACAAAGGTGACAGATAGTCAAAAGTGGGCCGACCAAGACTGGGACCGCACATACAAGAAAGTCTGATGTATTGGGACCATATTTCTTGTATATGTATATTAGAACAATCGGGCTTTAATATATCATTTTTATATAAGAGTGTATAATTGAACTCTTGTAAACATATCACTACATAGTTGCATTTATATTCAGAAGGTCACAAATGAAAAGGTTACTTATGACTCGCGAATGACCCAGTATATCGAGTCTTCTGATGGGTCATGTGATGTATTGTTATACAGGTTGTATTTTGGATAGGGCTTCTCGTACAGAGGAGACAATGTCCGATTTTTTGTTAAATTATGGATCTCAATAAATTGGACATGATGGTGTAGCATTGGGTTACCCGACACCCACCGGTTTCCGCAGGTTGATGGGTTGTCAACGTGACCCCTAGGATAGGGGTGTCACACAAATACTGAAGTTGTCTTATCGATTACTTTATTATTTGGTAGGATGCTTAGTTTGGTGAAGAGATTTCACTAAGTGTCATTGATCGTGCAATTTTGCTACCCTATTGATGGGCAATTGATGCATTTGATTATGACGGTTGGTGAATTGCTTTTACCTGTGTGTGAGTCTTTTCCTATTTTATAGACTCTAGCATTTGGTGACCACTTTTGTGGGTCATTTTGTAAGCCGAAGAATTGAGCATTTTGCATTTCTTTGTTATACATGTATTTTTTACATTGCTATCTTGTTTATTCTTCAACTTTGAACTTTCTTCAGTTTTCTGCCATCATGAAACTTAATGGGACTAATTATAAGCAATAGGTTGAATCTCTCATGATGAATTTGACAATTATGTGACTGAACTCGGCCTTGAAAGTTCAAGCTCTTCTAAAACCCACAATTGAGAGTTCTGGAAATGAGAAAAAGTTCTATGAGGATTGAGAGCATTCTAATAGTTTTTGTTTGATGATCATGGAGAATCATATGGAGGAATCTATTTATGCAAGCACTCCAAAGATTGAGAATGCAAAAGAGTTCTTGGATGCTATTAGCAAGAAATATACAAGGTTCTCAAAGAATGAGAAAAAAAGAGTTATCTGATAATCATTGGGTGAATGTTTGTTTTGAATCCAATGTCATTGATGTGCCATATGATACTTGGTGGTTAGATAGTGGTTCTACCATTCATTCTTGCAATTCTATGAAAGCAATGATAAGTGGAAGAAGTCCAACTAGTTTGGAGTAGTACGTGTGCATGGGAGACGGTACAAGAGTTCAAGTTGATTTTTGGGAAGTTGTTAGATTGCAGCTTAGTACATGAAATTTTTTTGGAATTGCAGGGTGTGGCATATATACTCTCAATCAGGAGAAATTTGATATAAATACCTATTTTGGATAGACTTGGATATAGTTTTGTTTTTTGATCTAGAAAAGTTCAACTGTACCGAAATTCTTTATTGATTGGCAATTGAATACTTTGTGGGAGTTTTTACTAATTAGAGTTATCTTCTTTGCCTTCTATTTCTACTACCCTTACTGTTAATACTACTAGTATCTCCATAAGTTAAAGATTGGATGAAAAGTCTTCTACTCTTTGGCACAAGCATTTGGGTCAAATTTATAGACAGGTAATGGAGAGATTAATTAAGGATGAGATTCTTCTAGACCTTGATTTCTCAGATTTTGATATCTGTGTAGATTGCATCAGGGGTAACTAACCGCCAAGGTTAGGAATGCCAAGATTGATAAATGCACTAAGTTTCTTGAGGTTATTGATACATATATTTGTGGGTCATTCACTCCTCCTTCTATGGGTGGCCACAAATATTTCATCACATTCATTGATGATTATTTTCATTATGGTTTTGTCGAGCTCATTTGTGAGAAGTCTGACTCTTTAGAGGCTTTCAAAGCTAAAGTTGAGCTTCAACAAGGGAAGAAGATCAAAGTGGTTCATTTTGACAGAGGTGGTGAGTATTATGGTTAGTATGATGAGACGGGATGCAACCCTGGACCATTTGTGAAGTACCATTAGGAATGTGGCATTGATGCTCGCGATATTAATACAAATTCCTCAACGTAATGGGATTAAAAAGAAGAATCACACACTTCTTGATATGGTGTGATGTATGCTTGTTAATTCCTCACTACCTGAGTTCTTGTAGGGTGAAGCTTTGAAAACTACAACTTATATTTTGAACCAAGTGCCTAGTGGTCCGTCCTAAGACTCCCATGAGCTGCGGTCACGTAATAGTCTATCTCGCCACTTCCTATGTGTGGGGCTGGAAGGTGAAAGTGAGACCTTGCAACCTGCAATCCAAGAAACTTGTTCCAAAGACCATCAATGGGTACTTTATTGGTTATTATGTAGGATCAAGAGATTTCAGGTTTTATTGCTCGTCGCATACCACTAGAGTGATTGAGTTAGATCGAGTTATCTATTTTAAGGATGATACTAGTACAAGCCAAGGGCCAAGAGAAATTGTGTTCAAAGAACACCTAGTTTTTATTTCTGTGCCTATTGCTTATGCTCCAATCTCTAGCCCTTTTGTTGACTAGCATCCAGTAGCCACTCTCGATAATGAACCAATTGAGGGTGTTGATCCAGTAGCCCCATATGTAGATCTAGTAGCCCCATATGTAGTCATGGATATACCCTTGAGGAGGTCAGAAAGGGCGCGTAGGCCCTCAATTTCATATGACTACATTATTTACTTGCAAGAGTATGAGTATGATGTGGGTGATGTATCATATCCAACTACCTACAAAGAAGCCATTACTACTCCTCAATCCAACTTCTGGATTTATGCAATGAAAGATGAGGTGACTTCCATGTCATAGAATAAAGTGTGGAGCTTTGTAGATTTTCTAGATGGTTGTAAACCCATTGGGTGCAAATGTGTGTTCAAGACAAAGTGAGATGTCAAAGGATATATAGAGAGATATAAAGCAAGATTAGTGGTCAAGGGTTACGGTCAATGAGAAGGTATTGATTTCAAGGAAACCTTCTCTCCACATTATTATGGTATAGTGGCTCATTTTGACTTGGAGTTGCATTTGATGGATGTGAGGACAACTTTCTTGAATGAAGACATAGTTGAGGATGTTTACATGTCTCAACCTATTGGTTTTGAGGAGGTTGGTAAGGAAAACATGGTTTGTAAGTTCCATAAATCCATTTATGGTTTAAAGCAGGCTTCCAGGCAATGGTATCTCAAGTTTGATGAAGTTGTCATTGCCAATGGTTTTAAGGAGAACATCGTCGATCAATGCATATATATGAAGGTCAGTGGGAACAAATACATATTTTTGGTTTTATATGTTGATGATAGTTTTCTCGTAGCCAATGATACTAACCTATTGGTTGAGACAAATCAGTTATTGTTTAGTCATCTTAATATGAAGGATCTTGGGGAAACATCTTATGTCTTGGACGATACTTCACGATATACCTAGTCACATTATGAGATATTCTCAACTGACTTATATTGAACACATTCTAAAAAGGTTAAATATGCAATCATGCTCTTCTGGTAAGGCACTAGAAGGCAGATTTTCCAAAGGCCAATGTCCTCATAATGATATTGAGAGAGATTAGATGAAAGCAGTCCCTTATTCTTCAGTTGTGGGCAGCTTGATGTATGTTGAAGTATGCACACCCCTTGATATTTCTTTTATTGTCGGCTAGTTGTGTAGGTACTTAAGTAATCCTAGTCAAAGCCATTGCAAAGCGGCTAAGAAAGTTTTGAGGTATCTTCAGGGTACCAAGGATCTCATGTTGACATATCGGCATACATACACTCTTGAGGTGGTTGGTTTTAGTGATTCAAATTATGCTGGCTACGTGGATGATAAAAAGTCTACTTCTGGTTATATCTTTATGATGGCTGAAGGAGCTACTTATGGAAAAGTGTCAAGTAGACACTTACAACTTCTTCTACTATGGAGGCAAAGTATGTTGTGTGTTATGAGGCTACTTGTCATGCAATATAGTTGCAAAACTTCATTTTAGTTGAGATTTGTCTACTCAATTTCTAGACCGAAATTGTTTTCAGGAGAATCTACAACTCCGTATCTTTCTCTAGGAAACACTGCAGCACTCCTTGCCTCTAAGTACATTGATGTGAAGTTCTTTTGTTAAAGAGAAAGCTTGTAATACCTCATTTCTATCGAGCACGCCTTACCTACTTAATTATGCCGGGCTAAACCCACTAACCAAAGGCTTACCTATTTGTGTGTTTCAAGAACACGTCATCCACGTGGAACTGTTAAGAGCCTAGACTCTTTGTTTTAGTGGGAGTTTTTCCTTTTCATGTATTTTGTAAGGAAATCTCATACTTTTTGGTTATTAAATGCACATATTAACGTTTGTCATTATCTTATGATTTTGTGTCATTTTGACAAGATGAATGACATAATGATGGTTTTTTTTCTATTGAATTAATACTCTAGTCATTGTTATGCTTCTAGATTAGTGGCGCCTGATTATGTACGATTTATGCATCCTCTCGGTGTATTAATTGTATATGGTTGGTTATGACTATGTAAGTCTCTTGTGGAAGCATTTGCGTTATGATTTTGATTAGTAGCTTACTATGTACACTTATGTATCCGCCGCATGTTAATTGTATATATGATTGCTATGACAATGTGTAAATCTATCGCGGGAAAGTTATTTGAGTTATGGATTTATGCTTTCGGCCTGCTGGAGAATGTTGGATTAATTTATTAACTATGGACTAAACATAATCATATTACAATTTAATTGTGTAATTGTGCATGTTAATTATGAGCTATTTATGGGATGGTTTAATATTAACTAGCTTTGAGTCCATGGTTTACCTTTCCCTTTCTTTAGTTTCATTTAATTAAACCTAATTATAACTCCCTTATGCTCTTTATAAATAAGTAAAGAGCCCTAGAATTTCATAAGAGTTTAGTAGAACACGCTTTGGGGAGAAGGAAATAACCATCTTCAACCCTACATTTTCTTAGATCTCATCCTTTGTAGATTTGGGAGACTAATGACAGTCAACAATTTCATATCCATGTCAGGTATGTTTTCTACACTCTACAAATTGATACGTTTCTTTGAACAATTAAAGTTTTTTTTTTTTTTATATTGTATTTATTGCACATTGTTGATCAATGTTTTGGGGCCCAATAAAAGCATGATTTACAAAATAATCTAGCAATTATCTCATACATTTGTAAACTTCATAGATAATTATAATGTGATTATCATAAAACCATACCACTACAGGACAATCATCGGACTTCCTACTAGTTGTTTTATTTAAGATTACATAAAATTCTTAGACATATAGGTGTCACTTTCCTTGATTTTATATGACTTTGATGATGTCATTAAACACATGAATTTGTAGAATATTACCACTTGAATAAGACACAAGTGACTAGATCTTCCCATTTATCCTCTTGCCACATGCCCTATTGAAGGTTCTTTGAGTTCTCCATAGAGGTTACTTGGTGGTCTATTACCATTCATATGACTAACCTCTTTGAGCCACCCTAGAGACTAATATATTGAGAGATTTATTTGGTCCCCTACTTTGACCCTTTGGTAGTCTTGAGCTAGATTTAAATCTTTTCTTGTAAGGTACACTTTTATGACAGTCGGGCACACCCTAGGTTATTTAGACATATCTAAGCTATTTTTAAGTCACTTAGATGCATCTTAGATCACTTAGGTACTTTTCTTTCTTCTTTTTTTTTACCATTTTAAGCCATTTTAGCACTGAAAGTCTAATTGCTAGATGCATCTTAGATCACTTTGATACTTTTTATTTTAAATTTTAAATTTTTATCATTTTAAGCTATTTTAGCACTGGAAGTCCCATTGCTCTCGGGCTCTTTTCACGGTAGTGAAGTCTCTCTCTCTCTATATATATATATATGGGTGTCGCGGTGAACGACATGCAGGTGTCAAGCTTGCATCTTCGACCAACAGGGAGCTTAGACTAAAATACGAGCGTGTTAAAGTGTGCCTCTTCAAAATCTTTCCTGTTTTTTGGATAAATCCAAATTTGATGCACCCTTAATTTCATAAATATCAACGTATTAGTAGCCAATGCATCCGATGATTTATTTATTGTTATTACTTATTTATTTTTATTTTTCAAATAGCATGATCATTCTGACGAGTCGTTTTGACGAACCACGAGCCTTATTGGGCATAGGGCTCTATCAAGTGCATAACTCAAGTGGTTCTTGGCCTTAGCGAGGCGTTTAGCCTAGACGAGTGTGTGACTTAGGTAGCTTGCTGCCTTGGTAGGCCATTTTAGGTCTATGACCTCTTCACTTAGGTACTTGACCTTCGTGGTTTGCTGTCTTAGAAGAATTGTTTTTAGGCCCATGTGGCAGTTATAAAGAGCTTATGATGCAGTATTTTGACATCGCACCTTTGCAGAGCGCTTGGAGAGTTATCAACTCATAATCTCAAATGCTTAAAAGGTCACCAAACACAGAATCTTAATAGGCAATAAATGGAGGCGAGGGATTTATTTCAAATTATTTAATATGATAACGTATTTAAAAAATTATGGCTAAAATAATAGGGAGCTAATCGGCCTTTCCATTTAAAATCTGTTATTTTTATTTTTAAATCAAACATATTGGTGCAAAAATAATGGGCGAAAATAATGGGTAACTAATTGACTTTTCAAAAAAAAATTTATTTTTTATTTTTAAACCAAACGAGTTGCTTATCACCTTTATAGGATAAGAATCAAGATTAAGTCATATTATCTTCATATACGCACAAAAAGTGAGGCAGATTTGTAAAATAAATTATATGTAAAAAATTATTAAATATTTTATATATTCACATTTATAAGAAAATGTAGTATATCACAAAAGAAAAAGAAGATATTTAATTAATAAAAAAATTTAATTGAAATCCTAAGTCTTACCAAAATCAAGAATATTTTTCAGCAATCAATAAATTAAATAAGGCATTTATTATATTTTTTTATTTTTAGATTCTTCCATCAAGAAATGCTTACCTGAAATGGGAGCTAGGAGCTAAGAGCAACTCCAAGGGAGCCATGTAAATTAGCTAGCAAAAATATATATTTTTATTACATTATCTATTTTAGCTAATCACTTTTTCAATTTCACTCCAACCATGCTATCTATTTTAGATAACCATTTCAATTAACTTTAACTAAAATACTATATAGTATGTCATGTTATCACCATATTGATTACATCATTGGAGTGTTGTTGGTGCAAAAATCAGGAGTAGCTGGCGTCTTTGCCCTAGCTAGAAGTAGCTAGTCAAATGGGATTCAGACAACAAATTTGTACTGACAAATGCAAATTTCCATCGAGATAATATTTAAGGGTCGGTTATGTAAAATAGCTAAAGGAGGGGGGGTTTAGCCAACCCCTTGGAGATGCTCTAACTGCCCAATTAACTTCTTTTCCAATTAACCATTGGGTTGTAGGTTCAAGGTTTTCAGTTTTTTTTTAATATATATTAGTAAGATTTCAAAATATGGAAGGCATTTTATTTACATATATATATATATATATATATATATATATATATATATATATATCAAAAAGTGAATAAAATAAACTAAAATACAAATAATTCTTCTTTAAACCTTTTGGCATGTGCCCTTGTGATAAGTCCAATTGGAATCAATAGTGGATCACTTGAAGCACTTGAAACAACTTGCTTCACTTGATGATTCGCATCATCCCCTCCCTCCCCAAAAGGATTCAACCTCGAATCATCACCTGCATCAAAATGAGAGAGATGAAAAACATTGAATGTAGCACTAATGTTATACTCACCAGGAAGATCAATCTTATAAGCATTGTCATTGATTTTTCTCAAGGACTTGAAATAGACCATCGCCTCTAGGTGCCAACTTAGACTTCCTTTGAGCCAGAAACCTCTCTTTCCTCATATGCACCACCCAATCACCGGGTTAAAAAAGAACATGCATTCAGCCTTTATTAGCTTTGAATGCATATTGCTTATTTTTCTTTTCAATTTTCTGCCTGACACGCTCATGAACCTGTTTCACCATTTCATCTTTCCTTTTCCCATCAAGACTAACTCTTTCATCTGTAGGCAATGGTATTAAATCCAAAGGACAACTTGACATTGAGAAGGAAAACTTAACACTAAGAATGAAGAACCAAGAAACGAAGAACAAAGTTTGAAGATGAGATACACCTACTATTGATCAAACAATCTTTTTTTTTTCTTTTCTTTTTCTTCTGATGTACCTTTTTTTTTCTTTTTTTTTTACAGAATTCTTTTCTCTTATTTCTTATCTTCTTTTATTTATTTTCTTCTTTCTTTTTTTTTTCTTTTTCTTTAAATAAGATGAGCAGATTTCTAATTCAAGCAACTGAATATGGTGGTGAGAAAGATGAAGAGATGGAAGAAAACAAACAAAAATTTGGAGATGGGAACAATGGAGATAGAAAAGAAATAAAATAAAATTTGGATTTGACGATAGGATGAGAGATGGAAGTAAGCAAACCAAAAAAATAAAGTAGAAACACACAGTGATACAAGATAAAAACCTGATTTTAGAATTGAAGCTCTGATACCCTGATGGTATGAACCCACAAGGAACCAAATCCCATGAACCCATAGTCAAAGGTATAAATACTCTGAAAAGAAAAAATTAGATTTGGTTGATCCACTAGACCCCTTGAATACAAAGAAACAAGAACCCTACGTGTTAAGAACGCCACAAGGGTGATCAATCCTTGATAAATTTACAAAAAGTTCATTGAAGAACCAAGGAGACTAACTCCTTTCAATTCTAAAAATTCAAAAGATCAACATATCCATTGATTTCTTCAAAATTTCCGGATACAAAGGTTTATATAGACTGATTTAACTAGCCTAGGAAACTAACACCTTGGAAAAACAACAAATTAAAGACTTCTAAAAGAAAATGTAAAGACAAAACTTGGAAAACAAGCTAATCAAATTTGCAAAACAAGCCAAATTCGTCCAACTCACTTGATGGCTTTTAAAACAACATGTACAACCAAAAAAAGACCAAATTTAAGCCCAAACAAACCCTCCGTTGTTAGACCTAAGCCCAAGCTACTAAATTGCAATGTCTTTAGCCCAAAAAGCCCTCCATAGCTACTTGAATACTGGATAAATCCTTTTTGACAATTGTAGACTCTTGGCCCATTTGTTTGGACCTAATATCTTTAATAAGTCCATTCAAAGCTTCTTTAAACCTTTTGGCATGTGCCCTTGTGATAGGTCCATTTGGAATCAACAATGGATCACTTGAAGCACTTGGAATAGCTTGCTCCACTTGATCAGCCGCATTAATAAATATGCTAGATTATCACTTGAACGTATTTGTTGAACATCAATTTCACCACTCTTGAGGAGTTCATGGGTATATAAGAGCTTTGGAGAAATGTGTTTAGTCTTATCTCCTTTGATATAACCTCCTTTGATTTATGCAATGCATGCGACATTATCTTCAAATAATGTTGTTAGACTGTCTTTGATTGAGGGAAGTTCACATGATTTTTTTATATGTTGAATCATCGATCCTAGCCATATACATTCACAACTTACTTCGTGAATTACTATGATTTCTGAATGATTCGATGATGTGGCCACCATTGTCTGCGTAAAAGATCTCCATCAAATAGCAGCTCCATTATAATTAAACAGATACCCTATTTGTGATCAAGGTTTATGTACATCTAAAAGGTATCCTGCATCAACATATCCAAGTAATTGTTTCTTTGATTCCTTTGAGTAAAATAGACAAATATCAGTTGTTCCTTGGAGGTGGCACAATATATGCTTGATACCATTCTAATGTCTTTAGGTTGGAGCATAACTATACCTAGCTAATAAATTGACATAGGAAACAATATTTGGGCGAGTACTTTTATCAAGATACATAAGTGCACCAATAGCACTAAGATGTGGTACTTCAGGACCAAGTAATTCTTCACCCTTTTCACAATGACGAAATAGGTCATTTTTCGCATCAAGTGAATGGGCAACCATTGGAGAACTTAAAGGGCGTGCTTTATCCATATAAATACGTTTTAAGATTTTCTTAGTATATGATAATTGGTGAACCAAAACTACAGTGAGAAAATGCTCGATCTGCAAGCTGAGATAAAATTTTGTTTTTCCAATATCTTTAATCTCGAATTCCTTTTTGAAATATTTTGTTGTTCTTGTGAGCTCTTAAGAGTCCCAACAAGATTTAAATCATCAACATACACAGCAATAATTTCAAATCCAGTTTTCGATTTCTTGATAAAGATGCAAGTGCATATAGGGTTGTTCACATACTCTTCTTTCATTAAATACTCACTAAGATGATTGTACCACATGCGTCCGGTTTGTTTTAATCCATATAGAGATCGTTGTAATTTGAATGAGTGCATACGACGAGACTTTATATTATTTGCTTCAGACAATTTAAATCCTTCATGGATTTTCATATATATGTCATTATCTATGGATCCATATAGATAAACTGTGATTACATCCATGAGACGCATATCCAATCTTTAAGAGACTGCTAAACTTATTAAAAATCAAAAAGTAATTGATTTCATGACAAGTGAATATGTTTCCTCGTAATCAATACCAGGTCTCTACGAGAAACCTTGTGCTACTAATTGAACTTTATATCTTATGATCTCATTATTTTCATTGCACTTTCATACAAATACTCATTTGTACCCAATAGTCTTTACATCTTTAGGTGTTTAGACTACAGATCCAAAAACTTCTCATCTCATTAATGAGTTTAATTCTGCCTGCACAACATCTTTCCATTTTGGTCAATCATTTCTATGTTGACATTCTTCCATATTTTGTCGTTCAGGATCCTCATCATTTCTTATGATGTCTAAGGCCACTTGGAAGACAAAAATATTATTAATAACAGTATCATTTCAATCACATTTATATCCCTTGTGCACATAACTCATTGAGATCTCATACTTTTCCGGTACCCATGCCTCTTTAGGGCTTATTTCTTTATCTCAAAACTCTTCAGAAGTCTCTTGTTTAATGTATGCCTCTGTAGGGGCTTCGTGTTCACCATATGCCTCCGTTGAGGCCGTTTGTTCACCATATGCCTCTTTTGGGGGCCTTTTGTTTTATATTTGCCTCTTTAGGGGCACCAATTTTTCTTTGTTTTCTCCTCTTCCAGGAGTTGTCTTTTGATATGATAGGTCTTCCATGCTTCAGGCATATTTTAGACTCGTTTTTCAACTGTCCTTCAGAGACATCAATCCATTCGGCGAATTCGCAGCCAGGATATGCAGATTTGTCACTTTTGTTGTATCAATAAAAGCATCTAGTAATTGATTTGCAATATTTTGCAAATGAATGACCCTTTGAACTTCTAGTTCATGTTGATTTGTATGATGACCAAAATGAAACATTATAGATGCATTTCAAGTAATTTCTCCTCGTTCTTCAAGAATCGACTTTTTTCCCCCTATTTGTGGGAACACACTTTCATTAAAATGGCAATCCACAAAGCAATATGAAAACATATCCTATTAAGAGTTCAAGGTATATTATGATAGAATGAGAATCAAAACCTACATAAATCCCAAGTACTCCTTGGGGACCCATTTTAGTGTGTTGTGTAGGTGCAACTAGTACATAAACTTCATAGGCGTATTTGTGTTTTGTATTAAAATTATGTGAAAAGATATGCAATCAATGCCTATTCACTTAAGTATACATGTTTCAAGTAATACAGTGTACTAAATGTACAAAGATCGATCCACGGGGAGGAACGAGATGCTAAGAACCAAAATTCACCTACCTCTCTAATATCCAAATGAACGATTGTGGTGATTTGAGAAAAAAATATAAATTAAAATACTAAATTGTAAAACTAGAAACTTGATTACACAAGTTAAAGTTTTCAAGAGATAAAGAAGTTCTAGGGTTTTTGGTGCAATTGGACAATCCACTTATATTTGAACTAGACATTTATCCTATTGTTTCTCGAGAAAGCTCTCTCAGGCAATTCCTGACTAATTTAATTATCAACCTCTCTCGAGGTCAGATAACCTACCAACTAATACCAAGTCTTTTGCTTCTTAGCTCAACCCATAGTACTAAAAGCCCTTTAGGTCCTAATAATCTCATACACCCCCCAATTATCGATGATTTCTACACCACCTAGCTAATTAGGTTTATTCACCTACGTCTAATTCTCTACTCCCTTCTTAGATCTCTTAGAGAACCACCCACCACATTAATATTGGCCAGATATCAACCTGTAAAAAAAATCAAGGATGAATCAAAAGAGGCACAACAACATGAAATAATAGAAGAAGAAATCCTAGAAATTAAATAAGCTTCATGTCTAAAATACATCCAAAAACTCTAGATTTTAAGTTTAGAACATAATGAAAATCGTGTAAATCATAAAGTTTGTAGAAAACATGAAAGTAAAGGTAGAAGAACTCTAATGCTGAAAGATTGGTGGATTCTCTGCCTTCTTTCTCTGATTCATGGATCTTCCAAAGGTACATGTCGATCTTCTATGTCCGTCTCCCTTTTCTCTCTAGAGTTGAACCCTTAAAAGTGTGAATCCTTGGTCATTAGGGCATTCTTCCTTATAAACCCCAAAAGAGATTGCTTCCCGAATGCCAAATGGGTTGGATTCGTGAACAAGCCTAGCGACGTCGCGATGTGGGATGTTAGAGCAGGATCTTCATTCTTCCATATTATGACCTCCAAAAGTGCCTCCAACTGCCACCATTTACTCTACAATGCAAAATGAAACTACATATTAGTATATGAAGCGAAAATGCTACTAAATTATTTATAGAAGATATCTAAAACATACTAAAACCCAGGTATGTAATGAGTGTTTTTGGACACTCATCACACCCCTAAACTTAGCTTCTGGCTTGTCCCCAAGCAAGAGACTGACTCAAAAACAAAAAATAAAAATAAAACTAAAAATGACATGAACTAACACCAATGAGATGAGTATGATAACATGATGCCAAGAAGAGGGATCAACATGAACACCAATTAGCAATATCAGGCTTTTCAACCACAATTTAGGATCCTTAAATGTTTAAACTCTCTAAGGAACATTGAATAGCAAGGCATAGTGAACGAAACAAATCAATCCCCTAAGTTCTCCATGACTTTTCCCAAGGAAGCTAACTGTAGGTGAATGCATGATCTCTGGTGTATAACAAGGTCCTAGCACCCCCAAACTTAGGCTCAACTCACCTATTTAGGAGAAGCTAACTAAGAAAGGATAAGAATGCACCATTTTTATTCAAACTAAAATACTTAAAAATTACCAACATACCAAAAATTGAAGGAAAACCAATGGCAAGAAGTTTTAGGTGAGTGTCCCTGTGGTGGGGATCCATTGGCGACCTCCCACCAGTTGGTTAAGGGCACCGAGCATTTAGTTCCCCTCGAACTTAACCTCGAACACTCAACCAAACTCAAAGGCAATTGGTCATGGGAAGGATCCATCTTCTGTCGCATGTAGCGGGTAATGAAGTCAATGACTCTCGACCAATTGGCTCAAGGCATTAGGCTTTGAAAGGCCCCTCAGACTGTGCCTAGGATTCCGATTAGACAATCCCACTTATTCTAATTCACAAACCTCTTTTTGAAAAATTCTTTTCTTTTGATTTTTATCTTTCTTTTTCAATTTTTTTTTCTTTTGTTTTTGTATTTTTATCTTTTCGATTATGGCTCAATGACAATCCTATTTTGCTTAGGTGTCCCATCACTTAGGTGGTTAAAATCCCCTAACGTTAGTTGAATTCAAGGTAAACGGGTTCAGGACCAAGTATAAAAGGGAGATCAAAAGTGTGTGTGTGTGTGCGTGTGTGTGTGTGTGTGTGTGTGTGTGATAGATTCCTTGAGAAATAGCTTCTTGAAGCACAAAGAGGGTAACTAGGCTAAGTCACCCATACCATGGAAGCACACAATTCTAGATCATTCAAAATCCTAAGGGTCCAATTCCACTTTACACTTGGCCTTTTTCAATAATTTGTGTTCAACATGACCTTCTATTAGCAATCAATGGCATCAAACTCACTCAAGACACACAAAACACACCTAAAAATAGAAAAAAGATACAACCAATCAAGAAACATGATAAAAAAAAAAAAACAACTAAAGCAAGACTAACCTAAAACATGCAAATGACTCTAAAAAAAATAATAACAAATAAAAATGAAACTAAACTACCTAACAAAGCTCCATTTGATCATGGTAAGAACAGAATGACGATAATTGAGCAATCAGGAGTCAATATATAGAATAGCAAACCAATCACCCACACCCCCTAATTAGAAATGGACATTGTCCTCAGTGGCCTGAAGTATACAAGAAGGGTGCAGAAAACTCCCCTAGTGATCTAAATTATCATCACGATGGTGGTAGTGAAGTGTGATGGAAAAGGATATGAGCGAGTTGTCACTTAATGATCTCTTGATTGATGAGAACGATGTTCATTTTGCTCCTTAGCTCGTCCATCTCTTAGCTAATCGATACTTGATGTTCTTGTGTTTCGTCCTAGAATGCATCAAACCTCATTATGAGGTCTTGAACCTGATCCTCAATAGGGTGAGGAGGAATAGGATTGTCCTCCTCATGAGATGTGGGTGGTGGAGGTTGGGTAGAACACTAGCCCACTTCTCCTCATTCTTCATCTTTCCCCCTATACATAGCTTGATAAGCCCTCAACTCGTCCTCTTCTGCAGGCTCATTCTCGGAGTCATACCAAGCTTCATTACTTTCCAAGGGCACCCCGACTTTCTTGCATAATCCGTATATGAGGAATGGGTGCTAGAGGTTCATTTTAGCGTCCTTGTTGTAGAGGATGGAATCCTCTATGACTTACCCCAAATCAAAGGGGATGTCTTGAATAATAGCATAGTTCAACAAGACGCGTTTGGTAGTCACTTTGCATACATTGGTAGTCGAAATGAGATGGGAAGTGATGAAGTGATGCCACACTTTAGGGATGGAGGCCAAATGCTTGGCCTTGAAATGCAGCATGCCCCTCATTGTTGGTTTTCCACTCACCTTAGTCATTAGTGAGCATTCTAAGCACTTTTAGGTAGTTGGGGTTTTCTTGAAGTCTATTGAAAGCTTCATCATGGACCGATTCCAAATGATAAAACTCATTGATAGACCTCGGCCTGAAATCGACCGATACCCTTCGTACTCTAACTTTTTTCACTACATGGGATACTAGGTTTGCATAAAATTCACACATAACAATTATAGTAGCCAATCTAAGGGGTTGGCAAAGCGTCTTCCACCATTTCTTCACTATGGTTTTTCTAAAGAAGTCTTCGGGGTAGTGGAATCCCTTTTCTTTGATGAATGATCGATTCTTAGAGATGAGTGTGAACTTCTCGGAGGCTCCCACACTCACAAACTTTTGATGATCATAATCATCTATCTGTTCCTCCATTTTATGACTCTTTTTTTAGCTCACTTTTTTCTTCTTTGAAGACATGGGGGCACCTTAGTAATTTAGGGTTGAGGATGGGGGTTCTAAACCTTTCAAATCCACACACAATTGCCACTCAATCCTCTAAGGTGATCACAAGCTTCCTTTATAGCAATCCAACTCTCAAATTGTCACTCAGACAATGTATCGAACAATTGGCGGGTGATGTTTTAAACAAAGTTCTCCAAACAGATATAATCCTCTAGAGCTTCAATACATCCACAATTTCTACTCGCCAACGTAAAACAAGGCTAAAGAAGAAACAAACTTGAAGTTTTATACTTGGAAATGCTCTTAACTAAAAAATCTTCTTGGAGCTTGAATGAACCTTGATGAATGGAAAAGGACTAGCAAGTCACAACCGAAATTTTTTCTTGGGCTCTCTAGGGCACGTGGAAACCACTTGAATTGCCTTTGAGAGATTGGTTACGGAGGAATTTGGAAGAGAGATTGAGAGAGAATTAGTGCTGAAAATGAAGAATGCCAGAAAAATATGACCATTATGGGCTTAAAAGTAAGGCAACGTCGCGACGTTAAGGCCAACTTCGTGAAGTTCCAAAGAGTGATCTAAGAATTTTTAGCTAATAACATGAAATTGGAACGTCACGACGTTGAAATCTAACGTTGTGATGTTACATAGGGGTGAATATCCAACGTCGTGACATTATAAAGGGAAGAATTTTTTCTCTTTAGCTGACATTGCGACGTTGAAATCCAATGTCGCGACGTTCCTAAGAGCTTCATTACAGGGTTAAATCTAACGTTGCGACGTTGAGATCCAACGTCATGACGTTGAGGGAACATTTTTTATAAGAAAATTTTCTTAGTGCTAAAGAACTTCCCCAAAGTGTTACGCTGCATTTTCCCTAGCCTGTAATAGGTTTCTCACACTACCCTCCTTCATCACATCAACCTTGGAGCCTGAAAACACAACAAAAATCGAACACAATTTAATTCTAATCTAAAAACTTCGAGAAAAACCTAAATTTCTAAAAGCATAACAAAAAAAAAAAAACTAACAAAAACAACTAAAACTGAATTGAGTAAAGAAGAATTTCAAAAGGCTTGGGTTGCCTTCCAAGTAGTGCTTTGTTTAACGTCACTAGCTCGACAAAGCTGAATCTCAATGATGGGTGCACAAGAAATCATTGAGAATCTGCTCAATGATTCAAAGCACTGCTCATGGTGGATGGAATATACTATCTCCCATACCATCAACTCCCTTGGTTTCTTTCTTTATATCTTTATCTTTTTCCTTCTTTACTACACAGATCATATCCTTGCAATTTACCAAGTTGCCATGCATGCTCTCCTTGTGACTAGACTCAATGATATCGTCATTTGTGTCGTCATTCAAATGCTTCATAGATTGAAATACATGGAATGTGACCTCATCTCCTTGAACGCTCAATTTAAGCTCACCCTCTTGAACATTACTTTGAGTTTTTCCGGTAGCTAAGAAAGGTCTACCAAGTATGATAGGGACCTTATCATCTTATCCATGTCTAAGATGACAAAGTCTGCTTGGAAAGGGAACTTATCCACTTTTACCAAGACATTTCACCACGCCTCACAAGATGTTCAGATCGACGCCCATTTGTAACATGATTGTAGTCGATTTTGCTTCCCCCAAATTCAACCTTTTAAAAATTGAGAGCGACATCAAATTGATTTTGCCCTCAAGTCACAAAGAGCTTTTACTCCGATAACGAAGCCTCGACATAGAGAATGGTATAGCAAAATCCACCTAAATCTTCAAGCCGGTGGGAACTTCTTTTAGAGGATTACACTGATTCCTCAGTAAGTGAAATGGTCTCATTTTCACCAAATTTCTTCTTATTTTCCAAGATTTTTTTCATAAACTTCACGTAACTTGGCATGTTATCAAGTGCATACATGAAGGGTATATTTATGTGAAGTTTCTTGAAGATATCGAGAAACTTGACAAATTGCTTCTCTAACTTATGCTTCTTTAACTTCTGAGGGTACGGGATGCATGGAGTGGGTACTTAGACAAAAAATTTCTCCATTTGTATCTCCTTATTATCCTCCTTATTCCTTTCCTCATTTTGGGAGGGCTTTTTGCCTTGTAGCCTCCACAATCTTTGAGGAAAAGGTACTTCTGTGAGATCTGGGAGTGGGTCATACGAAGGTGCCTTATAGATTCTTTCCCTTTTTCAAAGGGATTTTATGTTATTTCAGGCCTAGAGGATTGACCTGCCTCCATGTTCTCTTCCTTGGCTTTTCTTGGTCCCTCAATCTCTTTTCCACTTCTCAAGGTAATCGGCTTACAGTGTTCTATACCCTCTTTCCTTGGGTTGACTTTCGAGGTACTCGGAAGATTGCCTTGTTGCCTCTGGTTGAGTAATGAAGCCATTCGACCCATTTGCACCTCCAAATTCCTAATTTGAGCTACTTTATTGGTTAAGGAATTTCTCGTCTCATTTTCAAACTGTTGCTGGGATTTCAGCATCTCTATCTACATATCCGCTAGCTCCTCCAGTTTCACATTTAAGATGGACTTCTTCTCCTGAGGTAATGGAGAGGGTTTCATTTTCTCCATGAAATTTTCAGTATTAGAGTTCTTCCATGAAAAATTTGGGTGACTTCTCTAACTTGGATTGTAATTTGGAGCATAACGGTTAAAGTTTTGATTGGGAGGGAATTTGGCTAAGTATTGCGCTTGCTAAATTGTCAATTCCCCAATGGGATTCATCATATGGCATTTTGTAGTAAAGTGGGGTCCATGGAAACTATCACATGGTAGAGGACTAGCTTGGACCATATGTGTTGATGCTTGAGAATTATGTATTTGAGTGGCCTGCAACTACTTAGAGAGTGAAGAAATTTAGGCTGCGAAGTTTGTAACTACATCTAGATCATGAACCCAAGCCAATTTCTTTGGTACTACTCTCTCAATTGGCCACTGACAATTGTTCAACATTATATTCTCTAGAATCTGGTACGCTTCTACCTCATTCTTGCCCAAAATAGGTTCTCCATCGGAAGCATCAATAAGAGTTCTTGTAGGTACACTCAACCCAATATAAAAATGATGCACTTGTACCCATTTAGATAGATTATGATTAGGGCATTTCCTTAAAAGATCTTTGTACCTCTCCCAAGCTTCATAAAAGGATTCACCATTTAGTTGACATAAATTGCTGATGTCTATCCTTTAACTTTGTTGCCTTAGCTGGTGGGAAGAATCGAGTTAGAAATTTATTAACTAGCTCATCCCAAGATGTGATGGAATCTGGAAGCTCTATGTTAAGCCAATGCTTTGCCTTATCCTTCAAAGAAAATGGGAATAACCGAAGGCGGATGGCATCATCACTGACTTCATTGTACTTCACTGTATCACATACTTCTAAGAAGTTCAGGATGTGAGCATTGGGGTCTTCATGGGGAAGTCCAGTACTCCTTATAGGAGTTGGAGGGTGATGGACTTGAGCTCGAAGTTATTAGCCTATATAGCCAGTCTCCTTATGACATGCTGAGTAGTGGATGGTGGACGAGCATAATCTCTGATGGGTCTTAGGACATTGTCCATCTGTGTGGTATTAAATGTCACACCAACTCCCATTCTAGAACCAAGTTATTCTTCTCTGAAATCCTCCATATTTTCCATAGGTTGATGTTCCAGTTGACTAGCTGCACTCTTATGTCTCTGAATTCTTCTCAAATTCTCTTCGATTTCAAGATCTAAAGGTATAAGATTTTCAGCTCTTAATCTTCACATGTAACCTAATGGTTCCTGAAAATCAAAGAACAAGACTAAATGTTAAGAATTTCCAAAAAAAAAAAAAAACAAAAAACAAAAAACAAAAATTGAAAACAAGAAAATTTAAATAAAATTTTGAAGTACTAGAGATGTACTTAGCATCGATATTAGCATAAAAACACCGTAACTCCCCTGCAACGGCACCAAAAACTTGATAGGCGTATTTGTGTTTTGTATTAAAATTACGTGAAAGATATGCAATTGATGCCTATTCGCGCAAGTATATACTTGTCAAGTAATACAGTGTACTAAACGTACAAAGATCGATCCACAGGGAGGAACAAGATGCTAAGTATCAAAATTCACCTACCTCTCTAACATCCAAACGGACAATTGTGATGATTTGAGCAAAAATCTAAATTAAAATACTAAATTGTAAAACTAGTAGTTTGATTACACAAGTTAAAGGTTTCAATAGATAATGAAGTTCTAGGGTTTTTGATGGACAATCCACTTATATTTGAACTAGACTCTTATACTATTATTTCTCAGGAAAGTTCTCCCAGGTGATTCTTGACTAATTTAATTATTAACCTCTCTCAAGGTCAGATAACCTACCAACTAATACTAGGTCTTTTGCTTCTCAGCTCAAACCCAAGTACTAGAGGTGCTTTAGGTCCCAAGAATCTCACACGCCCCCCAATTACCGATGATTTCTACACCACCTAGCTAATTAGGTTTATTCACCAACGTCTAATTCTCTACTCCCTTCTCAGATCTCGTAGAGAACCACCCACCACATTAATATTGGCTAGATATCAACGTGCAAACAAAATCAAGGATGAATCAAAAGAGGCACAATAGCATGAAACAATAGAATAAGAAATCCTAACAATTAAATATAAGCTTCATGTCTAAAATACATCCAAAAACCCTAGATTGTAAGTTTAGAACATAATGAAAATCGTGTGCATCATAAAGTTTGGAGAAAACATCAAAGTAAAGGTAGAAGAACTCTAATGCTGAAAGATTGGTGGATTCTCCGTCTTCTTCCTCCGATTCACTGATCTTCCAAAGGTAGATGTCGATTTTCTATGTCTATCTCCCTCTTCTCTCTAGAGATGAACCCTTAAAAGTGTGAACCCCTGGTCATTAGGGCATTTTTCCTTAAAAACCCCGAAAGAGGTTGCTTCCCGAATGCCAAATGGGCTGGATTCACGAACAGACCTAGTGACATCGTGATGTTGGGACGTCGAGACGTGGGAAATTCACAACGTTGGGACATCGCGATGTTAGAGCAGGATTTGCATTCTTCCATATTATGACCTCCAAAAATTCCTCTAACTACCACCATTTAACCTACAATGCAAAATGAAACTACATATTAGTATATGAAGCGAAAATGCTACTAAATTATTTATAAAAGAGACCTAAAACATACTAAAACCCGGGTATGTAATGAGTGTTTTTGGACACTTATCAAAACTGCACATCCAAACATTCGTAAATGGGAAATATTTGGTTGTCTACCAAGTACAAGCTGCAAATGAGAGTATTCATGGTAAGTTGTTGGTCGAATACGAACCAAACTTGCATCATGCATAATAGCATGTCCCCATCCAAAAGTTGATAATTTGGTTTTCACTAGTAGTGGTCGAGCTATTAATTGAAGACGTTTGATGAGAGACTCTGCTAAACCATTTTGAGTGTGATTATGAGCAATAGGATGCTCAACATTTAATCCAACTGACATGCAATAGCCAGTAAAGGTTTGGGAGGTAAATTCCCGGTGTTATCAAGTTTGATAGTCTTGATGGGATAATTAGGAACTTGTGCTCGTAAATTGATCATTTTTGCAAAGAATCTAGCAAAGGAAACATTTCATGTCGAAAGGAGACAAACATGTGACCACCTAATAGAGGCATCTATTAAGACCATAAAGTAACGGAAAGGCATGGTGGATGGATAGGTCCACATATGTCCCCATATATTCTTTCTAAGAAGAATGGTGACTTAAATGTGACTTTGTTAAAGAATGATTTGACTATCAATTTACCTTGTGAGCAAGCAACACATGGGTATTCATTGGGGAAAAATTTACTGCAGTTAGCTAGTTGGATGCCCATGTGGTATTCTGTGGTTCTTCACTCGTGAGGACCACTAGGGTGTTCCATTTATCATGCTAACTAATAAAGTGTAGGTCATAGAACTTCTAGTTCAAGACTACATATGACTTAGTAGACTTTATATTTGTATGATATAACCCAAAGGAGAAGGCTAAAATTTTTCCATTATAAGTTTCTTACCATAAAAAATAGAGGTAATATAAATAATTCTTTACTGCCTTCATTCATGGTTTCAATGTGATATTCATTTTTGCAAATATCTTTGAAGCTGAGCAAATTTCTTGTAGATTTGCTATGGAACCTAGTTCCATTTGGTAGCATTATGTTTGCTCTTTCAGAGCCTTTAATTAAGTTTGTAGTACCACTTAAGGTACTTACATTGGCATTTGTTAATGTCAAATTTACAAAGCATGTTTTATCTCGAAGAATTATGTGTGTGGTTGCATAGTCAACTAGACATACATTACCCTCATTCATCTTGAGAGCAATACCACATGAATTTCATATACAACTAATAAAAACTATAGATAATATAAATAACAATGTAATAAATGTAATAAAAAAAAGATATTTTATTTATTTTTTGTATAAGAAGCATCATTCAATAGTTGTGTTTTCATCATCCATCAAATAGTTCGTTTTTGCACTATGACCACCAAAGAAATCAGTATCATAATAAGTTAAGTCTAGTCCGTTTCTATTATTAAAGTTAATTTCTATCTCTTTTCCTTTTTCTTTGATTGATGTTTGGTAGAGATCGGCTGTGATGCCCCAAAACCGGGGTGTCCGTTGACTACCTGTCAACCCGCGGAATACTCGTGGATGTCGGTTGACCCGACACCTCTCACAAAAATCGGACAAAGTCTCCTTTGTACAGGGAGCTCTAGCCAAATACAAAACCTATTTAAAACAAGCACAATACACAAGGTCTGAAAACTGAATTATAATGAGTAAAGCTGGCCCACTTGTTTGCATTAATACTCACAAACAATATTATCCCCGACAAAAATATACCACATGGTTCAAGAGTTAGTACATCACTCTTATACAACATATATTAAAATTTATATAATTCTAATACATGTATACAAGCTACTACCAAAGCCACATTCCGGCTTTCTTCTAAACGGCCTCTATGATGAACCGTCTCCTCACACGCTCCCTGTACCTGTAAAATAGTATCCCTCGACAAGGTGAGCTAATGCTCAGAAATTCTGGGATACTTTATTCATTTCTCCACTAGTGCATATGCAATGCTCCAAAATAAACACATTCAAGCAAATGCATGATCCTCTTGAATATCTAGCCCAGTCATCTCATATCCCGAGTCCTCCCGACTCCCTCACACTAAGCCACGTACTTAGACACTTAGTTTTATTTGTTTGTGGAGTGACCCCTCAGATGGATATATCAATTGGGCTGCGTCTCCGGCGATTGATATTATGTATGGACTACCCTCCGATGTATATCCAATTGGGTTGACTCCGGCGATTGATATTTTATTTGGTTTAGCTACCCTCTGTTATTCATTGGTACTGACAACCCCTCCGAACCATTCTCTCAAGAATTACCTCATGCACTCACTCCTATCTTCCTAGGATGCCCCAGTGCATATGGAATGCATGATGCCAATTCCATTACAATTCTATAACACATGCAGATATATATAATCATGCATATTTTCACATAATTTGAATCACACAAACATGTCATGTAATTTCACCATCAATTTCATCAAAATTAGCTCACGTGGGCTAATAGCTAATGATCAAACACGAGTAACTCGATTTGAATTACTCAACCAAACATATTATTTCACAAAAATTATTTTGTGAACACTATTCTCGGGAATAGTGAAACTCTCGATTACTATTCCCGGCAAATCACCAATCATAGGTTCACTTAGTGAACCCGAATTTCACGACCATTCCATGATTGCACAACTAGCAACCCAATTCAGCCCATGGACGATCCGCGGCATCCCGAATGAAATTTCAAAAAATCAACGCCTCGGTTCAATTTGGAACCGATCAAAGCAACCTCACGGCCTCATTCAACTCAAACATTAACAAAGTACTTAAATAAGAATAAAACCCAAGTAGGAGAAACCCCCACCTCTCGGAGTTGTGAAACTCCTCGTCAGTGCCGCGTAGGTCTCTCCAGCGTAGAACAACCTTCCTTCTTGCCAGAAAGAATTGACGGTGGTTTGCGGAGAAAACTGAAAGTGGCTCTCTCTAAAAATAAAATCAAAAATCTGCTCCTCTGTCCAGCCCTCTCCTTCTGCCCGTTTTTTGGTCACTTTTAATTTGGGGAAGACAGCACTATTCCCTATTTTGTCTTTTTCTTCATTTAAAACAAATCCCAAAATGCCAATTCTTATCCCCATTTTCTCGGTTTAATGTCCATTATCTAGGCCATGTTTGTTTCTTTCTCTACTCATGCCATATGACACATGAGTCGTATATGTGACTTTACCGTCGCATGAAAATCATTTTACGACACCGACAGTGATGCCTCGAAAAATGTCAACTCCGGTATCTTGAAATTCGCGAAATTGACCGTGCTAGCTAGATTTCACGAGCGATTCAACAGTGAAATCTGTTTCATCATCAAGAGATCTAGAGAATAAATTCAGATTTTTTGACCGAAGTACGATTTTGTAACCCGAAGTACGATTTTGCCTTTTTCGAAGTGGAATTTCTGGGTCTTCATCGTGAAATGTTTGGGCATATGATATGTACGCGACCAATGTTCTTTCATACCATATTTTTGACAATTATTCTCATGGGCCTTTGAAGGTGTATTTTGCATGTACTTCTCATTTTCTTGTTTCACCTCGGTATTATTCTACTTCTGGTGGTTTCATGAGGCTTTCCTTTTTTGGGAATTTGAATGATTACTACCATGAGTTCCATGGTATTGGAAATTCCTTCCACTTTGAGACAATATTGCATTCACTTCAATGAATGGTTCGGATCCAGTTGGACGAGACTAGTGATTTCTCATAAAGAGTTCATTATTTTGCTCATCAATAAGAAGATATGATATCAATTCAGAGTAATTTGTAAATCTACATTCTCGATACTGCTGTTTCAGGAGCACATTCAAGGCATAAAATGTGGTGAACGTTTTTTCTAGCATGTCTTCTTCTATGACTTTCTCTTTACACAACTTCAATTGGGAGTTGATTTTAAATAATACGTAAATTCACTAACTTTTTTAAAAACTTGTCATCTCAGGTGCATCCAGTCATATCGAGCTTTTGGGAGAATCACAGTTTTCTAGTGGTCATATCTCCCTTTTAACTCATTTCATAAAGTGAGAGGTCTTTTTACCGTAAAGTATTCACTTTTTAAATCCTCATGGAGATGGTGTTGAAGGAAAATCAAGGCTTTTATGCGATCCTGCAAGGATACTTGATTTCCTTATTTGATGAAAGCTCCAAGATTCATTGCATCAAGATGTATTTGAGCATCAAAGATCTAAGCTAGGTAGTTCTTTCCGATAATGTTAAGTGCCACAAACTCAAGTTTTGTGATATTTGACATAGTCAACAATCTTTGATATATAATATAATATTAAAATTGATTTCGACAAATAACAATATATGTGACGCCCCAAATCCCGGGGGTCCGTTGGCAACCCGTCAACCCGCGGAAGATTCGTGGATAATGGGTAACCGACACCCACACCCGTTTAGTCCCCTTTTCTGAAGACTTCGAGTTGCGAAAATGTCGGCGAGTCTTCTTTGTATGGGGGCTACACCCAATGCAACCTATGCATTTTCATGGCAACTTATTGTGCCTTCGCGACCAGCCAGTCCACATAAATTAAAAATGGCCACGTAGGGCCCATTTATCCATATAAGTAATCTATATCCTTCGAAGCCACCCGGGAGTTATTACATCCCACTCTTAATACAAAACATTATAATAAAAGTAACATGTTCTAATATAATATACAAAACATGGATCAAGGCCACAATCGGCCCGGCTTCATGATGTTGGCCTCACAAGAACACCATCGGCTGTACATGTCACACGTACTTTGAAAGGGGGTCCCAGGCGGGGTGAGATAACGCCAGTGAGACCGAGTCCCTCATGAAAATTTATTCCCCACCTAAATGCACATGGATGGTCGAATAAACACACACCAAACTAGGACATGTAATCCTGGCAGTCCTACTTGTCATGAATGAGACACTACTCATCATTACCCATATATCAAGTCTCCGACTCCTCGAACATGCATTTTCCATGAATGAAAACCATTTCCAAACAAAGAAGATATTTGTGTTTACATGGACAACCCTCTGATATAAATAGTGGACACATTAGATGTCTATTTGTGGACAACCCTCAGATGTATATCAATTGAGCATACTCCGACGATTGACATTATGGATAAGCCTCAATGTATGTCAGGTGGGCGACGATGACATTATATAGACTGACCCTCCGATGTATATCAGTTGGCATACTCGGCGATTGATTTTGTGTGGACAACCCTCCGATGTGAGTGGACATACTCGATAAATAATATTGTTGGTCAACCCTCGAAACAATTCTCTCAAAAGAAACTACCTCCTTGCACTCACTCCCTACACTATTCCTGGGGTGCCCACATTCACATGTGAAATGCAATGAGCCATTTCCATTTCCTTAATTCATGCAACACCATGCAAACCATGGATCTCCATTAGACTTCGTCCAAAGTACGAGTCCACAACCCATTCACCAAGGATGGTGAATGACAACGAGTATGCAATCACACCCACACCATGCGATGTCCCGTGCACCAGTGCAATGCAATTGTGCCATTGCACTCTAAGTCATGCCCAATGTATAAAGACCTCTACATGGACACCCTATACGGCTGCCTCCATAGGTGTACCATGGACACCTCATGTCTAATGCACACAAAAGTCATACATTTATTAAGCGTTAATATACATCTGAGACATACTAACATTTATCATATTCATGTCCAACACATCAAACAAGCATGCATCAACATCATTCCGACTACTACTTAGACAAACCAATGTCTACTCAAATCCTAGGCTACATCATGGCGCGCTAATGCAATAAACTAGCCTACAACATGTCATGAAATAGCCATGTCACGAAACACATCATAAACCCAATATGTTAGAGTACACATATTGACATCCAAACATGACACCTCTTAACAAAAAAATGTCATTTGATCAATCACACAAACACATGTTAACATTTCATCAGAGTCACTACCTAGGCAAATGTGTACACCTTATTTCCTAGGCACAATTCATGGCATATCATGCACCTAAGATAGCCTACAACCTGCCATGTAATGGCCACTTCAGCACACAACTCCTCACATCCACACAACCAACAATTAGCACACTTGTTGTAACAATCAATTTTTCAACAAGGATGTGAGCTCAAATTGCCATTAAAAATCATATGGTCAGATTCTAGACTCCAATAGCTTTCCATAGAGTCTAAGAACACCCCAAGCAGACTCGGACAAGAGAAGTTGTAATTGGAGTCAAAGTTGGAACCTCATATGAAGAACTGATGGCGAAGCACACCAGCAGGGGCCTACTATTTTTCGTAAATTTCGGACCGAATATGAGCTCAAATTTTATCAAGCTATATATGGATGGATTCTAGACTCAAAGAGATTTCCATAGAGTCCAAGAACACCCAAAACAAAGCTCGGACGTGAAAGTTATGGTCATACGAGTTGGGCTCGTATGAACAGGTGGTAGACAGCGACGTGAAAACCCGAAATTGCTTTCAGGGGCTCCTTTAAAGCTCCAGTACATGCTATTTTCCTGCAAACTCACCCAGAAACCAACCCTTTCACCCGGAAACAAGCCCATCCCAGCGGTCCACAATTCAGCCATAAACATGGCATAAAACTGATCCCAAACTCGTAGAAATCTGACTTAACAAAAACAACTCAAAAATCGACAAAATCTGGATTTTGTGTTCAAACACAATCCAAACAGCCCCTAGGGCTCAACCAAGACCAAAACAGAATTTAGATGAAATATAAATCCGAGTAGGAAGGTTCCCTACCTCTTGGAGGCGAGAAGACGAGGAAATTTTGGAGTCAGAAGACACCGAGACCCACGGCCTTCGAGACACGCGAATCTTTGATGAAAATTCTTGGTTGGTGTCACGCGTTGCTAGCCGGCTTGAGTACTCAACTTTAAGTATGGCCCGGCGGAAACCAGTCGCGATACGCCGTAAAATCTCAGAGAGAAGGTAGAGCTTCTTTCACTAGATTTTCTTCTCCAAACCCGAAATCTTCGATTGAAGCTAGCGTGTTGGTACCTGTAGCCACCGTCAGTAGATGAACTTTAAATCTTGGCTCGACGGATTTCGACCACCCGATCTCCGTAGATCGTAGAGAGAAAGTGGATATTTTCTCGCTCTATCTCACTTCTCCCTGCATTGCCGTTTTCCTCCAAAAAATGAGCTTTCTTCCTCTTTTTTTTTTTTGTCTCTTTATGAATAAGTTGGTAAATTTTCGCCATCACGTCCACGACCCGTCCGGGTTCGTTTATGTCTCAAAACAATTTATTTTCGTCTCAGTTCAATTTATTTTAAATGAACTTAACTTAAGTCATTTCCTAACTCTCAAGATTTTTAAGAAAATCTCGTTCCTGGGGTTACTAGATACCTAACTTTAAAAATTCATAAAGAATTCCCACTACCTAGGAATTATTGAAACTTTTACGAGTTACTCGTTTTGGTGAAGACGGACTCTTATTGCCAGTCCATTTCAATCATCAAGATCTAGGGAATTTTCTAGGCTTCTCTGAGCAATTTCAGTAATTTATTATTATTAATTTTACTTTTAGAAAATTTTAAATTTTCTGGGGTTTTAAAATATAGATTTTGGCTTATGAGCAAAACCACGTATAATTATAAATATGCAAGATTGAAATAACTTCAAGATAAGGTTAGGGGATTCCTTCGGAGCAAACTTGTGCTGATAACGTGTTGTGAAAAATATTATAAAATACAAACTTGAGTAAAAGAAAAGTATATTTTCTCTTTGTATATCAAATGAAAGAAGGGAATTAGAGAGAGGATGAGAGAACTTGTATTTCTCGGGGATGCGCATCATACAAAAGATGGAAGTCCTTTTATAGGCTTGCTTTGTAAAGTGATACATGAACCTCATGAATGAAGTTCATTAAGAACCTCATGAATGATATTCATTGGGAACTTTATGATGACTCTCGAGAATTTGGTCATTCACAATACAATGAACCAATATATAACATCAAAATATTATTTTAAATTTTCATTTATCCGTAATACCTGATTTTATTATAAGATAGGTTTTAAAAACAATATTTTGTATTTAAGTTTTGAAAACATAACCTTTTGGAATAAAAAAATAATAATTGCTATTATTTTAGGAAATTTTAATTCGGTTGTATAGAGATTTCTAGGTTGATATTTATTCTTTAATCTATTTTTAAATTATTAATTATGATTATATATTCCCAAATCATGAACATAAATGATAAGGAATTAAATAATTTCCAAACGAAGCTTTTGCATCAAACGAATTACCCCCAAAAATCACCTTTTGAAGATGAAAAATCAGGATTTAGTTAAACTACTTATAGGAAATGGCCGTTACCAGGCTTACACGAAGCGACTGTTACCTAGCTTATAGGAAACGCCTGTTGTCTGGCTTACAGAAAGTGGTTTTTACATGGTTCCTTCAAACATGTTTTATTTTTAATTATTTTTCATACTTATATAATTATTTTTAAGATAGTAAAATAAATTAAATAATTTTTTACCCAAGATTTAACTGCAAAAGTCATGAAAGTTAAAAAGCTTTTTTTTTTAGTAATTTTCTCAGGTTTTTTTGATAACCAAATGTATCACGTGATCACGTCGGATGCCAGATCATTGAGTGCCAAGGTTTGGAATCAGGATTGGGTTGTCTGAGGATATATCTCCAATTAAACCCAAAGTTCATATATTTTTTAAAAAAATAATTTTAGTTCTGTATATAAATGTAAAAATCTTGAAAATTCATGGTTTCTTTTGCTATTTTACCTTCTAAGTATTAGTTTATGTAAAAAATCCTCCATTAGGAAATTGATCAATACAATATCATTTTGCGTACATTTACATAGAACCAATTTGAGTTAAATAAGCTTTGACACCGAATTCATAATAAAAATAAGTAAATCAATAAAAACTTTTTAAAAAATATTTTAGAATTTCAATAGGAACTGATGATGCTTTTTCATGATGTTTTGACGTGTTAAGTCATTGGGCTTTGACACGGGCTGTGGCGGGGCAGTGCGAGCTCTTGGATCATCGTAATTTGAAGGTAGTTCTTTGCGGTGCTGGTCTGCGGAGCTCTGGGTTCAATGGCACTCCTGCAAAAACAAGAAGAGGTCGGCGGGGCTTCGCGTGGCCACTCCGATACCTAAGTCGGTTTCTTTCTAAAGGAAGAAAGATGGGCATGGAAGGCGGATGTGTTGCGTACCTTTCAGATAGGGTGGCACGATCTTTATAGTATATGTTACTTTCCAAATGGATGGTGATTAGGATTCTTTCCCATTGGATGGGATATTTCTTACACTTTTATCAGTGCTCGATTTGATTGTGAGCACTTTATTTAAAATTATCCTTCTTCCTTATTGGTGGGATCTTGGCTTGATCCATAGGATGAGATGTTATATTTATTTTCCTTGTTGATGGGATCTAGTTGGATTTGCAAGATAATACGTTATCGGGGATTATTCTATTTCCCTTATTGATGGGATTTAGTTTGATTTGCAGGATAATACGTTATCGGGGATTATTCTATTTCCCTTATCGATGGGATCTAGTTTGATTTATAGGATGTGGGCTTTCTCGATCATCCATAACCAGACCTTTGGGCCGTGCAGATTGGGCCCTCATTATGAAATTTGGCGTCTAAGGTCGGCGCTTCAATGCAGGCGCCTCTTCGGTGGAGTCGCGAGTGGGCACAAGGCGGCACCAATACAGTGGTGCCCCGGCCGCATATGCGATGTGTGGCAAGAGTGTAACGTTTCTTATCTGGGATGCAATTTCACGTGTGCGCTCATTTGGGTTGGATTAAGGTTGGTGGCGAATCATACGATCTGCGATAATGATGACTCTTTGGTTTTCGCACTCATCTTTCCCACTTCTTTCAGTTTCCTTCTATTTCTTTCGCAAACCTCCTCTGTCTTGTGTGCTCTTGATCTTGAAACCTCTTCTTTGCTTTTAGCTTTTCCTGGTGTTTTTCCTGAGATAGCTTTTTTTTGTTTTATTCCTAGGATCGCTGCGTCCTTATCCCTTTGGTCTTTTAAAGTGATCTGACGGCGCTAGGATTGCCAAAGTTTTGTTTTCATTAGTTGCTTTCATCATGGGTCCGGGTCACTCTTAGCACCATGCGTATTGGAGGTGACTCTTCATTGTTGCGATTCACAGGCAAGCTGGCGGCGCCTGAACGGATCGGCCGGGAGTTGGTACTCGAATGCCCCGGGGCCCTTTTCCCTTGGACAAGGGTAAGGGGAAAGTAGACCTGATTAAATATCCTGGAGGGTCGGAATACCTGAAATCTGTCGTTCAGCATGCTTTAACTATGGGGCCTAGCAAGGTCGGTCCCTCATATGGGGCTACCTTTGCTAGACGTTATCGACCTCCTTTGGGCGTTCGAGTGTGGTCACTTGACATTTTGACCTCCTATGTGGTTTCATACCTAGATGGTGTGCTTCTTTGAAGTGGCCTTGATAATGGTCTTCGCTTTCCTCTGCATCCCATACATGAAAGGGGTTTGCGACACTTCAATGCGTCCTTCTCGGCTCGCCCGATGGTTGGGGTATTTTGGTTGGCCTATTGGTTTTCTTTAGGGACAGGGGACTTAGTGTTCACAGTATAGCTTTGTTCCTTTATCTTTTTAGCGCGAAGGAAACCTCTGAGGGCTTCCTTTATTTTTCTCGACGTTCTGGCGCTCCTCTGGTGATTTCCGATCTTCCCTTTTTCCAAAGGCTTTGGAAGGGACGCTACTTCTTTGTTAGCGGCCGCAATTGGGAATATGACCCTCTTAACAAGGACGACAGCCTGGGCGTTCCGGTTACTTGGACCACCCCCGAGAATCTACGTAAGTGTTCGCTTTGTTTTTAGTATAATCTTTATGGGGTTATTGGGTATTTCTAATTCTACATTGTTTTTATGCCTCTTAGGCGCTCGAATCGATCTGATGCCGAGAATGTCATGGCGGCGTTGGTGATATCCTCCTCGCCTACGTGAGCGATCAAGTCGGACATTCCTGGCCCTTCGAGCTCGAGGTCAGCCCGCTCTGCTGCTTTGAGGCCTTCACCTCCTTCCACCATGAAAGTTTCTCTCATCGGGCCCTTCGCTGTCAAACCCACTAAGGGAGAGCTTCTGGCACGGTTAGAGATGTTGTCTCGGAAGCCCTGGAGTGTGAAACGGAAGGCCATGGACTCCGTTGAGAGAGGTTAGCCGACTTTGGTCAAGGTTCCGAAATTGGGGACGTCTTCCTCTTCTCCGTCTACCGCGTCGAGTCGAGGAGCAGGCATTGTCAGCCTCGGTGAGGCTCCTAAAGTCTTGAGTTCGCGGCCGGATTACGGGTGTAACTGCGAAACAAAAGGTCCCTTAGGTGGGGCAGTTGAGCGTGCGGATTGGCGGTCATGCCCATCAGCTTCATGCGGAGATCCGCCAGCGAAGGTGTTAGGCCACCTTCTCTAAGAGCGAAAGAATTGGGAAGGATCCGGACTCGAGGCGTGGCGAGATGGCGACTCTTAAATACCCGATGCGAACTCGCGGCGAACCTTGTCTGCCGTCCATTCTTAAGGATTACGATCTCAAGAGGTCGGCGCGTTGCCGGATTGATGAGCTTGATATCCCTCCCGAGTCGCCTCACGTAAAGTTCCATACCTTGTCATCGATTCCATTTTGAGTTGAGTGTTGATCTTCACGTTGGATATTGATTCCCATGTTGGATGTGCGGTGGCTACTCATTTGAAGGTTTGGCAAAGGCCGACAAGCGAAGAGTCATGCCGCGGCCGGGTTCCCCCTGAGCGGTGGCTTCCCTCACATCTGTGAAATTTGGTGCGAGTCGGGTCTGGCGATATGACGAGAAGCGATGAAACCATCGATTTGAAGCACACCACGTCGGCGTGCTTTCGGGCCAAGGTAGAAGATGAGGCAAAGCGACAGAGCGGTGAAGCTGACCAGGAGGTTCGGGATGAGTTGTGGGCTGCACAAAATGACTTGCTAGAGGCTAGGGGCGGTTGCGATGCGCGATATGAGCGGATGGACAGGGATGAGCTTCTCATCCCAGGCGGCTGAAGTCTGGAAAAGCGTGGTCAAAGGCGACCTCACATTGATAAGAGCGGGCGCTGCGGACGGGGCACGCCTTGAGGCCTCACAGAGCAAATTCGGTGGAACACTGATTGAGGAGTGTAGGCGTGGGCTAGTGGGACCTTCATCGACAAATAACTCACAGTTGCTGTCGGGATGAAGTTATAGGAAGATTGAGGGATGAGGCCTGTACTCAATGGGCTTCTGGGTGGCTAACCTTTCAGAGGAAAGCTGCTAATTCTTATCCCAACTTGGACTTCAACTTTGACATTTCCTAGCGGCCGGGAGGTGATCCCTCTCTGTAGGCTAATGCGGAGGGCTGACACCCCAATTGGGGGCTACTCCCATTCTTCGCCCCTCTGCTCCTCCTTCGATGCGATTGTCGGTGCATATCGATATACAAATCTTTGTTTTATTTTTTGCTAGGCCTGGGACCCAGGACATATGTAGCCTTTACCTTAATAAACGATCTTTTTACCACTTTTGTCTCTATTTTTGCAATTCGCACTGTTCTTCATAAATTGTATTGATTTATTGGCTACATTATGCGGTCAGCGGCTCACAGGATGTAGAGTTGAAGCGAGTTGAGCTTTAGTCGAGTGAGGCTTGACGGATGTGGATGTAGGCCAGATTTTAGGGTGCATGGCTGAGTAAATAGTCGAGGTTGTCGGACTAAGGTTGTTGGACTCGGTGAGAATACTTAATGGGTTGAAAAACTGGGTTGATCGACTCTTAAGGCGCATGGCACGGCGGAGTAGTCGAGGCTCGTCAAGTGAAATACACTTTCGACTCGGTATTTGAGTCTTGATGTGATATAGCTTGGTGATCGACTCTTAAGGTTGTGTGGCTTGTCTGCGAGTGGTCGAGCTCTTGGCGAAATTTCTGGCGGGCTCGAGGCTGAGGCCTTGTGGGCGATATAGCTGGTGATCGACTCTTGGGGCTGCGTGCTTTGCTATAGAGTAGTCGGGCTCATCCAAAGTGAAATTTCTTCTGGGCTCCGGCGAGACCTTGTTGGCGATATAGCTGGTGATCGACTCTTAAATTTGTGTGGCTATCCTGAGTAGTTAATTTCGTCAAGTGGTTCTTCCAGGCTCCGAGGCCCAGGCCTTGTTGGCTATATAGCTTGAGGCGATCGACTCTTAGACTCGTGGCTGAGTAAGGTAGTCGAGGTTGTGTGAAATTTGTAGACTCCGTGGCGAGGCCTTGTGGTACGAAAACTTTGAGTTAATCCTAACTCTTAGGTTACGTAGCTGACGAGTAGTCAGCTCGTCAAATTGGCTGGCGGGCTCCGGCGACGAGGTCTTGTTGGCGATCTCTTTGTGATCGACTCTTGGGGCCGTGGCACGTGCGAGTGGTCGAGCTGTCGGCGGCTGGCACGGGCTCCGGTGGCCCCGAGGCTGTGATGCGGTATAGCTGAGCTGATCGACTCTTAGGCTGCGTGGCCTTTGCGGGATGGTCGGGCTCGTTAAAGTGAGCTGCGGCTCGGGCGGCCCGAGGCCTTGTTGGCGATGCCTCTTTGAGTTGATCGACTCTTAGGGCTGCGTGGCACAATGTAAGTGGTAGAGCTCGTCGAAGTGAGCTCTTTGGGCTCGGTGGCTGGGTATTGGCGATACTCTTTGGCGGTTGACTCTTAAATTTAACGTGGCTGTGCGAATAGTCAGGCTCTCGTGTGAGGCTCTTGTGGGCTCCGGGCGCCCCGGGCCTTGTGAGCGAATGCTTTGGCGATCGGCTCTTGGCTGCGTGGCTGGCGGTGGTCGGTCGTCAAAGTGAGCCTGCGGGATCGGGTGTTGAGGCCTTGTTGGCGATATAACTGGTGATCGACTCTTGTTTATGGCTGAGTAGAGTAGTGGAGCTCGTCAAACCCATTTGCTAAGGCTCAGGTATTGAGCCTTGTGGGCGATACTGCTTTGGTGATCTAACTCTTGGGTGCGTGGCCTTTGCGAGGAGTGGTCGGAACGCTGGCGAAGTGAATCGCGGGCTCCGGGCGTTGTGTCTTGTGGTGACTCCTGCTTTGAGCTGAGTGACTCTTCAAGTTTGCATGGCTGGCCAGTGGTCGGGCTCGTCAGCCAGGCTATTGGACTCCGGGGCGTGGCCTTGTGGGTGGCATCTCTTTGTGGTGATCGACTCTTAGGTTGCATAGCCTAAAGCGAGTGGTCAGACTCGTCAATGAGCCGCTGAGGCTAATACTGTCGTCGTCGCTCGGGCTGAGGTGGACCCAGGTGATCTCTGAGGCTTCCACGCCTTTTCGGGGACCGTTCTCTGTCTTTTTGTCTCTTTGGGCTCCGTCCTTGTTGCTTGTCAGTCCCGCTTTTCTCTTCATGGGTTGAAGAGCTTCCTGTAGATAGAGGCTTCTTCGTCGTTTAATGTACTTCTCCACTTTAAGAGCACCTCGGCCATGCTTGCACGGGGTTTTTAGATGGAGAACATCAAATCAGCTGACTACCTCCTGGCCCGACAATGAATATAGTGATATGAACTTCGTCGGGATATATCTGCAGCCAGGACTTCGGGTGAATCTCACGGACGCATAAGACCTCGGGCTTTCTTCGCGAGCTCTGCATGATGAGTGTGAGATGATAACGGCTTTACGTATGTTGCGGCTCAGCTGAGGTGGGAGAGGCAGACACAATGGATTAAGCTCTGAATGAGGAAATTGGCGGCGGGAACTGTTGGGCTTAACCCAGGCTTAGGCGCGTTTTAGTGGTAAGCAAGCTTCGGCATCTCACGAGGTCACGATACCCATGCGGCTCCATTTTGGTTTTGTAGTGTTGAGATGATTAATTTGGATCTCACGACACCATCTTGGCATCTGAATTTTCTTTGGAAAGAGGAAGTGACACCTCGGCGTGAAGGGTGACTCGGTTGTTGTACCAAGGTGTCCGGCGTGAGTGCGAGGAAGCGCGTCCTCTGCTTTACCTCCTTCACACGGCTGAGCTCTTGCTTGGGGCTCTTGAACCTCTGCTCCCATGATTGCTCTCTTGCTCCTTGTTGAGGGTGGCGTAGTTCTTCGTTCCGACATGCCCCTCAGTGTTGCTCCGTTGCCTTCCTCTCAGGGGGCCAATTGTGTAGTCCGTGCCCTAAGCTTGGCTAAACTGCAGCGCTTGTTTCAGCACCTTCTTGAATCGAGATTGTGTTGCCCTTCATGAGGAGGAAAATTGTGACCTTCACATTGTGTCTTGTCTCCGTCTTGGCGTTGTATGCTCGGTGGCAGGTGCTGCAACTATCCTGTCGGGTTGGTTGGTGAGGCGGGCGCCTCCACACCTCGTTGTTTTGGCTTGCGCCCTTAGCGCCGGAGTGGTGGCTGTCGCGTCTGGCCGGATCACATCATGGCGGATTGATGTTGCTCATGCTTGTGTTCCGGGTTGATACGCCGATAACTAAGAATCAGTCTTTATTTATCAGGCGCTCGTTCCACGGTGTAGCATAGCTGATGATACTTTTCAGCCGGGTAGGCTGGGCGTGTCAGTCGTTGGGCAACTGGGCTAGCGGCCCGGTGGTCTGCGAGCTCTTGGATCGTCGAGTGAAGTTGGATTCTTTGCGATCTTTGGTCTGAAACTCTGGGCGCGGCACTCTCTGCAAAACAAGAAAGAAGGAAATTCGGCGGGCTTCACGTGGCGCTCCGATGCCTAATTCGATTCTTTCTTGAGAAAAGATGGGTTGCTTAGAGAGGAGAATGTGTTGCGTACCTTTCATAAATGGGTGGCACAGTATTTATAGTATATATGTTTTTCTCGGTTGGATGGTGATTAGGATTCTTTCCCATTGGGCGGGATATTTCTTGCGCTTTATCGGTATCGGTGATTATTGAGCACTTTATTTAAAATTATCCTTAACTCTTGTGGTGGGATCTTACGGCGATTATTAGAATGGTACATTATATCGTGAATTATTTTTATTTTCCTTGTTGATGGATCCAGTTGGATTTGCAAGATAATCGTTCACGGGGATTATTACATTTAAAGCTATGTCCGATGGGATTTAGTTTGATTTGCAGGATGTCGTTCTCCCGGGGATATTCTATTTCCCTTATCGATGGGATCGAGTTTGATTTATAGGATGTGGGCTTTCTCGATCATCCATAGCAGGCTTTTAGGCGTGCGGATTATTGCCCTCATTACGGGGGTGGCGTCATGGTCTGGCGCTGTGGTGCGCCTCTTCGTTAAGGTGGCAGTGGGCTGCCCGAGCCATTTTTCAAACCCTATCAAGAACAAAAAAAAAATTATCTTGAAACATTTTATTGTCTGTATGTTTTTTTCTTCAAAATGTTTTTTGCTCATATTAGTTTCTACGTTGTTTTATAGTATTTTATCATTTGCACTTAGAATTAAGCTAAATTAGCACACAAGGTGCATTTATTTTGCATCAGTTCTAACTTTAAGAACTAGATATTATATTTTAAATCTTTAAAAATCTGTATCTTCTGCCATGGCTCTGTAAAGCTAAGTGATATTCTATATCTTTTAGTTTTAAAATCATAAATAGTTTTAAAATACAATATATATATATATATATATATATATATATATATATATATATATATATATATATATATATATATATATATATTTCTGCTTGCAAAGTCTTTAATGATTGAAAATGATGAAAGTATACATCTGTAGACCACAAATTAGTGTTTCTTTTATTTATTTTATTTGTATGATAATTATTGAGAATTTTTGGCCTATTTATAGGATGATACATGAAAGCATTTGGAGGGCTTGATTTTAGGGTTAGGGCGTCTCATATGAGGAGATGGTATAAAAGAAAAATAAATTTGGAGACAAAGGAGGGGGAAGACCATGGGCCTCCCACCCATTTGGAGGGCTTGATTTTACGGTTAGGGTGTCTCATATGAGGAGATGGTATAAAAGAAAAATAAATTTGGAGACAAAGGAGGGGGACATGGATAAATTAGGATATTGACATGTATAATTTAGATCTTATTAGCCCCTTAAATTTATTTTTTTAATGAGGTCATGAGCCTCCCCCCACATTGAGTGGGAGATCCTAAATGGTCTCAAAGCTTAAAGTTTTTTCTTAATAAGATGACCTTAAGGGTAATCTTGGCTCGGAGACAATCTTAGGAGACGATCCCGACTTTGGAGGCAATTTCAGCTTAGGAGGTGACTTGGCCCAAGGAGCTGCTTGTTTAACAAATAAGTTTCATTGACTTTCTTTTTATTTAGAAATTCTTATTTTATATATTTATTTTTAAATTAATTGTTATATATATATATAATTTATGGTCTTATTATTTTATTTTCCCTATATGTATATTGTTGCTTTTGTTTATTTAATTAAATTGGTTGTTGATTTTTTTTTTTAGTAATTCAATTTATTTTTCCTTAACACATGAACCATCATTCACTCTTAATTTATTAAAATCCTCAAATTTCAAAAATTCAAGTTCTAAATTTCCATTTCTCAATTTTTAAAATTCAAGTGTCCAGGTTTCAAAATTCAAATCTTTCAAATCTCAAATTTTAAAATTTCAAGTTTCCAATTCCAAAATTGCAAATTCCTAATTCAAAATTCAAGTACCTTCATTTCAAAATTTAACTCCCCCAATTTTAATTTCAATTTCAATTTTTCATGTTTCCAATTTCAAAATTACCAATGCCCTAATTTCAAAATTCAACTTCCGTAATTTCAATTTCAATTTCACAATTTTCCAATTTCAAAATTATTAATTCCCAATTTCAAAATTCAAATTCCTTAATTTTCAAGTTTCCAATTTAAAATTCAAGCCACTCAATTTCCAATTTACATTTCCCAAATCTTAAATTTCAAAATTAAAAATTATCAATTTCAAAATTCAAGTGACCTAATTTCAAAATTCAAAGTTCCATAATTTCAAATTTTCAAGTTTCAAATTTCAAAATTACAATTCCTCAATTTCAAAATTCAAGTGTCATAATTTAAAAATTCAAGTCTCCCAATTTCTAATTTCAAACTTTTAAATTCAAAATTGCAAATTTTCAAATCTCAAATTTATAAAATTCAAGTTCTTAATTTCAAAATCTAATTTCGAAAATCCCAATTCAAAATTCTCAAACTTCATATTCATTTCAAAATTCTCAAATTTTCAAACTTTCAATTTTCAAAATTTCAATTTTAAATCAATTTTTAAAAATTCTAATCACATGATTAATTCTACAATTTCAATAAAATGAAATATTGTGGAGTTAATTTGTGTAAAAAATAAATGAGCTTAGGTGGGGCCCAACATTCTATGTATCATTTTAATAAATAATTTGACCTCTGATCTATAACCAATTTATAATTGAATGTGAATATTTTGTATTTTTTTATTGCACTAACATTGTTTCCTAATTGATAGCGCTTCTGACAAGCCGCCCAAGTACACATTTTTTTCTCATCTAACTTTGTTTGACTACTTATTCATATATATTTTACATGTTTTTGTATTGTTATTGCTTATCTTCGATATTCATTAGTTGATTAGTTAAAAGTTATATTTTCCTTAGTTTGTTAAGTAGAGACCTGACTTTAGAGGCTAAGAGAAGTGTTATGGCTTGCTATCGTACCTTCCCGATAAGTAATATGACCCCTGGACCTAGACTCGGTTTTTCCCAAACTTTTTTTTCCATAAAGAGTTACATTTAGGGTTTATATTTTTTGTTTTGTTTTCTCTTTTAAAATAAAACAAAATTAAGTGATGACTCCAAACCATTTTTAAAATGGTTTTTCAAAAAAAAAAAAAAAGTATCACCTTTTTAGTGGGAAACACATAATAGAAAAAAATGCAGGGTTCACAAAATAGCAACTCCCTTGGGGATAGTGACACTACAAGAAAAAATGTATTCGATGATATTTTTTCACCGTCAAGATAAGGTATATATGTTAAGGTAGATTGATATGCTCATATGTCATCTATGACAGTGTCAAGAAAGGCTAAAAGCTATGTTGACATATGCATATGCTAAGGTTTAGCTTATTTGATCCACGATGATCTTACTAAAATGACATATACTCTGTCTCTCTTCTACTTCAAGGTTAGGTTAGACATATGTGAACGTTTGGATTCGCATTTTGTCAAGATTATATTCAATATATGTTAAGCTTGAGTATAATATATGTCAATTTTGTTTGATATGATTTTAGATTTAATTTGCATATATATTAAATGTGCCGCCCCAATTTTTGAGGTTTTTTTTTTTTAATGAAGGTCATGAACAAGGTTCTAAACAAAGGCACGGTCATAAATCTATCGGGCAGGTATTAGTCAAGGCGCACGCCGCAGGGCGCCTCGTCACAAGACGCTTTCTTCGCCTAATCGCCGAAGTCGTACGCGAACACGCACCATACTCATTCAAGGCGCTCTATCGCCGCGCTCCTCGGTCACCTCATCCACAGGCCCTGTCGCGACAAGGAAACCCTGTCCCTACAAGAGGCTAGTCATTCTCTGTCGCGACACAGAAATCTTTGTTGCAATAGAAAACTATTGGAATTTTGTTGCAATAGAGATTTCTCTGTCCCCATAGAGCCCATACGCATGGTATGCACCGATCGCTGATAACAGCGACCGCGCTCTCGTCGTTAGCCGGGTGCATGCCGCTGCGCTACCTTGTCGCAGAACAAAACCCGCTATCACAACGCAGGGCCCAGGGAATCCTGTCACAATAGAAGACTCAAAATGGGTAGTAGCCCATTCTAGTATCCTGAACCTCTAGTTTCCCTTTTCCTTTCATTTCCAAAGCACCCAAAATTCAATGCAATTTAGTCTTTTTATTACAAAGACAACCGAAAGCCTGGAAAACTTGCCAAAATGTATAATTCATACAAAACGAGTCTAATTACAACTCTGTGTTCTTTAATTACAATTACAGAAACAGGGTTTTCCACCCAGAATTTACACAATACAAAAAAACAAGGCCAATTATGGCCCTTTCTTCGCCACTAAGGTCTCGGATGCGTTCCATCCCCCGGTGTACCTTCAGTACCTGAAATTATTTCCCACAATGGGGTGAGCAATGCCTAATAGTTGAATTTTTCTACAAGGGTTACTCCCCACCTAAATGCGTATGCAATTGCACACAAGCATCCATTCACATTCCATACAAATGCAATTTCTACATGGAATGATTTTATATCATGCATGAGATGAGACTCCTCATGCCCACAACCCGAGTCTCGACCGACTCCCTCATACGTGCAACGCCAAGTGTGAAAACCAGTCATTGGTGTTTCACCCAAGGGGAGCCCCCCGGAAATCGCCCACTACAAGCAACCTTATTGCTACTATGTCTATAAAGGAGTTGAGATCCTTTTGCCAAGTCCCGACTGACATTAGTTTGGAGTTGTTAAACGGAGCGGCTGTCTCAACTTTAGGACTAGTAGATAACAACGTCTACTTCACTTGGGAGCAGTTTGTTGTGGGACTTTGCTTTCCCATCTCGTCGTTGGTGAAACAATGCCCATCTCTGGCACCTCCTACACTTATACATCCGAATGTCTTCGACTCTATGGGTTGTGGCGCGGTGATGAACTTTCACTCGCCGATATCTCACTCCGGTAGAGATTGCTTCATTTACACTTTGAAGCTCGGGGATTAGCCACCGCATATGCTCGGCCCACGGGCCTCAATTCCATAATTTGTAATCTGCCCTAAGCTCCCTAAGATCGGCGTTAAATGAGTCATTTTTCTATGTCCATGGTACGTAGTTGGCTCTCTAAGGCTTCCTTAACTCAACTGGCCTCTCTTCCCAAGCTGTCCTCGGGCCATGGTGACTTATGCTTCCCTAGGTCGTCTATGTTTTTAACATGTTCTCTTTTTTTAAACTTTTATAGGTAGGTGCAGACGTGGTCAGCTAGTTAGCTGGGTTGAGAAGGCCAATCTGGAGTGCATCGGACGGCTTCTAGAGATCACCAAGGGTGAGCGCAACCACAAGCTCCTCTTAGTGGGAATTAGGCACCAGCCCTCTGAGGAGCAGGCTCGTTATTCCGCTTGCCGGCCGGAAGAGCTCACCGTGGTTAGCATTTTGTCTCGTGACCGATCTTCTACGGTCAATCCCGGTGCAAATTACAAGCGGGATCTACGGAGGAGCCTTAAGCCGAGATCACTAAAAGAGTCTCGGTCAGCTTTGCCCGACCGGATCAATCGTCTTTGGCCGTCCAAGAACTAGAGACTATCCCCCGATCAACCAAGAAGAAGGAGAAAAATAAGAAGGGAAAAATCACAACCGGGTAGATCAAGGCTTTCACCAATCTAAGAACAGAGGGCTGTGATCTGTTAGATCCACCTATCGACTCGCTAAAGGAGGAAGATATGTTCAGCCTGTCGCTAGATTTCGCGACGGATGTGTAAGTTCACGACTGTTAAATCGTGGGGATCACCCTAGCTTTGAAGTAGACCGCAAGAAGCGCCCTAAGCGGTTTGGCCCAGATGAAGGGCATCATAAGAGCCTAGTGGTAATTACTGTGGACTCCCCATATTAGGCCTCTGATGCTCCACCAGCTTTGAAGGGTGTCTCTCAAGATGCGTCCGGAGAGGCTTGTGCATCGCTGGAGGATGTGGTCCCAATCGAGGGACCTCTAGATGCTAAGGGAGTTGTGGGGGAGGCTCCATCAAAGACAGTTGTTGCGCCATCGTTCTCGACCAAGCTTTCAAATGCTGGTCCTTGCAGGCCTAGGATGCTTAACCGATTTGTGCTAGGCTCGTATGTTCTACCATAAGAGTGAGATCGTCCTTCGGCGGATGTGGTGGCTCCAGGCCTAGAGGTTGCCCTGGGAAATCATAGATCGTTGGAGCCCCTTTAACAAGAGGGAGACTTCAATCGCACACATGTGCGACCTTTACCCCACTCTTCTCCGAGTACCTGTGGGTGCTCTTGGTGAGGAGTACTCCATCCCTTTCCCCGATTATTTGGATAGAAAATCCTTCCTACACGTGATCGAAGACGGGATGTTCATCCACAACCATGACTTTTACTAGTCGGCTGAGCTGGTATGTTTCAACTTTTAGTACATGAACGTGAGTTTTGTGTTGTGGTTTCCTTCTAATGCCTCATCTTTTATAGGTTGTCGCAACTATTCAGAACATGGCTCGCCAGCATAGGGAATTCCATGCCCGACTGGACGATGCCGAGAAGTTGAGGCTCTACACTCAGTCGGCCATTTCCAAGCACCAGGCCTTGGACGCCTCCCTAGCCAAGGTCAAATTTAGGTCTAGGAACTGGGTGCGGGATGCTAAGGTTGATGCAGAGAAGACTGTTAGGGCGGAGAAGGAGATAGATGATGTTAAATAAGAGGCCCAAGTCACCCAGTTTGCTGCTATTGTGGCGGGCGACGCCAAGGCAAGGACGGACACCTGGCTAGGGTCCAAGAAGCTCTAGCGGTTGCAGAGGAGGCTAGGTGCAAGGTAGAGGCCGAGGCTTCTCGCCTGGAGGTTGAGCGGATGTCACTCTTGCTAAAGCTTGGGGCGACTAAGGATAAGGTGTCCTCCATCCATTCTCAAGTGAGCAAGGATAAGGAGGCCATGGAGGAAGGCTACCAACAGGCCTTGAAGTTGATTTTTCCTTATGGCTACGGGTGTTGTGCTTTCAAACACAACATTTGTGGAGACTGATTAAAGGTTCCGAAAGGTATTCCCGACTCCTCCCACCCGCTGCCTCTAGAGATTTTTACAAATCTGTGTGGCCCCCAACCCCAACACTGGGCCGAGGTCACTATAAAGAGAGGTCGAGCAGAGCGGCGGACAAAGGAGCCTCGGGAAAAGTGCCCGGGCCGGGACTAGAGCTGATATTTGCTCTTCTTTTCCTCTCCTCTGCTGTATTTACGCCATAATATTTATGTAATTATTGAGGCTACTGGCGTATTTATGAAATATAACTTTATTTTACTTAATTGGTTTCCTTTATTTCATAACTATTTCCCCCAAATTCGGGCTAGGATAGTTGCTTAGGGATGTCAATGCTAAACCTTTTAGGAGCTAGAGGCCGGTCCTTATTCTTGGGTCTTGGCTATGGCACATCCAGTCGTTTGAAAGTGCCAACAGGCTTAGAGCCACAAGTCTGGTCTTTTGAAAGTGTCAGCATGCTTAGAGCCACAAGTCTCTTTTGAAAGTGCCAGTAAGCTTATAGCCATGAGTTTGGTCTTTTGAAAGTGCCAGCAGGCTTAGAGCCATAAGTCTAGTCTTCTGAAAGTGCCAACAGGCTTAAAGTCACAACTCTGGTCTTTTTCGTGGGAGCAGTTGCAAAGATTGAAAGAGAAAACTTCAAAGGAAAATTTTATTAAATAAGATAACTTTATTGATAATAATTCTTTAAGACGCTTTTAAGATCCCACACTCCCAGTACTAGAGTCCTGCCTAGCTTATTTTAGTGCGTATGAGCCAGCAAAATTTCACCTTAATTATCGTGGTAATGCCCTTCCCCAATTGGTCGAATCAAGATCCGTCTGCCGCCCATGATTTCAAAGTCCCTTCTTAAAACTAGGTCTCTAGCTCAGAACATACGTGGCCTTACACGTCATATATGGTTCGCTTATCCTTTTCCCCGGTACGAGGTTATATATACGCACGCTTCCCGGAGTCTGCTCCGCCATATCTGTGTCTTTGTCAGATGGCTTCAGATTAGTCTTCTTGAATTTCAGTACGCAATGTGGGCATCCCAATTTCTGTAGGAATGATGGCCTCTATCCCATAAGTGAGGGCGAATGGTGACACTCCAGTCGACTTCCGACCGATTTTCCTATAGGCACAATGAACTCCTGGTAGCTCGTTCTCCCATTTTCCCTTAGCCGAATGTAGACGTTTTTTCAAAGCCGTAAAGAGGGTTTTTTTAGATGCTTCTGCCTGGCCATTGCTTTGTGGGTACCGCAGGGTTGAGTACAAAATTTTGATCTTCAGCTCTTAGCATAAATTTCTATATACGTCGTTGTCAAACTGTGGCCCATTGTTAGTTACAATCGAATGGAGTATTCTGAACCAAAATACAATATTCTTCCACACAAATTGGACGACATCCTTATCCTTGATGGAGGCGAAGGCATCAACTTCTATCCATTTACTAAAATAGTCGATGGCAGCCAACAACAGCCTTTTTTGAGCCGGTACAATAAGTAGCGGTCCAACTATGTCAATTCCCCACTGAGAAAATGGCCAGGGGCTCATGATGGTGGCTAGGTCTTGAGTCGACATCCTTGACACAGGGGCTTGTCATTGGCAACAGTCACTTCTTGACGTAGGCGGCCGCATCGGCTTTCATAGTTGGCTAATAATACCCTTGTGTATGGGCCCTGTGAATTAAAGTTCTGCTACCCGGATGGTTTCCGCATACCCCTTCATGGAGTTCTGCCAGTATATACTGTCCTTGCTAAGTGGCGAGACATTTAAGATACGGCTCATCCAGAGAACGCTTGTATAATTGTCCGTTCACTAAGGAAAATCTCATCGCCTAGACCTAGACCTTGTGGGCTTCAATTCTGTTAACCAACAATTCTCCTGAGCTCAAATAATGCATTATAGGTGTCAGCCAAGAAGAGCCTACTTCATCTATCTAACTTTCCCGATCGGTTTTAACAGATGACACCGATTGGTAGTAGATTAGGAGGAATACAATATCTTTTGTTAAGATGGATGCAGCCATTGCTACCAATGTGTCTACCCTTTCATTCGAGACCCTTAGGATATGTTCAAGCCTCCAAGCCGCAAAACTCCCTAGTCGTTGCTTGACCAAACCCACAAACCTAGCCATGCACTGGTCTCGTGTTTTGTATTCTTTGTTTACCTGTCCTACTACCAGTTGAGAGTCACTGCGTAAGAGGAGTTTTTCTGATGATACGGATTGTGCAAGATCTTCCCCAACTAGGATTGCTTCATATTCTGTCTCATTATTGGACGCTAGGAAGTCTAGTCGTATGGCTTGCTCTACCCTTTCCCTGGTTGGGGCTTTAAGTTCAAGCCGACTCTAGCTCCCGTATGGCAAGAAGCGTCGTCCACATTAAGAATCCACCAACCACCGTTATCTTAGTCCACATCCAACTGATGTAGTTTTGCTACAAAATTTGCCAATACCTGCCCCTTCAACGCCAAGCAAGGTTTATACTGAATACCAAACTCGCTCAGCTCAATCGCCTACTAGGCCATCTTTCCTGATAAGTCGGGCTTGTGTATAGTGTTTTGAAAATGGAGATTGGTCAGAACGATGATAGGGTGTGCCTAGAAGTAGGGGCGAAGCTTCTTGATTGCCACACGAAGGGCCAGTGCCACTTGTTCGAGATGGGTTTATCGAGTTTTTGCTTCTACCAGGGATTTTCTTACGAAGAATATTGGCCTCTATTTTTGGTTTTTGTCTTCCTTGAACAAAGTCAAGACTTAACGAGACTTCCGACACTACAAAGGAGATAGAGGTATCGTCGCCTCCTCGGGCTAGCCGTGATCGTGATTCTAAGATATTGTTTGATTGCCATGAAAGCTCAGTCGCCTTCCTCATTCCAGTCGACCCTTTTAGCTCCCTTTATAGTGATAAAAAATGGCTTTAACCGATTTGTGAAATGGGATATGAACCTCCCGAGGGCTATCAATCGGCCAGTCAGTATCTGTACTCCTTTTCTGGAGGTAGGAGCCTGAGAGTCCATTATGGCTTTGAGTTGCACAAGGTTAGCCTCTATTCCTCTCTAGGTTACCATAAAGCCTATAAACGTGCCCGAATTGACTCCGAACGCACATTTCAAAGGGTTGAGTTTCATGTTGTACCTTCGCAATAGCTCGAAGGCCACTTATAGATGTTGGATGTGATTGAAGTGTTTTCTAGATTTTACAAGCATATCGTCATTATAGGCTTCCATGGTGTTGCCCAACAGCGGTCAGAATATCTCAGTTACCAATATTTGATAGGTTGCCCAAGCATTCTTCAATCCAAAAGGCATTACATTGTAACAGTATAACCCATGTGGTGTGATGAAGGTCGTTTTTTCTGCAGGCAGGTGCATGAAAATCTAATGATATCTAGAGAAGGCGTCCATGAACGACAATATCCCATGTCCGACTGCGGAATCAACAATTTGATCTATATGTGGCAAGGGGAAGCTATCTTTTAGGCACGCTTCGTTGAGGTCATTGTAATCTATACAAACTCGCCACTTGTTGCCTTTCTTTGGAACCACCACTACGTTGGCTAGCCATTCGGGGTACTTTACTTCTCTGATGAAACCTGCTCTTAGTAAGTTTTCTACCTCCGTCTTGATGATCTGATGGCGATCTAGGTGAAAACACCTTACTTTATGTCTTACTGGTGTGGCCGTGGAAATGATGTTTAGTTTGTGAGAGGCCACCGCTGGATTAATTCCAACCATATCCGAGTGGCTCCAGGCGAACACATCTATGTTACTTAGCAGTGCGAGTCATAACTATTCTTTTTTGTCATCGGTCAGGAAAGAATTGGCATAAGTGAACTTCTCCGACCTGTCTAACATTACTTTTTCTAAGGGGTCCATAGCTAGCGGATCCTTCTTCTCCGCCTTGATCTAAGCGGCGAACTGTGATTGCTACACAGGGGTTTGATCTTCCAGGGGAGGACTTTTGAGGCTTTTCTTCTCTCTCTGCTCTTGAATGGATAAATGATAACATTTCCCTACGGCCAGCTGACTGTCCAAAAGGTCAACCTGACCAACATTAGTCAAATAACTAACCATTTTGTGGTAGGTTGAAGGAACAACTTTCATCGATTACAGCCAGGTCTGCCCCATTTTGGCGTTGTATGGACCCAAACCTCAAAAGAACGAGAACAAAACTTGCTAAGTGATTGGGCCGACCCTTACAGAGAGCATGACATCTCCTAGTGTTACGGTAGTCACACCATTAAAACCGGAGAGAATTCGCCCAGCTGAATTTAGCGCCACTAAGGAAAGCCTCATTTGGTTGAAGGCGGGTAGTTGCAACAAATCAGCTGCACTTCCAGGATCAACCAATACCCTGTGCACATCAAAACCACTAATACAAAGGGTGAGCACTAATGCATTACAGTGGGCCACAATAATCCTGTTCGGCTTGACATGAGAGAGAAGGATATGTGTAATATCTACGGGCTCGGGTTTCTCTTCACCGCCTCAGGTGCATAGAATTTAACTCGCTTTTGATCAGGCAATTTTAAGATCTTCTTCTACTGGCACTTTGACTGATACTCGTCATCAGACGAGCTGCCTAGTATATAATTTCTTACTGGTCTAGGTCTGGACGGAGTTATGGCTCTGGTTTGAATTCTGTCTACTACCGACCTTGACTCCTCTCTGTGGTCTACTTCTTTACTATACCTCCTAAGGTGTCCAGCTTTGACCAGTTTTTCTACCAAGAACTTTAGGCTTTAGCACTTGTCGATCTCATGCCCATGATCCTTATGATAATCGCATCGCAAGGATTTGTTTCTTTGGGAATGATCTATTTGGATCGGTGCAGGCCATTTAAACTCTGGAAAATCACGACGATAATAGCCTTCCATACGTAGATGTTCTGGGTGGGCCTGGGTCTCTCTTTTTCCGGCGGATTGATAATAGGATCGCTCGGTCTCTCGCTTCCGCCTTTGACTGAACGTACTTCTTCCTGCATACCTTATGTCCCTCGCCTACCGACTTCAGAATCATGAAGGTTTAAAGTTGTCGCACGGATGTCGCCCTCCACGCCGAAGCATTTATCGCCCACCTATATCTCTTTCCATTGTCTCTGGCGAGTCTAAATATAGCGACTGGAAGAACGACATGGATGGCCTAAAAAGCTTCTCCTAAAGTTCTAGAGGATCGCATTCATGTTGTAAGATTCTACCTGCTGAACGGCTTACCCAAATCTCCTAGTGAAGTCTGAATAGATTCCGCTTCCTGCTTGAGAATAGTCTATAAGGAGCTGATGTTCCTCTTTTGTTGCACCAAACAGAGGTACTGCGATACGAATATCGTCCATAGGTCATTGAATGAGTTTATTGAGTTGCATGGGAGCTTATGAAACCAAGCAGAATGAGGGGTGTACAAACAACATTTATGGCATGGCTCTTGCGAGTAATACTGACGTGTCGCTAAGGGCTTGGTTTGGCTGGCTGGTACTGCCTCCTGCCTGCTTCTCTCCTTGCTAGGCGGGATGTGCCACTAATGGCATCGCTGAAGGCAAGGAAATATGAGGTCCTCTTATGCGACTTGGCCCTCACATTCTTTGGTGGTGAGAGGCTCAAAGGTGGGGAACTGCCTGAGGACAACTCGTAATCTGCTAGGGCATCGGCCTCGTCTGATATAATAAGCTCATTCCCCCTGTTACGAGGAACTGGATGCAAAGCTCGATCGCTATCTTGCACATGTCTTTCACCAAGATCGTGTTTTTTTCTACCTAGGCCCTGCAACCGGTTGTTCTCAAGTTGCAAGCATTCAGCATGATCCTGTAACTTCTCCATCTGCCTTGCTTATTCCCTCTTACTTCTTCTCCATGTCCTAGCACCAATGGAGGAATTGATCTTTTGGTGCTTGGGTCATCGGGTTGTTTGACATTGCGATTGCCTCAAACAAATCAGACGTGGGATGGGGAATTAACAAAGCTACCGATGACGAAGGGCTTCTAGATAGCCACTGAATCCAAGCCCTCCGATGATTAAGTTAGCAAAAAAAAAAAAAAAGGAAGAAGAAGCAAGGGGTTTGCACAGTTGGAATTGTATACCTCTCCCTTGTGAGGGATCTTCCTGATTTATAGAAACTGGTTGCCGAATCTCCCTCCTATCTCCGGAAGGAATCTCATATTTTTAGGGATAAATATGTTTTTCCTTATCTAAGAATTTTCTCTTATAAAGGACTAATTTTTCCTTCTCAAAGATTATTCCTCCTAGAAGTATAGGATTTGGAAACTAGCAAATTTACAGATAAATATCCTTTGTGTATTTCCATTTTAGTCTATTTATCAAGAATCTAACTCTGCCATGGAAGGATGGCTTACTGGGGACTTACAACTTCTAGATGAGCTGTCTCCGAAGCCAGCCTTTGAGGAGACACTGCTTTTACAAAGGAGCATTCGACTCTCTGCCTGGAGTGGTGCCCCCGGTTTTAACATGGTAGGTGTGAAGCCCCAAAATCTGGGGGTCCGTTGATCACCCATCAACCAGCGGAAAGCTTGTGGATATCGTGTATCTCGATACCATACCGTTGTGTCCCATTTACCGAGATCCATAATTTAATAAAAATCGGATAGTCTCCTTTGTACATGGAGCTCTATCCAAAATCCAACTTGTACAACAATATAATCACATGACCCATCCAAGGCCCAATATAACACAATGACCACACCGGGTCCATTTATGAGTTCAATTACAAATCTTTACATATTAGTACATGCTAAAAATAATTTGTTCCAAATTATTTTACAAAAATAATTACAAAAGTAATTATAAAAGCCACACATCGTCTTTCTTCACCCTTGCAGCCTCGGATGAGAACCGTCCATCGACGCAAGTCCCGCACCTGAAATGTTTTTCCTGTATAGGGTGAGCCACGCATAGTAGAGTAATTCCTACAAAGGCTACTCCCCACCTAAGTACGCATGCAATGTTCACCTTCTACATTCACATCATAATTTCAAGCAAGTATATGCAATCCTATGTTGGAATTCTACATGTCATGCCATGAAATGAGATGAGACCCACTCATGCACCATACCTGAGTCTTTACCGACTCTCATCATACCCGAGTCTTTACATACTCCTACCACAATATGGGATGCCCATGTGTGATAAACAGTCATTGATGGATTACATCTAATGATCATTTTTTAAACCAAAATCATTTGTTTACAAACCAAAAGCTTTTTTGATGTTAAACCTCGAATGATCATTTTAGTTACAAAACCATGTGTCTTTTGAGGGCAGCGAATTTTCGAGGTCCCACCGCAGGCTTCACACACCTTCTAACACTTTTTGGACTTTCACCATTTAAGTGTCTGAATTACTTAAGGTCTTTCACCCGAGGGAGTATCTAGCCCTTCTTGCTATTACCCAACATAAGTTCTTACCATTTCGTTCAACAGTGCAACTCTATTGGACTTCGTCCAACGGTATCGAGCCCACTCATCAATTACTCATTGTGGTGTTGATCTCAACCATGCACTCACACCCATGAAATGAGATGTTCCCGTGCATATGCAATGTAGTGTACCATTGCATGTCAATGTCATGCTACATATGTAATGAATGCCATATGGACAATTTTAAACCATACATTTTACCATGTATCATGGACAATTATATCACATGCATACAATTTCCAATTAAACACTCATATCAATGTTAATACATTGTAACACATATTAACATTCATCAACCACAACAAACAAGCATGTTATCACATATCAAGCAACAACACACTTAATCCTTAAGACAAAATATGACATATAGAGTGCCTACAACAACAGCCCAACCGCCCCTTAACCCAGGCTCAAAACTGGCCAAACGGGCCCTTAACATTCTGGATTATTATTTTTAATCTCAAACAATCCCTAAACACTTTTTGGGACATATTACACACAATTCACACAACTGGGCCACAAAACGGCATTTAAAGTCATTTTAACACAACCAACTAGTCCCTAAGGGCAAGGTTTTCAACCAAACAACCCTTAAACCATGCTTGAGCACGCCATGACATCCCCACAAATCGGGCCATAAAACCGCCCCAACAAGCCATAAAACGGCCTTAAACCCGCCCTAAACCAGCTAAATAGGGCCTTAGGACCTTTACACCACATTTTCCCTAAAATCAGCCCCTTATGGTGGAAATAAACCAAAGTAGGAAGAATCCCTACCTCTTGAAGCGTAGTAGCACAGGTAAGAAGCCTCTCTAGCCCAAAATCTTTGATTTCCCAAAATCTCCTCATTTGGATCTTTGGTGAAACCCCTCCTTTTTGGTACCCACACATAACTCTCATCGAGTAGATGAACTTTCACTCTTGGCTCGATGAATTCTGACAAGTAGAACTCTGAGGATCGAAGAGAGAAGCTTGAAAACTCTCGTCCCCTTCTCTCTCCCTCTCGTAGAACCAGAAAATCAGAATTAGGTGTTTTTCCAAACGCCCCCCTCTCTTTTAGCCCTATTTGTCAATTAAGGATACTTGGCCCAAATCGCGCCATGTGTCCTTGACTTATCCGGGTCCGTTTCTGCCCTAAAACAATATATTTTGTCCCGATTCAAGTTAAATTTATTTTAACTAAATTTTACTTAATTTATTTTCCACTTTCAATATTTTCTTAAAAATCCCGTTTTTAGGGTCCACCAGGTACTCGATGCCTTGAAAATCGTGAAAATTTGACTATCTCGGAATTCAACAAAATTCGTCTTGGTAATTATATTTCACAAGATGAATCCAACGGTGAGGTTAATTTCATCATCTGAGATCTATAAACATTCCAGGTTTGTAACATGTACTGTAGCGGTAATTTACCGTTTTACCACGTTTCGGAAAAAATCAAATTTACCTAGGTTTTACAGTAGGTGGGCTCGGGCCACCACACATTGCGGGCTAGGCAGGCCTTGGGCCAAATGGTCCATGGGCCCATTAAGTAGTGGGTCTAAAGACCATGTTACCCACAACTAAGACATTAAATAACACACCCTTCTTAACTTTCCAATACTTCAGTTTACATTTTAAGTTGACCAACGAAGTCACTTGGGGTCTCTAGAATGAGAAAAAAGAGTATAGAAATGAGAATAATGATTGTAGAGAGGTATATAAAAGTTTGGGAGGAAGTGGAAAATTGGAGAGACGTTCTTCTCTGTATTAGATTTTTGCGTAAATGGGAAGAATTCAATAGCCAAATAACAAGAAAGCGTGAGAAGATGGAAACAACCGAGGATTGATTCATAAGGATATTGTGTCAGTATTAGGGTTTCAACTTGACCGGGTTGAGTAATTAATATTATTGAAAATTAAACTTGATTTAAACACTATTAAGAAGACTTAGTTTCTAAAAGATTAACAAATTAAGACTATTTTAATTCAAGTGTGCCAGATATAACTTATAAGTGTGTGTGTTCGTAGTCACAGTACTCAGTGTTTAGACTGTGATCTCGTTCGGACTTTAGCACAATGCGTTCGAACTTCTCATTTAGGTATTATTATGAAATAGACTTGCATATTATTGAGAGAGTTTAGGTATATATATATACCTAAATAAGGACAAAGTAGTAAAAGCAATAATCCAATAAAAGGAAACCCTTAAATACTCTAATATGCCCCCTCAAGATGGTGCGCCATAAATAACATCAATCTTGTTGCATAAGTAAAAGAGACGAGGCTAAGACAGACATTTGTTAAGTGCATCAATAAGTCGGTCATCGGCAGAGACATTAACAACACGCAACTAGGACAATTGAACCACGTCACGAACAAAGTGATAATCAATCGCAAGATATTTCATGCGAGAATGAAATATAGGATTAGCGGAGAGATAAGTCACACCAAGGTTGTCCGAGAATAAGGTGGGCGGCGATCGCACTGGGGTAAGAAGTTCTGACAATAGTGATTTCACTCATTACAATTTGACAACAGCAACCATAATAGTACTCTACTCTACTTAGCGTGAAGAAATTGTTAAATAATGCATTGCCTTTTGTAGAACCTAGGAAATTGATTAGCACTAAGGAAAATAAGAAAAATCCCTGGAGTTACGATCATTCAAGTTAATAAACTCAAATTCGCATTAGAGAAACCATGTAATGTCAGAGAAGTGTCGGCAAGAAGCCGGATACTAAGGGATCTCATGCCATTAAGATAACGAAGCAAACATTTGACTATTCCCCAATAGTGTTTGGATGGCACGTGCATGAACTGGGAGATTTTATTCACGGCAAAGGAAATATCCGGCCGAGTCATCCGGAGATGTTGAAGGCCACCAACCACTTGAAGGTACATGGTGGCATTGACCAGCGCAATACCATCTTTAGCAGTCAGAGAAGTACCTAGACAAGCGGTGTAGAGACAGATTTAGAGCCTAGCATGTTATGTTTGCTCGGAAGATCAATAACATACTTTTGTTGAGATAGTAGAAGACCCGTTGGAGTGGACAAAACTTTAACTGTACAGAAAAAAAGATAGCACCCCAAGATCCTTTGTGGAGAATTTAGAGTCAAGTTTTCGAATAATAGTGTCGACGAATGAGGAGCGCATTACTGCGGGATTAAACAAAGAGAGACGATTCCACATGGTATGTGACAAAGACAAGAGAGAGCAAGAAGGTACCAAGCTCGTGGAGCTTGTTTGAGACCATAAATAACCTTGTGTAACCGACAAACATGATGCGGATAATCAGTGTTGTGCATGCCCTACGGCTACGCTATATGTCGTGAGATGCCCGTTGAGAAAGACATTATCTACATCAAGTTGGCAAAGTCCCCACTTGCTATTAAGGGCAATGCTAAGCGCAGTACGGACGGTGATGGGATTTATCACGGGACTGGAATTCTCTTGAAAATCAATGCCCGGATGTTGGTGAAAGCCTTTATCAAGAAGGCAAGCTTTATACCGTGCAATAAAACCATCAAGATTTTGTTTGATACAAAACACCAATTTGTTGCACTATATTCTTCCCCGGTTACGGGGGACCCCAGCCTAAGTACCATTCCGGATGAGAGCATCATATTCTTCTTGCATCATTTGAACCCACTTTGGATCTTGAAGTGCTTGGGCGACAAAGCAGTGTAGTTCGAGGATAGTCGAATTATGGGTGGTGAGGCCATATTTTAATGGGTTTGATATGACATTTTAAAGTTTATTTGCATGGGATGTTGGTTTGGGGCGTAGGGGATGAACGGTTAAGAGGTTATGAGGATGACGAGCGAAGGGGAGGGCAATCTACCCAACACGCCAATGTAAGGAGACGATCACGGGAATGGTGTTAGTAGGTCAAAAGATGTAAGGCGAAGGGAGGACAGAGCCGGGTGACGTGGGGAAGAATTTAGCGCAGGAGGTCGGGCGGTATGCTGGTGAGATGCGTCGGCGGAGGATCTAGCTGGTGATCGATGATCTTTGCCAGCTCAAGTGATGTCGGGCTGAATGTGGGTGGGTGATGCGTCATGAGGATCTGGTGGGTGATAAGAATCAAAGAGGTTTTAGAGGAGGCTGGTGAAATGGACGCACGTAGCCTCGGCGAGGACGAGCGGTGATGAGGATTATCTTGGCAATTCGGGTGAGGGCAGGCTATAAAGGGGAGCAAGATGCAGTTCAACGGGAGAACGAGTGGGGGGATGAGGATGAGGTCGGCGGTGCTGAATAGTCATTCGAGGTAAATGATGAAGCGCGGAGGGTGTTGGGAAAATACCCAGAGATCAACCTTAGCAAAATATCAACTAGAACAGAGAAATAAAATAGGAAAAATAAATGACATAAGGATTTACGTGGAAAACTCCTTTACTGAGAAAAACCATGGGTCAACCAAGACAAAATCCACTATGTAATAAATTTGTACAATTACATAGATTTTCACCACTCACGTCACAAGATAACCGAGACCAATACAAGAGAAAATACAAACACGGAATAACCAAGTGTTTACTACTATCCAAAGATAGCTACACTATAAATCATGTATTAAACCCGAGAAAGGCCCACCCCTTGCTCTTTCTTACAATTTTTCTTTCTATCTTTACTTTCCTTGCCCCTTCGATGATGTTCGAATTTTCACTCGTTTATTTACAGTCAAGGGAGTAAGACATCTCGCCAAAACATGGAGCCTAAAGAGAGAAAATAAGGAGACATGCTTTCATATTTATGAAAGTATCAAAAATAAATGGGAATGGATCCCATTATATGAGGTGGTGCCCTCATGAGGAGGACCCCTACTCATCAGAGGGCAAAGCCTATGTCTACTACCGGTGTAGTGGAAGTAGGGAAAGACACAAATGGGAAAACATTTTCCACAAACTTAACATGACAGGACACAAAGAATTTTTTTTGAGGATAGGGTCTAAACAGAGAAAGGCACTCTGAGTGAGGATGTAACCGAGAAAGACACAAGGATTGGATTTGGGATCGAGTTTGTGGGAAAAATAGGGACGCAACCAAGGAAAACATGAACTACTGAAAACACGGAGTTTGAATGGGTTAGGAGCTTTGTGGAACAACTTTTCAATAAAGGAACCAAGGGAAAGACCAACTTTAAGCATTCTATTGATTAAATAGACAACTGTAGCAAAGGCAGATGACTAGAAGGTGGGAGGGATGGATGCCTGATGCAAGAGAGTGAGACCCGTTTCGATAATACACCAATGTTGGCTTTCTGAATACCCAATATGTTCAGGAGTGTGGGGACGTGTAGTAAGATGGGTTATACCATGGGTCGCGAGTGGTGGTAAAGTGTTTTAATGGTGGTGGTAAAATAAATTTCAACAAGTTTCTTGAAAGCGACAAAGGTTAAATGAATATCGAATTTTAGACGCAATGTGTAAAGGCATATATACTTTGTGTAGTGGTAAAAAAAACAACATAGTAGTGAAAACTATTAGAAGATGAAATGAGTGCGGTCCAAACATCAGAGAAAATGACATCAAGAGGAAAGGAAGAGGTAATGCTTGATTGAGCAAAAGGTAACTTGTGGCTTTTATTAATATTGCATGAGGTACAAGAAAATGAACATAAATGGTCCTCAAGAAAGGAAATATTTAGAACACTTAGAAATTTGTGACACATATGTAAAGACAAATGACCAAGATGACTATACCACATGGAGATAGTGGAAAATGAGGATCGAACTGAAGAAGACAAAACGAAGGCAGAAGACTGAAGGGGGACGGACGTTAGCTAGTAATAGACATTGTCTCTACACTGCTCGTGAACCTGAGTGACCCTTGAGTGATGATCCTACACCTGAAAGAAGGAGTAAAAATATAGGACATTAACAGGGTTATTGCCATAAAGGACAGAGACCGAAATAAGGTTCTTAGACATGGAAGGCACATGTAACACATTGGTAAATAATAAGGGGATAGGTAGAGAGGGAAAGGTGAAAGAGCCAATGTTAGCAATAGATAAACTTGTATCATCACCAATAATAACATTATCAGAGGCGGTGTACGACTCATGAAGGGCCAAGGTAGCAAGAACCGTTGTCACATGGTGAGAGGTGCTTGAAATCAATGACCCAATCCGAAGAATTACCAGAATTAAGGTAATGGACTGTAGTGTGGACATAGAGTGTAGTGAAGGTCAGGTGTAGAGCTCAGGCAAGGGCGGGAGGAAAAGAAGCAAGTGCTGAGGTGGATAGAGAACTGCATTGAGTTATGGCAGCAAAATTGGATGCCGCGGAGACAATGGAAGAGGAGCTGGTCGGCATTGCCCAAGCTGGGTGGTAGGTAGAGTCCAAGACTGTTGAGATTGGTTATAGGTCCGTCCATCACGATTGTTCGATTGATGATATGATGAACGGTCGGTCAAAGTAACTAAGGCAGAGTGATGAGTATCTTAAATACTCATTTTATCCTTATGCTTTAGTTATTTTTTCTAGTGTTTTTATGTTAAATAAGTTCCCTAATGCTCTAAAAGCTCACACTTATGATCAGGTCATCCATTTGGTGGAGATTGTGCAAAATTGGTGGAAAAAGCGCTCTGAAGCAACGGGAGGCTACTGAATTTGCGACATTTTCAGAAATCATATGAGCTTCTATTACATCAAGCCATATATGTATGGATTCTACACTTCAAGGGCTTTCTAGGGATACAGAACTCCCAAAATTGGAGTTCGAACAAAAGTTATGCAAGTTCAAAACTTGAAGAAAATCGACAAACAACTACTTGACACCTTATTGGGAGGCTACTATGTTGCAGCGTTTTCAGAAATCATATGAGCTCATATTGCATCAAGTCATATATGGATAGATTCTGCAGCTAGAGCTTTCCAAGCGGTACCAAGAACACCTAGACGGAGTTAGTATGACAGAAGTTATGACCTTACGAGTTGGGGCCAGCGATTTGCGGCAACGCGTCGCGGCGGTGAGGAACTGACGTCGCCCGGCGTGTGACTGCGAAACGGCGTGCGACGTTGCCCAAGCGGCGGTCGCGGCGTTCGGGGTCAGTTTGGGTGGATTTTTAGCCCATTTGAGCCCATAATGGAGGGGTTTTAAAAGCTTTCAGGCTGAAAGACCACGAGGAAGGGGCTAGGGCTCGAAGAAGGGACTTTGTCGAACTGGGACGAGGAGGGGTTGGGAGGCTATTTTTTGAAAGATTTGGGGAGAAGATTATGAGATTTGTGGAAGAAAATCGAGGCACCATCATTTGATGTTATAGGTATGTTTGTATCTTTTCTCATGTTTTATCCTAAGTTTGCCAGTGTATCAAACCTACATCATGCTTTAAATTCGTAGATCACAGGGTTTGGTTGTGTATTGAACATGAGTTTTTATATCTGTTGTTAATGTTCAGGGTTTCTATTGCTTCTTGTGAATACCGTCTATTGATTCATACTTGGTTCTATTTACATATTGATTTACGGCTAATCTCAATGTGGTGAGTGGTTCTTTGCAAGATGCGAGGAAGGGAGTAAAGAAGCCCAGACATAGATGAATCAACCCCCCAATTAGCACGGTAGTGTAGAAATTATCGGTAATTAGGGCGTGTGAGACTTTTGGATCTTAAAGCATCTCTAATGCTTGGGGTTGAGCTGAGGAAGCCAAAAGACCTAGTGTTAGTTGGTAGGTTATTCGACTCGAGAGAGGCTTGCAATTAAATTAGACAAAATTAAGCGCCCAAGGAAAGCATTTTCATGAAACATAGAGTAAATTTTGACTTAGATCTGAAAGTTGTCAGGTGCACCAAGTACCACACAGGAATTTATAATCTCTTGGTTTCCCTTAGTTCTTGGTTCATTAGTTAGATTTAGAAATTTCATTAGTTTAGTTTAAATTTTGTTTTACTATCCATGATTGTTAGTTTGGATATTAGAGAAGTATTATAATTTTGTCACTTAGCATCCCCGTTTTCCACAATGGATCGATATACGTATGGTACACTTTATTATGACAAGCGTATACTTGCGCGGAATAGGCCCTCTTTTATATTTTCTACATAATTTTATATACATCACTAAAAGCCTATCAAGTTTTTGGCGCCGTTCTTGAGGAAAATCGATTGTTTATGCTAATATCAATACTAAGTGCTTCTTTAATACTTCAAACATTTTTTATGTTTATATTTGTGTGGTTTAAGTTTTGATACTTTTTGTTTTTCTTTTTTGCATAAATTTTCAGGTTAAAATCACGTAGGATCCTATCCATCGAGTTGACAAATGCATTGGCTCACCTTGAGAAGCGACAAGCCCAAATGCGCGGTGGCTGATGAGCATCAAAGAAGATTGACCTTTCGAGTCTGCGAAGTCAGTGGCTGGCAACCATATGGATCAATGGATTATGCTCAATATGGGTACCCCATACTTGAGCAATCATAATTTTAGATGGAGCCACCACCCTAGCACCTCATGGAATACAAGCTATACCATTCGCACACTCCCTGAGTCGAAGATCAAGCTGAAGAAGCTATGGATGAATTAGAAGAACTATTTGCATTTACCATGACATGACCTGAATTTTCAAGATCAATAGGATGAAATGGACTACTCTCGTTGGGTTGCCTCGATTTTTTTAATCCAAATGAGATAAAGTCAACCTCACATGAGAGAATGACAAAGTTAGAGGCGGCATTAAGTGGAAATAGAAAGAGTTCATCTTTGAATGTGTGACATCTCAAGTTCAATTCATGGAATTGACAAGGGCTAATGTTCAAATTCAGCATACACCATTCGATAGCTTGAAAGAAGAGAGATGGCTCCAATGGCCTACTTCCTAGTACTCAAACTTACATTTGAGAAAGAAACGACCTAAAGATGAGGAGAGTATGAGTATAGAAGAACTAGTGGCGAAAATATATGAATGAACACAAGAGAATATGGCTACAATGTCCTTTGAAGGACAACGAGAGTTAAGCCATCTACTCTTGGGGTGAATCTGAGAAAGAAAGAAGAAAGCGGGCTACAATGAAGAAATCACTTGAGGGTAATGAAGAACTTGAGAAGCTTGAAAAGTGGAAAGGATGATGCGAAACTTGAAGACTTAGTTGAAAGGAGGAAAAAGAGTCAAGCTACTCGGAATCATATGAAAAGGTAAAAGAAGAGGTTATGTAGAGACCCAACTCCGGAGATGACTTTATGGGGTGAGATGCATGAAGAATTGAAAATGAAGACGATCCCCCAGTGCAGGGTGGATGAGTACATCATTCATTTCAATGATGAATTGAGAGGAACCATTGTAAACAAAAAATTAAAAAAAATAGAAAATCAAAAAAATAATAAGATTGTGGAAGACTATGTGCTCAAGTTGCTGATTGAGCACAACTATCGCCTCTTAGAGAAGGATGGAGGCAAGAAACACCAACCCATCCGTAGTTGGTAGAGTCTAAAATTTGGACTTTCGAAGAAAAGCGAACTGACTCCTTGGGAGGCGGCGAAACTTAAAATGTTTTCTTTTCTTTTTTCTATTTCATAGTTAGTTTTGAGTTTTTTTTTAATAAATTTTCGTACTTGATTTTGTTTTTCTGTGTTTTAGTTTTTAATTTCAGGTTTTTGGGGATTCAAATCTGGTTTTGGAAGCTAAAAGGTTGAGAAAGCGAGTTCAATAGTGCAGCGACTTAAAGAACCAAAGAGAAATCATATTCAAGCATCCCCTTCATTTGGACTTAAGTCTAACCCCTCTTAACACCTCTTTGCCTCCCGAAGGCCATATTCATTGGAGCAGCTTCCGGGACTTGATCAGCCTCGAAGTACTCATTATCCATTCTTGCTTTTGTTTCACATTGAGGACAGTGTTCATTTCAAGTTTGGGGGGGTGAATTCAAGAAATCATTAAGAAAAAAAAAAAAAAAATTCCAAATTCCAACTTTTGTATCTCCTTACCTGTTTTAGTTAGTTGTTTGGTTGTTAGTTGCATGTGCTTTTCATACTTTATTTTATTTATTTTGTGTCTCATATGAGTGAGTTTGATGCCTTGTTGGCTAGTAGAAGGTCATTTTGAACACAACTATTCAAAATGCCAAGTGTAAAAGAGGACTAGGACCATGGTTTTTTAAATGATGCAGGTGTGTACTTGCTTGGTATGGGTGGCTTGGCTTAGTCACCTCCATTCAACCTTCTGAAGCTATTTCTCAAAGGAATCTATCACACACACACTTTTGGTCTCCCTTGTATACCTTGGTCGGACTCTTTGCACGAATTCTAACCTTGGGGGTTCTAACCATCTAAGTGATAGGACACCCAATCAAAAGAGGATCGCCATTGAGCCCCAACTAAAAGAAAAAATAGAAAAAACAATAGAAAGAAAAGTCAAAAGAAAAAAAAAAAAAGTCAAAAAAATATGCTTGTGAATTAGAATAAGTGGATCATCCAGTCGAATCCGGGCACAATCAGGGGCCTTTCAAAGCCTAATGCCTAAGCCAACTGGCCGGGAGTCAGTGACTTCACTGCCAGCTGCATGGGACAGAAGATGGATCCTTCCCACAACCTAGGGCCTTTGAGTTTGGTTGAGTGTTCGGAATTGAAGTTTGAAGAATTTAATGCGGTGCCCTTAACCAGTGGTGGGGAGTCACCAATGGATCCCTCTGAGGAACCTCTTCTAAAACTTCTTGGCACTAGTTCTCCCTTCACTTTTTAGGCCCAGAAATTTTTAGGTATTTTGATATGAATAAAAGGGTGTGTTCTTATCCTTTTTTAGTTAGCTTCTTACAAATAAGTGAGTTGAGCTTAAGTTTGGGGGTGCTAGGACCTTGCTATACACTGAAGATCATGCTATCACCTACACTTAGTTTCCTTGGGAAAGGTCACTGCGGACTTGGGGGGTTGATTTGCTTTTCTTACCATGCTTTGCTTTGCCATGTTCCTTAGAAAGTTTAAAAGTTTAAGGATCCTAAATTTTGGTTGAAAAGGCTAATATTGCTAAATTGTGTTCATAGTGATTCTTCCATTTGGAATCATGTTATCATACTCATCTCATTATTTTTAGTTCATGTCATTTTAATTTTTGTTTTGTTTGAGTTGGTCTCTTGCTTGGGGGCAAGCAAAATTTAGATTAGGAGACATGAGTAGAACATCATCTTCCCAGTCACTCATTTTATCATATCTTGAACAATGCTGATGTTTTTATTAATAGTGCCTGTATCTCAGCTGCATGTGATCAAGGTCATCCATTTGGTGGAATTGTGCAAATTGGTGAGAAAAACGCTGCTACAAAAGCAACAGGAGGCTACTGAATTTTGACATTTTTGAAATCATATGAGCTCTATTACATCAAGCCATATATGTATCTCGTTCTACACTTCAAGAGCTTTTCTAGGGATACCAGAACTCCAAAATTGGAGTTCGAACAAAGAGTTATGCAAGAGTTCCAAAACTTGAAGAAGGTAAGCAACCATAGCACCTTCAGCAGGGAGAGGCTACTGTATTTTGACGTTTTCAGAAATCATATGAGCTCATATTGCATCAAGTCATATATGGATAGATTCTACACTTCAAGAGCTTTCCAACGGTACCAAGAACACCTAAATCGGAGTTCGTATGACAAAGTTATGACCTTATGAAGTTGGAGCAAAAACAGGGGACTGCAGCAACGTCGCGACGTGAGAACCAACGTCGCGACGTGGCAGAGAGCTGCAGAAACGACGTCGCGACGTTGCCAAACGACGTCGCGACGTTCGGGGTCAGTTTTGGGTGGATTTTTAGCCCATTTTGAGCCCATAATGGAGGGTTTTAAAAGCTCAAACTCGAAAGACACGAGGGAGGAGGCGGCTAGGGCTCGAAGAAGGGGACTTTGTCCAAACTTTGGGACCAAGGAGGAGGTTGGGAGCTGTTTTTGAAGATTTGGGAGAAGATTATGAGATTTGTGGAAGAAAATCCGAGGCACCATCATTTGATCATTATAGTTTCTTCTTCCTCTTTTTCTCATGTTTTATCCTAAGTTTATGATGTGACGAGCATCTATCATGCTTTAAATTCGTGAATCCTGAGGTTTGGTTGTGTATTGAACATGAGTTTATATCTGTTGTTAATGTTCAGTTTCTATTGCTTCTTCTTGTGAATGCACGTCTATTGATTCATACTTAGGTTCTATTTACATATTGATTTTGGCTAATCTCAATGTGGTGAGTGGTTCTTTACAAGATGCGAGAAGGGAGTAAAGAACTAGACATAGATGAATCAACCTAGTAACTTGTTAGTGTAGAAATTATCAGTAATTAGGAGGCGTGTGGAGACTTTTTGGATCTTGAAGCATCTCTCTAATGCTTGGGGTTGAAGGCGAGAAGCAAAGGCTAGTGTTAGTTGGTAGGTTATTATTCGGCCTCCAAGAGAGCTTATAATTAAATTAGACAAGAGTCGCCTTGGGAAAGCATTTTCATGAAACAATAGAGTAGAGAATTTTGACTAGATCTAAGAGGATTGTCACTGGAGTGCACAAGTACCCTAGGAATTTATAATCTCTTGAACCCTTAGTTGCGAAGTTCATTAGTTAGATTTAGAAATTTCATTAGTTTAGTTTAAATTTTGTTTTACTATCACAATTGTTAGTTTGGATATTAAGAAGTATTATAATTTTGTCCTTAGCATCCCCATTTTCCTGTGGATCGATATCCGTGCCAGGTACACTTTATTACTTGACAAGCGTATACTTGCGCGGAATAGGCACTCTTTTTATATTTTTCTACATAATTTTATATACATCACTAAAAACGCCTATCAATTTTATGAATAATTTTATATAATTTTATATAATTTTATATTTTTCTACATAATTTTATATACATAATATGAGTCGGGAATTATTCATATCAAAAAAAACTTGATAGGCGTTTTTAGTGATGTATATAAATAATAATAGAAAAAATAAAAAAAATGCCTAAGCACCAGTGTTTTTGCTCCAAGTAACAAAGTGTGCTAAGCTGCAGAATGTACGATCACTGTATTTAAACCATAATAGCTGCTCTAATATCAACTAGCAGTGTGATAATAAGAACACAAAGATTTAAGCAAACTGACAGAACTGCAAATCAACTAATGTTTAAAACTATATAGTACAGGGTTAGCACGAGTTGCTGTCAGTTTGATATGCAGATGCAAGTCGAAAGTGCATGTGTTTCGTGAGTAGCTGAAAAAGCGACTACGATCGGGCTATGAAGCATATATAGGGTGTACTCGGCTGCATGGATCTTTTACATACAGAACAAACTAGTGAAGATAACTTTCCCAGACTCCTTCTAATACCATATGCAATGCAAATGAGGCAATGCATATATGTCAATTTAACTGCCATACTAGAATCTTTAAAAAAACCACTCTGTGAAAGACAACAAATCAATATAAATAAGAGCAATGTAAATCATAAACAATCACATCACAAGCAATAGCAGAATTCGTGTGCATGTTGATACACAACCAAACATCTAGATCTGTAGGCAAAGCATGATAGAAGGTGACCATCCTCAGAGAAAACTTAGGATAAACTTGTATGAGAAAAGAAAAAGGAAAGAGAGAAAGAACGCAATGATAATGCATTTCAGACCACCTGCATCATGTGCTACTAAAATGGCGATCCTTTTGAAGTTGGTTTCCCCTTAGCTAGGAGGCCTAACATGTGTCTTTAGAGTTTGAGCACAAAACACTCGATATGAGCTCCAGGAATGGGCCAAAATGCAAAGAAAAACTGACTCCATCAAGCGACATGGACGTCCGCGATCATTCTGCAGCTCTACCGTCGTTGGTTAAAATGCGTTTGTTTTGACCAGCATTTAAGCAGATAAGTATTTGTTACAACTATTTGCAGTTGAAAAAGAAATAGCGAGGAATGTCAGAATCCTGCCTCCGCATGACTTGATGCAATATGAGGCTCGTATGGTCTGCGAGACGTCAGCATCCCTGCGAGTGCTGTGTTTCGCTTTGATTTTCTTCGGGTTTGGAGGCTGCATCAGCTCGTTAGAGACTCCCAGGCCACTGAGTTCTTGTCTGTCCACAGTGTATCGCTGCATATATGGCTTGATGCAATAGGAAGCTCATATATTTCTAAAAAAGTAAAGAGTCAGTACAGCCTCTCTTGTTGCTTTTGTAACACAATTTATACAGTCCACCAAATGTGACCTGATCGCAAGGCTGAGAACAGCTAGCTGTAAAAACACTAGAAAAAAATAACTAAAAGCATAAGGGTCAAGCAGTATTTAAGGCCTACTCATCTCTGAAACTAAGTGGAGCGGGCGTGCTAAAGAAACCAAAATTTTCATTTAAGCCTCGTAATTAAATAAGTGCTCAAACAATTCCTCAAAAGTAACTGGAGTATCCCGAGCTTATAGGGCATAGGATATATGTGAGTAGGTTGGGCCAAGGCTGTTCAAAACACGGATGGAGAGCTCATCAAAGTCAACAAAGACATTCATAAAGGCAAGGGAGTCAATATTGTGTTTGACATCTTGCATATAGTCGATAGTCGTCCAATTACCTTATTGAGGACTGGCAAGATTCTAGCGATGGGTCATGATCCATCAGCACGAAGGAAAGGCATATGCCTTTTTGAGAGTATTCCAACCCGCATGAGATATGGTGGAGGTAGATATCAACTTCACTAGGGTGGCAAAGATGGACCCAATAATTACATTGAGAAGGAATTGGTCTTATCTAAGTTAGAGAATATGGTCTAGATTGGAGGAGGGGGATGTGGCATTGGTCAGGGTTATCATTGCCGGAGGACATGGCCTTGAGCTATTGACGAAGCCAAGTAAATCATACTCGAATATAAGAGATGTGAGTTAGAGTCGCCATGCAGAATAATTCGTGGTTGTGAGTTTTAGAGATGCCTGAGTATTGATATTGAGAACAATTAAATTCTGAGACAGATCAGTCCCGTTCAAGATTGTTGGACGATGAGGTGGCACGACGGTAGTGATGGAAGGGGATTCATTGGTCATTAAGCCTAAGAGCATGTGATCAGCAGAGGATGAAGGGCGACGGTAGCAGCGGCTAGGGTTAAGGTTTGTTTTGTTGTTAAGCTTGGCGCTCTAATACCATATTATGAAAAAGACTTGCATATTATTGAGAGTTGAGGTATATATGTATATATATATATATATATATATATATATATATATATATATATATATATATATATATATATATATATATATATATATATATATATACCTAAATATGGACAAAGTAGTAAAAGCATAAATCCAATAAAAGAAAACCCTAAAATGCTCTAATAGGTATGAGTGTGTGTAAAGTAGATATAGAGTTTATGCAATAAAGCAAAGGCACATACAACCTTTTAACTTGGTTTGGCAACTGCAAGGATTTCAACTCAAGGTTTACAATTAGTCTTATATGGTACGAGATTCCCTCTCTACCCATGACCCTTTTTAAAACCTAATCATTCTTAATCAAATTTAGAATGAACTCCCCTCATTCTCCTCTCATCAGCATCTCACACCCATAACCCACATTACATTAATATAAGATGAGGAAAATAAAGAACATCATCTTTCACGTAAGGTAAAGCATTCAATGTGCAATACCTTGATCGAGTATCTGCACTTTGCACTCCTTAGCATGTCCGAAATTCGATTGTTCTTCTTCAAGCTATGCTCTTGAAATTCGTGATGAGAACTTCCAAACCCCTGAATTTGTAGCCTTGCGATATAGTCTTGAAAATCTATATAAGGTTGGATCATTATCTTAATATGACTCTTACTTTACCTTCCATTTTATGTACTTATCTTTAAGCCATCACAACGAAAATTAGAAACTTGTTTATCAAGTATCCTCTTTAAAATAGAAATCTAATTTGTTTCTAATTTTGGGTTGATACCTTAGAAGTCCGGTCCTCTTTGATTTGATCTTTATTCTCTTTCCAAAATGATCTCAAGCCCATCGGTTACTTGCTCGCCAAGTTCCTTGGCCTCCAAGCTAGCAGATTGCTATACGTCCCACGTTAGCTCTATTCCTTATCCGAACACTCCGAGTCTCACACATCCCTGCATTATTGAAAGACCTTAGTCTGAACTTCTTCCTGGTTCTCCCAGGGACTTCACATTTATTTCATCAAATCGCCATCAAACTTGTGCTCTAAAGTAGCCATCTTCTGGTAGATACCTTGAGAAGAAGATATGAACAATCTTAAACCCAACATTCTCCCCCTTTGTCTATATCTTCAACAAAAACATCTCTTAAAGAATGAGACAAGAAAATGTACTGAAGAGGGGAGACAAAAGGCACTTGACACTTTTGAGATAAAGATTTTCGTTCATTATTTGTCTGCCCTTTTTGCATGTCAGGCCATACAATTTTGAAGGGATCAAAAACTACAAAAAAAAGTATCCCTTTTACCCTAATTTTCCTTCCATTTCCATTCTTTCTACTCCCCATTTTTTATTGAAGACTTAGAATGTAAGGGATTGAGAAGATGGCAAGTCTAGAGGCACTGTATCTCCACTTTGCTCATCGCTTGGTTCGGACTTTGGTTGGACATTGGAGGAAGCCTCTTATGGTGACGGTGAAGACATGAAGATTGGCTGGCTAATCTTAGTCCTGAAAGCATAATCTGAAGTCTCTGGCAGTAGTTTGGTCTTTACTATAGATGAGAATTTTACTTCAGTCTTCGGAATATGTGTGTATGGGATAGGAGATGGTATGGGATATGTGTACTCCCCCTCAATATGTGTACACATATCTAGACTAGTGGTGAGGATAGGAGATGGTATGGGATATGTGTACTCCCCCTCAATATCATCTTAATTCAACATGGATAAGATGAAGTCTTCATCCTTGTACTTTCCCGATTGCCTGCGAGGCGTAGTAATCTCCTCGTCTTCCTTACGAGATGCCTTGGGTTGTAACTCAACAACCATTCTTTGCTCATAGAGTTAAGCGGCATGTTCTCACGCCAGGACACGATGGTCTTATCCGAGAGACCGAACTTCTTTGGCATAAGAGTAGAAGAGTTGAAGCGATCAGGTGGCGGAGTTAGTCTGACTACGGAATGGTGTCAAAGACTTTCCCTTTCATCTGTCTTGCTTGTGAGGGCCTCTTTTTCCTAGAAGGGACATCTCGGAGGTGAAGTCCTTTGTACAACTTATAATTGATGCGCATCTCAACCATTGGAGGCCCTAGGATGTTTGTGAAGGTCACAAGATCTAGTTTTTGGGTTGTGAGTATCCCATATATCAGCGATAGATACCCAAGTGCTTTCTTATAGGTCGCGTTCTCGGCATGTCCTAGAATGTGTTTGAACACTAGCTTACCTAGATTGAATTTTCTCTTCATGCCGAATTTGGAAGAGCAAGGTAGCAAAACTCTTTGTAACCCACATGCGATGAGTTATTGGCAACCAGTTGCACATTACGATCATATGCAAGATAGAGTACCTAGAGGTGAGATACAAGGAGTGAAGGTTGTACTTATACAGCCACATTCTAACCTTTCCTCCAGTGATGAAGGAGACCATTATATTGGTCTCGGGGTACATGTACCTCATTATCTAGAACGTCAAGGCAACTCCAATACTGATTGACGATATTAGGGGAGTATTCAAATGTGTGTCCTCACATAATCGTCCTCTGGAAGTTTGGACTAGTAGATTTCCCTAATGTCCTTTGACAAGTTCACATAGAACTCTAAGAGTATCTGTGACACAAAAGGGGGCAGCACAATGTCCAGCACATTTATTTAACCAAGCAATTCCATAATCTTGGAGCGTGCGAGGGTCGTTTACTCACAAGGGGCCCACAACTTTGCATGGGACGAGGATTTAAAAAAGATGGATGGAGAAGAACTTACTTTTATAGACATCCAAACCTTTTGCTTCTTAGCTACTAGTGTCTTTGGCAGAGCCTTCTTTGATTGAGTCGAGAGACGGGAGCACTTTCTCTTAGAGAGTGGTGGCAACAACAAAGACTCAGATGAGGATGTGAGATTAGTTGTTAAGGAGGCTTTGACTGGGATTTCAATAGTTTACTACAGTGTTCCGTCTTACAAACTGGTAGGAGTCTGGCTCATCTTCTTTGGTTCCCTCAAGCTCAGTATTAGACCTAGCGGTGTTTAGACAAGATTTCACTCAAGGTTCAGACCTTGGTCCTTAGGACTCTCCTCGATAGGACTAAGAGGTTGTTTCTTCGAAGTAACTGGTGTAGGAGAATCTTCCTCAAATGTGTCATAAGACAAAAGTGTTGTTGGAGATGCTGAACTCAACGGTTCCATGTTAATAGGGTCCACAGCCGACCCTTCTTGATAAAAGGTTTTGCCTTTGGAATTGGAACTTCCTTTTACAAGCCTTTTTCTACCTGATCCACCAGATCCGGTTATTACCATCTTCATGGACCGACAAGGATCGAAGATTGGAGAGTAAGCTCGGACCTTTAGAGGATTCTTAAGAGAATATGTAACAAAAAAAAGAGTCAACCATCATGTCTAGCTCTTGTAGTAGAGTAGTCTTGGCTTCGAGTCCTAATTGGTATGTTTTTTTTTCTCATCCCTACCAATTGGGACTCAAACCCGGGACCACTTTACCACATGAGCTAGACATGGTGGGTAACTTTCTTTTTTGTTAAAGTATCATATCATTAGCAATCAACGGATCATTGTTAGGTAATGTCCATGAAGGGTAAAAATGATTGGTTTTAAATAGTATATAAGCAAAAATGGCATAAAAAAAAATTGACACTTGGGTCATGGTTGAGGGCAAAAAATGCCCTTTAACCCGTTTTCATTTGCACGCATATTTCTTGAAAAATCTGATATGCGTTTAGGTTTTTGCTCTTTCCTAATTTGAACAGGGAATTTCTTGCATCCTCACTCCTGGTATATGAAAAGAGGTCGAAGAAAATATCAGAGCCACTGATTATTATTTCTGACCGTAACACTATTTTTCATTCTTTTGACTGGTCCAAGATTCAATTGTCCGTCATCTTAACTTTCTCAACATATGATTCTCCTTTTCATTTTCAGAAGTTCCAACATCCAACATTACGTGCACGACAAGATTAATGTCATCGAAGAAATAACTCTGCATGGTCAATCCAATTTGTCGATAAGTTTCCAGATGAGATTAAGGGTAAGAAACAAATGCAATGTTAATTCTTAGGAACACTTAATTATATCAATGTCATAATGATATAGGTCGATCGTGTGCTTAATTTACTAAAATTTAATTAAGAAAAACCTTGTTTATGGAATAAGGAACACACCAAAATTTATCAAGACAATTGAGTTTAAAGTTAAGACTTTATCGTATCTAGCCTTAGCCAATCCTGAAACCTTGAAGATTGTTGAAATTGATACTTCAAATATATGTTATAGTTGAATAATCCTTAAGCAAGGAGGTGGTAACGAGGAGAGATCAATTAGATTTACTAAGGTTCGATCTGTTTGAAACCAGAAAGTGCTAAGAAAAGGAAAAAAAATGATTTTCTCAAATTTGATTCCACCATGAAAAGTATAAAAGAAAATCAAATACAACTAAATTTCCTTAAAATTTTACATATTTTAAAAAACTTTAGTCCTTATATAATAAAAAGAAATAAGTAAATGAGTTTGAATAAACATATAACATTAATTGATTAAGTTTAAATCTATTTTTTATTTTTCGCTAAATTTTTTTTCTTCAATTTTTTCTTTATATTTTTCTTTCTATTTTCTTTCCTTAATACTTTCAGGATTCCAAATGAACCAAGTCCAACTAACTATAGTATCACTAAATAAAGATTCCAAATATTGTTTTATGCATTTCAAAAATTTTAGATGATATTTCAAATAATTTTTTGAAGTAAGAGTTTTTTTGCAAACCAACGAAATTGGTTTTACAGAAAGATGTTTTTTTTTTAAATGAAAAATATAAAGTTTTACAGAAAGATGTTAAAAATATAGATTCTAAGCATATTTTAGCAAGATGACAAATTATTTTAGTAACTTCGATTTTCAAATTGAATTTATCAAAGGAAAAAATAACTCAGTCCCTAATTGTCTTAAGAGTGGATTTATAGTCTCTAATAAAGTCAAATATTATTATATGTCCACTTCCAAGTCCTTTTCAAGCAAACCATCAAATTCTACGGAATCCAAATCAAGTCTTTCAAAACAATTATTTTATGCCTAAATCATTTCCTTTCTAATGATTCAGAACCCTCTCAAGATACTTAAAGGTCTCGAAACCATAAGCAACCTTTCTCCCTTAATTAGGATAAAGAATCATAGGTAGATTACATCTTCCCAAAGAATGTTGAGGACTTTTGCTCCACAAATAGATCTCTTGTTAGTACTAACATGTCTTCCATTGAATCTTGATTTCTCAATAATATATGCAATTTGTAGGAAAAATTTATGTATTTGCAAGAAGTTTTCTTTCTCAAGAGTCAAGCCCTTTTTCCACGGCATTAGTGGACGATTGAATCTTGATTTCTCAATAATATATGCAATTTGTAGGAAAAATGCAAGTATTTGCAAGAAGTTTTCTTTCTCAAGAGTCAAGCCTTTTTTCCACGGCATTAGTGGACGAAGAAAAATTGATCAAGATTGGAATAATTTTGAGATAAGAATGCATTTCCTTAAAAGAGAAATGTTATCCCCTCTTAAAGGAGATATCCTTCTTTCAATCCAAAAAAGAGTCTGAGCTTTGGTATTAAGAAAGCAAGAGTTTATTTCCACATATCTTCAAAACCTTTAACTATATTAGTTTTCAATTCCAAAATAAATCATTTCAGGTATGATACTCATTATGGAAACTAAACTTGATTCCAAGTTTTATCACCTGAGAGATGATCCTCTCAACAATTAATAATGGATAAAACAGTTAAATACTACAAGCACAATCGAAATTACACAACTGAAGGTCTACTTAAGTTTTATAATATTAATTATAATCTAATAACCTTTTAATTCAACTAAGAGAACTCTTATTAGAGAGTTATTCTTGAACTACCATTTGGTATACCAGATTATATGTTCAAACCTACATCAAACAGTAGGGTTGGAAGAGAACTTCCTTTTTACTTCGTCAAGATCGTTACATAAAAAATTTCCAAAAGCAATACCAATAACCAAGGCCCTGTTTGGTCGCTGTTCGTGAAAACTGTTATGAAAAACAGTTTTTAAGAACACATTTTTATTACGAACGGTTTTTACTTGTTCTCTAAAAACAACCCTTACAAAAACATAAAGAAAAAAAAACCCGGAGAACAGCCTCTCAAACACCAAACATGTTTCGACTGTTTTTTGTTCTCAATGTTTTTTGTTCTTGAGAACAAAAAACTATTCTCAAGAACTACAACCAAACAGGCCGCAAGACTCGAAAATGGATGACAGATGAAAGGGGTTTTAACCTAACACTACGGATAGTGCTTTACTTTGGAAACTTGACTGGCTCCAATTCTCATTTCGACGAAGGGTGAAACCTTTTGTATTTAGTTTTTGCAATTTTCCTTTGCACTGCCAGATAAATAAAACTTATAAAAAATGTAACCCATGCACGAATGCCAAAATCATGCACAGAAATGAGTGCATTAATTTGAATTCAACGGGAGGAGTTACGGGATATGATATACCAAGCTCAAATTTTTGTTAGAAATTTTTTTTAAAATATAATATGTAAAGTGAATAAAAAAAAAAAAAAAAACCAGTCCTAATTGATGGGGCTGATATTTTATGCTTGAATAATAAATTAATTAATAAAGTGTTCACTTTTCGAAAAACATGGTATAAGGAAGAGAAAGATTCAGAATTTAAGTTCAAATAGAAAAAGTTTATACATTATAACTAAATGTGTTTAACCATCAAGAAATCAAAATGTGTTGTATTTTTAAAAAAAAGACAAAAAAAGAAAATTTACTAACGAGATTAAAAGATAATCTTCAAAAACCACCAAATATTTGATTGGGTAATACAAAAACATTTTTAGCTAAACAATTGATTGTTCCTATAAATTTGACAACACTTGTATATATTTAGATTATGAGAAAACCCGTGATTTTCTTCCTTTTCTCTGGACTGTTGACATTCTTCTTATTTTCAAGTCAGATATGGCATTCTTCTTATCTTCAAGTCAGATATGCCTTATTTTCAAATCAAACATATATATGTATGGCCTTCTTATATTCAAGTCAGATATGTCTTATTTTCAAATCAAACATGTATATATATACATATATATAAAAGAAAAACAATAAAACCTCCCTGCCGGCCAGTCTCTTCCGTTTACCAGTGCAACCGGCGATAGCCGTATCTCCCACCTCCACATAACCTAGTGCCATTTTAAAAAGTTGCCCTATACCCTGCAAATGGCCAAGCTAGTGAGTGTCAAATCAAATAAAGAAATCTCAGTATCCCAAATTCAAAAAAGGGTCCCATCCTTGTAATAGTGGTGTCATCTTCGTGAATCTCTTAGGATATAAAATACTAATAATTATAAGACTGAAAACGTTTTAATTTCAATATCTCTTCACACTTAGACAATGATATGATGCATTTTAAGGTTTTTGAAGTACCAAGGAAAGAGAAAATTTTAAGTAAAATGATTTTTTTATACTTAATTGTATAATAAAAATTCTACACAAAATTAAATATAAATAAAATTTACATATTTTGAAATTTATCTTTTTATTGACGAGTTAAAACAAATAAAATGGATTTGAAACTAGTAAAATAAACATAAGATGTTCATGCTTAATTTTCTATTTTTTATTTTATTTTATTTTTTCTTTTTATATTTTTTTCTCTTGTATTCATCTTCAAAATTTTTGAGAATCAAACATAAAGAAAAACACATTTACAATTATTTAACATCTTTAACCAAATATTTTTGTAATATATAACATGTGGGGTTAATTTTAAAAAAGTTGTGTCCATTTCATTGTTATAGAATTGTCAATATGATAAGGGCTATTCACTAGTCCAAAATTTAAAGCTCGAATAAAATTAAATAATTTAAGCATGACCTCGTTTTGGTTCAGAAGTCTAAAAGTGACTTTAGCCTGTGTTAGCTTTTGATTGCCTAATTTTTATTTATTTTTTATTTTTTTAAGTAACTAACTTAGTAATTGAGATTTTCAAAGATTTACTTATAAAATTTGATATTTTTGCTATCTCTTTTGTAGCATAGGGGTTTTAAAAATAATAATTATTATAATATATGATTAATATATTAAACTTTGTTGTTTTAACTATTTTATTTTCAATTTCTAAATGTATATTATTAATATAATTTATATAATAATTTAATATTTAAAAAATCTTGTATGAAAATTTATGGAATGCATTTGAATTAAATAAATTATCGTTTAATATTGAATATATTTCATTTATCTCTTACCTAATCCTATTTTAAATATTTACAATTTCTATTTTTTATTTATCCTACCTTGTTTTAATAACTAAATTAGCAATATATTTTAAATAATTTTATTACTTAAACTAGTGTTAATAACAAAATAATTTTATTTTAAAAATAATTATAAAAAATTATTCACAAATTTCTTTCATAATATGATTGTATCTTCTAACAAGATGAATTTTTAAACAAATATGATATTTCATTATTATATGGTTGAGATACATTTTTTGAAAAAATATTTTTTTATTTCAAACATAAATGAAATTTATGTTCTTAACATTTTAAATTAATTAATAGATAATGATAACTCAACCACTATCGATGATGTACATATTTTTAATGTGTAATCACGTGTTATTATTGTATATAATGAGGATGAAGATTAAGATTAGAGGCATATGAGATTTTATTTGATACTTTGGAGTTGTTTTTTTAGATATGTTATTAAATTGTTACTTTATTATTTTGATACTATTTAGCTAATTAGTTTGGTACTTTGATTATACTAGTGTTCTAACATTATTTATTTATTTAAATTTGTTTACTATTATTATATTGTTTAGACTCAATCATTTTATATATTAATTATTGTTATATATTTATATATTATTTATTTTTATTTGTTGAATAATGAATTTGTAAAATTAATTTTTTAAACATTTTTTAAGGTTTTGGCCCGTAACCCATATTAGTTGGGCTGATAAAAAACTAACCCGAATAAAAATGACCTAAATTAATCCTGTCCGTTTTAACCTGTAACCTGACATCGGTTAATTTGGATGATATTGGATGCCTACTTATATATGTAAACCATCTTAGCATTTAAATGTCAAGTCAAGCTATTGAATGCGAAATCCACCTAATATTGTCCAATTCTAATCTGTTACCACCCATGGGACTCTTCAACCTCCCCTCTTTTTCTGCTTTCATCCGCTCTAACTAATATGTATACGAAAGAACATGGAATTCCCAGATCCACACGTCTGTTACCGGAGAAAAAGTTGAATAAAGTTGTTTTCGGTCCAGAGCTCTTAGAGTCTTGATTATATAAATATATATCCCACCACGCCCTCCACACTTCATTGATTCCTTGTCCTTTTATAGTTACCAACTATATTAATTCACTACTACTGCGTCTGCATTCATATTCATAACAATGCTGTCGATCCCATTGTTGTGTTGTAAAATCGTCTTACTTTCTGCCTACCTTTCACTCGCCTATGAAGACCCTCGTAGGCAGTCTTGCGATGACACCACCTATTACGCCCCCAATTCTACATTCTCCTCCAATCTAAACCTCTCTCTCAGAACTCTTACCAACACCACCGCCTCCACCGGTTTCGCCACCACCATCGCCGGCTACGCCAATCAGACGGTGACGGCCCTCGCCCTCTGTCGAGCCACCATTAACCAATCGGACTGCCAGTTGTGTGTAGAAGCCGCTGCGTCCGGTATTCGCAGCGCGTGTCCCAATCAAACAGTTGCTCAGGTCTGGTACACTCTCTGTATGCTCCGATATTCGGACGATGATTTTCTGAACAAGGCCGATTACAGTGTCCACTTCATGCTGTTCGATACCCGTCAAGGGCCTGATTCTGACGATTATGACGTAGTTGCTAGCGATGTTAATGCGGGAATCTATCGTCCACCGCCGGCGCACGGAGAAGAGATATGCAGGGGAAGAACGGCGTTACCGAACCTCACGGTCTATGGATACGCAGATTGCACTCGCGATATTGACGGTGATAGCTGTAGCAGATGCTCCATTGGCAGCTACACGCAACATAAAATTTTGCTGTTTAGGCGATGGGCGGTTACCGTTACCCATGCAATATCCAGTTCAATATGGACCCGGTTCACGACGACTGGTTTAATGGCCCTCCTTATGTCGACACAGACACGAACACCACCCCACCATCGTCACTGGCGTTGCCACCTACGACGGTGAATGACGGTGGCGGGGGTGGTGGTTTGACAATCAAAATGGTGGTTACTTTGACTGTTGGAATAGTTGTTTTGGCGGCTGCAGTGATGGGTGTTTCTATGATGCGGAGGAAAAGAGAGAGAGTGAAGAAAGGAGGTTCTGGGATTGGAGAAGAAGACACTGATGAGGAGGAGGCAATGAGAGAGAGAATTGGGACGGGGAATTTCGTATATGATTTCGATGTCTTGGTTACTGCCACTGATAATTTCTGTTTGCAATCAGATCAAGGCTGCGGGGTTTGGGACTGTTTATAAGGTACTCTGCTGGTATTGACACTCATGTTCTTCTACTGATATTGATTTTAATTGCGGAAATCTCCATGGATTTACCACAACCATGGTTCAAAGTATCACCTGTACTAACCAAAGACCGATATGCCTTAGGACCCTTCGAATCAATTACTAATCCGGCAACATTGAACCATGTTTAGGACTCTCAATCCCAGAGTGAACAAAAATTCTAAATTTTAGTTGAGTTCAAAGGTGAACACTTTTATGCTATGTTACATTTTGTGATGTACGGAATTTCATATTTCAGGGGAAAATGGAAAACGGTGAAGAAATATCAGTGAAGAAGTTGACGCCTGGTTCAACACAAGGAACGGAAGAGTTCTCGAATGAAGTGAGACTATTGTTGAAGCTGCAACATAGAAATCTCGTACGATTGCTTGGGTGTTGTGTTGAAGGAGAAAATAGGATGTTGGTTTACGAATACCTGCAGAACAGGAGTCTTAACTACTTCCTCTTCGGTAATACTCCTTACATTTAATTCTTTTGCTACTTTCTCCTATTAATGGAGACCTAATTAATTGCTTTATCATTCTTTTTAGTCTCCGTCTTAGGTTAGGGTTATTTTCCTTCTGACCTGAACTGAACCTAAAAAAATTCTCAAGTCAATATTCCAAGGATTTAGATCTAAACCGAATTCAATTTAATATTTAAGTCGAGCTTGATCAGGCATGCATCAACTCAAATAGACCACCCAATTAAGTTAAAACTAGAGCTGCAACTCGGGCAAGTTGGATCAGGCTAAGAGCCTCCAACCCGGTGAGCTCAATTCGTAGTCAAATTATGAAATTCGGGTTAACCTCAGATTGATTTTATGTGTTCGTCAGATTAATCAGTGATTGATGAGCTTGCATTAATTCTTTACAAATAAGAGCAAGAGTGCACTGTTAGACTGGCCAAAGCGATACAACATCATAATAGGTGTGGCCCGGGCACTTCTTTATCTTCATGAGGATTCACAGCTTAGAATCATACATAGAGATATCAAAGCAAGCAACATTTTACTTGATGACGGATGAACCTCAAACAGATTTGGCCTTAGTAAGGCTATATTTAAAAGATGAACAAACACACCATCGAACTCGTAGGATTGTAGGAACATTGTAAGTATACGCAACTTTTGCTTTGAGTTTTCTTAGGTTGTCTTCGGTTCCCGGAATATATGAGGCACAATTCATCGGGGAAGAAAATAGAGGGGGATCGAAAGTAGAAAAAAAAGAAAAAAAAAAGTGAAAAAAGAACTTAGAGTTAAATTCGATATATTATTTTTGTTTGTTATTTCAAACCTATTTTATTTATTTTAACTCATTTATATAAAGATTAAATAAGTTTTATATAACTGTTTTGGCCCCTATTTGATTTTTAGATTTTTATTGAACAGAGACATAAGAAAATCATTTTCTTTATATTTTTCTTTACTTAGTATATTTTAGGAACCAAACACAACCTTATATTTGCAATTTTATTGAACACATATGAAGCACTAAAGTAAGAGAGCAGGTGGTATATATAGGAGACAAGAATGTAACCATGATATATATATGTGTGTGTTTTCAAAAACATTTCCATACTGTTGAAGCTAAGGATCATATGGAAAACAAATATTTCCACACCCAGTGGTTACCTGACTTTGAATAATACAATCAGAGCTTTCATGACTACTAAGATCGTTGTCTAACCTGTGTTGATTTTAGAAATCATAAGCGGAAGAAAAATTATGACCTGCAATTGAATATTGACAAAGTCTTGGGAGCTCTGGTACATAAGTTTATGAACAAAACTACCACTCTGTAATTTCAATATGATTAACTTTAATGACGACGATATCAAAGAACGGAAAGATTCATGCTAATGTCTACACTTCAACTTATAATACTATCAGCCTTATCATATAGTGATATAACAGTTCTGGTTTTTATAGTTCTATAAAATATCAGTCTGATATGAGGGTGATGGACCACTATTCTCTTCGTCTATAATGTTTAAATATGAATTGCTTTGATTCGTTTGTCATTCGCCGACCGGTTGATGATCCGACGTCGTCAACCTCTGTTATCTTAATCTCCATACCATGCTCGGGATAACCAAAGGAGTTGGTAGACCACATTGGTGCTTTACTCAGATGCTAACGACCATTTGGCGGTCGAGGTTGGTTATTAACAACATCAACTGGTCGTTTTCAGGATCGACGGCGATAACTGGCTGCGGGTGTGACGCTACCGAAACAGTTTCCAACAACGGTGCGCCAATGGCAAGGAAGGCGCTAACCGCAGTTCTCTTGCCGACCCGGCCTGTTGAACATGACCAATAACTGAACTGGAAAATGGGTCTTCGCGCAAGATGTACGCTTTCATTTACCGATGATGGTGTTAACGACATGTGTTCTTTGTTTTCGCTTTCTCTTTTGTGTCGTGAACGGTGGATCAATGGGTTAGATAGTGAGCTTTAACGTGACATAAATCATTGGTTTTATCATCCACCTCAACATTTGTTATCAACATTACCAACGTTTTTGGAAGTGTTTAGGTTTGCCTGAGGTATGTTGAATTTTGGAAGAGGCTATGTTTTTTCATGGTGTATGGATAGATGGACTTTGATACCAATATTTTACATGTTTATTCGTTCAGGGCTGTTAGCAAATGTTTCCTGGGTAATTATTGTCTGTCATCGATGTAGACACTTCATATAATTACTCCCAAGCAGATTTCCCAACATTACTGAAGGTTGCTCTATATAAGTACGTTTCATCATTGAAGTTTCCTTATGAATAATTTATATAAAACCAATATTTGTTATCATTAAACCAAATAATTATTTAAAATGGTTAGCAATTAATAAATGATAAATTTTTGTTTGATATTTTTTTAGTAAACAATTTCATAACAAAAAAGTTTCTAAACAAAATAAGAATTACTTCATCTGAAAGTTTGCCTCTCAACAATTTTCATTGATAAAACTAATAATTTTTGTTAGTGAATAAGACAAGGGCCTCCAAAGTCACACTATCAGTCAATTACAGACCTAGGCACCATAAATTTATTGTCACAAAAATATTTTGTTAGGAACTATTTGTAGTGACAAGAGTTTTTCATTGAGGAATATGTAATATAATTATGGTTTTTTATATCATAATTTTTTTATTACTTTATAAACCTAATTGAAAGAACAATACAAATATTAATTTCCATGGCAAAACCCTGTTTTGAAAATAAAGAATTTATATTTATCATTAGTTCTAAGTAGAAAACATATAATGGATGATAAGAACAAAATATACTAATTTCAACGAATATGACCAAATGATATAGGTCTATACTTTTCTTATTCGCAAAGAAATCATGGGTTCCATAGTTTGTGACGCTGACTGAGGATCCGTGACCTTCAATCAACCCTTGAAAATACATATGAAGTCATTGAGTATCGAATACCATAAAATGGGTGAACGCGGGACTCAACGTGGTAAAGAAATGTGCGTCGGACCGCCCATCGCCTCTTGAAATAATCAACTATATTACCGACGTTTCGGAGTGATACATCGCCTTTGCTCGTCGATCAATGTTTCATATCGTTTCACAATATGACAAAACCGCCTGACTCTTCTCTCAGATAGCTCTAATGGTGCCATTCTTCACGGGTATATCTTTATGTACGAGAGGATCCCCATGGCGGGTGAGCAATACCCGATGGTTAATTTTCCTACTTGGATTACTTCTAAGAGCTCATGCAATGAAACACACATATTCAAACAGATTCATGATTCTTTCGCTGAGATGTCTACATATTTATGGATAAGAATCTTGACTTACGCTTTCACTTCTCGAGGCCTGTTCAGTTCTCCAAAACATGCTATTAGTGTGGCTTACTATTTTCGAAACAAAAGGTTTGTTCACGGCTTATAATACCAATTTTCGATAAAATTATGTATTGGATAACCACTCAGAGGTGAATTCTTTGGATAACTCTCAGAAACAATCATGTATATAATCCTTTGAATGAGCTTGTTGGACAACTCTCGAGGCTGATTCTTGAAAAATCTTCTTATCAATTCGCTACGATAACCATGTTTTCATGTCATGCACTCATACCTCTTGTTTCTAGGTTACCGTGCATAAGGAAATGCAATATAAATTTCCTGATAATTCATGTTAATATATCGAGCATGCATATATTAACGAAAATCATACACAAACATGTTATTCATTCATAGTAATAATATAAAAAATTAGCTCACATGGGCTAATAAACAATCCGACAGTCCATCTTGGAATTGCACAAGGCGTCACTCCAACAACACAACATGTTTTTCAAACACAGCAATAACATATCAACACACAAGCGACATATACAATCCACGATCAGTTTCGGGACTGTCCAAAACCACTATAGGGATTTTGCCACTCAGTCCAAGTTTTTGGAATCAAAAGAACGGCCATTCTGACCCTTAAACATCCCTAACCATTAAAATGTTTCTTATGAGAATAAGTCAGTAGGAGCGCGCTACGCCTGGAGTTGTCGGCTCCATGATACCGATACCCACCGCGTGGCTCTTTGTAGTGGGGATGGCTTTTACTCTTGTCTCGATGCAGTTTAACGGATCGATCATTGGGAAATCTAGAGAAGGTAAACTATATATACAAAACTTTTATTTCTCTTTCTTTCTCTCTCTTTTTCTCTTTTTCCTTCCCAAACCGGTTGGGAGAAGATAGGAGTCAACTTGGTGTCCTCTCACTTGCCAAGTGTCAAGCTCCCATTGGCTCTTTAGAGTACACCTTATCCCCTTATCCATCTACTATGGATTTCACCCTATCACATGTTGCCACATGTCTCCCATGGGTCCCATTTAAGCTCATGTTTGACTCATTCTACACATGACATGTGGCACCTCTTGAGTCACTCACAATGTGCCAAGTGTCCCACACCACTCTCGGTGCCTTGAAAAACGTGAAATTTCGACTGCCTTGGAATTCGACAAAATTCGACGTGGTAGCTAGAATTTGTGAGATGATTCCAATGGTGAAGTCCGTTTCGTCATTTAAGATCTAGAAAATTTCTGGATTTTTACTGAAATTACCATTTTTATCATTTTTCAGAAAATTAGAATTTTCTGGAGTCTTATAGAATTGATAGTAGATGATGCAAGATCTCCTCAAATTGTTATTGATGTTGTTGACCTCTTTATTGTAGTAGAGCCTCCAAGTGTTCAATCCACTTAGGTTGGGTATCAAGTTATTTTCATTAAGCCTCCATATATAGTTGAGTCTCAGGATGTCCATTCCCTAGCTTTACCTCATGCTAAGAAGATGTTTGTGTAAATTTGAAAGTAGAAACTGATTTAGGGCCAAATGACCCTTAATACATCATAATCGATGCCGCAAAACATTCTCACAAATTTCTGCCTCAATCAAGAATTTTTTTTCAATTCAAAAGTGTGAAGGAAAAATGATGTTCACTTAATCTATAATAGTCTCCAACCAATCATGTAATCATTATCTATTTGCAGTTGTAAAACAAGTCTATATAGTTAATTAAGATTAATATATACTTATACGGTGACAAGAACTTTTCTCTTAACCAATATAAGATGTGACATAATCCGTTTAGTTTAGTGCATGTATCTGTAATGTCTTGAACCCACTTATGTAGATATTATTTGCTCATGGCTTTAAAATGGAACTACACAGTTAATTAAGATTAATATATACTTACATGGTAGAAAGAATTTTCCCTTAACTCATGATATGAGATGTGTTATAGTTCTTCAAGTTTACTGCATGTCGCATTTTTGCTATTCAAATATTCAAAATCAAACCATTATTAGGGTTGGAAGCCTACTTATGGAAAATAAAAAATTATGTACATAATTATGAGACTGAGAAAGATTAATGGTTACTGATAAGGGACCAACAACCAACACGAAAATGCATATGGAAGATTGGAGAAAGGGAGTCATCAGTTTGAATTTTCTCTCAGCATGCCTAGTTGTTTACATTCAGATTTCAAAATTCGATTGAATGACATGATACACCAGTCTGATCACATACCAGAAAAAATATAAATAAACTTGATTTACAAATAATGTAGGATTTGATATGTTTCCATCAAGTAGACCTCAATCTCGTACAAACGTAATTGATGTTATGATTTTTTACGTTATCAAAATCATAGTTGATAATGATAATTCTAAGCCTAAAAGTCCTGCTTGGTAACTCTAGTTTTAAATTTAATTTTAAAGTTGTAATCATCGAGTAAGGTTTTTCTTTAAAATTTGTATACCTATAAAATCGTGTTGCTTCATTTGAAATATTTAAATTTGTGTTTCAGAAATTAATTTACTATATTATATTTATTTTATATTGACTGAAATTTTTTAATGGTTGATAAACTTGTATGATTGTTTTTTAAAAACAATATGTAAAAATATTATAATTAATAGTTTTTATATTAATTCATTGGGTAAAGGTGCAAAAAATTCATAGTGTTTTATCAAATATCTTATTTACACCATGGTTCAAAGTCGCGGTATTGGTCATCGACTCAGAGCGTCTTGAAACATATTGGTATTGATGTATTTGCTTCGTACCGGGCGATACATAAAATAAGATAATTAAAATGTTCAAAAAATTATAACAATTATTTAAAAAAAAGTATAATTAATTGAATTCAAAGTCTAAAAAATTATATTTAATATTATTTAAATAATTATAAAAATATCCACATAAAATTAGTTGTGATATGTCAAAATTAATTTTATTTAAAGTATAATAGCATATTTACTAGTAGAATAAAATAATCAATTTTGTGTTGAATAACAATTAGACTAAAATAAAAAATAAAAAAAGACTAAAAATCATTAGAGGATTAGAACGACAATTCATAATATAAAAATATTGTTTGAAATTCGAGGATAATTGAGTTGACCATATGTTATAAAATTTTTTAATAAATATACAAAAATTATAAAGATTATATTGATAAAAGCATATAAAATTTATTCTTTAATAAAATTATCTAATCTTTAATATCTTAAATTTTTAAAAATCATAAATCATATTATCTTTATATATATATATATATATATATATATATATATATATATATATATATATATATTTGTAGCATTTTACATTTAAATAAATAATTGTTAAAAATGAATAAACATTTTTTAATATTAAAATGCACCCTAACACCCGTACTCCCCCTTCCTTCCCTTTTCCTCAACCTCTTTTCATTTTCTTTTATTTCACAAACCTCCTTCTGTCTCTTCAGAAGTTGTTCCTGTTTGAAAGCCTCTTTTAACCTCTTCTCATTTTCTTCGTGCTCAATAGCTTGTTTTAGTTTCTTCTCATTTTCTTCTCTTTCATGATCCTTTTTCAGCTTCTTTTCACCTAATCCATCTATGTGAAAAACAACAATAGACCCAAACAGCCAAATCCACCTCCTTTCTCAGTGATAGTGAATAAAGTCTTCTTATGTCCCAAATTCTCTTTCTATTACCCAAAAAATGAACCCTCTTTCTTCAACAAACCCAGAAAACCCTCTTTCATAAGATTGATACAAACTAATTTTGACTTGGGTATCGGTCTGGTATCGGCCATAGTCGAGGCCATTATGACTCGGTCGAGATTTCGAACCCTAATTTACACCTCAAAATTTTTTTAGATCCAAAAAGGTCCTGTGTTTCTTCTGTAACACTTGAAATCATTTGTCGTAATTGATATTGTTAATGGCGAGAAAGCAACGCATTAAATGGTGAGTCGATTCTTTAACATATTCCCCACATGGCATCATGGGACTATCCTCCCGTTAACCGCACTATAACCTGCCATCTCTCTTACTACTCCTGCTTCTCTGTTTCTCTCTTCTCTCATCTTTTTTCTCTATACTCTCTCCTCTATCTTCTCTTATCTCTCTCCCTCATCCAACCCTTCTAGGTGGACCCGACCTCCCATCTAGCCCCAACCCCTTGGCTCAACACCCGCAAACCCAACACTTGCGCAAGTCTTTTTTTTTTTTTTTTCTTTTAACTATTAAAATTTTCTTATAATTTTATTTTAATTTTTAAAATCCATTAAATGAAAATTTAAATTTTATTTTTTAAAATATAAATAAATAATTCGTTATTTTAAATCTACTAAATAAAAAATAAAAGGGATGAATTTGAAATAATATTTTAATATTAAATATTATTTCAAATGTATGAGCTAACTTTACCGGTATGTTGAATTATAATATAATAAATTATCCACAATATGACTCGAACCCAGAACCCCTCCCCTCCATATACCCTGTCTTTTTGAAACATATAGTCTTTCTACGCTTTGCATGAGTTAGGCATGATGAACCTGAAATTGATTATTTAATATTTATATTTAAAAACTAGTATATTTTAAATGGATGAGTTTTAATATTTAATATTTTTATTTAAAAACTAATATATTTTAATGTATTAAGTTAATACAAATTTTGATAAAAATCAATTGATGAGTTTTTTTAAAAAGAAAATAAAATTCATTTTAAAATTATTATTTAAAATATTAATATTTATTTATTGAATTATATTATTAATTATTATAATATATATATCTATATATATATATATATATATATATATATATATATATATATATATATATATATATATATATATATATATATATATATATATATATATTAAAGATATTAAATATTTTAATTAAAATTTAATTATTTTAATGAAATAACTATACATAAATTTAAAAAACAATTTTTTTTTAAATTAAAAATAGGTAACAGTTACTTTATTTTTTTAAATAAAATTTAGATTTTTCATTTAGCTGATTTTTAAATAAAACACTCCAGCATAATTTTTTTAAAAAATCTTAATTTATTAGTATAATGAAATTAAAAAAAACAGTTTTGGGAGATGTTGAATAAGGGTCAACCTAATAGAGTCTGCAGAGATAGAGAAACATGGAGAAAGATGTGGTAAATATGTTGCAGAGGTGAGAGAGAGAAAAGATATGAAGATGGGAGGAAGAGAGGTGAGTGATCCCACCAGATCCAAACTGTGGGTCTTACAGACACCCATCAACCAAATGCCCTGTGACATCAATCTGATACCACAAACGAAATTATCAAGGTCTTTTATCAACAGATCCATAATTTAATAAATAGTGACGTAGTCTCCCTTCTGTAATAGTTCTATCCAAAACCTGTAACTCATACAATGTACATATATCATAATAAGACTCATCCTGGAGTCTATAATATAACACAATGACTACTAGTCCACTGGTCTTGCCATTCATATAATAACATGCAAGGCATATTAAACAACAAGTGAGTTCAATTAATCCTCTTACATAAAAAGCATGTCAAAACCTAATTTGACTCGAAAATCTTTACAAAGGAGCTGTAAAAGCCACAAGTCGGCTTTCTTTCACCATACCTGAATGAGAGTCAGTCTGTTCATGTATATATCCCGCAATTAAATGCTTTCTTATATATTAACCACACCCAATGTAGTAATTCCAAGCGAGGTTACTCTCCAACTTGGCGCACATGTAATGTTCACATTTAACAATTCATATTCATACCAGAACATTCTGGGCATCATGAAAATTTTAGGTCGAATTCTACATGTCATGCTATGAATTAGGATGGTGAAACTCAATTCTGCGGCATCACGCTAAGTCTTCACCAACCCCACCTCACACTGCACGCTGTCGGGAAGAAACTGGCTATTGATTAATTACATCCTAATGATCACTTTGATAAAAAGTCATGTGTTTATAAATCAAAACTGTTTGACGTTACACTCTCAAACATCATTTCTACAAACAAACCATGTGTCTTTATGGGTAGCTGGATTTTGGAATCACACGCCTACTCAAAGAAGTTTCCATTCATACTTTTGGACTTTCACTATCTGAGTTACAGAACCAAGAGTCAGTTTCTCACCCGAGGGATTGTCTAGCCCATTCATATACCCGATACTGCTCTTCCACAGTACTTCATGAGACCATGCGACCATGAACCCCGATCCAACGGTACCAAGCCACTTATCAATCACCAAATGTAGTGTTTGATTTCAACCATGAACTCACACCCATGGAATGCGATGTCCCTATGCATATGCAATGTAATGTACCATTGCATGTCAATGTCATGTCTCATATGTAGTGAATGTCACATGGATAACTCAACTCACACATTTCCTTTTCATCATGTATCATAAGAACAAGTATCATGCATATGACTTCCAAATAAACACTCATCCGAATGTCAATATATTAATACACATATATTAACATTTTATCTAACAACAACAACCAAGCATGTCATTACATAATCAAGCAATAACACCCTTAATCCTTAAGGCCAAATGTAACATATAATATGCCCACAAAACAGCCCACATAATAGCCCCTAAACAAGCCATATAACCGCCTCAAAACAAACCATAAAACAGCCCCAAAACAAGCCATAAAACAACCAACAATTTCAACTCAAAACAGTCCCTAAAACAGTCCACAATTTTAACCCAAAACAGTCCCTAAAATAGCCCCTTAAACAGGTCATAAAACAGTCCCAAATCAGGCCACAAAATAGGCCACAAATAGGCCATAAAAATAGTCCCAAAACAGTCCCAAATCAGCCTCTAAACAACTCCAAAACAGTCCCTAGAACATCGACCTAACAACCCCTTAAATCAATCCAAAAGGTAGAAATAAAACCAAAGTAGGAAGAACCCTACTTCTTGGAGCATAGTAGAAATAGTAGGAAGCCTCAAGAACACCTCCTAAGCCCAAAACCTTTAATTTCCAAAAATATCCTCCTTTGGATCTTCAATGAAATTCCTCGTTCTTGGTATGTACATGTATCCCTCGTCGAGGAGATGAATTTTAATTCTTGGCTCGACGGATTCCGACCGACAGAACTCCGAGAATCGTTAAAGGAAAACTTGAATTTCTCTCTTTCTCTCCAACGTTCAAACCTTAAGAAATCAAAGATATTTTGTGCCAAACATCTGATTTTTTTTAACCCTTTTTATAATTTTAAAGACTTGGCTCACGTTGCACTACGTGTCCATCACATGTTCGAGTTCGTTTTTGCCTCTTAAAGATTTATTTCATCCCAGTTTAAGTTTAAATTATTTTATATGAACTTTAGTTGAATTATTTTCCAACTTTCAAAATTTTCTTAAAAATTTCGTTTTTTATAGGTGGACACCCTGTCGCCTTGAAAAACGTGAAAAATCTTACTATCTCGGAATCCGACGAAAATTGCCTAAGTAACTAGATTTCGCGAGACGAATCCAACGTTGAGGTTTGTTTAATCATTTGAGATTTAGAAAATTTCAGGTTTGCAACTTGTACCGTAGTTTCAATTTACCGTTTTGCCATTTTTCGGAAAAAGTTTCAAATTTACCCGGGTTTTACATTCTTCTCTCCTTAAAGAATTTCGTCTCTGAAATTCGCACATAAACACATACAATCACATGCATATGCAATAGTCGTTTAATATCAAATACCTTCATCCTCAAATACAAAAGGATAATTGGTATGTATAGTATCTTCGTGTTCGCAAGTTGCCTCCTCCACTCCTTGGTGCTGCCATAATACCTTTACTAGAAAACTACAAGTCTCTTGAATTGAATTTGCATCTACTGATGGCCTCGTGATGCATGAGCCTCGGTGTCATCTCCGAGCTCTTCCTCTGCTTGTTCTTCTTCTGCGTCTCCGTCCTCCATGTCATCAACAACTCCAGGCTTAGTCTTCGGGAGCGGTATAGGGAGTCCATGGATGGACTTCTCCTCTAATTCTAACATCGACACTTCAGCAAGCCGACATAGCTGGATGATCAAGGATGGATGGATGAGGGCTCCGGTACATATCCCACGAGTAGACTCTATGATCCCCCTCTCTATGACATTCTAGACATTGAACTTGATACCTTACCGATCGTATGTGCGCAGGACGCTGTTCTGTCCCTTTCGACATGGAGAGGAAGGCTGGGTTTCTAAAGGTGACACAACAAAACCGTACTCAAGCCTCAGGGACCAAATTTTTAGAGTGGACATGAGAAAGGTGGTTACCTCTATTGTGGAGGGGTGTCATTTCCACACACCTCTACCATTTGTAAGGATTCGCATCATCATCTGATAGTCAATGTGTTGAAAAAGTGCCTTGTAGGCTTCGCTATTGTCATCGACTATGTTGAACACTCAGTTTATCATAGCCGCACTGAAATCCATCCACTTCCCTTGTACATACATGGTGGTATCTAATCGGTATTGCAAGTTGGAGTGAAACTCCCTGACCACCGGAGCTATCTCGGGTGGGGCATGCTCACAGAACTTAGTCTAGCCCTTTTCCTGAATCATGAAGCTGAAATAGACATTGGAGTCCGGGAAAATGCGCTCCACGATGAAGGTCCTGCTGTAGAGGGACTCGTGGTACAATTGTTCCTCCTCAAGTGTTATAAATTTGTCGAGATTTTCTAGGGGAGGCGGAGGCATGCGTGAACTCGAGCTTGTCCTCTTCCTCTTCTCCATAACTATTTTCTTTAGGGCCATGGAGGAAAGGAGATGGAGAGAATCGGGCTTGGAAGAACCGGATTTTGGGAAGGAGAAGCAAAAAAAAAATAAAAAAAAATAAAAAATGAAATGAACTAAAAAAAATGACCTTCGTTGTATTTATAATACCTAAGAGTCCTGTCAAGCAGCGGCGCCAAAATTTGAAAGGTCACGGCTTCATTGTAAGAAGGGACCTTTCACGATGAACTCAAGGATGCAACAAAGTTGGGGCTCGCTTGCACAGTGAATAGGTCTTCTCTAAACAAATAACCCTAGAGTTGGGCAAACGTGGGGTTTCTATTCGCCTAAGAAATGCAAGCTCGCCTGGCAAACTAGTCTGCCGAGGGCAAGGATGCCTTCACCAAGGTGAATCAGGCCAACAAAATTGAGTCCTTTGTTTGCCAAGGTGAAGACAAGCTTCGCCTTGGCAAAGGATACCTTCGTAGCAGCAAACCTAAATGATGTGAATCTACAAAAAAAAAAAAAAAAACAAACCAACTTTTGTTTCCATATCTTTATATTTAGTTCACATGCCCTTAATTTGATGTTATGGCCCTCTCTTTTGAAAAACACGATGTTTTATAAAAAATTTATGTTCACTCCCAAAAACTTAGTTCCATACCGATCAACTCCAACTTTGGTCCTTTGATACTTGGTGGCACCTGAAGCACTTAACACAATATCAAACAAAACAAAAAAAAATCCCAAAAAATAAAAAAATTAAACTAAAAAGAAATGAAAAAAAAATTAAGAAAATAAAAGGAAAAATGGGGTTCTTACAAAACTTAGGTTGCCTCCTAAGAAGCGCTATATTTAGTGTCGATAGTTGGACGAAGCTGTGTCTCACTGCTGGATGTTTGCTGAAATGAGGATTATACGTCAATGTAGTTCACTGTCTCTTTAGCAATTTGCTTACCAAAAGAATGCATCAACCTTTGGCCATTGACTTTGAACTCTTGTCCATTTTCTGCTTGTACTCTTATCACACCATACGGAGTTACTGATGTGATGTGACAAGCCTGGACCATCTTGATCTCAACTTTCCCGGGAATAGCTTTAGTTTGGAATTGAATATCAGGACTTTATCACCCTCCTTAAACTCTCTTCTCAACAAATGCTTGGCATGCCATCTTTTTTTTTTCCCTTGTAGATCTTTGCATTCTCATATGAGTCATTGCACAGTTCCTCAAGTTCATTCAGTTGAAGGAGTCTTTTCTCACCAGCTTCATTGAGATTGAAATTGAGGTTCCTTATTGCCCACATTGCACGATGTTCTAACTCCATTGGTAAATGGCATGATTTTCAAAAGATCAGGCAAAAGGGGGAGATGCCAATTGGAGTTTCGAAGGAGGTCCTATATGCCCACAAAGAATCATCTAAGTTCTTCTACCAATCCTTCCTAGATGAGCTCACCGTTTTTTCCAATATTACCTTAATTTCTCAGTTTGAAATTTTTGCTTGCCCATTGGATTGTGGGTGATGTGGGACTCTTTGCATGCCAACGTTATACTTCCCAAGCAATGAAACAAAGACTCTATTGCAGAAATGGCTCCCTTCATCATTGAAAATACATCGAGGAGCGCCAAATCGGGTGAGGATATTTCAGTGGACAAATTGCACCACTATCTTAGCGTCATTATTCTCTATAGCAATTGCCTCCACCCACTTTGATACATAGTCTACAACAAGGAGGATGTACCATTTTCCAAATGAAGAAGGAAACGGTCCCATGAAGTCTATCCCTCATACGTAAAAAATTTCCACTTCTTGAATCTTGTTTAGAGGCATTTCATTTCTTCTCTCTAACATCTATCACAATTTCGAACGTGATTATGAGAGTCCTTGAATAAGTTGGGCCAGAAAAGCCCAGACTGAAGGAATTTTTGAGCGGTCTTCTGACTTCCAAAGTGTCCTCCATATGGGGAAGAATGACACTTGGTTAGGATTTCATGTTGTTCCTCTTGAGGCACACATCTTCTCATTACTTGATCTGAGCATCTTTTGAAGAGCAATGGGTCATCCCATGGATATAATTTGACATCATGTAGAAATTTCTTCTCCTCACAGAACTAAGCCTGTGAGGCAAACATATCGTAAGCCAAGAAGCTTTAAGCAAAATCTACATACTAAGGTAATGAGCTCCCCATCACTAGTAATTGTTCATCCGAGAAAGATTCCTCAATCTCTATGTGGTCTTTAATTCCCTTATCTGATTCCAAACAAGATAAGTGGTCTGCTACCACATTTTCATTGCCTATCTATTTCATCAAAGTCAAATTTTCGGCTAAATAAAACCCAACGAGTTGTTCTCGTTTGGCCTCCTTTTCACTCATGAGGTATCCATTAAATGATGGTTCAGATAGAGAGTCACTTTGGAGCCCAGTATGTATGGTCTAAATTAGTCACAAGAATATACCACTGCTAGCATCTTTTTCTCTATAGTCGTATAATTTTTTTGAGCTTCGTTCAATATCTTGCATAATATATGGGCTTGAAGATGTTCTCTTGCCTTTGTCCCAAAACAACCCTAACTGCAAAATCTCTGGCATCACACATTATCTCATGAGGTTCACTCCAATTTGGTGCAACAACAATAGGTGCTTCAATAAGTTTACTCTTTATCTCCTCAAATGCTGCCATGCAAGCTTCATCCAAGCTGAATATCGCATATTTTTCCAACAATTTACATAGTGGTTTTACGATTTTTGAAAAGTCTTTGATGAATCTTTGATAGAAACCTGTATGTCCTAAGAAACTACGAACACCTTACATTGTAGTTGGTGGGGTAAGGGTTTAGATTGTTGCTATTTTTTCTTTGTCCACTTCTAACCTTTTAGAGGAGATGAGGTGTCCATGACTCATAATTTCACTGTATGAAATGACATTTCTCCCAGCCAAAACCAGACTTTTCTCTCAGATCTTTGTAAACTACTTTGAGATTACTCCGCGCCATCAAAATGAATGATCCATACATTGAAAAATCATCCATGAAATTTTCAACAACCAGCATGGCAAATGTATGATCTCTAAAGGTGGTCGGAGTATCGCACAAACCTAAACGACATCCTCTTTAAAGTGAATGTCCCATAGACATGAAAGTTATCTTTCTAGACTAATTTTACCATAATTTGGTTGTATCCCGAATAGCCATCTGTGAAGTAATAAAGAGAGGCTCCAGTGTCGGCTCCAGCATTCTGACCTAAGAAAGGGAGGGATACGATCCTTCCTCGCCGCTTCGCTGAAGCTGATATCAATGCATACTCTCCACCTCGTAACTGTACGAGTGGATAGAAGCTCATCTTTCTCATTCTGAACCACGGTTATCCCTCATTTTTTCGGCGCAACTTGTACAGGGCAACCCAATTGCATAAATAAATCAAACAACACTTTCTGATTTCATTTTACATTTCTTATCAGGGGTTTAACCACCTTTTGATGCTCACTTTAAGTGAAGGATTCTTCCATTAAAATTTTGTGCATGAATATGGAGCGACTGATTCCCTTAATGTCATCAATGGACCAAGAAAATGCTTCCGAATTCTTTTCGAGCACATCCAACAGTTTAACTCCCATCTCATTGTCCAATTAAGAAGAAATAATCATCGGCTTTGTCTCATTTCATCCCAAAAATGCGTATTTGAGACCATTTGGTAATTCTTTTAGCACTAATCCATCCAGAGTCTTTTTCACTTATTCCAAAACTGATTATTCTTCAGTTACTTCAAGAGCAAGTATTATTTTGATCAGTTCTAGAGTAGCTGATAGGTCTTCACAATCTACTTTAGCTGTGGTAAGTGACTTTGTTAAGCATGCCTCAAGTGGACTTCTTTTCCCAAAATCATATAGCAAAGCATCTTGTGAAGGAATCAAGGTGTCAATTCTCAAGCAACTTGCATTCATATAACTTGGGAATTCCATGCTTTTATACAAATTGAATTTCACTTGGTCTTCACCCACTCTTAATGTTAATTCCCCGCTCTTCACATCGATTAGCACTTGACCAGTGGCAAGGAAAGGAATGGTCTTCCCAGAATAATCGGTGCCTCCCTATCTTCCTCCATGTCTAGCACCACAAAGCCCATAGGAAAAATGAATTTATCTACTTTAACTAAAACATCTTCGATAATGCCCTTCGGAAAAGTCATAGATCTATCCGCCATTTGAAGTGATAGGGTTATAGGTGTAATATCTCCCAGATTTAACTTTTTAGTCACTTAGAATGGCATTAGATTTATGCTTGCCCCAAGATCACATAGTGCCTTGCTAAATGTGTGCTCCCCAATGATGCAAGGGATAGTAAAACTCCCCGGATCTTTGAGTTTTTCTGGGAGCTTCCATTGAATGATTGAACTACACTCGCATAAAATCATTGGTCCCACATTCCTAATCTTTTCTGTTTACCATTGTCCTTATATTCATGAATTCCTGATGCATTTGAGCCAATGCATCAACAAACGGAATGTTGATCTCGAGTTTCTTAAACATGTTTAGAAACTGAGCAAACTGCTCATCCAGCTTGGTTTTTCGAAATCTTTGGGGAAAAGGTAAGGATGGAGTGTACAAGAGAGGGCTATAAGGAAAAGTCATTCTTCACGGGATAACTACTTGCTTTTTAGCTTTTTCACACTTCTGGTCAATCTAGCTCTTCCCACTCTTAGTGTTACAAACCATGATTGTCGGGCCTTTCTATGTCACTTTGAAAAGGATTTCGGACTTCTCTCAAAGATCGGAAATGGTCATTCCATCCGAAGTTTCCGTGATTTTTCAGAGATGCTCCCAACCCAACCCGATTTTTCTCCATATTCCTCATGTATGTGTCAATATTTTCTTGATTATGCTCCAGATTTTTCATACATGTTCCCATGGTCAATTGAATACTTTCCATGCTCTTCATTACGTTTCCCATCACAGCTTGACCATTTTCCAGCTAAGTGATTATAGTGTCGGTGGACTTCTTCATATCATTTATCACTAGCAAGAGTTCATTGAATCCCAGCTACCTTGTATTTCCTTGATAATTAGAACTCGAAGCTCCTTGGCTTTGAAAACCGAGGGGTACCATGGTATTGCTTAGTTGGTGAGGCTCATGGGGAACTATAGCTTGGTTGTTATAAGAAAAGTTCTCATGATTCCTTAACCCTGGATGATAATGCGATGGTAAGTTATTGTTGGGTCAAAATGTGTAACTTCTATTATCATAGATAACTGCATCCCCACTTGAAGCGTAGGATTAGCCATAAGAGCAATTCTCAGGCTTGCATATATGCGATTTCTCCCCACAACTTCATTTCCCAGAGCTTGTTGGTTCTAAATAAATAACAAAAGCGCAAATTTTGCTTCCAAAGAAGACATCCTATCAACTTCCATTAATCCTCCTTGTCTTATTCGAGTATTTCTTTATGAAGGAGCTTGGTAGTTATTCTTTTCCAACTCCTTAAATAGTTATCGGGCTTCCTCGCGCCAACAGAATCTAGAACCCACATGTCGTATCAACCAATGCTTTAGAAAATAGTCTCGCACCATTGTAAAAGTCCGTACTTAGGCACTAGCTTGTACCCATGTCAGGACACTTTCTCAACAATTCTTCAAATATGTCCCAAGCATCAAGATTTGCCCTCGTCACCTTTGCCTAAACTGTGTGATTTTAGCTCAGAGTTGTGATGTGAGTTGGGGTGGAAAGAATTTTGTCAAAAAGACCTCCACTAGCTCTCCCCATATATTTATGGAACCCGACATTAAATTATGGTACCAGCTCTTTGCCATGTCCCTTAATGAGAATGAAATAGTTTCAATCCAGATCACACTACTTCAATTCTATTCATCTTCTGATCGCGCCACACAACTCTAGAAAATTGAAAGATGACCATTGGGATCCCCGTAAAGATGATTCCCCCCAAACTGCTGTTGCTAGACCATGGAACAACGTTTTAGCTCAAAATTATTTGCACTAAATAGGTTTGCGCCTGACCTCGAAAAAAAATTTCATTCAACGATGGTCTCCAATAGTCTCCTAAAGTCAGTTCTGCCTTCGATATCTCGCTGTCCGAAGGTTTTCACTATATTGATCGCTGTTTTGATCATTCATCTCATTTTATTGGCTTTGACCTTCTTTTGATTGAACAATGTTCTTTCGATTTCTAGATCAAATGACAATAAATCAAAGTTGGACCTCCTATGCATAAAATTTGGTACCTAAAATCAGAAAACAACACTAGAAAAACATGATAAACAAGTTGAATATAAAATAAAACTAAAATGAAACTAAAAAGGAAAATAAGAGAAATAAAGTAAAATTCCTACACAACTTTTTTTTTGCTCAAAGTAGAAAATGTCTGTTTTGCTAGAATATCAATCTATTCAACTTAAATCATCGCTTCCCCAGCAACGACGCCAAAAACTTGTTTAGTTGTTTTCGTGTTATATAAAAGTTTGGTAAAAATCAACCAAAACCCGCAAGTGTACGGGTCACAAGTAATACAGTGCCTTTCAAATTAAAAACCTTAGATATCGAACCCACAGGGAAGATATGGCTTAAGTGGGGATTAAGTACTCTGGCTACTCGAGAATTTTACTATTTAAGCGAACTAAACGATTGGGATTAATTGTTAATTCAAATTGAAACTAAGTTAAACTAAAAATCCATTCTAGAAAATTAGCAAGTGATTGAATTAAGTTGTAAGAAAAGAAACTTTAAGGAATGACACTAAGGCCGGTTGTCTCCATTGGTGCATTTATGGCTTATATTCATTAAGTGCTAATTAAGTGAAGATACTCTTATGCTTACCCAAGGAACTCTGTATGAGGTTCACTCTTTCGAGTATCTCCTCAATTTCTCACACCTAATCCCTATTCTCATTTCGGTCCATCTAGGTCAAACAATGTGATGCTTATCTAAGGTGAATCAGTCCTTAAGAATTTCTATTGGTCACCTCTTGGTCCATGCAATGGAATTTCTCGAGCTATGCTCATATCAATCACCTCTCGGTCCATATGATCATCACATAAGGTTAAATGATGTATCTCCTAATAAAATCCATCTAGTATTAGACATTCCTAATTCCCTAGACTTCATTGATTAAGTTAACTTGATTTTATCAATTATAGAATATTAGGGAATGAAATCAAGTCCCAAGGGTATACTTCCAGCTGTCACTCTAGAAACCCTTTCAGCTTTATGTCTTAATCTCACTACCTAGCATGAAACAATTGAATAAAAACCTAGAAATTCATAAAATCACATCAATAAAACTTCAACACAAGAGTATATTCACAAAATCATTCAAGAAAACATATAAACCAAACACCAATGTTAACAACCAGCCCTACAAGAGGATCTAGCCACTCATAGCAGCCTCAAAACCCAACAAAATCATGTTTACACCAAACATAATGCTGAAAGATTAAGAGAGAGATATGAGTTTAGGGATACAAAACAAATGTGAAGTAGAAGTCCTTCAAAACCCTTCTCCACCACTACAAGAAGTCCTCTAGTAGCTGGATCTTCAACTTAGCTCCAAAAACAAGCTAAAAATCTAAGAAAACCTACAAACCCTAGAAGTATGAGCTTAGAGAAAAACCCTAGAAATTGAGAAATGTTCAAGCCTCTAAGCCCTCTCCAAGTTACCCTAGAAATGTTACAAGTATGGTATTTATATTATAGGGAAGATGAGCTAAAGATTGGGCCAAAATAGTAGCATTCTTGTCTCAGCCTGACAGGCGAAAACAGGTGTCTTCAATCTAAGGGTTCTTCTTTCACCTTGGTGAAGGTCTGCTTCACCTTGGAAAACTAGAAACTTCATGTATTCATGATGCTCCTTCTTCACTGTAGCGAGGGGTCTTGTTCGTAGCTTCGAACCTCTTTGCTAAGGCGAAGGTTGCCTTCGCTTTAGCGAACCTAAGGCTAATGTTTAGGGTGCTCAACTTCGTAGTAGCGAAGCTTTCTCTTCACCTTGGCGAAGCAGTGCCTTTAGTGCAGGTTCTACCTTCTTAACTTTTTGTCATTTTCTTTGTTTGATTTACTTTCAATACCTGCAAAACTCACACATATGAGGGATTAGTGTAATATTTACGAATAAGGACGTTAATAGCATTTAGGTTACATATACATACGAGAAACACGCTATAAATCCTAAGACGATCCACCCCCATCACTAAGGCAACAGAGTATGAAGAATTACTCAAGGAAGAAAGTCAATGGAGAAAGACTTCCATGGGAACTTACTACCAGGAGGTCAATTCTAAAGAAATTAATGCAGTAACAGATCTCCCAAGTATAATTCCTTCATATGTCTTCTACTTGTGAAGAAAGCGCCTGACTTATGGAAGAAGTCATAGACCTTTAATGCATAAGTTGATTCGTGCCACAGTAGGGTGATCCGGAATCAACAAAATTTGTATCCTATATTCCTCCTACTGCCGTAGTCAAGCTATCAGCAGATAGTGGCTCCAGCCTGAACACGTGGATGAGTTTTCTTCGTACAAATGATTTGAGTGAAGTCAAAACTGGTGAATTAAATTTGGATTTTGGGGTTGTGATAAAAACAGGGGGTTTGGTTGGTAAACTGAAATTTAAATAAAATAAAATGTAAAATAGAACTCCTTGAAGTGTTAGGTCACTGGGGTTGAGTTCCCACAGTCACCTAGAGTTCCTGTGGTTATTTATATTTGCGCTTGCAGGATGACATATAGTCATCTCCCGAACCGAATCTTCATTTAGCTTTAAAACCTAACCCAAATATGTTTATCCTTTTGAAAAAATGGCATATACTGTTCATTAGTGGTCACCGACAGTGAAGAATGAGTCTCCTGGACTCCCCTTTCAATGGGTCATAGAGGGTAACTAATGAATATCAGTGGATCTAACAATAAGAATCCACTGAACCCTAAAAGCTTACCAAATAATAGCCATTAAAGGAGATTCGAAGGGATAAAAACCTACAGTTAGAAAGGGAACACAGTGATGGCAGTGGATACCTGCGTGAAGAGCAGGGGAACCTCCAACAACCTCCAGATCCTACCCCCAGTAGCCTTTTCCTTCAAGGAGGAAGGGTTTTAGCCGCTCATCCTCCAAGTTGTCATCCTTGGAGGGTGTTTGGCAACCAAGAAAATAGAAAAGAAAGGGAAAGAAAATGAAGTAGAGAAGAAGTGGGAAACGGGAGCTGAAAGCTTCCCAAAAATTTATTGCGATGTTGATTGATGTTTAAAAACCTTGACTCTAGCTTATATAATATGCAGAGCAAGGGAAATTACAAAAACAAACCAAAACAAAAGCTATTACAGGGGTAGAAAGGAGAAAAACCAAAACGGAGTCGTTTGAACACAAAAACAGGAAGCAAAAATTTTCTCTATGAACAGTGATTTTCGCTATCATAGCGAAAATTGCCATGATATGGCACTTCGCTTATCATAGCGAAAATAAACTGGTGCATGAATGAAATTGAAATTTTCGCTTATGCACGCACTTCGCTTGATGATAGCGAAAAATTCCAAAGATAAATGAATTTTGCACTGCTCATCATTCTCCTTGGCTACTGTTCCATTGCTCCCTGCTTCATTTTTCTTCTATTTTCTGGTCTTCTTCCTCTTGGTCTCGATCTATGATGTCGAGTTTGACTAATTCTTCATGTTCGATCGACTCGACAATGTTGGCATGATTAGCTCGCAAAATTGCAAAATTAGCCACAAAATATGATCAAAAGAGCACATGTGGACCCAACATGTCAATTGCTATTTATACAATTAGTACACAAATAAAGCTCAAAACCTACAAAAATGTGGTCTCAAAATAGCACTTTTTGGGCACTAATCATAAGCACAATATACTTTTGATGTTGTAAAACTGAGGAAATCTTTGATTTCCTTCTGAAGGATAAATTCATCAAATTTCTCCAAGATCACCAACTCCACAGGAAAGAGGAACTTAAGGAAAAAGTATACTGTAAGTTTCATAACTCTTGGAATCATGGTACTAATTCTTGTTGGAGTTTTAGGAATATATCTAGGACAGAATCAACAAGGGAATATTAAAGCTCCATGAGAAAAAAGAGGACATGGTGGTTAATGAAGATCCTTTCCCACCAGTGGCTTCAGTCAACATAGCTGTTACTAATCCGAGAGCAGTTCTGAATGAAAATGAGGATGAGAAGTTTTCTCCTAATGTCAAGATAAGAAAGGTATGGATTTCCTTAACAATATATGGTTTATAAGAATGAAATGATAGTAAAAGGAAAAGTGTCTTCAACCAGAGAAAAGGAAAAGAATGGAAGGTATCCATACCATTCAAAACATGAAATCAAGAAGGAGAAACCCTTTAAAGAAAAGAATGTTCCTCCAAAAGAGAGACATACTTTTCCAGAAGGAAAGGGCAGGAACACTTCAAGGAGGAAAATACCTCCAAGGTTTGTTGTTCCTCCTCTTGTTCCACTTGAACAAAAGTGGTATGTAGTACAACATAAGAAATTTCCCAAAAGCTCACCAAAACTCAAAAAATAAGGATGTAGAGACTAAGAGCAATGGAGAACAGGAAATTACTTGAAGAAATGCCACAAGAAAAGCTAAAAGAAACAGAGAATCTGAGAGAAGAAATGAGGCATACTTAAAAGAAAACCAAGTTTGGAAGGAAGGCTATAGAAAATGAAGAGTCTAGTTGCGAATCTGATGAAGAAATGGATTTGAAAACTATTCTGATAGGTACATTTCTAGTTTCCTTGAAATGTTATACTATTTCCCTAACTTTACCATATATTTTCAAGTCAAAAGAGATGGAGGAAAGCTTAGTAGAGGTAGAGAAAGAACATTTGCAAGCAAAGGAAAAATACAGTCATAGGGTAATCACCATTGATCCCTCTAAAGAAAACAGAGCTCAGAATGTGATACTGGAAAAACATACTGTGGAGATGACAAGGCACATAAGACCTCTATATGTGAGAGCACACTTTAATGGTAAACCAGTGTCCAAGGTATTGGTGGATAATGGATCAATAGTCAATGTGATGCCATTGAGGATGTTGAGAGCTTTATGAAGAAACATTGGTGATTTGATTGAAATAGGGGTGTTTGTATCAACTTTTATTCAAGAAATTTCTAAGACTCCGGGCGTAGTCCCTATTAACATCACTGTGGGTAGTAAGACTTCCTTATCACCTTTCTTTGTGATTAATTTTATTTGTAACTATAATTCTTTGTTAGGGATTGGATTCATGCCAATTGGTGTGTGTCATCCTCCCTTCACTAATTTTTACTGTTTTGGAAAGGTGATGAAGAAAAAGTGGTATAGGCAGAAAAGCAACCTTTCATTGCAACCTCAGATTATGTGGAGGCTAGTTACAATGACTAAGAGTTTGGTCCAATAAAATTCAAAGGAAAAAAAAAAATGGGACTCCAAGGGAAATATACATGGAGCCAACGGATAATGGTGACATTCAAGACCAAACTACCAAACTTCTTAAGACAATTGCTATCGTGCCTTTTAGGTCGATAAAGGGTCTGGTCATTGAGGAGATCGATGACTAAGTATTCTCATGAAGAGAATACGGACACTACAACCGCGACATTCAAAATGTAAATGCTGCAAATTACTAAAAAAGTTGCAGAAGAACAATTCCAAGACATTTGTGGAGATGAAGTTATTTATGAAGAAGAATCAGATGACGAGGAGAAAGAAATTCAAATTGAAGATTTGGAGCAAGCTCCTCCTAAAATGGAAGACAATAAGCCTTAAGTATATGATCCTATGGAAGAAGTCAACCTCGGCATTGCAGAACAGTCAAGGATTACTTACATCAATTCTCTCTTATCCACTAACTTGAAGGAACAGATCATATCATTTTGCAGGAATTCAAATATTTTTTTGCTTGGAATTACAATGAAATGCCAAGATTGGATAGAGGCCTTATGGAACATTGCCTTCCCATTAGGCTCGAATCCCATCATTTCCAACAACCACCTAGAAGAATGTCCAAGAAAGTAGAGCTGAAGGTGAAGGAGGAAATTGAGAAACTCTTGGAGGCCAAATTCATTAGGCCTACAAGGTATGTTCAATGGTTAGAAAATATTGTTCCTGTGGTGAAGAAAAATGGAAACTTCAGGTTTGTGTGGATTTTAGAGATTTAAATGTTGCTACTCCTAAGGATATGCATGTGATACCTATTGTAGACATGTTAGTTTGATTCTGTTGCTAATAATGAATTGTTGTCCTTTGTGGATGGTTTCTTTGGTTACAATCAGATTCTAATAGCAGTAGAAGATATACTTAAGACCGCCTTTAGATGTCCTAGCTTCACAAGGACATTTGAATGGCTGGTCATGCCTTTTGGTCTCAAAGAGCAGTGAATGCCATTTTCCATGAAATGCTAGGCCACCACATGGAAGTATACATTGATGATATTGTGGTTAAATCTAAAAGAGCCAGTGAGCATGTAGATCATCTAAGGAAAAGCTTTGAGAGGATGAGACATCGTCGGTTGAAGCTTAATCCACTCAAATGTGCATTTAGAGTTCGTGTTAGGAATTTTCTTAGATTCCTAGTTCACTAAAGAGGGATAGAAGTGGATCAAAACAAATCAAAAGTTATTGCTTTAGCCAATGCTCCACAAAACAAGAAAGAACTCCAAAAGTTATCTCTAACCTGGCGGGTAAAACCAAGGAATTCTTTGACTTGGTAAAGCTGAAAGACATGGAAGAGTTTACGTGGGAGAACCAACATCAAGCAGCTTTCGACAAAATCAAAGAGTACCTCTCTAAACCTCCTGTTTTAATGCCTCCTATACAAGGTCACCCACTTAAATTATATTTATCAGCCGCAAATGAGTCAATAGGTTGTCTTTTAGCACAAAACAATTCTAAAGGTCATGAGCAAGTTGTATATGATTTGAGTAGGGTCTTAAATTCACTAAAAACAAGATATTGTCCAATCGAAAATAAATGTTTGGCCTTGTACTTTGCATGAACTAAGTTGAGACATTACTTGATCAAGTCTCGAGTTTATGTGGTTTCTCAAACTGACCTAATGAAGTACATGCTTAACCGGCCACTAATTACAGGGAGGATAGGGAAATGGTCTCTTGCTTTTTCAAAATTCACCTTGGTTTATTTTCCATAGAAATCAATTAAAGGGAAAACATTGACAGATTTCTTAATTGATCATCCTTCCTTAGAGATTGGAACAAAACAAAGAGTGGAGCTGGGAATTTATGGAGCAGAAATGGATCCTTAAATTTGACGGCTCAAGCACAGAGAATTCATTCGATGCAAGAATAGTGATAATCTCACAAAGAGGAGTAAAGACTACATTGATTGTCTTTCAATCTGGCCTTTGAATGCACCAACAATCAGGCCGAGTATTAAGTATTGATGATCGTTTAAAATCCTACTGTGAGCTTCAGACAAAAGATGTTCTGTCATCGAGATTTAACGCAGATTGGGCAATTAATATCGAGTATAAGTGCAATAGCTTTCTATTAGCACCTTACTTTACTGTTGTCATTCAATTGTTAGATTCCTTTGACAATGTGAAATTTGAACATGTGCTTAGGGAATCAAATCGGGAGGTTGATGAGCTTGCTCAAACAGCCTTTGGTGTAAAAATGGGTGAAGAATTGACCCATAAACTCATCATGATAGAGAAGAAGAATCACCCTTCAATTTTTAAAAGGGGAATCGGCCTAAACATCTTCAACAATGACATGAATATTGTTGGAGATTGGAGAACATAATTCAGAGAGATCGAGAATCAAACAAGAGGGTTCCCATGCAATCCTTAAGACTCAAGCTTTAGAATTTGTTTGCATCAAGGACAGATATAAAAAAAGGGCTTGATGGTTTATTACTCAAGTGCTTATCTTTCCCAGACAGCATGGAAGTTATGAAGCAAGTTCATGAAGGGGTTTGTGGAGCTCATTAATCTGGAGTAAAGATGCCTTGGTTTATTAGAAGACACGACTATATTTGGCTGACCATTCTATAAGACTACATCACCTACTCCAGTTGTCAATAAAGTATAGAAATACGGAAGCACACAGAGGATTCCTCGCTGTTAACATATCCACAGTAAATCCACGGCCTTTCGTGAGGATGGCCGGATCTAATCGGGGAAGATTCATCCAACATCATGAAAGGAAATCCGCCATCCTAGTTTCACAGACTATTTCAATTAAGCGTGATGGAGGCCGTACTATCATGAAGGAAGCAAAACAAAAGGATGTGATTCAGTTCATCAAAGAGCAAATTATTCATAGGTTTGGAATTCCTCAATCTATCATTACTGATCAAGGAACAATGTTTATAAGGGAAGAGATGAATTATTTTGCTGTAGATTATGGGATACAACTTATTATATCAACCCCTTTTTATGCCCAAGCCAATGGACAAGCAAAAGCATCCAATAAAGTGTTGATAGGAATCTTGGAGAAAATGCTAGAGGAGAATCCCATAAATTGGCATATGATATTATCAGAGACATTATGGGCATACAGAACTTCTAAAAGGGGTTCTACAGGGGTAAGTCCTTTTTCTTTGACTTATAGACAAGATGCAGTACTCCCAATGGAAGTGGTGTGGCCTTCTAAGAGTGCAATGAGAAAATACATCTCCACAAGAGTATAGTGAGGCTAGCGATGATGGAACTTAACTCACTAAATGATTTAAGAATACAGTTTTTCCTTAATCAAATATGTTGATTCGTAAAAACAAAGTGGCTCGTACTTATAATAAGAGAATCAAGAGGAAAAGCTAAGTAGAGAGCTGCTGAAGGTTATTCTCGCCGCTGGTTCCAAAGACAAAGAATTGGTCAAATGGTCTCCCAACTAGGAGGGACCTTTGAAGGTGCATCAAGTACTACTTGGGAACGTATACTGGTTAGCAATCTTACAAGGAGAGCCACACAAGAGGTTCATTAATGGGAAATTACTTCCTTACCGGAACAGAAGAAATTCCAAAGAACCAGCCGATCTCCACGTACCTTTAAAGGTAATGTTTGGAGAATGTTCTATGTTTTGAGTCAAAAGTAGGCTACTAGTCACTTTTCTCAAGCATTCAAGTTCTCTAACATAGTAATTGTCTCTATTCTATGTTTCGAGAAAAGCAGGTTTCAGAGCTATCATTGCTTCTCAAGCATTCAAAGTTTTCTATTATGGTGTTTTGTTCTATGTTTTGATAAACATATATCAGTGTTTCTTTAGCCACTGTTTCTAAATATATAATGTCCAACAACATACTGGTGGTTAATATATTAAGAGGGATTGCAGCCACTGCTATCAGGATCTCTCCAATGTCGTACTCAGGTTTCGACATATAATGTAGTATATATTCTCAAAGAAACTAGGTCTAAAGACTACTTTTAATCAAAAATAGAGTTACATCATTTTTCTACAAACATCAACACATCAAAAGGTAGACGTAGTGCCACCTTGATCCACTAATGCAATGTCATGGTTGTAGTGTATGTGTTCTAGTGTCAGTGATTTTTCCATAATTCATTCCATACACACTTCAACACACATCAAAAGGTATGCTTAGTTCCACCTTGATCCACTAATGCAATGCCATGGTTATAGTGTACGTGTGCCGTTGCTAGTGATTTTTCCGAAATTCATTCCACAAACATCAACACACATCAAAAGGTAGGCCTAATGCCACCTTGATCCACTAATGCAATGTCATGGCTGTAGTGTATGTGTGCTGGTGTTAGTGATTTTTCCACAATTCATTCCATACACACATCAAAAGGTAGCCCTAGGGCCACCTTAATCCACTAATGCAATGTCATGGTTGTAGTGTATGTGTGTTAGTGTAAGTGATTTTTCCGCAATTTTATTCCACAAACATCAACACACATAAAAAAGTAAGCATAATGCCACCTTGATCCACTAATGCAATGTCATAGCTATAGTGTGCCAGTGCAGTGTAATGCTCAATGAGTCTCTAACAACATCTCAAGAATACATTTCAATTCTCCACTTTCCACCAAGCAAAAATGGTAGGCACCTTATCAAAGGTAGGAAAGAGAGATATTAGCCTAAGGACAATCACTTGTCATCATAGGTTGTGGAGTACAAACGCAAAGAAAAGATAACACAATAAGCAAAGGCGAGAAAGAGGCTTTACAATAGATTAAATGCCAAATAAATGTCTATAAATTTCCAAAGTCAAAGTCTCATCAGTTTATAATTGTTCAAAAAATGTCAAAGTCAAATCATGGAAAAATAAAAAAAATTGAGAGAATCCAAATATCCAAGCAATGCTAGCGAGATGCATCAATTTCCTATAATTCTGAAGCCAATATGGTTGTCTCGTCGCGTTGGTAAGCTAAGAAATGACCCAAGGACTCGACTTTCTAAAGATGCTCAAGCTACTAAGCCTTTATGGCATCACCCTGCTCCACCAAAGAGGTCAATATCTTTCCTTCCGCTCTTCAAATAACATGTTATCACGCCTTTCTGGAGCATCATACTAGCGGTATAGCCTATTCAACCATCGCGTAGCTTCGCTTTCTCGCAAGTCGGGCTTGGTCAAAATTTCTACCTTCATCTCTTTAAGGCATCTAATTGAAGACTTCCACATCGATTTCAAAGCATAATCCAATGCAGGAAAATGTAAGAAGTCCGGAAGCAAAGCCTTCGAAAATGAAAACCATGAGGCACTGAGTTTGATGTCAACATCGCAGAAACAAAGACAAAAAGCATCCTTCTAGCTAGTAGACAAAGAAAGCAAGTTCAAGCCAAGTAAATGGCTCATAGTAGAGCAAGCTGCAGCCGCGACTGAATAACTAGGAGGACATAATGAGGACTGAGAGGGCAGGAGTAGTCTAGTCTAGGAAAGACAAGTCCAAATAGAAATTGTCTCCGCCTTTATCTGGAAAGTTGATCTCGGTGAAACCTGCAAAATAGGAAATATAAGGCAAAGAAAACAAAAATACAAGGGAAAGATGAAGGCGTAAGAATCAACCTGAGAAGAGCAGTCAAGAAGTATGCTCACACTGTTTTCCAACTGCAACTTCATCCATGAGTTCTTACTGCCTCTCGTCTCATCAAAGTATTGATAAGATTCGAAATTATCCTCTCACTGAGGCTTTCCACAGCCGACTTTTGCTTACCATCCTTAGAGGGATCTTCTACTTCTTTAATCCTACCGGATCATCAACAAGATAGAGAAATCAACCGCGATTTGCACCACCTGTTTGAAGAGTTTCTCACATCCTCAAAAAGCTTGGGGTTTTTGGGGTCAGACCACTAAGATGCTTCTTCTCCCTCGTCATCTGAAGCCAAGGCTGCTGGGAGAATAGTCAACTGAATGAAAATGAGGAAATCAATATGAGGTAAATTTATGAATAAAAATGCAATAAAAGCTTCTTTTACATGCAGTGGGCGAGCAAGAACTGAGAGGCTCTTCAAATATGATATTCCACTAAGTAGAGAATGATGGAGTCGTGGATAGAGAGGTAATCCAAATGGAGCATGAAAGAGTTCAATACTCCTTAACCAGTGCCTGTGCAAACTCCAAGTGTAGCTGAGGAAAGGCAAAGGAGGTAAAGCTAGAATGAATTGCTGAAAACCAAACGGTGAGCCTAAAGACAAGGAAGGTAGGGTTATAGACTAGCTGGAGATGCAGGCATCGAGGATGAAAATGCAAAGCAACCTCCTAAAATAAGTACTATATAAGCAATACTAACAGAGGCCAAAGGACTCTCAAAGTCATGTAGATATGGCTGAGATGAAGTTAGAATATGATTCTAAACTCGAGATAAGGCCAGAATCGCATTGCGATGGAGCGTATTCAATGCCCAATTCCATTAATCTCAAGAAGAAAGACATAAGACGCCTATGGTATCATATCGTAGAGAATGTGTGACATGGAGTCCCAAAATCTTGTAAGAGGTAGGTTCCTAGTCCGAAAGCTTTGAAAAATATGCAAAGAAACACATTTGTACGAACCACAAGGCACAACCAACTTTATGGTAAGGCTATTTAGAAACATATTTACTAATGGCTTGATAAACCGAGGCCAAGAGTAAAGTGCCTAAGGCATAAGGCTGACCTAGAGCAAGTGTCTTCACCAATGGTCAGTACTCCACGGCGGGTTTTCCAGAGCTGGGAAAAAACACATATCGACATAGGGGAACCCATAAAAACTCAACTTGCTCAACCGTCGATCAAACCCTAGTGACATCATGCCATTTCCGGATAACGGTAGAGTATGAAGTTTGAGTGGTAGAGGAAACCCCATAAATTTCTGAGCAAAGAGTCTCAATATCAAGCAAACATAGTGCATCTAAGACCTTGACACGTAGGTCGTTGAGAATGTTGATATCTCTTAATGACTAAACTAAATAAAAGAGCAGAAAGAGTTAATACTCTTGGACTAGAATTTTAGTGCAACACTCATCAACTCTACGTCAAGTGAAGTGTTTATAGTAGGAAGATGAATGAACTACTAAATACCCAATGCCATCCAAAGTCCTCTGAAATGCGTGGACAACCTAGTAATCCATGCACTTCACCATTCTCAAGCCACGGCCATGATTCAGCGCCTTACCATAGACCCAACTTATTTCCAACATGAGCTCAGTTACTAATCGCAATGAGAAAGTGGAAACTAGTGAGAAGAAGATGTTTCAAGAGAATGAGTGAACTCTGACCCAAGTAAAGGGGGAAGAATAATATTTCAAAGAAAAAATGATCTTAGAACTAGCATAGATTAAGGAAGAAAGAGTATAGATTTGGATTACCTCGATGAAGATGGAACTAAGCTGGAAGCCATAGAACCAGCATAAGAAGCTCTTAAAGAAACAAACACAAGAAAGTTACAGTCATGACCAGGAAATCTTAAAGCAAGGTCGAAATATTCAACAGTATGTAAATCTATAGCGGAAGAAGACTACCTTTTAAGTTGCAGCCCCATGTGAAGACAAACAAATTCTTCGGGCACGCGTGACCTATATGCCAAAAGAAAAACTCAATTTGTGTCACTAACCCGAGGTTGCTTCGAAACAGCCAAACAATTTCAAAGAATTTTTTCAAAGGTGTATTCTCGACTCTTTTAAGAGTCTACACCTAAGAAAACTTTCATAATAAGCAGAAAAGCTTCAAGGAATTTTTTTTGAAGGTATTCATGATTATTTTTCAAAATATACACCCGGGGAAGTTTCGAAATAGTCAAACGGCTTCAAAGAATTTTTTCAAAGGTGTATTCTAGACTCGTTTCAGAGTCTAAATCTAAGAAAACTTTCATAATAAGCCGAAAAGCTTCAAGGAATTTTTTCTAAGGGTGTACTTATGATTATGTTCAAATTCTACACTCCGGGAAACGTTTGAAATAAGCCAAAAGTTTTAAAGAATGCATTCAAGATGATTGTTTGAAAAATCTGCATTCAGGAAGAGTTTCTATCAACGTCAAGGAAAAGTTTCAATTTTTGGCATCAAAGAAAGCAAAGAAAGATTGAAATTTTCATTCAAAACAGGTTTCTTCAAGAAAATTCCTAATCAAGATCTACATTGTCAAGAGAATGATAAAAGTTTCAAGCTTTTCACCAATGGAAAGACATAGCGGTAATGTTGTTGGCTCTGAGAGAAGCAATAGAGGCTACCAATGGCGAGCAATCGTCGGCGATCTAAGAAGCACGAACAGAACGACGATCCCCTTTAGCGAGATCCTCATCGGCGCAATAGTCGCTGACACGACAATCAATGAAGGACCGACTCTGATAGCATCGTCACCACAGGCTCCTATGAAAGACGAATGAGTTGCAGCAATGGTATGGATCTTCATAGCGATGCCGAAGACAATGTTCATGGCAGCTCTGTCGACGACTAAGGCTTCAACAACGACATGGTAGGATGGATGCATATGACTCAAGTGATGAATCCAGAAGGAGCAAAACAATGACGCGAATGGTAAAGAGCAAATGATGACGACGATACTGATCGAAAAACACGGTGCGGTTCGGCAAAGGTAAATGGCGATTCAATCAAGCCGCTCCTCTAGCAAAGAGGCGTCAGTTGGCTTCAATAATGTCGACGACGATGTTGCCGCCAACGGCACATGTTGCAAGTTTAATTTACAGAGCAATGATAGCAGATTGGCAGCAGCGGGCAAGAATGGAAAGAGACTGGTGATGTTGGGATGACAGTTAAAGATAAAAAGGTAGCAAAGGGTTTCTTTATCCACAAACAAGTAAAGTTGTTTTAGAAAGAGAAAATTAATTCTTTTTGGGAAGGAAAGAAGAAAATCCTAAGTTGCTTGGAAAAGAAGTCGGATGGTTTTTCTTTGGAAGGACGGTATCCTTTGGTGTAGGAAGAATAAAAGTTGGAGGTTTAAACATGATGACGGTGGGAACTTTTTCTTGAGGAATTAATAATTGCTTCTTTATTCTATCCGACTTGGCTCGTTCTTACCTTTGGAACTCCACATCATGGGCTGAAAGCTAGATTTTGGGTTTCATGGTTGAAAATAAGCCTAGAAGAATATTTTTTGGGGCTTTAATACATATAATATGGCCTACAGGCCACAATGTATGCAGGGGGCAATTGTTTGCACCCAAATTGAAATTTTGGCATGATCCAGTAATGGGTTAGGTCTAAGTCCAAGCTCATGAATAAAAGTCCAAAAGAAAGGGGTCCAGATCTATTTGCACAAGCCCATAGAAGAAGTTAAGGGATATTTATGAATTTTTAAAATTTTTGGAAGTCAAACAACTCATTATCAGATGTGGTAGAGAAGTAGGGTAGTTAAGTGGAATATTCTTGGGGAACAAGTCTCCATGATGGAGACGTGGAAAAATCCTTGAAGATCAAGACTCCACACCTGGCATACGGGAGAATTTTGCCAACAGTTCTCCCCACCCGAAGACATATGTGGCCATCGTAAAGTGGAGAGAGTGGAGAAATACAGACTTGGGCAGCAAGTCTTCTATGTCTATAAAAGGAGCAGAGAATGGTGACGTAAAGGACAACCAATCAATCAATCAACCATCAAATCAATCAATCAATCGACTTAATGTCAATCTACTTAAGCAAATCCTACATTTTCAACAAGCTTTCAGCAAATCCAAGCTTTCAGCAAATCCAAGCTTTTCAACAAGCTTTTAGCAATCTTAGCAATTTCAGCACTTTATTTCTTGGCTTTAGCCAAGTTTTTGGCAAATTTCCAGCAATGTTATTTCATTCATTCGTAGTGAAATCAAATATTTTCTCTAGCAATTCTAGCATTCTGGTTTCAAGTTAGATTCAAGTTTTTATCAATTTTCCAACACAATACTGCTTTTATAGTAAAATCTAATGTTTACTTCAGTAATTCTAGCATTTTAATTGCAAGTATTATTCAATTTTATCAACTTTCAGCATCGTGCTATTTCATTCATTCATGAAATCTAACACCTTTTCTTCTACAATTAATTTATGCAAGATTTCCATTCATACGTTTCAACTTTAATTATGGGGAACTATCAAGGGAAGAGGGAGCCTACATAACCCGATTAAAAGTTTGCTCTTACAAGTCATTCGGTTTGAAAATACTTTAATTTCCTGACACACTCGCATGCTTATATTTTGTATGTTTTATGTGAGATTAAAAAATCACTACAACATAAACATACGATGAATGTGATAATGATGCAACAATCTTTCAATACCTATTATCATTTTCTGGTTGTTTACTTGAGGCATTTGAAGAGCATAAATATCGAATTTATTTCTGCAATTCGGAATGTCTTCTTATGCATGGGTTGAGATAGAAGTAATTGAGGTAAAGCTCAACTTTTGTTTGGACCATGATGTTGCCTGGGTGGGCATAGATAGAATAATGTGATATGTGTGAGGATATAATACATGGTAGAATCACTATAAGAGGAGATATAAGTGATGATAGAGTGGTAGATGGTTGGGATATATATATATATATATATATATATATATATATATATATATATATATATATATATATATATATATATATATATATCTTTTATTAATAACTCAGTTTATTTTATAATAAAATAGAAGAAAAGTGGAAAACGATTTTATATATCGCATCAAAATTTCATATTCTTCTAAAATAACTCATCCACTAATATATGAGGTTCATAATAATAAAATATAAGATAATAACATATAAAATTTAAAAATCATAAATATAATCAATTTAAATAAAAACAAGGTGAACATTCAAAAATCAATATGACCCTTAAAAATTTATAGCCAATAAATTAGAATTTAATTAACGTATAGATATAGCCAATAACAGCTAGGTTTTGTCTGTGAAGTGCTGTTAAATCTTGGTATAGGGCCCATAAAAATCTTCCATGAACCTTCTTACAGCCAAATCAATCATCCTAACACTTTCTTTTGTGTTTGCTTCATCCACCAGTCAGTCAAAAAAAGAAAAGGGGGGCTTTTTAGATATTTAGTCTAAAAAAGAAAAAATATTCCTCAAATATAAAGGTTTATAAATATTTCTAAATTTAGTGTAGTTTTTACTATGTGGATCTAAAAGTGTCTCTTGAAGAGACACTTTCTAAAATTGTTTCTTGAAAATACACTTTTTACATTGAAAAAAAATTTCTTTAATTTTAAATTTTTTTAATATAAGCTAAAAGTGTCTCTTAAAGATACACATTCATAATTTTAAAATTTTTGATTTACACTTATAGTGTCTTTTGAAGAGATATCTTTATAATTTTGAAAATTTTGAATTTAGACTAAAAGCGTCTTTTGAAAAAAATACTTTCTAAATTATTGAAATGTTATTCAGAAAGTGTTTTTTGAAGAAACACCTTCATAATTTTTAGAATTTAGAATTTATATTGAAATTATCTTTTGAAGACACACTTTCTAAAAAATCGAAAAACTAAAAGTGTTTCTTGAAGAGTGACTTTCTAAATTATTGAAATGTTATACTAAAAGTGTCTTTTGAAGATATACTTTCTAAAAATTCAAAAAACTGAAAGTGTCTCTTGAATAAACTTCTAAATAGCTTTTCTCATAGTTTTTTTTACTATCAAAACTTGCATTTTGAAGCTTTATCCTACGTGTCAAGCTTCTATAAAAAAACTATACTTAGGATTAGTTTTCAAATCACACTTTTTCAAGAATTTTTTTTAATTTTTTAATTATTTTTTTGGAAACATACTAGTTTGTTGTGGGTCGCCCTACATTTCGATTCCACTGCCCTTTTAGACCCATAAGGATTTGAGACTTCAACAAGAGGCATGTTATAGTAGATGTTCAAGAATATCCATAAAGAATGCAAACAATTCTTCTACTTCCACATATCTTGAATCTTTTAATTTACCTATGGTGCGAAGTATAGAACATAACGAGGTAAAAGTATGTTTATCCATCCTAAGTTGTTCCACACATGTTTTATCACTCCTATAAATCAATCTGTTAAGATTTTCAACTCGTAAAAATATTGTAAAAATACTCTATTTATTAGTCTTTCCCAATGTTTTAAAAAATCAAATCGATGACTAAACCGGAAAAGTTATCAGTTCATGACTCAATAGTCAGATCGGTGGTCGAACTGTAGTTGAACCGATGACGTCATAAATATATAAATAATATTTATAAAAATATAACATTTTTTTAATTAAAAAAAGTATATAATTAAAAATAATATTTCATATAATTTTATTAAATAAAACATATATAATATAATAAGTAAGTATCAAAATATATAATATTTCATATAATTTTATTAAATAAACATATATAATATAATAAGTAAGTATCACAATATATTGAAAATTAAACTATTATATTTTTTTAATTTACCAATTAGTACAATATCTTTTTTAGTAAAAAGAAAATAGTATAATATTTTTGGGTAAAAAGAGTAAACAAGTAGTATAATATCTCTTTTTTTTTTAAAAAGTAGTACAATATCTATTTTTATTGAAGTATATCTATTTATTTAGTTATTTATTATTATTATTTTATTACTTTTGATAATAGTGATGTATATTTTTAACTTAGTTATGTAACATATTTTTTTTTTTATTTTTTATTATAATTATAATTGTTATTTTTTTTGAAAAGATAATTGTTATTATTATTATAATTATAAGTTTAACCGCAGTGGAATAGCCTCATAATTTATCATTATTATAATAATAAATATATTGCATTTGATTATTTCCAAAAGAAATAATGTGTTTGACAATTATAATAATAAATATAATGTGTTTGACAGATCCAAAAAAAAAATTAATACGTTTGATAATGTGGGTTAGTCTCAACATGTGGCCTTGTTGTCTCTAGGTGTCTCACATCGAAAGAGGAGAAACACCACAAAGGCTTTAAAAGCCTTATTCAACCAAACTCAATATCGAAACAGTTTTAGGCTGGTGAGTGCCTTTGCCTTGAGAGTTGGCCTAGTTGGAAAAAACTCATTGTTTTGCGCCAAATTATTGAATTTAGGAGAGGGGTTGTGAACCGTTCGATTCTCTAGGAACCGGTCGGTTCACGCAGTTCAACGGTTTGACCGTTAGGTTAACTGATTTGATAGAAAACGGTTCTCAAAGATGAATTGGATTGGAAATCTAATCGGTCGATAGATAAATCGGTCGGACCGCCGACCGACCGGATTTCCGATCTGGTTTTCAAAACATTTGGTCTTTCCATCAAGATTTACCTCTGGTGACACTTCCTTCTACCAATAGTCTCCTTTCCATCTCAGTTGATCTATGTTGTGCAAAATCTATTAAAGGTAAGAAAAATCAGTTATGTCAACGCATTTTATTCGTTTGATCTGAGGTTTTGTTTTTGTCTTTGTACAAGTTTGTCGCGACGAGTTCGCGACCGAAATCTGTTACCGCCGATTCCCTCTATCACCCGTCGTGCCTTTGCCGTATCACCCGAAGGTGCTCGCGCGTGCAGCCTCCTTTGTTGCAGCGTACTTGCGCGTTGCACTATTGTCTTTTAACGCACGCCTAGCATCATGTGACGAGCTTCTGTCGCGGCAGCTCTATACGTAACGCCACCTAAATATTCTAACGCAACGCCAGCCTCTCCACAATTGCCGGCTTCACATTGCGACACAAAAAACAGTACAGCCGTAATAGAAAAACTCCCAGCCTGGCGAGCTAATCACGACACTCGACCATACGTCATGACAAGAAGTCTCCTTTCCCAGGCTTACTAGGTCATGACGCAAATACTCATCGCTGACACCACTCTATGAAATCTGCCATTGACATAAAATATTTCTATGAGCATAAAATTCCTTAGCCTCGGCGGGGCTCACGTACGACACAAATTGCTTTGTCTCAACATAAGGTCTCTTAGTCTTGGCCACACCCTATTGCGATACAAAATACTTTGTCATGACATGAAACCCTTTATCTTAGCCAAAGTCTATAGCGACCTAAAAATATATTGTCGTGACAAGAAACCTTATGGCCTTGGCCAGAACTCTATAGCGAAACTATAAAATGTTGTCATGACATAAATACATGTGAAAAGAACAGCCATGGTCTTGACCAAACTTGGTCGTGACATAAAATATTATGTCGCGACATGAAATTCTTTTCCCGCCCCAGGAGCCAAGCTGCGCCGAGCACCTAACCTCTTGTCTTGGCATTACCAGTTGCCAACAAAGAAAACCTGCAGTAGCGATGGTATCCTGACGGAGTCAAAACCTATCGCAACAAAGAAAGCCACGTTGCGATGAGTTCAATTGCTTAAAATATGAGAACCATGTCGCGACCCAGGAATTCCTGTCACGACACAAAACCAGACAAGAACTCTGTCGCGACCCAAACACGTAGTAGCCTCTTTTTAGGCCTTTCCTACATCTCCAACCCTTTTTTTTTTCTTTCTAAATACCCTAAATTCAATATACAATAACGTTTTTATTACAAAAACAACATGAAACCTAGAAAAAAACCTTGCCAACCTGTATTAATCATACAAAATGAGTTTAAATACAACTCTTTTCTTTTTTACATAAATAGAAATTGGATAGATTGTCCAGAATTTTACGAATAACATAACAAAGCCAAAATCTGGCCTTCTTCCCAACTAAGACCTCAAATGTGTCCACCTCACGAGACACCTCCATTTTAAAAATGTTTTCCACGGCGCGGGTGAGCAATGCCCAAATAGAGTGATTCTCTATCGGGGCTACTCCACTCACCTAAGTGCACATGCAATAGCAAACACCACCTTTTGTTCAAAGTAAAAATATGCACATGTTCCTACTCGAATGTCTACATATACCATGGATGAGAATGCCGACTCACACATCCCGTATCAGGAGTCCTCACCAGAAGCTCCTTACACGTACAAATGCGAGTGCGTGAATACCATCATTGGTGTTTCACCTAATGACCCTTTCTTAAAAACAAAAGCTTTTTGTTTGTTTTTTTAAAACTCATAACTCATTGGACAAACCTCCAATGTTCATTTGATTTAATCAAATCCCGTGTGTTTATGCATTTGTGAGCCACAGATTTTCGGGTTTACACAGCAGGACACCGCGTGCCTTTCCAACATTTTTACGTTCTTTCACCGTCGGTGATCGTGTCTAACCGTAAATGAATTGGGTCTTTCACCCTGGAGGGGATCTACTGTTGCTCCACCCCAACACATGTATTTTTTTCCCCTTTTTCATGTTGTCTTAAATTTGTGAGATCATTTTTCTTGGACGTTGTGCCATTGCTCCGGAGGCTCACGCTGTTACGAGAATGGTGAATGACCCGCAAACCACACTTTTACACCCGATACTATCACGGTGTCCCATGCATATGAAATCTGAGAATGCCATTTCATGCCAATTCCTGTTACATGCATGATGAGAGCTACATACAACATCGATAAATGTTGAATAATCATCTTTCTACGCCTCAATTTACATCCATCATATAATCATCTTAACACATCAAATAGGCTATATTAACATCATTTGCTAACACAATTTCATTTGTCATTCAAATGAAGCAATGACACACACATAATGATCCTAGATGTGGATCTGAAAGTAAGATACAACTCCGTCCCTCATAACCATGAACCGTTCTGGTTCGAATATCAAAATAATTTCGTTTTAAATTTTATCTTGATACAACCTCCAGATTCTTACCGAGTTCCCAAAGCGATGCTTTCAGGGGAAATAGTATAGGCGATAATCGGTCTTGAATCACCCATAGTTCTTTTCAAACTGTCATGGAGCCAGCCCTATGCTTAGAGCTGTACCAAATAGCCATTGAATGGCCCTTAAGTAAGGGATAAACCGAGTAGGAGAAAACTCATACCTCTTGGAGTTTGACGAAACACTCTGATTTTGGTACCCACGGGTAGCTCTCTTTACGTGGACCAACTTTAATTCTCGGAAAGTCAAGCTTCGACCATTAGAATGTCGGGAAAATCTTCTCTTTCCCCTTTTCCCCTTTCTCCTTTCTCCCCTATTTTCCTTCTCCTTTTTCCCTCTCTCCCAACTTGATCAAAGTGGGAAATTTCCTCCCACATTTATCTTTTTTCTTTTCACATGCCACTTGTCCCTTTTTCCTTTTTCTTTTTCTCTTTTCTTTCTTTTCTCTTTTATTTATTTATTTATTTTTTTGGTTTTTATCCCACTGAATTGTTGTTTTCTCCCTCTCATTTTTTTTTATCTTATCCCAAGTGAGAGGAAGCTTCTTCCCACCTTCATTCCTTCTCGTCACAACTTGACACATGGCTCTACATGAGCCATTCAACCAAGTGCCATGTGTCACTTGCTACAGCACATATTGCCATGTCATATCTAAGGTGCCATGTAGCATCATGGTCATGCAGGAGATTGGCTGCTCCATGTGTCACCCAGGCCTTCAGTGCCTCGAAAGGCATGAAATTTTCTCTTGTCTCGGAATCGGAAGTGAGGGTGACTATGTAACTGAATTTACGTGAGACAAATTCAGCGGTGAAGTCGTTTCATCATCAGATCTAGAAAAATTCTAGGTTTTCCACACTATTACGGCAATTAGATTTTGCCCTTTTATGAACAGTCAGATTTTCTGGGTTTACATTCTCCTAAAAATTTGATATAAATTTTTTACATAATTGTCATTCTATTTTCAAATTTCCAAACAACGCACCTTCATCCTCAAATAGGAAAGGATAGGTGGCACGTATCGTGTCCTTTCGCTCCCATGTTGCCTCCTCCACTCCTTAGTGTTGCCACAACACCTTCACTAGCCTCACGGTCTTGCTTCACAAAACTTGATCCCGGTTATCCATGATGCACCAGATATCTCGAAGGTCCCATTTGTATCAACAAGCAATCCCTCCCAATCCACCATGGTGGATGCGGGTATACTTCCTAAGCATGCAGATGTGGAACACCTCATGGACACCTGATAAACTAGGTTGTAGCACTAACCGATATGCAACTGTGCCCACTCTCTCGAGTATCTCGAAGGGCTCGATGCCTCGTATTCTTCCTCACTTCTTTGAACCTAACCACTCTCTCTTAGGCATCACCTTCGAGAAGACGTGATCGCCCCACCTCAGGTCACAAATTAGGCCACTTTGTCTGTCTGATTGCAATATCTCTTAGGCTTTGAGTAGTAAGAAAACTCTTCCGTATCAAACCCACCTTCTCAGAGGTGTCTCTAATCAAATCTGAACCAGTGATGGACCTCTCTGCCACCTCTGTCCAACAAATTGGAGATTAACATGGCCTCAGTACGAAGCTCATAGGGTGCCATCGTATACTCTCGACTCAAAGCGTTGTTGTATGGTGAATTCCACTAAGGGTGAGGTAACCTCGGCTACCCTTAGATCGAAGACATGCTCGTAGCATGTCCTCTAAAACTGTGTGGTTCTCTTGATGACCATTTAATGCGTGGATGAAAGCGGTGCTCATCCATCATTGCATGTCCTCATGACCTTCTGGAGCTCTTCTGCGATGCGCCCACGTCTTAGATCTATAGTTACTAGATACTCCATGTATGATAATCTCTCAGTATCTGCAGAATTCTCCGGTGAGATCGTCGCGCGAAATATTCGTTAGTGATGATCCGCTGTCGCGAACGATCTGTGCCTCGTTGAATCCGGCAAGTGGGTCAAAGTCATCGCGACATGCTCCACTTCCATGAAACTCTTCCAAAGGTACGGAGTAGCCACATTGTCTTCTAGTGCTCGGCTTTGTTGACATGTGAGACATCGTCAAACAAAATCTGCAACGTGTCGCTTCTTCCCGCTCTAGTAATACTAGAAACGAAGATCACGGTACATCTTCGTGCCACTTGGATCATAGCAAATTGAGAGTAATGGAACTCCCGGAGGATCTCCTCTCTCAGATCTGTCAACTGGGGAACCACAACCCATCCCCTATACCGAAGACTACCATCTATGTGGATAGCCCAACCTTCATCACCCGGACTTGATTGTACCTAGTCCCAGATGGCCACTATCTCGCATCACGCCTTTGGGACTCAATCACCACCTTTCGGTAGGGATGGGCGTAGCAAGACTCCCAAAACACCACGAGCTTGAAGTCATTTGTCGCTGTAAGTCGAACCATCCCACAATCTCGATCATTTTCCATTCTTGGGAAGCTATACTAGCTAGTACTCCTCGTAATTGAGTGCATCAGCAACCACATTTTCCTTACTAGGATGGTGATCTGAAAGTGGAATCATAATCTCTAAACTCATCCATAGATTCTGCGTCATATTGAGGTACGTATGTGAAAATATATACTTAAGAACGCCCAGTGCGAAAACATTTTAAACTACTCACCATACAAATAGTGACGCCATATCTTTAAGGCAAAGACAATGGCTGCCAACTCCATGTCATGTGTGGGGTAATTAAAGCTCATGACTCTTGTTGTAGCAGACTATAAGCTCTTGCCATAAATTTGCATCCAAAGCATCGGCTGATCTTTGAGGCATCACAATACTTTGTGTGTACCTCACGTCGCTTGTTGCGGGACTATTATAATAGGAGTTGAAATAAGACTCCTTTTCAATTCCTGGAATGCCCTCTCACACAGGTCATTCCACTCGAACTTCACCTTTTTCCGAGTCAATCTTGTCATAGGTGCCGCTAATTGTTAAGACCAAATGATATATACAAATTTATGACATTGCTACCAAAGGACTATTACCTAATCCCCGACAATGGCGCCAAAATTTTGTTAAGACCCTGACTATGATGTGATGATGTACCAATCTTAGGTACTACTACCGCAGGGAACTTTTCAATCCATGGTAACAGTTGCAAAAAAACTTGTCAGACCATTTCTCATGCATGAAAAGATGGAATTTGTTATTTCATCCCGAAAATGACTCATTTAAAATTTGTGTTTGTGGTCTAGATCACTACAAGTTCATAGGTCGTACAAGTAATAAAAGTGGATGTTAAAGTCGGATAATATTCGTGAGGAAGGATGATAAATCAAAAGACTAACTACCCCGATTACTCAAAGATTATTACTATTTGAACTCGATATGATGATAAGAAGACTAAAATGTAATAATGGCGAAATCTTAAATGTACAAAAGTAAAGTTTAATAAAATTGAGGTTTGATGATTCAGTGAAATGAAAACTAGACATGGATATTAATAATATAATAAATTTCTACATCATTTCGATTCATAAGCTCAACCATCAAGTTAGGCCCCGAGTTTGTCAAAGATCTGGTAGCATAGTTTGGATTTCTCCCTTAACCATACTTTTCAGCGATTAAAGGTTCATATTCATTTTTGAGACATGATTTTAATCGATTACTTATAATATCTATAACCCTCTTTTCTAAAGTTTAAGTATTTTCCTTTTGATCTTGCATACTTAGATCTTAGGACTAAAAATTCTTTACCATGAGCCGAAGGATGTGCAAGCCTTCTCCATTTGATCGACACCTCATCTACTTATGATGTAAATTTCCATCTTCTTGATTAGATCTCAGCTAACACGGGTTAGAATCAATTCATCAGAAAGAGGAGAGACCTTTGAGTGATTAAACAGATACTTCATTCAATCTATCCTAACTTATAAGTAAGTTGGTGATCTATCTAAGTAATCCTTCAAAATTCATTAGTTCCATAGTATTAGTCTACCATGCCCACAAAGGCGCTCCTACACTCGGGATTTATGCTCTCTATATCACTTAGAGGGGGCCTCTGGAAATCAGTGAGATACGAGTACCTTGCATTAGATGCAACGGTGCTAATGCGAAACAAATGAGATTTATGACATATTTGATCAAATAAATTCAAGATTCTACTTAAAGCTTTCTTCCACCTTTTTACATCAAAATGACTATCATCAATGACCGCATTTCAGTGGGCTCTTATTTGGTTCTCATATCGATGACTAATGATCGGGAAAATCATTGAAATCCCTGCTTAGAATTGAAATAAATGAACTCACAAAAAAACCTTCCGTATCCATTTAAAATCAAGCATTAAATGAAAGAAGAATTTATAAAGAAATACCAACTCGGCTTCACACTTCAGTACAATACTCAAATCCAGAAAATGAAAGGAAAACTAACAAAATAAAACTATATTGAGCTAAATCTATTAAAATGGAAAATAAAATAAAAAATAAAAATAAAAATAAAAATGTACAAGAGTCTTCAACCACCTAGAAATCCTAGAGTCGTCGAAAGATGCACACATTGGCCTAGAAGCGTGTATTTATAGGTTTTCCAATGTTGTGCCTCACTTCATTAATTGCGTTGTGGACTCCCCGAGTGCAGCCCCGATTTTGTCTCTTTATCCCTGGCAGAGCTTTCGGTGTTTATGCAGCTGCCTCACATCGTAGCTTCTTGTATTATGTCGCGACCTGTTCTTTAGGCTTTCTCTTGAATTGTGTCACAACATACTTTGATAATGTTGCGACATAAATTGTATTCAATGATCTTGTCCCTTATCGTGTGAGAATGCCTTGTCATCTCACACAAATGCCATTAGCTGACCCTCTTATGCATGTTCCTTTGGAGTTTACTGCGACATAATTTTCCTTGTCGCGACAAACAATTGCTTTTCAGCCTGGCAACTTTGTCGCGACAAAGTTTGCTCTATTGCGACAGGATTTCTTTAAGTCCTTAGCAATTTCTGTTGTGACAAGAAACTCTTTGGTCGGCGGCAGACTTTCTTCGATTCTTGGCCGCTTCTAGCGAGTTTGCTTGTCCGCGACCTTAGAATTATATAATTTGCGACACCATTGCCTTAGCCATTCTCAGAATCTTCGCTGAAGTTTTGGTGTGACCTTCTTTTTTGTATTCAAACGAGATTTTATCTTCTTGGTGTAGTGAAGAACGATAAACATTAACATTGTTTGGGTTTGTATCAACTCTGATTTGTAACAATAAAATTCATTTGTATTCATTGCTGCATTGCTCTTGACTTCTTGTCTGCGACGAAATTCACCTCCTTCATGTTTTGTTTGTCATAGCAGAGATTGGCTGTTGCTCTTGGTTAATGGTCTGATTGCTATGTCGCGACAATGATTCTTCCCCAGGTTGGCTTGATGTTGAGAACTTTTAAAGCATAAAAACACTGTCTCGGGATTGATTTGTGTGTTGCTGTCCCGAGCAATTTCTATCGCGACAAAATTGTCTTTTGCCACGACAAATTGCATCTGTTAGCCTTAAACTTTTTATGTTGCGACATAAATTATATTGTCATAACACGGCTTCTTAGCTCTCTGTTTTAATCTTTATCGCGATAGAGTAAAGGATTGTCACGACAGTTTCCTTTATAATTCTCTTCAACAATGTCGCAAAAGAATTCTTTGTTGCGACAAAATTTCTCCTTCATCATTCGAGTTATGTCTGAGCTTTGTTGCGACATTTAGTTGCTGGCTACGAAATAGTTCCCTTGGCCTACTTGAATTTTGTGTCGCAACATAAAAAACTTATGTCGCGACACAGACTGCTGCATTTTCCACATTTTTTCTTCTTTTATGCTTGTTTTCTCTCTTTTTCCAATTAACACCTGCAAAACAAAAAGTTGGTGAATATTCCATAATTGGGCATACAAATAGATCTAAAATTGTTAAAAATATGCCAGAAAAATGAATTGAAAATAGATGAATTTAAGACTCATCAAATTCTCTCAAACTTAAGGTTTTGCTTGTCCCCAAGCAAAGAAAAGAAATTTTGTTAGTCCTTAAACAATTTAGCCTTTTATTTTTAAGGTCATTTTTCTGTTTAAAGCTCAATTGGGCAGGAAACATAAGTCAATTGTAGAATTACTTCTAAACATGTTTCCAATCTAGAATTAGGAAGATTTTCAATTAAGTTCACCGAATAACCAATAATTCATAGTGTGTAACAATTTAATCATTCAATCCTGATTTTTGTTTGTGTGCTGGTCTTTACTCTTTTTTTCTTTGGCAAATCAGTTAATCTTCTGGGATAATACTCAGTTGGCATACTCTCTATTATTTTTACAGTCCCATATGCTTGTTTATCATATTAATCTCCTCTGATGTATGCATAGCACCACCTTCAGAATCAAATAGGTCTTTTAGGCTTGTAATGTGTGGCTTGGATAATGAGGTAGGTAATTAGACATTTTAGGCAATTTAACCCAGACTTCACTGAAAATTTACACTCTTTTCTTCTTGATTTCTCTTGATTATAGTTTCCAACCCGCCCCAATCGGGTTTTTTACATCTTTATCTTTTTCATTGTGGTGCCTTTTCTCTTTTTCCTTTCCACTTTGAAAGGATAACTTCTCCTCCTTATTCTAGAAGCTTTTTCACTTTTCATTTTCTCCAAGTTTGGTGGAATGGTGCAATGTTTTGTCTTTTTAAGCTTTCTACCACCCTTAACGAACTTTGGGTCAATAACTCCCATACCAGTTGGCATTAAGGTATTAGGTGTTGAACACCCCTAAGGACATAATTGTTCAAGGGAGGGAAGGCTACAAGACCAAACTCATTCCTCAGCCAATCTTTTTCTTTTCATCTTCCTTTCACAATCCTCTTCATCTTTTCTTATTTCTTTGAATTGTTTTTCTCAACCCTTATCATCCTTTTCCACAACTTGAAATAATATTCCCCCAAACTTGTCCTTTTTTGTCCTTGATGTACTTTGTCTGATGATTTGGGCAAATAAGGGTTCTTTATTGTAAGATTATGTGTAAGGGAGGAATTTGGCTTCTTATTTTTTGGTTGATGATGAGATTGGCTATAGGCTCAAATTAGGAACTAGTCTTTTATGCATGGCATATAAAGGTGAGCAAATCCTGAAACTTCAAGGATAGCCTAAATCATTTCTGTTAGTGGTATTACCTATCAGATTTTAGCCTTGACTAATAATCCAACAAGTTCTAGGACATCAAAGGAAGCTACTTGTGATGGATCCCAGAAGATGTTCTAATCTTGGCACAATTTCTTTTAGAGTTATTATTGACCATGTGTAAGGTTTATTAGGACTTTGTAACCAAATTGTTTACACAAATAGAATTATAGGTCTTTTCTGTTCCATCAATTTATTAAAGTCTTCCTTAATCTTGAATTTCAACACATTTATTCATAATCTTACTACTTTCCATTTCCATTCATTTCATCCTACCCCAATGCATCTATTAGATTTTTATTTGGTTTTGAGATTTGTTTTTGTGCTGCTTTATCAGTCAAAATGTTCATTTAAATATGCATTCAGCTCAAACAATCCAATGCAATCACAATGTCATTCTTTTCTCAGTTCCAATCAACCAAACATAATGCAACTATTTAGCATTTTGATCTAAGTAGCTGGTTTCTCAATTATTTCAACTAAGCTATTTATTACAAGTCAAATATTTCTAACTATTAAACATGAAGGAAAGGAAACAAACAAGAAAAATCAAACAAAAATGTACACAAATCTGGTAAAGAATTTTCTATTTTATTGGATGTTTCAAGTATGGATGTTAGGTACAGAGAGGGAGAAAATATGGAAGAGCAGGGTGAGCTATATATTTTTTTCTTTCATGCCTATGGGAGGATGGCAGGTTAACTAGATCTAACTCATACCCAGCTGCAGAAGGTGAGAACTTAGGGATTTGGACTTGTGGCTATCTTGATTTACTGCCTTCTTCACTTCTGTTTAGTATAGTCCACTCCATGGTTAGGGCTAGTTGCTTGATCATATCATTTTGTCTCTGCTCAATAGAATTTAGGGTTTCCTCAAACTCACCTTGGGCAGATTACATCTTAATCGGGTTCTTGTTGATCATATCTAGCTTTTGTCCGACACTTCTCCATAATTAAAGGGTGCCCTCTAATTTCATATCGTTTTGGTCAGCTACAATTTCCTTAGTGTTCTTTGTACGGATACCCAGGCATCGTATCGGCATAATTCCTTTTCCGCCGCATCCTCCATTTTCTTCATGATCTTGAATAGCTCACTATCTCTTGTTATTGCGAAAGAAAAGAGTCTTTCTTACCTTGATTCTGCCTTAGCTTTTGTTACGCTGTTCCCATCTGCCCAGAAATAAGCGATTTTTCTTTCTCTTTCTTTTGTAGGCCACGAATTTTGAGTTTACACCAGTGAGCGCCCTTTGCTTTCAACATTTTCCACGAACCATTGCGGGATTCATGTCTAACCATGAATAACATTTAGGACTTTCACCACAGGGAGGGGTGGGATACCGGCATACTTGAAACATATAAATTTATCATTTTGATCATTTTACACACTTGTGAATATTTACCTTGGACTTTGTCCCATTTTTCCCGAGTTCACGACCCATTCACTAACATTGGTGAATAAACCTTACTGCTTACTTTGACTGTGCGATGTGGCGGAGTGCGTATGAAATACATGATGCCAATGCATTTTCCTCATATTACATGCATGAATAGGCACTACATGAAACATTTACAAACCATGAATGATTATAATTTATACATATAATCTACCTCAATGCAAACCATGTTAATACATCGTAGCGTAAAACCAAACATCACGTTTCTGGCGCATGTTATTCGACGATGCCAACATAATTGGGTCTCAAAATTAGGACCATTCAGCGGGGCACTTCAGTCCCTTCCTGAACATGAGATACGATTTAGTTCGGTCATTGTGTGACGGCGAGGCTACTGACGTATCTAAAAACTTTCGGAGTTTCTAATTAAAACCACCCCAACTCCTACGGTCCCAGGTGAAAATAGGTCATGAAATCTGTACCCCTTAGAGTCCCAGGCCAGACTAATTTCATGGCCTCATGGCCTCCATGTGATATACCACATTATAAGTATTTGGAAGGCTAAAATGAAGCAAGTAGGAAAATATCCTACCTCGTGGAAGTGGCAAGCTTCAAACTTTGGTGTCCACATATGAAGCGTACATACCAACTTTAGTCTCAGTGTCGAACCACAGCGTGGCAGGAAATTTTCTTTTCTTTCTTCTTTCTCTTCCCTTCCTTTGTGACCTTGATTCGGGGTCCAGTTGACTACCGTCGGCTGCGGAATACTATTGGATGTTGGGTTGCAAATATGACTCATGAAAATTGATGAGTCTCTGCCCACATGCGGGGCTCTACCCAAATACAACATGTATATAACGTATGTACACAATGACCACATGGTCTCATATACAACTATCTCTAGAGTAAAAACCTGACCTCTTGGGCTTGCATTATACTCACAACATATATCTGACTATCGATATGATCCTGACATGAGTAAAAGCATTACACTTGGGCCCGTAAACAATACTCTCATAAAACATACCAACTATATCATAAGATTTGCAAAGTTAATGATCACCACTTTTATACAACAACACATATATTAAAATGAAAAACATTCTAATACATGCAAAAAACAACAAACCACATTAGGCTTTCTTCTAAACGACCTCTATGATATGATCCTCTGCTTACGTTCCCTGTACTGTAAAATAGTATCCCTCGCCAGGTGAGCTAATGCCGTTAATTGGGGTGGAATCACCACAAGTGGGCTACTCTCCACCCCCAAGTGCATATGCGATGCTCCAGTAAACACCTTCAAAGCAAAGTACATGATCTACTTGAAGGTCTAACTAATCATCTCATATCAGGAGTCCTCTGACTCCCTCACGCCTAAACCCACGTATGAGAACCTTAATTTTATTTGTGAATGACCTCAGATATATATATCAATTGGTGACTCGACGATTGATATTATGTGTATGAATCCTCCCTCAGATGTTTATCAATTGGGCGTCTCAGACGATTGATATTTTAGTATGGACTACCCTCCAGTCATTATTATTTTTTAGACAACCCTCGAAACCATTCCTCTAGACTCACCTCATGCACTCACTCCTATCATCTGGGTGCTCGGTATATGGAATACATGATGCCAATTCCATTACAGTCTATATCACATGTAATATATAACATTATATATTCACGCAAAAATTCAATCACACAATCGTATTATGTATTGCGTTCTCACATGAAATTAGCTCACATGGTGTGATCAAACACGAAACAATTCTACTTGAATTACTAGACCAAGCATTAATTCACAAAATTTATTTTTAAATTGTCACTATTCTATGAATAGTAAAACCACAGGAGTTTCTGGTTTAAATCACTCATCAAATCATCGGTTCACTTTGTGGGCACTTTCACAGCCCTTCAGGCCTTTTTTCAAACGATACATGATTTATTATAATTTCAGAATTTAACAACCCCAGCGAATCAGCGAGTAGCGTTACGGTTACTCCATTTGGGTTTCAAGAACATAACAATTGGTCCCAATTTGGGACCGATCAAGCTCGCCCTCAAACTCGTTCGGCTCAAAAGCATCGACAAAGTCTTTAAGAAGGAATAAAGCCAAGCGGGAGAAAGCCCCTACCTCGAGGTTTGTCTAAACTCCTTAAATCCGACCAACCACGTGAAGCCTGCAACGTGAAGCGACTTCCCTTCTTGTCTGACGACTACGGAGTAATTGGGATCTCCGTATTTAAGAGAAGCCGGACCTTCTCACTTTCTAAAGAACTCCATTTCGTCTCTTTGCATCATCCCTCCCCGATTCGTTTTGCTCTTGGTTTTGGTGGAGAAGACAGAGTCACGATGGCTATTTGTCTTTTTATGACTTAAACAATTCCATTAATATAGTTATGTCATCTTTTCCCAGTTTGACGTGGCACTATCTCGGCCGTCCATCTTCATCATTTCCCTACTCATACCACTTATGGCACATGAGTCACGTGTGCCTCATTGACTTTTCGATCGTCGAAAATCGTTCACGACACTGAACGACGATGCTCGGCGTGCCAACTTTCCAGAAACGTCTCTCGGAATTCTATGAAATTTTACGTGCTAGCTAGATTTCGCAAGACAATTCCAACGGTGAAATACGTTTTGTCATCCGAGATCCAGAGAATAAATTTCGGGATTTTTAGCAAAAATTACGATTTTTAAGTAATTGCGATTTTTGCCCTTTTTTTCGAAATTGAAATTTCTGGGTCTTACATTCTCCCTCATAAAGGAATTTCGTCGATTACGGACAATCATAATCACTCACATGCATATGCAACGTGCACTACACCATGCATGTAACGGAGTCATTAAATCTTAACGACTAAACTACGTACCTTCATCCCTAAACAAGAAGGGATAGGTGGCCCGTATCGTGTCCTCACGCTCCCACGTTGACTCCTCCACTCCATAGTGCCGCCATAGCACTCTCACTAGCCTCACGGTCTTGCGTCGCAAAAGCACGATCACGGTATCAAAATGCATCTTAGTCCACTCTCGAAAGGTCCATCGATGTCGATCTCAATGCATTTCCCGATCCAGCATGAAATTTGGATATGGGTATACTTAGAACATGGAGGCGTGAAATACCTCGTGGACACTTGACATGTTAGGCGTACTTGCCATACCGTGCGTAGTGCCCTATCCTCTCGAGTACTCTCGAAGGCCCCGATAAACCTCGGCGAGAGCTTCCCGCGCTTGCCGAATCTGACCACTCCTCTCTTAGGCATCACCTTGAAGCGTGATCCCGACCTCGAACTCCCCAGGGTAGGCGTCGCACATCAGCATAGCTCTTACGCGGCTTTGGCGGTGAGAGGCGATGTGGCCCATCATGTGCTCACCTTCTCGGTGTCTCTAATCAAATCGAGGACGTGATGGAGCTCTCTCCCATCTCGGTCCAACATAACGAATCTACATGGCCTCCTGATACAATGCCTCGTATGGGTGCCATTTGTATACTCGTGCGATAACTATTGTTGTAGGCGAATTCCCTTGAGGAAGCGAATCTTTCTCTCTTATGACCCGGGACGTATCTTTACGCGGCATGTCTCTGCTGGCTATATAATCCGTACACATAACCACACACAATGAGAAATCCTTACTTGGTGTGTAGCGGCGACCTTCCACAAGGTCCACGATCGCGACACAATCAATGGACCGAGTCAACTGGTCCATGTCATGAATGACATCAAGTATCACAGAACCTTTGCCGACTTCGCCAACACCCAGCGCCAATTTCCAATGGGTATCCCGAATATCGGGTACTCAGGCTGTATCATTCAACTTTAAGTCTACATAACTGTCGGGTGTGTTTTCATCTCGAGTCGCCGGAGCTCACATCACTAGGCTTCTGAAGTCTATGTGATACTTGTGAAGTGTGTTTCGGTGACATAATTCTTGACACACTTCGAGGCACAGTACATTCACACATAAATTTTTTTTCTATTATTTCATTATTTCCGGCAAGCGGAAAATCATAAAAATTAAATTTTTTTGAACACTTTGAATAAGTTATAAAATTCTGTTTTACTCCATTTTCTTAAATTTTACAACTTGTAAAGCCTTACAAAATCATTTTCTTCATCTCATAACCAAAATAAATTTATAAAATTTATTTTCTTGCCTTTTTTTCAAGTTTTTCACTAAAAAAAAAATTTCTCTACCTTATATATATATATATATATATATATATATTTTTTTTTTTTTTTTTTCATTTCTCCTTTACACCCAGTCATTGCTTAAAATTTATTTTGTTTATTTAATTTTTCTCATTTAATTCATGAAAATGGTCTGAATTTCCTCAGCCTCCTTCTATGAACACTAACCTAGTGTTCGACCTCAAATTTATTAAAATTTGATTTCATTGTATCAATAGCGAATAAATTGATTACAATTTATTTCATCTCCAGTTACACATTGTAAACTCCTAGGGCATTTGTTTTCCAACATAATAAGTGCTAGTACCTGGCACGGACATCATACAACATATACAGAATTCATGTTATAATCATCATTCACCGACAAATTCATCCAAATCACCTGAACACACTAAAAACACATGCATGCGGTGTCCTAGTCTTGTCCATGATTTCCTAGGTAATCTCATACTAAACTCAACATCGAACCACACTAGTAGGCGATGTTCTTACTCGACTATGGCTGGCGATCCTCAATCTACCAGTTTCCATATACCTATACTCACATCAAACCACCTGGTGGTGATGGATACCCCGAACGAGCTCCTTTGGGTATTTGTATACCTAGCTCTACGATACCAGTACAATGACGCCCCCGATTCGGGGTTCGTTGACTACCCCGTCGGCAGCGGAATACTAGTGGATGTCCCGGGTTGCAGGCCCCTCATGAAAATTGGGCAGAGTCTCCTTTGTACGGGGAGCTCTACCCAAATACAACACTTGTATATAACCTATCCCAATATACACAATGACCACATAGGGTCTCATATACAACTATATCGAGTAAAAATGACCTCTTGGGCCCCTGCATTATACTCACAACATATATCAAACTATCGATATATTTTGACATGAGTAAAGCGGCCACTTGGGCCCATGTGATACTCGCTAAAACGTGCCAACTATATATCATAGTTCTGAGTTAATGATCTACTCTTATCGACACATATATTAAAATGAAAAACATTCTAATACATGCAAAACCATCAAAGCCACATTCGGCTTTCTTCTAGCGGCCTCTATAGTATGAATCTCTCATACGTTCACACAATGCGCGCAAATAGTATCCCTCGACGGGGTGAGCTAATGCTCGATAGTGGAATCACCACAAATGGGCTACTCTCCACCTAAGTGCATATGCAATGCTCCCAATAGCACATATTCAAGCAAATGCATGATCTACTTGAAGGTCTAACTAAGCATCATATCAGATCCTCCCAGGCTCCTCACACTGCCTAAACCGCGTGTAGAGAACCTTAATTTTTGTTGTGGACAACCCTGGAATATATATATCAATTGGGCGACTCAGGCGATTGATGGCTATGTGTATGGACTACCCTCCGATGTATATCAATTGGAGTAGATCTCCGACGATTGATATTTTAGTATGGTTCCCTCAGATCATTATTATTTTTAGACAACCTGGGGAAACCATTCACTATAGACTCACCTCATGCGCGGCTCTATCATCCTGGGGTGCTCCCGGTGCATATGGAATGCATGATGCCAATTCCATTACGATGCATGTCACATGTAAATAAACATGCATGCTCTTCACATAAACTTTATCACACAATCATGTTATGCAATTTCACATTCCATCACACATCAAAATTGGCTACACATGGGCTAATGATCAAACACAACAATTCTACTTGAATTACTACGACGAACACATTAATTCACAAAATTAATTTTAGGTAATCACTATTAGATGAATATAGTAAAACCCTAGGAGTTTCTTGTTCCGTCACTCATCAAATCATCGGTTCACTTTGTGAACCCGCATTTCCACGACTTCGGCCCCTTTTTCAAACGATACATGATTTAATACATAATTTCATTAACAACCCCGAATCAGCCGTGGCGATCACGGTTGCTCCGTTCAGGTTTAATTATAATTGGTCGAATTTGGGGCCAGGTCAAAGCAAGCCTCACGGTCTCGATAAGCTCAAACATCGACAAAGTACTTAAGAAGGGGCCAAAACCAAGTAGGAGAAACCCTACCTCAAGGAGTTTGTCTAAACTCCTTAAATCCGGTAACACACCGAAGCCACTACCAGCGTGAAGCGGCTTCCCTTCTTGTCCCGACGACTGCCAACGGTGGATCTCCGTATTTTAGAGAGAAGCCAGACCTTCTCACTCTAAAAGAACTCCATTTTCGTCTACTGCATCATCCCCTCCCCAATTCACGTTTTGCTCTTGGTTTAATTGGAGAAGACAAGTCCTATTAGCTATTTTGTCTTTTTATGACTTAAACAATTCCATTAATACTCGTTATGTCCCTATTTTCCCAGTTTTGACATTCGGCACTATCTCGGCCGTCCATCTTCATCATTTCCCTACTCATACCACTTATGGCATGATCACGTGTTATCACGTGACTTTAAATCGCGTAAAAATAGTTTTCTGGCTTTTCGAACCACGATGCCTCGAAAAGCGTGCCAACTCACGTGTATGTGAGTCTCAATTTTATGTGCTAGCTAGATTTCGCGAGACGATTCAACGGTGAAATCCGGTTTGTCATCCGAGATCCAGAGAATAAATTTCGGGTTTTTAACAGAAATTACAATTTTGTAACCGTAATTACGATTTTGCCCTTTTTCCAGAAATTGAAATTTCTCGGGTCTTACATCCTTCCTCTCTATGAACTGTTTTTCTTTCTCTTTGTTTTCTTTTTCTCCTTCTCTTCTTTTCTATGAATTCTTTTCCTTTTGATTTCTTTTCTCCTTTTTCTCATTTCTCATCTCATTTCCCTTTCATTTCCTCCCCATTTTCTCCTCTCTCTTTGCATTTCTCTCCCATTTGGATGGGCAATAAGGAGTCCAGAAGAAGGAAATTTCATCTCCTTTCTCGAAGCCAAATTTGTAATACAAATTTTCCATCCTTATTCCTTATTTCTTAATTCCTCTTTATGACATCATCCAGTAGATGACTCAATATGAGCAATGGGATTCATTTCCCACACATGGCTAATTGTGAGCCATTCCTTTAATGCCAAGTGTCACCCTCTTGAGGTGCCATGGCATCCTGGCTACTGCCATGTGTCATCCAGGCGTCCACGCCTCAGCATTGAAATCTGGCCATCTTGGAATCCAACGAAATTCGACGTGGTAGCTAAATTTAGCGGGACGATTTCAACGAAGAAGTTCGTTTCATCATCCGAGATCTAGAAACATTTCAGTTTTTCAACTGAAATTACCATTTTACCCTTTTATCCAAATCATGGATTTTCTGGGGTTTCACAGGTTCAATTAGTGCTCCTCTGGCGATGGACTCGTGAGGGTTTTTCCTGGTTACATTCCACTTCCCTTTTCCATCTGTTAGTAAGTCCACAATCTTCTGGTGGTAAGGTTTTTCCACTAGTCTCTTGAATTTTGACTCATTCTCCCTTTCCTGAAGATTGGACGTCTGGTTAATCTGTTCTCTTCCGAAGGGTATCCATTTCCCTCTGACGTAGACAACCTTATCTTTCATCCCCACCATGTTGGCGTAACACTCTTTTACCACATCCACAAATCCAGGAGCTTTATGCTCACAGAACATATGCCATCCTTGCTTTCTACTAGCTCTTGGAATGGAGAAACCCATTTGTTGAAGCCTCTCTCCCCGATGAAGTCTCTGTGCTGTAGCTTGTCTCTCCAAGAAATATACGCCATGTCAGAGGCCTAGTCACCAACTTTTTGTTCGCTGTTCTCTTCTTTTTCATTTCCTATTTTCCTCTTCCTAGACTCTTCCCGCTGTGCCGCTCGAGTTCATCGTTTACCTACGGCTGCGTCTTCGCACTTGCGCTTGTTACTATATGAGTGGATTGAACTGTTTCATTCTCCAACTCATCATACTCTTCCATGATTTCGTTGAGGTTTGGAACCAAGTTTTGGGGCTCAGACATTATGAGAGCTAAGTTTATCGATCTAGGGTTTTGAATGAGTGAGAGAGAATCGGTGAGAGAGACTGAATGGTTTGAAGGTTATGAGGCAGATGACTCTTCAATCTTTAAACTTTTCTATTTATAAGCCAAGAATTGATGTGCTTACTTAATTGCTGCGACATAATTTTGACCTAAAGTGTGCCCCTTTTTAAATTGGTGTCGCGACATAGAGAAGTGATGTCACGACATAAACTTTTTACTTAAGTTTAGACTAAGGCAATTCTCTATTGTGACACAATTTTATCTATGCTTCAATTGAATTATGTCGTGACATGCAGAAATTTTGTCTCGACATGTTTTTTGAGGCCTAAGTTTGCTGTTTGTTGTGACAGAGAAAATATGTTACGACATAAATTATATTTTTCTAGAATTGCATCTTGTCCAGATTTCACTTAAGACACATTTTAAGAAAGGTGTATTCATTCATACCCAACTAAACATACTTTGTGAAATTCATTTAATCAACCAAGAACCTCAATGCAAGTATGACCAACAAAATTTCCTTTCTTTATTCTTAATATACCCACAGAGATGATGTTCAGAATATCTAAAAAAATTTGAAACCAACAAAGCTGCTATTCATTGTCTGCCTTAAAATAAAATCACATTCCCCCAAACTTCAATTATGCATTAATATTAAAAAAACAATTGAGGGAAATAGAAATACTCCCCCTTGTAGCTCATTTTTGCATTTTTCAGTTTGAAACAGTGTGCTTCCTAATAAAACTCATCTTTAATATAGCTTCATTGTCCTGAAAAATCAATAATCACTAAAAATAAAACTTCTGACAAAACTAAAACTGGAAAATTCAAACTCACAAAATCTAATCAACACTCTAAATTAAAACTAATAATTTATCTTGGGTTGCCTCCCAAGAAGCTGCTCAGTTTACCGTCTTTAGCTAGACATTGCTGATAATTTCTTCATTTTTAGCATCTCCTTGTATGCTCCTCTAGACTGAGTAGTTCTTCCTCAATCTTTTTCCAATGCCTCTTTTCTCCTACATCTTCTTGTTTCGTTTCATTTCATTGTCTCCTCTCAATGAAGTACGTGTAAAATCTTTTGGATTTGTCTCTATACTACTGGGAAATGCATTCCTTGATTGGTTTTGCAAGGAAAGGGCTAGCTACCCTATCTGAGTCTCCAGATTCTTCAAAAAGGCATTTTTTATGGCCTGGAACATAGTTGTGTTTGCTTGGAATGCTGCTAGCTCAGTAAACTTATGTTCAGGTATATTTAGCAGCCTTTTGTTTTCCCCCATAAAATGCAGCATCTGATCTTCAAATGATTGAGTTGTTTCTAACCTGATATTCTCCTCTATTATCCCTCTGCTGCTACTATTCTTGGACCTTAGGTTGAGCATAAGCTTGATGGTTATTTTGTCCAAGTCTGGGGCCCTGCTGTGCTCCTCCACCATATGAAAGGTTTTCATGGTTCCTTAGTGCTAGTGTATAGTGTGTAGGCAAGTTGGGGTTAGGCTTGAAGTGATAACTTCTTTGCTCACTCATATACTTGGTTTCCTTAACTTGGTAGAGCTCTTTGCCGGCACAGTCTCTTTTCTTCTAGTTCCTTTTATTTAACAGCCAGCCCCATGGGTATGCTTTCTCCTTTCATTGCTTCAGTTTGTTCATCGCTGCATCCGGCACACTTCTATGGTAGTCATACGGTTTAAACAAAATCAACCACTTCCCTCAATCTCTGCTCCCTAAAAACTGAGGATGGAACAGTTGCATTTGGTAAGGTCTTCAATCAGTTGCCTTGCCTCATCTTCATTTCTTCTTTTAAAAGCTCCATAGCAAGATGCATCAATTATACGCTTAGAGGCATAATTCATGGCATGATAGCATATATCCATCTGAGTGGTCAGATATATTCCATGCATATAACATATTTTTAATAGTCTCTTAAATCTCTCCCATGCGTTGTAGAGACTCTCCTCTTCTCCCTGCTTGAAGACAATTATTTCTCATCTTCTCTCAACAGTTAGAGCTGGAGCAAAAAATCTACTCATATAGGCCTCCACCAATTCTTCCTAAGTGTTCACTAATCCCACTGACAATGAATCAAACCATGTTGCTGCCACATCTCTTAGTGAAAAGGGGAAGAGTTGCAACTTGAACGCCTTCTGGGTCTCACCCCATCGGTTTGTGATGTTGGTCATCCTCATGAATCTCCCCTTATGCTCATTGGGATCTTGAAGGGATGACCCATTCTGTTCACCTCACCTTTGTAATCAATACTACTTCAACTACTCAAAATTGTTTAGCTTCTAATGAGTTGTCTGCTACTTGAGTACTCTTGAATAATAGGCCTCCAAAGTCCTTCATAGTATTAGGCTTTGAGTTCTCTGCAGTTGCTTCTTCTTTTTCTTCTTTGGAATAACTTCTGTTCTCTTTGATTTATATATGCCAGATTCTCTAGCGTAGTCTTTTCTCAAATTCTGATGTTATCTCCAATTTGATGAGGTAGCGAGATCTGTTTTAGGTTTTATCGTTTAAAATCTTCTTGAAATAGAAACACGCTAGATCGAATGAATTATGTGGGATCTGATTATATCCATTAAGCTCGAAAGAAAATATGGTAACTTCTTCGATACAACTATTAAGCTTGTTTTGTGATTTTGAAAAATAATATCAAATGAAAATATTCAAATTAGTAAATCTCTTTTTGGTTGAATATTGATATTTAATCTATCATTTCTCCCAGATACTTGACGCGGCTTGTTGGGCAAATGATATATATCTGAGGTATGGCATTGCTACGAAGGACTATTACCTAATCCAGAACGCAGCGCCAAAAACTGTTAAGACCCAACTATATGATGCCTTGATTAGTATATGCAATCTTACGAGGTAATGCCACACAAGAACTTTTCAATCCAGTAGTATGACGCGAAAACTTATTGTTAAGACCATTTCTCATGTGTATGAAAAGATGAAATTGTTCTTTCTTTTTGAAAATGACTACATTAAAATTTGTTTGTAGTCTGAATCTTTATAGTACAGTCGTACAAGTAATAAAAGTGGATATTTAAAGTCGGTCTCGTTCCCATGAGGAGGATGATAAATCAAAAAGACTAACTACCCCGATTACTGAATCATTACTATTTGAACTCCAACGATATGATGATAAGAATTTAAAATGTAGTGTTAGGCCGAAATCTTAAGCATTACCAAAGTAAAGTTTAATAAAATTGGGGTTGACGATTCCTTTGAACAAAAGCGGACATGGATCAATTAATAATAATCAATTTACTTGCATCATTTAGATTCATGAGAAACAAACGTAATTGTTGAGGTTTGTTAAAGTCACGAGTGGCATAGTTTAGATTTCTTCTTAACCATACTTTTCAGCGATTAAGGTTCATATTCAATTTTGAACATGATTCTAGTGGTTACTTGTAATACTCCTATACCAACCCTCTTTATAAGATTTAAGTATTTTTCCTTTTCAGTACTACATACTCAAATCTTAGGACTAAAGAATTCTTACCCCCATAGATAAGATATTGCAAGCCTTCTCCAATTTGATTGACACCTCATCCTACACTTCTGATGTAAATTTCCATTTCCTTGATTAGATCTCAGCTAACACAGGATCATAGTCAATTCATTAGAAAGAGGAGAGACCTCTGAGTGATTAAACAGATACTTCATTCAACCTATCTCAAATTATAAGTAAGTTGGTGATCTATCTGGATAATCTTTCAAAGTTCATTAGTTCCATAGTATAAGTCTACCATACCCACAAGGATCTGCTCTACACTCTTAGGATTCTCCATCTCTGTGTCACTCAGAGAGCCTCCTGGAATCGAGTGAGATCACACGGTACGCCATTGGATACGGTATAGTGCGGGAGCAAGTAAATTTATAAACGATACGTCGAATAAATTCGAGAATTCTAATTAAAGCTTTCTTCCACAGCAAATGACTATCATCAATGACCCATTTCCAGTGAGCTCAACTTTTCAAAACTGGTTTGCTCATGTCGTGATGGCAGATTAGGAAAATTCATTGAAATCATAAGCAGGCAGAAAAATGAACTTCAAAACCTTGACATCCATTTAAATCAAACAGTAAATGAAAAGGAGATTTTATAAAGAAATATTAGCTCGAAGCTGCACTTCAATACAGTACTCAAATCAAGAAAAGTAAAGGAAAACTAACAAAATAAAACTATATTGAGCTAAATCTACTAAAATGGAAAATAAAATAAAAATAAAAATAAAAATAAAAATAAAAATTTACAGAGTTTTTCAACCACTGAAATCACGGGTAAAATGAAAGGCGGGCACATTGCCTAGAAGCAGTATTTATAGGAAACTTCCAATGTTGGGCCTCACTTCATTAATTGCATTGTGAACTCCACGAATTAAGAGAAGAGAAATGATTGAAATATCTTTGTAGTAAACGACTCAATCTTTGTAGTTGCTTTATCGTGGCTTTAGTATTATGTGGCTGTTGTCAGGAGCTTGCTCTTGGATTGTGTCACGACATGCTTTAATGTGTGACGCGGTATTCAATAGTCTTATTCTTGTCGACGGGAATGCCTTGTAATGTACCTAAATGCATTCGTACCCGACCTACTCTGCACATGTTCTTCTAGAGTTTATTGATTACATGTTTTCATATAGCAGAAAAAGCGATTGGTTTTCGACGGCAACTAATGAAGTGATAGAGTTTTCTCTATCGCGACCAGGGTTTCTTACTAAGTCCTTGGCAATTTCTATCGACAAGAAATACGGAGAAGGTGACAAACTTTTCTTCTCGATTCTTATCACTTCTTGTTTGTTACAGCGACATACAGGGTATATGTTGCGACACAATGCGCTAAATTATCGTACCATATACGATTAACCAGATTAAACGAATCGAACCGAAATCGGGATGCTCTTTTTAATTCTTATTTATTTATTTATTTTTCAAAATTGTGGCGTTGATAATGGATTCTGACCAGAGCCCACGTTTACTCAGACCATTTTCATTTATCTTTGTCGAAACATTTTATTTAAGTCGTTGTTTAGTGTTTTCATCAAGCGGAAGCATTTCAAATAGTGACCTAAACATTTCTTCATTACTTACAATATGTTTTAATGATATCTTTTTACAAATGCTATCTAAACACTATTTCATATATTAACTCTTTTGTTCGCAATATCACATAATAAAGATGATATTCATATGTGGGAGTATATACTTATCTTGCAACTTTCTTTATGACTCTGCGTTTCTTGTTCTGGCCTTACTTTTCTTGCTTACTCTATACTGCGCATGATAAAAAACTACCGCTAAGCATTTCATGCTTAGTGGGTTATCGGAGTTCTATTCGCCAGATTTGGTTTATTAATATAAGACGTGCTTTTATGTTAAACCATGCTTTACTTCATTCATGATCAATGTAAACACAATGTCTGTGTATTAATTTTCAAACTATAGTATCAATTAACAGTTCATTGTTTGTTTATATGTCTTTTACATATACAACAAATCATTCAACAATTCGATTCATGAGATTCAAACACACACTCTTAAAGATGTGTTTAGTTTACAAATCCCATTTTTGTTTCACTTATCAAGTTTACTTTATGTGCTTTGATTATACCATTTTACATTCTAGCAGTTCAACTTTGGTGAATCCGTCCGTTTAATCATTCGGTAATGTGCTTACATTCGCGATTTCGGTCTCCCATCATGACATATGCCGATTGGTACAGCCATGAGTGGTCATTTAAAAATGTCGCCACACCATCATGATGAATGCAGATTGGTGCATCCCGCCAGTAGGATATTTTTAAACGTGCCATACCATCGCGACGGATGCGTTGGGGTGCGCGTCATGTAACGGACGACGAACAATTTGGTTGCCTTGGCGTTACGGATGCGGTTAGGAACGCATCTATGTGTTGATTACGATTATATCTGATTCAATTCAAGATGTCGAATTAATAATTACGTTTATAATTCAATTAATAACTCACATGATGAATTATCAAACATTTAAAATATCACATTTTTCAATCCGCATATGCACTTTAGTAATATATTGAGATATGCTCCATTCCTTATAATCATTTCCGTTTGTTTTATAATACCAAATACTTGAAATCGAATATAGTGCGGTGAACATAAAACTAACAATGCTTGAATCCAGAATAGATGTCAGAACCTTCTTGAAAGCGGCTCGTTTCAACCACTTGATCTCGGTCCTAGGTTAGGTGATCCTCACCCGTCCCTAGTCAATAACAATTACGCCACTCTTAGTGGATAAACAATTATTATACATTTTTAGTAAATGACAATTAATCTTCGTTAGCGGTTTTGGGTTAAGACACTAAGTCTACCTTCCCGCGCCGCCTGCATTTGGCGTGCGGTGCATTTTCACTTGATTTCATTATTATTTGGATCTAATTAATTTTTATTTAGGGTTCCTTAACAATGGTGTGAACATGGAACATGTAGTACCGTGCTGCAATAGGTTGATGGGAGCATCCAGTCTGTTCACTGGTCGATGCCCATGCCGGTCCTTATTTGTGAATGGGTACGGTACCATTCCCTATGTGCTATAGGTCTGTACCCTTTGGTGCCGTTACAGTGTGGGTTTAAATAGCCGAGATTTTTTGCCATCTCTCTGATTTTTCTTCCAATAAACCTCTTGATCCATCATGTACATTAAAACCCTGTAAAATCCACAAACAACTCAAGAAAGTGGTTGCTGATAAAAACCTCTTTTTCCCAAGTTAGGGATTTTCCCTAAAACCAAAAATCACAAAGAGGAAAGCTAGGGTTTGATTTCACCTTCAATCTTTCCAAATCTTCTCTTGCATGAGTTGGCAGAATTCTCTGCAAGATGGAAAACAATCCCACCTAAAGCAGTCCTTCTCTTGCCACTACATCTCTTCTCCCTTTTCTCCTCTCTCCTTCTCAAAAGCGGATTTGCTTCAGACAGAAACTCCTTAGACCACTTTTGGTCTTTTTAAACTATTTCAGGGCCTTGTTTGAAACCATGACTTATTTTAGATTAAGTTCTCAGAATTTACTATATATAATACCATTTTTCATTTATTTGCACTTTAATTCTCAATAATCACACTTAGACATATAACTTAGTCTAGAATGACCCTTAGGTCCTCATTTTCCTCCTTAAGCCTTGTTTGGCTTTTCTCATTTTTCTCCTTTTAGCACTTCAATTTACTTTCCTTTCTTATTTAATTCTCTTTGGCATTTAAGTCCATTTTCATTAGACCCTTAGGTCCTTATTTTACAAATTCCAAATTTGCCTTTTACACTTGGGTTTATTTTCGGGTTCAATCAATTTCTCATTTTGGCATATAACATTTAATCATATGCTCACATGACTACTTTCACATTTCTTAATTGTCAGTTTTCGGAGAAAAACCGAGTTTGACAATTCATACTTGGAATATATAATAAAATTATTATAAAAAAAAATTACAAAATTTTGGGAAGTTCTGACCTTAGCCATTCTCAAGTCTTCTTCAATTTCTGTCGTGGCCTACTTTTTCTCTGTCGCGACAGAATTTTTATCGACCCCTAACTAGGTGTTATTATCGTGTGGAAAACTTCTTTAATCGCGACACAGTTCTATTCAACTCTTGATTGTCCTGCGAGGAATTTATTTGTCGCCATTCTTCTTGTGTTTGCTCTTCAGAAAGCCACTGTTGCGACGGAATTCACCTCTCCTTCATGTTTTGTTTGTCGGGAGTGAAACTAATCTTTGTCGGCAGCGGAAGTTGTGGTACCTTGGTTTGTGAATTTTGATTTGCTATGTCGGCGATAGAGTTTTCTTTGTTCGCGGCGATTCTTACGATTTTGTTTGATGTTGAGAACTTTGTGTAACATAAAAACACTAATCTCGATTGACTTGTGTTTATGTCAGGCAATTTCTATTGCGACATAATTGTCTTTTGTCGCGACATAGTGCATCTGTTAACCTTCAACTTTTTATGTTGCGACATAAATTATATTGACCGCGGCTTCTTTGCTCTATTTTAATCTTTATTAGCGATAGAGTAAAGTTGTCGCGACGGAGGTTTCCTTTATAATTCTCTTGACAATGGCGACAAAAAAATTCTTTGTCGAAAATTCTACTTCAACATTTGAGTTATGTCATTATTGTTATTTAGTTCTTTATGTTGCGACATAGTTCCCTTGGCCTGCTTGAATTTCATGTCTCGACATACAAAACTTATGTCGCAACACAGACTGCTACATTTTCCACATTTTTACTTCTTTTCTGCTTATTTTCTCTCTTTTTCCAATTAACACCTGTAAAAAAAAAAGTTTGTGAATATTCCAAAATTGGGCATACAAATAGATCTAAAATTGTTAAAAACATGCAAGAGAAATGGATTAAAAATAGATGAGTTTAAGACTCATCACTAATCGGGAGAAGTCCTCAATGAATCTCATCTGACCACCCTACTAGTCCTAAGAAGCTGGCATCTCAGAATAGACTTGAGCATCTAACTCATAAGCGCCTCGACCTTTAGGATCTTGTTGATACACCAGAAGGCGACATTACATGTCGAGAATCTCGCCTCAGTGAAGCGAAACTTCTCTTGAACTTAGCGATACTGTGATGTTCTACGAGGGCCGGAAGAACAATCCTCAAGTGATCCTCATGCTCCTCCTCGGACTGGGAGTAAATCAAATGTATTAAAGACCATGACAAACTTATCTAGTAGGGTTTGGAATACTATGCATGAGATCCGTAGATCTGCACATTTAGAGCATTAAATCGGCCGAATAGCATCCTTTGTGAACTCTCGAAATGCAGTTGATGAGTCCTAAAAACTTGTTGATTTTTAATCCACTTTTAAGTTATATTACAAGAATACTTGTTGATTCATATCTGAAACACGGAAAATTCTCTCAAATTTAATTTTCTGAACATATAAGCGACCAAGCCAGCTTTGGAAGAATTATTGAGAACATAAGGTGCTTAACTTAAAATGGAACTACAGCAAAAAGGAGATAATTTGTTTAGTTATTTCCAGGTCACAACATCACCAATGTCAGTTAATGAGGTTGCGACCAAGAGAGGGTGTGGTTGATCTGAAGAATTATTCAAGAAGGCGGAATGCGGGGTCGCGACTTTGATCTAATGAAGCCCACGCGAAAGGAAGTTCTTTGTGAAAATAGAGGTTGCAACTAATTCTTCAATGAAAACCTTGATATGTGATGTGTATTTAGGTCACGACATGAATGCTTTGAGATTAGGAGTCACAACAAGAATTGGAGGTTTGCTACTATCAGGAATGTGGAAATAAGAAATGAAGTCCTGACTTTAATATCGAGGTCGAGACAGGAAACCTAAAGTTGAGCCAAGCGAAGTCCCATGTAGGGAAATTGAAGTTGCGACCACTTTGTTATTTAAGGACCCCAAAGGATGTCGCGACCAATCACTGAGGTTGCGACTTAAAGAAACACTGAACATTACAAAGCCATGTCGTAACCTAATATTGAGGTCGTAACTTGAAACCTCGCCAACGAAGTCTTTACCAAGCAAATGGAAGTTACGACCACTTAATCAGTCAAAGTGTAAAGGAAATTCGCGACCATCAACGAGTCATGACCTGAATACCTTGTGCATCAACATCAAGTCACAATTATGTTTAAAGCAGCGAGACAACTTGCGACGAAAGGAATGCGTGGTCGCGGCGTCATGTGAGGTCGGCAGTTTGGTAGGGGCTATCAAAAGCAATCGCGACAAATTATTAAGGTACTTAACTAAATTACGAACATATCAAAGCGAGAAGACCAAAATGGGGTGCTGAAAATCCGCGACTGAGGTGAGCGGTAAAGCGAGAAATGTGATGTGACACTAAAATTGAGGTCGACGTGCGGTGCAGCCGAGGTGAAATTAGTGACTCGAGTGCGGTAAGTGAATGACAATGAGGTTGAGACGTGATACTAAGGTCGCGACATCAACTCTTGAGAACAAGCGGGCGAAAGGTCACGACCTGGTGGGGTGCGGCGGCTAATCATGGCCTGCAAGAGCACGGTATGAAGATGAAGAAACACGGAGGTGCGTGGCTGGGCGAGATATTAAAGAGTCAGTGCAGCGACATCAACCCAGTCGCGACATGAACAGTAATCTGGGCTTTTTCTTCTGGGAATTCTACTTGGATATTTGTGCATTTGACCCATTTTCTTTTGATAGATATAAATAGACAGTGTGAGAATAGTAAAGCAACCTCTAACTTTTTCACTCTTAACACCAAGAACTGGGAGAGAAGAAGGGTTCATTGTATAGTTTAGAGTAGATTTTATTTATGTTATTTTCTTCTTAAAAATTACTCACTGAAAATTGTGAAATCTAGACAAATTTAAATTGTTTTTCTTCTCAGTTTAATTGCGGTCGATGGATGTACTTGATTGATGTTCCATTGTTGGTGTCTTTGCTAATTAGAGCATTTCTCATTTGGATTAGATTTACTGTTAGTTATAGTCTTTTCTGCAAAAATCTGGAGAGAATTATTTGGATTGTGATTTATTTACTTGGTGTTGTTTTTGAATCTATAAGTTCCCAATGGTAGTACTTGATACGGTTTGAGGTGTATCTTGCTCGATTTCCGGGATGCCCTACATGACACAAGTTGAAGATTCACGAGAGCGACATTCGCTTATGAGTATGTTAGACTACCATTGATGAGCTGATGAGCTCACAGTTCATTTTCATAGATCCGTCCGCTCTATAATTGAAGTTGGAGGGAGTATTTAACAATATAAATAATCAGAGAGTTCCACCTCGATCTCTAAAGGGGCTCCCTGACCTGTGTTGGTGAGATCTAATCAAGGGAAAGAAGAATCAATAGATACGAAGGATGAGCCACCAATTAAAATGGTAAAACTTTGCAAAAATCGAGAAGGAAAGCAAAGATCTACTGAGTCATCAAATGGAATTGTAGTATTGAAAGAAAAATACCCAGATCTTGCGAGAGGATCAGAAATAAGTAGGCAGTTCGATCTTGACTTGAGAGAAGCAGGGCTTCAACAATGAATATGGAGGGAATCAACTGCAATATTTGGGCAATCTTGGACAAATCGAGATCCATATATAAAGCAGGCAATGTATTTTAAATTGTAGGGTGTAATTTGTTTCATTGTAATTACGTGATAGTTTTGGTTTCTCGGGGAACGATTAGATCCGGGTATTTTGTTTCTTTATATTTTGAAGTTTATTTTCATGTTATTTCAGTTTATATTATTAGTTCATAGTCTAGGATTTTTATTATTTTTCTAGATAAAATTTTCACTATCGGTTCTTGAAGAAGTACCGTAGCATGGGAGCTTTAGTAGTTGGGGTAGTTGATTTCAGATTCTTGTCAATCTACGTAGGGAATGACCACTGGACTTTATTCAGTTTTACTACTTGTATGACTGTGCACTTGCGGTGTCATAGACTAACATTTTTTAAAATCTAAACACGATAAAGATTTATTTAATCAAACAAGTTTTACTAAGTGGCATTTATACAAAGAGAAGTGTAAGACTCTTTTTAAGTATGTAATTTAGGGGTTTTTAGTCTATATAAAAAAGGCAAGCTCTTTACATAAATTAATTCTTAGAGTTGAAGAAAGGATTGAATGAATCAATATTCTAACAAAAGAAATGTAATTTGGACATTTTCTAAATTTTATAAAGAAAAGACCAAGCGGCTTTACAAGCGTGACATGCAAACCCAGCGTTCTTTAATAAACCATGTTGAAAATAATTTTTAGTTCCACTAATCCTATTAATCAATTAATAACAATTGAGGATCCTTTGTAATGCAGAGGAAGCGAGTTAGTTATTTTACGTGATATGAATTGGAAAGAATATAAAAAGCGAAAAGACTAAGGCCACGACGCGTCCATGGCGAATGAAAGACATGACCAGACAGAGGTAAGGACGGTGCCCGAGAATTTATGGCGACCGCGATGGAGTTTACGCGGAACATCATTTAGGAAGAATATTGATGAGTGACTGCTGTGGATCTGACACCTTGATGAAGCCGGCTTTGATAACAGTAATTGCGACAACATCAGTTCATTTGGTCACGAGAACTAATGTATGAGCATCTTGGTAGATTTCTCACGATGGCGTCTGGTGAGTGGAATAGATGAGGCAGAGGTGATAAAAATTTGCATATCTTCCATTTCCATAAAGAATAGCAACCACATGGTATGAGCTCATTACCATATGGTTCAGTTGATAGGAAGAGGCATTTGGTGGAAGCATGCAGGCGGGTTTCAATCTCTGAGAGAAGAAGAGAGATAATAGTGTTCAACGAAGGGAGAAGATGAGAGCCTATACTTAACTGGGAGGTCGAGAGGTTCTTGAAGAGGTGCCCGATGCATGGAATTGGGGTTTACTTCAGGATGGATATAGTGTATCATGCCTTAGAAATGATACATCTAGGAGCATCATTGATCTTCAATAACATGAATTGAAAGAGAAAAAGTCTTTTGAAGAGGCTAGGGATCGATAGAAGACTTGGCCAGAACAATATGAAGGCTCAGTCAGCATTTCGGGAACAACAGAAAAGGGTGTGGGTGTTAAAATGGCATTTATGGAAGCAAAGTTAGATGCCATCATGCAGGATGAACTGGCGAAAGAAAAATGCACACTGCTCATGAGATAGGAGCAGTGGAAAGAGAAGCTGTGACAAGTAGAAATACTGCTTGAAGAGGACTCTTATGGGGTTGAGGAGGCTAAGTAAGTGAATGAACCAAGTTACCATTTAGGCCAAATCTGGCTTGCTGCCCGCTCCTTCTGATCCGGCATTGGGGAACCGTAAATTTCTCATATGGTGGAGGGGCGTAAAGGCCCTGAGGCATGGGCTGATCCTCAGCAAAGGATATCGGCTGACCACCAAAGGTTCGTGGCGACATCGAGGGTGAAAGGCAAGAATATTCTCAAAGGGATTATAGGGATGACAATTTAAGAAGAATCTTTGCGGTTCTGGGGACAACGAGAAGGTGATACACTTCCGCGAAGCGAAATTGTAGGCCAGGCTTTTTCAAGTCGATCTTTCGAGTGTTTGAAGAATACAAGTGCCTCGCTGAAGAACTTGGAGACATAAAGTAAGGGCAACTGGCCCTTAGTATGCCGTCGAGCAAGGGTACATTCCTAGTGACACTCCAAAAGAATCAAAGGGTTTGTATGAGTTCGGTTAAGTTCTGGAAAAATTAGACATAACAACAAGAAAGAAAGGAAAGAGAGGCGATGAACAAGAAAGCTGAGAAGGAAGGGAGAGAAGAGCGCTGAAAGAACTGGAAGATGCAGTTAGTTTGAGGAAGTAAGTGAAGCGAAACTGGAAGGAAGGGTATGTAATGTATGCACGCTAAGTGTCATTCTGACTTGAAAGCAAAAAAAGGGAAGAAGCAGTTTTCTGAATTCTTGGACATCTTCAAAAAGATAGAAATCAATATCCCCTTTAAGTAATCAGCAAATACTAATATTACCACATTACGAAGGAGATCTTGAACAAGAAATGGAAAATAGGCGAGGAAGGAATAGTGGGAACTTCATTGCTACTTGCGGTCAGTTATCCAACAAAAACTCCGAAGCAAAATGAAGGACCAGGCGTTTCTGTACTAATCTAGGGAAATGAATTGAAGGCGCATGTGATTACAGTGCTGACATAATTTGAGTACCTCCACATCGGTGGGTGCAAAGGCGAGTTTGGGAGACCCAACCCCCAACGGCAATCACATTTGCAAATAACGGTCCCGATAACACAACCGAGGAAGGTGTTCTTGAGGATGTGCTTGTCGAGGTCAAAATTCATCTTCCACTATGGATTTTGTTATTATGAAGATGGAGAGATTTTGAGTTCCTTTACCTAATAGGAAGACCCTTCAACAATTGGAGCTACATGGTGATGTGAAGAAAGGGTTGTGACTCTAAGATTGGGAATGAAGTAGTGCACTTTCATCTTAATAGGAGTTTGCCTCCACAGTAGATGCGGTGTATGGCTGAAAACAATGATCTTTGATGATGGAATTGAATTATTGTGCTCTTTAACATTCTATCAATGAAATTGAGATGAATTTTCGATTATTTTGAGAGTATTGATTGTGAAATGGTTGCGCTTCCGTGTGTATAACGAAAGCGATCCTGACATGAATGAAATAGTCAGATGATGTGACCGGGGCCAGAGAAAACTCACGGCGAGAAGCTAGTGCAGAAGAGGTTAATATAGAAGGTGCCCGATCATTTGAAATACGATTTCTTGAACGGGAAAGAAAAGCGGGTCATCATATATTACATTGTTGAATCGAAAACTGAAGGTTGCTGGAAATTCGAGAAAGTACAAGGAGCTATTGCTTAATTGATTGAGGTTTGAAAGGTGTGAGTCCCTCCATTACGCTGCACAAAATATGGCTGAATGATAATGCAAAAACTTCTATTGAGCATCAAAGGAGAATTTGAACCGTGATGAAAAGAAGTTGTCGAGAAAGAAGTTGCGAAATGGTTGAATGCATGTTTTATCATATGCTATATCGAGATGGTTCTTGGGTGAGCCCGATTACATGAGGTTCCCGAGAAGGTGAGATGATAGGCTTAAAGTCACATCCATTTCAAGTCCATTTACGATTGATTTCTATCTAAAAAAATGTTTATGTGCGAAATGTTGAATAACTCACCAAAGCGCTATCTGTGAAATTCAAGAAGAGATATTGAAGTAAAAGGAAGCGGCAGGCGAGCAGGAATGACATTGGGTGAATGATGACGGGAGGAGAATGCCGAGGAAGAAAGGACACCGTGTGGCGAGCGCCTGAAGCAGTGATGAAGAATCCACATCAGGGTGCGACACACAAAACTCGATTCTGTAGCAAAGGCAGTTGAGCATGGAATTTCGCATGAAACTCCAAAGTCGAGTGACCATAAATTAATGAAAGAACAAGATATGATGTGCGACCATTTTAGTTGTGGCCGAGGTGAAGGCCGAGCAATAGACATAGAGTCGTGACAGAATAGAGGTTAAGCTAAGATTGCAGAGAAAAGCTAAGGTCGCGGCGTCGGTGGTGTGCGCGACTAGTTCTAAAGAAAAGAAGATCCGCGGCGTCATTGATGGTGTGAAACATAGTTCGAAGAAGGTGAACGCTAATGGGTGGATTTGCGACACTTCGGTTGCAAGGAAAGGTTTTGACATCGTTTAGCGTTAGCGACATCAGTTCTACAAAGAAAAGAAAATTCGCGGCGTCATTAAATTTGTTGCGACGATTAAAAAGAAAGTCGCGGCGTCATTCGAGTGGTCAGCGACATCATATCCGGTACTAAAAGCGAGTCGTGACCCGAATGAGAAGCCTGCCCAGCGTGGCGAGACAAGCGGGGTCGCGACAAAGAATCGAGGTGCGCGGTAACAGCGGAGAATGGGCGGTTAATGCGGAAATCCTGAGGTGCATGAAATTAGAGGCCCGACTTGAGACCTATAAATGCGCGGCACTGCGAAGGAAGCGGCTCGGGCAAGAGAGATGGGTGGCTGAGGCTCTTGTGACCACTAATTTTCTTTCTTCGTTTTATTTTTATTTTAGATTAGAGTGTTATTCGTTGTTGAGATAAGGCGTTAATTTATTTCAAGTAGAAGCTGATCACGAGTTATATTTCTTTCAAATTACTACCTGGATTGTTTGAATTCCAGACAAATTTTTGAATTTGGATTTCCAGTTCCCGATTTATAGTGGTTTTCTTGATCAGCAAGCCATTGTAGGGTGTAATCTAGTGATTTAGAAACCCAGCTTCCGTGAATAATTTGTTGTCGGAAATTATCTTTCTGCATAAATTTATTAGAAGGCTGATGAACTGGGTTGTAAATCTACTGCTGGTTTGGTGTCACATGGTGGTCTGATATCAGCGTCCCATACCATAATAAGTTGTCTCATTTAACAGATTTCAGAGGCCCTCGGTGACACGAGGAGAGGCAATCACGAGTGAACAATTTACGAAGGATGTAGAGAATCGATAATGGTGATCCTAATGAGCTTCTATTAATTTAAATCGATAAATCCTCTTCTCATTTGAAATAGAATGAGTTGAATGACATCCGCTTAAACAAGCGAGAGAGTTCACTGGTGAGCAGTATGTTCAGATAAAGTATTAACAAGGATCTAATCAAAGGAAAGGATAAAGCTGTTTCCAATTTGGAGGAAGAGAAACCCCGGTAAAATGTAAACCACATTGCTATATCATGTCTTAGGTGTTAAGGTTTAAATTCCATGTTATTACATGTATAGTATTGAAAAGAAAATATCGGAACAAGGCAGCCTTCGGATTAAAAGTAGTTATCTAATCCTCGTCTTGAAAGAAATCGAGGAAGATTAGATGATGAAAAGTGCGATAAGAGAGATCAATTTGCATACCTTATTAGTGGACATGTTTTAAATCTTTGGTTATGATTACAGAATTCTGAGTAGTGCGGAATTGATTGTTCACAATAGCGGTATTTTCAATGCTCTTTGTGAATACGATCGAATTGAATTTGTTATTTTTAGATTTTCATTTTGATTCATTTGTTATTAAGTCTTCATTTTTCTTAGTTTTATTATTTTAAGGTTTGCTAAGTCTTTCAAATTGCCTATCAAAGTCGAATAATATAGAGTTTGAGTGGTCGGGGTAGTTGGTTGAGAATTCTTGAAAGATCTCATGGGGATGAACATATCAATGGACTTAATCAATTTACTACTTGTTCGACTGTACACTTACGGCATCTGGATCAAACAGAAAAATTGATTTACTCTCTTAAAAACCGCTTTAATCGAACAATATAGATAAGAAACATAACAAACAAGTTTCATGGCATTATTGGGGATTAGATAATAGTCATGGGTAATAACGGCCCATAAATTTGTATAGGTATTTTGGTCCATCAGAAAGGGTGAACAAGTTTTGCAAGCGAATGACGTCGCGACCCTTTGAATGGCGTCGCGACCTTCTTTCTTTGCAAGCGATGTAGAGCCACTGAAATAAAGACCTTCTTTCTTTACCTGGCCCGATGTCGCGACCGAATAGCGTCAGCGACCTTCTCTCTTAAAAAATGATGTGACATTGAGATGATATGCCGACACTTCTTTCGCTACGATGCTCGCGACCAGATGATCGCGACCTTCTTTCTTTGCAACTGATGTCGCGACCACTGAATGATGTCGCGACCTTCTTTCTTTGCAACTGATGTCGCGACCACTGAATGACGTCGCGACCTTAGTTCTTTCTCTTGAAAATCTTTTGTAGCGACTTCTATTCGGTGTCACGACCTCCATGTCTACTGCTCGGCCTTCAATTCTGTCACGACCTCGAAATTGTGTTGTGACATCATATCTTGTTCTTAATTAATTTATGGTTGCCTGACTTGGAGTTTACATTTGCGACACGCTCTTTCACGCCTTCGATTGCCCGCCATGTCGCGACTTTTGAATTTTGTGGTTGCGACCTTGATGTGATTCTTTATCCTTGTCTGGCGTCGCTACATAGTCCCTTTCTTCCTCAGCCATTTCTCCTGATTGCAACATCATTCAGCGGTCGTGTCATTCTGTTATTGATTTACGCTCCTTTTACTCTGATACCCTTTCTTTTCTACTTGAATTTCTGCTACATAGCGGTTTGGTGAATTATTCAACATTTACGCTTTGTCAGTCTTTTTTAGATAGAAATCAATCGAGAAAAATGGACTGAAAATGGATGACTTTTAAGCTCCTCAAACTCCCCAAACTTAAATTTTGCTTGTCGAGGAAAGAAAGACTGTTGTACCAAACGAAGGACATTTTCCGATATTGGCAGGTTCAACCAATTTAATTGAAAGACTGGTAATTCTTTTACATATATCTAAAGCTTCAAGTCCAGATGAAGGTTACTCACTACTCAATCTGGTGTACAAAACTAAATTGTTGAATTTGTTTTATAAACAGTATAGTCAGTTGATCCTGCTGACAAGTAGGTTGGTCTTCTTCCTCTTTTCTTAGTGAGTCAGTTAACCCTGCGAGGTCATGCAGTTTGATCCTTTCAAGATTTTCAAATTCCATAGGCTTGTTGTTCATATTAATCTTTACTAATGTAGGTAATTACAACCTTCAAGATCGTCGAGGTCTTTGAGGCTTGTAATGTCGGGCTTGGAATTCATGGTGGGATGGATGGAACTTTTAGGTTAAGATTACCAGACTCTTTCTCCTTTTACTTAACCGGCGCCCTTCTTTTCCTTGCAACTTCCCTTGGTTCCCGAGCTTTATCCTTGGGGTATCTTCTTGAGTTCTTCTGTTTTAAGATTGTTCGTTCCATTTCTCATTGTACTTCTCCTTGTGGAACTTTTTCTCTATCACCATTCGGGGAGTGCAATGTTCTATCTTTTTAGGCTTTCTAACACTCTTAGCGAACTTTAGGTTAGTAGCTCCCATACCAGTTGGCATTAGGGTACTAGGTGTTGAAACACCCCTAAGAACTTAATTGTTCAAGAGAGTTAGGCCACATGACAAAACTTCTTCCCTTAAGCTTTCTTTTCTGTTGTATCCTCCTCCTTAGATCTTTCTCGCTTCACCCTTTTTTGTATTCCTCCTTTAGTTCTCAAAAAAAAATATATATATACTCCCCCAAACTTTATCTCTTCCTCCTTCTTTGAATTTTTGGATAATCGGGTTCTTCTTGGAGGATTAATTTATCTAGGATGCCTTGGGTTTCCAATGGCTTGTTTTGAAGATAAGGATTGTTTTGGCTCAAATTCGAGGAATAAGTGTATCGAAACATATATATAAGGGTGGCTAGAATGGCTCAAGGCTGCCAAGGATGGCCTACATCATTTGCTTATCGATTGTATCACTAGGATTTGTGCGATCGATAATCTAACAGAGTTCTAGAATTAGTTTGATTCACTGTGTGACTAACCACAGGATGTCCTTGACTCACTTCGATTGATGAGGTTATAATTTAAGGTTCATCGGGTTCTTTGGCTTCTTGTTTATACCTCTGAGCTCAAAAATATATTGTGCTCCTTGATGGTATAACTTTCCTTTATCTTGGACTCATGTTGAAATTCGATCAATTATGCAATTTGTGTTTCAATTCAATTATATGTCATTCTGCCCTTATTATGCAATTATTTGTTTTTCAGCCTATCTTCTAATCAAACTACTTCAACTAGCTTAGATTATGATATGCTAGCATTTTCATTCATGAGCTAATTCCTACTGTTATTCTTCTAACAATTAAAGCAAAAGTAACAACCTGATTTAACTTCAAATAACATCAAGCAATTTCTTATTTTATTCATGGTAATGTGCAAAGATTGAGAATAACAGGTTGGAAGTAGGAAGAGATGGATAAATCAATGGGAAGATCCTTTTCTTTTGGGGAGGCAAAGATGTTGGGAGGATCAAGTGAGAATTGCTTAATTAGGGAAGAATTTGGGAAACTTCATTTCTCGATTCTCTTCTTCTGTTGTCATTCTCCTCTCTGTCACATTATTCAAGGATCAATTAGATTTGGTGAGATTTTGTTCATATCATCTTGTCTTTTTTCCTGATGTGTTCATTGTGTTCTCCATTTCAGTGACTGAAAATTTGGAAAGATTATTGATCAATTTTCAAGCGGTTTTCTTGAAGTCTTTGTCATCAAGCTCTTAATCTCTTTCTTCATCCTCTTCTCGAAGTCATGAACATTGACATGTAGAGGAATTTGAATCCTTGATCACAACTCCTTAGTTTTGGCTTCGATCACGAGTCCGGCTTTCCTTTATGAGTTTTAGGAGTTGAGAATCACGATCATACTGATTGTTGTAAAATGACTCATGGCTCAGCTGCAACTTCTTCAGTAGATCGTGATCTCTTTCTTCCATTTCCTTCTTGAATTTTTCCTCTTGATGCTCCAGGATCTCCTTCATCTGCTCTTCCCTTCTATTCATTTCTTATTCCCATTCTTTGATCTCTCTTCTTTTATTTCTGCTTCATACCACACTTCCTCTCTAAAGATTTTTGTTGGATGCTCCATTCCTTTCCTTTCTTTGTTTCACTACAGACTCAGGTGAGCATCTGTGTGGATTCTTCTGAGCTTCCCTGAAATTTCACGGGTTCTGAAATCTGTTCTGATAAGAGGCGCGTGGGGTTGAAATTTAAGGAGACATCATCTTGTTCTGTCCTCTGCCAAACACCTAAAGTGTTCCCTTAAGATGCTTTGGGATTTGCCTGCTTGATCTACAACGAGAAGAGATTGTCCTCTTTCTTGTCTTACATTCTCATGTTCTTCTCTTGAATGCAGCTATTATAACCCCTTTTTCTTTTGATTCCTAGGCCTTGCCTCCGGGATGGGGTTGGTAGTGAAACCTTGGGGCACTCTTCTTCTTCTTCCCGAGTTCCCTTCACGACCCTAAAACCTGGCACCATGATAGTTCTTTGGGTGGGGATCAAACACTACTATTCCCTTCATGGGTATCTCATTGTGAGTTTTCAATCATTGCTCAATATTGGCTTACCCCTTGACGTATGACATAGAGAATGGTGCTATGTGTTTCCCATGCAGTGGGTGATTACGTGGTCGGAACCATATGACGATAAACATACCTTCATCTCTTGTCAAATCTCCCCTGTTTATGGTCTTTTGTTCTCCCCTTCCTTGACCCTATTTCACTTTACCGTCTGTCGACTTTCTTTACAATGCTTCTCGGTTAGGGTTGTATATCTTCTGTTTGGACAACACGCCCCTCCATTCGGAATTTTGTTTCATTGATGGTTTAAAGCCATACTGGCTTGAGCTCCTCGACCTCGCGGAACATCCTTTCTCCCACCGGGTTGGATAGAATTCTCGAACTCTGTGCATATCCGGTTTTGATGCTTGCAAAAGTTTCCCCAACCTCTTTGTTTCTATTGGTTCCTTGAGAAGGGGATATCAGGTTTCTTTGAAACCTCTTTCTCAAGGAGCTGAGCACTTACCGACATAGTACTTCTTATATGGAGAGAAAACTGTACGTCACCGGTGATGGCTCCCTCCTTCTTTGCTTGTCTTTTCCACTTTTCTCTGTGCTTAGAAAGCGGATTTGAACTTACGGTTGTTCAGGCGGCAGTTCCCTTGTTGGTTCTGAACTTCCCCTTGAGTGATGCTCTTCATGATTTATGCTCGGTTGGGATGAGGTTGAAGGATTCGGCCATTTGAAATCGGACGGTTTTTAGGAAGAATTTTGGGTCTAAGGTTCTGAGTGAAAGACCAGGAGAGTAGGCGAAGATGAAGGGGATTATGTTGCTTGAGGAAGGAGATGGTGGTGGAGGTTTCTCAGCAGTTACCAATTCAATTATTATTGTGGACTCTTTATTACTTCATTTATTTGCGCTTGTCGCGACCATTCGGTGACAATTGTGTCTTTGTCAATTAAATTCAGGCAAATTTAAGGATTATAGTGGCGCCTTTCTCTTATGTCGCAACAATGTTGTTTGTCGCGACACGAAGTAAGTTTGTGGGCGATATAATCTTCAGCCGAACCGGCGAACATCACCGCGCTTTCTACGCTAACACCGCGTTGGCTTCGATGGTTCATGACACCGTTAGGATTAATGCCGTGGCAAAAACCACACTCGGTTGCTGTTGACTGTGCAAAATCGTAGTCGGGCTTGCCGCGGTAGCTGCCGGATGTGGCTGTGGATCGAACCTGTTTCATAGCGACATAAGTTGTTGCAACTTGGTTGCACCTGAATGCAGACCAGTGATTCGGCTCGCCACATGATTACGTTCTGCGTATTGAATAACCCTGCGTGGATAAACATGACTATTCGATTTTCTGTGGAATTACTCGCTAGAGGGGAGAAGAATGTCACTTTTGATATGCTTTAATAAAAGTAATTTAGAGCGATCTTGATTGTTATGTGCGCCTGCGACGGACTGGATGCTTGCATGCATCTGTAGCTCCAGGTATTTAAGGGATTAAAATGAATCGTCTGCAACATTATGGAGCGGAGATTCTAACGAGAAATCTTGTGTTCAGAGCTTCCGGAAGTCTGTTTGGTGATGTTCAAAGATTTGACTCAAGATCATATAGGAAACGATATATATGGGTTGCCTCCTCGGCTGTTTCTTTGGTGGATGCTGGCGGATGGCTGCATTTCACTTATTCTCTGTTCTCTCATTCACGGGGACCTCTTTACTTTTTTTTTTGCTCTTTCTCTCGTGAGACCATTGCTGTGATGTATTGTATGCACTATTTCACCTCTTAGAGTGTGAGCATGGGTCTTAGTGGATGATATGCTCAGAAGATGTGAGCCGCCATATACCCGACCTTCCCATGTGGTCCGCTCCATTTGATTTGACTCAAAATAGTCTTGGCTCAGTTAATCTCATGAACTTGATCCCTACTCTGAACTCTTTCCTCATAATCCTTTGATCATGCCATTTCTTTGTCTTGTCCTTGTATATTCTAGCATTATCATAGGCTTCGTTTCTCAGTTCCTCCAGTTCATTTGGAGAAATCTCTCTAACTTTGCAATTTTGAAATCGAGTTCGGCTTCTTGATGGCCCACATGGCTTTGTATTCGATTCGAGAGGGAGGTGACATGGTTTGCCAAAGACCACTGCGTATGGGTGTCAGTGAGTTTGAATCTCGATCACAATAAGCCCAGATTATCATCGAGTTTGGAAGACCAATCTTTCTGCCCGAACTTCTGATCTTTCAAAGATCAGCACAATCTCCACTATTTGAAATTTACCTTGTCCGTTAGTGCGGTGATATGCTAGGCTCATTATATGTTTGATCCCATTACACCACTCATAGGCACATGAAATATTTGTTTGCAAAGTGGCTTCCCGAATCACTTGATGATAGTCACAGGTGTTAGGAGTCTGTTCAAAATGTTCTTCTGAAACTCACAAGCGTATTGCGTCATTCCTTGAATATTTATTGCTTCCACCCGTTAGAAACATAATCCCTTGCTAGCGGTATATCTGAGATTTCAAATGATGGTGGGAAGGTCTAATAAAATCTATACATACATCAAAAATTTTCCCACCAATATACTGTAGGGGCATTTCATTCTAACTTGATATTTCCAATCTTTGGCATCTATACACATAATTTGGCCGACCGAGTCTACGAAGATAGTGGGCGTAAAATCAGGTATCTTACTTGAGAAACATTCTCTCGGAAAAATGTCCCATATGGTGATGCGCGTCATTCCACAATCTTGCATTGTTACCATATTCTCGCGTATTTTACCATCTACGCTTTATCTTCTTATAATCATGTCGGCACTCTTTTAATGCGAGTGGGTCATCCCGGATAGTACTGCCGGTCTGAAAACTTTCTTTTACATTTGGTAGTGAATTAGGAGGAATTCTCCTGAAACCAGTAATTCCTGATATCAAGCATACCATGGAGTTGGAACCCAATTGAAATAGTTGCTTCATCACGGAAGTTCTGTTAGTCTTTTTGCCTCCTCCTCCTGCTGGCTTTGTTTTTCTTTTTCTACTACGGGCCAGTGATCAGTATGCACATTGTCTGACCCTTTTATACGTAATTGGCAGAGACTCGCAGCGTAACAACACTTACCGTATGATGCGGTTTGGCTTCCTTTTCGACATCATATATTTGATTCTTTGCATGGTCGATTGCAGACTGATAATATAGGATTAAAATGTATGGCTGAATTTCTCCCTGGCTTAAGCTCTATGGCTAGCATCTCCTTTCCGGTAGTTAGTTTTTCTTGAGAACGTTGAAGGTTACGCTGGCATAATATGGCTTTGAATATCTTTTTTTTCTTTGCCCCAATACAGCTCCCATTACGAAATCACTGGCATCACACATTATTTCGAATCACTGATCGATGCAGTGCGGCCATGATCGGTGCTTGAACTAATCGATCTTGATTTCTTGGTGCCTGCGGGAGTCATGAAAACTAAACGTGTCTTTCTCGATGTCACATAATGGTGGCTATTTTGAAGTCTTTGATGAATCTCTATGAATCGGCATGCCCGAAAACTCCTTTATCCCTTTTCTTTGTTGTGGGTGGTGCAAGTCTTGATAATCGAAACCTTTGATTAGTCGCTTCTAATCCGTAACATACATTTTTACGGCCGAAACAATACCTTCTATTCTGGCGTGAAATAGCGCTTTTCCAGGTTAAGGCTAGTTGTTTGTCCTTTGCATCTTTGGCTTGCTTGTTTCGGGTTGTTTAGACAATGCTCAAAAGCGGATCCATATCTTGTGAAGTCATCGCAAAATCTCCATGATCTCCTCTGACCAAATGCAGAACATAAACATCATACACCTACGAAAAGTAGCGGGGCATTACCTGACCGTGGCACTCCTTACGAGGCAAAGGTGCCATAAGGGCATGTGAATGTGGTTTTCTCTTAGTCACCGGTGCAATATTAGCGAAATCTGGTTATAAGTAGGAATACCCATCGGGGAAACAAAGAAAATGAGGGTGTCTGCTAACTTTGTCAACATTTGATCCAATGAAAGGCAATGAAATGATCTTTCACAGTTCTTGTGTTCGACCGTGTCGATACACATACTCTCAATCTGTCACGGTTGTTGGAGATTAACTCATTTTTTTCATTTCGGATCACAATGAACCCTTTCTTTGGAACCATGGGTGGGCTAACCCGAAGGGTATACGAGATTACATATATAAAACCAGCATTCAACCATTTGAGCACTTCCCTTTTGACTACTTCTTTCATGGTAGGTTGATCTTCTTTGATGTTAAGCGAGATGGTTTTGCATTTCCTCTAAATGATATTTATGCACATGCATATTGGATCCCGTGCCTTTAATTATCTATGGACAGTCGACTCGATAATTATTCAAAATTTTCAGCGACTTACGTTCGCCGGCATCAACGAGTCTAGCGGGCTAATCACTAACACTCCTTGGTAGCTCCAAGTAAGCATATTTGGATAACGCTCTTTAAAGCCTTTTACTTGGTCTCTTGATGAAATTCCTTCTCTTCATTATTATCTCCATTGTCACTACTGTTTTGTTTAAGACTCAAAACCTTTTCGGTAGAGTCTGGCCCGATGTGCGGAAAATGGAATTAACACCTTGAGATCTTGGAAATTCATCTCATTTTCATTGATAGGAAGTTGAGCATTACAATTATAATAACAATCGAGTTGTTGAGATAGACATCATCTACTAACTTGTAATCTCTTCCTATACGTGTCTAAATTTGGCTGAAACTTTTGGAGGCGGATTGAAGTCATTCACTTCTTCTCGACCACGAGAGTGAGAACTCCTGCAGTATCTATCCACGACAGCTCAGGTTGCTAGGAATGGCCTTCACAGACGGAGGAACTGACAGATCTTCTTCCATATAGGATGATAAGGTAGGCGGAAAACAAATTTCCCCACCTTAACAAGCACATCTTGATGACTCCGCGGCGGGTTTAGCCATTGTTCTCTGCCGTTTTAGATGCGGTGGTGGGAGTAAGCTCCCCGAACTTAATTTCCTTACCTTGGGATGGCGTAATTAATACTTGCACGGTCACAAGAGCGCTTTATTTCAATTCCTCCAATGGTGCAAGGAATGGTAGAAACTTCACAGGTCTTTCATCTTCTCTGGTAGATTCTTAACTTTATCTTTGCCGCTGTAGTAAGCGATCAGATTCAACACTCCTTCCCTGCTGAAATCTTCTCTTCTGGCAAAATTTCTTTCCAAAGAATTTTGCATAAAGTGTTGAGTTACCACACTTACATGAATGGCATACTTGCTCAAACTTGGAAGTTTTTCCTTGTGATGCTCCTCCATCTTTGACTTTTCTCAGATCTGTGGGAATGGAGTACGCATGAGTTCAAGGCTTTCTTCTTGCTTCTTTCTTCTTCTTGATGCTTTGCTTTCTTCTTCTTTCTTTGCGGTGACTCAGCATTTTCTAGGCTTCCTTCTCCTTTATTTGCCTTCATCTTTCTACGACTTTTCCTTTTCTAATTCTTTCCCCTTATTTGCCTGCGCCATGCGGTCTTTTACTCTTCGTGTCAGGAAAAGCATCTTTAATTTGATTCTGAGATTCGGGGCGGTTGCCCCTATTGTGTCCTCGGGTTCTTGAAATTGGTGGTCGTTTGAAAATTTGAGAATTGGTATTTGAAGCTTCGGTCTGCAAACTTTCTGTTCATGGAAGTTAATGACTTTCTATTTTCCCAGTGGCGCAACATCTGGTCTTGAGGTCTGAGCCACTTTTGACCACAGTGTTGTTTTTTGCCCTCTCTGTTCAGCTTATTGCTAGAACCCTTGTTTAGATATACCCTGTGAAAAATTTTGCCCATCTTGGGACGTGTTGGCACTCCTACCATAAGAGAAGTTCTCATGGTTCCTTAATGTTGGGGTATAATGGGTTGGCAGGTTGGGGTTAGGCTTGAAATGATATGCTCTCTGCTCGTTCAAATAGTTAGCCTCCTCCACTGCATAGGAAACCTCTTTAGCCCCCTCAGCATTATTTACTCTTCCTTCTCTTTCCACTGCTCCTATCTCATTTGCAGAGTGCATTCTTTTATCCAACCGATGCATCAATGCATCCAGCTTGGCCTCCATGGCAGACATCTTGTTCAGCTCAATCATTCCATTTCCTTTAGCTCTGCTTGCTGCTCACTGAGGATTCGAAGGAGTCTCATATTGCACCTAACCATCCTCGTCGGTATCTTGCTTTACCTACGCTCTTCTTAACTGAATGCTCCTAAGCATAAGCTGCATCTGTGATACCTTTTGATGTATAATTCATGGAGTGGTAGAAGATGTCCATTGTGTCTTGAATTATCCGGGTCGTAGGACATCTCTTCGTGACCTCTTGCCTCTCCCAGCGGTGTATAGACTCTCATCTTTCCCTTGTTTGAAAGTAGTAATTCCTGCGTTGTGAGGATGGAGGAAAGAATCTGCTCGAATAAACTTCCATCAGCTCTTCCGTGTGATAACACGGTCAGGTATGGTAGTGAGTCAAGCCAGTTGCAGCTATAACTCTTAAAGAGAATGGAAACAAGCTGCGACTTAATAACCAGTCTCACCATTCAATTTAACTGTATTGGCCATTCTCAGAAACCGCCCCAAGTGTTCGTTGGGATCTTCCGAGGGATGACCTGTGAATTGGTTTTGTTAAACCATGGTGATCAGGGCTGGCTTGAGCTCAAAATTGTTAGCATCTATGTGTTGTCTCCCTTCTTTGAGTATTCATCTTGGATGCTTGGATATAGAAGTCCTCCATAATTATCTACGCTCTTGCGGTATAACAAAATTCTGGTTCGAGCGCCTCGGTTGGTCTTTTTATGCCGTCACGCTGTTTCTGTGATCTTAACCTTTCTTAGTCCTCTAAGTGTTCTTTCGATCTTAGTGTCTAGTGGCAACAATTCAGCTTCTTGCTTCATGTGCATGAATTAACTCCTGAAATTATAATATACTGAGATCAAATGGAGTCAGTGATACCAAAAATTGTCTTTAACATGAAAAGCTCTACAAAAATTTCAGTAGCTTGCTAAACTCACTGGCACATTTGAATCATATTTTACAAATTTTCTATTTTTTTATGTCGAACTAGTATTTCGATTTTTGGTCTGAATATTGATTCGCCAAATTCTTTCGATCCCCGGCAACGGCGCCAAAAACTTGTTCACCTATTTCAGTGATGGACGAAAATACTTTATCTGAAATTTATAGCGTTATTACCGAGTTCATTGTCAATCAATAATGCCACTGAGGAAACTTGTTTGTTGTGTTTCTTATCTATTGTTGATTTAAGCGGTTTCCTTAAGGCCAAATCAATTTCTTTACGGTTTTGATCACGGATGCCAAATTATGCGAGAATTGACAAATAGTAAATTGGTTAAGTCGGTGTCGATCGCGCGGATATCTCGGAATTCTCGACCAAGCCCACCTGACGCTTCTCAAACTCTATACTATTTGGACTTTGATGAAACGGTGAAAGATTCTTATACAGCTGTAAAATAATAAAAACTAAGAAAAATGACTTAATAACAAAATGAATCAAAATGAAAATCTAAAATAACAAATTGATGATCGGTTATCTATTAAAGGGAGCATTGAAAATCACTGTGTGAACAATCAATTCACTGCGAACTACTACGTAACTTTGCTTCATGAACCACGATTTAAAACTGTCAAGGGCCAAGGTGTAGTGCGGTTGGATCTCTCCTTCTACTTTTCATCATCTAATCTTCACTGATTCTTTCGAAGGCGGATTAGATAACTACTTTTAATCTGGGTTGCCTTGTTCTGGATATTTTTCTTTTCAATACTTCATACCGGGCTGCATTTGTAAACCTTAGCACCTAAGACATAGATATAGCATGGATTTACATTTACTGGTTTCTCTTCCTCCAAATTGGAATAGTTCATCCTTTCCTTTATTAGATCCCTTCTTGGCACATGGGATTAAACATCTTGTTGAATCGAGGAATTGAACTCTACCTTGTTTAAATGGATAAGTCATTCAACTCATTCTCGTTCAAATGAGAAGAGGATTATCATTAAATTCCCTGCAATCATTAGATCACCATTATCAGATTCTCATACCTTTCCGAAATTGTTCATCACTCTCGGAGTTCTTCTTTGTGTGTCACTCAGAGGGCCTCCTGAAAATCAGAGTATTGGAACAATCTATTACATTGGGTATAAAAGGCTGATATTGGGATCATCTGAAATCTCAAAACCAACAAGTAGATTTACAAAGCGATAGTTCAATAGCTTCTAATAAAATTTGCGGGAAAGATAATTTAAATAGTGATCTGTCAATGGAAAATTTGGGTTTCTAAATCACTAGATTACACTGATAAACTGCTGATCAGAAAACCAACGTAAATCAGGGAAGCTGGAAATCAGAGATTCCAAAATTTATGCCGGAATAATCGATGATAATTTGAAAGAAATATATCTTCACATTGAGCTTCTTGAGCATTCTTGTCAGATCGAATTTGAACGAAATAACACTCTAATCTAAAATAAAAATAAAACGAAGAAAAGAAAATTAAAATACAAGAGCCTTTAATTACCCAGATGTCTCTTTTTGAGCCGCCGAGAGCTGCTTTCCTTCAGTAGCAGCTGCGTATTTATAGGGTTCTGAAGTTGGGCCCTAACTTCAATGCACCTCTTTGTGGATTTTAGATTAACTGGCCCATTTGGTTGTTAATGTCGCGACCACTGAATGACGTCGCAACCTTCTTTCTTTGCAACTGATGTCGCGACCAGCGATGGCGTTAAGACCTTCTTTCTTTGCAAGCTGATATGTGCGACCAGCGAGATGGCGTGCGACCTTCTTTCTTGCAAGCGATAACCATGACCAGATAGCGTCGCGACCTTTAACTCTTTACGAAGCGATGTCGCGACCGCTGAATGGCGATGCGACCTTCACCTTACCTTCAATGTCGCGACCAGATGGCGTTAAAGCCTTCTTTCTTAACTAATATGCGACCACTGAATGACATCGCGACCTTAGTTCTTTCTCTTAATCTTTTGTGGCGACTTCTGACCGATTGTCACGACCCACCATGTCTACTTAGGCCTTCAATTACGTCGCGACCTCGAAATTGTGCGACATCATATCTTGTTCTTTATTATTTATGATTTGCTGACTTGGAGTTTAAATTGCGACTGCCGTTCTACCTTCAATTGCCCTTATGTGCGACTTGAGTTTTGTAGTTCTGACCTTGATGTGATTCTTCATCAATACGGCGTCGCTACGGGTCCTTTCTTCCTCATTGCATTTCTCTGTTGCAACATCATTCGGCGGTCATCATTCTGTTCGGCCGGTTCTGCTCCTTTCTTTTGTACCCTCTTTCTCTTGAATTTCCTATTGCATAGCGATTTGGTGGGTTATTCAACATTCGCACATAAATCGGTCTTTTTAGATAGAAATCAATCGAAAAATGGGTGAAAATGGACACAAGCTCATCGGTGGATTCCTTGTGATGAAATGAAAGAATGGCCAGTTCCTACATGAGCTGTGAGGATGGAGGGTATGTATTAACTACAGAAAACTAAATACTAACAAGAAAGTCATTTTCCCACTTTCATTAATCGAATCTGGATAAGTTGGCGGGGACACCTCACTTATCATTTTCTCGATGGATACTCTAGATATAACCAAATTTCCATTGCACGAAGGATCAGGAAAACCACCTTTACATGCCCATTTGTTACTTTGCTTTAGAAGAATGCCCATTTGGTTTGTGTAATGCTCACGGGTACATTCCAAAGGTGCATGATGTCAACTATTTTTACAATTGGCGAGAAGAAATTTATGGAGATCTTCATGGTTGATTTCACGGTGTATGGATCCGAGTTTTTGAGCAGTGCGTAACTTTGGGACAAGTACTTAAAAGGTGCCATGATAAAATCCTAGCTTTCGATTGGAATACCACTTTATGGTGACAAAAGGAAATTGTCTATGTACTTTATGATTCTGCTGATAAATTTAGAAATTGAATTTGTAGTTTAGGTATAAAAAATATAGGTACCTGGCGATTAAAGAATTAAGTTCTTAGGACATATTTGGTTTACGAAGAGATTTATCAAGTTTCTCAAAAGCGCTGAACCACTATGCATATTCTTGGAAAAAAGATACACTAAGTTCAATTTGATGAATCCTGCTAGATTCTTTTGAAGATCAAATCCAAACTAGTTGAAGCTCCGTCATGGCAAAACCAGTTGGAGCGAGAGAATTTGAAGTATATTGTGATGCGATTGATTTTGCGATAGGATGTATTGGGGCGAGAAAGGTGTTCAAGGTCATATACTATGCCAGTGAAAACCTTTAATGAAGCTCGGGAAAGTGCTACTGCGAAAGGAGATGTTGGCAATAGTATTTGCATGTAAAATTTAGGCCCTTACATTTTGGGGTCCCATGTTTATTTATACACACATCCTTGCGACAATTAAATATCAATGTCAAGAAAAGCAAAGCCAAAGATTGGTCAGGTGGTTATTGTTATTCTGAATTTGATCTAGAAATAAAAACGAAGGTTGTGGCTTGATGTGATAGGCGATCACTTGTCGAGAGTGGAAACCTGCTTTGTAAAGAAGAAGAAAGGGAAATAGCGGATTTTCGGATGAAGGCGGTTATTCGACTATCACTCCAATCACCTTGGTATGCTGATGTTGTGAACTTCTTAGCATGTGGAATTATGCCACGGAGTCCATTTACGAGAGAGAAAAAAGCTAGGGTAATGTGGTACTATCTAGGGATGACCAGCTCTTTGTTTGAAGGGCGTCGATCATCGGAAGATGTGTACCAGAAGGTGATCAAAGTAAGATTTTACAGGAATGTCATGCATCACCATGTAAGGACATTTGGGAATAAAACGACCCACAAAATTCTCAGTCTGCGAGTTTTATTGGCTTCATATTTTCATGAGGATTGTTTTGATAGATTGTTTGTGTGATCATTGCTAAAGAATGAAATATGCAAAGGCATAAATGCCCCTGCAAGGTATCCTGGTGGTGCAACTATTTGATGTATGGGGAATAGATTTTATGGGGCCTTTTCCAGCTTCATTTGGAAATATATACATACTCTTAGTTGTAGATTATGTATCAAAATGGGTTGAGGCAACAACTTGTCCCAAAAATGATGCTAACACAGTTGTGGGATTTTTACAAAGAAATATTCTCAGCAGATTTGGGACACGAGTTATAATGTTGATGATGGGAGGAAGCCACTTTGCAAATAAAGTGTTTGACAAACTCATGGGTAGATATGGTATCAGGCCGTATGAGCTTCAACTATCATCCTGGCTTGAATGGGCGACTGAAATTTCCAACAGGGAGATAAAGAAAATTCTTGAAAAGACTATAAGCTCCAACATAAGAGATTGGTGAAACTTGATGATGCACTCTGGGCATACAGGATTGCTTTTAAAACTCCCAAGATATTTTTATGGGGCTTGTCTTTGAAACCTTGCCACCTTCCTCAAACCTGAATATAAAGCTATGTGGGCCATCAAGAAGCTAAATTTTGATTTCAAAGCTGCTAAAGAAGAGAGGCTACTCCAGCTAAATGAATTGGAAGAGTTGAGGAATGAAGCCTATGATAGTGCTAGAATCTACAAGGATAAAACAAAAAAATGGCATGATCAAAGGATTTTGAGGAGAGAATTTAAAACAGAGTCAAGTCTATTGTTTAACTTCTGAGCTAAAAACTCTTTCGGAAGCTAAATCAAAATGGAGTGGATTTATACCGATGTGAGTGTCAAGTACAACCTTTAGTTCGATGGCGCTTAGAACCGATAATCATGAGGTGGATAATGTTGGAGATTCACTTTGCCACGGAAGATAATGGAAAATATCTATTGATGAAAAATTTGAAAAAACAGAAATATAGTAACAGTAAGTCTAGCTAAGGACTAAAAATTAAGCAGCTTTGTGGAAGGCAATCCACATCAGTTTTTTTTTAAGTTTTCCACTTATTCTTTTTGTGTGAAAGTTTTTAATAGCTTTGTATAATTTATTAAGTCTTTGCAATTAAGTAAAAAAATTTTGAGACAATAAAACAGCGTCTGCAGAGGAAAATCTACAATCAAACTTCCAATATGCAAAAGAAGACAAAAAGGCGTATACTCTTCTTGAATTTATTTAAATTTTGTCTTCGATATAGCATGTTGATTGGGGGGAAATTATTTTATTTTTATTGGCTAATTTTGAATATGATGCATATTGAATGGATTCGTTGAATATTTGAATGATGAATATGAATTTAATTGTATTTGTTTTGATTTGGTGAATTGAAATTCTTTGTGAATTGAATTGTTCAAAGGACTTGGAAATTTTCTTGGTCTTAAAAAAATTTGTCTAAGTCACAACCGGGATAGAAATGAATATAATTATGATGAAAATTTCAGGTGTAGCATAGGGTTTTGGACTTATCTGATTTCTGGGTGGCATCATTACATAGGTCGCGACCAAGAGGTAGGCATTGAAGCAATAAGTTAAGAGAAGCAGTGCGATTGAAGTTGAGTTGTGACCACATGTCGCGATAAGAATTTTAGGTTGCGACTAGGGTATCGAATCTGATAAAAAATAGGTTTTAAACCTTTCATTTGGGCGTCCCAGCATTAAAGATAGAATTCATTGAAAATCATTAATTAAGAGGCTCGAAATTTAATGTGTGACCCCCCATATCGCAATCATGACATTGAGCCCAACTTCCATTCCAATTCCCATTCATCTTAAATTCATTCCAACTTTTCCACTTCTGCATCCATCGTTTAGAGTCTTAAAACCCTAAAACCAGAAAGCGAACCAGTACCCTCACAAATCTTCACTCATGGCGAAGCAAACGAAACTGACATCACAAATCTTAATAAATGATTTAGCGAAATTGTCGTGATGTCGTAGTGGAAGAGGTTGATTGGAACCTCAACTGGGAAGAATCCAATGTCGAACAAGGAACGATCGAGAGGAAGAAGAGCGGGCGATTTACCTGAGGAAACGTAAAGAAACAAAGGATAAATGAGCACGCAGAGAAAAGCAATGAAGATGACAAAGACTTCATTTCAAAAGAAGCTCAAGAATTATGGAACAAGATACTGTTTGACAAGGAATTTGTGGGTGAAAGGGGTTTTGGGAAACTGATTTCCCCGTTTTCGAAGGTAATAGAGAAAAGAGGTTGGGGATTCTTTTACGAACACAAGGCGCCAGGATTTTCTGCTCTTGCCAGGGAGTTTTATGCAAATATGGTGGGCATGAAGGAGGAGTCAGTCTATGTGAGGGGTGTTTGGGTACCTTTCGGGCATAGACGGATCAATGAAATGTTTAAATTGAGGATCTGAAACGCAAGGTCAAAGTATAAGAAGTTGGTAGAAAATCCCAACTATGAAAAGATACTGAACCTGTTGACTACAGGAGAAGGAAAATGGGAGACCACGAAGAAGAACCCCCACCACGCAATGAGGCCCTCGTGAAGAAGCAAAGGAGTGGTTCTCTTCATCTTCTTTGTAGTGATTCTACTAAACATCTTTGCTCGGTCGAGGGAGCAGGAAGCCATCATTTTATATGCCTTTTGAAAGATATAAAATGAACATAGAATCTGATTGAAGGGAGTCCATCGGAGGCTACCACCACGATATGAGGGGCTGATCCTGCTACCACCCGTCACGGACTTTGTCTCTTGGCGGGGTGAAGGAATGTGGGGAGGAAGAAGAGAAATGCCCTCGGGTCTCTCCTCGACCTAATTGGGTGACAAGGGGACTGGGAAAAGCAGAAGAAATAATGGGAGGTGGATCTTTGACGAAACAATACTAGCGAGGGAAAGTAGAGCCAGAGATGGAAACCCAATCTGGAAGACATCCGACCAGCGGTGGCGGAGAAGCACATTTCGGGATGGGCCCTTTGAGCCATTTATCTGGGTACAAGAGCACTTGCCATGAGCGGAAGGATCAAGGACGAGGAGAAGATAACATAGAAATTATGGAAATGCGATCAGTGAAGAGGAGATGGAAGAGAGCGAAATGGGAAAGACAATAGATAAGAGAAGATTTTTTTAGAAAGAAATTTACTTGGCTAGAAAGAAGGAGCAGATGTGGAAGCAAGCAGAGTGGAAGCTCGGGAGAAAGAAGAGTGGAAGGAAGTACACGAGAGAAGGGAAGAAAAATGCTTGGAAAAATGAATGCAAAAATGGGGCATTTTCACGGCAATCAATTCAAGAGAGATACGAGATATTCTCAACATACTAAAGAAGGAAGCGGCAGAGAAAAATGAGCTACGGGCTTACAGGAAGATTGAAACTTCAAATATCTCTATAAGAAACGATTCGAAAATTTGAGAAATTAATGAAGAGGATAGGGATCGAGGAAGTTGGAGGACAATGATGAGTATAGAAGAAAAATCTGGATTTGGAGGCTTGGGCTTGATCAATCGGAATTTGTCCCAAAGCTGCTAAAGTGTATTTTTGAGTTAGAGGGCCGGAGTGAATCAGGTGGGAAGAAGCAAGACACACTCCTTCAATGCGAGTGCCTTCATGATGGGAATCTGCTGCAAAGGCAAAGAAATTCCCACACGTGAGAGACAAAAATATGAGATGAAATTTCCTAAGTTTGATCCAGCTGGCGGTTTGATGCCAGTCTCCTAACATTATACCTCCAAAAGCCTACAAAAAAAGAAAAGGAACCTGAAAAATTTTCCTAGCATGTTCTCAATCTGTACATTCCCAAAATTTTAATAAAAATCCATTGTGTTCATCCAAATTGTCTTGTGTTTTATTGCATTTTCATTTGATAGTTACCTTCTTTACTTGTTGGATTATGTTTGCATTGTTGAATGAAAATTTGATTGTGAATAATTATGTGTTGTTTAATGGATGAACATGACTAGAGAAATTGTGTGTTTGTGTCATTTCCTGTTAATGTGCCAATTATTAGAACCTTGCCTAAATAATGAACAAATGACAAATTTTTCCAGAAATACAATGTAGGAAAAATAAGGGCATAGACTAGTAAATTGGAATCAGGAGTAGCAGCTTTATTTAAAATCCAGTTTAGATTGCAAAAATTGGAAAAAGGGATAATGCTGAAAGAACAAATAAAATGATTGAAAGTATGTATATAGCGTAGATCGAGTACAAGTCTTGAAGAAACAATACCGTGTCAACAAAACTCCTTGAAACTTTGAGAAGAATTAGGAACATCTTAGGAAATTCATGATTAAGAGAGTTCATTGTCCTAGAACTTGTTAGATTATTGATTGAGGCGAAATCTTAGGTAAGCGACTGACAAGAAGTGATAAAGGCCATCTTTGGCGGTTTGAGCTTTCAACCTACCCTTAATACCATGCTAAAACATACCCTCTGATTCCATGCTAGGCCAAACAAGCCTTAGTTCTTCAAATGGCATGTCGAAAGCACGAATCCCCTTCATACAGTAATCTGGAACAAAGTGCCCAATTTTTCCAGTTTCCAGCACATAAAGGTCTATTGTAAAGGAAGAAACAAGTTTGGGGGAAAAATATTTCCAAATATTACAAAGTAGGAGGAGAAGAAATAACCTGAAAGATTAGCGAAAAAGAAGCAGAAATTGATGAAAAAGGGGAATAAGTTTTGTCTTGTGGCCTATCTCCTTTGAGCAGTTAAGCTCGTAGGGGTGTTTTAACACCTAGCACCCTGCCTTGACTAGTATGGAGTTGCTAGCCAAAAGTTCTCTAAGGGTGATAGAAAGCCTAAGAGACAAAGCGATTACACTATTCCATGCTTAGCAGAGCAGAGTTTCTAGAACAAGGGAGCGCTTTAATAAGGTGCGAAGTGGCAATCAAAATACCATAAAAGATTTAAAAAGATAAGCAGGCCCAGATTGAGGAGGATCTATAGTCTGAAAGAGGAAAAGGATGAAAATTTGAAGGCAATAAGGTAAAAGAAGAGTGGAAAGCTGGTAATTTGTAAACTTAAATTTTCTCATTATCTACCTAATTACACATTAACATTGCAAGCTTGAAAGACCTCTTTGATCTTGAAGGTTAGATTTACTTACATTAGTGGAGATCGATATGAAGCGAGCTATGGGACCTTGACAGTTTTCTAGGGAGCTCGGAAGATTAACTAAATTCAACATGAAGATGAAAAGGATTGAGACCTGCACACACAAAGAGAACAAGATTTGCTGAATAAATTGTTTAAATACATGATTTCATCAAGGAATTTGTGAAACCATTCCTTTTTCTTCAATCGAGGTAAGAATTTAAAGGATATTGCCCATCTCAAAGTTAGAAGGTGGAATAAGAAGAGCGTAATTGTGAATCAGAAATATGTCCTTAAATTTAAGCTTAATTGTTTGAGGACAAACAGATTCTTTTGGCCTCTTTAGCAGGGACAAGCAAATTTTAAGTTTAGGGAATTTGATGAGTCTAAAAACTTGTTTGATTTTAATCCATTTTTAAAGTATATTACAAGATACTTGTTGATTCATATCACGAGAAACACAGGACGAATTCACTCAAATTTAATTTTGAGAAAAATATATGGAAGCGAAAAACCAGCAAAACCCAGAAGAATTCGGCCAGGAAACGAAGGTATAACAAAGTAGTATAAGAGTCAGTTTATTGAGTTATTTAGGATGCGACATCTCACGAGACCGGGTTAATGAGTTGCGACCAGAAAGTGTGAAGTTGATACGAAAGAAATTATTGGCGAGAATGAGGTCGCGACTTTGATTTATTGATGAAACCCGCAAAAAGGAAGTTGATATAGAAATGAGGTTACAACTAATTGCTTGATGAAAACCTTATTCTATGTCGCAGCGTGTATTTGAGTCACGACATGGTACTAAATTAAGTCTACAGCAAGGAGATTGGAGGTTGCAATTTATAAGAGATGGAGAATCGAAATGAAGTCACAGCCTAATATCGAAGTGCTGACGAAACTACGAAGGTAGACGACGAAGTCTCATGTAGAGAAATTGAAGTTCTGACCACTTTGTTGTCGAGGACCCCCAGAAGGGTGCGACCAATCGGTCGCGACCTAAAGAAAGCTGTTGAACATTGCAAAGCCATGTCATGACCTAATATTGAGATCGTAGCATTGAGAGCCACACCGCCAGCGAGAGTCTTTACGAGCAAATGGAATTCACGACCATAATCGATCAAGAACCTTAAAGGAGGTCGCGACCCGATCTTGGTCGCGACCTGAATACACACTATGCATCAACATCCAGGTAACAATTATGTTTAAAGCAAGCGGGAACTGACTTGCAACGGGAAAGGAATTAGCGTGAGGTCTCGGCGTCATATTGGTCCGCGACCTGATTTAGAGACAAGGGGCTATCAAAAGCAATCGCGAAAAATTATTGAGAGTCCTGACCTAAATTACGAACATATCGATACGGAAGACCAAAAGAAGGTACATAACAGAAAAGAGAATCCGCGACATGAGGTGAGGGCGGTAAACGAAATATAATTACATAACCTAAAGCTGAGGTCGCGACTTGATGCGACAAAGGTGAAGTCGTGACTTAAATTCTGCGCCCAGTGAGCGACAATGGTTGCGACATGAGGTAAGGTCCACGACATCAACTCTTGAGAATAACTGGCTTGAAAGAGTCCACGACCACAATTGAAATTAAAGCGACCACTAATCAACAGCTACGAAACACAGTACTTGTGAAGAAACCTAGTACAAGCGGGCGGAGTAGATAAAGGGAATCAGTTAAACATCAACTGAGTCGCGACATGGGGCCCGATGTCTGGGCTTTTCTTTTTGGGAATTCTACTTGGATATTTGTGCATTCGGCCCATTTTCTTTTGACAGATATAAATAGACAGTGTGAGAATAGTAAAGAAACCTCTAACTTTTTCACTCTCGACACCGAGAACTGGGAGAGAAGAAGGGTTCATTGTATAGTTTAGAGTAGATTTTATTTTCTTTCTTTATTTTCTTTTCTTTATTTTCGTTTCTTTTACGGATGCGAGTCGGCCAATTTAATGCGAGACACTATTGTTGGATTTTTATTTATGTTATTTTCTTCTTAAAAATTCTTGGCGAAAATTGTGAAATCTAGACAAATTTAAGATTCATTTCTTCTCGAGTTTAATTCGCGTTCACGGTGGATGTACTCGATCGATGTTCCATTGTTAATTGTGATCGCGATAAAATTAAACTATTTCGACTGGATTAGATTCTGATTGAATTCTGATATTTTTACGCAAAATCACGGAAATTATTTAGTTCATGATTTATTTACTTGGTATTTGTTTTTGAATCTATAAGTTCCCGATGGTAGTACAGAATACCGGTTTAAGATTTATGGCATCTTTGCTTTCTGATTTCGGGATGCTCTCTGCGTGACCGCGAGTTGGAATTTCGGAGTAGAAGAGCATTCGCTTATGGGTATGTTAGTACCATTGATGATGGTACATTGTTGAGCTTTGAAAGTTCATTTGATGGAAATCTCCCATTTGCTCATAATTGAGTTGGAGGGAGTATTGAACAATATAAATAATTAGAGTTCACCTCGTCTAAAGGCTCGACCTGTGTTAGGCGAGGATGCAATCAAAGGAAATGAAGAACTGATAGATGCAGGATGAGCCACGATTAAGTAGCGGAACTTTTGCAAATCCACGAGAAGGAAAGCAAAAGATCTGCGGTCATCGAAATGAGTGTGAAGTATTGAGAAGAAAATACCCCGAATCTTACTGAGAGGATCGAAATCTAGTATTTGGTTCGATCTTACGACTTGAGAGAAGCGAGAACTACAACGATGAATATGGAGGAATCCAATTTGCAATATTTAGGCGATCTTGGACAAATCCGAGATCCATATATATATAAAAAGCAGGCAATGTATTTTCGTGGCAAAGATTATTTATTTCATTGTAGTCTGTGATAGTTTCGTTTCTCACGAGAGCAGGTCGGTCGATATTTTTGTTCTTTATATTTTGGTTATTTTCATGTTATTTGAGTTTATATTTTTTTAGTTCATAGTCACAGGATCTTTATTTTTCTAAGGCTCAAAATTTTCTTCTCAGTTCACTTAGTCAAATAACATAGAACCGATGGTTAGGATAGTTGATTTCAAATTCTTGTCAATCTCGTAGGAATGATCATGACTACGTTGATTTTCTTACTTGTATGACCTGTGCACTTGCAGTGTCATAAACTATACCCATTTTTTTAAAATCTTGAACACCAATAAAGATTTATTTAATCAAGCAATTTTTACCAAAGTGACATGGATACAGGAGAAGTGTAAGACTCTTTTAACTATGTGAATTTGAGGGGTTTTTTGTCTATATAAAAAATGGCAAACAAGTTTTATGGATATCTGCCTAAACGCTGTCTTAGGGATATCTGCCTCCCTAACTCTCAACTGATTAACCAGTGCGAAGGTCTATCTTGGTGTGAAGATCAAACAAATCATCAATCCTCAGTAACGGATACCGATTCTTGATCATAACCTTGTTCAACTGTTGATAGTCAATGCACAGTTGAAGGGTCTTGTCATTTTTCTTAGCAAATAGAACCGGAGCGCCCCATGGTGAAGTGCTCGGTCTAATGAAACCCTTGTCCAACAACTCCTATATCTGGACCTTGTGTTCCTGCAACTCAACTGATGTCATCCTATGTGGAGTCATAGAAATGGGCGACGTACCAAGGTGTAACTCAATACAGAAGTCTACATCCTTGTGCGGAGGTAATCCCAGTAGATCATCCGGGAAAACATCCTTATACTCATGAACCACCAGGGTGGAGCCCGAATCTGTCCTACTTTCGTCCTCCGGGAGTGGGCATGCTAACTTAACCCATCGATTGTCCATGCCACTTGGATTCGTGCATAGTCTAGGAGTAAGAAGCGCTCGTGCTTATCCTGAAACATAACACAAACCATCACATTGTGTGAGCGTGCTCTCCTACGATCCGCAGTCCAGTAGAACTCAGTGTGCCATCAACCCGATCCATCAGGGATGACATCAAACCGACATGACTAGGCCCTTGGAGTGCATAGTGAGTAGAATCTCGAAGATCTCTAACTCATAACCCCGACATATCAAATCTACACTCACCCTAGTTCCTAGGGGAGAATTCACATTCAATGGTTTTTCCAAGGTTCCAACCTTTAAGCCTAAATCCTTCACTTATCAATAACACCCACATCTCGGATGTTAAAATGCGTGAATCACCTCCCTCTCAGTAATTCGATGTTGTCATGACCATCGAAATTATGTCTTGTGAGGAGAAGTCCTGATTTTACCCTGGATGGATAGACCATCCTCAAACTTTCTCACTTTGGCCATATATGTGGCCACATAATCATCAGAAAAACGAACCAATTCTGTGAACTTAACCACGTACTCAAACACTTTCATTGTTTCTTGTTTCAACTCTAGGAACTCCTGAGCTTTTGTATGTCGAGCAAATGCTGGGAAATATTTGCCTATGAAGAGCTCATAGATCCCATGTCATTGCCTCCAAGTCTCTGAGGCTTTGACTCAATCCCACCACACTTGGGATTCACCCTCTAGCTGGAATGCAGCTAGTTTTATCTTAATGGCATCGGAGGTGATCCCCATAAACCTTGAGATCCCTCTCCTTGTCTAACTAGTAGTACATGTGCCAACTACTAATAGACCTTAACATCCTGAACTATCCCTTTCGTTCGTACCTTTTCCTTTTTTTTAACCCTTAAGGTTATGTTATCTAACCATAGTGTTCCTTTTTTTCCATATACATTTTACAATGCATATAATTCACACCATTTGTAACACACAAACATTGAGCATGTTAGAACACAAAACATATAATGCACCCAATGTAATTATCTAACCCATGCCCAACAGTCCTAGGTATTTAAAACATGCCTGGGAATTTTGATACCTAAATGGGGAATAGACTAGTATCATCACCATACTATGGATACCCGCGCAGCTCCTGGTAATCGTTTACCTAAGCTCGTGCAAACTGTGACGCCCCGAATCCACAGGTTTTTTTGTCAGCTGTATAAGTCTGTTGTGAGAAATCTACTGTTGCAACAAAGTCCTCTCAGCACTTGCATGCCTGTCGTGCGTACTTGATATCTATCGAGCTTACTTGGCCTCCTCTGTCGCAACGTAAAACGGCCCCACACTGTCCTGCGCGCTAGCCTTGCACTCCCAACTCTGTCATGTGCGATAGAGCTTTCTATCATGTGTGACAGAGCTTTATGTTGTTGCCAGCTCTATCGCAAAATAAAATATTCTGTCGCGACATAAAGCCTCTCTACCATTGCCAACTCTATCGTGACATAAAAAGATTTTGTCGTGACAAAAAAAATCCTCTTTGATGCAAGGTTGGGAATGTGGAGTAATCTAGAAGTTTGAGTGAAGTCAAAATATGGGTTTAAAAATTTAGTTTTTCTAGGGCCCAGCAGTTATGGGCTGAGTTTATGAGATTTTCTAAGTTAGGGAATGTATTTGTGGTATATAAAGGGGAAGAGTAATTATTTAGGAATGTTTTAGTAGTATGGAACAAGATGTGGGAAAGTTTTAGGTAGAGATTGAAAATTTGGTTATGGAAAGTTTAAAGAGAAGATGAGATGGTGAGGAGTGAGTTTGCCTGAGAGTGGTTACTTAGGGTTAATGAAATGATCCACACAAGATAGATGACGGAATTGAGGCACCTGTCCAAGCTATGGGCCGGGTTGATTATTAAGTCGGGCAAGACCGCTCAGGAATCCACCTAGGTATGAGAAACGAACTAAATCTCCAAGAGATCTACCCAGAGATAAGAGAATAAAGAGAACTCTTAAAAGAAATCTGAAAATATTATTAAACTTAGGCTTGCTCTTAAAGACTACATTAGAGGTATATATAGTCATACTTTCTAAATCAAATAAAGCAACTTCTACTTTTCACTAAGAAAAGCTTTCTAAATTACAAGCTGACTCTAAGAAAACTTTCTAAAATAAATAAAATCTTCTAAAAGGGATAGAGAATAAAATATTGGAGCAAATCTTTCTAAAGAAATACAGCGAATCATAAAACAAATCCTCTGAAGATCTATAAATCTTTCTAAAATCAATATGGCGGCTCCACGTGAGGGTTTTGTCGAGTCGGCCACGTTTTTTGCTTTCCAAGGCGAATGAGGTCCAAAGGAGTTTTCACATGTATTCAATCGTCTTGACCTCCCCTGATCAATTCTTCAATAATTAGGGGTTGAATTCCCAATGTTCGGTGTGTTTGCCGACTCCACATGCATCAATCCCCCATGCACAGGAAAAGACGCCTCGAGAGTCTTCCATAGTGATAAGCTCTCAAGTCCTTGAACATTGGGAGAATTTCATGATACGTCCTAGAGCGCAACTTGTAGAGTATTTCTCTCCAATTTCTCTATAATCTTGGGCGTATCCTTGGCTTGAGCTTTCAAACTCACGGTGGAAACCTATCCTTGCGAAGGTGTACCCCAGCCCGGTCCTTGACCTCGAACTCAGCATACTTGTAGGCGTCTGTTGCTTGTTCCACATATTTGGCATTCTTCTTCTCAATCTTCAGCGAATTTCTTCATACCTTCTTAATCTCTTTGGCTCTAACTTCCAGCATCTTCACTAAATTGTTGAATGATGGGATTAAAGTGCTAATTCCATGGAGTCAATCGATTGTAGTCCATAGACTACCTCAAATGAGCTTTTCAGCAGTTCTATGCATGGACTGTGTAGGCAAACTCAATTGCAGGAATTGGGAATCAAATCCATTGTTTCACGTTCTTTCCCATAGCTCTTTTAGCGAATTTCCCAAGCTTTTATTAGTAACCGGTTTGACCATCGATCCCGAGGGTGATAAAGGTACTAAGCAATTAAAGAAGTCCCAGTTTCCTCATAGAGTTCTCAAAAGTGACTAAGAAACTTAGAGTCTCGATCTGAAACCATAGTCTTGGGAATACCATGCTTAGATGCACAATCTCTTTGAGTAAAGTCGTGACATGCGAGAAGCATCATTAGACTTGTTGCATGGTACAAAGTGAGCCATCTTTGAAAACCTGTCAACGACCACCAGAATCGAATCTTTGTTTCTTTGTGTTCTAGGTAATCCCAAAACAAAATCCAAGCTTACCTCCTCCCATGGCATATTTGGAATTGGCAATGGTGTATATAGTCCCGCATTGTTTCCTTGAGTTTTAGCCATCATGCACACAACACACTTCTTGACACATCTAGCAATGTCTTTCTCTAGCTTAGGCCAAAAGAAGTTTGCCTTCACTAGAGCTAAGGTTTTTGCTTCACCAAAGTGTCCTCTAATGTTTCCACCATGCAACTCATCCTAGAATACTCAATCTCGAGAACAAGGCAGGATGTAGAGTGTTTCTTTAAGAAAACGTCCATCCTTACAAAACCCTTGAAAGGCTTGTCGCGCATACCTTCAATTTCACCAAAATCAGCATCCCTCCTCATATAGTTCTTTCAACACATGAATCCAACTACTTGGACTTGCATGAAGTCACTAGGGCATGTCTCCTACTCGAGGCATCCGCGACAACGTTATGAACACCCTCTTTATGCTTGATTGTGAAGTTGTCGGCTTGTAGAATTCCACATATGGCATGTCTTGATTCAACTTGTCTTCAGTGGTTGATGAATTTTAGTGCTTCATGATCTGAGAGAAAGCACAAATGGCTTGTAAAGCAAGTATTGACTCGATGAAATAAATCTCTATAGATAGCATAGAACTCCTTGTCATAGGTGGAGTACTTCATTTTGCTTCATTAACTTCGCTCAAAAGAGCGATGGGTCTTCCTTCTTGACTAAGGGCGGCACCAATCGACTTGAGATGCATCACTCTACTTCGAAGACTTTGTTGAAATCAGTGGAAACCAAACATGGGGCTTAGTTACTTTCTTCTTAATCAACTCGGCTTTCTTGTGACCTTGTAGTCCTTGAATTTGTCTCCTTTAAGCATTCGATTCACAGGAGCCATTATAGGCTAAATCCACGAATAAATCTCCTATAAAAGAGACTAGCCCATAAAGCTTCTCACATCATGGATCGAGCTAGGAGTTGGCCAATTTATGTCGCCTCTATCTTGCTTCGGTCCATCTCAATTCCATCTTTAGTAACCACGTAACGAAATATGATTAATCGGCATAGAAGTCACACTTCTTCAAGTTGGCAAATAATCGTTGCTCCCTTAGAATAGAGAACAATTGCCTCAAATGCTCTAAGTGCTCCATTGAATTTTTGCTATAGATCAAAATATCATCAAAGTATACCACCACAAAATTTCCAATGCATGGCTTAAGGATATGATTCATAAACCTCATAAAAGTGCTAAGGGCATTGGATGATCAAATGGCATCTGCATCCACTCATAGAGTCCATCTCGAGTTTTAAAGGCTGTCTTCCATTCATCTCCTTCCCTCATATGAATTTGATGGTATCCACTCCTCAAATCAATCTTCGAAAAGATGGACGCACCATAGAGTTGATCAGCCAAATCATCAGTCTGGAATGGGAGAATCGATATTGATAGTAATCTTGTTGACTGTCCTACTATCAACACACATCCTCCAAGATCCATCCTTCTTTGGTAGTAGCAGGGCAGGAACCGCACAAGGGCTCTTAAGCTCTCGAATAAGCCCTTTGTTGAGCAACTCATCAACTTGTCTTGTAAGCTCTTCTTGTTCTTTAGGACTCATCCTATAGGCCGGTTTATTGGGCAAAATAGAACCTGGTACGAGGTCTATTTGATGTTGAATATCTCTCATAGGGGGCAACCCGTATGGAATCTCCTCATTTTCGCTCGACAAATTCTGCCATAGTGGCTCTACTTCTTTTGGGATCTCCTTCTCACTTTCGGTTTCTTTAATAGCAGCCAAGGCCCTCACATACGAACCGACTCCCGATTTCTTTCTCAGACTCAGTTTTAATGACAAAAGGGTCTGCTCTGGTTTGGAGAAATTTCAGAGCAATTCTTAGGTTTCAACGGTGATAAGACAATTTTGTACCCATCCTTGTGGAATGTGTAAGTGTTCTTGAAGCCATCATAAATGACCTTCCTATCATATTGCCATGGCCTCCCAAGTAGCAAGTGACAAACATCCATTGGAACAACATCACACCATACCTCATCCTTGTAGTGCTTTCGATTGTAAAAGGAAATGACACACAATGCTTTACCTTGATATCACTACCCTTGAAGCCCGGCTAAGTTTATAGGGTTTAGGATGTGGATCACTCTTCAGTAATCTTTTCACCATCTCGAGGAAACACAATTCGAAGCTCCCACTTATCAGCCAATAACCAAACAAACCACGTCGCCCCAGTGTACACTTTGTGTGAAAGACATTGGGCCCATGACAAATTCTCCTCTCTGTAAATTTACTTTTTATCTTAAGACTCCTTTGAACAACTAAGGAAGTCCATGGTTGGAGCATGTCAAGCTCATCCTTATCTTCATGAAATTGGATTCAATTGCCTCTTCGACGTCTTCTTCCTGACTTCATATTCTTCAACTAGAGAATGACCACTCGTCGGTTAGGGCGTTCGGAAGCTATATGCTGAATCAAGTGGCATTTAAAGTACTTCCTTGACTTAGAGGTAGACTCTTGATGTGGCTTGTGCACTTCACCTTTTACTTGAGGTTTAAGGGTGGTTTTAGCAGTACTAGGACCCCTTGAAGTCGAATTCTTGATAAATCCTTCTTTAATCAGGTTGTGGCCAAAACCCCTAATACTTGTTTGGGGCCTGACTTTTAGGCAAGCTTTATCACATCTTAAAGTGTTATATGGTTGCAATTGAACGATTTTAGAAATTCAGAACCTCAAACCAGCATAAGAGTGGCAGGCTATGGTGCTCCTCGGCCCTCTTGCAAGAGTCTCCTTTGATCATCGAATTTTCAAAATCGGTGAATACTCCTCCCACACGGTCAGATTAACATTCAAATTACGAATTTTGAGGAAGATATCTTAAGCGATAGTGGAAGGGAAGATACTTCCTTTTAAGTTCTTTCTTCATCTTTTCCCGAGTTTCAATCTTCTTCTTGTGTCACGCGTTGCCTCTTTAAATTTTCCCACCAAAAAGAAGCATTCTTGCGCATCTTGATAGCCACCAACTTCATCTTTTGCCGCTCGGGGGGATCACAATATTCAAAGACACGTTCAATGTTATTAAGCCAATCCAGGAAGTCATCAGCATGCATTCTTCCTTCAAATTCCGGAATATCAAAATTTGGATTGAATCTGGAACTTTCATCATTATTACGTTTCTCATAGTAATCATCATCGCGGTATCGATCTTCATACCTTCCTCGTAATCATATTCTCTTGAATGCTTGTCTTTAAGCTTCTGCGCCTCAGTAATTCAGAACTTGGCTAGAGCGACCACGATTACCTCATCAAAACTTTCATCACCTTCACCTTCCATGAAGGTCTTTGTGTCATAGGATCATCATTGATAGCCATACTGCTTTTGTAGGCCCAGACCCGCAGTTGAATCGGCAATGCGTTTTTGCAGTAGAGTTGAGGAGCCACTTGAACCATGATTAGGACTCTTGTCTCGGAACCCGGGAATACCCTTTAGCTTATGATCGCCATCGATCCTTGGCTCACGATACCACTTTGATGCAAGGTTGGGACCGGATGGATGATCTAGAAGTTTTGGTAAGTCGAAATATGGGTTTGGGAGTAGTTTTCTAGGGCCCCAGAAACATGTTATGGGCTGAGGTTGTAAGATTTTCTAAGTTAAGGGAATATGTATTTGTAGTATATAAAGGAAAAATGAGTATTTAGGAATGTTTTTAGTAGTATGGAACTAGAGATATAGAAAGTTTTAGGTAGAGATTGAAAATTTGGTTATGGAAAGTTTAAAGAGAAGATGAGATGGTGAGGAAGTGAGGTTGCCTGAGTGGTTACTTCTTAGGGTTAATGAAATGATCACTTTGAAGATAGATGGCCAGTGAAGGCACAACAATCAGCTATGGACGGGTTGATTGATAAAAGCCGGACAAAGACTCGCTACCAAGGAATCCACCTAGGTATGAGAAGCCACGAACTTCGTCCCAGGAATCCACCCAAGAGATAAGAGAATAAGAGAACTCTTAAAAAGAGAGAAATCTGAAAATATTATTAAACTTAGCTACTCTTTAAAAGACTACATTAGGGAGTATATAGTCTCATAATTTCTAAATCAAATAAACAACTTCTACTTTAACTAGGAAAGAAACTTTCTAAATTACAAAAAAGCAACTCTAAAAAGAAAAACTTTAAAAGAATAAATAAAAGGAAATCTTCCTAAAGGGATAGAATAAAATATTGGAGCAAATCTTTCTAAAAGAAATATAGCAGAATCATAAAACAAATCCTCTAGAAGATTCTATGGCAAATCTTTCTAAAATCAATATGGCGGCTCCACATCGAGGGGTTTGTCAAGTCGACCACGTTTTTGCCTTCCTAAGGCCTATTAAGTCGAAAATGGAGTTTTCACATGTATTCAATGCGTCTTGACCTCCCGATCAATTCTTCAATAATTAGAATTTGAATTCCCAATGTTCGATTGTGTTTATAGAAGCTCTTGCATCATAACTGGCGAGCTTTCTGTGTGACATAAACCCTTTTGTCATGACAAGAAGTCTCATTTCCCTAGCCAACTAGGTCGTGACATAAAACACTTTATCGCGACACCACTCTATGAAATCTTATCGCGACATAAAATATTTCTGTTGCGACATAAATTATTTATGTTGTGACATAAAATTCCTTGGCCTCAGCCAAACTATGTCACAACACAAATTGCTTTGTCACAACACAAGGTCCCTTGGTCTTCCAGGTCACACCTGTCCGCGATACAAAATGCTTTTTGTCGAGACATGGCAGATTTGTCTTAGCGAAGTCTCTCATGACCTAAAATGTCTTATCTCAGCAAAACCTTCTAGCCTTGGCCAGAACTCCATCATAACATAAAATTATTAACATGATATAGCGACATAAAAATACCACTATGCATGACAAGAATAGCCCTTAGTCGCCCGATGGCTTCGGTCGCGACGCAAATACTATGTCGCGACATGAAATTCCTTGCTCAAGGCCAAAATCTGTCTCGACACTTAACCTCTTGTCTTGACCATCTCAGTCGCGACAAGAAAACCTCTATCCGCGATATAAATCACGATAGAAATTGAACCCTATCATATGAGAAAGTCATGTTGCGATGAGTTCTATTACTTAAAATCTGAGAACCATGTCGCGACCTAAGAATTCCTATCGAGACACAAAACCAGACAAGAACTCTATCGTGACCAGGAATTCCCTGTCGCGACCCAAACATGCAGTAGCCTCTTTTTAGGCCTTTCCTGCATCTCCAACCCTTTTTTTTTCTTTCTAAACACCCTAAATTCGATATAAAATAACCTTTTTATTACAAAGACAACATGAAACCTGGAGAAAACCTTGCCAAACTGTATTAATCATATAAAATGAGTTTAATTACAACTCTTTTCTTTTTTACATAAATAGAAACTTGATAGGCCCATCGAATTTCTGAATTACATAACAAAGCAAAATCTGGCCTTCTTCTAACTAAGACCTCAAATGTGTCCACCTCTGATGTACCTCGGCGCAGAAAATGTTTTCCCACGGCGAATTGGTATGCCTAGTAGAGGAATTCTCCTACCAGGGCTACTCCCCACCTAAGTGCACATGCAATAGCAAACACACACACATTGAGTAAAAATATGCACATTCCTACTCGAATGTCACCATACTTATGGATGAGAATGTGACTCACCTATCCATATCCCAGGAGTCTTCACCCAAACTCATCACATATGTAAATGTCAAGTGTAAAAGCCTATCATTGGTGTTTCACCCAATGACCATTTCTCCAAAACGAAAGCTTTTTGTTTGTTTGTTTTTTTTTTCTTTAAACTCTTAACCCATTGGACAAACCTCCAATGTTCATTTGATTTAATCAAATCCCGTGTGTTTATGCATTGTGGGCATGGATTTCAGGTTTACCGCATGGCCTTGCCTCCTTTCTAGCATTTCACGACTTTCAACGCGGAGTGATCATGCAACCGCGAATGAATTGGGTCTTTCACCTGGGGAGTATCTACTGACTTGCTCCATGACACACATATATATATTTTTTTCCTTTTCATGCTATGCAACCTTGAGACTCATTTTCTTGGACGTTGTCCCATCACCAAGCTCACCACCTATTAACTAAGAATGGTGAATGACCACAACCCTACACATACACGATACATAGTGTCCTCATGCATATGAAATGCGAGAATGCCATTTCATGCGATTCATATTACATGCATGATGAGGCTATATCTTGACATCAATAAATCATGGATAATCATATTTTCTACATATAATTTATATCCATCTTAACACATCGAATAAGCATATATTAACATCATTCACAACACAATTTCATTTTGTCATTCAAATGAAACTTGATAACTACACATAATGATCTGATCTCGGATCCTAAAAAATAGAATGCAACTTCGTCCCTCATAGCCATGAACCGTTAAAGTTCCTAACCATCCAATTAATTTCATTTAGGCTATATACATAGCCACAACCTCCTAATTCTTGCAGTTCCCCGAAATAGCGGCTCAGGAAGCATTCTGGTGATAAATCAGTCTTAAATCACCAATGGATTCGTTTCAAGTTTGTCATGGAGCCATCCCTACGCTTAGAGCTATACCAAATATCCATTGAATGGCCCTTAAGCAAGGAATAAACCAAGTAGGAGAAAACTTCAACCTATTGGAGTTTGACGAAACGCTCTAACTTTGGTACTCACGTGTAGCTCTCGTTGCATGGACAAACTTTAATTCTCGGACCGTTGAGCTTTCGATCCTCGGAACGCCGGGAAAATCTTCTCTTTCCCCTCTTCCCCTTTCTCCTTTCTCCCCTTTTTACCTCTCTCACCGACTTGATCAAAGTGAAATTCCTCCACATTTCTCATTTTCTTTCTCTTTTCTTTCTTTTCTTTTTTTCTTTGTTTTTATTTTTTTATCCTTTGAATTGTTGTTTGCTCCCTCTATTTTTTTTTTTTTGTCTTATCCCAAGTGAGAGGAAGCTTCCTCTCACCTTCCTTCCTTCTCCTCACAACTTGACACATGGCTCTACATGAGCCATTCAAACAAGTGTCATGTGTCACTTGCTATACCATATCGCTATCATACCATGTGTCCATCTCCTAAGGTACCATGTGGCATCCACATGGTCATACCAGGTGACACCACGCCATGTATCTGGGCAGTTCTCGAAAAACATGAAATTAGACTATTTCGAATCAGACGAGTCGACTAGGCAACTAGATTTTGCGAGACGAGGTGAGAACGGTGAAGTCCATTTCATCATCGGGATTTTAGAAAATTCGGGTTTTCCACACTAATACGTCAATTGCGTTTGCCATTTTCAAAAAAGGTAGATTTTCCCGCGATTCACCACTCAATAACAATTCTCAAAAAAAAATAAATCACTTCAAAACCATCGAAAGAACGCATGCAAAAAACTCAAATTCTGTTTTAAATGTCCAAGTATGTAAATAACAATTTCTTTTATGATTCTACAAAAGATATTTTAAAATCAATTTGGAAGCCTATTTGTATGCTTTCAATCGTTCCAAATCGGTTATCAATCAAGCCCCTTGATGCTATCAATAGAACTGATGATCTAATTTCAAGCAAAAAACACATGTGGTTTTGTTCTCTCTCTATCTTCAAACATGTAAATACTTTCTTTTACAGTATAAATATTTAACAAAGTGCACCCATGCGCAACATCATATAAATATCCTCCCCTAAGTATCTACACTAATAAAATTGATCATGAAAAAAAGTCATAACCATCCCTATCCAGTTTAAAAAATGACATTAAATGAATCAATAATTAGCATAAGCAAGTATTCCATTGTCCAATAGACAATATGAAATGCATCACCTTCACTCTCAGCTTTAAAATTGAAGCACTTTAAATAAGGAAAAAAATAACCTACCAAACATGTATGATCAACTAGAGAAGGAAGCAGCAGAAATCCAATAAAACTGTGAAACAAGGACCACAATCAACAAATTTGTCACTTGTCATTCCAACTAAATTATTTTTTTAATGAGCATGTTACTCCAGAAAAATAATATATTTAAGTCACAATCTTGACTTAAGCATGCAACAATCAGAAAGTGAAAAATTGTCCAACTTTATCATACACACCGGACATAATAACCAAGGCAAAAGAATTCTTTAAAATGCCATAACTGGCAATGAGAGAGCAAGGTAATTAATAGATTGTCCCAGTGTAGGTTGATATAAATCAGTTCCCAAAATGGATACTTTTAATTTCCCTAAAATCAGAAATAGATCTTTTCTTTTTCTTCTTTTTTCTTCTCTTTTTTTTTTTGAGAAAATAAATAGATATTTTTAAGGAAAAAAACTAAAAAGTGTTAAGAAATAACTTCTTAACCACCTCCTTTACTTATGCAACAAGGGATATTGCATCTGTCACAACCAGAAACAGGGTGTACATGGAGGAAGTATGTGCATTAATTGTGGAACTCTTTTACTTGATTCTAAGTTCCCTTCATATATTGACTATCACAAGAACCGCTTCAAATAGCTCTAAATTAATCTCTTCTTTCCCAGGAATTCAGATTTGGTTTTATGACTTTCGATTTGATTTATGATTAACAATGCATCACAAAATTTCCTCTTATCGTTGATGATACAATCAATCTATACGCAGGCCAGTCAATTCAAAAACTACGAACAAATCCAAGCGCATAATCCTCAATTTAAAACAATTGCTAATATCTGGTTAACTCAATAAAGTTTTGTGTGGGAGATTTCGATTCCATGCATTCAAACTTGTTTTAGTCCACCAGCAACATTGCCATATATTGTTCGATAACAAAATAATCCAATGGAATAGAGCACACTATAAATACCCTGCTATTTAGTAAATTATTCCGGAATAAATCAGTTTGTTAATCATACGGACTATTGAGACCAAGCTATTACTGCTGCAGAATTAAAGCCATATCTAAAGGATCTTTGTTTAATTGATTGATATCCTTTTGTGGCTTACATTTCAGACTCTTGAAGACTTAGCTTGCACCATGGAAGCCATTTTACTAGGAAAATTTTCCAGGAATGTCAAATTTGCAATGTGCAGATCAGCCCATCATGATAACTTCAACTGAGGTTGTTTTTCCTATGAAACAAACAAAGCCACTTAACCAAAGAATGAGCTCCAATGAATTAGAAATCTGTTGTCCAATTGCATATTTACAACTTCAAACTATTAGTAAATATAGTTGGAATAACTTAGTGATTTCAGCTTCTGTGGTACAATTTCTAAATATGGGAATTCAATTGTTTGCCATTTGCTATACCAGTATACCACCCACTTGTACAATACTTGAAACGAAATAAAGAAAATCATCTCAATACCACCCACTTGCAACAAAACATGGGCGATTGCATTAGAAAATTCAAAATCAAACAACACCCAAATTGAGAGCAGAAACATAACGAGAGGAGCCATGTGTTGTGGTGATTTTTTAATCTCACACGAAACATACAAAATATAAGTGCGTGGACGTGCCAGGAAATTAAAGTGTTTCAAAGAAGGGCAGATGATAGGATAAAGATCAAACTTCTAATCAGACTATATAAGTTTCACCTGGTTCCATGACAGTTCCTGAGATCAAAGTGGAAAATGTATGAATAAATCTTGTAGGAATTGATTGTTGAAGAAGAGTGTTAGATTTCCCTTAGTAGGGAATGAAGTAACATGGTGCTGAAGTTGGTAGCTTAAATAATACTTACAACCAGAATCCACGAAATTCACAGTAAACATTGGATTTATTTGTGAAAATAGTATTTATTAGTGAAACTTGATAAACTTGAATAAAACTTGCAACTGGTGCACAAGAATTTCTAGAAAATATTAGTTTCACCATGGATGAATAAAATAACACTGTTGGAAAATTGCCAGAAACTTGGCTACAATTAGGAATTTAAATACTGTAATTGATGAAAGCTTGTTGAAAGCTAGGATTTGTTGATTAACATTGAGTCGATTGATTGATTGGTTGATTCCTTGGTTGATCGATTCCTTCTCTACTCCTTTTATAGACGTAGAAGACTTACTACCTAAGTCTCAATTTCTCCACTCTCTCCACTTTCTGAAGTAATTGCACATATCTTCCATTAAGGAAGCTTGTTCCTCGAAAGTCCTTCATGTCTCCATTATGGAGACTTCTTCCCAAAAGAAATATTCCAAATTAGCACACTTAACTAGCCATTTCTCTACCACATTTGATAATGTGTTTGACTTTCAAAAAATTTAAAATTTCATAAATATCTTTGGACTTCTTCTATGAGGCTTGTACGAATGGATCTAGGCCCATTTCTTTTGGACTTTTATTCATGGGCTTGGGCAGAGGCCTAACCCATTACTAGATCAGGCCAAATTTTGATTTGAGTCTGAACAATTGCCTCCGCCTACATTGTGGCCCATAGGCCATATTGTATATATTAAAGCCACAAAAAATATTCTTATGAGCTTATTTCCAACCATGAAACCCAAAATCGACTTCCATTATGATGTGAAGTATATGATAAGAACAAGCCAACTTGGATTGAATAAAAGCAATTAGTAATTCCCAAGAAAAGTTCTTATCATCATCAAGTTTAAACCTCCGACTTTTGTTCTTCCTATACGAAGATTATTGTTCTTTCAAGAAAACTATGGCCTTGGCTTAAGTGTCATTGACCAGCGTCGACTGCGGAACACTAGGTAGTTTTGCCAGATAACCCGATACCACACTATTTTGTCCTATTTATTGGGATCTATATTTTCCACCAAGCTGGCGGAATACTCATTTGTTAGGGCTCTACCCAGTATACAACTGTATAACAATATATCCACATGACTCGTCGAGGAGTCTCGACAAAGTAGTAATGACCACACAGGGTCCATCTACCCATATCCACAATATACAACTTTATCACAATAGTTCATAAGAGCTTATTACAACACTCTTATACATAACATATATTAAAACTAGTTTGTTCTAATATAGTTTACAAAAACATTTATCAAAGCCACATCCGGGCTTCCTTCAAAACCACGGCCTTGAAGGAGAATTTGTTCTTGATTAATACCACACTTTTTAAAATATGGTCCCACGACGGGGTAAGCAATGCTTAGTAGAGAATAATTCCTACAAGGGCTGCTCGCCACCTAAGTGCATGATATGCCATTTCACATATTCAAGTAAAAACATACACATTCTACTCAGATATACACATGCCATGGATGAGAATGTGACTGTACATCCCACGTATCCAGAGTCCTCCAGGCTCCTCGCATGCATATGCTAAGTGTAAAGAAAACCGTCATTTATGTTCCATCAATGACCATTTTCAAAACAAAAGCTTTTTGTTTTATAAATCAAAACCCATTGGAAAAACTCCGATATTCATTGTTTTACCAAGTCTGTGTGTTTTTGTGGGTACTTCAATTTCGAGGTCTCATCGTAGAGGCTTTGCACACCTTAGGCTTTCGCGAACTTTCATCGCTGGTTGTTATATATTGAGACTCTGTTTTGGTTTTAATAGGGGCATCTATCATAACATATATAACATTTTTCGTTTCTTTTCTTTGTTAAAAGCCATGAGACTCATTTTGGACGTTGTCCCATTTCTGAGCCCACCATCGAGACACGAACACAATGTGTTTACCAACCATGGACTCACACACCCATTTAATGCGATATACATGCATATGCAATGCAAGATGCTATTGCATGTTATATCATGTCACATGCATAATGAATGTTACATGGACAACACAATCCACCACTTACCGGTGTCATGACCAATCACATCACCTGCATATGACTTCCATAAATAATTTCATTCATGTCAACCTATCATGCAAACATATATCAACATTCACTTTCAACATGTAATTCTATGATCAAGCAATGACACACACAAGCAAGCCATGTAATGGCCATTGCACATAACAATTCATGTCATGTCAACATGTTAGAACACACACATTGACACCCAAACACGTCACTCTTAGTCAAGCAATGACACTTGATTCTCAAGACCAGTTGTGGAATAGAGATGCCCATAAAACATTCTACACAACAAGCCATCATAGACCACAGAATAGTTTCGAACTTAGTTCAGAAACTAGTCCTGCTGATCAATCTAGACCTGAGCCATTAAACAGCCTAAGGTATAGCAGTCCCGGAAAACTGATCATAACTTGAGTTATAGAGGTTCGATTTGGGTGATTCAAAATCCTAACATCAAATTATTAGATAGAGCTATAATTTCCTTGAAGGATACTAGTCCAAATGCTCCGCTAGTCCCAGCACAAAAATCAGTCCCAAAAAATTGGACCGGTGGTTCATTGAAACAAGGTAACTTTGTGGCGATCCGGAGAAAGCGGACCATAACTTGGGTTATAAAGGTCTAGTTGGGTGATTCAAAGCCTAAACCCAAGTTCCTGACTAACTGTTGTCATAAGGAAACTAGTCCAGAATTCCCTCTTTTCTAACCAAAAATCAGCCCTAAAAACTGGAATGACATATAGGAATCAAAACGGGGCACTATTCACATAACCATTATTTTCCCGACAACCCCTTAGGCATTAGAACTCAACCAAAGTAAGTAGAATCTACCTCTTAGAGTGCTTGAAAGAAACTCTAAAGTCCATGGACACTTCTAGCTTGAAACCTTTGATTTTCTGAACTCCTTGCTTGAATCCTCGGAAAAATCCCTTGTTTTCGATATCCACACATAGCCCTCGTCGAGTTGATGAACTTTCATTCTTGGCCCGACGAATTCTGACCGACGGAACTCCATGGATCGAAGAGAGAAGTTTTGATTTTTTTATTTTTCTTTTATCTCCCTCTCTCCTCCTCACGGGTTCGTTTCTCCCAACAGAAAATCTGCTCATTTCTGCCCCAAAACTGATTTTATTATTTTTTTACCTTATTTGTCTAACTTAATTCTTAAGTTGGAGACATAGCCCACGTCGCCATGTGTCCATTACTGGTCGAGCTCAGTTCTATACGAAATGTAATTTTTTAAGTCTCGGTTCAGCTCAATTTATTTAAAATGAACTTTACTTGAGTTATTTCTTAACTCCGAGTTATCGCCAGGCTCCGTCCACAGCGGAATCACTAGAGCTTGTTACTACCTAGAAAATCGTGAAAGATCATTGTCTCGAATTGAATGAAATTTTCTAGGTAACTAGATTTTGTGAGACGAATCCAAAGGTGAGGTTTGTTTCGTCATCTGAGATCTTAAAAATTTTCCAAGCTTCCGTGAACCATTTCGGCAATTTTACTGTTTTTGCCATTTTTCAAAAAAATTAAATTTTTCTCGGGTTTTACATTCTTCCCCTCTTAATGGGAATTTAGATCACAGATTCACACACACCTAACACACACAAATGCATGCATATGCTATAGAATCAAGACAATACTCTTGCCCATAGGCACGAAAGTAGAAACATACCTTGAATAATTGACTGATCTGCTTAGAAACAGTCTAAGGTGTAATAAGTAGACACGCCACAGGTCCCAAGTCACGGCACCTTGAGCTACATGCGGACTCGACCCATGCCACAGCCTCTGCGGCCTGTCTGTGAAATAACCGGTACTTGTACCGCGCCACATGACTAGCCAGACCTGGCTTGTCTTGAATTAGGAAAGACAAATTAGGTCTGTGTGTCCCGATGATTGGGACTAGGTGTCCATGCACTTGGGATCCACATTTGTCCCACGGGCAATCAGACCATGTCAGGTTGTTGGCTGATAGCATGTCATCTGCCCTGTCTAGCTAGATGCCTTAACTTGGCCTTGGCCCTGATAACCTCGGCCTTGTCCCTGAAATCCTTGTGCTTCCCCAAGCTCGAAGAAGATTTATTCTCCCTCTTCTTCTCACTAGCACCTACATCATAGATGCTCCGTGCGTCATCAATCTCTCTCTCCATGGCCATAGCTGTCTTGACCATATAGTCCATATCTTGTAGGAGAAATCCCACAATCTTGCCTCGGATGGACAACTTCAGACCATCCTCGAATTTCCTCACCTTGGCCATGTCGGTGGCCACATAGTCATCAGCAAAACGGGCTAACTCGGTGAACTTAGCCACGTACTCTAACACTATCATCGTTCTTTGCTTTAGCTCTAGGAACTCCCGAGCCTTTGCATGTCTAGCAGTTGTTAGAAAATATTTGCCCATGAAGAGATCATGGAACTCTCCCCATGTCATTGCCTCTATGTCCCTCGAGGCCTTTACCCAATCCCACCATACTTGGGATTCACCCTCTAGCTGGAATGCAACTAGCCTTATCCTAGTGGCATCAGAGGTGATCTCCATAAACTTTGAGATCCCTCTCCTTGTCTAACTAGTAGTGCATGTGCCAACTACTAATAGACCTCACATCCTGAACTAATTCATTCATTCATTTTCCGAACCCCTAAGGTTATGTTCTCTAACCCTAGTATTCGTCTTTTTCCATATACATTTTACTATGCATATAATTCACACAATATGTAACACACATTATGTAACCTGATCATCAACATGCGATTCAAAAGATGCATAATGAATGCTTTAATGCAAGCTATGACGCTGATATCAGACATCGAGCCTTAGGCATTCATAACCTAAGCTCTATACTATAGCTGCATGTCACAAACCCATGCCACAAGCCACAGGTATTCGTATACCTAAACTCTGATACGAAATGTAGCCGAGAACCGGGGTTAGTTGATAGCCGTCAACTGAGGAAAGCTTCATTAGTTTCGGGTAACCCGATACCACACTATTGTGTCCTATTTATCGATATCCATATTTTCACAAAAATCAGGCAGAGTCTCCTTTGTTCAAGGAGCTCTACCTAATATACAACCTGTATAACAATATATCCATGACCCGTCAGGTCTCAGCCATGTAATGACCTACAGTCCATCTACCCATATCCTGACTACAACTATATCACAATAGTCCATAAGAGTTTATTACAACACTCTTATACATAACATATGTTAAACTAGCTTGTTCTAATATAGTTTACAAAAATATTTATCACAACCACATCTTGACTTCCTTCAAAATCACAGCCTCGAAGGAGTGTCGTCCTCCGGTGTACCACCTGCACTTGAAATATGGTCGCATGAGGAGGTGAGCAATGCCCAGTAGAGTGAAGGACCTACAAGGGCTCTCCCACTAAGTGCACATGTGCAGTATCATTTCACACATTCAGAAATAGAAAACATACACATTCTACTCAAATGTCTACATATGTGGATGAGAATGTGACTTACCATCATGTCAGAGTCCTCCATGACTCCCTCACATGCATATGCAAGAGTATGACAAGTCATTTATGTTCCATCAATGACCATTTTTAAAAAACAAAATCTTTTTGTTTTATAAATCAAAACCCATTGGACAAACTCCGATATTCACTTGTTTTTACCAAGTCACACCGCTGTGTGTTTTTTTTTTTTTTTTTTTTTTTTTTTTTTTGTGGGTAGCGAATTTAGGGGCCTCCTTTGCGGGCTTTGCACCTTAGACACTGAAAACTTTCATCGGCTGGAGGTTCGATTTGAGTGATTCAAAGTCTAACATCAAGTTCTCGGATAGAGCTACAATTTCATGAAGGATACTTGTCCAAATTCTCACTTTTTTCCCAATGAAAATTAGTCCCGAAATCTAAGACAATAGGTTTTGCCAAAATAAGGTAACTGTCGTAGTCAGAAAATAGACCATAACTTGGGTTATAGAGGTCCAATTTGGGTGATGCAAAAGCCTAACCTCAAGTACACAACTTTAACTACAATTGTCATGAAGGGCACTAGCCTAAATTCCCTCTTTTTCTAACCGAAAATCAGCCCCAAAAACTGGACATCATATAGGGTCAAAACAGGGCACTATTCTCATAACCCATTATTTTGCCAAACAGCCCCTTAGGGAAAAAATGGCCAAACAGCCCCTTAGGGCATTAAAACTCAACCAAACAATCCCTAGAATGGAAAATAAACCAAAGTAGTAAGAATCCCTACCTCTTGGAGCATAGAAGAAACTCTAGGAAGTCCCGTAGACACTTCTGACACAGGAAACCTTTGATTTTCAGACTCCTCGCAGATCCTCGCCCGAAATCTCGTGTTTTCAGTGCCCTACGTAGCCCTTGTAGAGTAGATGAACTTTCATTCTTAGCTCAAATTCGAGCCCGTGAATTTCAGTGGATCAAAGAGAATTTTTATTTTTGATTTCTTTTCTCTCCCTCTCTCGCCTCTACAGGTTTTCTTTTCTTCCCAACATACAATCTGCTCATTTTCTGCCCCAAAATTGATTTTCTTTTCTTTTTTTTTTGCCTTATTTTTCTAACTTAATTCTTAAGTTTAGAGACATGGCCCACATCGTGCCATGTGTTTATTACTCATTCGGGTCCGTTTTTGCCCCGAAATAATTTATTTCGTCCCGGTTTAAGTTCAATTTATTTTAAATGAACTTTACTTGAGTTATTTCCTAACTCCTGAGATTCTCATAAAATCATCCACAGGGGTTCTCTTAAATCGTTATCCGGTGAAAAATTCGATTGTCTCGAATTCGACGAAAATTTTCGATAACTAGATTTAGTGAGATGAATTAAACCCAGTGAAGTCCGTTTCGTCATCAAAGATCTAGGAAAATTTCGAGCTACTGAACCATTTTGGCAATTTTACTTTTTTTTCCATTTTTCATAAAAATTAAATTTTTTCCAGGTTTTACAAAAACCATCTGACTTCTCCTCCAAGCAACTTAGAATTTTCTTCTTTCCTTGCCAAAAAGAATTTATTTTCTCTTTCTAAAACAACTCCCACTTGTTTGATAAAGGAAACCCTCTTATATTACTTTTTTTTTAAATCTTTTCTTCCTCTCTCACGGGTGCCATCTCTTCCACCTTGGCATTGCTTCCGCCAGCCGCTGCAACTATCACCTCCTTTATACGCGTTGGCCGGTGATGTCACCTCTCTTCCATCCAACATTGCCGCTGCCAATGAAAATGTTGCCGAAGTCATCGACAACACTATAGAAGCCGTCGATGCAACAACTGTTGAAGTTTGTTGTTCATTTTTCTCCTAATGCGATCTATCTTTGTCAGCATGGAGTATTTCGATCGTCTTCCATTGCTCTAATCCTCCACCGTTGTTTTTGTTTGTATTGTCAAATTTGTTCCTTTCGCTGGAATTGTTCGATTAATACTTGAAAGAATCCTGGTAGTTGTCGTCGAGCATTGTCGGCTGCTCTATTCAATTATCCTTTATTCGTCCTTGTCAAATGTTGCTTATCCTGCCGATGGCTTTGTTGTGAAAGTCGGCGAAGTCTCCGCTTCTTGTTCTGTTGTTGATTACGCCCTTTACTCGGCTCGGCGACGTGCATTTACGGTTCTCTGATTAGGGCTCGTGGGAATCTCGAGCCTCGTTCTTTGGAGGTCGAAGTTCATCGAATCTCATTCTGGTAGGTAGTTCCATTTATGAAGAGATCAAAACTTTTATAATTCTCTTGACAATGTAGATCTTGATTGGGAATTTTCTTGAAGAAAAATGTTTTAGATGCAATTTTCAAGCTTTCTTTGATGCCAAAAAATTGAAACTTTTCCTTGATGTTGCTCGAAACTTTTCCTGAATGCAAATTTTTTCGAAGAATCATCTTGAATGCATTCTTGAAAAATTCTTTGAAGCTTTCGGCTTGTTTGGAACCTTTTCCGGGATGTATATTTTGAAAATAATTATGAACACACAATTCAAAAAAATTTATTCAAGTTGTTCGACTTATTATGAAAATTTTCTTAGATGTAGACTCTAACAAAGTCGAGAGTACACCATTGAAAAAAATTCTCTAAAAGTTGTTTGGCTATTCCAGACCTTTTTCGAGTGTATATTTTGAAAATAATCATGAGTACACCCGCCGAGGAAAAAAATTCCTTGAAGCTGTTCGGCTTGTGAAAATTTTCTTAGAGTGCGGACTATAACGAGGAGTCAAGAATACACTGAATTCTCTCGAGTCGTTTGGCTGTTCGAACCTTTAAGTGTATATTTTGAAAATATTCATGAATACACCCTTAGAAAAAATTTATTGAAGTTGTTTGGCTTATAACGAAAATTATCTTAGGTGCTGACTCTAATAGAGTCGAGAATACAGCTTCGAAAAAATTCTTTGAAGTTGTTTGGCTGTTTCGAACCTTTTCCGGGGTGAATATTTTGAAAATAATCATGAGTACACCATTCGAAAAAATTCATTGAAGGCTTTAGACTTATTATTAAATTTTTTTTTAGAGTCACGGACTCTAGCAGGAGTAAAAATACACCTTCAAAAAAAATTCTTTGAAGCTATTTGGCTATTCAAACCTTTCTTGAGTGCCTATTGAATGAGTTTTCAGTAACCTCGAGATGAAAGACCTAAAATTAGGCTTTTCTTTGGCGGATTGCTTAGGTAACACATTCTTAAGAATTTCAATTTAATCTCACCGTGAGCTTGACTTAAAGGTACCTTTCTACCATATAGATTTACGCCTTTACAGATATTTCGGCCTTGCGACTGAGATTTCACCCATATCATGATTGTAACTTTTGTGTTTTGTTTCTTTAGGGGCTTCTTGTATTGTTGGTTTGCTGAAACTGCATCTCAATTCCATCTTCATAAATTAATCCAAATATGTGCTCTTTCTTCCTTGTCCAAATGCTAGTTTTGACATCATGTTTTTGCTTTGTAGTCACTATTCTTCCCTCTTGCTTGGTGAGTTCACATTCTCTTAGGAGCATCTTCTTGTCCACCTAGTTTCCTTTTCCATTAAGATCAACGACAAAACTACTTATTGGAAATAAGTTATAACCTATAGTGAGCCGGTTCGTCATGGCAGGGCTTGGGGGTTGGATTACGCTTGGATTACTGATTTGGTTGTCCCCGTATTTAAGAGGAATTTGGATAACATTAGGGATTGATCTATTCATTCATCATTACCACTATAAACACTTCAACTTTTGGTCGTACCACTATTGGGGATAACTTAGCGATGGAGTGTGAGTGTTCTTATTTGAAATTTTGGTAGAGCGCTGTCTTTCTTTTATTGATCATGTTTGTTTGTTTCATCACGTGGGAGATAAATACCATTCTCACGGGCCTACCTATCCAGGGTGTTGATGCTCTTTGTTTGCTTGATATTCAAGACTCTTCTCTCCCGGCTATAGGTGTTTCCTCTACCACTCAAACTTCATACTCTGTTGTTATCCGGAAATTGCATGATGTCACTAGGGTTCCATCGACAGTTGAGCATGTTGAGTTTTTATGGGTTCTCTATCTGGAGTATAATTTTTACCAACTTTAGAAAACTTGCTATACAGTACTTACCATTGGCAAATAAACTTGCTCTAGGTCAGCCTTATGCCTTAGGCACTTTACTCTTAGCCTCAGTTTATCAAGCCATGAGTAAATATGTTTCTAATGAGCCTTACCATAAAGTTAGTGGTGCCTTGTGGTTCATACAGATGTTTGTTCTTCCCATATTTTCCATGGCTTTTTGACAGGGAACCTACCTTATAAGACTTTGGGACTTCATGTCGCGCATTCTCTATGTACGATGCCCTCGGATGATCTTATGTCTTTCTTCTTAGGATAAGTAGATAAGGCATTGACACACTTATACTTAAGACCTGATTCTATACATATCTCGGTTTTAGAATCGGATTAAACTCATCTCAGCCATATCTACAAGACTTTGAGAGTCCTTTAGCCTCTGCTTATCTTGAAACGTAGAGTACTTATTTTAGAAGGGTTGGTTCACCTTTTCATCCTCGATATGCGCATCTCTACGGCTAGTCTACAGCCCCTACCTTCCCTTGTCTTTGGGCCTTGAGCAGGTCATTTTAACTACCTCCTTTACCTTTTGCTTTCGGCCTAGACTTGGAGTTGCATAGGCACTAGTTAAGGAATATCAAACTCTTTCATGCTCCATTGGGATTACCTCTCTATCCACGGCTCCATCATTCTCTACTTGGTGGAATATCATATTTGATGAGCTTCTCAGTTCTTGCTCGCCCACTACAAGTAAAAGAATCATTTGTTGCATTTTTATTCATATATTTACCTCATGTTTATATGATTTCTCATTTTCTCTGCAAGGTTGACTTCTTCTCCTAGTAGGCCTACCCGAAACTCAAGATGAGTCGAGGAGAAGAAAACTATAATAATTAGATCCTAAAATAGCCAAGCTTTCTAGGATGTGGGGAATTCTTCCAGCTCGGTGAGATCATCATAGGCAGGCCCATCAGTTTCAGTTCTCAATACTAGCCAGTCATCCCATTAAGATTGAAGAAGTAGAAGATCCCTTTGAGGATAGTGAGCAAGGGTCAGCATGTGGAGAAGAAACTTCAAGTGGGGATAATTCCTAGGATACTAGCAGCGCATTTGATGAGACAGAGACGATATAGGGCTCTTTAGATGAAAGAGCTACCATCGTTTAGGGAAGGCGGTATGAGCGGGCTGGCCTACTCCTTCTTCGGTTTGTTCTTCCTACATCTTTCTCACCGTATTTTCTTGCCTTATATTTTCTATTTTGCAAGTTTCATCGATATCAGCTTTCAAGATAGAGGTAGAGATAGATTTCTCTTTGGACTTGTCTTTCTGGAGCCCGGGGACTACTCCTTACGCCCAGCCCCCTGTCGTCCTCTAGTGATGATTAAGACAAGAAATTTGCTGACTCGCTTTCTTTGTGAACCATTTCCTTGGCTTGGACCTGCTTTCTTTGTCTACCAGCCAGAAGGGTGCTTTTTGTGCAGCTCTGGCGGTGTTGGCATCAGCTTCCAAAGTGCCTTAGTCAAAGGTTTTCATTTTAGAGGCTTTAGCTCTTCTGTTTTCCTTGAATTTTATCATGCTTTGATATCCAACATGGAGATCTCCTCCAAATTAGATGTCTTAAAGAGACAAAAGATCGAATTTGATCAAGCCTAACTTGCCATGAAATAAGCTACGTAGCAATTGAATGAGCTATGCACTGAGTATGATGCTAAAAAAGAGCGTATCAACTTATTGACTAGAGAATTAGAGAAGGAAAAGGTGTCGACCTCTTTAGTGGAAGCCAAGAGTGATGCCATAAAGGCTCAGCGGCGAACATCTATGGAAGCGAGTGTATGCAGATTCTTAGCTTCAGCGAGGTAGCAGTTGAAGCGAATTATAGGAAATTAATGCATCTCACCAGCATTGCCTTGGATGCTCGAGTTCTCTCCATTATTTTTATTTTCCATGATCGACTTTGACATTCACGAACGATTATAAACTAATGAGACTTTGACTTGGGAACTTTGTAGTCATTTATTTGACATTTTTTCAATTGCAAAGCCTCTTTCTTGCCTATGCTCCTTGTGCTATCTTCTCTTTGCTTTTGTACTCCACAACCTATGATGACAAAGGATTATCCTGAAACTAATATCTCCCTTTCCTACATTTGCTAGGTGGCCATCGGCCTATAATTTTTGCTTTGTGGAAAAAGAAGAATTGGAATGTTTTTCCTAATATGGTGTTAGAGACTCATTGAGCACTACACTGCACATGCGTACTACAACCATAACATTGCATTAGTGGATAAAGGTGGCACTAGGCCTACTTTTTTATGTGTGTTGATTTCCTATGGAATGAATTGTGGAAAAATCACTAACACCAACACACGTACACTACATCCATGACATTGCATTTGTGGATCAAGGTGGCACTATGCCTGCCTTTTGATGTGTGTTGATGTGTTTATGGAATGAATTGTGGAAAAATCACTCAACACAGCACACGTACACTACAGCCATGACATTGCATTAGTGGATCAAGGTGGCATCTAGGACTACCTTTTGATGTGAGTTGATGTTTGTGGAAAAATGTTGTAACTCTATTTTTGATTAAAAAAAAAAATCTTTGGGCCCACTTTCTTTAAGAATATATACTGTGTATATCATATACATGTACAACATTGGAGAGATTTGACAAACAGTGGCTACAAAGCCTACTGATGTATTGAGCAAGTACGTTCTTGGAAAAATTTATATACTTGATAAACAGTGGCTAAAAAGCCCTCATAGATATATTTTTCTCAAAAACATTAAGTAGAAACAACTCATTAAGAAACTTTGAATGGCGAGAAAGCAGTTTGCTCCACAAACTACTTTATTCCATAGAACATTCTCCCGAGCATTCTTATTTAAAGGCGTCTGGAATACTCATTCTTTTAGGAATTTTTACAATTTCCATATAGTAAGGGAAGCCTTCTTCAAGTATTATTTTAATTGATGAACCCTCTTATGGCTCTCCTTGTAGGTTTGCTAACCAATATGCATTTCCGGGTAGTCTTGATGTACCTTGAGGCCTCAGGACAGGAATATTTGCCTAACTCTTTGCCTTTAGAACCAAGTGGCGAATAATCCTTAAACAAGCTCTCCTTCCTTTAAAAGTTTTCCTCTGATTCTCTTATTTACATAAAGTCTAAGCCACTTTATTTTCTGAATCAACATGTAGTTGAAAACATATTCTTAAATCTTCACTTATTCGAGTTCCATCATCATGACCTCACTACATACTCTTCAAGGAGTAAGGCCATTTGTAGGCTCTTAAAAGCGGCCCACTACTTCTATTGGGAGTATTTCATCTTGTCCATAGGTAAGAGAAAAAGGACTTAACCCTATAGAGCTCCTTTTGGAAGTTTTTATGCCTGATAACATTAAAATCACATTACCGTCTCTGAGTTCTCCTCTTGCATTTTCTCTAGAATTCCTATCAACACTTTGTTGGATGCTTCTGCTTGTCCATTGGCTTGGGCATAAAAATGAGTTGATTTGATGAGTTATATTCAATGTCCATGACAAAATGAATTCATCTCTTCCCTATTGAACATTGTTCCTTAATCAGTAGTGATAGATTGGGGAATTCCAAACCTCTGATTAATCTACTCCTTGATGAACCAGATCACATCCTTTTGTTCTACTTTCTTCAATAATACTACCACCACCCACTTAGTGAAATAGTTTGTAGCAACTAGCATGAAGCCATGCCCTTTTGATGGCGTTGGATGAAACTTCCCCGATCAGTCCATGGCATCTGCGAGATAGTCATGGCTTTACTGTGAATATAATTCAACAATAAAGATCCTTTGTATGGTTCCATATTTTGGCAACATTGACAACCTTTGGAGTAGGTGATGCATTCTCTTAGAATGGTCGCCAAAAAAAATAACCATATCTTCTAATTAAACATCACATCTTTATTCTAGATTGATTGGCTCATATTTATTACATAGACCTTTGCTTCATAACTGTATTATGGGAAAGATAAGCACTTGAGCAATAACCCATTAAATCTACTTTACGTTCAGCTCTCCTTCTAATAAGAAAAAAATTATGAGCTTGAGCCTTCGTTCATGGGGGCTTTTTCTTGTTTGGATTACCAAATATTCTTTGAAATTTGTTCTTCAATGTCAGCAATATTAATGTCATTGTTGAAGTTGTCTAAATTAGATCCTCGTTAAAATTGAAGGGTGATTTCTTCTTCTCTATCATGGTGAGCTTATGGGTCAAATTACATTTTACACTAGAAATTTATTTTAGCAAGCTCATCAACTCCCGATTTGATTCTCTCTATTTGTAATTCAAATTCTACATTATTAAAGGAGTCTAACATTTGAATGACAACGATAAGGTGTTAATAACAAGTTGTTGCACTTATATACTCTCCTGTTATTATTAAATACCAATTGAGAATCTCTAATGACTCGAACATCTTTTTCCCTAAGCTCCAATCGGATCTCTAAACCAATCACCAAAGCTTCATACTCAACCTAATTATTGGTGCATTCAAAGGTCATATTAAGAGACAATGTAATCTTTACTCCCTTGGTAGAGATAATCACTAATTTTGCAGCTATGAGAATTCTCATTAGCAAGCCGTCAAATTTGAGGATCAGAGGCTCTTTTGCTCCATAGTTCCTAGCTCCACCTTTGCTCTATTCTAATCTACAGGAAGGATGATTAACTGAAATACGCTAATGCTTGTCCCTTGACTTATTTTTGTGGAAAATAAACCAGGTGAATTTTGATAAAGCAAGGATTTACCAATCCTCATATGTCAGTGTGAGTTGAGCATGTACTTCATAAGGTCATTTTGAGAAACATGGCTGAGACTTAAATCAAGTAATGCTTAGTTTTAGTACATACAAATCACGAGCCCAGACATAACTTTTCAATTGGAATATATCTTGTTTTTACATTGGATTTAAGACTGCCAATAATATACAACAACTCATGGCCTTTAGAATTGTTTTATGCTAAAAGAAAACCTATTAATTCATTTGTAGCTGATAAATATAATTTAAGTGGATGACCTTGTATAGGAGGCATTAAAACATTAGGTTTAGAGAGGTGCTCTTTGATCTTGTCAAAGGCTTCTTGATGTCGCTCTTCCCACCTAAACTCTTCCATATATTTCAGCTTCACCAAGTAAGAGAATTCCTTGGTTTTACCTACCAGGTTAGAGATAAATCTTCTTGAATAATTTACTGACCCAGCAATAACTTTACTTTGTTTTGATCTACTTCCATCCCTCTCTTTGGTGAACTAAGAATTAGAAAATTCAACCACAGACTCTAAATGCACATTTTAGTGGATTAAGCTTCAACTGATGATGTTTCATCCTCTCAAAGCTTTTCCTTAGATGATCTACATGCTCACTGACTTTTTTAGATTTAAACACAATATCATCAATGTAAACTTCCATGTGGTGGCCTATCATGTCATGGAAAATGGCATTCATTACCCACTGGTAAGTTGCTGCATTTTTAGACCAGGCATAATGACCATTCAAATCACTATGGAGCTAGAACATCTAATGACAGTCTTAGGTGTATCTTCTACTGTTATTAGAATCTGATTGTGACCAGAGAAACTATCCATAAAGGACAACAATTCATTATTAGCAGTAGAATCAACCAACATGTCTACTATAGGCATCAGATACATATTCATAGGAGTAACAACATTTAAATCTCTAAAATCCACACATACTCGAAGTTTTCCATTTTTCTTCATCACATGAACAATATTTGCTAACCATTAAACATACCTTGTAGGCCTGATGAATTTGTCCTTCAAGAATTTCTCAATTTCCTCATTCACCTTCGGCTCTACTTCCTTGGACATTTTTCTAAGTGGTTGTTCGAAAGGATGGAATTCAAGCCTAATGGGAAGGCGATGTTCCACAAGGCCTCTGTCCAATCTTGGAATTTCATCATAATTCTAAGCAAAGCAATCTTTGAATTCCTGCAGCAATGATATGATCTGTTTCTTCAAGTTAGTGTATAAGAGAGAACTTATGTAAGTAATCCTTGGCTCTTCCACAATGCTAAGGTCTTCTTCCATAAGAATCGTATGAGCTTGTTGTCTTACATTTTTAGGAGGCTTGATCCAAATCTTCAATATGGTTTCTTCCTCCTCCTCATTAGTTCTTCTTCATAAATGTGAAGCTCACATATGTCTTGATCTTGTTCATACGCAGCTTTTTCCCGTAACTGGCATTTGCATTTTGAATGTCGCGGATGCAATGACTCCATTCTCTCCATGAGAATACTTAGTCATTGATCTCCTCAATGACCAAACCCTTTTATCGGCCTGAAAGGCACGATAGCAGTTTTCTTCATAAGTTTGACAACTTGGTCTTGAATGTCACTAGTATCTCTTGACTCTGTGTATATTTCTCTTGGAGTCCCATTCTTCTTTTTTGCCTCTGAATTTTATGGGACCAAACTCTTGGTCATAGTAACTAGCCTAAACAGAATATGAGGTTGAAATGAAAGGTTTGTCTGCCCATACCAGTTCTACTTCATCACCTTTCTAAAACAGTACAAATTTGTGAATGGAGGGACGGCTTACACGCTAATTGGCATATGAATCATTATCTTCCTAATAAAGCATTATAGTTAACAATAGAATTAATCACAAAGAAGCCAAAAAGAGTCTTTACTACCTGATGATGTCAATAGGGAGTACGCCCAGAGTCTTAGAGATTTCTCCAATAGAAGCAGATATAGACACTTTTGTTTCAATCAGATCATCAATGCTTCTTCCTAAATCTCTCAACATCCATAATGACATCACGTGACTGATCCAGTATCCTGTGCAACAGCGGACAGGTTTACCATTAAAGTGTTCTCTCACATATAGAGGCCTTATGTGCATGTCATCTCCATAGTAAGGTTTTCTAAAGTGTCACCTTTTTGAGCTTTGCTTCCTTCAAAGGATCAATAGTGATCATCCTTTATTGTGCTTTTCCTCTACTTGCAAATGTTCTTTCTCTACCTCCACTTTCGCTTTCCTCTATTTCTTTGACTTGAAAAATATGGTAAAGTTAGAAATAGAGAGAACATTTCAAGAAATAAAATGTACCACCATAATATTTCTTGAATCCATTTCTTGATGGCTTTTTCATCCTCTGTAGCCTTCCTTTCAAATTTGGTTTCCTTTGGCGTAGGCTTTACTTCTTTTCTTAGATTCTCTGTTTACTTTGGTTTTTCCTGTGGCATTTCTTCAAGTAACTTCCTTTTCTTCATAGCTCTCAGTCTCTACATCCTTCTCTTTGAGTTCTAGTGAGCTTTTGGGAAAATTTCTTATGCTACACTACATGCCATTTTTGTTCAGGTGGAACAAGATGAGGGACAAATGTGTGTATGTAAAATAATATGCCTATGTGCGCAAGTGCACGCTTCACCTTAAGTAATATAGAAAGTAAGTAAAGTGTAATCCATGAGTTGGCTATTAACTACCAATTCTTTTCTAGCTTAGGCTCTATTTGGATGATGGAAAATCTGTAAAAGACACAAATTTAACTAAACTAATTTGCAAGAATCCTAAATTAACAAAAACTCAAGACTAAAAACCTTAGGGCATAGATTTCACCAATCCAAGCCTATATGAACCTCTTAACTCGATCAATTAATGTTCATTTCATTATGTTGATGCAATTCACTAAATATAATTATGAATCTCTCTTGATAACTCACAACCTACCCCTAGGATTTAGGTATTTTGCATCATCTCAACCTAAAACCCCAGGAATGCAATACACTCAACGTAATACCACCTAATTTTATTTATATCTCTATCTAAGTGATAATTAAATGATAATTCATTCTTGGTGTAAATTCAATTCTCACTTCTCAAGTCTGAATTGGGCATACATGATGCAAGTATTGGCCTAATCACCCATGAATTAAGATCAAAATGAACAACAACACATATATGAAAATAAAGCATAGATCAACTTAAATTAAGAGATTCATCTGGCCAAAGTCTCAGTACATCTAAACCTAAAAAACTAACTAAAACATAATTGGAAAAGGAATTACAACCATGAAAAGAGAGAAAAACAGAGATAGAGGGAGAGAATAAATAGTTTGGAGTGATAGCCCCGTCTCATCCTTCCATCTTCTTCTTCATCAAGTTTCTCCCCTTCCAAGAGCCTTACCCTAGGGTTAGGAACCCTAAGGAACTCCTAAAATCATCCCTTTAATACCCTAGATCATGTTCTCTTTTATAGGCTTCTTGAGAATGGGCCAAAAATGGGCTAAAAATAGGTGTTGGGCCGCAAATCGTCGCTTGGTCGCGACCATCAAGGTTCTATGGTGGCTACCACACTGTAAGATGAAAAACACAATCGCTATTGAAAAAGGTTGTGGTCGGGACCATGGATTTCTACAGTCGCGACCATGGATTGCGAGGAGCCATGCTATATCTGAACTCAAATTTGGTGTTCTTGGAACCGTTAGAAAGATCTTGAAGTTTAAAATCCATCAACATAAATCTTGATTCCATTTGATGACATCTTATAGCTGAAAAGGTCAAAATACAATAGTGTTGCTACATGATATAGCGATGTTTACTGATTTTCCACTTTTTCGCTTTGTTTCGCTCTTATTTTGCCCGTATGCATTCGATGGTTTACCTAATCATAAAGATGAACATTTAGGGAATTATAACACTTATTTATATCTAAAAACTACAAAATAACACACAAATATAGGGATAAAATGATCTGAAATATACTTATCAACAAACCTTGGAGGTATTTTCCTCCTTTAAGTGTTTCTACCCAATCCCTCTGGAAAAGTATGTCTCTCTTTTTTAGGAACATTATTTTCTTTGAATGGTTTGGATACCTTATATTCTTTTCGTTTTCTTTGGTTCTAGATACTTTTCCTTTTACGACCAACTCATCCTTATAAACCAAATATTGTTTAGGGACCCATACCTTTCTTATCTTGACATTAGGAGAAAATTTCTCATCCTCATTTTCATTCAGAAATGCTCTAAGATCTGTAGCAGGTATGTTAACTAAATCCATTGGTGGGAAAGGATCTTCATCAACCACCATGACCTCCTTTTTGTTGAGGAACTTCAGTATTCACTTGTTGATCCTATCTACGGATAATATTCCTAAAACTCGACAATAATTAGTACCACGATTCTAGGTATGATATACAGTATACTTTTCCTTGTGTTCTCTTTCTTTGAGGAGTTGGTGATCTTAGGAAATGTGATGAATTTCTTCTTCAGAAATAAAAAATTTCCTCGTATTTTCCACGCCAAAGTATATTGTGCTTGTGTATTGGAGGTCTATGACTTCTTCCATAAGTTAGGTGTCTTCTTCACCAGTAGAAGACAGATAAAGGAACCTATACTTGGGAGATCTGCTACTATAATTTCTTCATAATTGACCTCCTGGTAGTAAGTTCCCATGGAGATCTTTCTCCATTGACTTTCTTCCTTGAGTAATTCTTCATACTCTGTTACCTTAGTAGCAAGCTCATAGAAGTCTCTGAATTTCATACCTTGGAACTTCTTCCTCAACTCTATATCAAGTCCCTTCTATGTTATCTTCACGTACTCTGTTTCTACGAGATGGATTTTTCATCTGTTCCTCATTCTTTTGAAACATGTGATAAATAACTCTACTGATTCTTCATCCCTTTGGGTTACCCTTGATAATTCTGTTTTGCAAATCTCAGGTTCTGCTCTGAAGAATTGTGTGGAACTGTCTCTCCATTTCCTGCTAACTCATGATAGAATTCTTTAGCAATGTTGCATGTAAGTAAAGCGACTCACATTGTGGAACTATGAATAACACAGTTTGAGATAAGAGAAATTTTCATAATTGGCCAATTCCCCACTTTGTACTGTTAATCTAGCCACATGCTCCAAGGTAGACTGTCCATTTACTCCAAAGAATAAAGAGAATTCGGGAATTCTATACCCTCTTGGTCAATGATTCTCTCTATCTATTGCCTTTGGATATGACTTATAGAATTTTAGTTTGTGACTGTTTAGGTCGGCAAGTATAGTTCCTATCTGCTTCATATTGCCTCTAAATTTGGTAGTGGTAGTTGCATAAAAGGTTGAGAATTCTTGGCCTCGTTATGCCCACTGAGGTGGTGAAATAATGCCCAGTACCTTAGCTAAAGAAGTGGCTCATTATAAACTCAGGGTTTGTAACCGGGTTGATGTTAGCATGCACCCTTTGAGGGAGCCGTTGTCATAATGGGATTAGGATGTTCTCCATTGGAATTTTTCAAATTTCCCTCCTCTCCTATAGGGAGGAATATATCAATTTCAAACCTGTTTAGGAGAGCGGTGAGGTCCACCCGCTTCTTGAAAATTCCTAGGGAGTTGCCCCCCGAATTCAATTGATAGTTGTCTCCGGAGCTCATTAGCTTATTGCTTAATGAATCGAGAAGTTAGTTCTAACCTTTGTGGTCCAAGCATCTTTGAGATTTCTTTCCGGATAGTCTCATGTGCACAGGCTTAGTCTTCTCCACTCTACCATTATCCTTCATTAAAACAGGATGCTTTTGGTATGTTAAATGGCTTCATCTATCAAGGCTTGTGCATACTCCAACATGGCTCACTACAAGAAAAATCGGAATTAGAGACATAAATTAGAGACGGACTGTAAGACCCGAGAAATTCCAATTTCTGGAAAAAGAGCAAAATTGTAATTTCGGTTACAAAAATTGTAATTTCAGTTAAAAATCCGAAATTTATTCTCTGGATCTCAGATGACCAAACAGATTTCACCGTTGGAATCGTCTCGCGAAATCTAGCTAGCACGTCGAATTTCGTCAAATTCGAGAACGGTCGGAGTTGTACGTTTCGAGGCATCTCGTTTGGTCTTAGAAAAATGATTTTCGATCACGACCCAGTCACATATAACATGTACTCATGTGCCATAAGTAGCATGAGTAGAGAAATGATAAAAATGGACGGTCGAGATAGTGTCGAATGTAAAAACTGGGAAAAGAGGGACATAACGGGTATTAATGGAATTGTTTAAGTGGGAAAAAGACAAAACACTCAATAGTGTTGTCTCCCACAATTCAAAAAGGCAAAGAAAAACGTGAATTGAAGGAGAAAAGGTCCAGTAGCCAAAAATGGTGTTTTAGTGAGAGAAGGTTAGACTTCTCTCTAAGTTTCGGCGAATCGATAGTCGGCGGTCGTCGGGACAGAAGGAAAATTTGCTCTCGCGGAAGGGCTTCGCGTGGAGTGTGAATTTAGGGAGTTTCCTCAAACTCCGAGAGGTAGGAGTTTCTCCCTACTTGGGTTTTACACTTTATTTAAGTGTTTTTCAATGTTTCGGTTGGTTTGAGGCCTTGAACGGTCGTTTGATCGGTCCCAAAACTTGGGACCGAATTATTGGAAATTTTGAAACCCATTTTGTACGTCCATCTGCGGGCACGGGATGTTGGGTTGATTAATTGTGTAATTTGTGAAATAAATCATGTCTTGATTGGAGATGAGTAGGAAATGGCCATGAAATTCATGTTCCTGAGAGTGGCGAAGCGATTGGTGATTTTTAGGGAATAGTAACCTAGGGTTTCACTATTCCAGGAATAAATGTTCACAAAATAAATTTGTGAATTAATGTGTTTAGTCAAGTAATTCAAGTAGAATTGCTCATTAACGATCCATTAGCCACGTGAGCTAATTTTGATGTGATGAAATGAGAAATTACATAACATGATTGTGATTTAATTTTTATGTGAATATATGCATGTTTATATATTTGCATGTGTTATAGGCTATGTGGAGATTGTCATGCATTCCATATGCACTAGGACACCCTAGGACGGTAGGAGTGAGTGCATGAGATGAGTTTAGAGAAAATGGTTTCTGAGGGTTGTCTAAAACTAAAAAAGATCGGAGGATAGTCCATACTAAAAATATCAATCGTCGGAGGCAGCTTGATTAATCATACATCGGGAGTAGTCCATAAATAATATCAATCGTCGGAGGCCGATCAGGTGACTCTATATACATCGGAGGGTTGTCATAAATAAACATAATAATTCTCATACGAGGCTTGGCGAGTGTGAGGGAAGTCGATGAGTTTCGGGGTATGAGATGGTAGTTAGACATTGAGTAGGATCATGCATTTGCTTGAATGTGTGTTTACTTTAGACATGCATGTGCACTTAGGTGGAGAGTAGCCTACTTAGGGTGATTCCAGCTGCGGGCATTGGCGCTCACCACTGTCGAGGATACTATTTTAAGGTACGGGGAGGGTGCGAGACGGCTCATCTAGGGCAGGCTTTAGAAGAAAGTCGGATTGTGGCTTTGGGTTATGATGTATGACATGTATTAGAATTCTCTAATTTTAATATATGTGTTGTATAAGAGTAAAATTTGAACTCTTGAAACTATTGGATATATATGTTTTATGAGTATTGTTCATGGGCCCAAGTGGTCGTTTTACTCAGGTTATTGTTATATTGATGTTTGGGACAGGTTATGTCTACGGGTTTTGTATTTGGTGGGGCTCCGTCTGAATGAGACTCTGCTAGATTTTTAGTGAAAATGTCGGGTCACCCAGCATTCACTTTGGTATTCAGCGGGTTGTGGGTGGTCAGGACCCCAGTTTTGGGGCGTCACGGCTTGGTATCAAAGCTTAGGTATACGAATACCTAGGGAGCTCGGGTTTGGGTATCCATTACCACTTGGGTGGTTTGATGTAGAGTATAGGTATATGAAAACCTAGAGATTGAGGGGATTTGGGCTTAGGCCATAGTCTTTGAGGTATAAGAACATCACCACTGGTGTGGTTCGTGTTGAGTTTAAGGTATGAGATTACAGGAAATCAGGACAAAACTAGGACCTTTGCGTACATGTTTTAGGTGATTGTTTGATAAATGATGTGTGAACATGTGAATGTTTGATGAATGGTGTGTATACCATGTTGTATGTGTTATGATTGTTTGTGTGCTTAGTACTTATCACCTAGGAAAACAAGTGATGTGTTAGAAACTTTTAGGAGTTTTACAGTGTGTAAAAGCTGAGCAAGAGGGAGAAATAAAATAAATTTTAATAGAAATTTGAGGTTGAACACTAGGGTTAGTGTTATATAAAAAAAAGGAGCTTTGAAATTACGGACCATTTTCAATTAAATGAAAAAAAATAAACAAAATAAATTTTAAGCGATTTATTTGGTTTATTGAAATGAAAAAAAATAATAATAATAATAATAAGGTGGAGAAATTTTTTTCGAGTGTAAAAGCTGGAAAAAAGAAAATAAAGAAAATAAATCTTATAAATTTATTTGATTAAGAGAGGTGAAGAAAATAATTTTCTAAGGTTTTTGAGTTGTAAAATTATGGAAGAAAATGGAGTAAATAAATTTTATAAATTTATTTGAGTATTATAAAAAATGAAAAAATGAATAGGTATATATATTTTATTATTTTCCATTAGTGAGACGAATGAAAAAAATTATTGCGAACGAGTTGGGATCTTTGCTTTCGATTGTATTATGAAAAAAAAATATTTTGTATTACGAGCCTTGCAATTGTATTACAAGAGATCTTTGGATTGTATTACCTTGAAGTGCTAGAAGTTGTGTGCAGTGGCTTGGGTGGGAGGCGGGTGTATCACATTCTAAACATTGTATCGTATTCTTCTTCTTGTTTGAATGGGAAGATTGTATTTACATGATAGAAATTTGGGTTGGCTCAAATTGTATTGCAATACAGAGTTGTGCCGGCGAACGAGGGAAATTTGGAAGCCTTATCATGATCACAGGTTCAACAACATATGTTGTAGAGGCTTGATGAGGCGGGCGAGTGTATCGCAATACACTGCGGGTGTATTGTGACATGGGAGCGAGGTAAGAGCGAGGCTGCTATTCTGTCAGCCAGCCTCTAGCGACACGGAGACCGTCGCAGCCTTGTGGCGCCGCGAGGCGCAACCCAGGCAAGCGGCGCGCATGCCTTGAGGGGCCGGCTGGCGGGCGAAGGCGCGGCCCGGCGTCGCAGGCGCTGTGAGACGAAGCGCAGGCCATGTAGCCAAAGCGGCAAATGCAGCTTAGGCGCATCTTCTTTGGGTTTGTAAATTTGTGCACTTGAGTGCGTCAACTGTTACGGCTCCAGTTTGACTCAATCTTGTTCTGAGTCAATTTTGGACATTGTTAAGTGAACCGGTTCATGAACCTTTGTTCTCATAAAATTCGAAAAAAAAAATTTATTAAATTAAATTAAAAATCAAATCAAATCAAATCAAATTAGACAAAATTTTAAAAAATAAAATTTTCAAAAAATGAAATTTTTGTTGATAAAAATATTTTAAATGCATAATCAATTGCCTTGCATTATTTTGTAAATCTGAGGATAATGGAAATATACAACGATTTATGTGTATGACTAGTGTCTTGGGGTACATGTTTGCTGAGATCTTTGTGTGAGATTTAACTTGTCATTGAACTGTACAGATGACCAGTCGAGGATAAGGACGTAGAGGGCTTCCACGGGGTGTGGTCGGGGCACCTGATGTTTGATCGGCGGGCTTTGCGGGGCTGTAGGTATTCTGGCCCATTTCTTGTCGCCTGTTGATATATAGCGGTGAACGGGAAGGTCTAGTAACCTCAGGAGGTTAAGGGTGCGTATCCTCAGGCGATCACGGGAGGAGGTCGGTGAGTGGCCGGACCGTTGGTTCATCTGATTGAGAAGGTGTTAGAGGTTATAGAGTACCTCGACAACTACCCGGGGATAGACTAGTTGTGTTCCAGCTAGAGAGTGAGGCCAAAATATGGTGGAAAAGGGCAAGGACCTCTTGAGACCTTAGAGGAGCCTTTGAATGTGAGTTCTCCCCTAGGGATTTGGGAGAGAATAAGGATGATATGTCGAGGTTGTGAGTTGGAGATCTCGGGGACTCTACTCCACAGGTGGACTTAAGGATCATGGACGTGTCGGAGTTCGATATATCACTAGGGATGGATTGTTGACAGCTCTGGGGTCGTTATCGTTAGCCCAGGCATAGGGTTACACGCTACACGCGAGGAAGGTACTCGTGTGGTGTGGTATTTCGAGGGGAATGACATGATATTTTACCGAGGACCCGGGTATACGAGTCAGGTGTCAGGGATATAGTTAACGGGTTAGCTGAGCCTTACCCTAGAGGACGGAGGATTGAGCTTAGATCTACCTCGAGTAATTTGCGAGTATGTGGATGTTTTTCCAGATGAGCTACCTGGACTACCTCCATAGAGGGTCGTAGACTTCGGTATCGGGTTACACCCTGGTACTTCACCCATCTCTATGACTCCGCATAGGATGGCACCGGTTAAATTCTGAGAACTCGAGTCGAGTACGGGGCTCTTTGGACGAGGTTCATTAGGCAAACACTTCACCATAGGGCTCCGGTTCATTTGAAGAAGAGACCAGACCCTTTGGTATCATTGATTAAGCAGGTTAGGCAGGTATGATCAGAATCGAGGTACTATTCACTAGAGATTGACGATTTATTTGATCGAGTTGAGAGGGCTTGAGTCTACTCAAGATAGGCCGCCATAGATTTACCATTAGCTGAGGGTTAGGGAGACATATATCCTTAAGACATCGTTTAGGACGTGTTATGGGCACTTTGAGTTTACGGTGATGCCCTTTAGATTGACGAATGTACCAGCAGCATTCATGGATCTTATGCATAGGGTATTCCAACCCTATCTAGATTAGTTTGTCGTAGTCTTCGTGGATGACATTTTTGATGCTCCCGGTCGGTAGAGCATGAGTATCACTTGAGGATTGTGTTACGATTCTTGAGGATCATCGGAGTTGTACACGAGTTCGTTAAGTGTGAGTTTTGGCTTCTTTGAGGTGGTTTTGGGACACGTGATGTCGGCATCGGGCGTGTGGTGGACTAGAGAAGGTTGAAGTTTGGCAGTGAGTTGGGAGGGGCCAGAATGTCAATCTACTTGAATCACGTAGTTTCTTGGGATTGGATGGGTATTCTGAGAAGACTGAGAATGGGCTGAAGTTGTCCATTCGGGCGGGATAAATGGGACTTCGCCTACGGGACATGGACTCATGGTTAGGACGGCCACGACCATAGAGAGAGATCGGGGATGCCAGGGCACTCGGGATGTGGGTGTTAGTAGCAAGAGAGTATCGGCCTTGGTTCGGGAAGAGAGAGCGAAAGGCTTCCTGGCCGAGTTTCGAGGGACCCCGGGGCCAAGATTGGGCATGTGAGACGGGATTGCCCTAGGGACAGGGATCTCAGGGCTTTGGGACAATGTAGTCAGGTTAAGCCGCGGGGAACATGAAATTATACGGTTCATTCCTCAGTACCACAGTGCGAATTGAAGGAACTAGTTTCGGTTCGGGGTGCTATCTGGCCTTCAATGACCGCAGAATGAGATAGGCCGAGGAGGGGCGGAGTGTGGGTCGAAGTCGAGAATGAATCGAGGAGTTTATAGCGTGAGGCGTGGTGGACCTTAGGGTTGGTAGACCTATTGGTTGTTGATGTCGGGCTTGACATGGATGGGTTGACATCCATCCCGGGTTGACCCCAGTAATTGGGACCTTAAGCGGGTTGTCATACGAGCCACGACCACTAGTTGGGCTTAGAGGTTAAGGCCTTTAGAAACCCCGGGGAATAGATGTTCTTCCTAGGATGTAGGGTGAGAGTTGACTGATGGTCGGGATTATAAGTGAGAGATCTTTGAGGTGCCTTTATGGTGGACCTTGGGTTAGGTGTCACGGTATGGCATTGTGTGTTCGTGTGCCGCAGTGTCGCGTCGAGTCGGGGTGTGGGTGCGGTGCGGAGTCATTCACCGGCTCTTGGTAGTGTGGGTTGAGTTTGTCTTTGGGGCTCGTCGATAGCAGAAGACTCATAGTTCGATTCAGGAAATGTAAGAGGCTTGAAGTGTAAGCAGAGTTATGGCGAATGAAACATAAGGTCGGGTTATTACGTGAACTGGGGTTGGTGATAGAGTGAGGAGTGACTCGAGATTTTGGATAACCCCTTTGGAATTCGCATTGGATGTTGTTGAGCCGGCAAGGGTTCAGTATATGGATGTCATACATGACATGGACTAGGTTGACAGTCCATTGGATTGTCAGTAATTGTGACCTTGGGAAGGTCAGCGTTTACACACAAAGTAAGGGTTGTGTAAGGTTACACGTGGTGTGGATTGTATGGATGTTGGAAGTGCATTACTTTCACGAGCATGCGTCTTGGTTAAGGGTAGATGAGCAATTGCCCTTAGTGGGTCCTTTCACAAACTGGCGGTTATCGGGCGAGTATACGGTCTTCACCGTATTATGAGGCCTGCGTATGGGAATGCATCTGAAGTCGCCATTATGTTGGGTAGAGGTGGGAGAGGCTCCATCACTAGTCTGATCTGATTGAGACACGCCACGAGGAAGGTGGGCTTAATCTGACGGCGTCTTACTCACGGCTCGAGGCCGTGAAAGAGTTATGCGGATGTGCGGCGGTCGACCGAGTTCGAGGTTGGGGATCATGTCTTCTTGAAGGTGGTAGCAGGAGGTGGTCGAGTTCGTGACCTTAGTAGGTATCAGTAGAGATTTATTGGGCCTTTTGAGATGCTGGGAAGTAGGTCTTGTTAGCGTCTGCAGTTAGGCGTCTGCGCCAGGCGTGTCGGGTGTTCGGGTATTTCCGTCTCGTCTTGAGTATACTCAGGATCCGGCTCGTGGTGGATTGGGGACAGTTGAGTTAACAACGATGGGACCTTTGAGGAGGAATATGTATTTTGAATCAGTCGTGATCCCTCGGTTTGCGGCCTTGAGATCGTGAGGCTAGTGAGGAGATTACATGGCGGCACTTTGGGTGGAAGTCGCGTGGGAGCAGCGATGACCTGTCACCAGACCACCTATCCCTTGTTTTAGGGATGAAGGTACGTGATTTAGTCGTTTAAGATTTAAATGACTGTTTACATGCATGGTAGAGTGCACTTTGCATATGCATGTGAGTGATTGTGATCGTCCAGAATTTCGGGACGAAATTTCTTTTAAGGAGGGGAGAATGTAAGACCCGAGAAATTCCAATTTCTGGAAAAGGGCAAAATCGTAATTTCGATTCTAAAAAGTGTAATTTCGGTTAAAAATCTAAAAATTTATTCTCTGGATCTCGGATGGCCAAGCAGATTTCACCGTTGGAATCGTCTACTTAAAGATCCTAGCTAGCCGTCGAATTTAATTAGGAATTAGGGACGATCGGAGTTGGCACATTTTTCGAGACATCGCGTTTCGGGTGCCGTAAAACGATTTTCGATACAAAGAAAGTCACATATAACACGTACTCATGTGCCATAAGTGGTATGAGTAGAGAAATGATAAAAATGGATGAGATAGTCTTAGAATGTAAGCGGGAAAATAGGGACATAACGAATTTATTAATGGAATTGTTTTAAGTGTGAAAAAGACAAAACACTCAATAGTGTTGTCTCCCACAATTCAAAAAGGCAAAGAAAAACGTGAATTGAAGGAGAAAAGGTCCATTAGCCAAAAATGGTGTTTTAGTGAGAGAAGGTTAGACTTCTCTCTAAGGGTTCCGGCGAGATCAATGTCGGTCGTCGGGACGAAGGGAAGGCGCTGCACGGAGAGGGGCTTGTGGGTCACCGGATTTAGGGTTTCCTCAGAGCTCACGAAGGAGGTAGGGGTTCTCCCTACTTGGGTTTTACACTTTATTTAAGTGTTTTTCAATGTTTCGTTGGTTTGAGGCCTTGAGCAGTTTGATGGAGTCCCTGAAAACTTGGGACGAGGTGTGAAATTTTGAAACCCATTTGTATTGTAGATCCATCAGCAGGCACGGGCTGTTGGGTTGATTAATTGTGTAATTTGTGAAATAAATCATGTCTTGATTGGAATGAGGTTGGAAATGGCCGTGAAATTCAGGTTCACAAAGTAGGCAGACGATTAATGATTTTCAGGGAATAATGTAGAGGTTTCACTATTCCCGAGAATAGTGTTCACAAAATAAATTTTGTAAATTAATGTGTTTGGTCGAGTAATTCAAGTAGAATTGTTCGTGTTTGATCATTAGCCCACGTGAGCTAATTTTGATGTGATAAATGAGAAATTACATAACATGTTTGTGTGATTTAATATTTATGTGAACTATATGCATGTTTATATGGCTGCATGTGTTATAGCGTAATGGTTGGCGTAAGTAATTGTATGCACTAAGTTTACCCTAGGACGGTAGGAGTGAGTGCATGAGATGAGTTTAGAGAAAATGGTTTCGGAGGGTTGTCTAAAACTAAAAATGATCGGAGGGTAGTCATACTAAAAATATCAATCGTCGGAGGCAGCGATTGATATACCATCGGAGAGGAATTAGTCCATAAATAATATCAATGCGTCGGAAGGCGGCTTGATTGATATATATATATATACATCGGAGGTTGTTCACAAATAAACATAATAATTCTCATCGAGGGCTTAGGTGAGTGTGAGGAGTCGATGGCTCGGGGTATGAGATGGTCGATTAGACATTAGTAGGATCATCTGCATTTGCTTGAATGTGTGTTTACTTTGGAGCATTGCATATGCATAGGTGGAGGAAGTAGCCCACTTAGGGTGGTCCAGCTGAGGCGTCATTTCATGCCAATCGGGGATATTATTTTACAGGTACAGGGAGCGTGCGAGGAGACGGCTCATCCTAGAGACTGAGCTTTAGAAGAAAGCCGGATTGTGGCTTTGGGTTATGATGTATGACATGTATTAAAATTATCTAATTTTAATATATATGTTGCATAAATAAAATTTGAACTCTTGAAACTATTGGATATATATGTTTTATGAGTATTGTTCATGGGCCCAAGTGGTCGTTTTACTCAGGTTATTGTTATATTGATGTTTGGGACGAGGTTATATGCGGGTTTGTATTTGGGTAGAGCTCCTCGCTACAGGAGACTCTGCCCCGATTTTTATGAAAAATTTCAAGTCACCCGAGCATTCACGGGTGTTCAGCGGAGTTGTGGTGGTATTGGACCCCGGGTTTTGGGGCATCCACACGGACACTTGTCAGTCTCTAAATGAGGAGCCCAGTTAGAGATGGATTGCATACAAATTAATTAGAGACGAAATAGAGACCGGGCAATTTAGTCTCGTCGAAAACGGAATACGAGACGGAAATCATTCTGTCTCTATTTAGAGACGGAAATAGAGACCGAATAATCCGTCTCTGAATTCCATTTCTAATTATTGACCTTTTGAAAAAAAAAAAGTATGAGACTAAAATATTCGAAATCTCTTTGTCCCTCAAAACAATCTAGGTTTTATTCCTAATATTTGTTTTATTTTAGAAAATATCCTATTTGTCCATCTATCTTTCGGTCCTATAATATCTATGTATTTTTTTTCTACTTTTTTTATAAGTAATGAAAAAAAAAAACACAAAATGAAAAAAAAGAACTAAATAATTTGTTTATAAATAGAAAGTCTAGAATCACAGCTTATACTGATTAGCTCAATTGAAAACATATACCCTATAATAACAATAAATTAGAAAATGGTCAAAATTTTCCCCACATCATATCAAGAAAAAACTCTTGCACATATGCACAAAATAAATTATAAATTAATCATTTTATTTTAAAAAATGAATTAATTAAAGGTTTTCTTAATTCAAAAGCCAATACTGGTTTTTGTCTGTGTGTTGAATATGATAATTTAAAATTTCTTTCATTTTAACAAATGTCCAATTTGCCCATCAATCTTTATATATATATATATATATATATATACTCTTACTCTATACTTATATATATATATATATATATATATTATTTTCAAAAAATGTTTGGGAAAAATAAAATGAATAAAAAGCACAGAATAATTAGTTTTTTGAAATAGAAAATAACTAATTAATTTACTCGAATATGAACTTTATCTCTTTTTTTTCAAAAAAAAAAAAAAAGACAAAAGAACCTTCAAGAAAGGGGATATATATATATATATATATATATGAAACATAAGTAGAAATAGAAATTGGGAGTAGTTAAAAAAATATTCAAAATTAAATATTAAAGCGATTATCACTAATTTTTTAAAGTCTGGGTTTTACCTTTATATGAGATAATGCTTAACTTTTGGATAATATTTTTATTTCTATTTTTATATTTTAAGTTTATTAAAATTTTAAAATATAAAAGTACAAAATTAAATAAAACCAAATCATAAATAAAAGTATTATGAATATATATATATATATATATATATATATATATATATATATATATATATACAAATATAATTTTTAAAATTTAGTAGATTTTCAAATAAGTGAAAATAATATTTTATATTATCAAAGTAATTAAAGTAAGAAATTAAAAATCATAAAATTTGTGCAATTTAAAAAAAAAAAAAAGATAGACTATTAGATAGGTTGGATGGGAATTGGTGGGTGGGGAGGGTGGGTGGGGTGTTGGGAATAGGCGTTGGGCGGGTTTTGTTGGGCAAAAATTAATTTATTTAAATATATTTTGTTTCATTAAGTTATATAATATTATGTTTTAATTTTAATAGTTTAATGGACCCTTTATTAAATAAATAAATACAAGGCGTACTATCCTTAAGCATAATTCCCTATAAATCTTTAAGTAGGGTATTGTAGAGGCTACTTCTAAATGTAGGCAACATATGATAAATTAGATGTTTATAATTTCTCCAATTTCCATCCAGCATATAATATATTATTATTTTAATATGGTGGTGGTCGATTTTGAAGTGATGAAGAGATAGAAAGATCAATATGGGTGTGTGTGGCGCCACAGACTGATGACTTGTCCTTTTATTTAATTTACATACTTTATACAATTATTTAGTAAGTACATGTGGGGTTCCCTCTTCCTGGGTTATTAAAATTTACAATCAAAGGGGAAGGAACATTGATATTGTGATAATGTTGGTTCATGTGGCTTGGTTGGGCAGTGTTGTAAAATGTTTAGTTTTACAAATAAAATTTATAAAAAATTAAATAGTGCGTTAAACCAATTTTGTTGTTTTCCTCCACTTTT